>BMAO01020281.1:0-1376849 GCA_019973975.1 Trichonephila clavata
TGCAGTATTACAAACACAGCCCAATATAAACTCCACCGAGTCACACCAATATTATGGTGGAGAACTCTTTTCTGCCATTGCCACTAATTCGTTGATTGGGTGAACGTTTCCGTGGAAAGTTACAATTAGATACTGTATGGGTCCAACAAACCGAAGGGGTGCTAGGGATGCATCCTCCTTAAGGATTTCAGACATCATCTCCACAAAGGTTGAATTAAAAACTAAGAATATAACAGGGACTATATATAGCATAATTGAGTCCTTATCAGCATAAAAATAAATTTTTGACACTCCAAATATGTATGTTTTGATGTATGTATATGCATGTTTTGGTACAAAAAATATATACTTTTCACTTTTTATCTCTATATTTTCCAACCTCATATTATTTTTAATTATGGCATCCCAAATGAAGCATTGAGATTTTTTAAATAACCTCGTTTGTGATAAAAAAAAGGAACCATTAAATAAAATTTCTTTTACTAGAATGATGATGACGAACCCTTCACAAATTAGTAAGCCACCATATCATTCTTCAGTCAGCTCCTTCCCCGTAATAAAGAGAACGGCATCAAATATTTTTTTTGGGTGGAAAGAATCGAGTACGCACTTGAAGCACGTGACATTGAGTTAACATTTCATGTCGTAAATTCTGATACACGGAACGTTTGGTATACTGAAAGCGTCCTAAAATGGCTTCATGAGGCTTATAATTTTCCCATCAATTGCACAATTTTTCTTAAAAGCTCGTTATAAGTACATGAAATCACTTCTTTGTTCTTCAACATGACTCCATAAATCAAATGGAGGAGTCCTTTCTGGCGTCTTCTGATTTAACATACCATTTTTAAGAGTATGAGAAATAAAAAAGTTAAAAAAAAGAGATTCTTTAGATTTAATCTTATTTTATTAAGCAGCCATTTAAGTAAAAAAGTTTTTTTGCATGAAAGATGTCTTAGGAAATATTTTGTTATAAGGAAAAGTATAAGAGGCTTTGATCGGAATCAAGAATTAATTGATGATGTGTTTTGATTTCAATTTATATCTATACTTTAGTTTAAATCATTTTGCTTAAAATTTTAGTCTTATTGTAGGAAATAAATATTTTGCAGTAAAAAAACAAAACAAAAGACATTTTCTCCACCTCCCCCCTTTTAAAACCTCATTGTATTCAAGTTTTGAAAAAACAGAGTTTAAAAAAAATGGGACTATAAAATTTAGACTTTGATTATAAGTATTTAAATTACCTCTTTAAAACTTTGATAAAATAGTTCATACACGATTTAATGTATAATAAAGTGCTTTCTTGCGTAATTTATTTTATAGAAATTAGTTCCTCAAAAAGACAAAATTACTATGTTTTATAATAGATTTTAAAGTTTTGTAGCCGAAAGTAAGGAATTCTTTTCCCTTTCAATTTAAAATTAAAAAAATATTTAGTTCCTAATTGTGTTAAGATAATTTGTAATACATCAAAAGTTTCTGCTGCTGATAGAAAAATGTATCAAGGATTATTAAAGGAAGATACAAGACAGAAAACTTTTACTTTTTTAATATTAAATCTGTTTTTAATGTATAATAAGTATGTAAATGAAGTATAAGTAATAAGTAATGTATATGGAGTATAAGTTAAAATTTTTTTATTTATTTTAGCTTCCAGAATATTTTTTCCCTTGTTAGTTAAAAGATTTAAAAATGTATAGTAAAATGATTTGTATTTCTTAAGATATCTCCTTTGTCTGCATAAATATATACAACGTAATCTCTACTGTATATTTATTCAATTTTCTTATTCTTAAATTTTCTTACCGACTCAGTGTTCAGAAGATGTAAATTTGAACTTCGGTCAAGTGACGAGGATGGCATATGAGCTGGTACCTCTCTCCCCTAAATACCACACAAACCTGAGAACATTGAGCGTCGACAGGTTTAGCGTGCTTCACGGTGTGTCTTCAGTGGCGTCAATTATTCTGAAAGATTTTAAATAGGATGTTATTATATATATATAATAACATCCTATTTAAAATCTATATTATTTAAACCCCACTTTTATACAGAAAAATTTTTTTAAGGAAAATTTTATGTATACAAGCTGTCCTAAGTCAGCAATGTTGATAATACTGAAGCATCCATTCTTTTATATTTTACTCTGTTATTTCAATTTTTCATATATCCTTCTAAATTCTGTTGTCTTGTTATCTAGCAATTGCTATTCTTTTAAGTATTAATCATGTTAATTCATCTCTCTCTTGTAGATAAATTTTGATTATATATATATATATATATATATATAACATATGTATATAACATATATATAACATATGTATATATAACAACAAATATATATATAGCATATATATATATAGCATATATATATATATACATATAGCATATATATATATACGTAGAACTGGATTTGTGGATCTTCTGTTATCAAACGAAAAGAAAGAATGAGTTCCTTAAGAACGATGAACTTTACTGTAGATAAACAATCTGCAAAGTACAGGATATAGCAGCGAGATTCATAAAATAAATCCCTAAATATCTTCACACCTTATACAACGCTCAGACACAACTATCGGTGTCCAAAAACACAAATACTATTGCTTGCGTTATCCGCAAGCAATAGTTCGATCGGAGCAATTGAAGTCTTCAGCAGCTGATTCAATTTCAGCGAGTGAGTGCTGTTTTTTGTATGCGTGGTGCCTTTCAGCTCTTTCTTGAAAAATCCGCTCACGTCATAGATCGTGGTGATGGTAGGTTTCTCCAAAAATTTCCAGAAACCTCCATTTAATAGCCAAATTACCAATTCGGTCACCAAAAATGATGCCAACTTGGCTATATCCCCAATATTTTACCAAGTTTCCATTGACACGCCGTTATAATGAAAGAGTTGGCGTTGCTTGCGAATATTACAATTTTTATCATAAAATAAATACAACATGAAGTAATATTAAAGATTTAAACATCCAGATAAAAATTATTTACATTGATTTATGATAAAGTTTATCATTAATTATAAAAAAATCGTAGCAATATTTATATTTGTATGTGTATCATCAATGAGAGTAGATTTATCTAATTTTATCAAAAGGGTTATCTTAGAAATTGAAATTTAATTTTGTAATACAGTACTTTAAAAAGTTATACATTTCAAATGAATGTTTCAGCTCTGAGATAATTTATTTTAGAAAAGTAATCGAGACAATGTAGATCATGAGTAATATAATCTATTACTATTAAACTTAATTCTGTAAACAAATATCTGTCACATGTTATTCGAAATGAAAACAAATGAATAGATGGGTTCCATGCTTAGCATTTCATAACTGGAAGAGTAGATCTTGGGAAATTTTAGTGAAGCTAGCCGAGACCAATAAAATATTTCTAGGGAACTCTCACAAAAATGTCTTTATATCCATTTGGGGAAACCACCAGTCACTGTCAGGCGTTATATTCGAGACGGTTCATTCATTCTGATTTCATCGCAAATCTCCTGTCCAAGTGATGACATGTGGCCGTCATCATTCATCAGGGTTCAAACCCAGAAAATCGACTTGATCAGATTAAGATGATTTGGGAAGCTTACAGGGTGGACTTATTTCGAAGCTTTTTCGGATTCCCGTCCGGTTTTGTCAGGGTCAGTGAGAAAAAATCCTTAGCATTGTGCAAAATCCCCGTCACTGATTTTTCTCGAAGTATATTGAAATATATTTCTGTTCTTATGCAGTTTATAGAATTTTATCTGTAAGTGTTTTGTACGAAAGAGTGTGTAGAAATGAAATAATCCTGTTAAGTTTTTGATGCAAAAAGATTGGATTTACGGATATTTTATGGTCTTAACCATTTCCAAAGTTAGCGATGATAATTGTTAGGGATATAGCAGAAAATATTTTGGGGATTTTCAGCAATACATGATTAAACTAAATGCAACGCGCGAGAGCATGCATCGGTGAAAAAACATCATTGATATTAATGGTGGTGGATAAAGAACAATAAATGGAGATATAACACAATAGAAAATGTAACAGGTTTCTTAATAGTTAATCTTAATACAAAAAGGCTACACACAAAAAAGAGTTAAACTTTAACAGAATAAAATGTTTTATGTATACGTTTTATGGAGATGATTATGTGATAAATTGATCTATTGTATGAATAGTTCATGGATTTGTGAAAGTAGAATGATTTTAAAACATTTCATATAGAAAAATTTAAGAAAAAAATGTAGTATTTAGTATGAAAAAAGCAAAAGGTGTCGCAAAAAGTGAAAAATTTTATGTTTAGGTTAGATCCATCTAATATTGTGATATCATAAAAACGACGCTTCTAATTTTTGAAAAATATTTGATTTTTTCTAGAAAATGAATAAATATCTTTGCCTTATTTTGTAAATTGTATGTGTTTCAAAACATATATGCCATTTTCAGAATCGGTAAGTATATATATATAAGAAATCGTTATCTATAATATTATTTGGGATGGTTTAAAAGCAAAGATTATTTTCTAATTTTCTTGAATCGCCTTGTTTTAAAAATTCCGTGTAACGACAACATAGTTCAAAATCATCTACATAAAAATCCTTTAACAAAAATATGAGCAACGTATTTTCTTACCTTTTTATTTTATTATTTTTACTAAATTTGAATAGATTTTTCTTAAGAATTGCTATTATTAATATGTTTCACATAACTTAGGTAGTAGTCCGGTGTGACGGCCAAAATATCATGCATTTTTTAAAACAGAAAATAAATGAGATCGTTTTGTAATTTTTAAGTTTTTATTAGTATTTCAAAGTGTAAAAAATTTTGTGGTTCGACTTATTTTACATTGATTTGTTTATATATTTTTATGACCAAGAGGAGTTCTCGAAAAAAAGGTGGGCTGATTCAGGGAAGCACACAACCTTCCGTAGTCATCTGGAATAAAAAAAATAAAAGAGATTATTGTTCTGTAGACTTTATTCTAATGAGCTAGCCAAAAATATGCAAGAAATTAAAAAATGATGGACTGGGAAAAAAGGTTCTGAAAATCTAATTTCTTTCGTTGATAAATTATTTTAAAAAATTTAATGCTTTGAAAATTACGTATTTAGCTATTTGTGTCTAGAATTACAGGCTAAATTTCAGCGAAATTGATTGAATAGTTCTGAGTCTTTCCTTCCCCGAAATTTCAAAAACATGGTTTCGAGGAAAACACGTTTAAAGTTTTGAAAATACATACACTGGTGCCCAAAAGTTAAGCATAAATCGTAAAATGCGAAAAACATGGAGTAAATATTCGTAAAATTATTCCAAATTTCTTACGGATATTAATTGGGTGAAGAAGAAACATTGGGTTTATGCAAAAATTTTCAGTCGACTACGTCCTGCGCGAAACACCGGCACATGTCGGAACACGGAGAAACCAATTCACACAGCATAGGCAGTTCAGACAAGTTTCGTACAACTGCTGTGCGAAGGAACGTTGTAAACCATCAAATAAGATGAATGATGGCACAAAGTCGCCAATTGGACATGTATACGAAAGGAAGAATCGTTGGAATGCTGGAATCCTCACGATCACAAACCGAAGTGTCTCGAATTCTGAATGTGGACCAGTCTGTGATCTCAAGACTGTGGCAGAGGTTTCAAAGAACGAGAGATGTTACCCGACAACCAGTATCAGGTCGACCAAGAGTCACAACCCCTCGCCAAGACCAATATCTGGTAATATGTGCGCGACGTCAGAGGGGCAATACTGCCAGAGCACTGGGTTCGGTGCTCACAGTCGCCATAGGAATACAAATTTCGAGACAAACTGTTTACAGGAGATTCAATCATGCTTTCCTGTATGCCAGAAGACCAGCAGTTTGTATTCCCCTCATCTCTGCGCATAAACGCGCTCGTTTGAACTGGAGTTTGAAATATCAACATTGGAGTGTGGGAGGGTGGGCCAGTGTGATGTTCAGTGAGAGACCCGGTTTAGTCTGAGTAGTGATTCTCGGCGGGTAACGATATGGAGAGAACGTGGAACACGTTTTGAACCAAGAAACATAACGGAAAGACATCATTTTCCATCAAGGGGAGTAATGGTATGGGCAGGCATCATGATGGACGGCCGCACAGACCTCCATTTCTTTGACACGGGGTCTGTGACTGCTCAAAGATACAGAGACGAAGTTCTTGAGCCTTATGTTAGCCTGTTTCGAGGTGCTGTTGGTCCTGACTTCATATTCAAGGATGATAATGCGGCATGTCACCGAGCGGTGCTGATAGATGACTTCAATGAAACGGAAAACATCCAGCGCATGTCGTGGCCTGCGAACTCCCCTGATTTAAATCCTATCGAACATCTATGGGATATGCTCGGGAGACAAATTGCAGCCCTTCACACCCACCAAGCTCCGTTACAGAACTGAAGAGAGCTCTCCAAGAAGCTTGGAACCGTTTGAGCCCATAACTCATTCATCATCTCATAGCAAGTATGGTAAATCGCTGTGCAGCGTGACTGGCTGTCAGAGGTGACCTCACGCCTTATTAAACTGCAGCATCAGTATCTTATTTAATGTTTTCTTTGAAGTGTGAATCCTTGCTATGCTCAGTTTTCTTTCAAACTGCTACTTTGGATAGTAAAATTAATTATTATCATTCTTTTGATTTGCTTCCTTATTTTATAACCATTTTACACTCGCATATCACGTTTCCCGCCATTCTGATTTACAGTTCCTTCTTTATTCACATAATTATCAATTATGCTTAACTTTTGGACACCAGTGTACATTAGTCAGCTATGCCTGGTACATAGAGCATCCCTTCCGTTTCCTTAAAGTTATCATTTTCATGGGCTTTAAAAGCCCTGCGTAAGGTCCTGTGTTCTTTACAGTTGGCTTCTGCAGTTTTCTCTGCCCTCAAAATTCTTGCATTATCAACTGTGTCAGCGTTGTCCCTGGCTGTTTGACTTATTGTGACACCCATAACTTTCAGTACAGGTAAAACACCCCTATTGAAGATGCAGTCAGCCGTATAGGTAGCAATTTCCAAAATGTTTTTCCCAGTAAAAGTATGCTTTGGAGCGAAATTCCAAACGCAGTGATTGAAACTTTCGTTATTGTTTTGGATGTTTTCCCCCAAACATCTTACCAACAAATCGTCAGATGGTAAAGTCTCGTACACTAGCCTTACAAGATTTACAAATTGCTCGTCAAACGTTATTGGGAATTCATAAAAGCTCTCTTGATTTTCCTCTTTCAATTGTTGATATTTTCACCAAGAATCTGGGCAGTAAAAGTCTAAGGGCCAGTGGCATAACGTATATCCTCACAACCCTCGCATCGCGGAGGGCCCTGGATTTTGGGGGGCACAAAGCCTAATTGACACCGAGTACGTAACATCCTTCTTGGGGTCAAATCCTGATTTTGTAGGGTGCCCTAATATTTTTCGTTGTACCACTGTTGTTATACTGTACAAAATTCTTACATTTCATCTTTGTCAATCGAAAAGGTTTGCTATAATACGCATATCTGCATATCCTCGATTAATAGGGGCGTAAGGACAGTAAAGGGGCCATGGGTAGCCTAGTGGTTAGAGCATCGGACTCCAGACCGGAAGGCCTGGGTTCGATGCCCGACGCCACCAAATACTCGCCGAGTACAAACGGAGAACGTGCTCGTTAAATCAGTGGGTCCGAATGGTGTCGCCATCTATCGTGTTGTGTGACAAAACTCGTACTTCTTGGGGCTCAAAGCTTAAGCTAACGACATTCGTAAAATTCTAGCCCTTAGCCGCGATGAATTTCGTGGACCTTGATCTGTTGTTACTGTCGATCAGATGGCATAAGCAACAACAACAGGACAGTAAAAGAGGGAACGGTCAGACAGCTGCTACTGGTGCGTCAACACACTTTCATACATACCACGGCGCACTCTCTTCCTTTGGCTATAACTTTGAAAATAATAAAAATTTTGGTCTGAAAATTTTAGGGTATATTTTTAAGATGTTTTCCTTTGAAAAATGTAAAGAAAAAAAAATCAATTTTCTGAACTTGTCACACCAGACTACTACCTTAAGTAAAATTTTTCAAGGACTAAACAAAATTAAGGTAAGATATATACATATTAATTTCGCCTATATTTCTCCTTTCATTAATTACATTTATTCAATTCCTGATCATGAATTTGGGCTAAATGATTGAGGAAAAAATTAGATTATCTTTTAAAAATATTCTTTAAACTTGATTGCTTTCGACTTTGTTTAGTTCTAGAAATAGAAAGCAAATTAGCACTATTCAATAATCGCGAATAGCAGGTAGTTCGTTATTTTAAAGTAGGGGTGGAAAACCTTTATGGAGAGAGTTCCACTATCTGATTAAAATATATTGTGTCCCTCTTTTTTTCTAACTTTATAAGCAAACAAAAAATATAAGAAGGTGAACAGGTTTCCCTTAAAGGCTTATTGTGGGATTTTTTCTTAATAATTTTGGTTTGGATTTGAGATGGACAACAATTAATGCCTTGCAGAGAAATTGAAAAGGTTTTTGTGAAAAGACAGCATTTTTTTATCATCTTAAAAATCATCAAGCCTAGTGTTGAACGAATCCTTCAAAACGGGTGTTAAATTTTTAAACGTATCACAGTTTTAAGCCTTGTTAACTTTGGATGAGAATTATTGTGCATTAATGTGAAATGTATATTAATCTTTTTTCTCTAAAATCTAGACAAAGAAAATGTAAAGTTTGCTATCTAAAAGAAGATATATAGCAATCTAGAGTAGGAGAAATATCATATTTTCTAATAAAATAAAATAAAAATTTTTTAAGTATCCATAATATATTAGCAAAAAAAGCAAAATCTCAAAACCAATCTTCATTCCTGAGTTGGAAACACTCACAGGGGAATCCATTGTTGTTTTTTATTGTTCTAGATATTTAAAAAAAACACACACACACTCCCTCAAATTCCAAAATGTCGTGAGTGCGCTTTCTTTCGAAAACCAGCGCACACAGCAATGTAAAATATTATCAACATGATAATTTTCTATTGCAATTCAATAAATGAAGGCTACACTCAAAATAAAGTTTGAGGATATTTGTACGAGATAATCAGAATTGAATACAATTGTAAAAAAAATGTTTTACTCATATTATTATGTGTGTTTTCAGTTTTTTCATTAAATCTTCGCACGAAGCTGTTACAACTTTTCTGTGCCACGGGGAGGACACCCTTGCCTTAAAGTTACACAGAAAAGCCACGTGTGTTGAGTTGAGGGCTTAAAGAAAAAATATAGTTCAAATGAGCTATGCGAATTCCTCTCACCTTGATTTATCTGTCTTTAGAAGGTTAAATTAAATCAACTCCCATTTACCACTGCCACTTTTACCGGGTTCTGTTTAAAGCAAATAGAATTTCTTACTTGAATTTGACACGTTTGGGAAGTTCTTATAAACATGTGTAAAATTTGCTAATTTGCAATGCCAGTCTTCATTAGAATTAAATGTAGTTTTCAAGACTTGGAAAATCTCAACGAAGTTTATTCAAATTACTGTCCATGTAAATTTTTAAGAAGTGTTTGAGTATTGGGTTGAGAGGTATTGTGACATGTGCTTAGTTATACACTTCATGACGCATATGTTTCTTTTAATTAAACAGTAAACTGTACCAGATATATTAGCATTGTATCTGTACAAGACACAAAGTAAAAACAAAATGAGAAAGCTAAAATAATTGGATTAAGTTAATCATTTAAAAGCAAATGTGTTTTATAATATTTATGCTGTAGATCTTTTAAACAAGATAGCATTTTAAATTTTAAAGGAATGAACAAGTTTAAATAAAGGAGAAAACTTTTAAAAAGATGAAACATTTATTTATTATCATACAAATACGAGGAAAATAACTTTATTAGCTTAGCTATTTCGATACTTTTACTTAATAATATTTTTTTTGTTCATCATTTGGCAAATAAAGCAATTGCCAGTTTAACTAAAATAGAAAATTGTTAATCATTTAATTGCATTCAATTTGAATTCATTATTCGATCTTAATTTCAGTTAATTTTATGGAACTCTTAATTTTATCAAAAATTCAATTTGATCGCTTTAACATTAATTGATTTAACATTCTCATTTTTATTGATGGTCGTATTTCCATTAAGTTACCAATAAAAATGAACGTATGGAAGAAAGATGAAATAAACTCACACTATAACAGAACTAGTTTAAGCAAAATAATAACTTAGTAGGCATACTTATACATGAAACTATTTTAAGAGACGAGACAATTTCAAGAAAATACAAGATGTAAGCTTCTATTTTTTAGTTTTTGTACTGCTTTTTCAATCTTTTTTTAAAAGTTCCCGGTAGAATCCTCTAATTTTCTGCGGGAATTTCTAGATTCTGATGATAAAAAGTTTTAGTAAGAAGGAAGATGGGAAATACAGTAAGGACTGATTTTTTTATCCCTACTTCACTGAGAAAAAACTCTTTTTTTTTTGGACCATCGATCGAAAATACTAACATTTCGTTCAATCGGCTAAAAAATGAAATGGATAAAATGGCGAAATATAAGCAAACAAAAAAAACAACAACAAAAAACTAAAAAGGTAGTAAAAATATATATTTTTAACTCTGACTCTTCAGCGTAAAGCTTTCCTAAGTGAGGAGAAATAAAAAAAAGTAGTCTATATATAAAAATCCCATTTTCTATTTCATTGAAATGATAAGAGATTAGAACCAGGTTATAATGAAGAGATTCGAAATATCTGTTTTATACGAAATCCAAAATAATTAGAGATTAAAACTAAAAAAATAAAGTAAAAAAACTGAGAAAAATAATTTTCATGATTGCTCAAAAAATATTATCAAAGAAATAATTTTTTTGCAAAAGAAATCGTAAATAACACAAGAGGCTAATAAGTTCAAATAACGTAAGAATCCTTTGCTAACATTTAATTATAAAACAAAACTTATAAGTGAAGAACAGATTACTCATTAGTTTACGATCAAATTTTGATCAATTGTTGGACAGACTTTACAGAAAATGGAAAAGGAATTAAATTAGCTGGTAGAAGAGGTAACAAAGGAATAAGAGGAATCCTCGTCAGATTTATAACAAAATAAGAAAAAAATTGGCTCGTTTTCCTTGTCTTAATTGCCCCAATAACTTGGGAAGTGACAATAAGACGGAGCGATATTAATTAATTTATGGACTCTGGAGGGTGCTTTGACTTATTAATTCTCGAATAAGATTGTTTCGTGGCTTGTCGTAACACGAAGAGGTTTTGAGAAGGTTTCCTGGAAAATAGCATTGGAAATGTTGCGGTAAAACATGGACATCAATAAAAGTAGAGAAGAGGCTTAGAGGCCTATATCTTTCTTAATGTCAAGGAGCTGTTTTCGAGAATGAGGCATTGTAATAAGAAAGGGAATTTTCCAGTAATATGCAATTTATTTCTAGAAAATTATGTTTTCTTAGTAATTAATTTTAACATAAATTTTATAAAGCATAAATGGATTAAATATTTTTTAGTTTAAAAGTTTTTCTGTAGGTAAAACACATTTTCCGCTCCTCACCTTTTTTTAAAAAAAAAGTATGATTTTGTAGCAAAGAAGCATATTCCTAATGAACTGAGTTACTATTTACTATTTCATATTTTTAAATATATATTTCAGAATAGCACAACATTTCAGTATGAAAATCTAATTATCATACCTCATTTTTTATTTAAAAACAGATGATTAGCTATGGATTACATATTTTTATTCGCTTCCTAATATAGGCTCAAAAATTTTGCTGCATTTACGAATTTTTCAGGTTTTGTTATTTTAATTTTGCTTTTAATAGATATTTTTCTTTTAGATGTATTAAGTTAAGATTTTGGGAAACAGAGAGATAAGATTCTAAATGTGCTTAAGACGGTACATATTTATTCTAGTGATATAAGAAAGTTTTCTCTCTTTTTAATCCAGGAACCCGCGACTGAAATTACATAAAAAAGAATTGAAACTTAGCAGACAAATTCAACACCATGTATTCACAAATCCTTCTTTAATATGCAAATTATTTTATAAAACCTATAATCTTATTTTCCTCTCTCGGAATATCAACGGGAAAAAAGATGAAAAAATATTAAAATCTTGATTAAGTTTTTGCATAAGTCAGCTACCCATTTCGCACCCAGCGCTTGTTTCGGTGCAAAAAAAGTAAAACAGAGCATTAAAAAAACAAAAAAGAACAGAGAACCGGATAAAAGATATAAGAAAAATTCAAAAAGAATCATACCTTGGTAAATCCCGAAAGAGAAGAAGCTCACTAATATATTCTGTTTACTCTTAGAATACTTTATACGTAAAATTGCATTTGTTTGCTCCTAATGCTACGCAGTTGTCTCCAAAAAAGAATATATTATTTATGCTTGTCTCCTAACGAAACAGTACTGATTGATGCGAGCATTTTTGCGTACTAACTTTTAGCTTTCTTCGTAGGTTGTGCGGAAAGCAACTTGGGACAAATCCCCTGAGTGATGACAAGGAAAAGGATCTACATGAGGCTCTACCACCTCCAATACTATTCGAGCCCCCTCATCACTCGTGACATGTTGTATATCTCCAAACAAGATTAAGCCTCTGGCCCCTTTGGGAAATTACTGTAAAATTTCCCTTAAAACACAATAGGAGAGACCCAAAAGTTACGGAAGTAAAACAATGATAAAGGTAAAGCAGGGAAAAGCTCCAGTGATAGATAGACTGATAAATAATTCAAGTTTATATTTTGCTTTCGGATCTAGCCCTCGAGGAGTTAGGAAACTTAAACAGTCACGTAATTTCGACCTTGGCGTAATTGATATTTTCGTCTGCCTGTGTATATCTATATACATGAACAGTAATTTATTCCGTTCTCTGGCTCTAAACTATCATCTCACCTGAGTTTAGATTTTTAATGCGTGACTTTAAACGAAAGGCTTAGCTTTGGAACGCCATATCAACTGTAAGGAGAAGGATTTAACCGTAGCTCGGCTCATATATTTCAGACTTCTTTGTTAAAGTCATTTGGGGGAAAAGAAGATGGCTTTGTGAGGTACCATTGATTCCCGCTAATACCTCCTCCACGTTTTGGTTGGGAAATTTCTTCTTTTGATAGAACCATCCTGTTGGGTATTCCCATTTCCCTTAACTAGGTTTTTTTTCGCAATTTTTAACCACAGTGTTTTTTATGGAGTAAATTGTGTTATTTATGAGGTCTATTCTTTAACGAAAGGAGTATTTAGAGTTTTTTTATGCGAGAAAGCTGGAGCAAATTAAAATCTATGGTATTTTGGAAAGTGTTTGGTTTTATTACATTTCTCATAAAGACTGAGCTGTTGCTACTTTTATTGTAGTTATTTTTTAAAGAATAATTTATCTAGGTCTATATTTTGTTATTATAATCAATGCATTAATTTATCATTTAAGTTTTTAAATGTTTCCTTAGTTATACAGTTATTCAATTTCATTTTTTTGTCTTTATTTAATTAAAATATTGCCTTAAATTTTGTTCTAAGGGCTAAATTTGTGTGTTAATAAATATTTGAAATTTAAATGTTACTATATATCAGAAAATTTTGTTCACTGTGCTGATTAAAATTAGAATTAAATCTTAAATGTATGATGATAGTATTTGTGATTAAAACACCCACAAAATATAAAGTGAACCAAAAGCCTTGTCTTGATTATAAATATTTATTATGTTCAAACTACTATAAATTTATATATATGTTTGTTTGGATATAATGTGAGTATTATTGTGAATTTTTAAAAAGCCCATTTACCTTAGTTAATTTCAACCTGCTCCCATATTGTTGATCGGAGAAAATGTAAGGGGTATTCCAGTTCCCGCAAAGTGTTGCTTAACATGTCTTGCACTTTAGAAGATGCAAGCTAAATCTTTCATGAAGAATTCTTACCAAACTTGTTTGATATATTTGTAGAGCTCATATGATGCTTCACTAGTTAATTAGTATGGTTAGCAGTTCGTTGAAACGATTGCCGAGTTGTTCAACGATGCTTCACACTCCAGGCTTGCCAATTCTAGGAAGATCCTTAACGCTGCCTGTCTCTTTGTACATTTCATACCATCGCCTTATTGGTTTCACACCAGGCGGATTTCTTCCTTAACAAAGTCGAAACTTTTAAGTTTTAATGCTTCACAGTCTGTCTCTGGCTTTTTTACTACTAATCAGCGTATATATAATTAGCAGCCCCAAATTAAAATGGAAGGAAAAAATATTTAACCTTCCGAGAAACATCGAAAACATTTGGTTCATATTTTGGACCCAAAGATCCTGATAACCAAACATATTGATTATATGATAAATAAAGGAAGGAAAAGACTGAACTTATTTTGAGATATATATAGCTGGCAGGGATTCGGGGAGCAGATGCTAATACACTCTGATTACTATTCTTCTTTTATCACACTTGTTATAGAGTACGGTTTTTCAAATTTATTTCAATGCATCTTGAACTAATTTTGCAAAACTAGAGCAAGTTCAGACGAGCATTGCTCGAATCATCACTGGCCTGAGACATAGCTGCCCCGCAGATCTAGTTTTATATGAAAGCAATATTCAGCTGTTTAATCCGAGAAGAAGTATGATACTTTTGCGAAGTACTCTACCAAGCTTTACAGTTATGATAATTTTAATCGAACATCAGCATATCTTAGAAATTGTACAAATAAACACAGATTAAAAACAGATAGTCCCTTCTCTAAAACCCACTTAACCTGTAGCATCAAGATGTTGAGAAGCACTACTTGTGGTCAATCTTTAATCCTTTGGAGGGCTTGCCTGGTGATTCTTTTAAACCTGTACTTGAGACTTATGCAAACAAAATTAAAGACTTGCCTGACTGCCTGCGTCAACTTGTTCTGGAGGTCAAATTCCAGAAACTGCTATTCAAATTTATAACGATGACAGCAAAAATGATCATAGCTTTTTTGATAGCGGCATCTTTATAAAGGCTCTAGATTTCTCACGAAAAATCAGGATTAGGAATTTAGACTTTTGCTCTGATTTTAGATCAGAGCTAATTCCCGTTGATGTGGCATTTAACGTGATTAAAACTGTATCATCTTCCGCTGATATATGGATCTTTTCTGAAAGCCTATCCAGTACTTATGTAACTGGACTAAAATTGGCGAAAAAAGTGCTGTTTCGATTCTCAATACTTAAGAACTTCCACAGCAACAAGAGATCTATTTCCAGTCAATTCCATTCTAGATTGGACTCTTGCTGGCCTTTTGACCAAGGGAGCAGCCAGTGAAGTTCTAGTGTCAACTAACATCTGTGGGTTCTTCAAGATCTACTTTAAAATAAAATCTTCAAACCGGCAGCCATAGAAATTTCATGGTGAGAGGTTGCTGAACTATTGCGTTATGGATCACCACACTGGTCCAGCACACTGTATCATGATTTGGGGTGGTATTGAATTTCACTGCCACACCCCTCTAATACACAATGCCTGTATACTGAACAGTTAGCGCTACATCTCCGAGGTTTTGAAGTCCGTGGTCCTCCCATACATTCAGCGCTTGCCATCAACCAAACTCCAACAGGATAATGCATGACCACACGTGACACGCATTGTTCAAGAGTTCTTTACATATCAGATTTAATTGCTTTCTTCGCATATTTGTTCTGCTGATCTATCGCCAATCGAAAACGTGTGGCCCATGCTTGCAGAACGGCTGGTCCGGGATACAACACCCACTGCTACACCAGATCAACTTTGGCAATATATGGAAACCGCATGGACTGCTGTATTCCAAGGATACATTGATAGTATTATTTAATTCTATGCCGAGGAGTGTGTGGTAGCAGTTATAGCCAACAATGGCGGTTACACTAAGTACTGATTTTGTCATCACCCACACGTCACAATAGGCTGTAATTTTAATCGTTTGATCTTTGTACTACATGTTATCTGCCTGATACATTTCGCTGTGATACCTTTGGTTCTTCTTGGTGTGGCATTTTGTATGGCGAGAAGTGTACCAAACATTTCAAATGGTAAAAACTATGATAATAAGGGTGACCTCAAATCCAACTTGGTCAAGTGTTTTGCTGATAAGGTCTAGAAGCTCAATGGAAGCGAATTCATGAAGTAATCAGAAAAATAGCAACATATAAGAGAACAGAATGAAATATAGTTGATAGATTAAAGTTAAAATTCTTTTGATTAGAAAATATTCTTACAGAAAACCTAAATTACTTTCTTACCAACCCAATAATACTTGGGTTACAAGGTACTGCAAGCTATTAAGGGAATTTTCTTATCAAATTTCAGAGGAAGTTTGATGAGAAAATTTCCGTTTTCAGCAGTTTAATATAATTTTCAAATTTAAGAAGCATTTTGGTTATTTGTCTTTGCAATAGATCTTTTTTCAGTAAAGGAATGACATTCTCTATCTTTTTAAATGTCTGCACTGAGAAAAAATCCGTTCCAAGAATGATAAAGCTTAGGCTTATAGAAAAAAAAGTTTACATGGAATCTAAGATTGTTATAGTCTACATATTTCCTAGGCTAAGTAGGCTAAATATAGGCATTTCAGTTTCTTTTCTTTCTGGAGTTTAACATCGTTCTTATTTCATTTAGGTGCTACTAAGAGCATTATAATCAAAGACTTAAAATATGTTGATTCCAAATCTTCATTATATTTGAAAATAATCAAAACGGTGAGGAATAATGTCAATGAGATATTATTGGAATTCTGAAATATTCTTTGCCAATACAAGTAATTTGTAGGACTCAATTTCTGTATAATTTGCGCCTGTAATACCCAGTGCACTGCACATTTAATAAAGGTCCACCCTTGTTCATTGGGAGAGATGTTAGTGGAGGCTGTTGGCCAGGAAAAAAGGTAAGTTTCCTTCGTGATACTGAAAGTTTATACTGCAACGCGAGGCTGGGCATTGTCTTTCTGTAATAACGTGCTGAGAGTGGCCTGCACAAATATCCTAATCACAAACAAAATAACTTGTGTAGCATACAAGTCTGATGGAAAATTTCTGGTAATGTGTACAAATTATATCCGCTGTCCAAGCATCATGATATCCCAAAAGAAGAAGCTAGCTATGAGACTGGTGTGGTCCCCTTGACGAGTTGCCAAGTGATGTCTACAGGAAACCATGCACGACTTTCATCCCTCAATGAAAAAAGTCGGGTTTCATTTGAAAACAGTAACTGATTCCATTTATTGGCCCAATGGCAATAATTTTGACTCAAAGTCATGCTTGTAGCGATGCACATATTGCTTAAAGAAACTCATAATAACATAGGAATATGAGCACAATTGTTGATCCTCATGCAACCTGTTGTGAGTGATTTGAGGCTGCTGTCAGTGCCACCCTCTGGTGATGGCAAATGATTCTGAATATCAGGTTTCCTGGCAAATGGTCTCGAATAATAATTTGGCAAGTATGCGAATCGGGATGATCTGTTGTTTGTATGCATGATCCTTTGCTCTCTCACATCCCATCCGAAATGAATGGCAATTATGCGCCACGACAAATCGAGATCATGCAACTTCTGAATACGATCTTCTACTGGTGATAACTGCTAGTATTGAACTCGCTGAAGTCTCTGAGGTATATCCTTCGTTCCTTAAAAAGTTATATTGTATTAACTACATGCTGCAATCTATTGTTGATTAAGGACTGGCATCATATCGTAGAAAATAAATATCATACGACCAGATTTGCAAGTAAATTTAATAATTTGCGAGGATTTTTCCCCTTTATCTGTCCTATAAATTTCTTTTAAGTGCATTTCTGCTTGATGCAGCAATTTCTATTTGAGGATTATAATTCAAAGCAAACAAATCATACCAAACCAAATCAAATTTGACTTGGTGGCACAATTTTAGGCTTCAACAATGCTGGGCTTCTTTACACCAAGCATCCTAACCTTTCAGGGATTGCTTTACATTTAAGTAAACATAATTTGTTTGATTTTTAATTTTTGCGTCTTAACTTTTAATAGTAAAATTTACATTGTTTTTATGCATTGCTTAGAAATATATACTTGCGTAGATAAAATGAAACGTAGTTTTAAATAGCGTTTAATGCTTACAAAATATGTTTAATGACAATAAACTTTTAATTACAAAATAATGTCCGAAAAATTTATGGTGAATGCAGAAATGTTTTTACTATGTAAATGTGAATTATATTTGAATTTAATGTAACTGATGGGAATTTAATTAAAAAAGAATTTAGAAATACAAAATATGTCAGATTAACACGATATTTAGTTATATATTATTGAAAAAGGATCATTCTTTAGATTAGAGGTGTTAAAAATTAAAGGCAAGTTTATTGAAATTTGAGTAGTTACCTTTAATGAATCCCTTTCTTTTCAGAGGTTATGCACTGGATTTAAAATTAGACCCATTCCTTGGAAATAACCCCATTTTGCTGTTTTCTATTTTCTGAGTTAATATTTAACAGATTTTTTTCATGCCTATTTTTAATAAAATAATGAAAACATCTAGCAAAATATTTCAGCTGTGGAAGGAAAACTTATTTCTAATTAATATGTTTTACCTATTGTTCCTTGCTTGTGCATCTATCTTTAATAAGCTGTAAAGTATAAAATAATAAAAAAATGTCCCTTTTTTAAAAAAAAAATCTATACTGTTTTTGATAAAAACTTGCCTGATTTTATTGAAACTTTTTATTTCTTCAAGGATTACATTGAAACTTTTCTTGAGAAAACCCCTTTTATAACTCTTTATAATTCACCAAAATGTTATTTTTTCCCATTTAAGACCGAAGCAACTTTTCATTTCTCTGGTACTTTTATTTCCTGTTGATACTTTAAGTGAGATTTAGCATTCCTTGTATTCCGCAATAAAGGATCGATTTCTTTTAGTGAATGTTTTATTCCTATAGCCAGCAGGATTCGAAAGAAAACTCAAACTACCCACACTGAGCATTTGATTTTTCATGAAATGGCTCTTAAACTGATCCCTTTTTTGGCTAAAAGTGCACGTTCCTAGCATTTCCTAAATTCTGAGGATCTTCAAGCGTATAGTATGTGTGTGGTTTTATTCTCTTTTCTTTTCTGAGTGCTAATTTAAGGCACGGATTTTACAAAAAAACAGAATTTTAGAAATACACAATAAATTATTAGAGAGGACTTAGAAGTAATAAAAAAGACCGTTGAATGAATTTTTGTTTAAAAATGTTTCAAAATATGTTCATTTAAGCTATTCAATTAAAATAGTAAGTTTATTTTTTTATTTTTGATTTATTCTTAACAAAAAATTTACAAAACTTTCAAAGATGTGAGTTTTAAATTAATTGCTTAGAAAGTGTGTTTTGTCTGCAAAAAGGGATGTGAAATGTAATTTTATTCAAATATATTTCCAAGTAGATTTATCTTTAAGTCTCACTTAAAATGTCAAAATTCACTTGTTTTTCACATTTTTGTAATCATTTTACTTTTTCGTTGCAAGATCTGTAATTTGAAATCTACATTCGTTTTGTAAACAAGGAGAAATTCGACAAGCTTGTTTTGGAAAAAAAATATTCATAATTCCTTCATTTTTAGATTAATCTTAACTTCTTAAAAAGTTTGCGTGGCTCATTTGTCAATTACTTTCATAAAGGACTTATTTAAAAACAGTATTACCACTAAAGAAAATTTATTTTTTAACTTAATATGGAGAAAAGTAAGCAAACTATATTGTGATACTAATAAAAAAATAGTTAAATAGTAGACATATGTATTTTTCAATATGTGTTTAGAACAGCAAAAAGGTGTTTTCAAAATACTATGTATTTATTATATGATATATCTTTCAGATATTGTGTTTGTGAGATCGTATTATTATTGTTTGCTCTTTTTTTGTTTGCAATAATATTATGCACATACTGGCTAAGAAATCTTTCAGTACGTACATTTTTGTAAAAATAAAATAAAAATAGGAAGTACATTTCAGTATATTCAAAATCCCTCTACTTTAAAAGAAACTTAAATTCAAAACTTCGGCAAAAATGCAACTTGCAAATAGATTTTGTTGTAGCCAAATATCCAAAGAAACCATACTTTAGACACAACGACAAACATAAAGAATTCATAAGAATGAAAAACAGAGTCTTTTTGAAATTTAAGGCTCATTATATTTCAAAGTATACTGTGTTTGGGGAACAATTTTGCATACTATTGTCTGATGAAAATTAGAATAAAACTTATACACAGCATTTCTTTTCTAATAATATCACTATCTTCGTATACTTTTAAAATAACTACATCATGTGAAATTATGCGGATAAACGAATTACAGAAATTACCACTAAAAGAAGTTTAAATCTAAAGTATTTTAAGTGAAAATTCAGAAACTTAGTATTTACTCTTTACTGTATATGCCTCCAGAATTTTAATTTATACATTATGCTTAGTAAACATGGATTTTATCTATATTAATATACCAACCTAAAATCATTAGCCTTATCTTTGGTGCTTTTAATACCATAGTCAACGATTCTAGAGCTTTGCTTATGATTCTGAGCTAAGAATTATACTGAGCTACCACCACTAATGTTCTAGACTTACTTATTACAGAGGAGAATCCGACGTTGCTTAGATCATGAATACAGACTACATTGAAGATGACAGTATAATGGATTGTAAGTGCATAGCTTAAAGTCTTTGTAAGGCGAAACACAGGACTCTTAGGTAAGGCGTAGATACACTTGGTCTTGTGAGAGATATCTGGTAGAGAAGGCTTCATTGTGAGTAATGTAGGTGTGAATTTAATCATTAATCCAAGCATCTCAATAGTAGGGTAAGAACTAGTGTAAATATCATGACATTAAAAGTACTTATTAAATATGTATAATTCTCAGTTGCACTGCGGTTTCCTTAAAAAATATTTAATATTGTTTTTTCGTTTTAATTTTGTAATATTTTATGTAAAATTAACATTTTACATTCCGAAAATACATGACTGCATTAATGTCCGAATAATCAGAGACATTTTATATACCAATGAAGTGCATCTCAAAGAGAAAATGTTATTTCAAATGTATATATCAGACTCAACGAAAATACTCTGTAGTATATCTCGAAATTTTGAATATGAAAGTATAAATATAAAATTGCTGATTGTGTGTGCGAGAGAGATTGCTATAATACGTTTCCTATCAAGAATACAATTCTAAGTTTCAAATTTTCTTTTGCCTAGAATTACCGAAAAGAATTCTCTGAATACAGGACAAAAAATTAAATATTTAACAAAATCGATGGTAAATTAAGTCAGAAACAGTATTCAAGATAATGTGAAATATACAAAATTTCTTTCAAATTATGACAGAGCTAGTATAAGTACAGCTCATTAACACTATGTTGACATATAAGTGAAATAAAAATAGTATTTTGTAAGAAAATAAAACCACAATAAAACGATTTTAAAGAGCCTCAAAACGCATCTTTCTTTCTTAGTTTTATACCTTTTTAAAAAATGATTCTTGAATTGTTAAATCCATTCTTGTAAAGAGCTCAGATCAGCTAAAAGGTATTTAAAATCACTGAACGTACGAACTCCATTTACACCGATAAAGGCATTTAAGCCTAAAAGTGTCGATGTGTTACAGAGATATTGAACATTAACAAGAAAATGTATTTCAAATCCCTTGGAAACAACAGTCGTCAAAATAAAAAAAAGGAACACGAATGAAAATAACAGCGGAGCTTTATTCGAAAGAAGAAGCTAAGACAGAATATTGAGCTTCATTGATCGGTAAGAAAAAAAAGAAAGAAAATAGATAGAAAAATGAGCTCAAAGTAATAATAACCAATTTGCGAAACAAAGCAATACATTTCAGTCCAAACATAACACCAGGGAAATAAGCACACAATACTGAAAGGGAATCAGCAGAGGGAGAAAATGAAAAAGTAAATAAGAATGAAAAAAAAAAACCATGTAAATTTAATATATATCTTTACTGGATGAAACTTAAAGGCAAGATAAAGATTCTGTGGAGGCTTTTTTTCTCATCAATATATATAAGAGAATAATTCAATTTATATATTAAGAAATATTCTTAATCTCTTAAAAGTGTAACTAATTTTTTTGTGATATTTCTACGAAATTTCCCAAAACCAACTCGCTTATTCGAAATAATATTAAAAAGTAAAATATATTACTAGACTATTAAATTACCAAAAAGTTTTATAAATTTTTAATAACTTAGAATATATAACACATGAAAGATAATTATAAAACCGTGCTGCAATATAAGTATTAAAATTCACAGTAAAGATAAATGCATATTTATTCTTAATGAATTAGAAGCATTAAAAAAACTAATATTAAATCACAGCCGTTTTTCTGTGTTAATAATAAAGTGAACTCATGAGTGTTTCTTCTTCGAATAAAAATTCATTTTCTATTTCTATAATTTTGAATAAAATTTTTATAATTTTTTTCGAAATTCTATTTAAGAGTATTGTAACATTTATTATTTTACAGAATTGAAACATTTATTTTACCAAAAACAAATAATGTATTTCCTTTTGAAAGATTAAACATTTTTTCCCTGCTTGTATCATTTTGAAAATGTTTGATCTACAAATCAAACATAACTTCACTTTCAAAAACCCTTTAGTATTTAATAAAATTTTTATCTTCTACTTAAATTCTCCAAGGGAATAGATTTTATAAGTCTAAGGATATATCTTTTGCGTAATTAAATTGGTTTTTCACAATTTCCAGTTCTATTTTTCTGAATCGTTTTAAAAGCTTGTAAGAAAGAGTGAGTGAATATTAACGTTGCATTACTCTACAACACGACAGCGTTTGGTGATAGACTTCATAATTTCAATCCATAGTCAAGTGAAGAGGACGACACCTGACTTGGCACCCCTCTCCAAACTTCCACACCACACCTAGGGAGGTAGTTTGAGCCTCGACTTACTTAACACGCATCAGTTCCCTCTACACGGTGGTGCATACTGGGACTCATGAGACGTCAGTCATGAGTCCGTTATCTTAACCACTAGGCTACCGCGACCATATACTTGTAACAAAGCTGTGGTACTGAAAATCACAAAGAAAAGTAGTGTAAGAATGCATGTTTAATCAAGTGTTTCTCAAACTGTGGGGCGTGCCCCCTAAAGGGTGTGATATCTCTTTTTGGGGGGTGCGAGTCTTTTCAAAAAGCAAAAACTAAAGATAATTTTTAAAAAATTATTAATTTTCTGAAAGTAAACTATCAAAATACATTGCGACTTAATAAAAAGAATTCATACACATATTTTCACTGATATAATACACTTGTAAATGTTTCAGTGCTGCACAATGTATGTATTTTATAATTAATTTAACAATACTAAGTTAAGAACAAATTTAATAATTACCAGTGACACTTTATGTGGACTTGTCATGTATAAAATTATATACAAAAATTAACACTTATTTTCATAATTTGTGTGGTTTATTTTTAAATCTTTACTGCCGATTAAAATTTACGATATTCACTCCCCAATGCCACCGTTTTCCTCGTAGGCGCGCGTATGTGATGTATTGAGGGGGTGGAAGAGAAAAGGAATAAATAATCAAATCCTGTCTGAAATCTGTAAATCCTTCGTAAACTCTGTGAAGGACCTTTTGTTGCATTCTTAAGTCATTTGAATAATTTTAAGAAAAGCAGTGCTCAGAAAAAAGATCGTACTTCGGAAAGACGTATATATAAGTCCGGGACAATTAATGCTTTGGCTGAGCGAGACGTTTATATACGGTGGTGGCGCTTAAGAGGTAAAAGTCACATTGTGGCTTTAGCGTCAAAGTACAGATTTATTTGACTTAAAACATTGTTTGGGGGGGGGCGGGAAAAATTATGATTGAATATTAGGTCGCAAATATTGAAAGTTTGAGAAGCAACGGTTTAATCAATAACGAAATTTTATGATATACTATTATTTTTTACTGGAGGGGACTACATATAAATATATTTTATAAAGTATTTCATTTTTATAAAGTATTAAAAATAATAACATACATTATTTTTCAAAAGGGTGATTTTTTTTTGTACTGGCACTATTCAGAGGCACCTGTATCTCGATCTAGCAACCGCAAAGGGCTCCATCTTAGTACGCAGACAAACGGTGACATGGGAAACAACATTGAGTTCCAAAAACCACAGCTAGGGCATTTATGGTGCTGTTGTCACTTATTACACCGAATATTTACATAAAAAATGAGTATGAAAGCAAATTCTTTCGTATGCGAGACCCACGCCAGTAATTTTTGCTCTAAACATGTAGACAGCTCTGAAAAATATACGGTGTATTTTTAAAACTGACACTATTCAGAGCTATTCATTCGGTTTTTGTCGAGTTGTAAGCCCACGAAGGGCTGTGAATGCATTGCACTGATTCAGATAATACAGCTTTACCAATAATGCTGATTTTGGTAATGCAAGTTGCATATTCACTGGAACTGGCTCACTTCAACTGAGAATACTATTTTGCCGAGCTGCCTATATGTTTGGCGTCGCAGTTACGTGTAAAACCATTTGCTTGCTATCCCTTTTAAACACGCTTTTATGAACTTCACCTGTATGTAACGGAATCTTTGAACTGTTTTATACTCATTTTAAAAGTTCAGATTAATTCGAAATTTTGCACACTTGTCAAGGACCGATGACAATGCAATAATTTAATAATATTGTTCCATTGCCCTGATCAGGATCATTGGATTAACGATTTCCCATTTCCAGATTTGGTGACTAATTCCATATCTGGCAACTACCTTAACAGCATAAGAATTGATTCAGAGATCACCGAATTAAATAATTCCTCACAAACTCATCGATTCAAAACGCGCACTTTTATATCTAATACTGATGCATGTTTTAAAAAATATTGAACTCTCTTTAGTAAAAAATATCATTGCCTTTTCTTAACACCTTTTTCAGCATTAAATATTTTAAACTTAGCTCTTCCAGATTCCTTTAGTTGCCTGATCCTACATTTTGCAAACCAGGCCGTATCGATGCACTGATAGGGTGCCAATGGGTATTCCACATTGTAAAAAATGACGCATTTAAGATTAATTTATCAGTGAATAAATGATAGTTTAAAAAAAATTAAAAAAACACGCTTTTATTGTATATTGAACTAAAAAATTAAAAATAAATTTTAGTTTTAAAAAACTAAAAAACACGCTTTAAAAAAAATAATTCCTAATATAAATGATTAACGAGAAAATTTATGTCATTGTGGTAAAAGCGCAGAGTTCTTTGTACTACATTTTTATACTAACTCTTCATTTCGGAATAGAACAATTAAGATATTATAAGAATTGATAATTGATATCGAGCAACCCACGCTTTTACCACAATGGCATTAATTTTCTCCTTAATCATTTTATTCTTGCATTAAGAATTATTTTTTACTTTTTCATTACCTATAAAAGTGTGTTTTTAAGTTTTTTTAAACTATAATTTATTTTCTTAAACATTCTGCTTGATAAGCTACAGCAACGCCGTGAATAATCCTATCAGCAGTTTTTGAAACTAAAATATTCTTCATGAAATTCTGTTTCCCATATCATTATTAGTCTGCATACCAAATTTTGTGCGATTTTGATTGTTCAATCGAATTGCAGGTAGCTCTGAATTTGCTTTCTGAATTGCTCTGAGTTTTTTACATTTTTTTATGAGGATTTTCGGTTCAGTAAGCAACCGCAGCGCCACAAATACCCATATCGGTGGTTTTAGGAATTATTATTATTATTATTTTTACGGAATCTTGCTTTCCATGTCACCATTAGTCTGTTTACCAAGTTTGATGTCATTGAAGTTGTTAGATCAAGCTACAGGTGTCTCTAAATGGTGTCAGTTAAAAAAAAATCACCCAGTACAAGGGGTGGCCAACCTTTATGGGTCAACGTGCCATTTTTTCTAAAGAAATGCATAATGAAGCATAGACGTGCGCTTTAAAATAATATTGTCTTGTGACTATTGGGAAAATAATAAAACTGAATACTAATTATTCAAAAATCTTTATTTACAACGGAAGAATACATTTTTCACTGTATGGTAGCAAATATTTTAGTTATACGAGCAATTCAAATAAAAAAGTAACATTAGTGTGACTTCTGTTGTTGCCGATTAAATGACATCTAACTTATATTAGGATTGTAAAATGTTACTTTTAGCAGAATGCACGCTGAATCGGAGTCTTCTGCCTAACGGTTTCTTAACGAGTCTTTAATGTTATTCATCTCTGAAAATAGTGACTCACAGGTATAAATACATAAAAATATGAATAAAATAGCATGAGTCAGCTTCTTCAAACAGTTAAATGTGTCTGGAAACGAATTTCACGTTTCGAAAATTTCGTTACCGGCTTTTTACTTGAATTGCTTGTTAATCTTTATGATTCAATTAATTCCAATTTTTTCCTCGTTTCAATAAATTTTTGAATCTATATTGAACTAGACTGGAAATCAATCAGTTACATTTTAAATTCATAAATTTCCAACCAATGAAATTGGAACAAATACAGTTTATCAAATGAAGTCACATCAGGGTATATAATAAATCTGAGCGTTTCTGATAACTTTTTGATTTGAGAAAATCTCGCTAAAAATTCCTTGATTGAATAATCAATTACAAAAATAAATTCTTCAATGACTTTTTCTTCGTCTGGTTTCTCATGTTCATCTAAATCTTTGATATTTTTTTTCAAGTTTGGTACTTTAATTTTTTTCCCATTGAACTTTCTTCTAATAAAAATAGTAAACACAAAAAGAAATGAGAGTGCTCCTCGCCACCTCGTGACTATTCACTCGCGTTTGTTCGTAATACTTCATGGTGAAGTTTGTTATTTTGAACTACAATGCAAACTGTTTTGATCGGTGGTATTTGGCGTATCCAAAATACTGTGCCTTGTGCCATTGGTTCGCCATCCCTGACCAATGCCATCAAATCTAGTAATAATGTTTGACCACACACAATATTGGTTTTTATATTATTATTAAGACGTTATCTTGAATGGAAAATTCATTACTTTACATATATCTTTTAGTATTCTCATAAAAAGAAACATTACAAGTCAATTATAGAAATTAAGGTATTCAAGCTTTTTGTTTGTTTTTTGGAAAGAAGAAACATTTAAATAAACACAAAGTAATGCTACCCAATTTATAATTGACCCTATTTAACATAAATCTAACATTTGCAAAATTTAAGTTGGACCTTTAAAAAATCAGTACACTTTATTAAAATATGCCATTTAACTGTTTTTATTCTATACTGAATATTCATAACTGCAAGAAAAAATGCTGCATGTTTAGTTAAATAATTTGAAATGTAACAAAGTAACATACGAAGATATTAATAATTAATAATAATTACTTGATAAAAATTTAGAAATTTAATGAGGAAGAGAAAATTGTACTCTTAACTGAAGAATAAATCTGAAAAATGAAGCAATTGGTTCAGTAATTAAGGAAACATTTTGTTAATCTGCATTTTTTGTGCAGAAACGAATTTCTGAGAAAGATTTCCCCAATTGCAAAAGTCATTTAATGATAGAAAAATACAAAAATTATGTTTTTAAATCAGTATAATAATATTTTTTTAACGATTTATATAATTAAAAGTAAGCCCAAGACTAAAAATTAAATTTTATAAGAGAGTGAATTTATTGATTAACAGTTAAAGGTATATATATAATGGATATGAAAGCATATAGTGTTATAGTGTGTATTAGGAAATTTCTAATGATTTAAGAAGTGTGAAAACCGCGAATTTACTAAATCCTGGGACACGATAAATCTGAATTAATCGTATAGTAAAAAAAGAAACGAGCCTTACAGTAATCGCATATGATGTTTACCATCTGACATGTTATTGTGGTAAATACGCAATAGTAACTTAAATCCTGAAAAAATGAATCTAGTATGATTGGAAATAATTTTCTAATGAAAATTTTATTTAATTAACACAAGGAGTAATGCAATTGTTTTTATCAAAAATAATTATTCTTGTTCAATTTGGGGAAGAGCGGAGACACACACACAATAGACTTAAGATAACTAAAATATGAAACACATACTTGTGATTTCAAAGATTTAAAAACCGCTGAAAAACAGCGTCAATTACAGTACCATTGTTAGTTGTCGAAACATTTCGATTTGTAAAATTTCGAGTTTGAGTTCATCATTCAAAAAAGCTATGAGTGGCTCAGCTTCTGGCAAGTGAAGTTAACAGTATATGCTAAAAGTATAAAATGCAGGAAATCTTTAATTTTTTGAACCTTTTGATTCGCGGAGAAATGTATACGATCACCGAAATCACTGTGTTTGTCCTTTTTCAAATAAGCTATCTGCCACACATATGTCCCCAATATCTTGACTAACAATACCCAGTCCACTTGTTTGACGATAAGTAATGCCCATATGAAGAGTCACAACATGTGAGTGGTTCTGTTTGCGATAGACGCAACACCAACTGCTCTGTGGCCCCGTCGCTTAAATTGTACGCAGCAATTGAAGTTAGGTACGAAACACGTTCGTCATTACCGAACCACGTCTCTGCCAACATGAATAACGTACAATTTTGTGAAATAACGTTGTCGAAATACCTTTGGTGAGCCATGAGACTTTGACAATTGAGCGTAAGGATTGAAAGTTTATCCTGGGTGAAGTTTAATAAGACTTGCTGTTATGTGCGAAGTATATTTAGAACCAAGCGCAAGCGAAACCGAGTTTTTGAACCGAATCTTTTGAAATGCTAAATTTAACAATATTAAAAAGACTGGCAGTTTGATGGCTACTAGAGTTGGTCCCCTATACGAGGGTAGCGAATAGAAACCATCAAGCGCGCTGATTGGTCAAATCAAATAGCCCGCGATTTCCCGACTTCCTGTTACACATTTCAGTCCCTTTTCACGAAATCACTCCTACAAATATTCAGCAACCGAGAGGAAAGATCTTACACATCAAAAAAAGGAAATCATTGCTATAATAAAAAATAATATTTCTTGCACTAAAAAGAGATCATGTACTCGTAAAAAGTGTAGGTATATTTGAGAAGTGAAGAATGACAATCTCTTACATTGTTCTCTAATTCACATACCAACTTAAGATTTTATAAATTTGTATAAAATAAGGAGCGTGAATATGTTATTCCAATTCTTTTGTAGATGAAAGTTCATGAATTGGAGACCCAATTTCCTCAAGTGATTGTGTAAATATTAACGTTGTGCCGTTTAGCTCCTCAAGGGCTTATGGCGAAGAACCCCGTAATTTTGAACCACAGTAAGTGACATAAACGACACCTCTGATCTAGCATCCTCCTCTCCTAGCTTCATCACCAGCGGGAGGACATTAGAACCTTGTCATATTTAATGTGCATTGGTCCCCTCTGCGCGGTGAGTCTTGAGCGATACTAGGCTCGAACTCATGACACACCGGATATGAGTGCGTTACCTTGACTATTAGGCTACCATAGTCAACCAATTGTCTCAATGAAACTCGAGTATAACAGTAAAAGCTTGGGAGTATGGAAATTCGATTATTTTTCATATTTACAAGGCTTGCTATTATTAGCCTATTGTGCAGCTTGATTATAATTGAAATGAAATTTCACAAAATAAGAATGGGCAGATTTTCAAGTATAAAATAAAATGTTTTAAGAAATAATTTACATTTTTTTCAAAGTCCAGGGTCCTTTGACAATCGAATTGAACTCCAATTCAACAAACTGATTACGTCCAATTTAAGTTTCTTCATCACTATTTTAATTAAAACGGGTTATAAAAAATAAACACTGAACTTAAAGTTTAACCCTGAATTGATAATTATCGCTCATAATAAGAAAAATGGTACAACATGCTCACTATTCTACGTATTATTGTCACATAAATGTTGCTAAATTTCTTTATTTATTGTTTTTTGCAACTAAAAGTGAGGAGGATGTTAAGTGGCATAAGTCATGGGTCGAGTAAAAGGTGTATGTATTAATGAGAAAACGCACAGCGTAATTCAAGATGAAACTTATTGTATCATAAAATAATGAGTACGCGTACTGTGTAATCAATATTCAATGTTCCTCGCTGCATTAATAGGGAATATGATACATTTTTACCCTGAAACTCAATCTAATCAAGGACATGTCTAAATTATTCCGCCAAATCACACGCAAATTGGATGTTCCCAACCGTCGACCGATGGACACTTTCCCCTGATCACACTGTAAAGAGTTGTTCACAACACAAGGACTCAGTAACTTCATCGTCCAATCACAGATATTTGAAGTGTCATCTTTCTCTTTTAGTTCCCAAGCGGAAAGGACATTGTAGAATTCGTTAATGGGGTGTTCTCTGGGGGCTTTCCCTTGATGGGAGTCCACTGGACTGGGAGGGGCAGTCGTGTGCTCTAGATATTCTATTCTGGTTGTTTAAGTGAACAGTCCTGCAACCGACGACTAACTGTGTGGATTAATTTGTTGACTTTTCAGGAATTTATCCAGCAAACTTGACCTGTTTCGACAAACGCCTAATTTCTCGTGATTCTCAAGAACCACTAGTTGAAGGAAGTTTGTTTCAGTGTAGTTTAGTAGATATACTTTCAAAGTTTTGCGTTAAAAGTTATTTAAGCATTGAAATCGTCAATTAAAATAGAGAAAGCATATAGGGAACAAATATGGATTACGCATATGCTAAGGATAAAATATTTAATCACACGGGTCAAAATAATAATTCTCCAGTATAGGGATTAAAATAAAAAAAATATTAATGTTGTTATTAAATAGTTCTGGTTTACTGTATAAATGATATAGAAGAAATAATAGAGATTAATAACAATTCACTTGCGAATATAACAATTTAGACGTCAGAATATTTTTTTTGTATAATTACTTTTTGTACGGTAAAAACTTTCTTTGCATATAAACCCTGTCATATAATCTTCTTATATGCTTAAATTAGTTAAATCTATCTCTCACAGAACTAACTTAAGGTATCCGACTCCCCTAAAACTGTGAATTTTGCCCAAATTGACAAATTTTTTTATGATTTTATTTTATGGGCCATCTTATTAGCTTTATAAAAATACCAAGTTTATCATTTTCCGTTCACTAAAACAAAAACCACGCCATTACTTTAAGCAAGATGTCATACTTTAAAACGCGTTTTACTCGAAATGTGATTTTTTGAAAATAATCAAAAGGGGTCAGTGATTGCTAAAAAAGTTTTGAACATAATTAAATGAATTTTTTTCTGTAAGTTCTGTATAATAGTAGAATTGTTTTAACCATCAGATTTATCAACCACTGTTTTATTACAAAATTTACAGTCCCTTATGTTAATATAATCACTGTCTTTTTAAGCATTTTCATATAGTAACCGAGATAATGTGCTCTAGTTTTTGTAAAAAAGAAAATACCTCTTATCCTGAAAGTTGTTTCAAAATTGAATAATATAGCAACACATCAGATTGAAAAAATTGAAAATTTGTTCATAAACCTTTGGTGCAGAATGGGTCGCGTTTATGTTATTTTTTGTCAATTTTTATCTATTTTTCCCATTTTAGTAATAATAATTTCTTTTTCTCTTCTTAATTTTAGCACATTTTTTCTTAAAATGCACTAAAAAAATCTAAAAATAACAAAAAAATCCCTATATCTAATTTTTTATAAAAAAAAAAGGTGTCGCAACCAGTCGGATACCTTAATAGGAAATAAAATTTAATAATGTTTATATAATTCCTAATGGTGAAAGAAAGCTGGTGATTTTTCCTTTATGAGTTATGTGATTTTTCAAAATAAATAATGCATTAAACCTTTGAGTTTCTGGAATAAATCACGCCTTATATAAATTAAGAGATCTTACACATGACTATATATTTAAATAATATAAATTAGAGGACTCAAATTTTTGTTCATTTATAGTTCTGATTCTTTAAATGAATCTCCTTGAATGTAGAAAATAATAAGAAGAAACGTTTTCTACCATAATTAGAGGCATGCTTAACTTAAAAGTTTTTTTTTATAAGCATAATATTTTAACTTTTTGCAATCCTAAGCTATTTTAATTTGATTTTTCCACCATTATTCAAATTTACAAAGTAATTAGAATATTGCTTTGTAAGTTTATAGAAGCTGAAATGCTTCTAATATGTTCTATTTGGTTTGGAGCATTGATCTTTTAAGCTATATTGATTTTTATATTTTTTAATTCAATTCTTATAAAGTGATAACTTGTTATGATGTGTTATTTTTTTTCAGTATAAGATATGAAATTAAAAAAAAATTCTCATATGCTTTCTGAATAATTCATCTAAAACATTTTGTTGCCTAGAATTCCTTTTAGGAAAACACATTGTTACTGAACAATCATTAATTATTGTGCATTAATTTTTTATCAGTGAATTTAATTTAAACTTTTTCAAAATATGGAGAATATTAGTGACAAAGTAATGTACATAACCAAGTGTTTATCTTTTTCATTTGTCATGATCTAAATTGAGAATACTCAAAATAAGTTTATTTCATTATATGCATAAAACAATAGATTCAAGCTGGCACTACTCGCGCATTGTGTGTCATACCCACCGTTTAACTTTTTTCAACGGTCCTTCTAAGCCTTTATTGGAAAATGGATAGTTTCTCGTGTAGCTAACTTTAAGATCATAACTTTTAAGGGGCTTTAGCTTGTAGGCGAATTCTAAATACATATTTTTGGATATCACCTCTTCGGGTATGTCATACCTTGCGCGTGAATCACCGTTACAGTTCTGAATGCATGAACACGTTTTAAATCTTCCTTATGCTATGGCGTATTATTGTAGTTATGATGAAGAATTGTGATATTTAAGTAATTTAATAAATACAGAATTTAACAGATATAGTACAACAGTATTTTCGGATGAAGAAATTCTCTTGAAGAAATTATGATGAGGAAAAATCAAATGAAGATTATAACAGCATGTATGATTCCTCCACTGAAATCGATCCAGATTTAGAAAAGGGAGACACTGTTGAAAACAATTTTTTTATATGTAGAGACACAAAAATATTTGAGAAGAACGTAATTTTAAAGGAGATAACTGGTACACATCTTATCCACTATCAGATGAACTTTTGAAAAAAAAAAAAACTATTGCTGGAACGAAATAAGAGAAAATAAAAACTAAATTCCAAAATTTTTAAATTTACAGAATAAAGAAATTTACTCCTACATGTTTAGTTTAAAAAAAGATACAGATTAAAAAAAATTAAGATCCAGTGAGAAAACATCGCACTCACTCACGACACCATTAAAGGAGTGTATAAACAATGCATTTAAGCGACACGGTCTCTTGGACTTGGTCTAGTTTGTGATCTTGGCCAAGTGAATAAGCAACATTGACATAAACAATGCACTGAATGCCCTTATAAAAAGAACAGAAAAACTAATTTTATGTGTGAAAAATGTAATAAACATGATGCATTCCCTACTTTCCCCCCTTTTTAACCTTTGTATACAAATTTTACGGTAAAAACAAAATGTAAACACCTTTGGGTATGACACACCTTGCGCGAGAACTTTAGGTCGTATTTTTCACGCGAGTGATGCCGGGTTAAAAACGAATATATAAACAACCAACAACTTAGCATCACATTTATTGAGTTTTCATTGAAATTTTAGTGTCTTTTATGGACCAGCATTATGGTATAAGTTTCTGGGATTATAGTGACATTTTTACTAGAAAACACATATTTGTTTGGTTTCGGGAAAATGCTTTACAACTGGCACCAATAAAATAGTACTATATAATATATTTTACTTCAAAATGAGGCATAAATTTATGCTTACGGAACATTTTTCTTAAGAAATCGTATTCGTACTTAAATTTAAATAAAAAGAAAAATAATATGCTTTCTGACAATGTTTGAACCCTATAGAAAGGAATTTATTATTTATAAATTATATATTTTAATATTTTAGATTTATAAGTTTTATCCGAATTATATATTTGCTATTTTTACTTCCTATAATATTTCTTAAGTATGATTTGCGTGTTTTGGACATATGATCTGCGTGCAATATACTGAAAAACATGTTTTTCTTTATCGCAAAAGAAAACATAGATGCATTTCAATATGTTTGCAACTAGCCCTGTTATTTGGACACTGGATATTTTGTATTTTTTTATTCAATATGTATTTATTCAGGAGCAAATAAACATAATTCGAAGTAAACACATTAATATGAATTTATGTTTTTGCCTGCATGGGACGTAAGAAAAAATTTGTTTTTTTTAAAAATAAATTTCAAGAAAAGATGTAGGTTTTCACGTCTCTTTTACATCAAAAGAAGAGTAAGGGTTATAGATCTGATTGTTTATTTCAGAGATTCTTTTTGCGTGCGTACTGGGAAACACGCGATGGGAGTTCTCAAGAATATCATTCGCAATATTTTGTCTCATCGTAAACAGAATCGGAGGAAGAGAAAACTGATTTGTTTTCAGAAAAGAACTGTTTATTTATATATGATTGAATATAGTATAATACCGTTTTCAGTCACTACTAACAATTGATTGAAATCTACTGGAATGTGCTCTGTGTGTTCTCTTTCAAAGTTGCAGGAAAATTCGGATGTCTTAGGGATTTGATTCTAATGTTAAAACAGTTAAATATATCAATAGCTGTAAAACATTCTAGAATTCAATGAATTTTTATCAAATTAATTATTTTATTAGTTTTATAAATTCAGTAACGTGTTTTGTGGGAAAATAATATCTCAAAGCTATAGTAAAACGATTAAGAAAAATTATTAACAAAAATATCCCTAGGAAAATAATTCATTTTTGTGATAGTACAATATATTTATTTATGGTTGAGTGTTTTTTTAGTTACTGTTTATCAACTGTACCGGTTGATTCAAAAATAATGCGACCAATTTCAAAGTATCATAAATTTTTATTGAATTGAGTTATTTACATTAAATTTCGGATGTGGATATTTTAAGCATAGTACACTTTATGCAAACGTTTTGACCCAGTCAAAAGAGCTTTTTCGACCATTTTGGAGAATATTTTTCCAACTTCCTCTTTCATAGCTTTTCGAAGCCCTTGAAGTTTTCTTACTTTACATCTATTTAATTATTTTTTTAAGTATCCCCATAAAAATAACCACAAGAAATACAATAAGGGAAGGGTGACAGTCATTTCTCGGGAAGGAAAAAATTAGTTTTTTACCTTTCAGCCATTTTATAGTTGATTTTGCAGTTTGACTTGGTGCAGAATCTTGGTGAAAAAAAGTTTCCTTGAGGGTAAAGACGTTTACTTTCTTTGATCATGTGCTTCAAAACTTTATTCTGATATTATTTAACATCAATTTTAGCCTTTGGTTCTACAAAAAAATAGTTTTGATAAGTCTAGAGAAGATATTTCCATCCATACCATAACACCTGAAGGCGAACTTGCCTTTTGCTTGTTGGCGACGCTTGTCGTGTGAAATCGATTGTATCTTCGTTTTATCATTTGTAATTGAGAGATGGAACAGTGCGTTTATCCGAAGTTATCCGTGTTTTGTATCTATCTTTGGGTAATATTAAATAAAGAGGCCAAAAACGTTTTCTTCGTTTTTCTACTGTCTTTGGTGAGATTTGATGACTGATTGGTTTATTAACTTTTTTTAAGTCGATTTTTTTATATGACGACAAATTATATATTTATTGCAAATCCTGTTATTACTTTGCTAAAATTCTTTGAGGCAGAGGATTTTTTATAGTGATAAGCTTTTTTAGCTTCTTTTTTCTTTTTCACCAAAGAATTCCTTTCGTCCACATTTTATTCCTAGAGCTTTTAATTCCCAGCCAAATTTTTTTTTAAAGTTTAGATAGTGATCCATAAGAAAAAGGCATTTTATGATTTTTAAAGGATTTATTTATAATTAAATTGGAGCAACTATCCTTCAAAATCTTGAAAATTTCGTTTCAGGTATGAGAATCTAATTCTGGAGCCATATATTACTCCTACTAATAAAAATAGTTAGATTGATAATTTAAACATTTTACGTTTAAAATATAATTAGCAGTAAAGCAATTAACATTTACAATAAATAATTATATGCTTTTAAAATTGGTCACACTTATTTTGAATCAATTTGTAAAATATTTCTTTAATTTTTATTGCTCAGCTCAACCTAATAATAATAAAGTGATATCACAAATTAATCTATATTAATTTCATTCGGCTTTTCATTTATGCTTAGTTTATCATGCGTAGTATATGAAATTACTTCGTTTACATTTCAATAATGGATATAACAACTATCAGTGAAATGTAAGCAATCTGCCCAGTTTCAGAGAGAAAAAATAGCTTATAGTTTTTTACATTACAGTAATTCTATTTCTTGGAACTTGATGGAAATTAAAAGATGAAGATTTATATATTAGCTTTGGGTTCTACTTCATATTAGTTAAAAAAAAGATACCGAAGCAGTTTCTTAGAATTATCATTGTACGATAAATTGAAGTATTTAAAAAAATAATTGATGTATCTGTTGATATTTAATCTGCTTATGTTTACACTGCATAATATCAAATAAACTGTTACGGAAGGCAAATGCTTAGAAGCTACAAAATACCCCATATTTTTCATTATACGTGATTCTAAGAATCATAAGTCATCTTCCATTTATGAAAACTGTTAAGTTATGATTGAAAAAAATCAATTAGTTTTTCACCATTATCAGAAGAAATTATTTATTTTCTTTTCTCTCGAGTTTATCTAAGAAGAGCGGAGTATATAAAACTAAAAGATGATACTAACTACAGTTTCAGAATATTTGTATAACCCTTTATCTACCGCATTATGATTTACTGCAGTTTTTTTCATGCTTTTTTTTAAATGACTACATTGAAAGTTAAGGGATATACAAAAACAAAATACTCAACTTTGGGAAATTAAATCCGTTAAAGCTAATTAATTAATTAAAGATATTCAACTGTAAAATAAGTTAGATGTAATGTTTATTTAAAATAAGTAGTCAACTCGTTTTCTAAGATCTTAATTAACACACATACAAATAAGACACCTTTTGACATTAACTACTTTTTCGGAACAAAAATGACAATCTTTGGAATCTGATTAAAATGTCAGCTGGAAACGCAATTTCTTCTATAAAACTATATTCTCCTTCCCTTCTAAAATACTCATCATAGAACCCACGCTGTCATATATTTTGAAAGAGTGGATTTAAAAGAATATTCCTGCTAAGTATCGTCAGAGTTTTCGTAAAAATGGTTTTTCTATGTAATTTTAAATTGATGGTACTTATAAGTACTGTCGGTAGATAAAGGGTCAAACCATCTTTCAGAAATTTTTGAAGAGATCATGGAAAAAAAAGGAATAAAATATATAATAACTGGATGAACAAAAACTAAAATGAATATCCCACCTTCGAATTATTAACCAATCTTAATGTATTTCTGTTCAAATATTGTTTATTATCAGTTTAACAACTTTTTTCAGAGTCAACGTTAAAAAAGTGGAAAACAATATGTTTTGTAGAATGAATAAATGTTACTTATTTAAACTAGAATGAAAGTGAAAGAATATTTACGTCACTATATTCAGCTACACGAGGGCGTTCGGCAACGGACCTCGAAATTTTGCACCTGGTCAAGTGACGAGGACGACACCTGAGCTGACACCCAACTCACTTAATTTTCACACCACATCAATGGGAAGACGTTTGAGCCTCGAAATATTTAACGTGCATTGACCCTCTCTGTACATTGGGTCTCATGGAATTCATCGGTGGGAATTCATGACACGCCTGCCATGAAACTGTTACCTTGATCACAAGGCTACCGTGGCCACACCAGAATGAGAGACTGAGTAATCAAGAGTGAGTCATTCAGATACCTAATTATTGCACTCTAAAATTAAATGACTTTTTTTTTATAAAATATTTTAAATTTTCACATTTTTTGAAATTTTTTTAAAAAATTAGAAAAAACTTAATTATAAATGTTTTTATTCACTTGGGAATTACCTTAATTATTTTTTTTAAAAAAAAGGTACTGCTAAAAATGTTTTATTATTATTTCATACAAACACCTTACGTATTACTTTACAATTTAAATCGTTTAGTAATTTTATGTATTTATTTATATTTTATTTCACTGACAAAATACAGAATCAAATGGCTAAACTTTAAAAATACGTGATATATATTTCACAACTGCTTGTACCGTTTAAATTATCACAACTAACGGAGGAAAAATATTTAATATTAAAAATCTTGAAGCTCTAGAATCTTGTAATGCAAACACGCTAAAAAATTAAGTAGAAATGTTGCAATAAGAAATACTCCAAATATCCATCCATAAAATTACCCTAAAGAAGTAAACTGTCTCGAGAGGGGTACAACACCTCATTTTGTTGACTGTTTCCCTCCGGAACTTTATTCCTCAATTCCCTTCGAATAAGCCTAAGGATTATCGCAGTTCCCGATGACGATTCCAGTTCCTTTTTAAGGACATTAAGAAGCGAACTCTAATATGATAAAACGTTTTGAACTCGTCTAAATAAATGTCTTCTTCAGTAGAGTAGTTTCGTATTTTTGCGGGGGAGGGGAAGAGGCTATCGCCCTGGCAATTCGTTTGCAGTTGCTATTCTTTGAGGTACTTCCGCGAGATTTCGCCCTTCATTCCATTTACTTTCCTTTGGAATACTTTTCTTCTTCTTGTTCCGGGACAGTTCTAGCGTCCTTTTATTTGGCGACATTTCCAAATTCAGGACACGTCAGCCTTCATGAGGAAAGAAGGCGGGGATATCGACGTCGTTTATTTTGCCTTCTTCTAATGCAATCGCACAGAGGGCCCCCATGCACTCCTCTCTCTCTCTCTTTGGCTTCCCCTCATACAATCTAACTGGCAAACAGATCGTTCCTCCCGCAAGATTCAAGAGGGCTGTGCCCTTCAAAATAGGGTTGTGTGTTTTTCCACGGGTTTCCAGCTGGTTATCGAATTTAAACTCGAATGAGTTATATCGAATCGGAATTTCGACGCCGTCTGACACATTAATACTACTCGACCCTCCATAAACTTCTTTTCTATTTGTAGTTATGATGTAGTCAGAGAAAGATCTCTTCCAGGAGGGAGGGAAATAAAATGAAAGGGTTGAAATTTTTCAAATAGCTGTTCTTGTGTGTTGTAGAAATTTGGATATTAATTATTTTAAATATATCCAATAGTAGAACTAAAATTAGGTTGGTGTTTTTCTAAGATTTCCTCTTCAAAATAATACAAAATATATTTGCGTAAAGGGCGTTATAGGTTTACGCAACAAATAATTCTTAATTGTTGTATATTAATTATTGCAACTGCACAAAGCCATTAAACATTTTATGTAGAAAGCCACTGAGAAAAAACATGTAGTTTCCTAACTGTTTTTGGATTATTACTTATTATTTACTTAGGATATAGATGGCGCAACTTCAGCAGTGGTGTTATGCAATTATATCCCCCTGAAGGAGAATGATGAGTAAGATACATGAGAGAGAGAGAGAGAGAAAGTGAAAGAGAGAAGTGTATGAGAGAGAGAGAGAGAGAAAGAGAGAAGGGTATGAGAGAGAGAGAGACGTGTGTGTGAGAGAGAGGGAGAAAGAAATAGAGAAAAATTGAAAGATAGAGATATTAAAAAATATATAGAGAGAGAGAGAACTATATATATATATATATAGAGAGAGAGAGAGAGATTGAGAGCTATAGATATATAGAGATAGAGATAGAGAGAGATATAGATATATATATAGAGATAGATAGATAGAGAGATAGAGATTGAGAGAGATAGAGATTGAGAGATAGAGAGAGATAGAGATAGAGAGATAGAGATAAATTAGAGAGATAGAGATAGATTGCGAGAGAGAAATTGAGAGATAGAGAGAGATAGAGATTGAGAGAGATAGAGATTGAGAGAGATAGAGATTGAGAGAGATAGAGATTGAGAGAGAGGGAGAGATAGAAAGTGAGAGATCGAGAGAGATATCGAGAGAAAAAGAGAAAGAAAGAAATTAAGAGAGACCGAGAGAGAGATCGAGAGAAAAAGAGAGAGAAAGAAATTAAGAGATATATCGAGAGAGAGAGAGAGAAAGAAATTAAGAGAGAGAGAGAGAAAGAAATTAAGAGAAAAAGAGATAAGTGTATGAGAGAGAGAGAAATTAAGAGAAAGCGAGAGAAGTGTATGAGAGAGAGAGAGAGAGAAATTAAGCGAAAGAGAGATAAGTGTATGAGAGAGAGAAAGAAATTAAGAGAAAAGAGATAAGTGTATGAGAGAGAGAGAAATTAAGAGAAAGTGAGAGAAGTGTATGAGAGAGAGAGAGAGAAGTGTATGAGATATATATATATATATAGAGAGAGAGAGAGAGAAAGAAATTAAGATAAAGAGAGAGAGAAGTGTATGAGAGAGAGCCCGAGAGTATAGTTTGTAGGGTTATATGAGGTGTGCGATAGTTTAGTTATAATTGTTGAAAAATAAAGTTTTATTTGTTGTTAAAGAATTGAATTGAATTTAAATAGTGATATCATAAATATGAACTGTTAATAAAATTGTTGTTGAAAATAAATTATCTGGAATTACGGAGCTACTTAAAAGTTCGCCATTTTTATAGATTAAATGAAACATTTTTTTTAGTTAATAATAAAAAATTCACACTTCTTAAAATTAATTTAAAAAATCCAAAATCAGTAAAATTCTTCTTATTAATTCTTCTTCTACAAAAGTATTTCATAAGAATTTATCAAGGAATTTAACCCTCTATAAAACTATTTGCAAGCAATATAAGGATAAAAAATATCTCAGTAGGGTATATCAAAGATTTCAGAAAGGTATTGGCTTTTAAATGTGAAATAGTTAGAAATGTTATACAAATGTTTCTCTACAAAACCCTCTTTACTACGATAAGGGACTGAAATACGATTGTTAGAAGGGTTTGCTACATGCGACATAAAAATTGCATTCACTGTTTTTCTGATAGAACTTTCAGGCATAAATTTGCTAATATCAGGAAAATCTCCAATTTTTGTAAAAGTACATTCGAGTTATATAAACCTTTGAAATACAGATGTTGAACCATTTTCATTCATTTGTTAAGATAAATTATTATACAGTTTTTAAAATCCTTGTTTTTTTTAAAAAAAAATGTAATAATGACTTCATTTAAACAAAACAAAATTAAGCAAATTTTCCCACTCGGAACTATTTCTTCCTTATACATTTTTTAGAAATGAAGGCAATGAACAAAAATAAAACAAAAATATATAAAAACATTTTACTAAGCATTTAAAATTAAAAATACCAAATATTTCAAAAGAAACTTTAAACAAGGGAGAATATATATACGTTAGATTTTAATATTCCAAACGCATGCATTTGTGATATGATTTCTAGCATGAATTAATTTAATAATCATTAAATTAATTACTAATAATTAATTAATTAATAATTGAATTAATTTAGACTATATACATGGTTAGTATATGCATTTCTAGTAGTTATATTTAAGTCTTAAACATATCACTAAGCGCATCAAATAAATATTCAGTGAATTTTGGTATAAAAATGCCAAAAGCCAGACATTTATGTATTCAAAAGAATTTTCTGTCCTAAGTGTCTCATCTAAAAATACACCAGACACAAAATAAATAAATTTTCCATAATCGTTAAGGCTTTCCTCACATATTACATGCCGATATATTCAATATAAGAAATAATACATAACTATTAATACGCATAATAAAACTCCAACTTATGAAATATTCTTGAATATTATTTGACATTTGAGAATTGAATACGACGAATAGAAAACCCCCATAGCATTAACACAAATTCTTCCCCAAACATTTCTGAAATACTGTCCGTCTTAAGTCTTCCGTTCAGAAATATTACCATACACAGAATTAATAAATTCTACGAAACCGTTAAAACATTCCCCGAACTATTATATTTTGATACATTTAATGTTACAAAAAACGGATCTTTATATGCACAATAAAAAACAGATTCAGAAATGCAAAAAAAGAAAAGTATGGCGGAGTGGCAGAGAAAACAAAAGCTGTTTCTACGCATTTCCTTCACTACTATTGCTTATTGCAGCCATTAATTCTCAGAAATACGTTCGTGCCAGGCTGCGTCCCTGCGGTCCCGTTCATGTGATTTATCTGAGCCACACTTCAGTCTTCTTTCATTGCTTTTTGTCGCAAAGGAGGAGGGTGACAAACTTAACCTCCTAAGAATCTTCGTCACGTTTCTCTGCTCCCCTTCACAGTTGAAAACCTCCGAGGATTTTCAAGGTTTTTAGCGGATTTTTAACACGATAGCTTTTCCAATAGAACAATTAGCAGCTCTTTTTTAGGGCTTAGTCTCCTGAGCTTTTATCTTCAGAACAACCTCCTTGTGTTTCTACTATTTATGTGACTGTAGAGATTTCAATCTGGAATTGAAGTCATCGAGTGAATAATGGCTTTGATTTTATATCATATGTTTTGGAGAGTTTGATATCTGTAATTTTATAAGATAAATGAGCCTCCTACCTCTTCCAAGTGTTCTGTTTGAAAGGTCCAATAATTTATGTAAACTAATTCTGAGGGGAATTGGTCTTAAAATGGTGGTAAAAAAGTTAAACAATGGTTAAAAGTTGGTTCTACTGTAGGCACGAGATTTAAAATAGTTTTTTAAACAACACAATTATCATCAAATTAAATAGATTTCTATGTAGAGATAATCAATTTTCTTTATATCTTAAACCTTAGTATCTGAAAAGGGAAGTGTTTAGTGGATTTTTAATGAAGTTTAAAAAAGATAATAATTAACGATTTTTTTGCGTAACTTAATTTCCTGTGCTTAGGTTTTCAGGATATAGTCTACTAAAATTTTATAACTCGAATAAATTTCTTTTGCTTATATTACTTACGCGACTGTAGAGATTTCCTTCTGGGAATTGAAGACACCAATAAGGAGCTGTATTTTCTGCTACGTAATTTGAAAAGTTTGCAACATTCATTATTTTTTAGACATGGGAAGTTTTTTTAAAATTGCTTAGATCAAGAATAAGTGTCATTTAGTTTAATTAATAAAATCATACAGTTATGAGCGATTATACAATACAGAAATATTTATGCAATGCATGTCTATTGAATTTAAAACTTTATTATAATTATAAGATAAATTAAGTATAATAAATAACAAATTACTTCTTTGATATTTAAAATTTCAGAAACTAGTTTTCAACGTTTTTATTTAAAGCAAAATCTTCTTATTCATATTTATTCTTTGGCTGTTGCGTCTTCAATCATAGATTGAAACTGTAAAATAATTCTAGATGGAATTTTAGAACATTTGTGTTTTGACTAACGTTTACTAAACATAATTAAATTAAAAAAATGGATTAATCATTGTAATAACTTTTTAATTTTATTTTAAAACATATACATTTTATATACATTTTTATACAAGTGTTCAAGAATTAATATTACTTTGCTTTAGAATTCTAAAGTTATATGCGTTATTTATATCTTTGGATTTAATAATAAAAAAGTAAAATATATACGAACAGTTAAAAACAGCAAATTATCGTTGAATCACACTGCTAATCCTAAGCACTAAAAATAATGTAAATTGATGGAATTATTTTGCTTAGCGGAAACAATTTTCGTTACGTTTTAAGTTTAGTATCACTCAGTACAATTTTAGTTGCTTTTTTAATCACGCAACTAAACACTTTAAAATGAAATAGTTTTATAGCGTGCATTTTACAATTTTACGTTGTGTTATAACTATAATTTACAAAGACGATTCATTAGTTACTGATAGATTTCAAATGCCTGAGAATTTAAGTAAGAATAAAGGATATGCCGAAAAACAGTAACTTATTCAAGCAATAAATATGTTCCATAAAGGTCACATTAGAATTGATACGAATAACATTTGAGTATCACTTTAGTTTTCTAACAACAATATTTTGTAGCATGAACATTTAAAGAAAAGAGTGATTTCGGATAAGAATATTTAAACAGATTGTATATCATGTAATAAATTATACTTAAAAAAGGCTTCAAAGCAAAAATGGGAAATAACGTATAAAATAAGTAGTATACATGTGTTCATTTCTTTGTATGAAATTGCACAAGTATATAATTTTGTTTCATTTGGTTGGTTTCGTGATAAGATTGAGAAAGCGAACAATAAAGGTTATGCGAGTCTGTAGAAAATAATGGAATATCAAAAGGATTCGTATGAAATCGTTCGCTTACTAAAAAAAATATTCAAGTAATTTATTGTTACAATCTTTTGATTATAACAAAATCTCATTTACTGTTCTTTTTTTATCAGTTTCTATGAAAAAAAACAACTTTTGTTTTTCAGTTTTCAAAATATTTTTAATAGAAAAATGCCGAAGAGAAATATCGTCTATTTATGGAAATGTCAAGTAATATTTTACCGATTGAGTAACTTTATCAACATTAAAATATTTACTTATTTTTCAACAACAAATTTTTAACTATCAATTAATGAGTAAGTAAAATATTTATGTATAAGCATTAAAATAACTCTATAAAAATTTAATAACGCTTATAATTTAAAGCGAAATGTTTTTTGAGAAATTAAAATTATACTCGAGTCTCATATGAATATTTTAACGCTACCCTTATCTTTTTTATAAATGGAAAAACATGTATTAAGTTTTATATATATATATATTTAAGAATAAAAAATGAAAAAGTGAAAAAAATTTAAAGGAAATTTTATTTTGTGTTGAGGGAAAATTTTGTGTCGACTGTTCATTGCCCTTATATTGCTTTTGCACCACAAATGGAAATTTTGCAATTCAGAATAATAAAATTTTGATAAAACATTTAAAATTCCACGGCGCTAAGAAATAACTAGATTCCATGCTGTGAAACTTTTATCATGAAAGCAATTCATGAATAGGAGGTTAAAATAAATGAATTCAAATGTCTCAGATTTATATATTTTTTATCATATGAAAATACGCTTAAGAATTCAAAACTTAGATTTTCGTTTTTTTATTGAAACCTCTATGAGTGAAGTTATTCTTTGCTTTGAAAACAGATGGCGCTCTGAGTTCATAAAAAAATATGTGGCTGTGTGGCTCTTTCTCTTTTTTTTTGTGTACTTCTTCCTTTAAATTTTAAAGAATATCGGCAAATGTATGGTTTCTCATAATAATGTTTCACTATTAATCCTCGTAAATTAGATGCAATTAGAAATAACATTGATTTAAATCACAGCGTTTTTTATGAAGAAATGATGTGTATTTTTTAAAATTCATTTCTAATTTTTTAATCGTTTTTAAACAATGGATTGAAATTAAAATTTTGATAGTGCTTTTTATAGTTTCTCAGCTGTTAATAAAAGCTTTTGCAGGTTCGAAGTGTTATTAAACGCATGTCTCATATACCTGTAAATCGTCGAAGTGTGAAAGTTATTATAAAATTTATATGTATAATGAAAAATTATAAAGAACGAATAATTGTTATGAAGGGAAGAAGGAGCTCGATTAAAGATAAAGTTTCACTTTTTAATCTAAAAAATAATTGGGTTTTTATTTCTGTTTTTCAATTGCGCCTCTAAACTATTTCTATTGTTTAATAACGTCCAAATGATAGTCATAGAAAATATATTATCGTGTCAGATATAATCAAAATAAATATGCATTTAGGATGGGAGATATATCAAGATAAAGGTTTTATTTCTTAAATGTATTTCTAAAAATTTGTAATTATATGTAATCTTCATGATATTATTACGTTAATAGTTACTAGAACTTTTTCCCCTTGAAATATTGATTTTTGCATTAAAAATGGTTAAGATTTTTATGTGGCTCAAATAGCATTTTCGAGATCCATTTATTTTGCTAAAAGGGAATTAATATCAATTTCAATCCTTATTAATTTAAAAAAAATTATTATTTTGATTTATTTATGCATTAAATAGAAATAAAACCAAAATTAGGGTTAACAAGTTTTTCTTAGGATGTGGAAAATCAATTTAGATGATGCTAATCTAGTAACGATAAAACAGTTATTTAGTAAGTATCAAGATGAATATTTGAAAGCTTTTTTTTCCTGAAAAATAACAAGATTACAAAGCTTAAATCTTTTATCTTTGTAAGGTGATTTTAACCTTAAATAAAAGATGTAAAGACACACACACACGTGCTTATTGACATATATATATATATATAATCTCAGGCAAATTTTGATGATTTTTGTGAAGAATAAAAACTTTAATTAATATTATATAATTCAAAATCTTCATTAAAGGTTTAATGAATAGTCAATAAATAATGCTACAAAATGGATACCCAATTTTTCTGAGGGATAAGAAATGTCTTTTCAAGTACAGTGTCTTTCAGCTCATTAACTATTAAGTTTTGTTACATTCAAGATGAATGCTTCACAGTATTATTTTAATAATTAACGTTATACGAGAAATCAGTACAAAATCAGGAAATCTATCTTAATTTTTTTGAGACATTCTTAATTTTTTTCTGAGGGATAAGAAATGTTTTTTCATGTACAGTGTCTTTCAGCTCATTAACTATTAAGTTTTGTTACATTCAAGATGAATGCTTCACAGTATTATTTTAATAATTAACGTTATACGAGAAATCAGTACAAAATCAGGAAATCTATCTTAATTTTTTTGAGACATTCTTTTCTTCTCACAGTATCCGGAATCTTGCTTATCTGATCTATCAATTTGTTTTTGGGTTGCTGAACTTAGAGATAAAGAAACTAAAGTATTCTTAACTACCGACAGCAATAGATAAGTACTTAGAAAGCAGCATAAAGAAGAAATAGAGGATTTCTGCTTAAGTGGAAGAAAAACAGAAATGATTAATTCATTTTCTTGTGATTCACTTGACGCAGTTCAAAATGAAAGCCAATGAAATCTTATCTTTGTATTGTAGTGATCGCAATGCAATTCAGTTTAATTTATAATATACGATTTATAATTCTTTTATAAAAATATTATAGAAAATTGTATGCTTTGGTAAAATAGTATAAACATATTGAATTAAAGTACAGTTCTTAAATGCAGGTTTTTTCTATTTGTATCCAATATGTATTAGAAATTTATATTGAATTTTGAATTGTTAATTTCTTAGGGATATGCATGCAGATATATAATTATAAATAAAGCATAATATAATTATAAAAATGCTGCATGTAAATGTATAATTATAAATATGCATGTATATATGCAAGTGTTTTAAAGAATTATGTGAAATTTCAATTAAATATAAATTTAAAATGTTCAAACAAAGAAGTGAAGAGATTATTCATATTTTTTATGAACGGTCACATTTTCTCTGTAATTTAATATATCAGTGCTAATAAAACATACTACCTTCTGAATTGAAGCTAATGATCTTAAACTTTGTTTTAAGAATTTGAAATGATATTATTGAGCTAATTTTAATTTATTTATAGGAAAGCCTATTTAATAAAAAAATCGTTTTATTTTTTTCATAATTCACAGTTTACTTATTTCGTGCGATATGTTCCTGCCCAAGATACTTTTCCCATAGAAAAAATCGCTTTCATTGAGCATACCGAGTCAGTTATTACATTCTATAGAAGTAAATATAGCAACAAAAAAAAAACATCGTGATTCTACGTACTGAAATATATAAGTATTGATATTTTTATGAACAGAGGTGTGCATTTGTAAGCATAGAAATAAAAATTTTCAACGTATTTATTTCTCATTTATTGGTCAACTTATCTAAAGTAAGTGTTATACATTTATAAGTTGTGTCCATCTAGAGATATTATACAAGTTAGGGACAATGAAGCAACTGGGTGACGATAAACAAAGATCGCACAAATCCAAACTAATGCTGATATTTATATTTTTAGAATTTTTGTCTACATTTTATCTAATTCAGGATATAACTTAGTTGTCCAGTCACGCTTCGACACTTCGCCCTTCTAATTCGCCACCATACATATCGTAAGTTACACTAATGAACACGATGCTTACGGGTTACCAAAGAGACCTTGAGCTTCTGTAGTACGGCACAGATGCCAAGCCACGGTAACCCCACCAAAAAACTGTGCCCACCATAACTGTAATGGATGAGCAAATGTCATTAAACACAGAGAAATCCTTTTCCTGAAGAAGAAGGAGATGTGAAAGAAAGAGGGAGCATCCTCTTTCTCTTCGTTTCTGATGCATTGTGAGTACGTGAGAGGGTTGTTCCTGCACTAGTCCTTATGTTCCCGACGTCCGTCTATCCTTACTATGGGAGCAGAATTGGGATATCTCTGAGAGGCTAATGACACGAAGGAAGGCGACATATATTTTTATGCCATTAGCATGATTGATATGGCAAATAAAGTCTAAGGCTATACGAAGGAGCGATGCCTTATTTTTTCTCAGTTCTCTCCCCCTTCGCAGTCTTGGGAAAAAGCGACAAACTTCAAAAGAAGGCAGAAGGATGCTCTTGAAAGTAGAGGTTAAAAAAGATGACAGAAAAAAAGCGAGAAATATGTATAGATAGATAAATATATATAGATGTACGGGGGACTTCAGAGGATAAGATGGGTATGTCAACCCAGGAAACTTGGGGTGAGGGGGCGTTGAGAAATTTTTATTTATGCAAACACTTTGTGAAAGTTTTTAAAAGGTTTATGAGGTTTGAAGAGCTCTTGTATAGTGCGTTGGTTGACAGATATAGCTTGAAGTAAGGAAATTTTTAGTATTGCTTGAATTGCTAAAGAATATTTATTTATTTAAAAAGGCAAGTTAAAGGCTGAAAAATTTTTTCTTAGGAAGAAAAATTTTCTTTCAGGATTTGGAAAATTCTCCAGAAACCTTATATCTAATCATGTGAAAAAAGCAGCAACATTTACAGTTGTCTTCATTATTATTTGATGATAATAATAATAATAATAATAACAATAATAGTAATACTATTAATAATAATAATAATAATAATAAAAGCTTTGTGTGCTTTTGTATTTCCAATTATTTTTTTTACATGAATAATTGATTCTTTAGTAAATCTAATAAATAAATTGGCTTATATAAATTGAGTCCTGTATAATATGCTGCTCGACCTCTTTTTCTGAATACCTTGTCTTATATACATTTTAATTTTCCTTAATGATTATTTAGCACTGTATGATTTTTCTTTTATCATTTATATTGCATTAATTGAGATATTCTAGAGATATATAGCTATTAGAGTTTAAGATACAATCCAATTGCTACAATTTAATTCCTTAATTTTTAAATATTTTATTTTCCGAATTATTCTGCAAATGCAACGTTTTAGTGATTGTTCGTAATTATTTACACTGATTGATAGCGTTTAAATGTTCTTAGTAATAAAATATAGCAATTAAAATAGTTTTAAGTAAATTCCTTTCAGTTTTGAAATGTATTTGATTGACATTTTACACATATTTTACTTTCTTTAAAAAGACGGGAACCAATCACAAGTATTTTTTTCAAATACCTCACAAGTATTTGTGTCTAACAGAATTTTTCAATCATTTTACTTAGCCACACATACAAAATGCGATGAAACTAACGCTCTCTTTAGGAAATGAAAAGAAATATATAAATGCGATAATACATCGACGGTCGGAAAATGATCTAAGAAAAGTAAATATTAAGTAGCTAATTTTAGTCTATGAGAGAGGGAGCTTAGAAAACTAATGATAAAATATGTAAAAACTTAAAGCGTCGGTCACATTACAGTTTTGGAAGAAGTAATCATCAATTCCTTGGAGATCTTAGAATACATTTGAGGTTATTCAAATAAGAAATATTTCACATTTGATGTTGTCGAAAAATACTCTAGAACTAGGAGGAATGACATGGTGGTAGAGGGTGAGGTATTTCTCAAGAGGAGGGACGTGAACATAACAGTTATGGTGTAAAACTCTCTAGAAAGCTAAACTCTGGAAACCAATTTCAAACTGTACTATGAAAACTCGAATTACTTTAGCAATATAGGAAAGGTTTAGGGCACCGCATCAGGCAATTCAAAATTGAATTACGCTGCTCTCATATCACTTCACTTCGGAATGATTCGCATATATCTAAAGATCTTGAAAGTACGTTGGGTTCTAAAGTGCTATACTTGGGGAAATTCACAAACGATTCTTTGGCGATTTCGGCTTTACACCAAACACATTATCGATGTACAGTGATGATGAATAGGCGCATAGAAGTGATGATGGCGATGAGAATTTGGCGCTATTTTTCTCTCCCCTTCATCTCATTCAAGATTTATTTTTTCAATTCACTTTTTCCCAACTCGGATGGGTTCGCATTTCGCATTTATTATCTGGGGAAAAGAGCAAACATTTCAACGTTATAAGGGAGAAAAAATCCCTACATTTGCCTCTGTTATATTTTCAGTTTTGGCATCAAAACAAAACAAGCTAATGATACTTGGCGACAAAAAAAAAGAAGAAAAAATCACGCTCTTATTTCACTATTCTCTAATGTTTATCTCGATAGCTTTTTCTAGATTTCCGCATTTGATCTTCATTATAATATAAAAATAAAGCATTTTTTGTGGTATATTTATTTTTAATGATATATATAAATATACATATATACATAATATATATAATGTTAAAGATTTATGCTCCTCTTTAGAAATTGAACTTTATTATTTTGTTTTTAGTACAATAACTGCAAAAGCATTTACTTAAGAAAATGTTATTTTAAAAGAAGTAAAGCCTAAATAGAATAAGAATTTTAAATATTCTAATTTTTCATAAGCATTTGTATTTTAAAATTGTATTCAAGAACTTTTACAGATCAAAACCATGAATGAAACCATGATTCAAGAATGTTAATTTTAAAATAGTGAAATAACTCATTTGAGTAGGCATTTTTTAACAATTATTAATTTTTCTTAGAAGCTACTAAATTTCAAAATGATTTTTTTATAACAAGTTGTGGAAACTTATAACCGTGTTCCCTTTAAAGAATAAAAGTATTGTCATATTACTTAGGGAATTTTTTTATAGAATCTTGTAACAGTGAAGTGCTAACAAATTGTTATATATTTTTGATGACAATAAGTTTTTTTATATAGAATCTTTCTTAAATTTCTTGAAGACTAACTCAAGATTTTGCTCTTTAGAAATACATACGTCTTTTTGGAATGCAATTTATATTTTCCTACAAAACTTTATAAAGAAATAATGAACTCATAATATAAAAGAAAAAATATTTCTTGACAGTTCATTGTTTGTTTGTACGTTATTGATAATTAAGTTAGTGAAAGAATAAATTGAACGTGAGTTATTTTATTCTCTTTAAAATATGGTGTATCAGTAAATATTTTGAAATGTAACAATCAAAGATTTCCTGTTTACTAGCAGAAACTTGGTCTGTGCTACATGCAGGGAATAAGTCACATACAAAGAAACACACACACACACACACACACACACACACACACACACACACACACACACACACACACACACACACACACACACACACACACACACACACACACACACACACACACACACACACACACACACACACACACACACACACACAAGCCAATGTTTATTAAGATATCAAAAAATAAATTATTAGATATTTCAAAATATACGAAATACAGCACAATTAATTATGACGAGGTATAGCATATTGAAACATATGAGCCATTAAGAGAAATCTGGCTTATTTATGTATTATTCTGTATCTCTGTTATGTATTATTCTGTATTTATGTATTATGTGTTATTCTGTATTTATGCATTATGTATTATTCTGTATTTATGTATTATGTATTATTCTGTATTTAAGTATTATGTATTATTCTGTATTTGTGTATTATGTATCATTCTGTTAAATCAAGTTTTTTAATTTAGCTCACCTTAAAAATGAAACTTAACTATTTGTTTTCTTTTTCTTTTAAATTTTACTCATTTTGTTCTTTGTTAATATTATGTTTTTGAAACTTAAGTTACAGAAATAATGAGCTGAATTAATTTTATTTTTACTGTTTATATTTAACCGACTGTTTTGACACAGCTTCTCTCAATTGATTATAGATATTCAAAGTTAAAATTGATTGAAAATTTAATACAATGGTTTTTCAAATATTCTTAGGCTTAAAAGCAAACTTTAACTAGATATATAAAGAATACAGTGAAGTGTGAATTCTAGAGCTAAATAAAATGAAAAAGAAACTTTCTCTCTTGTACGCACTATAACAAAAACGAGAAATATGTTATTGTTTTACACGCTCTAATTTAAATTAAGAGAAAAAAGACAATATATGCATATATATTCTCAGGCTGTTTTTATTTCACAATAACGTTACTAACTAAAGCATATTTTTGAACATTTGAGTAAGAAATAGTATATTATTTCTTACGATACTTATAGTTAACCAAAACTATGCAATTAAAATATCCTTAGTTACCGTAGAAGTTGTTTGAGTAAATACTGTACAAAGGTCATAAGCAAATACTATTGATCAGTTTCTGGAAAACCAGATACCTTATGTATTGAACTAGTAGAGGTTGAGCGTGCTTTATTTGTCCAGCTCTATCAATGGAGTTCTAAATCTGTAAATGGTCTGCGCAATCATCGACTTCTATAATAGGATTATGCAGAATAGTGGGCGTTCATTTGCATAGTAGTTGTTGAAAGAACTTAATTGTGGATGCCTAAGACCCACATGTCACTCTCTAATGTGCAGGGAATAATGGGAAGAGAATTGAAGAGGATTAATAAGGACAGTCGAACATCAGGATGAAATCCAGTTAGGATGGAGGAAGTTTATCTGTTTTGGTAGTCAGAGAAAACGTCCAGAATAGGTAAACTATTTTTAAGAAAAAAGTAGGTAAAAATGCATATAAATAGCTTTCTGTACTGTACTAGTGTCTTGGTTGTAGAATGTTTCGCAAAACTGTAATTTTAATATCTAATTCATATTTAAGAGTGAGTGATACTGGTACAATTACTTGTATTAGAATGATAGAATGAATCATGAGCTATACCACCATAACAAAATTCCTAACTATATATGCTTATATTCCAGATATTTATATCAATGGATAAATTATTTTCCTTCTTCAATTTGTAGAAATAGGAGAAAAGCGACTTACCCTCTGATTCATTCATTCACTCTCTCAATCATCATGAGACCTCTCAAACTATTAGATCTACAGACTTGAAATTAGGCAAACATGTTTCTTTTCTTAAGTAGAGATTTGCTGAGAATGGAATTTTCGGAAATCGCATCTAAAAGGGGATTACATGGTCGTTGTAGATTAAAAAATAACGTTTTTGGATTCTTAGACCTACAGACGTGAAATTTAGCACACATGCTTCTTTTTTTGAGTAGAAATACTTCAAGTGGAAGGTTTGCGGAAATATGATATATAGTCATAAAAAATAATATATAGTCATACCAAATCATAAAACACCCACTGGAAACGGGAGGTAAATGGTGAGTTCTATCTTAATAATTTTTAAAAATATATTAGCTCTATATCTGTTACATAGCAAAATTTGTATTACTTTTTATAAAATACATGAGGATGGTATATTTAATTTTAAGATGGTAGTTTGTTATTTTATCTTTTGCAAATATATTTTAATTAATTAAAGGGGCATTAAAGATTAAATCACTATTAAAACAATGTTATAAAAATATTAGAGGTAATTCAACTGCTCAATTCTATAATACAATGGAAAATTGCTGAGAAATATGTAATAATAAAGGGGAAAAAGTAAATTCATTCCTAAGTCTTACAAAAAAAGTTGAATTAGTATTTTTTAAAAAAAAGTTAAGATGCATATAAGAAAATAAAAATAAGATAAGAAATATGAGCGAATACTGTGTTTCAAAAATATTTTGATGGGAATAATTTTTTTTTTTTTTACAAATATCGCACTTAAAGGATTTGGTAAAATATTTGTAAGTGACTTGAAAACAATCTGTTTGTATGAATTTGTAACATTTAATGAATAATTACACAAAAACGAGTGCATGTACAACATAAAAATCTTTAAGTGAAACAACAAAACAGAGGAAAAAATATTGAATCGTATGAAATATTCGATTAAAAAACTATTATTTATAAATTCTACACAATTAAAGGAATAACTTCGAAGTTCTTTGTAAAATTTATACTTTAATGGTAATTTTATGAACTTTACAAATATGATACAAAATAAGTTTGATGTTCATATAAACAAAACTTCTTTGGTCCTGTTTTTGAACAAATAAAGACCAAAACATTACATTAAAATGACATTGAAAACTATACTATGATAACGTATATTTATAAACAATTAAAAACGAAAAGTAGTGATAAAACTTTGTTTTCAAAACTGTATATACGCGTATCTAAAAATTCTTTTTCTATCATCAAAACTAATCTGATCAAAATACATAAAAATAAGTTTCTATTTTGGTATTAATCGTATATATATTTACTCGTGTTTCGTGTAGAAACCCTGTTCCTAACCTTTAAACTAAAGGTTTATATATGTTTGAAATGAAATTACAGATCCTTTATGCGATTCAATATATTCAAAAACTCTAAGCGATGCTGACTTTTCATCGAATGGAATTCAGTTCAAAGTATAAGAACAAACAATAAAATAAATTTTATGTATCACCTCTCCACTTCTCATATGAGGATAGTCGCAGAGAGCAGTCTACTTTTATGACTAAAGTTTTTGGTACAAATCTCAATGTATAGAGGTTGTATTCGATATCCGTGGTGACTACAGCTGCCTCAAAGTTTGAAAGCGCTTGGACTTTTCTCTAGAACTGAGTATTGCCTTTTCAAGAAATAAAAACGGAATTTTTCTCATGTCTAACTTTGACCGTTCTGGCACAAGTTCGACAAATACGCTTATTCCTGTCTATCATTCGAAATTTACTGGATATTTCTATTCGTAGTTTCAAGGAAATAGACAATCTGGATTTATTTATATTCATTTTTTGAGAATTTTAATTCATTTTTATATGCATCCTAGTAAAAATATATTTGCAATATATTTATTTGATGTATATTGATTTTATTTATTCGATGCGAATACTTTGAAATCTTTCAGATTGTGTTAAATTAAAACACGATACTCTTTTTAACATTAACAGATTTTAAATACCATGTTCAGCTTGTCTAATAATAAGAAATGCGTAATTACAGTATAAAACAATTAGTGAGTGATTGTTTTTGTAAGTTAGTAATTCCTTTAAAAATAGAGATAATACTTATTATTTTCATTTTTTTCTCTTACTCAACAGATAAAACTCTAAACTAAGTTATTTTCATCATAATTGGCAGAAATTCTTTGTTTTTTGAACCCGAAGCATTTTGTTTATAACAACCTTATAAGTAATCTTGGATATTTTTTGAATAATCTCTATTTGTCTGTTTAATTTTCTTTCATTAAATTAATTTTCAAATACAACTGAAATTCTTAATTATTTTTAATGCTTTTATTTCTCCTTTGTATCATAAAATAATGTTTCAATTTATTCATATATAAAAGTTACATATATCTATGAAAGTTTTACTATTTCTCTTTTTTTTTTGTAGATTAAGTAGATTAAACTTTATTTTGGAAGATTCAGATAGATGATTTTAATCATGTATTTTAATATTACAAATAAGCAAGATCTTTATGAAAACTCTCTAATGGCGTTGGAATTTTCGAGAGTGAGTGAAATTATGGTAGAGATTGGCTAGAAATGGAGAAGAGCAACAACAATATTAGAAATATGCTAAGTATGCCACTTGTAACATTACAAATTTCTACAAACTGACGTACTTTTAAATAACTAATCCAAGTACATGGAGAAAACTCTCTCTCTTTGATGGATTTTTTTAAAGCATAAAACTATACTAGTTTACTTAAGACCATTGCTTTTAGATAGAGAAATATTACTTAAAACATTCCTTATTACTTGAATGTATGTTTTCCAGATTTTATGAGTGTTAATGTAAAAGCTTTTAATCCTTTAGTTCTTCCTCTTCTGTGTGTGGTATAGGTTTTAAAAATCATAAAAAATTATAATGTGTAATTAAAATAAAATTATACCGAATCTTTATTTTTAATGGTGTTGAAAATGAATTTTAAAGTATGTGATAGTCTAGAACAGTTTTTAGAAATATTTTTTTGTAAAAAATTTAATGCAAATATTAAATGACAAATATTTTTTTTTTTACTTCTTAAGAAATCATGCATTTGAATAAATGATAGTACGTTTAGTATTTTTGTATTTGTATTTTTCATTAATAGATAAAAGTATTTTAAATTATACTTCAGATTTATTTTGACAAATATTTCTGATACAAGGAGCTTTCAAATGAACAAAAATTGTTTCAAATTAGTTTTCGAATAGGATATGAACAGGAAAAAGCCCCAGAATGTCTGTTGGTTGCATTCTTTAATCAAATTAAAAATAACTAAAGCTTTTTCCAACTAAAGTTAATTAGAAAAACATATAATATTTTATTGAAATTATAATTCAGATTACATGTAACTTAACTTTGGATTTAAAATTAGAAATAAGTGAATGAAATTTATAAAGCTGAATAACACTGGGCAGATGAAATTAAAATGAGCTAATGTAAGAACCAAATGTGAAAAACATTATGATTCTAGGGACTTATTATAATTTTTAGTGGTGATACGAGCTTCATGCTGCTTATTTATAAAAGATATAACAATAAAATTTTTCCTAAAAATACATCCAACTGTTTTTTTACACGTTAAATACGTTCCTTAGAAAACCGAGGAAAACAGAAAAAGAATCATGTAAAAACAATACTTGTATTTTGGTAAATTTGGGGATAATTTTACTTTAAAAATAGTGCAAGATGAAAAATCTCTGAAAATTTTCCCAAAAAAAATCGTGCAAAAAAGTAATAACGAAATCCATAATACATATATATAAAACAAAAACAATTCCTTTTTTATTACAAAAAAACTAAAATCAGTGTACACTGAACATTCACACAGTCTATAAAAACATAAACCTATAAAAATTCAAATTGAAATTATGAATAAAATTGTAACTAACTATTCATCGCTACTTGATAATAAGCGTTTACATTTATTATGAACTGGATCAAAAATGCTATCATCAGTAAATGTGTCAGATAGGTCGAGCACAACTGTTGGTTTTGATTCAAATGAAGAATTTCTCTCTTTATTGGCGGCCACAGTTTTTTGTTGTTGTTGAAAGTCTATTATTAGTGCTTTTTTTGGTTTCTCAAGTTATTTATATAATTTTTGAAATCCTGCTATACAAAACTGAAGATTAAATTGAAATTTTAACACACGCTCTAATTCAGGATCATGAGAAAGAAAATGTTCCATACTTCTAGCAAACCTCAAGCCCTCGCGAATTAAAATCAATCGTTAATAGCTGAACTTCATCTTCAACTTCGTCTCTTTTGACTTTTTTTACTATCATAAACTGCTATAAATTCCATCAAATCTTTGTCATCCAAAGAGCAAGTCCTTCAATTTTATCAGGATTCGTGCTAGAATAAAAAAGTCGTGAAAAATGAAAAAAAAATCGTTAAATTCGTGTACAGTGTTATTTCAAAATCGTGCAAATTTAGAATTTTTTATTATTCAATTCTTACAAACTTATTCAAACTTAATTGATCATAATGTCTTTTATAATTCAAAAATACAAGTTTATGGGTCGAATTTTACTTTCTTAAACTTACCTCTTCAAACTAAATTGTCACGCACTGCATTATTACATTAACACAAAATTATATGTACATGTAATGTTTTACCTCTTTTACTTTTTAATACACATATGTATTAAGTTGTTATTATATTATTATCCTATTATTGCTACAAACATTTTTAATAAGAAAGAAAAAGCCCAACGTGATTATAAGAAAAAGAAATATTGAGGGATTAAACAAACAGAATTTGTTACACGAGAAACGTGAAAATATTTTGGTGATTTTAAAATGAATGAGTAAAATACATAAAATTATCCACTCAAAAAAATTATTAAATAAAATGTATCAGTTAACACAGAATAGGATTAAATATAGAACCAATATTAATTTTAAAAACCCCTATAAAGAAAACTAGAGAACCTCTTTGTAGGTTTAAAATAAATGGCAGGATAATAATATCTACTCAAATATAGGTTCATTCGCGGCCGTTAGTTAAGCCTTATACTTCACCCTGTAATAAGTATATTATATAGGGCCGGAGTATCAATCATTTAATTCAGAAAGAGACATAAATTTCTCTATAACAGGGGAGCTCAATATTGAAACTCAGCGTAATTCTAGTCACATCTATCAAAGGAAAGGAGAGAAAAAGTAAAGAAAGAGTTTGCATAGTAGCTACTTCTATCTCAACTAGCTTTGGAAAACTATCAGGATGACTATCAAATAATCGTCCTTGACTGATTGATAGGTGTTGTCATGTTCGAGGAAATTGAATTGAATGGCTTCCGCGCAGAGCTTAGCCATTTTGTTGTTATCTTTTGGCATAACATGAAAATGCCATTTGGATGGAATATTTTATGTTAGCTGAGAGATATTCGGGAAGAAAACATTTCGTATTGAAAAAGGAAATTTTTCTTGATGCTTCTACATTTTTGTGAAGCTGGAAATGATTTTTCTGGTCACAGCTTTATTTATCAAAACTTGCTTTGGCTGAAATGTAATATTTTAATCAATAATGAACACGTTTAGAAAAATAACATGCCCCCAGGTTTTATTCTTCATCTGGTATCAGATATTTTTGTCTCGTTTTGCGTGCTTTTCAATACAATACAGTTCATACTGTGATTAAATTATATGTTATTAACTCTACAAAAAAATAGCCAATAGACCCTACAAAAAATACTTTCTTTGATTTAATAAGAAAAATTAATGGGTTTTTACCATTGCTATTTTTGTACTACAAAACTTTACTTTTCTTAGAAATATGTTCTATAAGCCGCATATAGTGTTATGTACAAAGAAAAAGTAAAATAATTTTCGGTTTATGAACATGATTACATGATTAGTTAAGTTATTTACATTTTGATACTTTTTATTCTATTTTCAACACTTTATCTCTGGTATCATATTTTGTTTCCAAGTGAATGATCAGAAATATAATTTAAACTATTTTAAATTAGATGTCCTTCTTACATATCCTGTTTTTTAATTCTTCTTTTTAAAGTTATGAGGTAGAAAAAGAAAAAAATAAATTAACTTACAAATTGAGGGCAATGGTGGGCGGTTGAAATCATTTTCAAAGAATGAATATATATATTTTTTTGCAGATATCTTTATTTATCTGTGTGGGCGTTTCTATCTGTAGAGGATAAATTTATTTTTAAGTGTTTTTGCTTTTTTAACAGCTGGAAATGAGTTTAAATTAATAGAAAATATGAATTTCAAAGCTTTACTGCTTATTTTTATTGTTGCTTAGCTATCAATTATACAAAATATCAGAATTAAAGTAAAAAAGTCTTGAAAGAAAATCAATTCTCGAAAGAGTTTTATTAAGTTGGTCGCAGATAATTTTCTGAATAAATGATTTAAGGCGATATGGTACCATCTTCACAATTTTTTTTATTTTTAATATTTGATATTTGGTTTTAATTGTATTTTATAAAGGTTAATATTTAATAATAAATCTATACAAATTTTTTTTAATTTGTTGAAAAATGTTTGTAAAATTAAATTTTTTTTAGCTTTTTTAAGCATTTTTAAATCCCTAAGGCTTTTTTAAATATGTCTCTTTTTATTCAAAATTTTTTTCCAAGTACCTTATACTATTCTACATAAATCTGTGCATGGGTTTTTTTCTGCTGCTGCTATTTAAATTTTTTTAAAAATTTTAGTGTAGTTATACTCCAAAAAATTCTCAAAAAAACATTAATTTTGATTTTGAAATTTTTTAGAAAAAGTACTAAACATGTTAGAGCTAATTCCATGCACAGTTTTACAAAACATACATTTCAGTACATGTATAAAATATTTCAAACCCATATTTCAATTATCAAAAAAGCCTTAAGGTTTTGAATAACAGTATATGTACAAAAATTCAACATGGAGAAATATGAGTTTGAAGTTTTCATTCCATGAAAAGCATGATATAATATTCATCGAATAGACTGAAACTTTTATGAACTGTTAATTAGCTTATTTAAAACTACGTACCATAAAAAATTGCACAAATGTAGAACAATTAAACAGTATACTGCCATAATGAATGTATAGAAAAAAACGAATAAAAGATCAGTATTTCATAAAATTTTATCTTAATAATTATTAATAAAAATACACACACTTCAGAGCTAATTCCATGCTCAGAGCTAATGCACAACATGTACAAAAGATGTTTATGCCTTTATTTTTTATTTTCATGATTTTAAAAGCCTTCGCATGTTAAATATTGTACACGAATGAAAGCAAAATCAAATAGCAATTTATAGGTAAAATATATCCAAATCTAAGAACTGTATATGTGCATTTGTTTAAATAAATGTCTTAAAATATTTTAATAATAAAAGTGTTGAGTTTTGCACACATGGGATATATATATATATCACCAAAAACAAGTATATAAAAATGGGAGAGTTTTTCTATTTTTTGCGAATTAGATTTTTAATTATCTGAGTTATCAAAATGAAATTTAATATTTGTGCTTTGGGAGATTCCGTTTTTTGAAGTTTTAATTTCATTCATAATAATATCATAAAAAGCACGCACAACTTTTAAATCTTGACCAAATCCATTTGATCTTCCAGTAAATAATTCCCAAACTAGAATTTTTGCATGCATTGCACAATTCTTTCTTAAAATGATTTATTACTGCATATATAATGTCAATCTCATTGATGCGCATTAGAAAAATAATTAATTAATTTTTTATCAGGCTTTTTTCTAGCAGATAATCTGAAATGTAGGCGTGGTAGTTGCTGTTTAGCATCAAACATTGCTCCATTACTTAATGAAAAATGTAGGTAAAGCTTTGAAAATTAGCAGGCATATTTATAAAGGTTCGGGTTATCAAATAAGCCAATAAAAATTTTTTCGACAGTTTAATGATTTTTAGGGTACCATATCGTCTTAAAGATTACCTGAAAATCGTTGAAACAAAAAAATTAACTGTTAATAGCTTTTGATACCACTTCTTATATGAATCGCCAAAATAGATCGGGGATTTAAATGAAGATAAATCAAACAGAGCAAATTTATGTCATGTGTCGGTGTATGGATGAGAAATAATATTTAATCTATGATTCCATATAGCTGTTAATATTGAAAGATAATATTTTGATAGCAGAGAGAGAGAGAGAGAAGAGAGAGATGTATATCTTTGTAAAATACAAAACCATCAGAAAGTGTATGCAAGTTAACCCTTCCTAATCAATAACTCGTTTTCTTAAAGGCAATGCTATATGCCGTACAATCCGGCGTATAACACGCGCTTTTCAAGCATAAAATAAGATAAAAAATTACGGGTGTGCATTATACGCCGGGTATAAAAATTGAAGCTTTAAAGATCAGAAAAGAGATAAACATAAATAATTAGACTTCTGCATACATCGAATTACTGTTTATTTAAAGGAAATGACATACAGTATGAACTTAGAGTTGTATTTCTAGATGTATACTAATTTTTTTCAAAAACATGGGATAATACCTCGAATAAATGACTTCAAAACATAAGAGTACTGTCTCCGTTTATATATATATATATATATATTTCAGGTTTCTTTGTACAAAAGGGAGTGTGTGTTATACGACGAATATAGCTTAAAACTAAAAACCACAGCTTGAAAGTATAGGTGCACGCCGTATTTTAGGGTATATATTCAGTCTTCGATAATAACAAATCATAAGAATGCAATAAAAACATAGCATAAGAAATCCACGTATTTAAAGACATAATTTATGTTCTTTAGTTTCTTCTGATTACTCTGTCTACTATTTTCTTTTTTATTAATATCCTTTTAACTGTTTAATTGTTTTAGAAACGTAAAATTATTCATTCAATGTATAATTACTAAAAACATGTAGTAAGAAATGCCTCTTCATTTACATAATTTATAAGTATCCAGGTATTTTTTTCTAGACATACATTGACAGTACCAGGATCATAAACATCGTTGGGAAAACCCATTTGTCTGGAGTATGAATCAGGTTGAAATATTTGTAATCTTTACACAAGCGAACTATTTTATCGAAGATACCAAAATAGAACTCTTTTATCCTCTTTTTATTAAGAGAGTGCTGAGCCCATTTCTTTGCATGGTAGGGTCATTAGACGAAAAGTACGATATTAGTGTTTTGTATCTCATAAAAATCTTTTCTCCATCCTTGAAGGGTTTCTTTCCTTCAGTAAGCAGTAATGTTCCAGTGCGCTAGAGGTAAATTATATGTGTAAGGCTTGATAATGTATATTTTGCTTTCGATAGTGATAGGTTACGTTAAAGTTCTTGTTTAGATGGGGCTTGATTTTTTGCTATTTTGTATGCATGAAATGAATAATAAAATTGAGTATTTGTTTTCTAAATACTTTTAGCATTACACTTTTGATGCCCTTGTCTGTGTAATATTCTCAAAATGGTTTGAAATTATGTATACAAATATGAGTTACTTTTTCAAAAACTGAAGGAAAATGAGAAAAAATACCTTAATGCAGAATCAGTTTTTTTTTAAAAAAACGCAAGTAGTACAAGTTTATTGATGTATCAAAAAATCCAATTTAATGCATAATCACTTTAATGATCAGATATTGTTTTAACCAATAATATTATACTTTATTTTGATTTCTTTAAGGAAGTAAAATTTTATATTACTGGGGAAATATATCAAATCATGAGTTGGAAGTTCTTATCAGAACTTTGAAACAATTCCATAAACAAATTTAATAAGCCTAGATTATTTGGCTTACCCATTTCTTTGTGTATTTCATAATATTCTACATTTATGGGCCACTTTCGTTTTTCATACATTTCACATTAACTTGCATAAAATTACCACAAAAGAAGGAACTATTAAAAATAGGTTAAAAAGTAAAATCAGATAGCGATGGATAAACATATAAACTAGCTTTCAATAAAACTGTTCCAAACAATAACGTAATCTATATAGACAAAAAATAAAACTAAAATAAATTTTTTTAATAAAGAAATGAACTTTGTGCAGTAAATGTAGGAATATTTCTGTCAAATATATTTTTTTTAACTCTACTTTATTTAGTATTTTGAATACATCATGCTTTTATAATTCAATTATGACTCATTGTTCTTAGTTGTATGTAAGGGTATTCGAAATAAGAAACAAAATATGTAGAATTGTTTTATTATAGTTCCATAAAATTAATAAGTGTATCATTTATCTAGTGATTTGGTCTTTTTTCACATTTTTTTATGGCAGTGAGAATATTTAGATCCAATTTTCTCTCTTCTCTCACACTCTTATTTTTCATTCGTAATCCATAATTTTACAAATATGTTATTAAATGGTTTTGAATACATTTTTCCAAAGAGAGTTACTTATAAATTTTTTATCAAACTTTTGAATAAACTGTAATAATTTATTTTTCATATGTTTTCTTCCTTTGAATTTACTATATAAATAATATATGTTCAATAATATATATTTCAATAAATAATATGTTTAAATTTTTAATGACTATGCATGTTATATAATATTTCATGATGGGAATCCTGATAAAAAATCCTATACAATCTATGTTTTAAAACTATTCTCAAGCTTATAAGTATTATTTAGTCCAACTTGTGAAATTATTCTCTTTCGTCTTGAAATAATTATTTGGAAAGGTTTGTCTAAAATGTTTTAGGCTCATGGTATAATAATCACGTTGAGTAATTTTTAATGGATAAGAGACAATATGTTTGCTTAGCAGAAAAACTTAAAGAATTACAAGTCAACAAAAATAAATTGGCATTTGATCATATATCAACGTTTAAAAAATCAGAAACCAAGAAAAATTAATACATTAAATGAAAAATAAAAAGTAAAATAGCTTATAATAATAAAGACTTGTTATCTAATCTCAATTATTTTTTTGTTACTATGATATTTCCTGTTACATATGAAATGAGATAGCTGATCAGCAAATATTTATGTTTAGTTTGAAAGGTACTATTTGATAACTTTCAGCCAACGCCAGAAATGCATCAGTATGTTTGCATATAACTATTTATTTTACGAGAAATAAAAAGAAAGAAATCATCCAAGTATAGGTAAATTGCTCTAATTCTTTCTTCAATTTCTAACGTTGATTATTACGCTAATTAGAATTAAAATTATGTACACATATTTCATACTTATATATATGTATATAACAAAACTTCATTACGGTTATAACTATTGTAGCATTGATTTTATGCATAAATCTATTTGTATATAATATTATATAATTATTTATGTACCAATAATGTTAAGAATTATATATAAACCCATTAAAATTATTCTATTACATTGCGCGCAATGCTCACTAAAGTATTTCTATGACGCATAACTGTACTCCATATGATGACGTCTACAGACTGAATGATTATTTGTCTCGAATTTAATGTTAACGTTTTGCAATGGGCGGGGGAGGAAGGCTAACGTGCAGATATACTAAGCAAACGGGGATACTAGAAGCTTAGGAAATGCATCTGCCCAAGGCTCTCCTGATGCAATCCTTTGGATCTCAGCACAAGTGTGAGATGTCAAAGAGACATATTAGAAATCTGTTACATTAAATATTCGAATGAAATTAATTTAGGGCTATTCTAATGAATCTACCTATATATATGTTGCAATAAGCTGGCTAGGTGTAGTAGTTTGTTAGGCACTGGCTTGGTTCGACACTGGCTTAAGTGGGTGGATTTTCATGATGTAAAAATTTCATGTCGTTTGATTATACTGCATGTTAAAGATCCCTATAGTGGCTGATTGGATTTTGTGCTCTTGGAAAAATTAAATTCCTAGTTCAATTTCGCATCGTCAGAGCTCAAATACCTCCATTTGAAGAGGAAACTGGGCTTCAAAATTATACTGTCGTAATTAATGTCCACCTGTATGGTACCCCAGTAAAAAGTGATACCAGTTCCCGAAAAATGTAGGATTGGTAATTACCATTGCTTGGTCTGCAATGGTAATTACCAGTCCACAACCCCATTTGACAAAAATTATGTTGCAATAATGTTGTAAACTTGACTTTGTGTTTTATTTAGCACTTATTTCATAAAACTGTTTAGTTTAGTTTTGTTGTAGACAGTCTAGTATAGATTTATTGCAATTAATTAAACACACATTTTTAAAATAGTTCTGTTTTTTTGAAAATTCAACTTTTATCTCAGAATTAACTATTATTGAGTTAATTTCCTGGGTATAGAGAAATAAATTCAGTTTAAACCATAAGAATATTATTTAAACATTAAGTTATTGTAAAATATTCCAACTCCCCAGTTTTACATAAAACCTTAGGGACTCTGATTAAAAAAAAAAAATCGAGCATTGTTATTTGTTCTTCAAGAAAAGATCTATAAAATTTGTATTAATTCTCTAATATATTTTTTTAAATACAATATCACATAAAATGTTATTAAAATTTAAAAAAAACATCATCAGGTACGTAAATAAATCAGTGCTCGTTTTTTACCAGTTCATCAAATTACGTGTACTACAGAGAATATACCTATCTCTTTTGTATAGTGCTTCTGCCAATCTTAGGTATATCTTTCAAAACCTATTTGAGAGTTTCTTTCTTTGAAAATGAAGATGTAATAAAAACACTAAAAAAGCGGTATAGTAAAACTTTTAAAACTCATTTGAAATGGAGACTGAAAAAAGCTTCAATCGTTTTTATTTCGAAGAAATTTCGCTATAAAATAGTTAACCGTGGTACGATGTGTACTGTTAAAAGTTTCAGTTTAGAATGTGGTTTGTATTGAGTTAGTAGTACTCACTAAGTTAAATTTCACGCAGTTTTCGCATTTAAAATTAGAAAATCCTAATTTCCATTGAAGTATAAGATAAATACAATATAATTATGAAATAGTATTAAGAATATATTATATCTAGAAATTCATCTATCACGTATGGAAGCCAATGCATCAAAAATGAAAAGGAAATGGTATTCCTTGCACAGATTAAGGATAAGCGAAGCAGAAAAAGGGCTTAAAATATACTAATAAATCCATAGAAATTCCTTATTGGCACACACACATGTGCATGCACATATTTATGTATATGCATAGATAAATAATTCTTAGTAATCGAAATACTTTCTTATAAAATTTATGTTACCCTCGAAAAACCGAGGGTGGCAAATATTTTATTGATCGAAAAGAAGATAAATATTTATATATTTTTTTCCTGAAAAATAGGTGAAATTGTTGAATTGAAGGCATCAAGGAAAAGGAGAAAGATTATCTCGAATACGAAAAGTTATTAAAACTGTAAAAAGATATAAACGACATCCCGGCAACTTTTCAGTAGTTTTCTCTCACTTATTGCTTACTGTATGTTATGTTTCACATTCAACTAATACTTGAGCATTATAATAGATACTTCCATTAATTTTGTTTAATGCTAGCTATTTTAATTTCTGACTAATATTTGTTTATTGTTCAATTGTAAACACAATACTCTTATAAGTAGAGCAAAATAGCAGAAATTAACCCTTTTATCTATCTATCTATCTATCTATCTATCTATCTATCTATCTATCTATCTATCTATCTATCTATCTATCTATCTATCTATCTATCTATCTATCTATCTATCTATCTATCTATCTATCTATCTATCTATCTATTATCTATCTATCTATCTATCTATCTATCTATCTATCTATCTATCTATCTATCTATCTATCTATCTATCTGTCTATCTATCTGTCTATCTATCTGTCTATCTATCTGTCTATCTATCTGTCTATCTATCTGTCTATCTATCTGTCTATCTATCTGTCTATCTATCTGTCTATCTATCTGTCTATCTATCTATCTATCTATCTATCTATCTATCTATCTATCTATCTATCTATCTATCTATCTATCTATCTATCTATCTATCTATCTATCTATCTATCTATCTATCTATCTATCTATTTAATAATTGTAACAGTATATTATTGAATGTTTTAAGGCTTAAGCGAAAGTAATAGAACACATTCAGTCAAATGTTAATTACTGCTAGAGAGTAAGAACTATATTCGAATTTTATTTCAAACTACAGAAAGAAAACTGTTGGAAAGATCACCAAAGATTTTTTGCTTTCCTTTTTATCTGGAGAATTTTCAAACTAAGATAAATTCCGAGAACAAAATAAAGTGTAATAGGTTAAGCGAAATATGTTTTTAGGAAAAGCAATCGAATGGGTTTTATTTAATCACAATGCTATCATGAAACATTGATAATTGGCTTCTTATAGTACAAATCTGAACATTAATTTATTTTTCGTATGTATTCACTTTAAATCAATTCTTATTTGTTTTTTGAAACTATTTATGCTTTTTTTACATTTACTGTTATTCGAAATAATTACGAATTTTCAATATGTATTAATGAAAGCAATATTTTGAGCTAGGGAATTGATTTAACTACCGAATATTATAAAACTGAGCCAATATTTTAATTGAAAGGTTTATGATTCAAAAAGAGTGCGTTAAGTATTCTTCAGAAACGTTTCCAAAAAAATAAAATATTAATTTCTGGCTTAAAAATAAGATCCATTGAATGAGAAAGCGTGTTCTGTGAAACTTCTCTATTCTCATCAAAATTTCTGGAGTGTGGACTGGTACAGATTCATTAACGTAAATTATTCATACACCTGGATCTAAATTGTCGGTATCCTTTTATATCAGTGGACTAATTAAAATATATTAAAGTTCATTAAATTAAACCTAGTTTGTGCTCTGAAAAATCCTTCCTACTTAGGTTTTCAACAAAGTTTAAAGATAAGAATTGTCAATTTTTGGTTTTAATTTTATTTCCTGCTAAAAAAAGAGAAGGTAGAACCCTGTAAGAGAGGAAGAAACTTTGTTAATTGGAACTATCGCCATGACGTGCTTTGGTCTATGTATAATTAATGTCCTACGATTATGGGATAAAATTCAATTTTTCAGATCCAATTCAAGTCACGAAAGCGGCCTCTAAATTGATAAAAAATGTAGAAAAAGAGCGATACGGAATCAATTTCCATTCCATGAATATATTTTTCCACTAGTTTCGTGATTTAGGTCATGCAAAGGCGGCGATGGATTAAGTACGTTTATTTAACGATTTATGGAAATACTGAGGTCCAAAGTACTCAGTTTTTCCATTTCCCTCTTAAGACACTATTAAAAAAAAAGAAAGAAATGAACCTATAATATTCACGCGAGGGGAAAAATGTGAGTTACATAAGGAACGGAATTTGTTCCGAAAATTCCTGATTGCAATATGGCGGAAAGTTTTTCATTCCTTCCTAAATTGTCTATGCTTTGGTTTCTTTTCTTTGTCAATTTAATAGTTTCGAAAAATTCATTTAAATGTTTTAACATTTGTTTCTGATGTCTCATTTTCTGGAAGAGGGCCCTCTGTGACAGGACAAGTCAAGGTGTTTAAGAAAAAGTAAAACAAAAAAGAAAGATGGATATACATATACATATATGGAAGTAGCAGGGCTGAAGAGGACGGAAAAAGTTGAAAGTAGCAAGAGCAAAGGAAATGACATTATAGTTTTTTAATTAAACTTCGCCTTAAGCATAGCTACTCATCAAGCATAGAGAACATAAGGGTAAAAAAAAAAAAAATCTATCCTGAGCTTCAGGATTTTTTTTTCTTTCTGGAAGATATTTTTCTTTTAGAGAACTGTTGTAAAAAAGCAAAAAATAGGAAAAGGGATTATATATTTTTTTTCTCTTCGTGTCGTGGCAGCAGAAATTGATGAGAATCATTCCTTCGCTGAAGATTGGGAATGGAAAAATAGCATGTCGGGAGTGTTATATGTTTTTTTCTTCCGCTGTTATGTGGAAAGTCCGATAAATTGCTTGGTGAACTCAACTTTGACAGCGTGAAAGCGTGTATTTTCAGAAATAGTGAGAAAATACCTTTTTTTACTGCTTTTTGGTCGCTGTTTACGCTTACTTTTTTTCCTGCAAAGCAGCAGTCTCTATACGTTGCTTATTCTTTTACACCACTCCCCATACCACAAGACGCATTTAGAATCCTAGAGGTTCAAGTCAAGGTTTCAATCTTTTGCTGATGCCATTCGCCAAATTCCATTCTATATGATGTGCCTGTAACGTTTTTCTACAGATATGTTCACTGACTGTCACCAGGAATTCACTAAATGATTCAGAATTTCAATAAAGCATGGAGGGTTTATTATGATAAAAATTTCATATGGTCGTATTGGGGTGAAATAATGGATGAACTTCTTTTTCACTCACGGTGAAAAAATTCGATTGATTTCAGATTTCTACAAGTATCTCTTCATTTTAAGTAATACTTTATGTGAAGGGTAAAGGATTAAAAAAGCAATATTAAATAAAGAAATAATTCCATAACAGAATACCAATTTAAGCGTTTACAAGTATTTCACTTGAAGAAATAAAGTACATCGATTGAAATTCAAAATATTTTTGAAATGTTTCAGGTAATTTTTAAAAATCATTCCGAATTTGCAAGCATAGGTATAAAATTTATGTTTTTAATATTCACATACTACGTTTGTGTTTATACAGATATTTTCACTCCTTTTTATAAAACATAATTGTAATTTGTAGTTCGGCGGGGCGGGAGTACTTAGTTCTTCTAAACTTTTATCTCCGTTCAGGACATTTTGGATGACATTAAAACGCTTTCACAAAATCCCCTTTTAAATAAATAATATTTAAAATTTAAAAATAACTAAAGAAAAATAGTAAAAAGAGAAATAACTTTGATATGAATAAATTTATGAACATAAATAAAATAAAAATAAAAATCCATGAAAAAACATCTTGACTTAGAAAAGATTTATATTTATTTATCTATTTTTTCTATGATGGGAGTGGGGGGGGGGAGTGATGCCTAGCCAATCCGGTCACAGCAAAGGAGTCCGAGTTAAAGAGAGAAAATATTTAGATGTAAAAATTTAAAATGAGTCTGTATCAAAAGGATGGCTGATCAGAGAGGTCAGTAATTTTTGTATTTAAGTTTAGATAAGAAGCTCGACCAATCATTGAGTAGTAAACATAGATAATTTTTAAGAATTGAAAGATAAATAATATTTGTAAAAGAGAGCTTAATTAGGAATTAAAAAAGCAGGATCAATTAAGATTGATCTGGGTCTGTGGAAATTAAGCTCACAGAAGTATATTTTTCACTATTGGTGTTTGATTTATTGTCAGTGAGAGAATATTAACGCCACACTGTTCAGCTACAAGAGGGCTTTTGGTGACGGACCTCGTAATTTTGAACCAGGGTCAAGTGACGAGGACGACACCTGAGCTGGCACCCCCTCTTGTTACTACCACACCACACCAACGGGAGGATTTTTGAGCTCTCGACAGATTTAACGTGCATCGCGCCCCTGCATGGCGGGTCTTCGGTGGTACTGGGCTCGAACTAATGACATGCCAGCCATGATCCGATACCTTGACCACTTGGCTACCGCAGCCAAGATTTATTATCAATTTTATTGAAGAAGTTGGTAGCATTTCACCTGATCGTTTGTCAAATAGTGGGTATTTTATTATGGATATCTCTGAGGTCTACATTCCTCATAAACCAGCGAGCGTAAAGAATTTGCCTGACAATTAAACTTTAAGCACTTTCTAAATAATTAATATGAATCTTTGCTGCATGTCTCCAAACAGGGAAAGCGTAGGTCAGGATTGGCCTTAGGATCAGTGAGTAGATAAGCATTTTGTTTCTAGATCTTAATTTCGATTTTCTGGAAATTAAGGGGTGCAGTTTATGCGCGACTTTAAAAATTTTTTCTCTAATAAAAGTTACATGCTGTTTAAAAGTGAGAGTTTTATCAAGGATAATCCTAGGTATTTATCTTGATTAGACCAAATAATTCTATTCTCTTTGATGTAGATGTCTGGTGCTTTTTTGTATCTAGCGAAAAAATATGGCTTCTCTTTCTGAAGTGTTGATGGCTATTTTCCACTTAGTAAATCTGTGATAGGTATCGGGCGATAATATATGATATGAAGGCCGGTTCTTTGTGTTGACAAAGTATCACTGTGTCATCAGCATACATGCACATTTCAGTGTTCAAATTTTGACTAGGTGCTACTCTCGGAGATAAAATCATAATCATCTTTATACAATGTATCAATAAATAAAAAGATACAATTTTTAAGCGCTTATTTTTTATTTTTAAAACATATATAATCCTTTCTCTTTTTATCTGAGTGCTATACATAATTAAATATAAAACCAATCGCAATTTTTATTTCAAAAATTTTTTGCTCACATGGGATTTTTAGATATTCAGTTAGATGGGGGAGAAAGTTTCTGAAACTAACCACTAACACAAAATACGTTTAACTTCTTGCTTAAACAATACACTTAAATTCACTAATGATTCAAAGTTTTTAAAAATCTATTGTAACGAAGCAAATTATTAACGAAAATTTTTTTTGTAATAAAAGTGTAGTTTGGATTTTTGGAATTAATTGCAAATATTTACGATTCTGTGTAAGAATTCTGCATAAAACTACACAATATAACATCAATTTCCATGACTTGAATAAAAAAACTATCACTTTTAAGATTCTTTTTTGAAAAGTATATTTTATCTTTTAGAAAAAAGGGAATGATATATAAAGCAAAAATTTTGTACATACTTTTTAAAGAACTGATAATTTTTTTATAACCATTGTAGTTTAATCGTAATTGCTCAGTAATAAAAAAAATAGTTTTTATTTTATAAAAAAAACTTATCTTACCTAAATAAAAAAATAATGGTATTTCATAGTTCGTAATTTTTTAATTCGATGCGCTTTAAATTATAATTGTAATAATGATTAATAATTTTCCATTACATACAAATTTAAGTATTTTACATTTAATATTTATTAATTTGCTTGATTTTATGTTTCAAAACTATTTTAGGATCAAATTGCAACATTATTAAAATTTCTTTTAAAAATCAACACTTTATTCGACTTGAATAAATTCACATTTTAAAATAATTATTTTAACAATGAGCGAAAATCATGACGATATTTAAGTCAACTATTTAGAATTACAAAGCTTTTTTAAAATCTCTACTGGCTAATGAGCAAAAACAACTTTAAAAAAAATTCAAATTTCAGCTATTTTTTTTTCCTTACATCTGGTAAAAAAATTCCTGTAAAAATTTCAACTGCAATGGATTAAAAATATTTCAACTAGCACAAAAGTTAACAGCATTCCAAAATTTTTAAGAGAAATATTTAAATTTCTCCTTAAATATCTACTGTTAAAAGGAGCTTGAAATTGATGTAAATTAAGGTGACAGATTTTTACAAAAAATAAGAGTTAAACGAAAACTCTCTTCAGTCAGTTTGTGTTTGTGATTAACGTCTTAAATTTAATCCCCAACACTCTATCTTTTCCAGCACAGAGGTCAAGAATTACTGCAATTTTTCTGAAGAAGGGTATCCTGTATCTTGTTAAATTTATAGGCTTCATGTCGAACATATAATTGGAGTGCCTCTACATGTCAACGTGAGGTCGAATTTCAATGTGCGACAGCTATTTTGCATTTCGTTGGCATGGATATTGTTTACGCTGTTCGGTTTCGTCGATTATGCATAATTTAACGTCCTTGTGAGATAATAGCCTTAGGATAGACCGTCGTTCTTAGCACAGGATGTCAGAAAAGATGATCTTAAAAACTTCCTACGTTGTAGTACACTTTTAACATTGTTTTGACTATATTAAGTGTATCCACCTTGGTTTAAATGAAAACAGAATTTTCTTTGTGGGAGCGAAGAAAGTTTTTTTCTGGAGCAAAAGTGATTGAATCAAGTCCCGAAAGAAGGAGAGCAAAAAAATAAAACGAGATTTAAGGACCATCGTAAGAAAAGAGCTCTAAAAAAAGGGCAAAATTAAATCAAATCTGTAGAGATAAATAATTTTAAAATTAAGAAAAAATTCATATGTCAATCAGAAAAGTAGTAAATCAGTAAAGTAAATAAGAGAGAAAAGTACTTTATTATATATTAACTGCCTTTCGTATTTATACTTCGAATGAAGTTGAAATATTTCTCCAGTTGTGTAAGTACTTTATATAAGGATTTCTTAGAATTTTGTTGAATGGTACCTTTTACTTGTTTCATATTTTCCCAATTTTTTTTTTGTCGGTTCTGGTGGCTTTGAGGTAGCGTGCCCGGTTCATAAGCCTTATGTTGCAGGGCTACACCTGGGCTGGGGTCAATAGATTTTCTGGATGCAAAAATCGTAGGCACTCATGTCATATGATTAGGAGGCATGTAAAATAAATTTCTTTTGTATCAATTTGGCTCTGGTACAATCTACAAAATTAAATCACGGCAATATTTAGCATCTCACGAGATCTTGAATTAAAAACTAATTCCAGCGTCTAAATTTAGTAATAAGGCCATCACTAGATGGCGCCATCATGAAATGGTTCTCACATTTGGGAACTTGCTGCATCTGCAAAGATTAAGTTGCTGAAATGCAGCACAATGGGAAAAAATGTTTTTATTTTTTGCATTTATTTGTTTAATTAGTTTTTGTTTACCTTACTCTTAACATTCTTTATTTTGTATTATCTGCATCAATGATTTTAAATTCCACTTAACGAAAACAATAAATATAAATTAAGCATATGCGTATGCATACGGAATGCTTTGATTTAACATAATGGGATTAATTTCATTTAAATCAAGATATTGGAATTTTACATTTTTGGAATGGCTTACAACTCCACTTTTTAAAGTTTGAATAAAAATAATTTAGGAAAATTAATTAACATTTCATTTAAAACATAATTAAAGAAGACTAGGCTGGAAATATATAAACATAAGTTTAAAATAGCTATCTTATCCATTTCCTCATATTAGCTGAATCTCAATGAAATTGTAATATTTTTTTCTAAAAGTATTGCTAACAAAAAAGAACATGTTTTTGTAACTATACATCATTATTTTACAAAAAAGTGTTTTAAAAGTGATAAGAAATAAAGTTTTTCTCGCTAAGCTTCAGAAGATATGTTAAAACGGAAAAAAGAAAACATTTTAAAATATATTTAGCTCCTCTGTTTATTTTTTATTGAGATTCATGCACATATTATGTTAATGCATTGTTACAGTACTTCAAGCTGGTGTATATGTTACCGGCAAAGTATGAAATGCCGGCATTCTATAGAATGCCTAGTCATTCTATACAACTCCGGACGTTTTTAGGCAAAGTATGAAATATGAGATTTATTACATACTTTGCCTAGGCATTGTGTAGAATGCCTAGGCATTGTATATAATGCCTAAAGCTATTTAGGCGAAGTATGAAAAAAGGTCATGATAAGGATATTATATCAATGACTTAGATTCCTAAAAGTACAAATGTTACTCTGACAAAATAATGAAACTGACATTAAAAAAATTATTGCTAAATTGTGATTTCGCATATATTTGTACTGGAATTCCTTCAGTAGTTCCAAGTTGATAGAAACCATCCTATTTCTCACTCATTACAAGTGCCAATATATTGGCATTCGAAAAAAAAATCAAAGTTTTGTACTACAATACCTTTTTTTAAAAAAAAATAATTTTCTGTTTTTTCTGGCAAGTTTCACGTTGGTGGATGTACAGTTCAATCTCATAACGTGCAACATTTTTGTATTTGGTTGAAAGTTCTTTCAGAATTCTATCACATCCCCAGAATCCGGAATTTAGTTTTGCTTTTGGAAAATTAAATTCCTAGAACAAGTTCACATCATCAAACTGGGTGTTAAAATTACCGGTAGCAATCGGTATCACCTACATGGTGCCGCACTAAAAAGAGATACCAGCACCTGGGGAATGTACTAGATCTGAAAATGGTAAAAATTATCAATCTGCATCCCCATTGAGGGAAAAAAGAATCTGTGACGTATAGTAGTTCTTCCCAACTGTTTTCTCTTCTCGGATATTTCAACGTTTGATAATTTTACGGCAGCCCACTGAGGGAGGGACGTTGATTATTTATATTTTAAATTGCTCTGATTTTATTATTTAATTGTATTTAAACATGCTTTCAGAGTAAAATTCAGTTGCACCAAAAATAATTATAAAATGATTTTACATAAAATATGCAGTGATTTTCCAAGGAAAGTCACACAAACACCCCAGTAAATATAATCGAAATAATTTAATGCTCCTTGAGTGGCCTGATACCCTTTGGGGTATCAGGCCACTCAAGGTTGGGGGCAACTGTTTTATGGTACTGACGCCTTCTTTAACAGTTTAAATGAGTTTACTTTTACTTTCCACAGACATCACATCATAGCTATTCAGCAACCAATACTCCCTGGGTTCCTTCTTAGTAGTCATTTTAGCATTTTTTATATCATTTATTAACTTCTAGTAAGTGGTTTCAGTTAAAAAAACCCTTTTTTTGGAGCATCAACTCGAATTTTGGGCATTTATCCGTTGAATAGTTGTTTTATGTCTATGAACCATGGGTCGGCAAACTTTTAGCTGTTGCGTGTCAAACCAATCTACCAATATGATTCATCGAACCATACAGTAGAACATTTTTGAAACAATTCAAAAATTCACAAATTTGTTGAGTAGTGCAAAGTGCCACGGAGAATTGTACCACGTGCCACATGTGGCACGTGGGACATAGGTTGCCAACCCCTGCTATAGACCATGGTACCTTCTCTAACATTATAGCTTGCTCCTCCATTTTCAGGTAGCACAGGAAAAAACCATTTTTTTGTTGAACAAGTTTAAGTAAAATTGAGTAATTTGACAGTTCCGAACAAACAGCAATGTACAATTAACAGATTCTGAGCCTGAGACACGCGTTACAAGTTTTATGTCTTGCCAATTGACAATATTCGAAATGAATCTGAGATGTATTTCATACTTTGCCGGTTCCGGCCGGCAATGTGTGAAATAGGAATCATTTCATACATTGCCGGCTAGATTTAGGCATTGTATAGAATGCCTAGGCATTCTATAGAATGCCGGATTTCATACTTTGCCGGTAACATATACATTATGATATTTTGTGCAGTGTTTTCCTAGCAGACTCTTTATTTCTTATGCATAGATGTTTAAACAAGACATCGTACTTAAATATCGTTGCTCACTTATTCCTTTCTGATGGTTTCTTTTAGTTTTAATGGGGACTTTCATCAGAATATGCATACTGCAATATTACTAACATTGCACAGAATGGTTTGAAAAACACGAAAGCAACTTCACTTTGCTGAGTAGCACCAGAATACCTATAGATCTGTATCCTATAGAGCATTTGTGGGATGAAGTTGAAGGAGCCATTCGATAACTAAATTCGCATCGAACTAATCTTTCGCTATTTGATTTACTCTGCTTTCAAACATATAGTATCAGATTTCAGTTATGATCAAGCAACAACTGGTAGAAAATAATCAGTACTGTATTAAAGGCAAAATGGGGCTCAACGAAGTACTGACGAGGTAATCATAATAAAGCGGCTAATCTCAGCGTATTATAATTAAAAAATTATGAAGATGAAAATATTTTATCAAAACTGTTCCATCCTTTTTCATATTCCTCCTCATTCTGCTTTAAAGTGTAGGGGATTGTAGCATTCACAAAAATTTAATCAATAATGGGAAATAGTTTAAAGTAGACATTTATTCATAAAACTTTGATTTAAAAAATGAAAACACGATGTATTTTTTTGCAATAAAAAGATTCTAAATAATACTTGCTTTAACTAGCCTTCCCCATTGTTTTAAACACAAAGCTCAAATTGGATCTCCGAAGATTAGCTTACAAATAGAAAGACTGCGTAAATCATTTGAGACCTGTTGCAGTAGCGTTTTATAACTCTATAATAATTTAAATTCTCAATTGTTATACGTGAGACACTTTGTTAAAAAATCCATTAATGCAATAAAATAAATACATAGAGGTTTCAAGCTGCCATTAATAAGTAGTTACCAATATAAATTAGGTGCATGAATTTACCAGAGAGCTAAATTTTCTAAAACGGTAAATATCTACATATACTCTCTTTTTATTCCTCTATTTCTACATTCTTTCGTGACGTGCACTAAATATTTACGTTTTGGTTTTAATAGCAGCTTCTTAAGAATACGGCCATAAAATGCTCAAAATAAACGTCTGTATACGACATCTTTTATTCCATTTTTTTAAAAGCCCCATATTTTTTTATTTTTTCACTCCAGTCACACCATCCTTTACAGTATAACTAATTTATCTGCTTTTGTCGTAACGTTATAATTATTTTGTCGTTCTATAATTTGTTTTAAGCTTCGTTCCCTCAATTTAAACTTTATGTTCGGCACTTGCTTTGGAAATTGCTTTTAAGCTGTAATTTTATACTCTTCAAACTAATTTATCATTTCTTTTTCGGATCGTGTACAGCTGTTACATATGGCGGAGAGAATTTTTATCTCTCCCCCCTCTCTTTCTATATATATTACTACATTGTTTTGTTATTTGACACTTTCTTTTCGAAATCATTCTTATAAATTGTTTTGTTCCCTGCATTTCGCTTATTGTGTTTGGTTTTTTTCAATGCGGGGCTGTTTTTCATACTGAGTTTTTGATATATACAGCTTGAAGTCGGTTCAAGCTAATGTTTCGTAATAATACTAAACCAGGTTAGATAAATCCTTGTGACGAACACGTCGTTTTTTATCTATTTAAAAACAGTACGAAAAGAATATGAAGTGGAAGAAGAATATTTTGTAATAAGCTTTGTATATCGCTAACAGTAAAGTTACTTTTCTAAAAAACAGTGAGAGATTTTAAATTTTTTGTCTGTGTATTATTTTTTAACAGTTTTTCTACTGAAAATATTTGGTGAAACATATATAAAATGAAATGTGAACTTCAGATATGTTTTTGATATATTTAAAAATTAGTATGTGAAATACTTCGAAAGCATTTTTACAATATTATTAACCTTTTTCGTTATCAATTTTTTTATACAAAAATTGAAAAAATCATCATTTTTTAAAAAGAAATTTAGTATAAAGAGTTGAAAAAAATGTGAGCTTTTGTTGTTAAGTTGCATTTTTAACTTTTTACATTTATAGAAAAGCATTTTGTTCTATCATCAGTATAATATACTGAATTATCTCGGGAAAATAAAGAAAAGTAGTTAATTATTAGTATTTGTATTGAAACAAAAGGCAACAAAAAGTGATAATTAACATCCACTAAACTGGTATTTGGTCTCTTTTCTCACTAGTTAACTTCTGGAATATCTTTTACTTAACAGAGTCTCGATGGATTTGATTTTTTCTCAATGGCAGGAATAACATCTCTTAAAGGTGCTGAGGTTTGCCCGAGTGATGAAAAAATAACGTTGAGTCTTCCAGAGGGAGTAGAAAATTGTCACAATAATTATCTACAATTAGTTTTCTAACAAGTTATATTCTAAATTGCTTGGGTAATCTGGAACATACCAATTTTCAAAAAAAAATTCAAGAATTCTAGAAATACGAATCCAATAAATGGAAGAACACCTTCTAATACTTTTCCCTCTTTTTTTCTTGTTGTAGAATACACAGCTTGTTGACTTTCATTTAAGCTTCAGGCCGAAGCAAAACCAATCGTACTGAAAAATTCTGTTATGCAGAAAATAATTTGGGATAATAATTAACTGCGATATGAACGAACTTGAGATATGTCGGGATAATCAGGAATAAGACGTCAAAACCCCTTATTTTCATTTCAATAAGGAGAAATTAAAAAATGCATTTGTGTTACATAATGTACTATTTAAGAAAGAGAGATATATTTTAAAATGTTCAAAATAAGGCCTGATTAGAACGATAATTAGAACTTTAAAATCGGCAGTTTTTATAGAAAATTCTTTTGAAGCATCTCACATAAGCACGTCTCAATTAATGCAACGGTAAACATTTAGCAAATTAGCATAACTTATTTGACTTTAATACATATTTTTCTTTTTTAAACTAATTTCGAATAGTTAAATATCTTTAAATGAATACTAAATTGGGAATATTTTAATGACAATTCTTTTTTTTTCAAAGTAAAAAAAGAAAGAAAAGAACATTAGCCTGCTAAGCTTTGTATTAGTAATTATTTCTTACTAATATGTGCTTTTATTTTAATAATTTTATTACGTACAGATAAAAAGGTATTCAAAACAATTTTTATATTTTCTAAGTTTATTAAAATATCAAAAGATCCCGTAATATATTAGAAAAAAATGTTGTACTTATTTAATAATTCAGAGACACTCTTAATACGAGTAATTTCTCAAAAAATCTCTTGGGAAAATTTCTTCCGTTTACAGAAGCTGTTTACTGTCCTTATGTTGAATCTTGTGACTGCGAAGAATTATACATTTAGATGACCGTGCCTTCTGTGTGTACTTTTATTTTAAATTTTGGCTTCAATTGAATGTCACACAGTAGCTTTATTAAATATATAAACTAAACTCATTGGCAAAATAGCCCATAGAGGGCCAAAGCTCACTGTGCCCATCTCAGTATTCATGACCTTGGGTGCTGAGGCGCATGAGCAGAAGTTCCATTAAGATGGGCAGTCTGAAGCGGAACTCCCAGTGTTTAGTTCCCAAAAAAATCTTGGTGCTTATTTATAGACCCACTGAAGAGATGAAAGCTGAGTTGTCCTTCCCTAGCCCGGGTATTGGACTCCGGATCTGCGGGGTGAAAGCGTGATACGCTACCACTCAGCCACTGAGCTCCAATTAAATTTTATGGAAATCAATTTTTATTTTCAGGATAAGTAAAGCTTAAGATGATAAACAAAATGTTAATCGTGTATTAATAAGTGAGTTCTAAATATATATACCATTAGAAATTTTCTGGTTCATATTATAGTTAAAACTTCGAATAATTTGTGAATATTGCATCTTCAAGATGCTATATGCTGATAGAAAAAATGAATAAATATGATTTTAATTTTAATTAAATTAAGAATTAAATTAAATTTTTTTCTTCAATCTTTTTTCCTTAAAAAAATATTCAAAATCTTCTTAGTATTTTTTATCAAACCAAATGGTATAAGGTAATGTACTGTTTATTTTGACACATACCGATGCAATTATTAAAGGTGAATTCACTCCTGAAACTTTTTGCATCACATAACTAGAAAAAAAAATGTTCTTGTCATTATAAAAGTGAAGGCTTGAAACTTTTCTGATGGTGGGGTTTGAACAGAGACACTATTTGTTCTGTCAAAGTTTATATATCAACGAGAAGAATAAAATACAATAAATACAGCTTATAATAATTATCAAAATGATGTATTTTATGACATCTGTATGGTACTTACAGTAGCCTAATGGTCAATGTAATGGACTCGTGGTTGGCGTGTCACGAGTTTGAGCCCGAAGACTCACCGTGTAGGGGGGCGATTCATGTTAAACCTATTGAGGCTCAAGCGTCCTCCCGTTGGTGTGGATGTTAGGAGAGTGGGTGCCATCTCAGGTATCATCCTCGTCACTTGACTCTGGTTCAAAATTATGAGGTCCGTCTTTAAAAGACCTAGAGTAGCTGAATAGTGTGACGTTAATATTCACTCGTGACATCCGAATGACTGTATGAACCTTAGAAAAGGAGAAATAGTACAAACTTATTTAACTTTGGATGTATATTGTTTATTCTCTTTCTACATATTTGTGGAAAAAGGAGTTAACCAGTTGTGCACACGGGAATTTTTTAACTGGGGGTCCGAGGTTGAAAGGCCACCGTTCTCGTATTATACTCCAATAAGCTACCAAACATATTCTTTAGATTTTATCGATTGCGGGAACAAAAAACAGGAAAAAAATAATTTTTAAATATATATAATCAGCATTAATAAATAAAATAAATTATTAACAACAAATGTTTAATTAAAGTTATGTATTATACACATAGGAATATAATTAATCGAAAAAATCAAAGATGATGGAATGTGTCTGGACCTGGTTTTCCCCTCCCCCTTGTGTGCGCCACTTGCGTTAACCACTTGTAAAAATGAAATAAAATAATTCTTGAACGCATATTTCTTTTATATGTAGTTTTTATGAAATAAGTTATAAGCCATTGCACATTTTAGTAAACATTGGGACCAACAAGAAATTTTACCAAAATATCTAATGCATTCTAAATAAATGATTTGAATTCTAGCATTGTTATATGACTAACTGCACAAAAAGATTAAATCAAAATGACGATTCACTTCTATGCTTTTCTAAAATTTTTGAAATTCAGACTTGCTCATTATTATCCACACACCATTTAAAAAACACGGAATCAATCATTCTTTTTCTGTAATTTTTTTTTTTTTTGAAAAAAATTAATACGCTTTTTGTTTTCCTCTCTTTACAAAAACCTTAAGCAACAGCAATAAAAGTGGACGGAACAAACACACTCGGTAGTTTGTACCTTCTGCAGATGGTAGAGATGTTTTTAGTTTAAGGGGCATATACACAAAACAAAAATGAAATAAGATAAAAGCGATGAAAAGATTGGAAAATAAAAGCAGTCGGGAAAAAAAGATTATTCGAACGACAGAGAATTGTGAGAAACTGCAAAAAATATACACAAGAACACAGCTACTGTTCAGAACTGAAAGATTTTTTTCCCCTTGTCTACTCACCATTTTTTCATTCCAAGGTGATTGTGTTGTCGAAAAAACTAGTCACCGAGTGTAAAATGAACCTGATACCAGGTCTCTGGAGTTTAATTGTTTTTCTCAGCAAGTAATTTCTTTGCTTAGAGATTTCTTTTTAATTTTACTTTGTACCATTTCTTCGGATTATCTAAACTTTGCTCCACTCTCGAGAAGCGTAGAACTTTGGTTCGATGAAAAAGAGGATATAATTGCAAAAAATCGATTAATTAAGCAGACCAGATGATGAAGTTTTTTTTTTCTCCTCACAATTCGAACTTCAATTTATCTGAGAAAAGTAAACCATTTACTTATCTTGTATAGGTTGTTGCCAAAACCTTTTATTAATTCTAATCATACAGTTTGAAATTTGAAGTGAAGAATTTCTTAAAAATAAGCACAGTATGTTTTTATTATTTTAGTTCGTAATTTCATAAATTTGAAATAATTTATTCCCAGATGGATTTCAAAATGAACTATACATGGAATTTAACGTAAGGCGACAGTGGCGGGAAAAGGGTATTTTGAAAAAGGGTATAAATGGATAATTTTTTGATATTTAGTGCAGTTGAATAATGATATGCATATAAAATTGTTTTAAGTGTATTTTTAAAAGAAAAAATTATTTAAATGAAATTTTTTGGTAAAAAAAGAAAAAAGAATGGCATATTTTCAAAATAATTCCCTTTTATGAAAAATGCTTCTATAATAACAACATTTTAACTATATATAGCTACAACTTCTTTACCGAAGGTGAATTAAAATTTCTGAAATATTCACATAATGTTCGTAGTTACGATAAAGTGAAATAATAACGGTGTTTATTGTTAAAACTTCTCTAATTTGATATAATAAAATATAAATAAATCCACTTTTAAATTATATGTTTCAAAAATCTTAGCGAAACCCCGGTATAGAATTAAACATTTTTCATAAAAGGAAATTTTTTTATATCATTCTTTCTTCATTTTTTGCCAAAATATTTGTATTTAAATTATTTTTTCTTGTATTTAAATAATATTCTTCAAACACTTTTATATGTTTATTCTAATTCAATTAACTCTAAATGTACAATAAAAACTATTCATCTATACGCTTTTCCGATATCACAGAACCGAGCGTAGTCAGCCACTTTAACTATCCAAAAAATGAATAGCTCATTTTTATTCTTTCAATGAAGCTTAAGATTATTCAAATATTTATTTTTTAATAAACTTATTTTGATTTCTAGATGTATTTGAAATCAAGGTAGCCCATCCTTTTACATTTAACCTGAGAATATTCATTCAATCTTTAATATTTGAATTTCATGTTTTGCATATGAATATCTTTAAGCATATCTGAATTATCCTATATATACATTTATATAATATCTTTTTTAAAACCAGTACACAAAAAAAGGATAATCTAAAATTCTATTTAATGGGAATACAATTTCAATACATTTGTTACTCGTGTATGAAATGTATTCAGTGTTATTTATTATAGTAATATACTCAGTCTAGTATATACTATTAACAATTTCTTTTAGTACATAATTTTTTTTTGTTTCCATTAAGTGAATGGATTATAGTTATTTCTTTTGCTGTTTCCTTTCTTTATGTCAGAAGTATTAGTTTAAAAAAAAATTGTTATTTTCGAGCAAATTTATTGTAAAGAGTAATCTTTCAAGTATTACTTATTGAAAAAGTAATATTCAAATCCACAGCAATATATATATATATATTTATATACATATAATATATATATATAGTATATATATAATATATATATAATATATATATATATGTAATATATATATATATATATATATATATACCCATGTCCATAAATTAAGGATAATTAAGAATCACACAGAAATTGAACTCTAAAATAAAAATTTCACCTGTAGAATTAAAACACATCTTGAAGAAGAATATGCAAATTACAGGAAACCGCCAGATGGCGCGGATACTACGTCACAATGACGAGAGTGTATGAGAGTGGTATATAAGGAATGGTGACAAAGAAGTAGAATTGTTCACAAGCGCTTTAAAAGCCTTTCAGTGCAATAACCGCATAGTTATGACACAAAGGAAGCATTTGGATGATTTTCTACGTGATAGAACTATCGGACGACTGGAATGTGGACGTACCCAGGTAGAAGTATCCGAGGAACTTGGAATAGCCCAGAGTGTCATCTCTAGGCTTTGGCAACGATTCCAAGATGATGGTAATGTGAGCAGATGTTACAGCACAGGTCTCCCCCGAGTTATAACGCCTAATGAGGACCGGTATTTGGCAGTTACAGCCAAAAGAAACAGACGGAGCACAGCATCAGACCTATCTCGTCAGTTCTCTTCAGCTACCGGTACGACAGTTTCAAGGCAGACCGTGTACAGACGCTTAGGGCACATTGGTCTATATGCTCGTAGGCCTGTCAGATGTGTTCCCCTTACCACAACTCACTGTCACCTGCGATTAACCTGTAGTAGAGAGCATGCATTGTGGACACAGCAACAGTGGTCTTGTGTGATGTTTTCCGACGAGTCCAGGTTTAGTTTGCAGTCTGATTCTCGCTGGACTTTCATATGGAGAGCGCCAGGTACCCATTACCACCAAGAGAACACCATTAAACGACACCGTTACGGTGGTGCAGGATAGCTCGTTTGGGGAGGAATTATTCTTGGTTCCAGAACTGACCTGCATGTTCAGAGTGTAACGATGACAGGCCACATCTATCGGGATGTCATTCTGGAACAACATGTACGTTTGTTTCGGGGCGCCATGGGTGCTGAATTTCTGTTTATGGAAGACAACGCCCGTCCTCACCGTGCAAACATTGTAGACGAATGCCTTAAATCGGAGGATATCACACGTACGGATTGGCCAGCATACTCACCGGACTTTAATCCAATAGAGCATGTGTGGGATATGCTTGGCCGAAGAATTGCTGCCCGTCAACCCACACCCACCTGTCTACCGGAACTTCGGAGGGCATTGCTTGATGTGTGGTGTAATATTCCCCAAGATCAGATTGATAATTTAATACTCAGCATGCGTAGGCTTTGTAAGGCCTGTATTGCATCGTCCGGGAGACATACTCCGTATTAACCATTTTACTAACCATGTTATACTGTTTTTTGTAAATAGGTTCTTTTTTGAAATTTGCTCCAGGGAGTAAAAATCGCAATTTTTCTTAATTATATCAAACATATAGCATCTTTTTTGCTCTTTACCTTTTGTTTAATAAATAGACTTTACAAATAAGTCAAATTTGTTTTGCTTCTGTCTCTCTCTTTGCCTGAACTTCATTATCCTTAATTTAGGGACATGAGTGTATATATATATATCTATATATATAGATATAGATATATATAAATATATAAATATAGATATATAAATGTAGATTGAGAGAGAAACAAAAAACATTAAAAGACGAAGAAGTGGGCATAAAAATGGAAGTCTATGCGTGATTGTAGTTTTAGAGCCAAACACTGGTTGGTTTTAACAACACATTTTACATGATTTAATCCAAAAAAATTTGTTGAAAGTGTGTACGCAGTGTGTGTTGGAAGAGGCTGTTTTTCTTGAAAATGCATATCGTTTAATTTCGGTCACATATGGGTGTATAAAGAAAACACAATTATTACAAACACAGGTCATAAACATCATGTCAGTAATGAATATGGCATCTGTGAAATAATTCGAATCATATTTCAGCACACGCGGCTTACTCAGAACTCATGATACAGGCTCTGTCGAAGTAAGTTGTCATCTACATCCTTAACTGCGTGGTTGACTGGTTTGTGAAATCAAATTGATAAGAAGTAATGCCTCCACTCAAGTTATCTCAACCTTTTAGCTGGGTTCAGGGAAGGAAAATTCTCTGGTTATTCTATGTTGCCGATATCTTTGATTTCAAGACAATCTTATATAGCCTGTGTGCGATGACAAATATCTTAATCATCCTTAAAATAAATATTTTTTACTGCACATCTCGTAGTAGAAAATCATCAATGTACTGTCAGCTGGTCATGGATATTTGGTCAAGCATATAGAGCTCCATGTTTCTATTGATTATGACATTTTTTGGTACTGAAAACAGTGCATTGATTTCTTTCAAGAATATATTTGAGGTGATAAGTACGACAAACCTTGCACATGATATCAGTTCACGCCAACTATCAGGTGACTTATTCAATCTACTCTTAGTTGAAAAAAGCATGGTGGAACAGTTGTCATTAGTCCAATTGCAATGGGCACGGCATCATTTCAAATGGGTGCTGTGGTGATGCTTCTAGTGTGGCATATATATAACAGCATAATCTACACTTTTACAAACGTCTTTGAAGGGTTTTCCAAAATATTCGAACTCATATGGCAGCACGAATTTAGTTATCAACTTATTGTTCAGCCGAGCGTTTTTGGAAGTTATGCTCATAAGAACTCAAGTGAACTTGCAACCCATTTCAATCGTTTGGAATGCTGTAAAATAACTAGTAAAGATGCCGAGAGTAATGCTGAATTCATGGACAATATCTGTCATTCGGAACTCATCTTTTAATTTTTCATTTGTTCTGTTAAGAGTGAAGTTTTCTAAATTTTTCGAGGAATACAAGTGCATTAGCTTCAATATTCCAATTTCGATGTTAGCATTTAATGAAAACTATCTACACACGTCGAATGGATGTTTTCTTTTATCTATATTGACAAATGAGTGACAAGCTCAAAAATACTAAATTTGTATGCTTCTGTGAAAACACAGAGTATATGTATTATATACCTATAATTTTAAATATTTTTATATATGTTTTTAGTTTATACTTATTTTAGTAAAAATAATTATATATTTTTTGTTAATGCTGCAATTCGGCCTTTATTTTTAAAGCTTTGAATATTTATTAACATAATTTAATCTGGCAATAACTTGTTTATTGTTCTTTGACGAGTGTATGATCTATGCATTTTTGAGATCATCTTAATATATATTACTTTTTTTATAAATAAAAGGTTTATATAACTTCTGTTCATTTTATATTTCATAGGATTTCGGTTTTGAAAACAGAAAGAGGGAAGCCAGCCATAAAACTGGTTAAGCAGCTGTTTTCTTACAAATCTATCCTCAACAATATTTATAATACTGCAGCATCCATCTGCTTATACTCCCATAATCCCTGTTATATTTTTTAATATTTAGTGTATTCAAGTAACTTACACAAGTGGAGTTTATTGGATATATATATATATATATATATATATATATATTTTCTCAAGTTGTTAATATTATTTCATTATACTAAAATTCAATAGGTATTTTTAAACTGGGCGAGTCACGCTTTATTTTATTGAAATTAAGATCTTTGTTATTTATTCAAAATATATTTATTGTGTGTGAATTCAGTTGAATTCAACATAACTTATTTCACCGGATTGTATATACCGTATTTTTTCAAACAAAAGCAGCCATCGATTCTACAACGCATCCAAATTCTTACCATGTTTTTGTGAAAAAGTAAAAAAAAATAGTGAAACAAAAGTTTATCTGCATTCGTTATCTACGAAATTTTAAGTGATACTTCATAAGAAGTAAATAATTCATTTTTCTTACCGGTTCAAAAACTTTTGAACATATACATGAACCTGTTACAGTTCTAACCGTCAGTATCATGTTCAATATCCCAAATTCAATGAATTTTTCCGCCTTTGATCCTAGGCTACACCCGGTTTTCAAAAGCATTAACATTGGAAAAAAATTCGACTTAGATTTTAAAAAAAATACGGTATTTATGTTTATCATAATATTCCCCCTACGATGTGAAGTTTACCTTGATCATTATTAAAATAACAATATTATACGAAAAAATCTTGATTTAAACTTTTTAAAATGCAAACTATATATTCTAAATTGCTCATGCTGTAATTTCCTCAATTTGATTTAGATATACAGATATGTAAACATAAAGTAAACGAATAAAAATAGCTCAGTGATAAGTACCCCATTAAATAATTAATAAGACAAAATTTTAATTAATTTAATTCATTGCTTGAACTACTTTTAATAGTGTTGAGGACAAAAAAATCCCCATGCGCAATTGTTTTTTCAATCTATATGTATAACAATTGTAAAGAATACCTTGAAAGTGATTTATTATTGATATCCTATTATTAAACGCAAAGAACATTCAGACGACCGAAATTTATTGATGAATTTTCAACGCGTGCTTCTACTAAATGGAGGTCAAAGATGAATTGGTAATTTTCAACATCGATTTAAATGAAGGTTCCGGGAAAGAATAGTATGAATGGGAATTTTATGAATGAGTGAGGGAATTTTTAGAAAATGTTACAGGCTTTTTATTAAACAAACTTGAAGGGTGACGTGTAAGGGGATCACCGATCATTTGTTACTCAAGATCGATTGAGGGGAACTTTACTCAGATTAGATAAGGCAAGTTTGGGGAAGTTTCCAAGCCTTAAGCCCCCTTTGAAATAAATTTTAAAATTAATGATGTAATATTCAAATTCTAGTCCAACTCTTAGCGGCCAATCAGCCAATACTTGTACTAAAACTTTTTTGACGTTAGAGTTTATAAATTATAGTTATAGAAACTTCACGTCACACGTTTTGAATCAGTATGGCTTCATCATGCAATCATATAGAAATATAAATATTTTATCAGGAAGAATAGTGCTCGAAGATCATAATAATTTTGAGTTATATTTCTTTTCTCTGCTGTTTATAGAATATATATATAATAGAAATCCATCTGTTAAAATTTTAAATAAAAATACCAATTCGAAGTATTAAGGTAACTGATTATGTTTTGAACTATGATTTTGCTAAAGCGTATAAACGAATATTTTTTAAAAAAAATATTCAACATTTTCTGAATTAAAATATACATATAAAACTGTTTTAAGAACAAACTGTTTTAAGAGTTAAAAATTATTTAAAGGCATTTTTTTTTTGCAAAAAATGAAGAAAAAGTAACATATTTTCAAAACATTCTTTTTTAGAGAAAAAAAAATGGTTCTATAATATTATTATATTTTTCATAGATAGCTAAGATTTCTCTTAAGAGCTTGAATTGGAATTTTTGAAAAATGCACATTAATTTTATATATAGAGTTGCGATCAATTGAAATAATAAATGGTGTTTATTTGTATAAATGTCTCAACTCTTATATATTAAAACATGAATAAATCCCCTTCTAAGTTACATATTTTAAAAATCCGAGTTAAATCTCTGTACAGAATTCTTTTAGCTATATATAGGCAAAATATAATTATTATGGAAGCCTTTTCTATAAAAGAAGAATATTTTTAAATGTTATTCTTCATTTTTTTGCAAAGACTGCGTTTCAATAATTTTTATTGTCGTAATATTATTAAAACATTATCTAATTCAATCGAAACTAAGTAACAAAATAATATTCATTTATTCGCTTTTTCAACATCACAGTTCCAAATGTGTTTGATATCTTAATTTAAACCTTTTTGTCTTTAGAGTTTATGAACTATAGTAATAGAAACAATGTTCGTGCACATTACATGAAGATTATGTAATTTTATCCAAATATAAACACTTTATAAGAAGATATTTTTTTAAGACAGAATATTGTTGTGTCACATTTATTTTTTCTGTTGTTTATAGAATAATACGTATTTTACTATTAAAATGATAAAAATATCAATTCAAATCATCAATAAATAATCAAAACATACAACACATATTTAAAAATGAGAGTTAGTATGTGGTGAAATTTGATGTACAATATAGATGTATCAAAAAACGTTTGTAAATATGTATGTATGTTTTTAATAAATATAATTTAATAAAACCACACAATCTCTATTTTTTCACCACCATGCAATTTTTTTTATACTTTCAATTATTTGAAGGCCCCCCACACACACATACCCAAGAGCTTGCCATTGAATTACTTTTAAAGGTTTCTCCTACACTACTTTCGACATATGCAAATACTTCAAAAACTTTTAACAATTTTTCAAAGAAGACTTTTCCGCTACTTAGAGGTTAACTTGAGAAGAGCTTTCGATGTTTATCCCTTAAGTAGAATGTCAGATCAAACATGAAGGATTAGAAGACACGAAATTCTTTCTCTTGACTACTCCATCTAGTCTTTTTATAGATATGATTCCTTGAAGACGGCTTTCCAGTTGATGCAATATTTTACATAAATTTACACTGCTTGAAAATACACTCCTGGAAGATACTATTTTTTTTCTTTATTTTATCGGTGATCACCTAAATGTCTTTTAGAAGGAAATATGCGTAAAAAGAGTTTAAAGACTGCTATACATTCGGAAGTAACTGTTCCAGAGAATGCATGGAGGTAGAAGCAGCATTTATTACAGCTTTTAAAGCCAGGAGCTTTTAGTACGTCGTATTTTTCATTTTTCCGTCATCGAAAAGTGCTTTAATTTCAAAGCTCAGAATAACGAAGTTAAAACAAATGCAAGACTCTTGTTTTAAAAATAAGTTGGAAGATTTTACAAAATATTTTGCGAACCTGATTTCGTAACAATAATAATAAAAGAAGGAAATTATTTCTAATTTTAAATGCTAGTAACTCGTTTAATTGTGCTTCGGTTTTTGAATGGTGCTCGTTATTATTACGAATTTCCTACTATGAATTGATTTAATCTGATTTAATAAGTGATTCCTTAAGAATTCTGACTCACAATAGGGTTTTATCTTCGAGGTATCCGACTGTGTTTGGAACTGTGATTTTGAAAAGCATTCAGAATAATATATTATATTTTTTTATAAACTTAGTATCAATTAGATTAGACTACTCGTATAAAATTTTTTTAAGAATATGACAGACATTTAAGTACAGTATTTTGGAAAAAAATTAACTTAGAATTAGCTATTTTCAAAACATTCTCCTTATATGAAAAATGCTTCCATAATAATTAAATTTGCTTATATATAGCTAAGACTTCTCCAGAGATCCTGAGCTAGGATTTTTGAAAAAATTTACAATATTTTCAGAGTTACTACCAATTGAAATCCTTATCGGCGTTTTTTTTTTTGTTAACATTTTTCTCTCCACTCTTAAAATATAGGTAAATAATCTTCTCTAAGTTTTATACTTCAAAAATACTAATTTAACTCTGCACAAAAGTCTGAGCTATATATAAGCAAAATTTTATTATCATAGAAACATTTTCCACAAAAGGAGAATGTTTTGAAAATAGGTAATTCTATGTTAATATTTTGCCAAAATATATATTGCATTAAAATTTTTTTTTATTGTAATAATATTCTTAAAACCCTTTTATACGTGTATTTTAATCTAAGTGACACTAAATATTAAACAAAAAATATTGGTTTGTACACTTTTGCAAAATAAGGGTTCCGAATGTACAAATACCTTAAATTTATTTTCAACATTTTAATGGTATGTAAAATTAAAATAAAATGTAATGCGAGTAAGTATTTAATTATATGCTGTATGAGAATAAACTACTTATTAATTATAAATTTAGTTGCAAATACGCGCACACACATACGTGTGTACTATTTATTTTTATTGAAATTTTAGTCGACGTAATCAAATTTCAAAAACAATCATTTAGTTCCAAAAATGATGATAAATATGAATGTTTATTGAAAAATATTTGATACCGTGCAGGAGAGAATCGAGAATATGCTTCACAAAACAACAGATAAAACTCCCATGATGAGTTGTAAACAATCTAAGCTCTCACGCGAGCTTTTATTCGTACTCCAACTACAGTGTAATTCATCGTACGACGGAAGTTGCACGAACGGCAATAACAACCATTCCATCTTTCGGGATTTCGGGCGTAGCATTCAAGAAAACAGGAAAAACAACAAGATATTGCTGGCATGCATGCATTTCTCTTAAAAGCACTCCTTTGAGCAACAGTTGTTTTAATGTACAGAGAAACTGCATTCTGTGAATAATATTTTTGTTTACATTTCATGTCTTTCGTGTTAATATAATTGAACATCTGCCAAAGATGATGCTTAGAAATAACGAATGTAGCATGCACATATACTTGAAAGCGTTTTATATGTGTTTCTTAAGAATGTTTGTGAAAGCTGGTATTTTTTAAAAGATATAACTAGGTATATAAAATAGAAATAAGATAAAATTCAAACCAGAAAATTGTACATCAGACCTTCTATTCTAACTGTTATAGAAAGAATATATTTTTTTTTAGATTACAGCTTATAGGTATTGCATATACATAAAAAAATATCGTAGTTGCTAAGGTACATATTTAATTTAAGAAAAAACTCCTTGCGCTTTTTAAAATGCCCTAGATGTATTTCTCAGTACTTCAATTTCAATTTTCAAAGATACAAATAATTTCTATTTGCTTGGATCCAAAATTTCCTCTTAATGGGATTAACTAAAACAAAACTCAAAAATTTTATATAACAAATTTTATTAAGATTTAATTAACTTAAAAATTTTATTTAACGTTACTAATGAAATGTTTTTTTAAAATTTTTTACGTTAATATAACATTTTAATTTAACTACAGAAATGAAGTGAATTTGAATAGAATAGTGTTCGTCTATATCAAAAGCCTATGAAATTCAAATCTATCTTCAATTAATATCATATTTTTCTGATGATCAATATTTATATATTAAAAAACCTATTGGTTAAATATATTGTATATGTTATTCATGCCAATAAGTTTGAAAATTAACTAAATATGCTCGACTTCATCAAATTAAGTTAGGGAAAATTTATTGTTTCAACACAGTACTTGTTTTTCTCGACTATATATTTTAGTTTTTCGAACGAATAACAATTTTTAGAATAAATATATTCTTTTAAATCATTACTTTTCTAGACTTATTTTTATTGAAATAACATTACTAGATAGGATCTGTCAAAATTTAGGAAGATTATATACGTTTATTCTACTTTTGTTCGCATACAAGATCTACAAATATTATTTCTTACCCGACCTCATAATTTTATTGTTATTATGCTACATATAGGGAACTATACATTTAAAAATCTGTATGTGTGGATGGTACTTTAAAACTTAAAGGTCAATTGTAAACGTTGAACCTGGAAATCAGTTCCCAAAGTTTCATTTTTTGCACAAATAATTAGCGTTTTCAAGAATAACTGATTCAAGTTATTTGAAGGGAATTTTAATTGTATAATATATTTTAAAAATAAGGACCTGTATCTGGTGTAATTGTATTAGATAAAAATATTTTTTGATAGAGAAGGCTAATTTTTAATAATTGCTGTTCCATTAATTACTAAATTCCAAGCATTAAAAATTTTAATTTAGGAAATAAGTGTTTTGAATCACAATATACTTATCTTAACTTGAAATATGTTTAATTTTAAAACAATATTCATGAATAAGCAATTATTTTTAAAAACATTTTCAATACTTTCAACAGATTTTATTAAAATTGAATTCCAGAAAGGGCTAAATAACATAATCAAAGAGTGAAAAAAACTATTTTTGAATTAACAATGTATGAATTGTATGTGTTTATAACTTCCGTTTTTATTCTAGTATTTGTAACATAAAATATTCGAAACTGCACAAAGTTGAAATAATCAGATACAGCTATCGTATATAAAGTAATTTTTACTTTCTAATTTCTTTCTTAGCTATGAAACTTTTTTTTTGTATCTGTAAAACTCTACGTTCATTTTGAAGGAAAAACACAAACTAAAGAAAATATTGTGATAAAATAAGAAATACGTTGAGAGAGATGACAAGTACTAAGAAAGAATTAAGAAAAACTATATTTTTAAGAAAATGGCAGTCTTTTCAGATGGAGTTCTCGAACTTATTTCATACAGAGAAAAATATGATAGGTTTTTCCATAATTGGACGATAATACGTTGTCCGAGTTAGAGTTTTGATTTTCTCTTCGTTTAAACTCGGCAAGATATTTTGAAAAATTAGATAACTATGTTTTGTGATGCGTTTGACGCCCATTGCTTACTGAGGGAAAATGTACATATTGCGCAAATGAGAGTCTATCCAAAGTGTTCTAATTCTTAAAGAGTGGACACAAGTAGAGTAGAATTTAATAAAAACTGTATTTTTTTTATTTAATTAGATCTTTCACTCAATGAGACATTCCCCCCCCCCAAATATTTACTCGCACATATTTTATTTTTTGTTTTGGTTAAGCACATTGAAATTTACGAAACGGAAGCAAATAATCAGAGAGTTTTACTATCCGACAGAATTTTTTTTTTTTTTATGAAATTTATAAATTAGGGAAGAAAACGCACGATTAATAATAAAATTAAATTAAAAATTAAAATAAATTAATGAAACAGATGCAAATAATTAGATAGTTTTACTATCCGACAGAATTTTTTTTTTATTAAATTTATAAATTAGAAAAGAATACATACGATTAAAAACATCTACGATTTAAAACATTGCCTTCTTCTTGAATACCCATCTAATACATGCGAGAAAGTAATATTGGTGATCAGAATTCGAATTGATAAATTAATTATTATTATTAATACCAAGGTAAATTAATTAACTATTATTATTACTAAGGTAATTTAACAGTTATTATTTTACTCAGATATATTAATAGTTATTAATATTACTAAGGTAAATAAATTAGAGTTATTTTTCCTAAGGTAAACTAATTATTAATACTAAGTTATACTTTATTTTCCAAATTTAAAGCTGAATTAAGATGCATTATATATAATTCGATATAATTTTGATTGTTTTTTGGAATTTTTATTACGAATGTAGCCGGTTGAAATCTGCAGTATAATTAAGTAAAAATGAGCATTTATTAATATTTGAAAGCATAGAAGAAATGCAAAAAATAATAAATAAATAAAATAAAACACATATTTAAGAAATACATAAAATAAAGGAAATATTAGGAAATCCTGGAGATTTAATTTTTTTTTAATTTTCAGAATTAAAGAACTGCTAACGGGTCTTTACACGAATTTCTTTTAGGTAAACTACAGTACTACTTCCTTACGATTTTTGAAATGAGAAACTCACCTTGTAAAAAAAATGATGTATGCAAGTAAGTATGAACCCTGATGTATAATGTATTCACTATCTATGTATGTATATACTATAAAATGATGTATGAAGCGTTGAATAGAGGAGAGATAGAGAAAAATTAAAGAAGGTTAAAAGAAACGTTACTGAGGTCAAAGTAACTTGACCAGAAGATATTCAGAGCGCATTTGGCTGAAATGAATTTCTTTATTAGAAGTCTGTTGTATAGAGATCACAAATATGAAGTTAATTTTATTTGATAGAATCGAGTTTAGTTAATCCGATCAATATATTTCATTCATTTTAATATTTGTAATTCATAGATTGAATAAATAGGCTAAATTGAGGTAATATATCTTGAGTTTTATTGAGGAAATATCACTTTTACAAAATATAAAGAGAATTCGTTGCAACTCGGTTGCAGACGAAGTCTTGTGGTATCAATTCTAGAATGCTCTTACGGTCACTTTTACAACGCTTGGAGTATTTAGTAATCCCATAAAACCTCTAATTCAATAACATTTACAAATCTTAAATCATACTTATTCTAAACTGATTGAACATTGCATTAATTTCGTCTCAATGAAATTTCCCTTATTTATTACCGTAATATATCTTTTGTGTGATTATACAAGACACATGTAATACAACCCTTTAATCGAAGGATATATGTTTAGAGTCCTTTTATTTGGAAAGAATTTATCAGGAATGTTAACTCTATTACGCTATTCTATCATTGCTACTAATTTCATCATCCAGCTACAAGCGTATAAATTTACAATGCTAATAACTTATCTCTATGAGATCCCGGATGATTTGTGATTTAATGGCGTCAGTCTACAAATTTTTCTTGGAAATAAATAAATTCGGGGATTCATTTTCTGATTAGGAAAAATGATTGTTCAAATGTTTTCAGAGTCGCTATAACACAGAGGGTTCATGAGATAATTAATCTTTATTGTTTTAATCGAAGTTTAGAATCTAGCTGTGAAAATCAATTTCACATGGAATCAGACATTTTTTTATTTCTATGCAAATGGAAAAATCTCCTTTGATTGTAATATCACCTTAATTTGATTTTTTTTGCTTGTTACCTCTATACAGAAGCATTACATGTTTAAAATAATTCGCAAGAAGTAAAGTAACATTTTTTGAACACATTTTTATCTATCCTTTGTGGTATTTAATGAACACTTGAGGTGCTGTTGTTGTTGCTACTAATGCTACTTGTCTGACGATGTCAGATTGAATCCCACGAAATTCATTGCGGGGAAGGGCTAGATCGACGCCTGTCATTATCCGTAGCTTTGAGCACCATACATTTGAGAATATGTTTTGGCTTGGTTTCACCCCAATTTTGAGAGATAACACCTTAGAGTTGTTCAGAGGCTTACCACCTCTCTTCCCCTTAAACCAACTTCACGAGAGGACTTGCTGCTCGATGGCTGTACCCCCATGCCGCCAAAGCACAAACATTTACAAACATTCATGCCTTCTCCGTGATTCGAGCCCAGTCCTTACGGTACAACAGTTCGCTTTGCTAACCACTTTACCGGATGGGAGACACTTGAGGTGCTTGAAAAGTGCAATGGAAACTACTGTGTAATGATATGTTCTACACTAACTAACATGTAATCTGCTAGACTCGTAAATAGTTCTGAAGCCATAAATATAAGGATTACTTACAGTAAAATTATTTAACTATTTAAAATTGTTTTTTTTAAACATATAAAGATGTAAGAACTCCCTAATACTCAGATGGATCTTTGGTCTTGAAGTTATGAACACACACACACACACACACACACACACACACACACACACACACACACAACACACACACACACACACACACACACACACACACACACACACACACACACACACACACACACACACACACACACACACACACACAAAGATGGATGCTGCAGTATTACAAACATTCCTTACTGAGGACGAATTTAATTTTATACAAAAGCGGGGTTTCTTCAGTTTTTTTTTGTCTATATAGCTAACCTTTTCCCTTTCAAATTATAAAACTGAGCAAAATTCTATTGAAAAAAATCGATGGAAGTTCTAAATCCACTGTAAAGAAAAGTCAACTTACCTAAAAATGTATTCAAAAATGCTTCACTATAAATCAATGAACAATAAGGAAGTTGTTGCCAGATTTATGATTGAAACACAGATTAAACTATATAATACTGGCTGAGTTACTGCATAACAATATGTATAAAATTATTTTTTAAGCAATTATAATCTAAGTATATAAGTTAAATATTATAACTGTAAGAGAATCATTAAGAATATTTTTATATTTATCTACTCAATGATACTAAGGATAAAAAAATATAAAAAAATATTATAACATATAAGAATTGATTATCTAGAAATATCAAAATAAGTTCTCTTCTATTTTTTTGAGAAATTCTGAATAGAATCAACAAAAAATTCAAAACTATTGCAGGAACAACTTCGTGAAAATAGAATCTGCTGCATTATATTTTTCAAAAAAAGAAAATTCTGCATTATTCAGGGATACATTTTAAAGAATTTTATACGTTTGTCTAGCTGGAAAAGGATTTTTATCTCGTGATGTTTAAAGCGAAAGAACATAACAATTCCAAACCACCAGTCAACATCCATTCCTTTCACTAACACACACATGACATAATTCTTCATTTGAAAATCTAGAAAAAAAAATGTTTCCTTTTATTTTAACGAACTAAGTTTATAAGCTATGTAAACTGTAGAAAGGTTAGGTTTATTTTTGAAAAATAAATCCCGATATTTTCCTTCCTTTTCTGGAGAGACCTGTGACAACTGACAACAAGGATCTGATGCCAGTTTGCCAGGAGGAGTCGAACATGAACAGTACAGAAAGAAGTTTTTCAACCAAAGCTTATTTTTCAAGATAACTAACTTGTCTCTTTCTTCTTTCCCTTCGTCTCTTTTTAAATCTTTGATACACGAATTTAAAGATAAAATAGGGTTTTATACTTTGCCCTTCAATGTCATATGCTGTAATAGAAGACGAATTCCCGAAGAGAATGGAGCTTTTGAAATGAATTGAGTGAAAGATAAAGATGCGTTGTTCAGAAACGTTTCATACTCTTATAGTTATCTAAAATAAATTTTTAGATAATATATCGTCTCAAGAATATGTGAATTTTTCATTCATATATAATTAAATGTGAAAGTTTTCATTCATAGATACTTGTTTTTCAGGTTAGTTATTTAAAAAAAATTAAATACCACCAATTTTAATAACTTTAATGCGCTTTTACTTCGAATTCCTGCAAAATAAATAAATATTTGATCACTCACTCGTATACATTATTAATATTTCTTGACGAAAAGGAAGTTTATGACTTTTTAGGTATCATTCATGCAATTTTTTTTTCATAAAATGGAGATATTAAGATTTTGTTGTTGTTTTTAGATGCATTTATTACATTATAGGAAAAAGATGCTAAAATTAAGAAGAAAAAAGAAATTATTATTACTAAAATGGGAAAAAATTGGTAAACATTTTCAAAAAATTACATATATGCCGCCCATTCTGTACCAAAAGTTTATAAACAGATTTTTAATTTTTCAATTCTGATGTGTTACTATGTTATTCATTTTTGAAATGACTTTCAGGATAAGGGATATTTTAATATTTTCAAAAACTAGAGCACTTTATGTAAGTTATATGAAATTACTTAAAAAACAGTGTTTATATTAACATAAGGGACTGCAAATTTTGCAATAAAACAGTGATGGATAAATCTGAAGATTAAAACACTTCCACTATTATACAAAACATACACAAGAAATTTCATTTAATTATTTTCAAAACTTTTTGAGCAATCGCCATCCCCGTTTGAGCATTTAAATAAAACACATTACGAGTAAAACGCATTTTAAAGTATGACACCTTGCTTAAAGTAATGACATCTGCTTTAACTAAAACACTTGCAGATTTTGTTCTAGTGATCGGAAAATAATAAACTTGGTATTTTTAAAAAGCTAATAAAATTGCCTATAAATTAAAACCATAAAAAGGATTTGTCAATTCTTGGCAAAATTCACAATTTTAGGATAGTCTGATACCTTAAACCTCAAATTTAATCTTTTATATTGCATGATCAAGTAAAACTGCATAAATTGTTTTTAAAAAAATCATTTGTACGTAGTTCGAGAGAATAAGTGTTACATTATCGTCGCATTATAAAGCTGCACGAGGGCTGTTGGTAACGGCACTCGTAATTTTGAACTTCGGTCAAGGGATGAGGACGACACCTGAGTGGCACCCCTCTCTCCTAGCTTCCATACCAATGGGAAGATGTTTGAGCCTCGCCATATTTAACGTGTATGGTTCCCCTCTACATGGCAGGTCTTCAGCGGTACTGAGCTCGAATTCTTTACAAGTCAGTGATGTGTCCATAATTTTGACCACTAAGCTACCGCAGCCACATTTTTACATAACAGACAAGTTCAACTATATTCTCAAGAATTCCTTTGTGGTGTTTAATTTTCCTTAATACTATATCCTTATACTCGTAATAAAATATATATTCACTATTATTTACTTCAAACAAATTTAATGACTCTAATAATTTCTCTTTTAGTTGTATTTTGTTTCACAGATTAAGAAAAATCTTAATAGAGGATACTAATGTACTTTTATGTGTAATCTACAAGGGGTGATCAAATGAAAAGGTACGAAACGACACGGTGGGTACAAATATAGACTTTATTCAAAATATACACCATAGGCCTGAGCACAACGATCCCACTGATGAACAAGCCGCAGGATTCCTTGTTTCCAGAATTCCTGTGGCTGTGACGAGACCCAGTCCTTCACAGTGTCCTTGAGTACGTCGTCCGAGTTGAAGCGCTTTCCTTTCAGGTGTTTCTTCAGTGGACCAAACACATGGAAATCGCAGGGTGACATGTCCGGACTGTAGGATGGATGGTCCAACGTCTCCCATTGGAACTTGTCCAATTCCATTTGTGTGACTCTGGAGACGTGTGGACGCTCGTTATCATGGAGCAGAACCACACCCTCCGTGAGCAGCCCCGGTCTTTTGTTCTTGATGGACCTGCGTAGGCGTCGGAGTGTCTCACAGTATACATCGGAGTTAATGCTTTTTCTGTGCTCGAGTAATTCTGTGCTCGCATCATTTGGACGCCGCTTTTTATAAGAGCCGTTGCTCTCTCCTGCGCATGCGGGCACCCGCGCATGATCCGATCCCAGTCAGAGTCTCCAATGGCATCCCGAGATGTCTCGCTACATTCTCCCTTTTTCGGAATATGCAGATATTTAACTGTTTCATTTTTATGTCGTTTCGTACCTTTTCATTTGATCACCCCTTGTACATATATTGAGTGATTGAATGTATCATTCAGAATTAATGTTCTTTATGTAGAAACTCCAAAAAAATAATTCGTATTTACAGAGGAAGAAAAAAACAGAGCAAACGAGTTCTATTATATCATAGGTTCTCAACCTTTTTTGAACTTGTGCCCCCTTTTCTAGTAAATATTTCGGTACCACCCCATTTTCTAGTGAATATTTCGATACTACCCCTTCCCACTCTAGAGAAATAAGAGTGTACATAATACATGGTGAAAACAAGAGTTAAGTTTAAAAAAAAATTCTATTACTAATAAAATATATTTTTAGTTCAATTTTTTTCTAAGGCCCCAATTTTTTTACTTGCGAATCTGAAATAGCTATTGCCACAAATATATTTAAATGTGTAATATTATATATTTTAGTCATAGGTAGGATATTGTTGGAATTGAAACGCTACTGAATTTATTCTTCATTTAAAAGAGTGGAATAAAAGTTTTAGTTTACTTGTTATAAAGACAGGAAGGGGTTTTTATGATACGAAGTAATTCATAATAAACTATTGCTTTCAAAATAATTGTAAATTTACAGTTTCAGTCTTTGAAGAGTCACACGTTAATTCCTGGTAAAATATTTAATTATGTTTCTTGGATAATATATGTAATGAAATGCAGAGGTCGAAACATTTTTCCTACTGCTCACAGACAAAGACAACACGTACACTACAGAAATTAAAGTTTACTATATGAAGGTTTAATGTATATCTGAATGTAATGTAATCTTTAAGTTTTTCATCCCCTTCTCGAACTATCGAAATGTGTGAATTTTCGTACATATGATATAGAAATGATTTAATTACATATAATCAACATAACGCAAACAGTATTCAAGTTTTCTTTTGTTAGTACATAATTAGCAAGTTTTTTAAAGTCTTTTTTAGACAATATTTGGTTAATCTGCCCAAGCCCTTCCGTGCCTTCTCAACGCCTCCTAATTTTCTCTGGGTCTTTTACTGTCCCCCTGAAAACTTCAAACTCTCACATTGAGAACCTATGTATTATATGATACATTTCTTCTGAAAGGAATTAATTATTCTAAATAAACTAAAAGGCATATTTTAATAAGCACTCATGTTATTTGGTCAGAATAATATAAAATAGCTTTGTTCTTATTCTCCATTTCCTTGGTGTTTTGATTATTCTGAAATAACTTCTTATTCACACTTAAGCAAAAACAAAATGCACATTGTTAATAAAATTCTAGATAAAAATAATTTCTGCACTACACTTAAATCATTAAATATATTTCAAAAGGTATAAAGAATAACAAGTTTAATGATTATACTTATAACTATATATTAACTATTTAATAATTTTAAGTCGAGTGATAATATTATTGTAATTATATACCTTACTATATTTATTAATTATTACTTTAATTAGATAAGTAAATATAAAAAATGATAACTAAGAGACTCTCTTTTAATCATGAAAATGTTTCTAAAAATAAACGGTTTTATTAAATAAAATGTATAATTAGTGTATTTTATTATTTTCAAGATTATGTAGAAGAGTGAATGCACCTGGAAAAGTTTCGTTTGAGAAAGAAATACTGAAAGTTTATTTACTCTAACAAGTTTATATTAAAAAAAGTATAGCAATAGAAAAAAATCTTCAGATATTATCCTTTTTTAGAATAAAAGGGAATATATTTATAGAAAGGAAAATAATTATAAACCATGTGTTGGCTCAATAAGATAAGAAAAAAAGTAATACATTTCTCCTCAAATTCATCGGCATTTAATTTTAAGTATCTGAATTTGAGAAAATGTATCTAAATATCTGTTCTTTCATTGACATTATAGATTGTTATGGAGTTATAATATATATATATATATATTGCTGTACGGGGAAGGTGGTACCATAAGACATTTCTTAACCCTAATTTTGTTAGCCTGACTCAGAGACAGTTTTAGAAATCATAATAGGTCTCCATTTTAGTCCAAAGACTCTTTTGGTATCTTCAATTGTTATGTTTCTTGTAATCCAATAAACTTCTTTTTGGCCTTGTAGGTAGTATAACTTTCTCACTTATCATTTATTATTTTGTTTTATTATACTATACATATATATATATATATGAACTTATTTTTCTCATAATACTAAGAAATGTTATAATAATGTTTTTATTCTTATTTTAGTGGATCAATCACAATTTTGAATTAACCTGCTTAGCTCAAAGAAGATACTGTAATCAATTTAAAGTTATAAAATTCTTGTAACTTATAAATTGTTTTTTACTTTTAACACACCCATAAGCAGTAGAGCATAAGATATTGCATCATTTTGGAAAAAAATTCTTATAAAACATTCACATCTAAGTCTTCGAGATGCTTTGTACTGTAAATGATATTTAATAGTAGATCACATTTAATGGTCGATAAATCTTATAAAAAGATAAAAAAAAATAACTTTATCATTTATCTGATGTCATAATATCCCTTGTTATTTGCTTCATAGAAAATCAGGGTGGTAAGAACAAATTTTGTGTTTTCTGTCACTTTCAGAAGCTTAGCCTTTCAAACAGCTTTACAAGGGGAGGTGAACATCAAGTTTTATTGATGGATAGAGCCTCTTAGGAATTCTGTTCTGAGATTTAAAGATCTTGGTTCTGAAGACACACCTGCACAGTTCAAACCTAGCTATATTGGGAGTAAGCAATATGTCTGTATAGTTATCCATCAAGGATTTGATGGCACTTTTGCAGTGTTTCCTGAAACGAGAGAAACAAAGATAAACAGAAAATCGTTGAGAGGAAAGGATTTTGAGAACACTTTGAACTGTTTTTCAGTGCTGGATTAGCAGCACTTAGAGGGGAATTCTGCAGTTTCTAGACTCATTTGGGGAGATTATTAGCGTATTTCTCAAACGTTTCATAAAAAAATGCGTAGAAGTAATGATTTCAAGTATTGATTTCTCCGGGAGTCTTGTGCTTTTATAAAGTTGTTGCAAAGTTGCTATAAAAACACTCTAATATAATAAATGTGTTTTGAAAGAAAAAAACAGATACATTTTATATTTTTAAAATTTAAACTAATGAGGAAATAAAATATAACTCTACGACATGCAAAGTTTGAAAATATTGTATTGTAGTAACCCCTACTTATATTTAAATAAAGCTTGAGAAAATCTTGTAAGAATACAGAATATTAAAAGAAGAAAATAAAATTTAGTGGCTTAAACTTACAGGAAGTTGCTTAGTAAAGAAGAATATTTCTAATAAATTTAATTCATTTTCTATTTATACTTTGAATCTAATAACAGATTTTGGAAGAGAAATATCTAAACCACAAATATTCCGTACAATATACAACATGTACAACATTTGTCCCTCAATTCCATCTGCCCTCATATAATAAATATCTCATCTCTATTTATTTTAATCTCTTGCTTAAGAGTTCGAGTTTCCTAAAAAAATAGCTATCATAATCCCATATTTAAAAAAAAAGAAGTCTGTCAAGCGTATGAATGAAGGAAAATTTTTAACAGAATTATATCATTCTCTTGTTTAAAAGTTCGAGTTCCATTAAAAAAAATTGTTACCCTAATCCTATATTTAAAAAAAAATGTCAAGCGTAGAATAAAAGAAAGTTTTATTAGAATCGTTAAACTTTCTTGTTTAAGAGTTTAAGTTTCGTTAAAAAAATAACTACTATTTTATTCCATATTTAAAAAAAAATCTATCAAGCGTATGATGAAAGGAAAATTTGAATAGAACCAAAATAATAGTTCAAACTTATAAATATTATTTATTTGAAAATTAAAGCAATTTTTGTCCTTTAAGTCATTTGCACTATGTGCAATTTTTCATTTGTATTGCTTACAAAAAGCATGACGTATTTACATTTAACTCAGTTATAGTGTCAATAATGTAAACTAAATTTACAAAACACTTTTATCATTTATAATACCATTGATTTATCACAAAACTACTGAGGTTTTCATGACAGTCAACATATTATTTCTAAGCCTCCCATGTCGTTTATCCATGCTACTGTGTACACTGTACAAATGCTCACTGTGTACAAATTTTCAAAAACAAATTTTGAGTTGAATTTGATGATTTTAACTTTCCAAATTGAAATTAGAATTTATATTACTTATCCAAGGAACATTTCTACAGGATTTTAGAGACCTTTTTAAAGATGCTAAAAACTAAGAAAAGTAGTGATCTTTTTTTTTTTGGTATACATTTATATGTATTCAAAATTTGATAAAAATGAAGAAGTGTTTAAATGATCGAAATGAATAATATGAAAAAAACTGCTGTTATAGAAAATAATTAGTATAATATGAAGATAAAATTAAAAGGAAGTAATTTAAAAAAGCTGAAAACAGCAAATAAAAATATAAGGGATAAGAAGTTTAAGTTTTGGCTCGAGATACGAGTTTCAGTCAACTGTTTAATTTAATGAGTCATTGATTAAAATAATAGAAAAAAATAATGAAATATTGGATAATTCAAAGTTATGTGTATGAAAAATTTCAAAATTCTATAATTATATCTGAATAATCTACCAAGAGAAAAAAATGTATTTTAAGACAAAATAATACAATTAATAAATAAAAATAATTTATGAAACAATGCTTATGATTAAAGTGAATAAATCTGGAAAAGTTGAATGCACCAAGAAATATAATTTCGCATACACATTTATAAAGAAACTTTGTATTTACTATTGATAAAAGATATTCAAAAGTCTTGAGTATTTGTATTTACATCATATATTTAGGATGCTGCTGATCAAACTGGCTGGTTGTACGCTTTTTAACAAAGATTACAGAAATTACAAAAAATAAATAAATAAATAAAATTTTAGAAAAATGAGAAAATTAAACTTATATATATTGTAATTAAAATAATCACACAAAAAACATTTCAAAATGCACTTTTTTAGATATTTGCATTAAAGTTTTGTAATTAAAAATAGGACCCTCATGCCTTACTGTTCTGTCTTCCACACTAAGCGTACTAAACAGAATTGGAAAAGAAAAACTTATTTTTTATAAAAATATATATAACAAATATAAAATAAAAATTCTTTCTCATATTTTATTAACAATTATTAAAAAACTGACTGTCATACTATGATATACACTGGTGTGCAAAAATTAAGGACGAGACGGTTTTTTCAATATAACTTTGTACAAAAGCATTCCAAATCAATACATTTAATACCGTAAGATCCTTAATACGTAAGGACATGAGTAATGTAAGCAACACTTACTAAAAGAGAAATCAGAGGGATAAAAAGAAGCTTTATTGAAAAAGTAGCATGGAGCGCAATGCGACTGAAGGCCGAAACATCCCTGTGATGGGTGTCCAGCAAGGCATATACGTCTTTAGTAGGGGATATGATCTCCCCTGACTGCTAGGCAGGTTTCACAGCGTCTGCCCATGCTGAGAATGAGGGTGTCAATGAGTTGTTGAGGCATTGCTGCCCATTCGTCTTGCAGTGCCAATCGAAGCTCCGGAATCGTTACTGGTGGTAAGGTACGAGCTGCCAAGCGTCTGCCAAGAAAATCCCATACATGCTCGATGGGATTGAGATCCGGAGATCGTGCCGGCCAATCCATACGTTCAATATCCTCACTCTCTAAGAGCTGTTCGGCAGCTACTGTGCGATGACATGGTGCATTGTCATCCATGAAAAGGAACTGCGGACCCATAGCGCCTCTAAAAAGACGCACATATGGAAGAAGAATCTCGTTACAATAACGGGTCCCATTGACTGAACCTGCGTCGAAGATGTGAAGGTCTGTACGACTACCAAGCATGATGCCTCCCCAAACGAGAACACCGCCACCTCCATATCTGTCCCTTTCAATGATGTTTGAGGGATGATTGCGGCTTCCCCGCTCTCTCCAGATGAGTATGCGATGAGAATCGCTACTCAGACTGAATCTGCTCTCATCTGTAAAGAGTACTCGTCCCATTCATTGTCTCTCCAATTCCGGTATTCCCGGGACCACAGAGAACACCTTCTCCGATGGCAGGCGTTAGAGGTACACACCGTACAGGGCGTCGTGCAAACAGATCACCACCGTGCAGTCTTCTGGCCACGGTAAAACGCGATATCGGTCGTCCAGTCGCCTGTGTCGTGTGTCTAGCGATTTCTCCCGCTGTCTGTCGCCTGTTTCTTCTGGCCTGTAAGGCAATATACCGGTCATCTGCGGGTGTGGTTCCTCGTGGACGACCACTACTTAACCCCCGGATAGCTGTTCCTGTAGTTTGAAATTGTCTCCAAAGTCGTGAAACGATGCTGTGAGCAATTCCGAACTCTGCAGCCACACTTGCCACACTGCGACCTTCCCAATGATTCGACCTCGGGTAAAAGCATCCAGATGTCGTCAAACAGATTGATTATTCGCCATTTCTCGCTGAGGCAGCAACTCGGTGTGATTTTAACTGCTATACGGTGTGCAATCTCCTTGCCAGAAATACTAATCTTACACCGAGAACATGCTTTACTACTCAGACACTCCCCCATTACGTCTACCTGCATATCTGCGCATGTGCTACCGTACATCACCTCACTTAATCTCCTGATTGGTCTTTCTGTCCGCTCTGCCTCTTCGTTGAGCTGATATGCTAATTTTTCGACTTCGTCCTTAATTTTTGCACACCAGTGTATATACATACTTTATTCATTTTATGAGTTATGTGTGATGCAAAAGTGAGATTTATTTTAAGGTATCCGACAACCCTAAAATTGTGAATTTTGCCAAAAATTGACATTTTTTTTATAATTTTATTTTATATGCCATCTTATTAGCTTTATAAATATACCAAGTTTATTAGTTTCCGTTCATTAGAATAAAAACTACAAGTGTTTTAGTAAAAGCAAATGCCATTACTGTAAGAAAGATGTCATATATACCTTAAATCGCGTTTTACTTGAAATGTGTTTTTTTTAAATGCTCAAAGGACTTTTATACAATTACTAAAAAAGTTTTGAAAATTGAAAAATAATTAACTGAATTTTTTTTGTGTATGTTCTGTTTTATAGTGTAAGTGTTTTAACCTTTAGATTTATCCATCACTGTTTTATTACAAAATTTGCAGAGTCCTTTATGTTAATATAATAACTGCTTTTTAAAGCAATTTCATATAATAACTAAGATAAAGTGCTCTAGCTTTAGTAAAAATTAAAATATCTTTTATGCTGAAGGTCAATTAAAAATGAATGACATAGCAACACATCAGAATTAAAAGATTTAAATATTGTTTATAAACTTTTGATACAGAATGAGCCACGTTTATGATATTTTTTGTAAATTTTTAGCGATTTTTTCCCATTTTAGTAATAACAATTTCTTTTGGTCATCTTAATGTTAGCATATTTGTCTTAAAATGTACTAATGAAATCCAAAAACAACAACAACAACAACAAATCCTCATACTTCCATTTAAAAAAAAAATTGCCGCAAGTTGCCGGTTATCTTAACGTTTCACTTTAAAGCAACACGAGGGCAATTGGCAAGGACCTTGTAATTTTGAGCCTCGGTCAAGTGATGAGTGCAACACCTAGCTGACACTCCCTTCTCCAATCTATCTCACCACTCCACGGGAGGAATGTGCTCGGTAAATTTAATGTGCATCAGCCCCCTTATACGTTGGGTAACGTGTGATGTAAGCCAATTAAAAAAAAGAGTTTGTATATTTACTTACAGTATTTTTTTTTGGTAAGCCTATTTATTTTTAGAGTTTCAAGTTAAAAAGGATTAATATGATAAATAAACATGCACATAAATATTTATTTCAGTACTCTGTCGTATCTTTAAATACACTTTTAAACAAATATGTTTATAGGTATTGAATGCGAGTAACAAGTATTCCTTTAGTGATATTCCTTGTTTCATGTAATGGGAGTGGAGCCTACATTGCATTACCAATCACTAAATTAGACTGATTGCCAATTAGTCATGCATGGTTATTCGATCTGTGGTCAATGTTCCTGGCTACACGTTTGAAGTCCACGTCATGCAGATCTATAAATGCACTATGTGTCTTCTCAGCAATCTTCAGATATGACCCGGGGAAATTGTAAGCGTATACGATAGTTTATTGGAAATGTACACACCAATAAACACACACACCTGTAGTAATCTAATTGAGAGATGTTCTCCATTATCATTGTAATATTTTGTAACAAATTAATGTAATGAAAAGGGTGCTTATCTTTTTATGCTTTGTTTCATAATGTTTTCTCAGGACAAATACATTCGCCAATGAAGATTATATAAACGGTATTATTGTGTTTAGTTTGTATACTATTGTATATATATTACCGTTAAAGTGTGAAATCCGTTATTTCATAGAATAACTAGGTATTTCAGAAAATAACTAGATAAGTCAGTTAAAGTATATAAAATTATTGAATTCTACGATTTAGCTAGGTATTCTATAGAATACCGATTACATGATCGGTTAAAGTATGAAATACGGCACTCGAAAGTTCTTTGAACCGGTTCTAGTTGCTTCAAGAAGAATTTTTCAGATTAGGAACTAGAGATGGTCGAATAAAACAATTATACTCTAGATATTAGTTCAGTGTATGTCAGCGAGAATTCATTTCCATTGAAGAAGTTCCAAAAATTGACATAACGTTTTTGATCTGGTGCAACAGCTCAAAGTTGCGGTACTTAACAAGAGTTTAAAAAGTGCTCGTGTGTAAAAAAATGTGTAATAGTAAAATGTGGGTTTGTTTCAAAAGTAATAAGCAGTTCAATCCAAAGTGTCATCACAGCAATCCTTGCTCTAATAAACAACAAAATGTAAAATAAAGGTAGATCATAAACTTTATATTAATATTCTCTTACATTTCTGTTTTAAAAAAGCTTAAACAATGTTTTTCTTCCCAGTATGTATTTTTGTTGATAATTTTTAAATATAATTTTTTTTTTCAGTGTATTATTTTCTTCTTCTTTCTGTTTAACTAATGTTAGCAGTATGAACAATAATACATTATATTATCAGATTTCCTTTATTATTTATCAATTATTCATGAGCAAAAGAGATAAAATATATTTTTCGAGAGGTTTTGGTATTTTATGATCAATTTATTTTCTAAAAAAACCTTTTAAATTGTTTATTTTTCACTTTAATGGGCTGCGTCTAGTTATTTCATAGAGTGAGAGAATATTAACGTCATACTGATTAGAGTTATTTCATAGAATACCTAGCTATTTCATAGAATAAGTAGGTAAAGTATGAAATTTTTCATCTATTATATACTTTAAACTACTTGCCTAATTATTTCATGAAATACCTATAGTTATTCTATGAAATAACTGAATTATATATACTTTAATGGTAACCTGTATACATAAATGTATCTATCTTTTTGTTTTTGCTCTATTAATCTAGAGATACTTTTTTCTGATATATAATTCATAAACAATGCTTTTATTCATTCATATTTCCTTTTTATGTCTTAGATTTCGTTTCATAAAGAATTGAAAATTTGAAAGCTAATTGTTTTGTAAAAGGTGATCTTTATATAATTATATGTTTTTAGACACTTCATAGTATTTTTTCGCATGGAAAATTCTTACTGTGAGAATTATCTATCCCCTGTCAATTACTTTAAATCACTGAGTGTATTAATTATAGTCACAGTTAAAATTGAAAACTTGAGGAAAGGGAAATGCAAGCACTTAAGCATACACACATACACATGCTTATTTATATATGTTTAATCACAGGTAAAATCTGATGAATTTTTTGTGAAGAATAAAAAATTTACTTAATATTATATAATTTAAAATCTCCATTGAAAGTGTAATGAATAGTCAATAAATAATGCTACGAAATGGACACCCACTTTTTCTAAGTGATAATAAATGTTTTCTAGTACAGTCTTGATTCAGATCTTAAACTATTAAGTTTTGTTACATTCAAGATGAATGCTTCACCTTTATCTTTTTCAGTTTATTTCAATAATTAACGTTACACGAAATCAGTACAAAATCAAGGAATCTATCTTAATTTTTGAGACATTCTTTTCTTTTTACAGTATCCAGAATCTCACTTATCTGATCTATCAATTTATTTTTAGATTGCTCAACATAGAGGTAAAGAAACTGAAAGTTTTTTAACTACAGACAGCAATAGATAAGTACTTATAAAAACCAGTCTAGAAACTAGTGTATTATTTATGTATTAGTTAATTATTAATCATTATATTTATTTTAAGTTGTTCATGGGATTTAGAATATTTTGTTGTAAAGCCGAAATTTGAAAAACTTTCCGTAAGACTCAAAGTAAACGAACTAAGCTGTATACCAGGAATTTCTGTGATTATACATGAGTAGTATAATTGAATGGTAAAAGAAATTTTAAAAAATTTACATTAATTAACTAATCCTAAAATTTATTTCAACATCAAGGTTTGGGAATGAAATGAAAAAATCGTGCTTCAACAAAATAAATGATTTGGGAAATCTGAATAAACCAAACACTTTTTGAAATAAGTAACGAAATGTATAGAAAGAAATAATCCATTGGTTCGCAAGAACAAGAATTTTTTTGATTAACATTAGAAACCTACAAATAAAAACCGCCCAAAGCCAAAAATCCGGAAAATTTCGAAATGAGCATCAAACACTTCCTTTTCAGGTTACCGTGGACTTACCTTTTGTTGCGACGAATATCGGTAAAAAAGCTGAAAAATCAACTGCGCAAACATTAAAATGCTTGCGCAGATATCTAGCGTCATTCAGACTTCCCATTTAGGATGGGAAAATTTCTGAAACTGCAGTTTATCATTATTTAATTCCAGCTTCTAACATAATCGCCCTGGGATCAGTCAAGCCGCACAGATACGTAAAGCCACGCTGCTTTCTGAGATTAAAATAATTACTAACCCAGTCGGAGATCGAAGTAGCGTATGTGCCTAATGAAGTTAATTATTAAATTTTGTTAACCATCCGAGGAATTCAGGTCGTGTTTGAATGCAGGCATATTAATCAAAACCATCAAATTGGCACCCGATAAATTTCCGGACGATTTCAAAAAGGCATATAATTCAGGAAATTGCTACATTAAAGCACGATGCATTTCCAGATATTTGCTTCGTTTAGAGTCAAAATGGTGTAAAATGACTTAATGTGGAAAAATGGGGAATTCTGCTTCATAAATGGGCTCGAAGATATATATATATATATAGTTGAATGAAAACAGTTTTTATTTACTATGCTTTGAGACTGTTGTAACAAATGGTCTTATTGTAATAATAGGCTTTAAGAGTTTACAAATCATTTATGTGTAAGAAATGAGAGGTTGAGAGCTTTAATATGGAAAGTGTAAATAACTATTTCAATTATTTAAATATTATGTGTTAGAAATCTAAATATTTTCTTTTTGGGGGTAATTGATTCGTTGACTTTAAATTATAAGCTGTCCCCTACTAAATATATCAGCTTTCATACCATGCTTAAAATAATCTTCATTATTAGTTTTATTGCGCTGCGCAGCTATTGTACTTCTTTAAAGAAAATCTTAGGAAATAAATTGGTTTATTTAGGAAATGAATTGCTAAGTTTCTTTCTACTAAAAAAATATGATACTTTTCAAAAATGTAAAAGTTTACAGGCTTCAATAATTTCTCGTTTTTTTATTAAATGTATTCTGTATATTATTTTATACTTGCATAAAGTATATTACTTTTATTAAGGCAAAGGAACTAAAATGTACTTGGATTCCCTCAAGCTCAGAGGAATATTCAGAATGTTTCTTAGGAATGGATACATATGAATATTATGCAAAAATATAGAACTCAAACAATGTTTACAGAAAAACACTTCAAACATTTTTCGGAGGATGAGGGGACAAATATTAAGAAGCCTTCCCCTTAGATATAATGTGGCATCAAGATAAATTGGCTTCGAAAACTAAATATGCATTTATACAGTTTTAACTGGATTTTTAATTTAATGTTAAAGGGCCATTCCTTTTTTATGGTTCTCTTTTACGTAACTACTATGGTGTGATTACGTTTGCAAAGACTGGTTCTTTCCAAAATTTAATGTAGTTTTTTCCTTGATGAATATCACTAACAGTTTTATAGTAAATTTTGATTTAATTGAGTGAAAATTGAAGTGTGAATTAAAAATAATTTTTGTAATTCTAAAGGAGAGAATGTAACTATATATTAAAGGAAATATTTTTATAATCCATCTGTTTTGAAATTTTATGTATATTTCACCGGAATCAATTTTTATCCTAATACAAATGTTAGATTGTCCCATTGAAATAAACGATAACGTTTTATACACAATTAGTTAATTTTTATAGAGACTGAGAGAGACAACTAATGAGGAAGGAAACGTTATTGTATGTTATATTTTTCACCTAAAATTTGTAGCATTATAATGTAGAAATTTAATACTGAAAGTAATACATTGCTCCACATATTTAATCCACCATAAGTGCTCTAAAATTCTCATAAAAGTCATTTGTATATGTAGAAAGAATATTGTGATGTATAGAAGGATATACGAAAAAGGAGTTTGGACATCATCACATTTTATGCAGTCTGTGAACTAGATAAAGAAACAATGCCATGTATATAAAAAAATTTCTCAAAAAAACTATCAGAAAAAACTTTTAAAGAACATATCTTGCGTTGTTCGAACAAGATTAAAAGCAGCACTATATCTGAAAAAATAATCCAAATAAATACAAAACTTAAATTTGTAGAAAAAACGTGTGAACAGCCTTAAGTGAAGTAATTTTTTTCATTATGTGCTTTTTTTTTCATTTACTTTTCACTTCTAAAGTAATAATTTTGATTATAAATTATATCAGGCAATGAAAAATAATTTATTCATTGGGATCCTGATGGATATAATTCATACTGGCAAGATTTGGGAGATATGGTAAAAATTATTTTTAAAAGAGGAACATTGAAGGGGAAAGTTGAACGGTCTGAGAATATTTTACTGAATTTGAAATTTTCCCTATGGCATATGACTTGTGTAATAAAATGAATAGTTTGGTATACCATGATATGCTGAAACAAATTTTTTTACCTTATTTGTGAAGATTTCGTTAGAATCGTTGCATGTTATAGTAGCTAGCTGATAAAAAAAGCTGAATTTCAAAGCTGACACACCTGTTCCCAAGACCTCAACCCCATAATAAAGGTTTAGAGACTTCAAGTTTCGCAATGCATACAAATAACTTAAAGTACTCCTTTACTGCTGAACGGGAGGATGTTATTGTTATTTATGTGCATGCGCAAAGTAAAAAAGAACATATACAACTAATATAAAAAAATGAAGTCAATTCCTACTAGGACAACAAAGAAAAATCTTATTTTAGTTACTTTTTATTAAATGATTACAATTAATATAAATATGTATATACATGTGGAATAATCACAAAATTATAAGTGGCAAAATAAAAAACGATTTTCCTTGCAATATATCCCCTTTTCTTTCTATATATGGTGTTGGTATATTATTTTTGTTTGTTACTGTTTATTATTTAATTAAATTTAATTATTCCAATAAAATCATATGAAAAAAAAAGAAATCACATTCTCAGAAATTAGGCCATCCCAGGTGCGATACAAACCCATGACGTTTAGACTAGAAGTCCAATGCGCTACAGGGACACAACAAGTGATTTTTCTTTTTATATATGGTGTTGGATTATTATATTTGTTTGTTACTATTTGTTCATTAATAACATATAATTAATGAATCAATATTTGAAAAAACTGTCTTAACATCAAGTGCATCCAGTACAAGTTTTAAAGTATTTAACTTGAGTGGTTGAATGATAAGTATCTTATTAACGATATAGGAAATTTGAACAATGTATATATATATACATATATATATATATATAGAGAGAGAGAGAGAGAGAGAGAGGAAGAGAGTGCGAACTAATATTAGGAATTGAAAAAATCATTTCATATTAATGAGAAATTACCTCATATCAAAGAGTTAAGCAACACTAATATGAACAAAAATAAATAGAACATAGAACTATATAATATATATATATATATATATGTATATATTACGATCAATATATATATATAGAGAGAGATAGAGAAAGGGTTATAAGATGAGAGGTTTCTACTTCTATATATCTAAGATGAATTAAACTTTGCGGTCTTGATTGAAAAAGGGTGAGTGCGATTTATATTTTAACGTCGCACTATAAATCTGCACGAGGGCTATTAGCGAATGACCTCGTAATTTTGAACCATGGTCAATTGACGAAGACGACGCCTGAGGCAGCACCTTTCTCCTAAATTCCACTTTACACTAAGGGAGAGGTATGATGTTTGATCCTTTACAGATTGAACGTTCATCGGGTCCCTCTACACGTCTGGTCTTCAACGGCACTAGGTTCTAACCAAAGACACGCCATCTACGAGTCCATGACTTTGACCACTAGACTATCATGGCCACTTTAGAGCAAAAGGAGTATGCTTGTTTATCTAATAATAGTTTTCATCATCTTTCCTGCATTTTACAAGTATATCGGACTAAAATAAAATCATATTCTAAAATATCAACATTAAATCCTCCCTAAGCTGGAACCCAAAAAAAATGGACATTGCTTTATCTGGACAGCTATTAAAAATTCAGAAATAATAAAGGGAATACCGATATGTTTTATATGCAGTTTTCTTATATTTAAATACATACCACATAAATAATTCATTGATTTTAATTCTCTGCTGAGAAATTATTTGGCATTTTGGTTTGTCTCTTACTCTAAAATAAATTTTCTTTTTACTGTACCATGTATTAAGTAGGGTATCTTGATTCATTTTATTGTTTATTTTTTTAATACTGACTTTCATTAGTTTGGACGACCAATCATTTTTGGATTAATGAGGGTGTACTGTATTTTGATTACTTTGTATATATTTAGATAAACAATTATTCAAGTTAATATAATACTAGAAAAGATTTAATGCATAAAATTTAAAGAGACTTTTAGAAATAAATCCATGTCAAAATTTACGTACAAAAACTTATATAACGTATTTATTCAAATCTAAGCCATCATCGACTCTAAGCCGCATCCCAAATTTTCATCGTATTTTTTTGGAAGAAACAAAATTAGAGTCAAATGCTTTATTGATATTCGATATTTATTCGAAATTAAAATAATTTAAAATGATAACTAATAAGAAATGAATAATTAACTTATTTTACAATGTTTAAAATCTTTTAAATACTTACATGAACCTGTAATTGCGCTACCTGTCAGTATTATGTCCAATTTTCCCCATACAATGAATTTTTCCCCCTGCGATTCTAAGCCGCACCCGATCTTCAGTACCATTAACATTGGAGGAAAAAGTGTGGCCTAGATTCGAATAAATACATTAATTGAAAAATTATGTAGTAATATACATTCGTAAACTCATATCAACATCATTCTTTTCTAGAAAATGTTGTGAAAAACCAATAGAATGATTTTCTTTTTGCAATTCTTCTCTAAGACCTCCTTTTTAACACGCTTTTATAATTTCACTTGTATGTAAAAAAATCTTAGAACTAGATTTTTACCCACTTTAAAAGATCGGATTAATTCGAAATTTTGCGCACTTGTCAAGGACTGATGAAAATACAATAATTTCATAATTTTGTTCCATTGTCCTTATCAGGATCTTCAGGAATAACGATAATTATATTCGGTGACAATTCCATATACCATTTCCAGACTTGCCAACTTATTGCATATACAATTTTTGAATTTGGCGACTAATTCCATATACCATTTTTAGATTTGGTGACTAATTCCAGACTTAGCGAATAAAAGAATAAGGTGTAAACTTAAAACGAGTGTTTTTAATTTATAGGTAATTATATGCAAGTGTACAGTACACTTATGGTTATTACAAATAAAACAAACAAAAAAAGTGTTCTTTATGTTAGAAAGTGGAGGGTGTGTGTGTGTTAGCAATTTCTCACCATAATATAAACATTTTTCTGAAAATAAAAATAACAAAAAGGCTCCTGCATAAGAAAAAAAATTATCTTCTAACTGCTAAATATTTTTTATTTTTTAAAAGCAATACGTTTAGAAGTGATGATACGAATTAACATTATAGTAATACGTTTAAAAGGGGATAGTACGATTGGATAAATTCAACAATGAATAAATGATAGTTTAAAAAACGAAAAAACATGCTTTTAAAGTAGATCGAACTAAAAAATGAAAAATAAATTATAGTTTAAAAAAACTCCAAAGAACACGCTTTTATACTGATTCGAACTAAAAAGTAAAAAAAAATAATACTTAATATAAGAATAAAATGATGAACGAGAAGATTAATGTCATTGGGGTAAGAGCTTGGAGTGCTTTGTACTACATTTTTTCTCTAACTCAGCATTTCAGAATAGAAGTTAGAAACTATAACAATTGATATATTTATAGAACACCCCTCGTTTTTACCCCAAATGACATTAATTTTCTTGTTCCTCATTTTATTCTTATATTAAGAATAATTTTTTTTTTACTTTTTAGTTCGAATCAGTATAAAAGCGTGTTCTTTGGGGTTTTTTTAAACTATAATTTTTACCTTAATAAAAATCAATTTTGAACTGTCAGCTTAGAGGTAAATTTAATAAGCTTACTTATAATATTCTCCTATCAACGACTCATTTTTTAAAATCTCTTTAACATATTTTGAATGCTTAGGTATTTTTGAGGCATTATTTTCAAACGTTGTCTATAGGAACAAAGCATACATAACATATGCATTTCTTTCAAATGCATTCTATAGAAAGAATACATACATAACATATTCATTCTTATTCGTGTAAGGTTTTCAAATCTGTGGGGATTGTCTATCCAAAAGAGTCAAAATCCATTCAAAAATATTTATTGAAATTCAAATAAGGAAAATGTATTCAGATACTAGAAAAATAAAATATCACCCCTTTTCAAAGAGGTAAATACGTATAAGTAATAAAAAGAGGAAAAGGTGTAGTTATACAATTTTTCTAAAATTTCAGAAGTTAGAGTCTTCCATGTACTTAGAGAAATTGCAAGGGATTTATTGAAATCCTACTATTGAGCAATTTGACACAAATTTGCATTTTATATAAACATTTACACTTTTTGACGTCTATAAACTGGAAAAAATAGAATTCGAAACATATGAGGCTTTAATAAATTTTTGGGGAACTTATATATACAAAATTATTGCCAAAAATCTAATTTAGTATTGATATTAAAAATGAAATAAAACATCTGAAAACATCTGGTGTAATGAGTATTTAGGTTGATAAAACAATGGTAGTGCTAATTTTGACTTTTAACATTGCTTTTTAAAAATATCCTCTCCTTTCTTGAGATAAATGTAAGCAAGTTTACACAAATAACGTTCGAGCAATTATTAATTTCAAAATTGAAATAAACTGATTTTATAAATTGAAATGCATTAATAAATTTATTTTATATTTTATTATAAAATTATTTATTAATATACATTTAAAAATATCCCCTCCTTTTTCTTGTGATAAATATAAGCAAAAAAAATAATTTACACTAGTAAAACATTCGAAAATTATTACTTTTAAAAATGAAATAAGTTAATTTTATAGATTTAAAGGCATCAATAACTTTGTTTTTACAATTTATGTTAAAATTCTTTATTAATATACATATATTTTAGAGGTAAATTTAAGAGTCATATAACAACGGATATTTTAGAGGCATACATAACAATAGCTTTAAGCAAAAAAAGAACAAGTGTTTGCGAAAGTTATTCAGGTGCTCTGCGCTAAAGAAAAAACGACGGGGTGCTAAAATTTCAGAGTTTGAAATCAGAGCTTTAAATGTAAGCGCAAGGATTCAATTTATTACATTACACGCTCTTTCTTTGTGTTAAGGAAGCGTGTTTTGCTCAATTCGCTTTTAAAACTGAAAAATTAATCAATTCTTATATGTAAATAGATGAAATAAGAGCCTTAGGGTAAAAAATTAATTGATTTCTCAACAAGTAATTACTTTATAATTTGCAACGAAATTTCTTGATGAATAGATTAAGAGGAACATCTAAAAATGAATCTTTTAAATTAAGTTGGACAAATTTTTGACGATTGGTGTTGGAAAGTACTCTTTCGTGGAAAAGAAGCTTGTAATTTCTATTAAGCTGTAATTTCTATGAACGGATTAATTATTATTTTATTTTTCAGTGTTTTTCTGGGAAAAGTTATTAGGACTGAAAACTCATTTTAAAAGGTAAAATTTTAATTAAACGGACGAATGAAGTAAATTAATATGTAGTTTGAAACGGTTTTTTTGGTAGTATGCTTAAGAAAGTTTTATTTTTTTACTCTGTTAAATGAACTAAGCATTTTAATGAATATCTAATAATTTTTAATATAAATCAACAAAACAAATTATTAGACTTTTGGTGGAATCAAGTTGAAAAAGATGTAAATTTATTTTTACATGTTTTCTAGTCTCTTAAATTGATTATTTTGCTTAGAAATATGTAAAATTTGCAATGTGTCATGTTACAGTTTTTGGTGTAGGTAAAATCTTCATATTTGAGGGAGTATTTAATTGATAAGTTTATTTTTATCAACTTTCTCGGAAAGAAAAGAAAAACAACGTGCATTTTAACTAGAATTCTAAAAATAATCTTTGCGCAAGGAGGTGTTAATTCTAAAAATATCTCAAAATTGATATAAGATTATAAGATTTATAAAAGCAGGAAATTCTAAGAAAGCTTTTTTAATATCAAGTTCAGGTTGTTTTAATTGGAACTTGTCAGAATAAGGTTTTTTAAAGGGAAAAAAATGTTTCCCACATAAATTCATTGTAATAAATTCTTAAAAAACCAATGGAATGTAAGAAGATTTAATTCCTCATTATAAGCTAATCTATTGTTTTTTAAATTAAAATTTGTATGATTACTTTTTTATTTTAATAAATTTAGCTTTCATCAAAAAATTTAAAACGTAAATATCCTTCTCAGTTTTTCCAAAATATTTATACTGAGAATAAACTGATAAATACAAATTCACTTTTGAAAGTACAGACGTTAAAATCGCATTTTTTAAAAATTTGACTTTTTAATTGAAAAATACATTTTTAAAATTTGTTGATAGTTTTTGAGTTCTTAAATAAAGTAAATTTTTAATTTTGTAGAAAAACTTCTATAATTAGAACTAAAAATAGGTAATCGAAAAATAGAGCATAATATTGATTATATACACATTTTTCAGAAGACAATGCCGAGATATTTTTACTGAAATCTTTGCAAACTTTTATTTTATAACAAACTAAATGTGAAATATTTCTAAAAAAACCTTTTCATTTAATTAGAAGTTTTTATAAACTTATCTCATTGAAAAAAAATACTTGATTGATCGTTTGACGAAAAAAATGATCATCGATGGTTATAGTTTTTGAAACAGAAAAAAAAAAGAAAAAGAAAGAAAAAAAAATTCCCAATTCATATGACACCTCTCTGTTTTACACTTTCTTTGTGATTTCTTGAGTACTAAACCATGAAGAAAGATTACTGAAAGAGGTTCTCTCTACATCTTGAATTTTCTGAGCGGATGACACTTGATGTCCATCCAAACAAGCGACACAAAATCATTTTACGACTGGGTAGTAAAACGAAAACTTTTTTTACGACTGAGTAACAACACATAATCAACTTGCGCGTCGTATCAGACGAAATACGTTTTATGTTACTGTGAAAAAAAATTCGATAAGTTTTAAAAGGGGCTGAGGCTGTTGCTGATATTCGAACCTCAGTTCTTTTGGAATCATTTTTGAATTGAATCTTCTTAGATTTTTGCCAAAAAGCGAAGAAATGATGATTTTCTTAAAATATTGAATAAGTAGCATGTGTTGTTCAAGTTTTCAACATTTTTGGATCTTACTATGAAGAAATATTTAGTACATTACAACAAAGAAAGGCATGTTCACTTTTACATCTCTAAATTTTAAAGTAAAATTATAATAACTTATTTTAGTATTTATAATTTATAATAATAAATTTTTATACAGCACAAACAAAACACTTTTAAAGCAAGGCTATATTTAATACAAAAATGGAAGGAAACCTGAAAGTAAATTGTTATTTAGTGAAAAAATATTCTTCAAAAAAATTAAAAATGAACAGTATTAATTGTAGAATAGGATGACATACTACATGTGAGTTATACTAATTTGCAGAGAAATAGATAAAAATGCAAATGTAACTTTCCTTCTATCGAACAAATTTCAACCGATGAAGAAACAGATTAGCCTACATATTTTAATGTTTTTGAATATTTGAAAATTTGATGCCGATGTGTAAAAAATACAAAAGTTTAACGTATCAGTTAAAAATATTCACAACTATTAAAATTTCACAAGAAAATATTAAATTTTTAAATGTTTTACATAAAAAATTAATTTAATTTCAAATCACTATAGAAAGTATAAAATATAAAAAAAAATATTTTCTAATAAGTTTTTATTATTCATATCAATGAGCCTATGTTCCCATTACTTTCAGAATATACTCATGGAAATTTTAATTTTAATTGAGAGTAGATGCAAAATTGTAATTATTTAAGTCATATGAGAAGAGGGATTGAAATACACAATAATGTAAACACATGTAGGGGAAATCAGATAAAAATAAATATTTAAGAAACATTTAAAACTTTTCCATCACTTAATTCACCACACACACACACACACACACACACACACACACACACACACACACACACACACACACACACACACACACACACACACACACACACACACACACACACACACACACACACACACACACACACGCACGCACGCACACGCACGCACGCACGCACACACGAACACACACGCACACACGAACACACGCACACGCACACACACGCACGCACACACGCACACACACGCACGCACGCACACACACACACACACACATTTAGTTTCATTATACTAAAAGATAATTATAATGATATATTCATTATAATAATTATTTAGTAATTACTGTGCAAGGATTTTCCTTCCTTGTACTTAACATTATTTTTAATGAATGTATTTTGACTGATTTGAGGTTTTAAAATTTTATGCATATATTTTCATTTTAAATAAAAAAAAATGACCTTACATAGAGCATTAAGTTTTCTTCCAATAAAAAGAAGTAATTAAAGAAATGGATTATATATATATATATATAAACCAGGTTAAATTATACCAAAATGTAAAAGAGACGAGGTGAAATTGTCAAAGTAAATACAATAATCAGATAAATATAATGAATGATCATATCTTTGGTAAAAATTAGATTGCTACGCATTTTGAATTATTGTTTTTATTAGAACAAATATTTAATATTGTAAATTATTCATTAATTCCTCAAAGCTATTTTCGTAAATAAAGATAATATTCTTTACTTATTTTCGACTATCTTTTACAATTTGAAAAGAAAAATTTCAAAGCGTATTGTTATTAATCTTGTAAGTTACCTCAAAATTTTTATAGTGTCAAAAATTATAAACATAATGACTCTTGAAGAATACAGATTAATTTTAATAACAAAGACTAATTACATCGTACGAGATTAGCATCAACTTTTTGAAGGCAAAAAAAAATTATAATTTTTTTTAATCTATAACTACTTATTTGAAGCCCAGCCTTTTTCCCAGCCTGAAGCTATAACAAATATTAATATAATGATAATTAAGTAATGTAAAAGTAACTCATGCATAAAACAATATTCTTTCTTTATATAATTCATGTGGTAATGTTTACTTTAAATAATGTAATGGAAATATATGTGCATTTTAAGTTGTACGTTTAAATGTAAAACATAACATTGACCAGGAGGATGCCTCCATTTTTGGTTTAACCTGACCATGGTAATTTTAAAGTATACCGCAATAGATTTAACCTGTGTCCTTCCAAATTTTGTGACTTTAATGTTGGTGAGGAGCAAAGTGTGGAGCATTTTATCCTTTTTGTTCAAAATTTAAGAAAGAAAATACTTGAAAGCCAAGTTGCATGTTCTTAAAATCCACTGGCCTCCTGATTTTTTTTCAACTTTTTCAAGTAAAACTTCGTTCACTTTCTTTTGTATCTTCATTGATATGTTTTTTTTAAATTTTTTATTGAGAACATTTAGAAACCCCGTGCACCACACAATGTATAACACGGGGGCGAACAACACAAAGGAAAGATTACAACACAAACACCCATGCCTTCTCCGGTATTCGAACCCAGTCCCTACGGCACCGCAGTCAGCGTCGCTAACCACTATACCGGATGGGCGGCAATGATATATTTTAGCAAATTTTTCATTTCTCAATTTTTGTAAGTTCTTTGTAATGGTTTTGTTTCGTAATGGTTTTATTTTTTAATGTATTTTTGTCTTTTAACATATGTTTTTTTATTTCATTATTTCATAACTTTTGTTTTATTATTTACTTTTATTTCATTTATCTTAATTTGTTCGTCTTATTTACATCTGTAAGCCCCGTGTGATGCTTGTGCACTTGAATTATTTTACTTGTCTTCAATAAAAAAAAGATATGATGAGTAAAATATATTAAACCACATTAATTTCATATTTTAAAGTTAACGAAAGATAAGTAATTTAATCAATCAATAAATAAATCATCAAATATTAAAGATACGATACATTATCTAAAAATCAATCGATAAATTACATTTCTTAATATGATGTCAGTCCCCGTTTTATATTCACGTGTGGGCACACTGTCCCTTCGGACGTTGATTATGCACGCTACGTAATTACTGCAGTCTGTAGATTTAATGGTGAGGAAACTTGACATCACTAGACCTTCTTCTGGCTCAGTATTTGATCCCAAGACATTTCCTCGCTGACAGTGTTATAAAAACCTCAAAAGTATGAAGTAGAGAGGTGACAGCATGAAAGATTTTTATTTGTACTTTAACGCTTCTTTCCTTTTTTCGCCATATTTTCTTCTGTTTCTAGCGCTTGTAAATGATCTTTTACATGAACAATTAGACACCTGTGAGTTTGCTTCACATTAATGAAATTTACTGGGCTTTACAAAAGTTTAAATAGCTCTATTTAAACTATATATTTTTAAAGAAATACACGTTTCTTTTAGCTCATTTATATGCATGTAAAGATTAAAAAGAAGCTATTGAAGTTGTATAAGGCGATATATTTCCTGGTAATTATGGAAGAGTAAAAAATTGAAAGAATGCTTAGCTTTTGTTTGGAAAAGAGAACCGTATATTTATAATTTAAAACCTTCCTCTGTGTGCTAGATACTATTAAAGTGACATTTATAATTATATGTATATTAAGTTACGAAGAATTTATTTCGTACATGTATGCATTATACATAACGCATATTTCATTGTTTTAGGGTTATTTTAACTGTTTTATTTAAAATTGAATTTGGTTGTTTTGTAGTATATATTTATTATGAATTCCTTTGAAGTATATATGTATATAGATTCGGATGTTAATTTCTAGATCAATCCCCAGATTTTTTAATCTTTATTAGAAATTTTATTTAATATTTTCAAGAAGCTAAATTTATGAATCCAGCGCGTGTGAAAACGTGTATGAATGAATGATTTGGTTTATATTTAGTGTGATAAACTGACCTCTTGACCGGAACATCTGCTCATGCACCTCTGTGCCCAAGGTCATGTGAACTGAGATGGGCACAGTAGGGCTTGGCCTTCATGGGCTGTTGCGCCACTGAGTTTGGTTTGAATTAGAATATACATGTAGAATTGTTTTGAGAATATTATTACAATAAAAAACATAAATGCAATTTTGTGGCTAAAAATGAAGAAAAAAAAAATATATTTAAAAAATATTCTTTCTTTTTTTATGATAATGTTTCTGTTTAATAATGTCCTACCTATATACAACTAAGATTTTTGTATAGAGCCTGAACTAGGATTTTTGAAATATGCAATTTAGAAAAGTCTTTATTCATATTTGAATATATCAGTGTGAGTAGAGACATTTTAACAGAAAACACACTGGGTATTATATTTGGATTCATAGTAATTCAGAAAATAATGTGAATCCCTCAAAAATCTTAATTCAGGCTCTTCAGAAAAATGTTAGCTATATATACGGGCAAAATATTTTTTGGAAGCATTTTACATAAAAGAAGAAAATTTTGAAAACATATATTTTTTTAATTTTGGGGGAAAAATTGCATTAAAAAGTTTTTTAATAGTACTTTTAGGACAGTTTTATATGCCTATTCTAATTCAGATGGCACTAAGTATAAAGCAATTATTTATTTATACGCCTTTGCAAAGTCAAGGTTCCGAACTTAGTCGGAACTTTAACTGTCCAAATATTTTGTTGATTTGGGTACATAAATTGTGAAATCTTTTTATTGCTAAAATCAAACGTTTAGTACAAAATAAAATATACTTAGTAGTTAAAAATTTAAATTTTGAATTATGCTCATGCATTTTTTAAAGTTTTGTAGCAAATGCATATTCGCTTGAGATGGCACACAGAGTAGCAGTAGAAAAGTTCGTTCCTTGTGGTGCATTATATTCTAAAAAATAGCAATGAATAGGCCGTACTCAACACCCAAACATCTTCCAAACAACAGACCAATTCCTCAATCATTAACCCAAATCGTGTTTCCTTCCTTATCTTTTTTTCATTTGCATCCTTTTTAGAATAACAAACTTAGCACTGTCTTGTAGGCTCTCGTTTCGCAGGAGTAGGAGGACTAATGGGATATAAAATGTCGTTCAATAAGCCGGACAGAGATATCTACTGTAGGTGGTTTGCCAGGGTTCTTTTGTCTAGAAGCTGCATCATCATGTTTACAAAAATGCTCTTCGACAACTTACACTCTAAATTCCGAAAATGTGATACGTTTTCCAATTACATTTTTATAGATCAAAAATGAGTTTCAGAGCAACTCGTTAAAAATAAAAGTAAAATATCTTTTTATATTATTTTTTCTGGCCTTTTAGGATAGTCGGATGAAAGGATATTTCCTGATCACAGTGATCTACACCATTCATAGCTAGATTGTAGTAAAAGAAAATCTTTGGCTGGAGTATATCTACAATTTTTTTTATGTTGTTCATGGAAGTGTCATAAATACTGCTCATCAAGCCCAAATTAACTTTTCCCGAAATAAATTCGGGTTTTCCAAAGAGACGAAACCGAAATAAACCTCTCGCAATATATACTTGAGTGTAACAATTAGATGCACTAAAAAATTAATTACCCCATATAATACTCGGGCGTGAAATTTTAGAGCACTAGAGTCCCTTCCTAGATTATCTCGGGCATGACAGTCTGGAGCACTAGTGTCGTGCCCTTGAATATCTTGGACATGACAGTTAAAATGTTAAAAAATCTTTTCAATGCTGTCATCTTTTTGTAAAAGAGCTGAAAAATGAGAAAAACATTTTATTTTTTACATGCTGAATAAATAAATATATATCATACTAATATTGACATTAAAAAGTTATTCATAGAAAAGTGTTATTAGAATTAGTAGAAACAGATGCTTTGAATTCAAAAATGTTTTAACATTATTATTAATCATTCATTAAACTCAATTTAAATAAATATTATTTAAAAATATTTAATGTTTAAGAAAGAGGCGTGTGACACATAATATTCAACCTTCCTGCATAGACACTATTTTTCTTTTGAAATTGGGTTATAAAAATAACCCAAAATGGTAAATTATAAAAATGGTTATCGAATCTTGAAGTAGTTCTTCTTTATATCCATTTTTGGAAAAAACTCTTATGATTTATTTAGAAAAACACTCTAAATATGACTTTAAAAATTATAGATATTTCAGAAAATCAATGAAAGAATATATTTCAAATTAAATGAAACTCGTGTCACAATAGGATTATAAATCTTAAAAAAATATACTATTTTTATGAGATATAATTATCATTTTATTATACATAAACTTCATATACTTCTCAATATGCTATCATAAAATACTTAAATTAAAGTGAATTAAAGGTCCCTCAGTATTTTCAAAAATATTTTTTTATTGGCTTAAGTATTAATTTCAAAGATAAATGTAATTTAATTTATTTAAAAAAATCTCCACTACAGAAATTTATTCTGAAATTTAAAACACACACACTCAATGACACCAGTTATTACAAATAATGCTTTTATTTCAATGAATAACAAAATAATAGAGCAATCTTCCATAAATAAATATAAGATAGTTTACTGGGAAAAAATATCCCTCTTATAAGACGCATGAATCTCTTTTTATTGCAAATTTTTAATATTGTTTTTTTATACCTTCATTTGCGGAACCTATAAATCTGGGAGTTATTTTTGTGTCATTATTTAGTTCTTTGGCTGTTAGTTATGTCATTTGGTCATCATTCAAAGTGTTCCCCATGTCCGTAAGCGGATGTGACACTCGACAACCTTATCCGCAGCACACAGCCACTTCCGACGGATATACCCGTCTGTAAAAAAAGAAGCGAAGGAAAAAAAATACACGCGTAAAGACTACGTCTAGAGAGGAAAAAAAAATAAGCAGGAGACGACTTCCTAAGTTGTTAAAGAAATAAATAGATTGATCTTTCCGAACGCAATTTAATGAGGAGTTGATATTTTTGGTGTAGTATATAAAAGAAATACCCTAACTCTGTGTGTGGGGATGTGGAAACCTATAAAGGTAATCGTGAAGAATATTGGGAGAGTTATTGAATTATTTAGAGATTGTTTGGGTTATTTCATCAACTTTAATTCCCTTTTGTGGCTAGATAAAAATTTAACTAAGAGAAAGGGGTTTTTTCCTGCGTTTCGCTTGTTTAACTTATTTGAGCTTGTTAAAAGTTAAGCAGATCTTTTTGTTAATGACTTAGGTGACTTGGTGGTATTTTAGCTTGACAACTGGGTTTCATTAAAACATTGTGAGACACTCTATGAATGTCTTCTATGTTATATATTCGAAGATTATTATAATACATACTTTGGTTGATTAGTTGAATATAGATGACTGAGTCAATAAATTAGTAAAACATGCGCATTTATAAATAACTGCACTCCTTACCAAGAATAATGTTTTCATGTGAAAAAGAATATTGTGAAACGTGGTTAAATTCAAGTGTGGTCAACCTTTTTTCGGAAGAGTACCACTATTTGATAAAAAAAATCATGCGTGCCATTTCCAGCTTTCTCGGAAAAGAAAATGAATAGATAAAAAAAATGCTACTTAGAAACATAAGTTTATTATAGATTTTTTACTCAAATAGAACATTTTTAATGCAAGTCTTACAGAGAAATTAGGGAAAAAGATGCATGAAAAGATCAGCATTTTTTTTAATCATCTTGAAAAACGTCAAATCTAGCACTGAATGAATGCTGCAAATGTATAAAAAATAAATTCCTAAATCTATCATAGCTCGGAGCATTATTAACTATGATAAATAATTCCTGCATTAAATCATATTTTTTCACAGGAATCGAGACAAAAAAAAGCAAACGTTTTTTCACAAAAGAATTTAAATATGATCAATTAAGTTAGAAAATTACAGTCTTTTCCTTATAATCTTAAATTTAAATTATTTAAATGTCCCATAGTGAAAGAAAGAAAAGCTAAATCCCATAGACAGGCTTCAGTCATGAATTGCAGACACTCACTTAGCAGTTCATTGCTTACTTCCAAATATTTTATAAAACACATACGCTCCCTCAAATTCCAAAATCTCACCAGTGTACTTCTTTCGGAAAGCAAGCACACACAGAAATGAAGGAGTATTTTCAACATTATAATTTCCTACAATAATTCAGTTAAGTATATTTTTAAAATAATTTTTGGTGTTTTTTTTGTTTTGTCTAGACAACCACATTTCAGCAAAACTGTAAAAAAATTAATATTGATTTTTTCGTTTAAATTTTTTTAAATTTTCAAAAAGTCTTCAGGTGGCACTGTTATAACTCAGCCGTGTCACACTGTGGCACGCGTGCCGGCGGTTGGCCACCCCTGGTTTAATGCGTCAGAACATGCATTAAAGAAATTTCTTTTTTAACTAGTTAACACACTCAATGGCAGCTAAAAATTTTTGACTGATCTAATTAATATTTATTTCACATTAATAATCAGAGGTATATATTCTTTTTATTTGGATTCGTTTTTACGTACCATCCACTTGACCGATACATCTGTACATGCACCCCTATGCTTAAGGCTATGTAAACTTAGATAGGCACAGTAGGCCTTAGACCTCGTGAGCTGCTTCACCACTGAGTTCAGTTATTACGTATCATACACGAGTAATTATTACTCTCTTATATCCGAAGTATTATTTTCCTTACACGAGGCTACGGTACCCAAGAGATCATCATCATGGACTCGAGGTCAGCGTGTTTTGAGTTCAAGCCCTAGTGCCGCTGAAGATCCGCCGTAAAGAAGGGCTGATGCACGTTAAATCCGTCGTGGGTTAAAGTCCTCCTGTTTGGGTGGGGCGGTAGTTTGCAGGCCTAGCTCAAGTGTCATCCTGGTCGCTTGACCGTAGTAGAGGTCTGTTACCAATAGCCTTCGTATCGCTTTGGAGAACAACGTTAATAAGCACTTACTCTACAAAAACGAGAATGTAATAGATTATCAGTACTAAAGTGGTTCTGTGATCCAATCCAGAACTTAATGTTGTGTTTTTTTAAGCTTCAATTTTTTATTTTATACTACAAAAATAAGTAGAATTATTTCTGAAAAAACTGGCTATTTCTTTAATGTAAGTTCTTTCACTTAAAATAATTCAGTTTATAAGAAAATCAGAAAAGGAAAAGAAAAAGAATTTTTTTTCAAAGTTTATATATATTTAATTACTATAATCATTACGCATTACAAAAGTACAAACAATTAAAAACTTACGTTCTTATTACGATATGTAGAAATTTTCTAATTAATCCTCGTCATATATTTTATTAGTTCCCAATTGCAAAGATTTCAAAATAAACATCTTCAATAGAAATAAATTTAACAGTACTTTAAAGAAGTCATCACAAATTTCCTTCAAACTCTATAAGAAAAATTCATTTCTCACTTAAGCTATATAATAGAAAAATGCATTATTTTGCAAAAAAATAGAACCATTTGAAATACTTTCATAATAATTCAATTTATATGAACTGAAACATTTATATTATTTTACAAATAAAGAGAGGGATAAAATGAAAGAACTATTGTTAGTTTAACTTAATGTAACTAATGAGCTTATGTTATACAAACAAAATTTCTTAGCTGCCGTATGAAGTTCTTAAATGTCTTTGAGTGCCCTTGATGGTCATTAAATGTGACATATGGCCTTTGGCTTAAAAATTATGAATGTCTGTAACAGCTGTTATGAAAAGCTTACTTAAAACTTTAAGGTTTAAATTAATCAAACTGTGTGTCCTTATAGATTGCTAAGGTAAGATACGATAATTTGTAAACAACATTATGTACATAGTTTTGGCTTCTTATTTTGTACAGTCTCGCACATACACATGATCTTTCTCTCTCTTTCTCTTTTTCTTCTAAATAAGTATTTAAATTCTGATAATGTGACAGTTTTAATGATTATTGTGACACTGCTATAAATGTTTTGAAAATTAAATTTAAAGTGCAGCATCAAATATAAATGAAGCAAATTTTTTAGTATTAACTTAATTTCCAGAATTTTCATGATTGTAAAAGTTATTTATTTCTTATAGATTGTATCTATTTGTATAAAATAAAGCACTTTGCTATCTTTAAATACCGTTTTATCTTTTGATTTCTTGAATCATGAACTTTCATAATATGTATAGTTAAAGTTTTCTATTATAGAGAGATGAATACTCAATAATCACTACAAATGATGCAAAAGAACCGAAATTGTAATATAGACCAGACATAAGATTTTAGAAAATATATATTAGAAGTTATAAAAATAATAGAATTTGAAATAAATATATAGGGATGCTGCAGTAAAAGACCTTAATTCCATTTATCATAATTCTAACATATACAGGCGCTATGCTGCTACATAATATGTTAGAATATATTATTAATCAAAACTGAAAAAAATTGAAATTGCAAGATAACAAGACAATAGATTTTAAAAAGGATATATGAAAAATTAAAACAATAGAATTAAATATAAAAAATATAAAAGTATGGATGATACACTATTAAAAACATTGCTGTCTTAGGACAGCTTATACATAAAATAATTTATATGAAAGTGGAGCTGAACATGTTTTCTGGCCAGCCAACCTTTCCCCCTTTCTGTTCATAATGCTGAGCAAAAGCCTATTGAAAATAATGGATAGATAATCTAAATTCATTATGAGAAAAAGGTAACTTACCTTAAAATTGCATTTAAAAATGCAGAGACCGCACTGAATCTGAGTACAATGAACAAGTAATTGCCAGATTCTGAACCCAAATGCAAATTCAAAGAATAGGAATGACTAAATAAAAGCACTTAGCAAAAAAGTATGAAAATAATAGAAATAATAAATTAAGATTAATTTGATTAATGTTTATTCATCTCTCTCTAGTGGAGAAATTTTGACTATATATATATATATATATATATATATACAATTGTGACCAAAATTATATATATAAACAGTTGTGACCAAAACTGGGAACATTTTATAAATTGTTAGGTTTTTTTTTATGTTTGTACGCTTATAGAAAATGTTGCTTTGAACAAAGTGTAAAGTCTTTTATATGGTTTTAAAGAAAATTTAATACAAAATTCAATACAAATAACAAAACTAAAGCATTTCCAACGTAAAAATAGTTATGATGCACTAACTTTCCAAATATACATTAGATACTGATAATAGCAGTTGGTTATACAGTACTTAGTGGTGTAGCCTGTATTTTTTATTACAGCTTAACATCGATGTTTCATTCACCTGAAAATAGTTTCAAGCTCTTCCTTCGTTATAACATGATGCTCGGAAACAATTATAGCCTCAATTAGTTCCTGTTTATTTTATGAGTGCATCATTCGAACAGGAATTTTCAAACGGTGCCATTAATTTTCGATTATATTTTTCAATTTTATTTTATAAATATGCTGAATTTTTATGTTTTAAAATTGTAAAAGTTGCACAATGGGCTTTTTTAGGAAGAAATCAGAAGATATTATCTTTAAATTATATAGTAATGTAAAGCTAATGTTATTTATTACAAATCTTTTTAGAAGTGCGTTATATGTTATATGTGCGTTATATGTTATATATTTTAGAGACACGTATATTTTTATTAGCACTATTGGTGATTAAGGCGATATGGTACCATCTTCACAATTTTTTTTATTTTTAATATTTGATATTTGGTTTTAATTGTATTTTATAAAGGGTCATATTTAATAATAATTTCATGCAAAAAAATTTTAATTTGTTGCAAAATGTTTGTAAAATTTAAATATTTTAAACTTTTTAAAGCATTTTCTAAATCTCTAAGGCTTTTTTAAATATGTCTCTTTTCTTTCAAAATTTTTTCTCCAAATACCTTATAATATATTACATAAAACTGGGCATGGGTTTTTTTCTGCTGCTGCTCTTTAATTTTTTATTGATTTTTTTCTAGTTAAACTTCCAAAAATTCTCAAAAAAACATTAATTTTGATTTTGAAATTTTTTAGAAAAAGTACTAAACATGTTACAGCTAATTCCATGCACAGTTTTACAATACATACATTTCAGTACATGTATAAAAAATTTCAAACCCATACTTCAATTATCAAAAAAGCCTTAGGGGTTTGAATAACAGTATATGTACAAAAATTCAACATGGAGAAATATGAGTTTGAAGTTTACATTCCATGAAAAGCATGATATAATATTCATCGAATAGTCTGAAACTTTTATGAACTGTTAATTAGCTTATTTAAAACTACTTACCATAAAAAATTGCACAAATGTAGAACAATTAAACAGTATACTGCCATAATGAATACATAGAAAAAAACGAATGAAAGATCAATATTTCATAACACTTTATCTTAATAATTATAATAAAAAATAAATAAACGCACTTCAGAGCTAATGCCATGCTCAGAGCTAATGCACAACATGTACAAAAGATGTTTATGCCTTTATTTTTTATTTTCATGATTTTAAAAGCCTTCGCATGTTAAATATTGTACACGAATGAAAGCAAAATCAAATAGCACTTTATAGGTAAAATATATCCAAATCTAAGAACTGTATATGTGCATTTGTTTAAATAAATGTCTTAAAATATTTTAATAATAAAAGTGTTGAGCTTTGCACATATGGGATATATATATATCACCAAAAACAAGTATATAAAAATGGGAGAGTTTTTCTATTCTTGCGAATTAGATTTTTAATTATCTGAGTTATCAAAATGAGATTTAGTATTTGTGCTTTGGGAGAATCCGTTTTGAAGTTTTAATTTCATTCATAATAATATCATAAAGAACACGCACAACTTTTAAATGTGGACCAAATACATTTGATCTTCCAGTAAATAATTCCCAAACTAGAATTTTGCATGAATTGCACAATTCTTTCTTAAAATGATTTTTTACTGCATATATAATGTCAATCTCATTGATGCGCATTAGAAAAATAATTAATTCATTTTTTATCAGGCTTTTTTCTAGCAGATAATCTGAAATGTAGGCATGATAGTTGATGTTTAGCATCAAACATTGCTCCATTACTTAAGGAAAAATGTAGGTAAAGCTTTGAAAATTAGCAGGCATATTTATATAAAGGTTCGGGTTATCAAATAAGCCAATAAAATTTTTTTCGACAGTTTAATAACTTTTAGGGTACCATATCGTCTTAACCTAACAATTTTAGGCCAGTCAAGTAATACAGAAGTTGATTGAACCCAATTCTACCTTTTACACAATAGCTTGTGAAATCTTCGCAATTTTAAATCATGGGTAGATGATAAGAATGATATCTTATCCGAAATTCCATATTCAATTCCAAATTACACTTAAAGCCTTATCACACGCACACGTTTGGTGCAATTTTTGTTCCAATTCGTGCAATTTTTACTCCGTTGCCATAGCAATGGCTTTGGAACAACTTTTTGCCAGTGAACTGAGAAAGTTGCTCTAAATGAAAGTTGCTTGAAATTCCAGCCAATGGGGTTCTTCGGCGCCCTACGTCATAAACAAGATGGCGGTAACGGTGATAGCTTTGTATCAAACGCATCAGATATGGCGTATAATAATTTAATGGTGAACAATATTTTAACGGCGTATAATATTTTAAACAGAATGATGCTCCATTTCTGTTTACCTCATAAACAAAAAAGCGCGAGCGAAATAAAAGAAATAATATTGGATGGTCGTTTTCGAAGCAGAAATATCAGCGAGTAATGTTTCAATGTGGAGAAAGAACGTGGCTGATGTCAGAGCATGTCGTTTTGTTTACGGTAACCTTTCCCCCTCAGATTCGGCAAAAGTTGGGCCAAAAAATCACGTGTGACACCGCCTTTACCTTCAAACTTCATCATTATACTCTGGTTAAACTGAATCTTAGTAAGGATAAATACGTTGCATTTCTCAGTATATTCCACGTGGTGAATCTTGGTACATCCGAGATTCAAATCGTATACTTCCGCGCTCACTAACCATCTTATTTTTATTCCCACACTGCCGTGTCTTCATTATAAATTAAAAGATTGAATGCTGTAAAATTTATAGCAATGAAACTTCTTTTACAAATCTCTTGTTTTAGTAAATAAAGTATTACTTTTACTTCATGAATTTTTAAAGATTTTTCTAAATATTACTACAACTGTGTGTTACTTTTACAAAAAAAGGAGAAATAATAAAAACAATTTAATTATCTGTAGCTTTTCATTCTTGTCTTTTCTATACCGAATTTTATATCGTAACAAGAAGAATTAACTAAAAAAAGAAATCAATTTAAGGGTATAAAGTACACATTTTGTCATTTTAGTGTATGCATATATCAATGAGAAAGATATTACATGGAACCCATTATATTTAGAAACTAACTTAAATGATATTAAACAAAAAAAAAACTGTTAAAGACATTCGTGTGGGTTTTCTTCAGCCCTTTATATAAACCTCGAAGGGAAATATCTTTTCATGAATTATTTAATTGACTTTTCAGAACCTCTTTCTGTGAAGGAACCGTGTCGTATGCAAATGAGACTTACTATTTAAAGTCAAGAAAAGTAGGAGGATGTCGATAGGGAAATATTAGAAGATAGCTATAGAACAATCTTAAGCGAAAGTTTAGATTATATTTGTGCCAGCCATTTTGCGGAATATTCACGTACCTTTATTATGCTTGCATAAGACTTGTACAGTCTTATTATCATTAGCAGGATAGGTCTATAATATTCGGATCCAGTGCGTCAGTCTGACTTTACCTTGTAGCAGATAAGTAATATTTGTTATTATTAATTAGGAGTGAGAGTATCTTGTGACCATTTGCTAATTGCAATCACATTAGAGTTATGCTTAGAGTAAATACAAGTTGTTGATTTTACAATAAGTCATTCTCTTCCGTTACTCATCACACTGATGTGAACTCTGGTTCTCCACAAAGTGAAAACTGCACATTTTCACTAGACACGATGAAAATATTTGAAGGAGACAACACATTTAGAAAGCTTTTCCTCTCTCCAGTTTAATTATATATATATACATATATCAATGTATAAAAAAGAAATATTATCCGTGGCTTGTTTCAAAGCATTATGTTATAAAGAGATGATTTCTGGTTGTTGTCGTGGGAAAATTGAGGAGGAAACATCTTCTTAATTAGAAGTCCACATACATTTATTTATGTAGAAAATACTCATAACACCAATATAAAAAAGGACAACACAAAACAAGGGGTTTACATGGTGTTCACAAAAGCATTATTTGTTTGCTCCCGAGATTTTGTCTATTTATGGTTTTGGTCAACCAATAGATGTCGGAATCATATGATTTTCTGGCAAAGACTTTTCTGATTGGTCACACTACGCCCAATAGCTACTAAGGTTTAGTTAGAGATTGTTATTTCATGCACCCTAAGCTCCTGACATGAGTCTACAAAACTTTGCTTATTGTCAGTTGAAAAACCTGTGTGAGGACGTTTTTCTTCTACATCTGACATATCAGACGTTACTCGAGGCATTCGGCAGATGAACAAAAATAACATATTAAATGGAAAAGAAATAGCTTTCAAGCCATTGAGACTCATCATTTTGACGAGATAGACTACAATGAAGGCGTGAAGCTCTTTATATTTACATATTTATTTGAAACCAAATAAATATGTAAATAGAAAAAAAAATGTGTGCATTAATTTTGAAGTGATTCTTGTACGCAGAATTTTTTGCAAAATTTCTGACAAGTAAAATCCGGGTTGAACTAAATAGTGCTTTTGGTAATATTAGTTTTAATTTGCATTCCAACTTAAATTAAAACATCACTTATAGCGTACTTACAAATAAAATATATTATTTTAAAAAATAATTTATTCTCAAATTATTTCTGAAATAATTTAATTTATTTTCCTTTAGAAAGCATTTTCACTTTTATAAGTATAGTATTGATTCTTTTTTTAATATAATTTTCATCCTACTTCAACGTTGCTGTTCGCAAAGGTTCCATTTAATTGCAGAGAAATCATAGAAATGTGCACAATATATGTAACATAAAAGAGAGAAACCTTAGCTGTGTTCAAACGTTATAAAAGTGACAAAATAACAAGTAGAAAGCTCCAGTAATAATATCCAGAATTTCCAATCCAGAATTTGGAAAAATACGTGGAAAAGTTATTGTTTGTGGAAAGCGTTGTTTTGTGAATAGAGCTACATTTTAGATATTTCACTTGTCGATGATTTTATTTTCAGGTAAAGATAAAGACTATGAATTTAAATAAATTACACACACATATATATATATATATATATATTACTGAAAATTCTTTATTATACTTAACAAAACTCAATTGCCTACAAAAAAAAACTATATTAATCTGTTTTCTTTAAAAATGAAAAGTAAATAAATAAACTAACGTGTAGTGCATAGGAACATAAACTTCACGAGAATTTTTTATTTTACACAATTTTTTGTTACAATGCTCGAATATTTAAAATAAAAACAGTCTGAATGGGATGGGGTATTTTAGCTAAGCTACTATGATAAACATCTATTCAAAATTTCTTGTTATCTGATTCAAATTATGTCATTGCAATCATTATTTTAAGGCTTGGAAAAAGATGTGCAATCGATGTCTCACTAATTGCGTTATGTTGGTTATGGAGCTAAAGGTGGTAGTTCTTGCTAGTATTTCATGCATGTAGGGCTATTTCACATTAACCTTTTAACTGTCATGTCCGTCATAATCTCTGGCACGCAATATAATTTCACGATAGAGTAATATACGTGATAATTTTTTTCCAGTGAATCTTATTGTTATACCAGAATATATACAAACAGAGGTTTATTTTGGCTTCATCACTTTGTCAAACCCGAATCTATACCGGGAAAAGTTAATGAGTACCAAAGATTTTTTATAACTACAATGTAACTTGGGGTGGTGTAAACCACTGTGATCAGGAAATATTAATTCATCTGGCAGTCCGAAAGCACTAAAAAAATATTATAAAAAGATGGTTTTACATTTACTAGGCAAAGTATACTGGAACTTATTTAATGCTATAAAATGTAGTTGGTAAATATATAACATTCTTAAAATTTCAAATCCAAGTTGTAGAAGTGCTTTTTATAAACATGATGATGAACTTCTGGACAAAAGAATCCTGGCATACCACCTACATTAGATAACCCTGTACTAGAGAGTACAAAGTTTGTCGTTCAAAAAATATGCAAGTGGAAAAACATAAGGAAGGGAACACGATTATGGTTTAATGATTGTGGAAGTGGTGTGTGCTAAGAAAAGTGTTTCCAGTTATACTACACAAAACTGAATTGCTATACTTCTAATACGTATTAATTTTCATTATATATTTTTTTAGAAAATAATGTTCAATTTAAAACGAACCTTTCCACTGCCAGGCTGTGTGGTAGCCACATTATGCGAATATGCAGTTGCTACAAATCTTAAAAAGTTTTATGGATGTTATTTAAAATATCAAGATTTGACTTCTAAGTATATTTTGTTTTGTACTAAATATTTGATTTTTGCAATAAAAAAGGTTAACATTTTATGTATCCAAATCATCAAAATAACTTGACAGTTAAAGGGTTAAAGTCGTCAATGATCAATGACCACACAGTCATATGGTGTGGAAATTTGAAGAATGGGAGGGGGGGGGTGCAGTTCAGATGTCTTCATAACCTGACTGAGTTAAAAAAAAAATACGTGTTTGGTTGCTAATACCCTTCGTGTTGGTTCTAAGTACGACAATAATAAACAATCAGTCCATGCGAATAATAATAGGAATCAGCATTTAATATTCTTTGCTTAGTCAACTTAGTGGCTTAGGGGTAGCTCGTAAGCCCAAGGTTGTGGGTTAGATCCCAGCTGGAGTTAATAGATTTTCTGGATGTGAAAATCGTAGGCAAGCATGTCATATGATTATATAGCATGTAAAAGATACCTTGAGTATCTATTTGACTCTGGTACTCTCGTTAGAATTTCATCACGACAATATTTAGCATCCGACGAGAGTTTGAGTTAAAATAAATTCGAGCGTCCAATTTTGGTAACGATGAACGCCACTAGATGATGCCACCATGAAATGGTAGACTCATTGTAGAACTACAGTGTCTGCAAAGGCTTAGTTGCCAATATGTATCCCATAAGAAGAAAAAAAGAGAAAAAAATGAATATAATTTTAATTATGTCGTAGTCACTAAAATAATTTGAATCGTATATTTTGTTTAATTTTATCCGTGGCGTATTTCTCTGTTTAAGTTTTTCATTGCTGTTATATCTCCATTTTTTGTTTGAGTAATATTTAGTATCTCCTTTAGAATTACAATGATTTCAATATGATGAATTTTATTGAGTTTAAGAACTGTGTGACAGTAAATACGATAATTACTATTGTTAAAGCTTTCAATTTTGTAAGAAACTAATTGACATGAAGCATTTCAAACTATTGAGCAGTTGTTCAGTTTTTATTCAGAAGTGAAGAAATTTAAAAATAACAATATTATCATGACATTCAAGAAAATATTAAACAATTAAATCTTACTTAATGATTTATTAATCATATTTAAAATTCATTTAAAATTTTTAGATTATTAAGTCGAGATCACATTGATATATATCACAGTTGAGTAGTAGATACTCAAATTAGCTTAGCATAAAACGGCTTTTAATAAGCACAAACGTGTAACCTTTCACTGAAATAAATCAAAGTTATGGCAGAGTTTTTTCCCCAGACATATATATATATATATATATATATGTTTTTAGTTTTCTTAGTTTAAGAAACAAAATTGTAAAAATCAACAAATGACACATAAATTAGCTTTTTCAAATATGTACTATTTTTATATTTATTAAAATAAATTATTTTATTAACTACTGTATTTTAACGCATATTATTACTATTTTCCATCATAAGAGTCATTATTGCAGACCAGACTTAAGTGGGTATGATTCACTCATATATGTATGTAATATTGTACTATTATCAATTAAAAATGTGAGCATTCTTCATTTAAAAATATATCTACAAATATGGATTAGCTTTTTTAAAAAAGAAAATAATTTTTAGGACATAATTAAGATAATAATAAAAATAACAAATTTAAGTTCAAACATCAGAACAAATGAATTATGGTGGAGCAATATAGTATGCTGTAACAAATTTTTTACAATAGCAAACAGCGTAATTATTTAAGATCGTAAAGAGAAGCTTTAATAAAAGAAAAATATACTATTTTTAGGATGTAATACTTTGCGCCCCTGAATTATTTTCTAAGTTTATTAATATTATGTATTACACAATAGCAAGAAAACAGCGAAGTTAAAACATCCAAAAAAAGGAAAATTTTAATAATAAAGAGAATTCTTGCAAAATTTGAATTTTGACTTTACCATGTATGCAAAAACTATCTGGAATTTTTTAAAACATTGATCATAATGTGGATATTGGAAACGCACTTGTATATCGATATCTTACTTAACATTTAAAATAATTTCAGCATCATAAAACATGAAACCAGCATATATTAATCACACACACAAACTTGTGTGTGTAATTTTTACTTCATTTTCGAAATTCCCCGGTTAACTACATTCAATTCATCATATCTACGACAATAGAATAATAAATATTTAAATAAAACTAAAACTCTTTGAACACAACTGCGAACATTCTCATTTGTAATAAGTCCAAGACCTTTAACTAATCTTTTTCTTTCGAAACACCTAATGTTATTATTTAATTCTGAACTTAATTACTTCGTTCTGCAGACTATTATCTTTCTTTCAGAGCTTCACATTTTTGAAGTTTTCACAAAGGAGTAAAAATGTTGAATTTTTAAGAATAGTACAAGCAATTCAACATGTTCTCACTATAAATCATCAAGTACTTAAAGCACGAGAAGTTAAAATATTAAAAACTTTTAATGTGTCTTTTCTTCCAGAGGAAGAAACTTCTCCCTCTTTTTAGTTGGAAGGCACTAAATCCTGAGCTAACAGGAACCTGACAAATATTTATTTTTCGTACAAGCCCTTACTCAGTGAAAATTCCTTTTAAAAATAGATAAATTAATAAACTTTTACAATTATATAATATAAAATTTCTACTATGGAATTGATTTGGGCTAAAATTTAGTTTAGCGAATATATATAATTACTATTATTATTCTTAAAACACATATTTTTAATCAAAAACTATTGAAAAAATGGATCGTAGCAGATTAGATTCATGAATTAAAATATTTCACCAATTTTTCTTAATGCTTCTGGTTATGGACCTCATAAGTTGTATTCAAGACAATTGTGTTATGTATAGAGTAATTTACACAATACGCAACATAAGGAAAATATTGGAATTTTTGTGTAATTTAGTTTTCATCACGATTAGTGTATTTTTGCATGTGATAAAAATATTACCAGGAAAATAATATCTTTAGTTACTCGTCCACTTTGTTTTCACTTACTAATTTTAAAATATATATATATATATATACAAAATTCTCTACTAGAAAGAGATGAATATACAATAATCAGAACTGAAAAAATTGAAATTGCAAGATAACCAGACAATAGATTTTAGAAAAGATATATGAAAAATTAAAAAATAATGGAGTTAAATATAAAAATATGGATGCTACAGTATTATAAACATTGCTAAGACAGCTTATATGTAAAATAATTTATATAAAAGTGGGACTGAACATGTTTTGCGGCCAGCAAACCTTCCCCCTTTCTGTTAATAATACTGAGCAAAAACCTATTGAAAATAATGGATATAATATCTAAATCCATGGCAAGAAAAAGGTAACTTATCTAAAAATTGTATTCAAAAATACTAAGCCCGCGCTAAATTTGAGTACAATAAACAAGTTGTTGCCAGATTCTGAAGCCAAATGCAAATTCAAAGCATGGGAATGGCCGAATAGTAGCACTTAGCAGAAGCATGAAGAGAATAGAAAAAAATTAAGAAGTGTATACATACTACCATTACTTTAGGAATACTAGAACTATATATGAATTAAAAAAACACTAAGGAAATAAGTAATTTTATCTAATATTAGAGAATATGGAAGTAACTATATCTATTTAGGAAAGTGATACATTTATGATAATAAACTATTAATATTTTATGGAATTTTAATCCATACTATTTAGAATTTCTTTAATCAAATAACTATTAATAAAATTAATTGGGTATTTTTAAATTAAGCAATATTCAGAAAAAAGTTTACAGTTTTTTATTTTTTCTGATTTTTTAGAAACTAGAAATTTATTGCGTTGTATGTAATTAATAGCAATATTTTTTAATATAGAAACCTACATTTCTCTCCCGATGAGGTACTTTAATAATGCTGAATTGAATATATTTATGTTGAATAAATTGAATATTTATGTATATATATATATGGTAACATAAAATGAAATAAATACATGTTAAAATTTTTAGTACATTATTTTCAGAAAATTTTAATAGTATTTTAATTCTAACTTATGAATACAATTGAAAAGATTTAAGATTCTAAACTGTAGATACAATAGTTATTAAATGTATCTTTCAAGTGATCAATAATTTCCATACAATTTCTAACTATAGCAGTTTTATTAAGCTTATTTAATACAGTCTGTACGAGTTTATAAATACATGTACTAAATCTCTCTCTCTTTGTAACAGTTCAGGGTAATCACTGAATAGACTTTCTGAGAAATTTAGGAAAATGATTTGTAGATATTGGAAATATTAATAATGTGTGCTATCAGTATATTATAAAATGACGAAGTGTGGTTTTTAATTTCCCTGATGTTAGTTACATAAAAAGCTGTATTATTTTGAATAAACCAAAATGATATTTACAATTGACATACCTTGGTTTCTCAACATAGCTATGAAAAACATCAGGTTTGGCATCTTCTATAACAATAAAATATTTTAAAAATTATTTATTTGTTATGCCTTGAATCATGCTAGTTTGTTTTTAAAAGATAAATTAATAAAATTAAAACTAAATTAAACATTTATAGATAAATTAATTAACGTAATTCGCGTAAAAGGAAGAATAAAGCTAAAAATCCAAGCTAATTTAAAATAAAAATATTCTTTTCTATATATAGAGAGAATTTTGTTAATGTATCTAGAACAAGGGTTTACTTTTCTAGAACAAGGCATTAAAATAATCGTAAGAATATTTTCTGTTTCTACTACTTGTTGAAATGCATTCTACTTATCGAATTAAATATCAATTAGCCTGATTAATCCGATAATTAACTCATCTTTTTTACATCTGTGAGTCTTAAGTATCTAGCTTTTGTGTCAAATATTAAAAAAAAATCTTTGGAAATAAAAGGAAAAATATAAGAAATGTTTCGGATTATACAACGCTATTTTATATTAATTAGAGGATTAAACTTTTTTCAGCATAAAAATTTATTTTCTATTTATTTTTACTTTTCTATCGCTATTTGATGAAATAATTATTTCTTCCACTAATGTTCGTAACCAATTTTTTTCTGAATAATTACCTTCTATGAATACATTTTACAGTTAAAATTAAATGTACATTAAATAAAAATGTAGTCAAGGGCTTTTGAACTGATTTTTGCGTTACTACTCCAAAAGCTAAGTATATAATGCCGAATTATTCTTAAAAAAATGGCATGTCTTGGAAATTTATCAGGATGGTACTTTTATCGAAACAAATAAACTTTCAGAATTGTTTAGAAAAAGTTATAATGAAGGAATGAGTGAATGAATATTGATGTCGCACTATTCAGTTTCTCGAGGGCTTTTGGTGATGGACCTAGTAATTTTGAACCATGGTCAAGTGACAAGGACGACACCTGAGCTGGCACTCTGCCTCTCTTAAATTCCACATTACACCAACGGGAGAAGGTTTGTGCTTCAACATATTTAACGTGCATTGCCCCCTCTGCACGGCGGGTCTTCAGTGATACTAAGCTCCAACTCATGACACACTGGTCACGAAACCTTACCTTGACCACTAGGCTACTGTGGCCATGTCAAACAGCAATAAACAATTCCTTGATATGGAGTTAAATTTTAAAAAAAGCTACTGCAAATCTAAGTGAACCACAAATAGGTGTGCTTGTGGCAAAAACCAATTGCTACACAATTCAAAGCGTCACCAGTCTGTATATTGCAACAATAAGTAAGTAGCCGGCTGGGTGGCGTGGTTGGTATGTTGCTGGCCATCTACACTAAAAGGTTGTGGGTTCAACCCCGGCCGAAGTCGGTGGATTTTCATGTTGCAAAAAATCAACAGCGGTCATGTCGTATGATTATACGACATGTAAAAGATCCCTAGAGTGTCTGTTTTGTTTGGGTGCTCTCTGCAAAATTAAAAATCCTGGTACAGGTTCACATCGTCAGAGCTCAGGTGCCTCCCTCTGGGGAGGAAACTGGGTGTCAAAATTACTTGCAGTAATTGGAATTGTCTATATGGTGCCACGCTAAAAAGTGATACTAGCTCCTGGGGAATGCACTAGGTCTGCAAAGGTAAAAATACCAATGTGTGCGTGCTCCAATCAGAAAAAAAATAATAAATAAGTATAATTTTATCATATGTTTCGCAAATTAGTTTTCTTAAATTAAATAAAATGTTAAACCATTTGATTGTTTGCAATGCAGCTTTTCAATTGATTGATGATGGATTCAATCAACTAATGTATTGTTTGTTCAATTTCATTTATTTAATTCCTTCGATCTTAAAAATAAACAACATTTAGCTTAAGCGTGCAGAAACGTTGCTGTTTCCTTACTAAAGATCTTATTTTCCCTTGAACGAGTGCTTAGTATGTAATATGTTGATTATGTATGTAATTCACAGATTAGCTAAGTAATTTGCAAAATGAAATAATTTTCCGCATTTTAACGAATCACCGTAATTATGTACATATTATCTAATAGATCTGCAGATTAACTGATTTCTGCGGTAACATACATAATTTAAATACACTTTTCTGTCATGTGTCACAAAGTAGTAAAACAATTATAGATTTTCATTTACATAAACATATGTGACTAATGGTAATAAGACATTCTCCCAGGAAATTCCAAGGAACTATACTTTCATTTGTAGTGTTATATTTTGTCCTTAATGACAGATACATATGAGTCTCGACAGTATTGATTTCTTTTTTTAAGCATTAGGAATAAACTATATGAGGGAATACGACTACAGTGAAACTGCATAAGCTGGCATTTTTTAAAACAGTTTGAGGAATGTTTTTTCATTGATGCTTAAGTTTATTCATTCTAGTTTAATTTAAGATAAATATAGCTTTAAAATATTTTTATTATCAAAATAATTTTAAACAAGCGGTTTCTTGCCCATTTAAAATCACACGAGTAATTTTGTGTGTGTGTGAGTTATAAATTGATTTATAATTTATATTTCTTCTCGTATATAACTTTTCCCGTTATTCCAATTTATTTGTTTAGTATGCATTTTATTAAAAGGCAATTTCCGTACTATTGTATTTATATAAATATGGTAAACTTAATGATTGTTTCAACTGCAAAAGAGTTTTGGAAGGAAAATGTCCATTCTTTATTTTAACTGGAATAATTAATAGTATATAACACAAATCCATCATTAGCAGTTTTAACTCTTGTAATGTGCTAACACAATTGTATAAAGATTGATGTAAATGTTAAGTCAAAAAGTTGGGTGCTTTTCTAAGATTTTATATAATTTAACACTAGAACGTCCTAGTTACCCTTAAACGTCCACAGGTGTCATTTCGACACTGCGATGTAAAAAATATAAAATAATTGTAATGACTAAATAATTGTAGGACTTTTGTATAGTTGGATTTTGTTTAAAGACTTTTTAACATTATTCCATGTAATTGTCATATATTATGACCCTTTATATCATAAAACACTGACATTGGCACAATGTCTTGCGAAGCTTGTTGAACCACAGCTTTGTCGTAAAGCATTTCGAGTCGCAAATCTGCCTGGAAAATTCCTATATGCGGTATCCATTCTGTGCCATCCCTAGCGACATATACATTGAGATTTCCTGGAATATTATCCATTACATCTGCATCTTCTTAAGAATCTTCGCAGTTACTTTCATTTAAACTTATGTATTCATTGGAATCTAAATTAGAGCCGATTCATTTTCAGAAAGCTCTCGCCACAAATTAGAAATTTCATCAGGGATAAGACCTTTTCTAAGAGCCATCATTTCAGGGTGTCTGCTCTGAACTAAGTTCAAAAATCGAACAATTTTTTTTTATGAGAAGATAAGAAAATTCTATGCAATGAAGCACTTAGACACAACATTTTTAGTATAGTTAATTCATTTCCACTGTGAACTCAATAACACTGCATTCAAGGTAAAAAAAATGCGTGATAGGACTTTGGGATGTTTGTTTTACTAATGGTATCTACTTATTGAACTACATTTTGTTGAACGACAACTTTTTATAATGATAAATTGCTTTGGTGCCGAAATGACACCAGCGGACGTTCTAGGTATATTTAGTCGTAAAAACGTTCCTAATTAACCTTGAACCCCAAAACTTTTTCTTAGTAATCAGAAAGAAAAATGATTAAAAGAAAGTCAGGAAAATTTTTCAAATTCTCTGCAAAAATGCAGAAAGGAGAACAAAGTAAACAGGCCCCAGCGTCTAATTGACACCGACGGATGTAATACTGTTAAGAAAATGTTTTAATACCTGATTTATGTCAAATTTATAAACTGTAGCATTTATTCGTATTACTTATGAAAACATATCCTTAATTGAATTATTTTTTAGTATAATTGCTCATTGCTGTTTAATATTGCTTGATTTATTACAGGAATTTGAAACTGGATAACAGATGTTTAGAATAGAGATCCAGAGCTAAATCACTAAAGCGATGTTTCTCAAACTGTGGTGCGCATCCCCCTTAGGGAGCCTTGATAACCCTACTTGGAAGGCGCGAACATATCAAAAAGTCCAAAACAAAAACTTTAAAAAAAATTTATTAACTTACAGAAAGCAAAATAAAATGCATTCTGACATAATAAAAAATAAAATACACATTTACCTGATAGAATACACTTCTAAAGGTATCAGTACTGCACAACGTATTTGATAATGAATTTATCAATACTAAATTAAGGACACTTATAAATACTAATTATCAGTGAAGTCAGGGGCTTGTCATATATAAAATTATGTACAAAATGTAATACTTATCTTGACAATATGTACGGTTTATTATTAAAATTGTATTGCTGCTTTAGTGTCAAAGTATATTATTATTGATTTGAATACATTGTTATTATATGGGGGGGGCGATAAATTATGATTGAGAATAGGGTCAGAAGTATTGAAAGTTTGAGAAGCACTGCACTAAAATTAACTTACCCGTAGATTAAGTGTTTTAATTTACATGCTTATACAAACAATTATTTCATAAAGAAATCTTTAAGTTAGATTGTGGAATTTTTAGCCTATTTTTTATATTATACGAATGATAATGGATACTTCCTTTACTTTAGGAAGCTAAGCTGAAAGATTTCGAGTGAATTATTTGATTTTTATTATTATATGTATGTGAACACGTTGCAATAAAAACTCATCTTCAAATTATTATTGAGTTTTAACACAGAACATTTACGATTACAATTCTTTCAACAACATTTACAATTCTTATTACTTTTATTCATGTACTATGTATGTTTAACTTGTTTTGCCCATTTTTCAATCAAAAATACTCATTAAGGATAATTAAACCTATTTCAAATACTACTTGGAACAGTAATCTCAGCACCTAAATAGCATGAAAATGGTAACTTTTTTTAAAAACATTAATATTAAATTTCATTGCACAATTTCTTGGCTTTTAAACAATCTTACAAAACCTTTAATCTATTGGGGTTTTCCGTATTATACAAAATTCATTCAAAGTTTCATAATAACTTTCTTATTTTTAAAAAGAACGTAAAATAAAGATAACATTTAAATATTAGGCACTCTAACAGAGAACAAGGAAGAGTCATTATGGAAATGAACGAATATTTCTGAAAAGCCAGTGGTAAAATTTTTTTTCCTGAATCACCGCCTTTGCAAAACCTTAGAAAAATTTGAATTTATAGCAATCTTCTGGGACAGAGAGAAATCAATTTATTGTTAATAGCTCGCTTTTTTAACGACGAAAATACAAGGTAACTGAAAAGCCAGATGGAATTATTTGTTTACAAAGTTTATTCAATCGGTTCAAAGTAATCAAAAAGTTCACCCTTCCAGGGAATAGAAAAATTTAAATAAATTGCGTTTCAAATCAAAAAGCATTAAGGTCCATTAGTTACGTGTATTTTAGAAAAGATATTGAACTAGTTGAATGCAGATGTAAAGATTAAGCAGCTTGCCTTTCAAATTAATTATCAAATGCTAATCAGGCGGAAGGCTGGAGAAAAAAAATAACACGAAAACACGCTACGTTACTGCATTGGATGATACAAGAACGAAAAGTTAAAGAAAAAGGAGTTTAGCATATTCAATTCAACTTTAAAGATTTTTTCCCCATTTCTTAGATCTTTGAAGTCTTTTAGAAGTGGAGCAGATGTCTGTATTCCACGAAATTACGTTATTAATTCTGAGGGTTAAAAATGCTGGAGCGCTTTAAGTTTATGAATCATTTTAATGTATGCAAAAGACTTCACTAATTGACTTCAAGAACTTCATAATGTTCCGTTAAAGTCTTGGATGATTTGAGCTTAAAAAACTATCCAAATGTAGTGGGTAACTGAAGAAAAAAATAAAGAAGGTTACTACAGCAAATAGAAAACGTTGAAACGTTTTTCTTCTTTCTCACTTTAATTACGACTATTTTTAAATAATTCTAATAATTTTTTAATGAGAGATATTTTTTTTACTTAGGCTTCAGTAACAATTTGTTGGAGAGTTAAAATAAAGGCTTGCTTCGCTAAAGAAGGGAAGTTTAATTTTAAATAAGCCCTGTATTCAGAAAATAATTGGTGTTAACTTCCATCTAAAATTAAATCCTCGCAAGAAATTTTTTTAAGAAAATGTTTTATTTTTTTGGCGGTTGCTTTGAAAGATAACTTATGATTTTTGTTGTCGCTTTATTTATTCATGTATAATATTATTTAAAATTTAGAGATAAAAATTCTCTTTAATTTTTTTTTGTCGTAATGTGGTTTTTTTTATTTGAATGTAATTTTCTAAAAAATTTAAAGTTATTTTGTATTTTAATTAATTCCGAACTGTATAATTAGATATGTTTGTATCTTATCTGTTAATATTTGTTGCACCCCTGAATCTCAAATGGTGACTTCATCATGCAATTATTTATATTAATGATGTTTAATAATAATAATGTCTTGTCGTAACTGGGGTAACAGTTTTTGTATTAAAAATAATAATAAAGAAAAGCTGAAAATGTCACTGTTTATAGAGTGTTTACTTGATATAATATCTGGTGCCAAAACCTAATTGAAAGAAATCAGGAATCTTTATTTACATGAAATATTGACGCCTGATAATTTTATACTACGAACTACAAAACTTTTAAGCGATAGTGCCTGACGATGTACTGGCGAACTTAAAATGCAAGAGGTTTACGATACTTTCAGCAGTGATTCGCTTGGTAACTAAGGTAAACGAAGTGCCCGAATGTACCTATATGGAGTATGAACTATAACATTTGGAAGAAAATGCAAAATAACTGAGCATAGTTGACGAAAAAATATATAAGTTGTTGCCGGATGCTGAATACGAACAAGACGTAGTTGAACGTGAGAAATAAGCAGGCAACGCCTAGCTAACAATTTTTCAAGCCAAAAAGGAAATCTGAGAAGGATCCGATTCGGTAGTTTTTGAATTTTTAGTATCTAAGATGCAAATACCCAAACCCTAATATAAAAGTGAAATTATCTCTGATTGTAAAAACATATTTTATGGAGACTAGATGAATTTTCTAGTTTCTGGAAGAGTTTCTAATTGTGTATATTGACAATAACAGCTCTTTCTTGCATGTCTATAAATTCTGCTCTGTATCATTCCATATGTTTGTATCTTATCTATCAATATTTATATATATATAAACTGTAATAAATTGCAAATGTGATTAGTGTTAGGTGTTTCTTTACACACAGTTTAAAATATTTTATTATGAATATGGGTTATGTACAACAATTTCACTGACTTAAAGGAACTAATCATCACATGGCAAGTTTGAAAAAAATTGAAAGAAAAAAATTTATAAACATTGCATGAATTTCAAACTAGATTATTAAATTTACTACATCTTATTTCTGAAAATTCATTTCATATAAGGTCATACGTCGAAGTCATTGATCTACAGTATTTAAAAACCATTTTACAAAAATACACAAATGCTTTATCGAGCATGCACTTCAACTTCGTGTTCTATTTAGTTGTCTTAGTGAATTGTCTTGAGACCTTGGTAATCTAGTGATAATGCACAAACTCGAGAACAATTCATGGTTTCGAGTTCTGGTGCCACTGAAAACCCAAATTGTAGAGGGGCAGATACACGTTAAATCTGTCGTAGTTCAAAGTCCTCACATTTGAATGATGTGGAATATAGGAAAGTGAGATCTCAACTCAAGTGTCTTCTTCATCAGTTGACCGCTGTTAAAAATTAAGAGGCCCTCAACAATAGCCTTCGTATTGCTTTCGAGTGCAATTATAATAAATATTCCAACATGGAGAAAGAAAGAGAGAGAGAATTGTCTATGTTTGACATCTTTTAAATTCTTTTAGGCTTTTAACTTTATAAATAAGGCTGTGTTTCTCGGGATTGGAGAAGTGGGGAAGCTAGGAGATGTGAAAAGACCAAAATTCACAATCGACAAACGAAATTTGTTCAAATTTCTGAGCTACAATGCTAATCCATCTCGTGCGACTTTAAAATGTGGCGTTGATATTCAATCCCTAAATCATCTTTTCTTTTTCAAGTAAACAAAGGATATTGACTTATAAAAAATAATTGCATTTGAGAAATCATTTTTATTAACTTCTAGCTCATGAAAGACAATATAAGTCAAAAGAAAATTCCGTAATAAAAAAGGTAATATACGCAAATCAAAAAGTTAAATTATACAATTTTGCTGTAAAAAAATTAATATTTTTATTATATATTTAAAAAAGTGCAAACATAAATTTGAAACTAAAGGAGTGAAGCCATTCTTAACTAAAATAGTTATAAATATCTTAGGAATCCTAGATGCACATTATATTTTTATAGAACTGTTTTGAAAATTTAAAGAATAACTTCACACTCTGTGTTTCCCTTAATGTGATTTGAAGTGTTATACTTTTAAACATATAAATTTTACGTTCACAACAAATTTTTTGTATTCAGTTTAAACAAGAAAAAAAATCCTTTATTTAGAAACTATCGGGCTTTGAGAATGATTGCTATTCTCGAATTTTTCTCGCAATTGCAACTATGCTAATAATTGAAATTATATGCTAATAATTGCAACGCTTATCAGTTACATTACGCAGAATAAATAAATAAAAGTGATTTTATTATTTTGTTCTAAAACCATTCCCTTTTCTTTTATCACCCAAAATATTAATCTTTACAACAATATACACATCATATTTATAATTGGTTGAAATGTAGCGGAAGTAAAAACTCACCTACCTTCTTTTTTAAATCGAATATCGAATTTAAAAACAAGAATAATAACTGCTCCCCAAACAATGATAAAAGAAATGTATGAATCCTGATAAAAACAACAAAATCCTAGAGAGGGAGAGAGCAGTGAAATCGGCTAGCGTGTAACACAATATCGGGATCAATGCTGGTAATTGTTTACCAAGACTAACTATTTATCGATACAATTTCTTGTAGCTACATGCATAGATTTTTGCGCAGCGATAGCAGCAAAGAAGTCAGGAACTGCGGCGTAAAAAAGAAACGTCCGGAAAAAGACTCCTGAGATAAGATAGATTAATTGTAAGATCGATAAGCCGATTGGAGGTGCATTCTTCGTGGCTCATTCTTTGGGAGCACCTAAATATAGGGTGCATCAATCAATCAATGATCTATCAGGTCGTCTTGAGGACACACATCCCTACTGAAGATGAGGAACGGACTGAGCCAGAAGAAACACTAATCACTGCCTGGCCACACGCGACAAATCTGCTTCTTTACTAGATCTTATCTTTCTCAGCCGATAGATAGTCTAGCTGGACAACTATTTGTCTGCGTCAAGCTTGCTATGGTTCAGTTGAAGTAATCCCGGAGAAGATATACACTGATGGGAATCGGACGCACAAGGAACTAATTGAGAACTATGTTGGGTATTGAATCACCTTAAAGCCTCGACTAGAATATTTGGGATCTGGATTATTTTTTTGACACTCATAAACCAAAAGGAATCACCAAGGCTCTAGTAATTATTATGGGGCTCAAACATAAGTAGAAGCATAATTGTTCGATGAATATCTTTGGAACGAAAAAAACATTCATACTTCTTTGTAATAGATGCTATTTCTTCTTCATATTTATTACTTATCAAGACTAAAATAATAGCCAGCTTTCTGATGTTTACTAGTAAGCTTCGAGATAAATATCCTAATTTTTCTTGAAATGTGTGAGAAATATCTTTGTGCAAAGTGAAGTTTTTTCCAGGGTATTATACTAAATTGAAAAAGACATATTTACTGTTGTAATACAGTTGTTTTCTGTTATGTTTTTTTAATATATGATGACATTATAAATGTTTGTAATGATTTTTTCTAAAAATTAACTGAAATAAATGATATTTGATAAGAAAAAGATGTATTGGCTTTAGAGACCAGTTGATTGTTTGATTGCTTCATATCTATTTTGAATTCATTTTAAATATATTTCTAAAGTTTTGCAAAAAGTAAAAAAAAGAGCATTAAACTTTGAATTCCTAAAAATTCCTTATGCTCCATAAAACTTCCATTAAAAAAAGCATATTGATTTCTTCTGTGATATAATTTTCTTTTTGCAGACACTTTTCATGTCAAAATGGAAGACAAAGAGAATTTGTTATGAAAATTTTTATTAAGTCACACAGACACATACACATCACACATACACAAACAAACACACATACATAGACATACATAGACACACGCACATACGCACATAAACACACACATAAACACATACACACACAAACACACCACGCATACACACACAAACGCACATACATACACACACATAGACACACGCACATACATACACACACATAGACACACGCACATACACACATAAACACACACACAAACACACATAAACACACACAAACACACACATACATATACACACACAAACACACACATACATATACACACAAACACACACATACATATACACACACAAACACATATACACACACAAACACATATACACACACAAACACACACTATATAATTAATAATATGCAATTTCATTTGAAACAAGTATATATACATATTAGTCATTATCCACCCGCTTTTTTTGCGTGTATTAAAAAACATTGTTTCAGCTCTTGCCTCTTAAAATGAAAAGGACATATCTTGAATTTCTAAAACGGAAATATATACATCATTTATGCATCGATAAATGCATCCCTTTGGGCCCTATTTCTGCAAAATTCACTCTTAGTAAATCTATACTCATCAAAAGAAATATGCATGTCAAATTTTAATTCTGTAGGCTTAACGGAGATTCTAAAGCTGGTATTTTTTACATAACTTCCCCGGAACCCCAGTCGGTAGAGGTGATCGCCAAAAACCCTTCATATTCGATCTCTACTCAGAGAACGAAGTATCATGAAAATGAGTTGGATGATGTTTCCTATAATTAGGAGTCGTGTATATGTAGATGAGTAGATTTTCTGCTTATATATGCTGTTTGTTTCAAGTTAAATTTTATTTTTAAAAACGTGCTTATACAAAGATTCCATTTGTTGTTTGTCTTGAATAAAACTTCCTTCAGTTATAACTTTTGTAATTGAAGCATTTTTGAATTTTTAAGAGAAGGAAAAATATTATTTTCCTCTAAACTACTATTTATAACTATAGTTTATAAAATCTGATGCAACTATTTTCACCCAAGCTTAATGAGTTTCTTAAATTCTTTTGCAGATCTTACTTGAGGAGATGCTTAATTTGCTTGGTTACACTATGAGAATCTTAAAGTAGTAAAAATAAGACGGTAGGATGTTTCATCGGTACAGGAGGTACTGTTTTAATAGTTTCCTTGAAATTACTTGATGATTCTTCAAAATTTATATAATTAATATTTAATTTTCACAATACACGCAAGGTTTTTATAATTATTGATTTTTAAAGATATCCGAAAAGCCTAAGTGACTAAACAAATAAGTCTAACAAGTGTTGGATGAAAACTTTTGTATATTTAATTATTGGTTAAACAATTAAAATATTTTATGATTAAATCTCTATGCAAGGTATTTTTTAAAAATAATATTATATGGTATGCCCATCTCTGTTCTGGCTTAATTTTATCACAATTTATAAATAAATTTTTCTAATTGATATTTGGACACTTTCCATTAAAAGAAAACGAATAAAACGTTTTGCTGTATGTGTAAGGGATTGCCCGTGACATCCCTTAGGATGAGGGGGTCGGAAGGAAGACTATCCATAGTCAATACAAATTCTATTTATTAACAAATCTCAGTTACGACACAAATTCAACAACTTCAACTAAGAAATGCACCAATTACTAAATATGTGAAGCAATGGCGGGGTAGACGAGATATTAGGAGAGTTAACAGTAAATTGGATCACTTACATCGAATCAATACGCCTCCTAATTCAATTCGTTCTAATCCAAATTTAACGCTTCATTGACCAAATCGTCAATCTTAATATTAATCAAATAAGTAACGAAGATCTCTTGCCTAGCTTCTCGCTAACCAATCACTGCTATCCGTTTTAGTAGTCTATAACCTCTCCCTCCTTTAACTCGAAAGTTTAATCTTTATATACAAGTCTTAATTTACATAATCACATTTTCTTCTTCTGAGAAAAGTTTTCTATAGAATAAATTTTAAAAACCCATTCTTCCCAAAGAGGACTCTTAGTAAGAAGAACACGAAAAGACCGGTTACATACGGAAAAATTTACATTTCTGCTTCTTTTCATTGGTATTAGCTCCATGTGCGATCATTTTTATATTTACATAAAAAAACGAGAATATTTACATATAAAACTAAATATTCGTCTCTCTCCGAATAAGTACAGTGTTATGAAATATTTAATATTTTCACGCACTCATTTCGTGTCATCATCAATCACGTGAAGATCCATTATTATTAATTTTCTTCATTTAGTAATCCGCAGCAGTCCTATCGGGAGAAAAAACTGATAACGATGGATGGGTATTACTTTCTTTAGCGTGTAATTTCCTTTACTTCACAAATGATAAGCACAAAAGAAGTCTTACGCAATCGTTCAAAGAAAAGAGAGTGAGATAAAGGACGAAAGAGTACTGGAAAACTTCCTACTGATGCTGAAGCCAAAGAATGGATTCCCAGAATTTTCTCATAAACAAAATATAATACAAAGCACCGTGGGAGGAACATAAGATGAATAAGAAAGGGAAATAAATTCCCGAAAGAAGGTAGAGAGTGCTTTTCAAAATCATAAAAATATCTCAGTTTTTACGGAGAAAACTGAACATCTATGGATACTAATAAGCACCTTCATCACGGTTTCTTTGCGACGACGTCTATTTCATATAGTGCTTCTTGCGTGGCTGTATAGACGCCATAGACCATCAATCACCTTCAAGAAGACCATCTTTTCGCCAATAGATAAAGGGATAGATACAAAAATAAAATAAAAAATATGGTTTCCCTGGAGAGTGCGAATTCTTCGTGAATATCAGTTGTGAGGAAGACAACTACTAAAACATTCAGTTCTGTGTCTCTTAAAAATATTCGCTGGAAATGGAAAAGCATATATTTTCTGCTCTACCTAAGCCGTACGGTTATAAGAAAATTTTTATTCTGACTTCTCTCGTTTCTTCACTATTTCTTCTTTACTTCTGGAGAGTCAAGAACTCTTTCCGCAGTAATATTCCTCGAGAAGCGTTCCAAGTAGTTTTTCTTGTGGTCTGAGTTCTCGCATTTCTGAAGACAGCGCCGTTGTTTGTCACCATTTTCCTTTCTTTTTGGTCATGATTCTTCTTTCATTCTTTTTCTATCAAGTTTATCATATACGTAAAGCAATAACGCTTCTTGAAATCGATTTTGGAAAAGAAATACTTAAATATTCATACTACAATTGGGAAATATCGGTATATATCATCCAAAAAGGTGAACTTAAGGAACAAGAATGCTTGTTAAATTCTTTTTTATTCCTATTTCTAAAGTGTTTATTACATATTTAAAGCAATAAAGTATCCTGAAATTTTTTTGAAGCTAAACGTTTCATATTTGTAATGTATGTATGCAATAACTTAAATTAAAAATAGAATCTTGTTTATTTATATCTAATTCAGGAATTCGAATATCCTATTTAAAAACTCGTCTCATTTCATCCTTCTCTAAATGATTAAAACATTGTTTTGATACATTTGTTAGTGATACCTTGTTAACAAGATTAGACATTACATTTTTGACAGGTTTATTTTTGATTCCAAATAATAGAATACCATAATAGCTAAAGCGTGTCTTCCTAACCATTTGAAATTATTCCTTAAAACAACGATGTAAGATCTATAAATAACTTGTACTTCCTTCACTTCAACACGTGATTATATTTTTACATTACGTTTCCCTGCATTTTTTTTTTTTGCATACATAAAGGTGGAATTTGAATAATACCCCCTCCCCTCATTGTATATTTTCCCTTGAGCAAAACACAAGCTCGAAATAATTTCCTGATGTTAAAATTAAGTAAGCGATGATATGATTAATATTACGAAGCTTTTTTATTTTTTTTATTTTTACTGCCGTGACTACATGTCATAAAATATTACCATCTCAACTATACATTCCATATTTACAATTGCTAATAGCAGTATTTCTATGGAGCGCAGAATGAGAATGTATTTAATAGTACAGCACCATTAAATAATTATCTAAAAGGCTCCCTGATGGATAAAACAACAATATCTTCAAGAATTTTACCTACTAAAAAGTTCTAAGAATTTTCCCTGCTAAAATTTTAGCATATAGCCTCACTAAAATACTACCAGTTTAACTGAAAATGTCAAAGTAACTTCAATGTCTTCTTTCTGAAAAAACCGACTCTGAAAGACTTCAATGTCTAAAATGTCTCAGGTTTTTATTTTGAATCTCAAATATTTTGAAATTTTTATATGATTGGTTTTTTTAAGTTAAAAACTATAAGGGGAGTTAGGCGTTGTGTGTAATATACGAATTCAGATATTTGATAAAATTATTTGATTAGCACAATAATATTTATATAATTATAATTAAAAAATTACTAGAAATCAATAATTATTATTTTTAAGTAATTCGAACTGTAACAAGGAGAAATATATTTTTATATGAATATATTAATTGATTATTTCGAAAGTTAGATGGCAATGAAGGACACCTACGCCAGTGCTTCTCAAACATTCAATATTTGTGTCCCAATTTTTAGTTACAACTTTTTCGCGCCCCCCATACAATAAAAATGCATTGGATGTAATAATAATGTACTTAGACGTTAAAGGTACAATACGACTTCAATTACAAACCATAAATTTTATCCAGATAACTATTGAGTTTCGTATGTGTTGCTTTCAAATAGTATAAGTATAGCAAAGTTTTTTAAAGAAAGGTTTATTATTAGAAGTTTGACAATACTACAATTTGTTTAATATTATAAATTCTTTTTCTATACTTATATATATACATTATTTGTTTCTAATATTTAATTTTGCACACACTCACACATACAGACACAGATAAAGTATAAATATAAAAAAAAGAACAGTTAGAGCTCCAATTTCTAATTTTAAACCTTTCTTTGAAAAACTTTGCTCTGCATGAAAAGTTCATGGGAGTCACCAGTATTTATTAAACTAGTTTTTTAATTTAGTATTGTTAAACTATCTCAATTAATGTAAATACATTATCCCAAAATACTTATAAGTTATTTGGATATTACATTAGTGTAAATGTATATTTTATTTTTATTGTATCATAATGTATATTTTCTTTTGTAGCCCTAAGGAATTTATTACTTTTTTTAAAGGATAATCTTTTTTTTTTTGACGAATTTTCGAATTGCTCGAGCCTCCCATATGGGATTATCACGTCCCCCTGAGGTGGGGGCACAGTTTAAGAATCGCTGACATTTCGTTATCTGAAACTTCTACAGAATATCATGCGAGGACTTTGAGATGCATCTAAATTTACAGTGAGCCACAAAATTGAGTATACACCTTAGAAGCTTAGAGACTTTTTGCAATTACAAATTAAATATTGCTTTAAGATGATTCAAATTTTTACCTTATATACTTTAGTCTATGCTTTACCGTACTATACTAATAAAATTGTTACGTTTATTTATTTTTTACGAAAAAAAAAAAAAGATCTGAGACGAGAGGAAAAACAACACCACAAAAATAAGTATACACCTTTATTAATTTCCTTTTAACGTACAAATTAATATTTTGTTTCATAACCTTTTGCTTGAATTACAGCTTGTAATCTTCTGGGCATAGATTCTACCAGTGTTTTAGTGGTTTCAACAGAAATTTTAGCCCATTCTTCTCTCAGAACCTTCTTGAGAACTTCCTTTCTTGTGATTTCGTGCTCATGTACAGCTTTCTCTAATTGCGACCACAAATTTTCTATGACGTTTAGGTCTGGAGACTGGGCTGGAGTGTGCAATTGCTTCCTGCAGTGGTACAGCAAGTATAACTGCACAATCTTCGCTGTATGCTTGGGGTCGTTGTCCTGCTGGAATATGAAGTCTGACCCAAGCCCTAACTTACTGGCACTTTCCCCCCAAGTTATCCTTATAAATCCCCAAATATACATGTTTGTCCATAATATCATCAATAAAAGCAAGCTCTCCAACTCCTCCAGCCGACATACAACCCCAAACGAAGACAGATCCACCCCCGAACTTGACTGTCTTAATGGTGTTTTTAGGTGACAGTGCTTTCTCAGCTTCTCTCCATATTTTAAATAGTCCCCATCGCTTCCGTATTGATTAAACTTACTTTCACATCAGAACATATTACAGTGTTCCAGAAAGAAATAGGCTTTAAACGATGTTCTTTGTGGCGAAAATCATTCTCTTTTGTCTATTCACATTCTTGATGAGTGGCTTTCGTATTGGTGCACGGCCATGAAACCCATATTGGTGAAGAGTACGTCGAATTGTTTCATCCGAGATCTTTTCCCCCGATTGTAGAGGACATCGATAAAGCTAGTTTAGAGGCACTCACCCTCGGATCTTTCTTTACTGAGTGAATGATCTTCCTCTTCGCTGTAGAGTACTCAGTATTTCCTTACGTCCTCTTCCAGGAATATTGGCCACAGATCCAGTTTTTTTTTTTTTTTCTCTTCCAGGAATATTGGCCACAGATCCAGTTTTTTTATACTTCTGTAGAATTTTTTGGACACAACCATGAGTTACACCAATCAACGAAGCGGTTTCTCGAAGAGATTTTCCCTCTTTCGACCATTTTACAACCAATAAACGTTCAGATTCAGTAGTTTCTCTACGAGAGCTCATTTTACGATTTTTAATGAGAACAAATACTATTTAAAAGCATTGAAGTGCAATAGCACGTGTTATAAGCAGCAGCTACTCATGAAACTCTTTAAAGAAAATTTGAAACTAAAAAAAGTGGTGGCAAAATTAACAATATATAGAATTGTGTTATTATAGGATGGTAAAGCAGAGGTTAAATTATTTAGGATAAAAAAAATATCTATTTTAAATCAATTTTTAATTTGTAATTGGAAGAAATCTAAAAGTTTTAGAGGTGTATACTCAATTTTGTGGCTCACTGTATATACAAGTAATATAAAAAATAATAATAAAGTCAATTCTCCTACTTAGGTCAACAAAGAAAAATTATATTTTAGTTAATTAAATTTAATTTTTGAATTAATATTTGAAAAAAAGTGTATCAACGTCAAATGTCATCCACTACAAGTTTAAAAATACATATTTGAAGACAAGAAAAAATCCGTTAGAAAAACTTACTTGCGCCGTCTGTTGGTGCCAGTTCTAACTTCGTGAGTGAGTGAATATGAACGCCGCACTATTCAGTTACTCGAAGGCTTTTGGCGATGGACCTCGTAATTTTGAAACATGGTCAAGTGACGAGGATGACACCTGTGAGCTGGCACCCCCTCTACTAACTTTCACACCACATCCGCGGGAGAACGTTTGAGCTCTCGAGAGCTTTAATGTACATCGCTCCATTACACGGTGGGTCTTCAGTGGTACTAGATTTGAAATCATGACACGCCAGCCACAAGTCCGTTACCTTGACCACTAGGCTACCGAGGTCCTTCTAACTTCGTCAGTGAGTGAGTGAATGAGTGAATATTAACGTCGCACTGTTCAGCTACACGAGGGCTTTTGGCGACGGACCGCGTAATTATGAACCATGGTCAAGTGACGCGGATAACACCTGAGCTGGCACCCCCTTCTCCTAACTATCACACCACACCACCCTACACGGTGGGTCTTTAGTGGTACTGGGCTCGAACTCATGACACGCTAGCCATGATTCGCTAACTTCTTTAGAAGAAACTCAGAAAATTTTTTTAAAACAAAATTAAAATTTCGTTCAAAAATTAATATTTGAAAACATTATATAGACATCGTCATTCACTAAAAGTTTAAAAATTCTATTTGAACTTCAGTGGAGGAATAAAAAGTATTTTATTAGCGATTGAAAATTTGAACAAGGTGTATATATATATATATAAAGGGGAAGGAGAACTATTAGTAGGAATTGAAAACTGTGCAGTATTCTCAAAATTTTATAAGAAGCTATCGGTCCTCATCTAAATTACAGGTGAACTTGTAAAATTCCGTTAATATTAAGTCTTATTATACATGTTTTAAAATTATTGAATTTATTTGATAGCTTTTGATAATGAAATTTAATATTTTTAAAAAGGAATTTGTGTGGTTAATACGTAATAAAAGTCTTTACTGAAAAACTAGCTACAAATCACGTCAAAACTACAAATACAAACTTCCTTCATTGATAAAATGAACTATTTGGGAATATGCAATATACTACACTCAATTGATGGAATGAACTATTTGTGAATATGTAATACACACTCATGCCACAAAAATTTGCTCACCGAAATACAGTTCTCAGAATTAAACGAAATTTTACATACGTTAAGAACAACGTTGATGTAAGCGATAACAAAATAAAAACAAAATGAGTAAAAATTACAAATGAATGGAAGCCACCCATTCGGTTTTTTTACTGTTTTGCTTTTAGTTATCATAGAATTACTATGGCCATGATCAAATTCGAAAATGCTCCTCATCAAATTCGAGTGGTTGAGTGAATATTAACGTTCAGCTACACGAGGGCTTTTGGTGACGGATCTCGTAATTTGGAGCCATGGTCAAGTGACGAGGACGACTCCTGAGCTGGCACCCTTCTCCTAACTACCACACCACACCAACGAGAGGATGTTTGAGCTCTCGAACGATTTAACGTGCATCGCTCCCCTAAACGGCGGGTCTATTGTGGTACTGGGCTCGAACTCATGACACGCCAGCCACGATCCGTTACCTTGACCACTAGGCTACCACGGCCACACTCATCAGATTTGAAGGAAGGGTTATTACAAATAAATACCCAATTGTTTTTTGCCACCCATTCGTTATAGTGATTAATGACACTGGTTGTTGTGCCGTTGGACCTGGGTCCGAATCCCGGTGAAGGCATGGATGTTTATAAATCTATAGTGCCCCTTCGTTGCATGGGGGTACTCTAAATCGCCGTCGAACCACAAGTCATCTCGTGAGGTTGGAGAAAAGGGAAGAGAGGCAATAGGCCTCTAACCAAACCGAGAGTCCTCTCCCTCAAAATTGGGGTGGGACCAAGCCAAATCACACTGTTATCTGTCTGGTGCTCAAAACTACGTCTAATGATAGACGTACAACTAGCCCCTTGCCTCGATGAATTTCGTGGACCTTGAACTGATGTTACTGTTGATCAGGTGGGATAAATAACAACAACAACTGGAATGAATGAAGGTTTTTGTACACTTCTGGATCACCTCTAGCATGGATGCATTATGTGATATGGTCAGGCATTGCAGCATACATCCTGTGACATTTCGTTCTCCAGTTGATGTAAAAGCGTATCTAATTCCACCAAACTCGTTGGGTGTCCAACTTGCCATCCAGATATCCTTGATCTATAACAAATTTGGAGATAGAGCAGGCCAGAGAAAGGTAAGAATGTGGTGGTCCTCTGAAACTCTTTCTGTGTTTGGGCTGCATCTGTGTTTGGGCATTGTCCTGCTGAAAAAGGCTTCAATGAGCGGAAACACATGTGGCTGAAGAGTATCACGAACTTACCTCTGCGCTGTCATGAAGCCATGGATCAATAAAAGGAGTAGCAATGTGTTATATGTGCTATGGCACCCCATTCATTCGCACCAGTTGTAGGAGGGTTGTGCCGCTGTACTGCGAAGACACTATTGAGACGTTCACCACGGGGCTTCGACACACGTACACGATTGACATCAGTGCACTAATTGAATCTAGATCCATCACTAAAGACGACCTGATTCCATTCGGTTGCAGTCCAATACCTTTTATTGCGACACTACTTCAAACAGAAGTGATTATGAATGGGTGAAATTGGTAGTGCACATAATGGGTACTGCAATAATAACTGTCATTCAGCCAGGCACTTTTCCGATGCTAAGGAATGATACAGAGATCAGCAGTGAAAGTGTGGCATGAGTATGGATGGTGGGCAATGAGGTAGTTGGTGCTATGCGTTCGTGTTGTATGATGAGATGGTGTTCTGGGCTATTGATCTTTCGAGAGTTTCCTGAGTCTTGTTGCTGTGGAACAGACCTTTTTCTTGTCCACTGGTCCCAACACCTTCTCATAGTAAAGTGAGGATGGCCTAGATGGCGAGCTAGTCACCAAACTGACCAACTTTCTTCCATTACCTTTGAGTGATTCCTGACCCCTGCTGGGGGGCATAATGTGGCCATTCAGCAGTGCCGTTTTCCAAACAAGCAGTGCCGGTTTATCCATTGGATGCCTGGGCTGGCGCTTAAGGAACCGAGACTTGGAAGGGCCTGGATAAGCAGGACATATCAGATTTTCTGGATATAAATTTCGATCCATCAGTGACAAGGTGGCACGTATATCTTTTGCACCAGGGCCCTAATTGAGCTTAAATCGGCACTGCAAATAAGATTTGCTTATCTGTTTTATAACCCAAGAACAGTGATGTTCAACACCCTCTGGTGGCATAATGCAAAGAGAAATTACGTTGAATTTCTAAACATTTACGTATTTGCCTGATCGTACCTTCATGTCAAGTTTTGTAAGAATCCCACACTCTTGGTGCGCAAACTTTTATGGCAATGAGTGTATTAGTATTAACTTAGTATATATAATTAAGTGATTCCAAATTAAATATCTACTTAAAAAGATTATCATCCATAAATGGATGAAAGATGTTCATCATATATAAAAGTATTCACTTTACATTTAATCTTTAGTTATTAAGTCATCTCATTAAATCAGATGATACTTTTTTTTCTCTTATTGATCAATGAGACTAAAGCCAAAAACTTCCTGTTTAAAATGTGTTAAACTTCAAACAATTTGAGTTCTATACTGTTTTAAATTTTATCGAATACCTATAGAAAGTAAAGTAAATGATAAAAGTTTCTATTATAAAACTTCATAAATAAAATTGACTTCAGGTGCTTTTAGTGACCGACAATATTTTTTTTAAAATATAGGTTATTGATTTAAAAATAAAGAAAATATTTTTAATCCTTGTCAGGAAAAAAAGAAATCGGTTTCCTTTGAAACAAATTTTACCCCGTTTGTTTCATTTATTTGAATATTTGCAAGACCGTCTTCTGTTGATGATACTTATAGAGGGAATTGCTATGAATGATTTTGGCTAGATCTCAAAGCCTTTTTTTCTGTGCTTTTATACGTGTGATTGCTAACTTCTGACTACTATCAAGTTGGAATTCTTTCTAGATTTAATTATATAAGACAGACTAGATAGATAGAGAGAGAGAGAGAGAGAGAGAGTAGAGATTCTTTCTTCTTTTAGTTTTGACTGTGCAAACCAAAAACCATTTATCCTTATATCATTAAAATTGTCCAAGACCTAAAAGCTATAATTTATTTCAATCTTTGCATTCTTTAGAGAGACTGCTTTGGCGAAGATTCGCATCACTGTTTGAGTTTTAAATAAAGAATTGTGATCAATGTATCACAAAGGTGAACATTTCTCATCTATTAAATGACATAGATAAATGTCTATAAAACTTAGAAATCGTATATAATAATGTATAACATCCAATATGTCAGTCTAACGATAAATTAAGTTGGAAGAAGGTGTTTAAAAATATTGTTATAATTAAACAATGTGTGAATGAAAAATACACTATAAAATACCTTTGAAAACCACGAAAGAATGACTAATGAAAGCAAAATACAAAAACCACAAAACATATTAAATATTTAAAAGGAAGAAAAGTTATTTCCTTAAACAGAAATTGAAAAAGAAACTTGGAACCCAAAAGGAGGTTATACTAGTTTAATGGTATCACCATTTCAAATTCCATACAGAATACAGATTCCAAAACTATTCCGTATATATAAGCACTTCACCTATATTAGAAAGTAAAAAGAGATGCCTGTTAATAAAACTTAGTAGGTATACACATATATATATTTGAGTGAAAATCTCTTGGTTTTATTGATTTTATGGAAATTCAATTTATTATTAACCTCTTCTGACCCGAGACAAAAATAAAAGTTTGATATTTTGTAAGAGGTACTTAAATTTTTGTTTTAATCACTCTTATAAAAAAAGTGCAATGAAAATTTTTTAAAAAAAATTTATAGAAGCTGAGAAGGGGGGGGGGTGTATCACATATGATACATCAGGAACAAGACACTACATTCAGAGTTTTTTTCAGTATTAAGCAATATTGAAGTAATTAATTTAACCTTAGTATTTAATCACACAATACATATAATTCATAAATTCTACATGAAAATTAAGTTTTATTGGCGTTTTAAGTACATATAGTAGTATTATAAAAATAATATTTTTTTTTATTTTCGTGAAAGACCTTGAAACCATTGCTAGTAGTTGTAAAACATAGAAAAACCTTGCAGTCTGTGCATTGTACAGTTGTTCTCATTCCTACAATTGAACTCAAATCAGAATCATCGCGATTCATCAGTTCTTAACTTTCATCTGGTGTCAAATATTTCATTAAAATACTTATTAAATAAAAAATTATCAGAAAATATGGGTAAATATGAAAGGCAAACACCTCAACTAAAAATTTTAACTCAAGAAATACTTCTATCAATCTTCAAATCCCCCCCCCCCCAAATATAACAAAAGATTGAAACAAAATTAAATTAAAAAGTATGTTTATAAGTGATTGGGTTCTATTGTATCACAGGTGATACAAAAAAATTTCACAAGTCACTATGCTTTAATATTTCACTAAAAATTTCTTTTTTTCCTATTAACTAGTAAACTGAAGATATACAAAGAAAAAGCATATTTTAAAAATAGTTTAATATGTGAATATAAATAAGAAAAAAAAATACTTACTTCGATGACGTGCACACATCTTATTTTGATCCAGAGACGCTACTAGAAATCGCTGTCATGGGCAAGTACTGCCATGTATTAACTAAAGGAGGAAATTATATGCGGTACTTCACTTTGTATTTCATGTGATGCAACCGGTCGGTTCCAAATTTGTTTTTGCTGTTTAACCTTCACAAAAAATTATGAAACTTTTGTATCACATGTGATACAAAAGGACCGAGGAGTTTAAGGAAAGTTCGGTATTCAATAGAGAATGGTAAAGGATATAAGGAGATAATTTTCAGTGTAAACGAACGAATTAAAAAGTATAACCTATGTATGATAAGGCAATTGAAAATTATTCCTTTTATGAATAATTTTTTAAATATATCTCAGGAAAAAAACGTTCTGATTTTATTCAATTTGAAATTCTTTTCTCACTAAAATTTGTAAAAGAAACTAAATCAAAACATTATATGTATACAATATATATTGACTCCCCATCAGCAACTTAAAGTGTTATAATATGAGAGTAATACTAATTCCCATAAGATTAATGGGAGGGGGGTTGTCAGCTTGGCGAGTTTTATCTTGAAATTTGGAATTATTGCGATAGTAAGTAATAAATTTATTACAGCATCATGAAATTTTTTTTACATATAGAGAGATGTAATAAAAGTGAATTAAATCAGCTAGAAACTGTTAATATTTATTAAGAATGAAAACACGTTATTCTGACACATTTATCACTATATTTCAAGCATATTAGAAAGGAAAGTTACAAGAATGTTTTTTTTCCCTTTAAAAAAAGTTTCACTTCAATATAAACCATTGGATGTGACAAAAACGTACCATTTCAGCATAAAATATTAAAACCACTGTATACATACAAAATGACACTCGATTCAAATATACATAAATAAGCCTTGCTTTAAAAATAAACATCGATTGAACACTTGAATATCCTTACATGGAGCCGAAGGGTAGATATTGGATTTTCTTTCTGTTCTTTTTATACCTTATATATCTGTTTTCTTTTATCTGCTACGGTAGTGGGTATATCTAAAGATGAAATGTCAAAAGAATGTGGAGGGATAAAATATGGTTGTGTTTTGATATTGTAGATGTGTGATTTGGAGATCTAAGTTCTTCATTCAAGAAATCACGTGGGACGTTCTTGATTGCGCAATTTGTGGCATAAATTATAAAAATATTTTGTTAAAAATTTTCATTAAACTAGTATTCTGTAGATATATATATATATATATTTTCTTAGCTAGAAACTCATTTGAATCACACACATTAACGTTCAAAGAATTATATTTTAATAGAAAACTAGAACTTACCATATATTTATAAGCTGTCAAATTTTCTTCTTTTAATTTTAAAGCTAGATTGAAGAAACACACCGAAATTTTTAACAAAAAATATATAGCGTTACTTTATTATATTTTAATAAATTTAAAAAGATAAATAAAAAACACACACATTTAAATGATAAGAGTTTTCTTTAAATAGGTTGTAGTTAGTTAACTTGAAATTTGAAATAATTATATCGAAAGATGACAACCAGCTCTTAGAAAAAGGAGAAATTTCTTGTTCGTGACCACGGTAATCTAGTGATTATGGTCACGAACTTATGGGTGGAGTATCGCGGGTTCCGAGTCCTAGTGTCGCTGAAGACCCGCCATGCAGAAAGATATATGCTAAATCTATTGAGGCTCAATATCCTCCCGTTGGTGTTGGTGTGTAGTTTAGAGAGGGAGGTGCCAGCTCAGATGCCCTCCTCATCACTTGACCGCAACTCAAAATTACAAGGGTCATTGTCAATAGCCTCCGTGTCGCTTGACATTGCGATGTGTGTGTGTGTGTGTGCATGTAATTATCAATCTTCTACCCCACACCAATGGGAGGACGTTTGAGCATCAACAGAATTAACATGCATCGTTTCCCTACACGTTGGGTCTTCAGCTGTACTAGGCTCAAACACGCCAGTCACGTGTCCGTTACCTTGATCACTAAGCTACCGCGACCATCGATATATATATCACACAAAATCAACTCAAATTTAAATAACAGATAATACTTTTAAAGAAATATATAAAAGCACATTTGCTAAACTACAGCAAAATTAGTATGTCAATACTCTAAAACATTTACAATTCGACTTTTTTTTTCTTTTTGAAAAAAACCCTTAGTATTTTATTTTTATATAAAAAGATAAAATACTCAGTTTTGTACAATATAGATAATAAATTTTTATTTTTTATGAAAATAATTACCAATCTTTTAGGATTTTTTTAAAATTAACACAAAGTATTTTTAGTAATAAATCTTTAGACCAAACTATACATAAAACACTTTATGTTGTTCTATTTCATGATTCTGCGCTTTTGAATTCATATTCTGGATAAATAATAGCAAATACTTTATACTTATAAACTGAAAAAAATTTCAGCTCATTTAAGAAATTTATCTTACTAAAGCACAATTTTCCATACTTACAATTCCATAATGAAAATCAATTTTCCTTTTTTTTTAAAAGACATTTTTAAAAATAGACTTTACGTTCTGTCCTAGAAACTTAAAGATTAAATGAAATAACGTGAAGATTTTAATCAAGGAAAAAAAATGGAAAACATTTGTGCTCAATCAGAAATCAAAGGAAACTTTTTACCTTCACTATTTTCTGCAATTAGTAAGTCAATTTCTTCCAAGCGCGCATAACCTGAAAAGTAATTTAAAGGCAAATTTAGCAGACATGCTCTAATTGGTATTAATTGATTTTTTAATTTCAAAAATTCAATTAACTTTTTCTAAACTACTTTCATAATGGTTTTTCTCAAAGTTAAAACCTTTTCAGTTGTTGATTGTTAATTTTTTTTAGAATTCTTCCTGAAAGGTTTGGCAAATGTTTCTATGGGTTCGAAGTTTAATTATTTTTTTTTCTTCTCTTCTGAAAGAAAAGGCATAGAAATTGCGTATAAATAGTTTTTACTATTTAGCATAAGACTTAATTTGGTATTTAAGAACATATTAAAAGAACTGCATAGATAATGAAAAGGATATTTTTTAAAAATTGTTCCTATTAGAGTGATAGTATAAGTGGAAGATAAGAGTAAGTAATGTTACATAATTTTTACTTTCTTGACAATGCTTTACTTATATTGTATAAGTATTTAAGGTAGAATATTTTTTTCCAATGATAATTTTTATTTGAATCAAAAGATTCAGGTTTAGTTACTAAATTCATTAATGAGAAAAGGATGGCTCTTATAAATGAATCTACTAAAAATGTAATTAATTTAAATAATTTTAAGTTTTTTTAAAAAATAATATAAAGCTACATTTAGACATGAAGCAAATTAAATGCATCAAATTATCTGTTTGCATAGATTGTATTTTATCTAACAATATTTAGTTTTTAAGAAAACCAAAAAGTAACATATTGTAAGAGAATTATGCAAATTAGTAACAGACGAGTGTACATTTCTTGAGAAAGAATATTTTTTAGCATACAGGTTCTTCGAAACTTAATTAAGAAATAAAGTCTATATGAGAGTTTCATCTTCATTAAGTATTTAAAATAACTGTTAGTGTTTTATTAATAAATAACAAATGATAAATATCACATAATCATGTTGTGTGCTTTTATAAATGGAGAAAATATATATTTTATGGCTAAATTTTTAATTTATTTTTTACTATTAATAAGTGAAAACAAAAAGGATTTAAATGAAATATGTCTCAAATCCCTATAACTATTTTTGGGAAGTAGGGGATACAATTTCTGTACAATCATTTTACATGAAATTTTTTGCCATACATTTTATTAATTTTTTTCTCACATTGTAAAAACTTTAAATTTGTTTATGATAGAGCTGAAATTGAATTGTTAAAATAATAAAAAATATCAATTCAATACGTTTAGATTATATTAAAAACTTCAACATATATTTTAATGTGACATTGTTTGCAAAATATTATATTATGTAATATAAAATTCTAATTTATTAAAAAAAGTTATAAATCATTTAGAACATTCATCTAAATGATCTTATTTAGAACAAGTTGTTTTTTATTAGTAAGAACGCATTTTTAACATTTTGTTTGAGATTTTTTAAATTTATATTATTTTCTGTAGTACCATTAATGGTATATTTGTGTTGTATTAGTGTACATGTAGATTATAATAAAACTTCTCTAATGTACAGTGTCCTTAAGCTATAAAAAGCGAGAGAATTGCCACCAAATTTGGTATCCACACTATGCATGAAATGATATCAAGGAATTTTTAAAATAAAATCTAAAAATATTCATTAGGTTGCACTTTGCATGGAAAGTGGAATTTTTAACAAAAGTAATGACCCTCACCGAATGCAAAAAAGTTTGTGAATTCCTTAATCTTTTAAAAAAGTATCCAACCGCTTAAAATAAAGGCAGGAGTATTAATATCAGATCGACTGTTCTAAATGAATAATAATAATTACAAAAATTCTCAACTTGCAGAAACAGGTACAGATTATAACTAAGCAGTTGTTACCCGTATTCTGGAGAAGATGCGGGACCTTTCTCGATGTGTATGAAGTTGTGTACATCTAAACTTTCAAGATGTTGGGCAGTGTGATGAATAGCATATTGTAACCTTACTGGTGTTAGGTTTCCAACAGAAATGAATATAACGAAATTCTTTTAGTCAGCCAATGTTGAAACATCTCCACGAGAAACCAGATTCTTTGATTGTAGCCCCATAACCTGTAGAAAATCTGCAGGTATTTTTTTCACTGCTCATTGAGATTCGTTTAGCAACAAACAAACTCCTATTTTTGAAAACAATTACAATACAGTACGAGATTTTACGTCAAACCGAGTCCAACAATATTTATAAATATGTTTCCATTTTGATTTTTGGTGACCACATATCAATGAGAATGATTCAATGTGAGTGCCTTAAGCTCGCATTATATTGTCTAGCAATGGTTTGCTTATACGTTAAATTTTTGATAATAATGAATCATGGGTTGTTATAGGCACAAAAATTGAAAAAAATGTCATCGAATGGTGGTATTGTACCGTTGCAAATGACAAACAATTATTCTATGACGGTTCATTTACATTTAGTCGAAAATCTCGTTCTTTAAAAAGAGCAACATGTCTCATACTACGTGTGAACCCATATGCTAGACAAGAGGTCGTCAACCTTATAGGTGTGTTAAACCAATCTAGCAATATAATTCAGCTGGCTACGTAGGAGGAAATATTTTAAACAAATCGATTTCCTCTGCAATGCTTATAAATTTGTGGAATAAAGATCAAAAATACAAATTAGAGTTTTTATTATATATTAATTATACATCATTTAAAGATATTTATAAACATAAAAATAAGCAACATAAAATATAACTATCTCCTAAACATAAATAAAAACTTCAAATTGTACATATATTACGTATTATGTATTTTTAAGAATATTTATGAAAATAAGAAATAAATCATAAATAAAATATAAGTATTTCTGCAAGATAGTTAAATAAAAAAATTAAATTTTAATGTGCATTTTGCCCCCACTTTATCAGGGTACAATTTGTGACTTTGACACTTTATTCTAACGTGTTAAGTAGTTCATTGCTCAAACCCAGTTTTTTATTAGTTTGAATTCAGATCGAAAAGTATTTGCATACCAAATTTTATTATATTTCTTTTTACTTGTCTCTAAGCAAAACGGGAACTTTTCGAATATTATCCTAAATATCCAATATTTAGGGTATCCAATATTAATCCTAAAATTTTAAAGATTGAGGATGATTATTCATTTGTATTTTTGAATACCAAAACACATTAAATCCTTAAATATAAACATTTGAAACCAGTATTTATGCCACAAACACTACCTCAAAGCATTAAATGGCATAGAGTTTGCACCAAAATTCTTTTTTAATGGAAACAACTACGTGAAAACATTTCATTATTCTTATGACTAGCATATAACAAATCAGGCATATGTAGCTTTGCCAAGTCAATAAATTTTAAGTTTACAGAGATGAAACATTAAGATGTGAGTACAAAAAATCACATTCAAGGCCTCGGAACAAATGCACAAAAATTCAAATGGATTCAAATTACCTGTCCCTTATTGTTAAATCCATTCTATCAAAATATCTTCAACACTTAATACAGATATATATAAAGTATGTGTGTGCTTGAGAATTATTCTTAATCTAGAGTTATGGATAAATTTAATTATATAATATTTTTGTTTGAGTTACGTAAGGAATGTGTGAGATATGCATCGGCTTATGCTTTATAAAATTTGCTGGGTTGCTGTACAAATAGATTTTCTAAAGTTAGACATGTATAAAGATATCAGAGGGTTGGAATCGAACAGAAAAAAGGGACTTTTTTTGAAAGATTGTCGATGAAAATTGAACAGTATTTGGCGAAAAATACAAGCAATTTTACCATTTTAAATTTAAAGAGCTTTTATTTAATTTTAGAATTACTTTTATTAGTCCTATTTCCAAGAATTATATTTCTTGAAAATAAGAAAAATAAGAGTTGCAGAGTGGAATAAAAACTAAAATATATTTCATTACATGTGTGTGTGAGCATGGAATAAATTTATACATCAGATCATGTATGTTTAATGTAATTAAACATACCTATATAGCATTATTTCTTTATATATATTTAGCCTACATATTTTTATTTTGAATGACTTATATCAATATATTCAACAGGATTATAAAAGTACAAATTTTCTGTGTATTTTCAAAACTAAATATTTCTTAATTTAGAGATATATACACTTAACATTAAAACTATAATTTTTAAAAATGAAAATAAGGAAAGTACATTGGCTAATTGCTTTTAGTTTAGAATATTTATCCATTAGAGTTAAGTATCTTGTTAAAATAATTATATAACATCTAGTACTACAATTTAAATGACACTAAATTTATGTAAAACTTTTTGATTTCATAATGATAAATTGTATCCATAAGTTAGAAAAGTGAATTTAAGCTGTCTTCGGTTTTAAAATACTTTTTATTATATTTTTGCGTTATTACACCATAATTTACAACTAATTCAAACGTAATTAATTCAATTAATACTTAACCATCAATTGCATTTTGAACACAATGAAAAATTAAATCCCGTTCAGGGAATCATAGCAAAAAGTATTACATAAAATTTGATGACTACCGAAAGAATCATACAATTGTAAATAAAAACTTATACGAGAGTAAGAGCTGTTATTAAAAAAACTATATGAAATTGTGTCCTCCTCACCATAGATGTAATGATAATTTGCAGAGTTTTAACACGATTCATAGATCGATATCGTAAGTTCTTAACAGTGAGGTCTGAAAGATACAAAGTATCCAATGTTAAATAAGTTTCTGAAGACACTACTTGAAATTTGAATAAAAATACGGTAACTTAACAAAGGAAAAACCGATGCTCTCGTTACACAAATAAAACTTCTGTATACCTACTACTGGTCATTGCCGAGAATTCATGATCAGTGAGTGAGTGAGAATTATATTATGTCGCACTATATAAAGCAAAACGAGGGCTATTGGAGACGGAACTCGTAATTTTTTGATCATGTTCAAGCGAAGAAGACTACACTTGAGCTTTCCCCACTTTCCTTAACACCACATCAACGGGAGGACATTGAGTCTCAACAGATTTAATGTTCATCGGCCTCCTCTACACGAAGAGTCTTCAGTGGCACAAGGATTCGAAAAAGTGACACTCCGTCTCCGAGTTCGTGACCTTAATTGCTAGGCTACTGCGGCCACAACTCACGATCAGAGTTTTTCTGTCCAGTTATGGGTTTGAATCTTGATATAATTGTAGAGAAATCGGTGTTGATGATGTCTGTCTGAGCCCATAATCCACGCTTTGAAATAATGTGGAAGCTTCGAGAGTGGGTGTCATTTTGGCTCCGGTGTCATTTTCGTTACTTGACCGTGGTTTAAAATTACGAGGTCCGTCACCAATACCCTTTGCGTTACTTTGAAGTGCGATGCTAATAAACTATCAATCAACCACTAGTTTCAAAGATAAAAAAAAATTAAACAGAAAAATTGCCCCAAAACTGAACAATATTTTACTGCTATTGAATGGATATGGTGCTGTTATAAGGGATATTTTTGCTTAAAATAATAAATGTTCCTCATATGCCATGTTTTTAGTCTGCTTAAAGTTGCATGTATTATTTTAACCTTTCATCTACCAACGGTACTCACCACTCATTTGAAAATTACATAGAATAACAATTTGTGTGAATATTCTGACAATATTTCGCAGGAACACTCTTTTAATTCCCCTCTTCCAGGATACATGGCAGCACAAGTTCCATAATGAATACTTTGGCGGGAAGGAGAATATATATATATATATATATATATATATATATATAGTTTTAAAACATAAATTGCGTTTTCAGCTGACATTATTTTGATCATATAGCTAAGGTTCTCATTTTTGTTCCAAAAAACTATTTAATGTCAAAAGGTAAGTGTCTTATTTTGATTGTATGTTAATTAAAGCCTTAGAAAACGATTTGACTATTTATTTTATGTATACAGTGTATATAATTAATTTTAGAGTTTTATAACTTTGTGGTACTTATAAGTACCGACAGCACACTGAATGTTACAGCAAGAACTTAGTTCTTCTTTTGTCCGTGTAGTTTACTGTGGTGTTGTAGCGTCATCAATATAGAGCAATAGAGTTATGCTTTTTTTGGCATTTCTTTTTAGCTTAATTTATTTATTTTCTACATTTATGTTTTTGTTTTGACCCTCTATCTACCGCATTATGATTTACTGCAATTTTTTTTTCGTGTAATATTTTTCTTTTGAATCGCTAGATAATAAAATAAATAAAATACTCAAGATAAATAAAATACTCAAATTTGGGAAATTTAATTTGTTAGAGCAAGTAAATTAAATTAGTACCTTAAAGTACCGTCGGAACATTAAGGTTTAAAATATTCTCATAAGGCAAAAATAACGAATGACTATTTTAACGGATTTTTAACTCTTAAAAATGCTAAATAACCAGAGAACACTAATATTTTACAGCCCAAAATATTTATTTTTGAAAATTATTAAATTTTTAAAATTTATTTACTTTTTTTACACATAAAAGCAGGTTTTAAAATTAATTAGATGATATTCAAAGAAACAGTTTCTATTTTCATTAATACACACAAATTAATTACACGCTGTGCATTTCGAATGAGATTTCAATTGAATGTTTTTTTAAAGCCCTGCATCCTGGGGTAGGAAATACTGTATTTTCTGTACATGAACCTGAAGTCTTGTTCAGTTTCAAGATCACTATTTTAAGGATTTAACGAAAATTCCAGCAGAAAATTCGCTGGGACGTCTTCATCTAAAGAATCATCGGTTAGTGCATCCCTGCTTTCAGATGGTAGATTTTGCAATACATTCAAAGCTTCTTGAAGACTAAGCTTCTTTTTTCTATACACTTCAAGAAAAATAAAATAATAATAGTAATAGCACATTGAAAACATCCTATTATTGTAAAATCTCAGTTACAAATAAGAAAATTAAAATTTTGCTAATTTTTGAATACATTATAGATATTTAGATATTCCATTTAATTGTGTGGTTTAAAAAAAACTCAGATTTAAAATTCAAAATTTTTTGAAAACTTAAAAATTAAAGAATAAAGAAGCAAAATAAATAAGTTAAGAAAAATAAATGTTAAGAAAGGCATAACTCTATTGCACAGCAGTGATGACGCTGCAACACAAGAAAAAACAACAATAAGTTACACGGACGAAAAAAAAGTTCTGGCTCTAACACTCAGTGCAGTCGGTACTTATAAGTACCACACAGTTACTCAACTGTAAAACTAATTATATACATAAAATAAATAGTCAAATCGTTTCTAAGATCTTAACTAACATACAATAAAAATGAGACACTTACTTTCTGACATTAAATACTTTTTCGGAACAAAAAGGACAATTTTAGCAATATGATCAAAACGCAACTTTTCTTTTAAAACTATTCACCTTGCTTCTAAAATACTCATATAGAACCTGTACTTACATGTATCCTGGAAAAGTGGAATTATCCTGTGTCCTGGAAAGAGTGTTCCTTAATAAATATCGTCAGAACATTGGGAAAAATGGTTATTCTTTGCAATTTGAAAGTGAGTGATACTTATAAGTATCATCGCTAGTTAAGGGTTAACGTTTTCAAAAAATTTTGAACTTTAAATCTGCGCTTGTTTTTTTTTTTACCACACAATTAAATTAAATATCTATAATTCATTCAAAAATTAGCAACATTTTAATTTCTTTATGTGTAACTGAGATTTAACAATAATAGGAGGTTCAAGGTGATATTATTTACTTTTTTTTTCTTTTTCTTAGAGTGTCTGAAAAAAAAACTCATTCTTCATGAGGCTTTGGATTTATTACAGAACCTACCATCTGAAAGTAGTGATGCACTAACAGATTATTCTTCAAATGAAGAAGTCCCAGCAAATTTTCTGCTGAAATTTTTGTTAAATTCTTAAGATGGTGGTCAAGAGACTGAACAAGACTCAACATGCAGAAGTTTATAATCAGAAAATACAATATTTCCTAACCAGGATGCAGGGCTTTAAAAAACTTTCAATTGAAACCTCACTCAAAATGCACTACGCGTAATAAACTTTTGTGTATTAAGGAAAAGAAATACTTATTCCTTGAATATCATCAAATTAAATTTAAAGGGAGAACCTGCATTTATGTGTAAAAAAATAAATAAATTTTATAAAAATCATAATTTTCAAAAATAAATATTTCGTGCAGTAAATTATTAGTGTTCTCTGGTTATTTAGCACTTTTTTAAGAGTTAAAACTCCGTTAGAAAAGTCATTCGGTCTTTTTGTATTATGACAACATTTTAGACCTTTGTGCACTAACTGTGCTTTAAAGTACCATTTTAATTAATTAGCTCTAACGGATTAAATTTCCCAAAGTTGAGTATTTTATTTATGTATATCCCTTAATTTTCAATCTAGTGATTAAAAAAATATTGTACGGAAAAAATTGCAGTAAATCATAATGTGGTTAATAAAGGGTTAATACATACTTGTGTGTGTGTGTGGAAAATGGATTCCATTACTATGTGTATAACATATTCAATCATGCAATCAAATTATTATTTCCAGAATAAATAAAAAGCATTTATACGAACCTGCCGGTTAGTTCTGCTCTAGATGTTACAAAGGAACAGTAGTTTAGTTTTTGAGATATCATACACTTTGAATTTCTTTGTATGAATATTATACACGATCAGTGCACATAATATTTATACATAGCTAAGGTTTTCTCATTTAGCAGACAAAAATAAAAGAAGACCGATATTTAAAAAAAAAAGATGCATATTTATTAAATGCAAACATAGTTGATTTGAAGAAGATGAAAAAAACTGTAATCTCTTTATATTATTTTAGAATCTTTAGTTCAATTTTAGATTTAATCCTTATGTTATCATACTTGTAGTTTTCAGGTTTTAAAAAAAATCTTTTTAAAAGGTCTAAACTGTATTATTTCATGTGTTTAATAAGAAGAATCATAAAAAAATTTAATTAACTTCCAATTTTTTATGAAAAACTATTGCATTTTGAAAAAAATCTAAATAATTATGTCAGATTATTTTTTAAAAAAACTTCACTATATATGGGTAATGAACCTTGTACTTTTGAAACTTACTCAAGTAATGAGGGTCTTAAGTGGCATCAAGATTCGACAAAAACGAAGTCAGCTACGAATCATCGACCATGACCACTAGGCTATGACGCCACTCAATTATTTTTAAAATAATTAACTTTTGAAGCCTTTGAAACACATTTCTTTTCTTCGTGTTCTTTTACGTTTTCAGAAAACAAAGGGCTTATCAGGAATGTCAAAAAGCAGGCTAAGTTGAAATTATTCAATCATTCTATTCTATGCTAATCAATTTTCAAATGACAATATAATTACAATTTTAAATAGTTTCATAGGGTCTTAGGGTATCTAAATGACTTATCGTATAGTTATTATACTGTCATGCCCACTGTTATTAGCCGACAAGTATTTATTTATCATCTTGTAAGACTCAAACATATGTAAATTATCTGCGGTAAGATTTTTCTAACGTGTCTACTTTTGAAGTATGTCGTAATATTTAACAAGCCAAGGTGAAAAATGCTTTTTAACACGATAATCTGTTGCAGTAATCAATTAGAACGGCAGTCAATAGTTTAAGTAGACAGCTGCTTACAACAATGAAGGAAAATATCAGTATTGTAAATGAACGAAATTCCGAAAAAATTATTCATGTTCTAAAGGTATGCAACTAATTTTGGAGCCATGATTTTGAAAGAGCAAATGAATGAATAATTTGTTTGATATTTAATGTTATCTGTATTAGAATATACATAGAATATTGTTTTAAGAATATTAATAAAATAAAAAAAATTGCCCTTCTTTGGATGATAATAGAAATTTTCGTTATATCATTCAGTAAACAAAAAATTGTACTCAAAAACCGGTGTACTATTAATTAGTTGTTACTGACAACTTTCTCACGACTATTGCGTAATATGAAACGTAGCTGTCAAAAAAAATCAAATGTTACAATCATTATAGCGAGTTTGAACTTGTCATTTTGCTGTTTGTTGTGGTTGGAAGAAACGTGTGATTTCTCTTAAATATTTTTTATAATTAACCTGAGATTTTTTTTTTGTTAGTAAAAGTGATAATGAGTGGGGAAAATGTTTGTTTTTTGTGTTTCTGCTTTTTCTGTTAATTTTATATCGAATACTCCAAATAACCTTCCCAAAACCATGTAGAAGAAATTTGCATCACCATGCAGTTGTTTGTTTCACTTGTAATGTATGACGAAAATGCATTTTACCACACATTAATTTTATTATTTTTGTAGAGAAATTTAGAAAAAGGGGACACATATTTAAGATCACTAGGACCAGTTAAAAAGTGGTTGGCTATCAGAAGACGGTCCTGATGACGAAAATTCTGACGACGAGTATCACGATGCAGATGAAATTAGAATAATAATAATAATTCTTTTTTAACTAGTATCAGGGATAAACATGATACAAAGATATATTGTTTTCCTATCTATTTTGTACTGAGCTTAACATGTAGATTTGAATGATGAAGGAAATTTCCACATCATACTTTTTCATTTTTATATTACATATTTATGCGGCACTTTTCAAAAAATTCTTCTTTAATCTTGAGCATGAATTATATCATTCTAGTTTATTTCGCACAAAAAGGAAAAATCATGCAAAAGCAAAAGGCTAAAAGCACTTTTTTGGCCAAAAAAGTGATGAAAAATGACACATTTTCAAATCCTTTTCCTTTTATGAAAAATGTTTCTATAATGATAATATTTACCCTACATGTAGCTAGAACTTCTCCACGTAACTGTAACTTGCATATAACATAGAAGCGGGTTTGTTCATATTTTAATATATCAGAATAAAGAAATTCCTACAAAATAATCCCCGGTTATATCAGTTCAAATGATTGTAACTGAATTACTGTGAAATTTTTAAGTCTTTGTAGAAACTCGACAGAGAAGTCATAACTATACGTAGGCAAAATATTAATTATAGAAGCATTTTCCATAAAAAGAGAATGTTTTTAAAATATGTAATGTTTTCTTTATTTTCTGCAAAAATAATTGCATTTAAATAAATTTTATTTTATAATATTATTCTTAAAACAATTTTATGTGCATATTCTAATTTAGGTGACGCTAAATATCAAATAATTCATTTATATCATTTTTCAAAATCACGGCTCTGAACGTAGTCTTATATTTTAAGATTTGTTATAGTTGACAAATATGAGTATTTAATAAAGTGTTTAGTAAAATAAATCTGAATCAGTTAAATATATATCGCAAAGGTAGTTTTTGCCAAAATTTAGTTTAAAAAAAAACATTTCATTATTAGTTGAATAAATAAAACATGCTTTTCGTTCCATGTATTCAGAAATATTGAGTGATAATAATGATGAGTTATGCTCCTGTCTTTCTTAAAGAAAATTTTGATATAACACATCGGAAAATAAAAAAAAAATTAGTTTGCTTCCCCTAAAGGCCTGTGATACTTTCTTTACCCCCAATTAAGGGGAATGTTAATATAATCTTTTTAACAAAGTATGTTCAATAGTTATTTCTTGAATAGCCTCAGGGTTGTGAGAAAAGTTTTTACAAATGGTGTCAATTTTTCATTTCTTTCAATTAAACCTTGCATCGAAAACTTTATTTAGGAAACTATAATCCTTTTTTTTTTGAGCTTGTGGAATGGAAAGATAACAGAAAAGAAAGAAGAAATCCAGAATCTTAAAGATTATATTAATTCATTTTTAGCAGTATCCATTTTTCAACATCGATTTGTAACATTTTTCTCAAAATTAAAAGGTAATTATTCGCAATTTTTTGAACTTTATTTGTGTTAAGTGTGCAAAAACTGTTAGAAAGGGAAAAAATAGAGCTAATCCAGTGTAATATTATTTTGCTTTAAGCAGAACGTTTGTATTTGTTCATGGATCTTTTTTTTTTAATTTCTATTATTTGAGAATTAAAATAGATAAATAAGATCGTCAAAAACACAAATGAATAATAATGAAACAGAAAACTGGATAGAGAGAGAGAGGTTAATATTTATACAGGTATTTTTAAACAGAAAAATAGTATTCTAGTTTCAGAGTAAATATTATAATATTAATAAATATGCCTAGAAATCACAAGGAATAATAAAATATAATTCTAAAATTTCAATTATTATTGCATGGAAATTAATATGGAATGCATAGTTTCATATAAGTTTATGAAATTTCTTAAGCATCATATTTTTAAAGTTTTTAAAAGTAAAGCAAAAGTTTTTAAGTGTTTAAGTTTTGAATATGTTGATCTTTAATTTCATACGCACGGACATCTTATATACATGCATTTAAAAGGATTTCCTATAATGTATATATAACACTGTAACTCTAAAAGAGTACAAAAATATTGAGAAATATATTGCCTTTGAATTTTGTTTTTGTTCAGAGTATTAGACACATAAATATTTAAGAGAATCTTTTAGTAAATTAAAGTGTATATAAATAGTTTAAAGGCAGAATGAAAATTTATTAGCTATTCTTTTTCATAATTGTTTAAAATCACGAAGTGAGAGATTATGTTACAACCATGAATGAGCAAGAAAATTCTGATTTAAGATTTTAGAACAAATTCACCGAATAGAATAACTTGAAACCTCTATTAGAAGTAATATATTTAAAACTAGATACTGAAACAGAATCATAACGGGTTTAAAAATTACAAAATTTTTCAGACAAAAAGTAAAAAGAGAAAAAAAATTAACAAAAGAAAAATAGCATTGTGAGAAATAATAATTGGATATTTAATTTTTTTTTATAACTTAAGATATAAAATTTAGAAAGATGTAAATTAATAATTTTATGTATTATCAAGCAAGATATTCAGAATAAAAGCACTTATATATTTATTACTTAGTATTTTAAATTACAAAATACTAAATAATAAGTATATACATCTGTAAGTCAAATCACAAAAAATGGTCATGTTTTAACAAAATGCTATACACATAACCAAAATTTAAAATGGAGTAACAGTAGAGTCCCGAAAGCTTGGTCTAATGGGGACCAAATGGCGGCAAAGTTTGTTGGGTTATCGAGCATAGGATTAAAAAAGAATAGGTACGAGTGTTTCCGTAGAAAATCTTTTACTGCTCTTGTATGCACACTGCTGGCCACCGTAAAAGCAACACCCTCAAGGTAGCAAGCAAATAACATAAAATTTACAACATGCATTAGCGGAGGTGAGATATGCAAATGATTAGAATTTCAGCGCAGACACACATCACGCACGCCATTGGCGCCACTTCAAAGCCCTAATTAAGGCTTGAAGATTTCGACAATTGTGTTTTTCTTGTGGTTTTTTCAAAAAACGCTCTGTTATGTCTCACAGAAAACAGCGATCAGCTTTTGATCAAGTGCCCGAGTTCGACAGAGGAAGGATAGTGGCCTACCGAGATTGTGGATTATCTTTCAGGGAAATCGGTAGTCGTGTTGGACGAAACCAAACAACTGTAATGCGGATATGTGACCGTTGGAAGCAGGAGGGTACGACGGACCGACGGGGTCGATCGCATCCACCTCAGTGCACCACTTCACGTGAGGACAGACAAATTGTGCGCATGACAGTGACGGATCACTCAGCCACATCACGAACCATAGCACATCACATTTAGTCTGTAACTCATCATTCAGTGTCTGCGCGTACCATTCGACGCCGTTTACAGCAAAGTGGTCTGTCCGCAAGACGTCCATTGCTTGGTCTACCCTTGACGCAGAACCACAGACGTCTCCGCGCCAATGGTACGATGAAAGAAGGATGTAGGCGGCAGAATGGAATGAAGTTGTCTTTACTGACGAGTCACGCATCTGTCTGCAACACCACGATGGTCAGATTCGAGTCTGGAGACACCGTGGAGAGAGGATGCTGAACAGCTGCGTTATGCACCGCCACACTGGTCCTGCACCGCATATTATGGTATGGGGTGGTATTGGATATTACTCTCTCACTTCTGTAGTACGCATTGCCGGTACTTTAAACAGCCAGCGCTACATCTCCGAGGTGTTGGAGCCAGTTGTCCTTCCTTACCTTCAGGGCTTGGCCACAGTCATATTTCAACAGGATAATGCGCGGCCACACGTGGCACGCATTGTCTAAAGGTTCTTCGTCAATTACCAGATTGAATTGCTCCCCTGGCCGGCTCGCTCTCCTGATCTTTCACCGATAGAAAACTTGTGGTCCATGGTTGCTCAGTGATTGACCCAAATTACACCCCCTGCTGCCACACCAGATCAACTTTGGCAACGTTTGGAAGCTGCTTGGTCTGCTGTACCCCAAGAACACATCCAAAGTCTCTTTGAATCAATACCGATGCGTGTGGCAGCGGTGATCTCCAACAATGGTGACTACTCTGGCTACTGATTCTGGCAGGAACCACACTTCACAGAAGTCTATAAATTGAATCATTTGATACTTCTTAAACATGTTATCTACAAAATAAATTTTGTTGTGCTATCTCTTGTCTTTCTTGGTGTTGCCTTTACGGTGTCCATCAGTGTATAATGTTTGCTTGATAATACAGCAAAAAAATAAATAAACTGCCCAAATATTCTTAAGTAATGGAAAAGTACGTACTTTACGAAAACATTGAACATTTTTCTCTTGAAAATGAAAATTACTCAATACATAGTGTAAAGCAATTTACCTGACCAGACACACCTCAGAAAAGTACAAAAATGTCTATAATAGATATTAAGTAACCGACAATTCAAAATTGACTCTTTTTCTTTAAAAAAATGCGCAATGTTATGTTGTGGTTTTTTTTCGACCTGCAAGAGTATGGGCGAGTTATACGAAGTGCCAGGTTATCAAGTGCCGAGTTTTCGGGACTCTACTGTACTTAAAGATGGACATACAATGAAAGAAATGTTTTGAGTTCCTTATACAGAGATTTTTCTTCATTAATTTCAATATAAAGGTTCAGACTTATTAGAACTGTGTCTAATAACTTAATCGTTCTGTTATTTGCCAAACCTTTGTTACAACTATTTACCTGACTTCTACTTAAATCCAATAGAATGCATTAATTACAAACAAGTTGCAAATTGATACCACCTCAGAGTCAAATCTTTATCTAAATTCCACTTATTAATGCCAGAGACTAATAAGTAGAAATATAATATAACCCTACATGCGCTATTTCACTCAGAAACCCCTCTAACACGTCGGTCATCACTCCTCTCAAACAAGCAAGCATATATTGAAAATTTAGAGGATAATATTCTCAGTTTCTACTAACTTGCATGCATTTCAGAGAAGAAATATGGGCTTCCTTGGAAAAAGTAGAATCATTAAACAAAATAAAGTTGTGAAACAACATATTAAAATCAAATGTGAAATTCTCACAACGTAAACTGAGCTGAGAACAATGTTAAGTTAGGTGTGTGTGTTTAAAAAAAGGAAAAATTTTTTAACGTACTTCAAACAAATACATACATATGTAAAAACTTCTCAGTAAGTACATTTTAATAATTGCATTGTCTTTGATATTTTATCTTAAAGGTATCTGACTACTTGCGACATTTATTTTTTTAAAAATAAATGGAGATATGGAGATTTTTTTTGTGGTTTTTAGATTTCTTTAGTACATTTTAAGAAAAATTCGCTAAAATTAAGAAGATAAAAAGAAATTATTATTACTAAAATATAGGAAATTTTTACATAAACGGGGCCCGTTTTATACAAAAAGTTTATGAAAAAATTTTTAATCTTTCAACTTTGATGTATTGTTTTGCAATTCATTTTTGAAATGACCTTCAAGATAAGAGATATTTTTATTTTTACAAATACTAGAGACATTATCTAGGTTATTATATGAATTTTCTTAAAAAACACTGTTATATTTACATAAGGCACTGTAAATTTTGTAATAAAACTTTGATTGATAAATATGAAGGTTAAAACACTTCTTCTCTATTATACAGAATGTATTCAAAAAAAAAATTCAGTTAATTATTTTCAAAGTTTTTGGAGCAATCACACACTGTCACCGTTTGAGCAGCACAGGTGTCATCCTCGTGAGTTGACCATGGTTCAAAACTACGAGGTCCGTCGCCAAAAGCCATCGTGTAGCTGAAAAGTGGGACGTTAATATTCACTCACTCACCCCATTTGAGCATTTTCAAAAAAAGAGAAAAAAACATTTCGAGTAAAACGCATTGTAAAATATGACATCTTGATTAAGGTAGTGACATATGCTTTTACTAAAACACTTGTAATTTTTGTTTTAGTGAATGGAAAATAATAAACTTGTTATTTCTATAAAGTTAGTAAGGAACCATATAAGATATAATCATTAAAAAAATTGTCAATTTTTTGCAGAATTCACAATTTTAGGGTAGTTAGATACCTTAATTGCAACTTCCATCTAAAGTATTCAAATGGATTTAGAAGTCTATAAGATCAATGGTGAATAGGTTTTGATTTCATTATTACAAAAAATTTATTTTACTGATCTTCCCCTTCCACCAATTATTAATGAATGAATTATAGGGGAAATTCTGTGGTATGAATACCATTAAATTGGATCATTTTACTGAATTTAATAACGCCTACATCATGGTATTAGGTATAACTTTGTAAGTATCCATATATAAAGACAAAAAGCGACGCACTCATCACGGTATTTCCGAAACTATTAGACCTGCAAACTTGAAAATTGGCAGGCATGTCCCTTTCATAGAGTAGATATCCGCTACAAAAGACCTTTTGATAACGAGGGGTTAAAGGGTGTTATATAAATACAAATTCATGTTCTTGAACTGTTAGACCTCCATACATGGAATTTGGTTGAACAGATATTTGCGATGAAGGGATTTTACAGATATCGACTCCTATGGGGGGAGGGGGTGCGGGGAGCTACTGGGGTGTATAGATCACGAAATCCTTTTCGATTTACTACATCTACAGTAATAGAATTTGGTGTGCATGTTTCTTATTTTGAATTGAAATCTGCTAAGAACGGATCTTATGGGAATTGACTCTTAAAGGAGGAACGATGCTTAATGATAAACAAATTCTGTTTTTGAACTATTGTTTAGGTTAGAAATTTGGCAAGCATGCTTTGTTTGTTAATAAAGATACACTCACTAAAAATGGTCTTTGCGGAAATCCACTTTGGGGGAGTGATTTACGAAAAGATATCATTCTGCTACAATTTTCTTCCTTACCAAGTCCTTCTTAAAGCAAGAGGTGAGAGTTAAAAGGATATTTTTCAATACAATCAAACGCTTAATACTAGGACTTATATATCAATAATATATATATATATATATATATATATATCATTATTTTCATGCCTCATTTATTCGAATCTATGCTGCTTTTTTTCTCCAATGTTAATGCTACTGAAAATCGGCAGCAGCTTAGAATCGAATACGAAAAACTCGTTGGCTCAGGGAAATTGAACATAATGTTGATGGGTAAAGCAATTAAAGGTTCATGTACATATTTAAAAATTTTAACACTGTTAAAATAAATTAATTATTTACTTCTTAATATAGTTCTCATTTATTTATTTTTTAATTTCGTAAATATTGGATGTCGATAAGTCATTTTATGTTAGTTGTTTTTTTTTTTTTGTGTTTTCCCAAAAACGCGTCGAGAATTTGAGGTGCTGCTTAGAATCTAGAACACCTTAGATGTTTTAGATTCGCATAATATAGTATATAATAAAAATAATTAGTAATAAAATAACAATGTAAATATATGTATATGTATATATATATATATATATATATATATATATTGCAAGAAGGTCATAGAAAAAATAAAGACTGCTTAGCTTTACCAAATGGAAAAAAATATTTATTGGGAAAAAAACAATTATGTTATATAACTAAAGCTTCCATCACTTTTCTCTACAAAATCATACTTCCCGCTCTTTAAAGATTTGCCTCATCTGTCCATGAGCTTCAGAATTCCCATGTTAGGATAATTCAGAATCACACAGAAATTGAACTCTAAAATAAAAATTTCACCTGTAGAATTATCACACACATCTTGAAGAAGAATATGCAAATTACATAAAACCACCAGATGGAGTGGATAGTACGTCACAATGACGAGAGTGTAAGAGAGGGGTATATAAGGAATGGTGGCAAAGAAGTTAAATTGTTCACAAGCGCTTTAAAAGCCTTTCAGTGCAATAACCGCATAGTTATGGCACAAAGAAAGCATTTGGATGATTTTTTACGTGGTAGAATTATCGGACGACTGGAATGTGGACGCACCCAGCTGGAAGTATCCAAGGAACTTGGAATCGCCCAGAGTGTCATCTCCAGGCTTTGACAACGATTTCAAGATGATGGTAATGTGAGTAGATGTTACAGCACAGGTCGTCCCCGGAGTTACAACGCCGAATGAGGACCGGTATTTGGCAGTTACTGCCAGAAGAAACAGACGCAGCACAGCATCAGACCTATCTCGTCAGCTCTCTTCAGCTACCGATATGACAGTTTCAAGGCAGACCGTGTACAGACGCTTAGGGAACATTGGTCTAAATGCTCGTAGGCCTGTCAGATGTGTTCCCCTTACCGCAAGTCACTGTCGCCTGCGATTAACCTTTAATAGAGAGCATGCATTGTGGACACCGCAACAGTGGTCTTGTGTGATGTTTTCCGACGAGTCCAGGTTTAGTTTGCAGTCGGATTCTCACCGGACTTTCATATGGAGAGCGCCAGGTACCCGTTACCACCAAGAGAACACCATTAAACGACACCGTTACGGTGGTGCAGGATGGCTCGTTTGGGGAGGAATTATTCTTGGTTCCAGAACTGACCTGCATGTTTAGAGTGTAACGATGACAGGCCACATCTATCGGGATGTCATTCTGGAACAACAAGCACGTTTGTTTCGGCGCGCCATGGGTGCTGAATTTCTGTTTATGGATGACAACGCCCGTCCTCACCGTGCAAACATTGTAGACGACTGCCTTCAATCACCCGTATGGATTGGCCAGCATACTCACCGGACTTGAATCCAATAGAGCATGTGTGGGATATGCTTGGCCGACGAATTGCAGCCCGTCAACCCCCTCCCACCTGTCTACCGGAAATTCGGAGGGCATTGCTTGATGAGTGGTGATCCCCCAAGATCAGATTGATAATTTGATACTCACCATGCGTAGGCGTTTTAAGACCTGTATTGCATCGTCCGGGAGACATACTCCGTATTAACCATCATACTAACCATGTTATACTGTTTTTTGTAAATAGGTTATTTTTTGAAATTTGCTCCAGGGAGTAAAAATCACAATTTTTATTAATTATATCAAACATATAGCATCTTTTTTGCCCTTTACCTTTTGTTTAATAAATAGACTTTACAAATAAGTCAAATTTGTTTTGCTTCTATCTCTTTCTTTGCCTGAACTTCATTATCCTTAATTTATGGATATGAGCGTATTAGCTTAAAAATACAAATTAAAAAAACAAAAAAAATATTCGTAAATTACTAAGAGCTTTACATCACTTAATTTAGTTGCTAATTTAGAAAGTGATGGTTTCCTTTTCTCCTTTTTTCTAGTAACTTTTTCCCTCCATTGAAAGACACCTTTTTTCAATGATGGGATTTCTTTTTCATTGCTAAATATGAAGGTGTCTGGCACTCAAATAATTGTTCTAATAGCAAACATTTATTAGAAAACAGCTATTCTATTGAGCTGAGATACTAAATTTAGATGAATTTAACAAAAATAGTCAATTATTTGTAATTTTTTTTCTACTGGTATTGTAGTGAACTGAATTACTGGATTTCACATCAGAACATCTCGAATAGGCCTGGTTTATCCGAAGCCGTGCTACAAGTGTGACTCATCTTTCCTTCCAACCCTCCCCCTGCATTGAATGCTTAAGCTCTTCCTGCCCTCCTCTTACAGAGTCCCCTTCCCATTTAGAGGTGAATTGGGCTATTATGTTGCTACGTATTCCCAACCCAGCTATCGCGAAATCAAAGCATTTCTTTTCGAAACCATAGAATTTCTGTTACATACAAGGTTTTGTTCCTAATTTTTTTTTTACCGTGTTATATTTTTATTTTCAAAATTTTATGTTACAAAGCTTTTACTTTTGAAAGAGTAATTTTAGAATGCCACTTTTTTTTCCAAAATTTAGGTTTTTGATACGTTACTGGATTTAATTTTTTTTTAAAAAGAAACTTAGCTTAAAAATAAGAACAGAGCAATGAGGTAAAAGGGTTTTTATCTTGTAATAATAATCTGACCATTTAAAAAGGTTACTTTAAAGTGCATGTATGTATTGTAAAATTAATTATAAAATCTTATGAGTTATTTTTCATTTGAAACTGTCTTGGTTGATTCATGCGATTTATAAAACACAAAAATACAGTCAAACTTCTAACTAAGTCACTAAACTAAGAAAAACATTTAATATGTGGAAATTCGTTAAATAGTATTCAATTTTCAATGTACTTTCCTAGTTGGTTTCAGGAAAAAATTCGCAAAACAGAGGATCGTAAAATAGAGGTCCAATTGTATATTAAAAAAGGAAAATGTTACTAATATTTTTGCTTTCTATAACATTTTAGGCATAAAGTAGATTTATTTATCAAATTATTTCATACGTATTCTAAAACGAAGTTTTTCCTTTAAAGAAATCAGTGTATAAGATGAAAGTCTTATACTACTGAAATACTGAAAACACTATTCCTGAACTCATTGCTATATAATAAATTATTACACCGTTAAAATAGCTTTATTTATGAATTTCTATAAAATCATAGCAATTTAAACTAACCAATTGTGGAGCACTATTTTTTAAAATTCTTTTACAAACCTGTCTATTCGAATTATGACAATAAGAATATAATTCAATACTATATATTGAGACTTAATTATTAGTATTTAAAGTTTTTGTAAGCTTTGAAAACGAAAAAAAGAAAAAAAAACTTTAAAGAATATAATTTGAATGCATTTATTTTACAGATAAACCTGCATTACAAGAAAAAGGTTTTATATTTTATTTAAAAGCATCTGTGCGTATTTTAAAAGCAGTTAATTTATTGTGTTGTGCTTATGCTTCTTCAACGTTGCAATAAATCAGTAAGATGGAGGGAAAAAAACAGTACTATTAAGAAAAAATTAATGGACTCGAAGTAGAGAAGGGAAATTATTGCATAGGAAAAGTTTCTACGATAAAAAAAAATATTTAAAATTATTTCTTAAAAATAAACAAAAAAAATATCCCTGTGCAAGAAATGGTTTTCTCCCCCGAAAAGCAGTTATTTACGACTTCTGGAAGAATAATTATTCTCTCTTATGTAATTGTTGAATATTTATGTGTTTTTCAATGTTAATGCCATAAAAAGTAATGCTGTAATTCATTAAAAGTTTTCAGCCTCTTATTATATGAATCAGTTAACATGAGTTCTATACCGCTCTGTAAAATTTCTTATCCATGAAATATCAATATCAATTGTAATAAAGCATCTATTTGTTTTGCTGCTCCTTGCATGAAAACACAAGTTTCTTACATAATTATGCACAAAATTAAATGCATTTGAATATTAAATAAGCATAGAACAAGGCTAAAATTATCAGTTGATGTTGAAGCAAATTGCTCCAGTTAATTTTTTGCTAAATAAAGAAAAGTTACTGAATTATCTGTGTTGTCACTCCCATTTCTTCAATTCCTACTATTAATTCACTCTCTCTCCCTATATATATATATATATATATATATATATCTTGTACAAATTTTCAATCGTTAATAAAATACTTTCTTTCATCTATTAAAATTCAAACACATTTTTTAAACATGTAGTGGATGACACTTGTTTTAATACAGTTTTTTCAAATATTAATTCAATAATTAAATTAAAAGATGAATAAATAGTAACAAGCAGAAGTAAAATTCCAACAGCATATATAGAAAGGAAAATCGTTCTTTTTGTCCCTGACCGCTGAACTTTTAATCCAAAGGTCATGGATTCGAATCCCACCTATGATGGTCTGATTTCTGAGAATTATTGTATTTAAAATACCACATATTTCAATGTATTTAATATTTTCTGCATTAGGTAAGTAGATTTAGTTTTTTCCCTTGATAATTTCACTTGATACTAGCGTAAGTATATATAACTCAGTTTTTGTACATTTAATATAATCTTCAAATGTTACGGTTATTATTCTTAGTATGGCTGAAGGGGCTTTTTCTTACTCTTATTTCTTTTCCCTACATCCCAGTAATATAAACAAATTGCAGTGGAACGCTGGCTGGCCTAAAAACAGTATTTAAACCTTAATCTTAGTTTATAGGGCTTAGAGTTTGCTATTGTACTACATTTTATAACTTAGATTTAAAGCAATATATATATATATATATATATATACATACACACACACATTGAAAATTAGTATTCAAGGCCGTGGGTAGTCTAGTGGTTAGAACGTCGGATGCCAAACCGGAAGGCCTGGGTTCGATGCCTGATGCCGCCAAATACCTTCCGAGTACATGTTATTTAAATCAGTGGGTCCGAAAGTCTTGTGGGTGGTCGTAGCAGTAACCACGGGTGCCGGGGCTGGAGAATATATGCCTCCTCTCCAGTTCTATGCCTAAATTATGGAGGTGGGGATAGATGGTGTCGTCATCTATCGTGTATGAACCAAGCCAAATCGTACTGTCACCTGCACGGTGCGCAAAGGTAAACTCTAACGACAGGTGTACATCTAGCCCCTTGCTACGATGAATTTTGTGGGCCTCGATCTGACTCCGTCAGACCGGTGGCATTAGAAACAACAACATAACTCTAAAAAATTGACTTAAAAGTATTTCGGAATTATTTTTTAGGAAAAATTTTTAGAAGCATCTTTTGTATATTTGAACGCACATTTAGTTCCATGAACAGTTTTTTGTAATCGATAATAATAATACAGGAGATGAATTTTTTGGTATGTAAATACATGTACTTTCAAAGTCAAAAAATATATATTTAAGAGTATTATGCGTTTCTTTTTCTTCAAAAGGTTAGCTCAACTCTATTTTTTAAATTAATTTTCGTGGCTTATTTTACAATCATTCTTAAATCGCTTCTGTGTGTCGTTAGATAGTATCTCTATAATAAATTCATTTCTTGTTTATTTTCTTCTGGAATTTTTATGGTTCCACAAACAAAGTTTTCTTTTAAGACATGGGTCTCAACAAGCATAATTTTTTCGAATTAAAAATCCCATTAAAACCTGTTCCGGAGACACGCACGATAATCTGGGGCATGAATATTAAATGGTCTTGGGCCTTAGTTTAGTTTTATTGACCATAAATTATTCAAGTTATTATTCTGTTAATGAAATATTCTTTTCTTACAAGTATATTAATTTGCTTCGTTTGTAATTTACTTTTCGGTAAATAAAAATTGACAATGAAAATATAGCTACACGTTTTATTTCTTGAATTTAATTATGGACCAATAAGATGTACTTCGTCCGAAAGAAAATTAAAAAATAAAGTTCCATGAGGAAACGCCTTGTGAAGTGAATGTCTGATGTCTTAGAATAAAATATTATATACAAGCCGGTGAAAGAATGTACACTTTTTTTTTCTATTTAGAAATCATATCTCTCAAAAAATGTGTTTAGTAAACACATAAAACATTTACACATATGTTTAAAAAACAAATTATTTTATGAAGACGGAATCGTAGAACGTTTCTTGTATTTTTTAAGTCTTTCCATTGATAAATAAAACAATTTAAAAATGTACACATAAGAAACCAAGATATGCATATAAAATTCCCATACTTACAAAATATATAACGAAATGTAATTGTTTATTAAATGAATTGCATTTAGATTTAAACGGTACAATTCATTTATAATCCTCTCAATAGGATAATAAGTTGATATAAAATAATAATTTCAATTTATTGTGTTAATTTACATATTTTAAAATTATTTTCCTGGTATTGGATTTTTGCAAAATTTGGTGTTTACAAAGTGAAAGCTTATTTATAATTCTTGGTTTTTAAATTTACTGTATTTAAAAATTCATTTGTTTTCTACATTTTCACAAAGGAAATACTGATTATTTGTAATACTAAAATACAAATTTTCAGTGTTGTTTTAAGCAATGGAATATATATTATTTGCATTGTGACAAATAAACTCTTTAGAAAAAATGTGCATATTTATTAAAAATGATTGTTTAAACATTTTTTAAAAATTTTTTTCAGTTGAGACAAAATTTTAAAAAAAAAACGCAGCCAGCAAAAAAACAGGTCTACGAGTCAGGTCGGTCTATATTATTAGAAATTGGATGCCTTAATCTCACTGAATTTCTTACTTAATACAGAAAAACTTGAAATTGCAACTATGTAAAATAAGTTTAAGAAACCCATATCTAACAAAAATTCTAAAAGTATATGCATATTACACCCTAGGGTCTCATTCAGAATACTTAATGCAAATTTCAGGAAAATATGAATTACTGTAAAATTCAGCACGTGTTATAACGTGTATTTTTAACACAAAAAAGAAGATCGACATTTACGAGTGCACGTTATACGCCGTGCATAAAAATGATAGCATCAAAAAGAGAGAGATGAGTATAAGAAAATTAAACTTTTACATAGATCAGAATACCGTTTAGTAAAATGAAATGACATACCTTCTAAAATTAAGGGGCTGTAATTCTAGAAGTATACTATTTTTTCAAAAGCTTCTGTAATACCTTGAATAAATTACTTCAAAACATAAGATCATAGCACACATACATACATTTCAGGCTCCTTCTTTAAAAAAAGTGGTGCGCGTTATACGGCGAATTTTGCGGTATATGCTTTACATATTTTGAAAGATAATACAGACTATTCGATGAAATATCAAAATGCTAGAAATTAGAATGATTACTTTTGCTATATAAATTGTTTAAATTTTAAATAACAATTTTGATAATTAGGCAAAAAAGCTGATATCTACTTTTAGTACAAGTCTTCATTGTATTGTATAAAAATGCCCCTATTGTTATATTATAAAATATTTTGATTAACAACAACATATTTATTACTAAGCATTAAAATATTTTGTTGAACAAAATATTTTACTATAAGGCAATTTTGTACATGATAAATTCAATGAAAAATGTAACTTACTGCAATAAAATATATACGATCATCAATAAATATCATAAAATTAAATTTTCCACTTTTTCCCATAACAACGCTAAGGAATCTATTTTACAGAGCTTTAATAATGAATTAAGCCGGGGCAGAGTTGGAGAGAATAAAAAAATAAAATGAACATGTATATCGTAACAGCAAACAAAGTAAAACATCTAAGAAAGAATGAAAAAGAATGAAGAATAAGATAGAAAGAGACCTAAAAGAGACAAAAACAAAAACAAATCTTGATTTTGTTGTCGAAGTTGGGCAATTTAGCTTTGTCCTTTCTACAATGTCCAGCGGCACTTGCAAAGTCCAAATGATCAGAGTCTCACAGAAATAAGAAAAGCGAAACAGTCTGGATCAATTCATATGGGAATACTCTGTAAGCCACAAGTACAGGGACTTTGGGGACTTCATAAACTAGGGAAAGCGAACCTTAAGGGGCCTAAGTCCCGCATTACTCCGGATTCTCAGTGGTCAGAGCTGGGACTGATTGAAAGAAGTCCGGCTAAGTGAAACACGGCGTTGATTTCCTCTTACACATGCAGTGGATTTACCCTGGAGAATAGCGTTATTTACACTCACTTCCTAGTTGGGGAAAATGATTTCGTTGATATCTTTATTAAAATAGTAGGGTTTCTTTATCCAGAACAACACAAGGTAATGGTTCAATTTAGAAATGTGTTTATTATTTATTGAAACTTTTTTGTTGATTTAAAAGCTATTACTATAGATAATATCTCTTAAGAATAACATAATTAATTTTTTCCTTAGATTAAATATACACATATATATATATATATCTAATATATATTTAGGTATAGACATAAATATAGATATTATCAAGATTTATTTTAGATTATTCTACCTTTGTTTTGTATTTGATGTTGATTAAAACATGTTATACAAACCTTATTAATAACAAGACAAGAATTGTTATTACATATACTATAAGAAAAAGTTACATTCAATAAAAGTAAGAGATAAAAGGAACAACTATGCGTTTTTTTAAAAATATATTTATTTTAGTTGATTTTCTTTTAATCTCATGTCAATGCTTATACTTTGGAGATTATTATAACATATTAAAAGAGAAATATTCTTAAAAGTTCAAATACATAACTCAGGAATTTGGCTATCAAAAGCAACAATTTACCCTCAATAATTTTCCTACACTGATTAGAAGTTGTGCTCTTGAAAATATACATAAAACTTTTTTAAATGACGAAAAAGAAATCTATAACGATACACTTAAACTGATATAGTGTTCTTTCTTTTAAAGTTGGATTTTTTCTAATTTATTCTGGTGATTATAAAATTGTCTTAGATATTTTAAAAATGAATGCATTGGGGGACAGTCTGTTATTTCTTTCAAAAACGCCAAGAGTTTTTGGAAAATTTGTGGAACATTTTTCAAATAGTTCTTTGATCCAAGCAGAAAGAATGTTCTCATCACTTCAAAAAGCGTTATAAAGAAGCAACAACTAAAGCACTGATAAATAAATATCACTGGATATTGTGTTTTGGAGATTAATCAATTTCATTCAAATACGTAATTATTTAATAAACTTGTCGTGGCCATTCTTTTTACTTTATTCAGGGCATTTTTAATGTATTTACAAATGGTTCCGAATTTTTCACACGTTATAATATATTGCATTAATCTTACCTACATGTTTAAAAAAATCCCGATATACATTATTGTTAGTTCATAAATGATATAAGCAAATTTATTAAGTTTTGTATCCTTAGGACTACTCAGTACCCTACAATTTCAAAAATATCGATTTTTTTTGCATTTTTTGTGGTTGTGGTCCATATCATTGGGAAGCTTGCCTCCAAGTTTCAGATCTTATAACAAATTAGTTTTTAAGATCTTTGAAGTTTTCTAAGCTTAGGGTTTGTTTAAGTTTCATTTTAAAGCATTTTTCTACCCTTAAATTGAACCAATTAAAATATTTTGCAGCACAATATATTCTTTCAGTGTGAAATAATTATTAATTACAATTTTCATTACTAAAATCATTTCTGTTTGATTATGTTTTGAGTTTTGTGAGTGTTAACATAATTACTTAATTAAGATTGATTTCGTGTGGCCAATTTTTGTTTTAAAAAATAGTTTATATAACTTAGAAGGTTTTTGATTAAATTGTTCACGTTGAGAAAATAGTATGGCCAAAATGCTCCCAGGTTGCTATGAAAAACAATATTTTGAGGTGGTGGATTACTGTTGAAAATAACGTATCTAAAAATTCAAGTATAATATATAAAACTGAATATTTCTATAATGTGCCAAACTATATAATAATAAATATATTGTAGAGTTATATTTTAGTACTTAAAAGTTGCGCAGTAAAAACCCAAACTTGCTAAACTGTCCCAATTTAAGAATGAAAAAAAGTTGAGTTTTATGTAGGAACCTGGTGTTTTTTTAGCTTAAGTTGGTATCCTTATTATTTTGTACATAAATGTTTTGTGTTCCAAAACTTTTGTGAAAAGGTGTTAAAATTAGGAGGCCGAATAACCTGTTCTCGAAGCAAATGATATCAATATTATGCAAAAATATATTTTGAATTAAGAAAAAAAAACACTTTCGGAGTCATATTTAATTAAAGTAGTGTTTTATTGTAGGACTCAAGTTGGAAAATAACATATTAAAAAGTTAGAGCTTTACAGACATTATTATATCTTCCTTTATGACTTTACAAACTTTAAATGTATTTTTCTCAGACTTTTAAATTTGAAGATATAAGTGCTTACTAATAATCCCTAAGGCATTTTTTTTCTGTTCGAGATCATCTTGAAATTTTTTGTATATACTCCAAAACATATGTTGTATAAAAAATAGCGTGCATTTAAGTCTGAAATCTCTAGTTATTTTTTTTTTTAAATACTAAAATTAGTAGTTTAAAAATTTTTGTGTTTTTCGAGGCTTAGCTAGAAAAATAATTAATAAAAACCAACAGTGAACAGACTTTCAAATCCATATTAACTTTTGTTTGCAATAATCTAAGAAACATAAATCATTTTAAATGACTGAAAAATTTTAAGAAATGATCATTTTATAAAAGTTTGAAAAAACTTCAAAAATTCTTAGCTTTTTAAAACAGTAAGATAATGCTTGGTCAAATTACGTTTTACTTTTAAAATCAATTTAAAACCTGAATATGAAGCGTAGATTATTTTTACTGTTACTGTGTAGTCTTAATTTATTGAATTTGGAAGATTTTTTACACAATATAGCTATTATTAGTGATTTTAAAATTATCACATAGATTGGAACATGTTTCATTGATGAATTATAAATAATGGTAGTTTATTACATAAATTAAAATGAATATTCACCTTTATTTATTTAGAGAATTTTACATTTTTAATTTTATAACTTTGATTCATTATTAATATATTATTTTTCAAAGCAACACTAAGGCTATGGGTGATGGAATTCGTAATTTTTAACCATTATAAAGTGACAAGAATGAAATTTGTGCTGGCAACCTACTCTTTAAATTTCCATTCTCTGTTAACATGAAGACTTAAAGCTTCAACCAATTTATCATGCAACAGCCCATTCACACGTTGGGCCCTGAGTAGCCCCATGAGTCGGACCCATGACCCTACAGTAATAGAGCTAAACATGAATTTGTGATCGTGACTCAGTTACCACACGGCCATAGTTTCATAAAATATAAAAACTTACAAGTCTTACAAAACTTACGTAACTCAGAGGGAAATCTTTAGAACATGAAAAATGTGTTTATCATTCATTTTCAAAATTATATACTTGTTTTAAATGTTAAGAAATCTTTTAATCCTGTTTAAAATTAAAAATGAAAGTATTACTTAAGTTAATTTCTTAACTGTCGAATGAAAGTTACGTGATTTGCACCCCAGCGCCACCATTTTTCACATAGGCGCGTATGTACGGTATATTGGGTGGGTGGGATGGAATATATTAGGAAATTATTCTTTGAAATAAGTAAACATTTCGCAAACACTATTAAGGTTCTTTTATTGCATTTTCGGAATAATTTTACTAATGTCAGTGCAAAGAAAAGATCGTACTTTGGAAAGACGTATATATACGTTCGGGCAGTTGACTCACTGATTGAGTGAGACGCATATATATTGCAGTGGCACTTAAGGTTCAATGTTCTAATTTGTATCCATGAATAAAAACTATTACAAAATGTAATCATGTATATAAATGTTAATAAAACGAGAAAATAGCACACACAAATATATCCGTAAGTAATCATACTCATAGACAATAATATTGGAGAATATATACCATGAGAAAATAGACTTAAATTTTTTAGTATGGAAGAAATATCCTTTCTTATGATGAAAAAAATGGAAGTGGATTTGGCATCTGCTATAAGAGTATATCTCTGATTTTGTGCAAAAGTTCCTCTTTCAGACATTTCGATGCTACCGTAAGAAAATAACAAAAGAAGAGATTATATCGCAATAGCCATTATATGTTGCACAGAACGGCATTGATATGAAGAATATTGACTGTTTACAGCCTCATCGAGATAAAAAGGGACATTTCCAAAGCTAAAGTATATTGGTAGATATTATTGCTTGAAACGTTAGAGAAATGGAGCACGTAGAGTTAGATCCTTTTTCCCGAATTCCTTTGTTTTAGATGTAGACAGTATATGATGGCAAATGAATACAAGGGAAACATATTATTTGAAAATGGCGGGGCTAGCTCAAATTCTTCACAGACAGTTTTTTTATATTTCTAAATTAATTGTATTAATCTCATTACGTAAAAAATACGGAAATTTACTACCTCAGTTCCAGGTATTTTATGGAAACAAATGCATTTTTTATAAACCTAAACACATCATTAAATAGTTGAGCTCAATATTATATAAAATACTGTTTTTTTTCTTTGTATTTTAAAGTGATTGACTACGTTCGAAACCGTTATTTTGCAAAAGCGAATAAGTTTTTTTGATATTTACTTTCACTTGAATTATAATATACATATAAAAGGATCTTAAGAATATTTTTACATGAAAAATAGATTTACGGGCAACTTTTTGGCAAAAAAATTGAAGAAAAAGGACATATTTTCAAATCATTCTCCTTTTATGAATATGCTTCTATGATAATATTTGTCTATATATTATGCTACGAATTCTATACAGAGTCTGAACTAGGACTTTTGAAATAGCATGTAACAGAGAAGCGGATTAATTCATAATTTAATATATCAGGGTAGAGAATCTTTTATGAAAAACACCGTTATTAGTTCAAATGATTAAATCTCCGAAAATGTTCTGGGTTTTTTGAAAGTCCTAATTTAGTTTCAATATAAAAGTCTTAGCTATATATAGGCAAAATATTAACCATAAAAGAAAAATGTTTTGAAAATATATCATTCTTTCTTCCTTTATTGAAAAAAGTTGCATGTAAATAATTTGTTCTTGTAATAATATTCTTAAAATAATTTTATGTGTATATTCTAATTCAAATGAGAGTAAATATGAAAACGGGGCTAATTTATACGCTTTTTAAAAATCACATATCCAAATGTAGCTGTGAAATCATTTGGAATGCATAGCAACTAACATGAAAGGATGTTTAATTTATATGTAGTAATATTTATTGAGTATAACGTTTTGGTTTTGTAGACCTTTTGATCTATTTTTCCTCTTTGTTTTCTTGCAAAAATCTATTTTTACATAATTTCCTCAAAATTTTCAATGACGATTTAACTTGGTATCTTATTAAGCTTCTGTTTCTTAGGTTTAGATGGAAAACAACTATGTCTTTTTGCAATTTGCTTACTAAAAGTTTATTCTTAAAATATCTATATTATTTATTACTCTAAATGAAACAATTCGTTGTCATGCCAGAATTTTACATTCAAACTCGTTTTTAATACAAAAAAATGCTTTCAAACAATATTGCTATTTGAAAACTATGCGACGGATTAAATAGTTTCATTTTTATTCGTAAAACGAAGTGAATTGAAGTCAACAAAAGTTTTAAGTTTATTTTTAGTAGAAAAGTATTTTCACCATTGTTTGCTTATACGTCAGCAAGAAAAATATAAATATATAAACTATTACGTATAATACTGCTATTATTATGGTTATATATAAAGTCCACGCCGTGTTGTTTTTACTCCTAAATATTAAATACTCTTTTAAATGATTAAAGATTCAAAGGATCTCTCTCCGTGCAAGCTAGATCCCAATTTTTAAAATTCCCCTCACGAATAAAAGACCAGTTGAATGAAACTTTTGCTCCAAAGTTGCCGTGGATGTTCATTTTTCCATTAAATCCTGATTTGGATAATTACTACGTTTCCTGAGCAAACACTGCGGAAGCGGAATTCGATTTTTAACCGCCATAGTCTTAAGCGAGTTTGCTTACTTAGAGACACGTATTATCACCATGGCTTTTAGCAGCCCCATTGGATAAGGCTTAAAATAATTGGACTGAATGATTCTTGCTAAGAGAAAAGACTGACGTGCTATATATTTAATGGAATTCCTTAAGGTACCGGCTAAATTGACCCTTTATGGGACTTGTGAGAAGTGGTCAACCTCGAAGATTAATCTTACGGTATATAGATTTGGTGTCGGTTAGTCTTATCGGATTCAACCCCTATACATTTTCTTGTACGGCAGTTTTCTGGGCACAAATATAAATTTATTTGGTTCTTCAAAGTCTATAACTTAGTTGGTCACTGACTAAACCATTAAGTCGATAATTCGTTCTATCGATAACATTTTATCCTTTTATCTTTTTCGTTGCTTTTGTTTTTAGTATGCTTCATATGAGCTTCAAACCAGCTCTTACTTGAGTTAATCTTTTTACAAGTATTTATAAGCAATCTTTAACTTTATAGGGCATTATACTTGCTCCTATTTTTACTTGCTGTAAAAACACGTTTATTGATTAACTATACTTGTAAGTAAGTGAATGTTCCCTAAATTGTTTTTTTTTTGTTTGTGTAAAGTTTCTTTTCTTTCTCAATTACCTTTATGTCGAAATTTACATTCATGTTTTAATCATGTACTCGTATCTTTAATCAGATTATTTTAATGATGCATTATAAAAAGTTTTTTTTTTGTTTTTATTTGTCGAGGAAAATATCAATACATCATTTTTTTTAGAACATTTTGGGGATAAAAAAAAACTAGTTATCATATTTATACAGATAATCAATAATTCTTGAAAAGCAAAATAATTGCTTACATTTTATTATTTTCATTCAAGAAACATGTACTTAAAAACTTAGTAAATATTAATTTTTTCAATTTTATTTTTGAAATTATATTTTTAGGAAATCCATAACAAAACTGTTTGTCTATAAAAACACATCCTTGAGACTATTATTTAATGATCACTTAACTTATAAAACTGTACAAAAGATAATGTATTTTAAAATTAGGAATAAAACAATGTGTAGTAATAAGATCTCATACGAACTGTTTTCTGCTTTATTATTGTATTATCTTTCATAAGTGGATAATGTGTTAGATATTTTCGTTGAATGCTTTTCTTTTTGAGTTTAACGTTAGAATTTTACGGAAAGCAGTTTTCTCCTATCACTTAAGGAAACCGTAAAAACGTCTTTGAAAAGTTTAAGTTTTTTGGAAGAGAAAATACTTGTGCTCTATTCGTTTCTAGTAATAAATTTCCATATGAAAAATTTGTCCGAAAAATTACGTTTCAAATTCATTCGAATTCGAAATCCTTAAAGAATATAAGAATATTACTAAAAGAAATGGGATAAATTTCAACTATAAAATGAATTAAGGGAATTAACTTTTTTATCGGAATAATTAAACTGAAATAAATAGTGGATGTTTTAAAAAAGTAACAATTAAGATGTCTCTACGAACACTGTCAATGTATAATGCAGCTGTTTTATTTCCCTTTTGTAGAATTTGTATTTACTATGTATTTAGAAGTTCCTTAATTTGTTATGTTTAATTCCCAAATTGCGAGCAATTTTAATTATGTATTGGTAGTTACACCTTTAGTATGAAATAGAAACTATAAAATAACATTTTTAAAAAGTTAAAATTAAAAAGTTTATCGGGCTTTTGGGGAAAGGTTTATTATTATTGTTATTGTAGGCCATACAAAAGAGAAAATTTTTCAAAGAAGTTTTCTATCAGCTTCTAAGTGGTTTCAATCTAATTTAGAACTACTTATGCGAATAAACATATGAGATGATGAATTTATACCTATATCGTTATATAGAAAAATAAAATACATAAATGGGGGAGGGGGTATTAGTTTCGAAAATTCGTGAATAAAACTAATGAATGCAGCTGTTGTTGATAATTATTAGGTGCGCTTTTTGAGAATACTTTGAGGAAAAATATCATTTGCTATTTAGAGGAAATATGTCCATTGTTGTCTTCGTAAGTTAGGAATTTTACTATTATAATATTCATGAGTATGTAAGAAATTGTTTTTCTTTTCTAGGATGATTTTATGTACACATATTTATGGATATTTACATTACCTTTTCCAAAAATCTAAAAAATCTCCTCTTCAATGAACTATAATCAGTTGTTTGTTTCTTAAACTTCTATCAACTTTATCGGATATTTGCGTGATATTAAAATAAACCTAGTTTTTGATTTTTACGAGACCAAATATTGTTTGTTAGTAAGCTCTGTTCCAACTTTTACCTTCTTCATTTCTTAAATTGAAAGTATAATTAGGAAAAAAAGGAACTAAACAGATATTTTTAAAAAAATGACATGAAATTGTAAATATCCTTTTCGCTTTTCGGAGTTTTTTGATTACTTTTTTCAGATTTCCATTTAGTGTTTGTTTCATATTAGATTTCATTTTGAAGGAGGTTTTTCAAAATAGAAACTTTCAGTTTTATTGTAAAATTGGCTGATGGATTTTTCTAGGTTTTTTTTTCCCACAATATTTTAAATATGACAGTAATTAATTATAAAATATTCTGCGAACATTCTCTCTCCCTTTTTGGCCATTACATTCCTAATAAAATATATAAAATTATGTTGAGCAGTTTTTGTTATGTCATGCAACATAAAATGTAAATGTTTTTGCATTCAGGTGTAATTTCTTTAAAGAGTACAAAAGGTGTATCACTTATTACAATTAAAATATTCACATTATTAGAATTTTTAATAACTTTAAGATGATGATGTGATTTATAGACTATTATACAACAGTGGTCATCAAACTGTGTTCCGTGAATCTTGTAAATATCCATTTTTTATGCAAGTTAATTATTAATTTTTTATTTCAATTATTTTTTTTTTTAATGATATTATTTATAGCTGTTATACAGAAGTGGTCATCAAACTATGTTCCGTAAAATTCTCTGGATCCTCAAGGCATAATCCCAGGTCTCTTGTTATACCAAGTTACAATAAAGATTAGAAAATGAAATAAATGCGTATACAGAATGGATTCACATTCTCTGTGAAGTTTATATAAGCACAAGTATCTAAAGATCACCCCTGTCATTAAAACTGAAAATTTTATTTTTTACAGAACTTTATTTTGTAATATTTTTTTAAACTCTTAATGCATAGTAAAAATTTTAATATATGCACTAACTACTAGATAGTAAAAATATTCTACTGTTTACTATTCAGGATTTCACGAAATATTTTTACACTCGTTAAGAAAATGTTTTGCAATGGAAAATGTTCTTTTCTAATGGAAAATGCTCCTTTTTCATTTCTAGAAAAAACACCTAAATGTTTTCGACGTATCAACAGATCGAACGTTAAAATCTAAATTTAAGCAAGAACAACTCCGAAATTTTAGGTTGCAAATTCATGCAAAGTTCACAGTATTTCTCACAAAGCTATACACATTTAAATGCCATTCAGAACAATGCATTTAAGTGAAAAATATTTCTCCCACAACGCAAGTGGTTACACAAGCAAAATATAAAAGCAAATTAAATCCAAACATGAAATACGATTGCAGAAAATTTCAATAGACTTAGACTTCAGCAATTTTGTGTAAAAAATGCAAGCACATATCCCAGTTATTAAATATGATGCATGGGTAAGTGACACTTGGATTACAAATTAATATTATTAACGTGAGTAAATTAGATTAAAAATTTTTAATAAATATTTTTTGCATTATCTATAATATGTTGATCTACTTAAAATTATTAAGCTAAGATTAAAAATTGCGTGTGTGTGTGTGGAATGAGCTCCCTCGAAACACCTTATAGTTTTAAGGGTTCCGTTATAGATCAGTGGTCTTCAAACTGTGTTCCACGGAGCCGTGGGGTTCCGCAAGACATACCTAGGGGTTCCACAAGTCACAATAAAGAAATGAAGAAGAAATAAACATGTATGCAAAATGGATTCCCGTTCTCTATGAAGTTTGCATAGATTCAAGTATCTAAAACTCGTCGTATTCATTAAAACTGAAGATTTTATTAATATATATAATAACCTAAATTTACAACACTCTTTTTAAACTTTTATTATTATCTAATAAAATAATATTATAAAACGTTTTATCTTCATATGTATACTTCCGACTAGATTGTGAATAATCTATTGTTTATTATCTGGGTTCCCCAAGATAATTTTATACTCATTAGTTTGCACAATTTCTTGAAAAACTGAATAGTTTTCTAATGAAAAATCCACCATTTTGCATTTGTGGAAAGCAACACCTATAATGAAGGAAAGGGAACAACATATAAACAGAACTGATATATATATATATATATATTAAAATCTAAATTTAAGCAAGAGCAGCTTCTAAATTTTAGGTTGAAAATTTATGCAAAATACACGGGATTGCTCATACAGCTGTAAATATTTTAATGCCATTCAGAACATTATATTTAAATGAAATATACTTCTCAACGTACAAAAACAAGTATAAAGTCAAATTAAAATCAGAATATGTTATGTGATCGCATTTAATCTCATTGGACCTAGACTTCGGCAGTTTGTGCAAAAAATACTTGTATATATCCCATTTACTACTGTTACTAAATATAAGACATGGGAAGGTGTGTGGAACTTTAATTTTAAAAATTATCTTATTAATGAATAAATTATATTAAAAAAATTAAATTAGAATTTTTTAATAATAAATGCATTACTTTTTTTTAAATGTGCCTATATTTTAAATATGCATAAATTGCCTATAATATGTTGAGCTACTTGAAATATTATTTTGAGATACACTCTTCGAAGTAAGTGTATGGATTGGGGTTCCACAAAACCACTTTTTAGTTCTAAGGGTTCCACTAAAGCATCTTCAAGTTCTAGGGGTTCCGTGAGTTGAAAAAGTTTGAAGGATCATTGCGTTAGATGAAACATTTTGAAGACCACTGTTATACAGCAATTTTCTATCACTCTAAGTAATATGTAATGATTGATCGAGAATATGTGATATATATAATATACAGCAAATATTATTCGTATAAAATCAATAATCATGCATTAAATTGCCTTTAAGCTAATAAAGCAAAGCAATAAAAATAAATACATTGAGAGAGTATATGCCAAAAATAAGATATCATCACATATATAATTTCGAAATTTCCTATTTGTGAGAAATAATTCAATCTTTTTCCCTTACTGTTTCTCTTAACAAACTGCAAACTTATCTAAAATATTTCAAAGAAAAGATGGATCAATAATGGAAGTCTATATCATTTGTGGTATTTTGGAAGAAAAACAATCACTATTTCCTTTCACTCTGCGGGAGCGCTTTTATTGTATATCACATTGAAAAGACGCAGAAAGGTTGCCTTAGTTTCCTGACTTAGTTTCAAAACCACCTCATCTGGTAGGTTATCTGGGCCAGCACATCAATAACACAGTTCCTGGTATGGATTCCAATTTAAGGTAAAAGGTTTTACTAGAATTCCATTTCTCAAGGAATTTATAGCCGAAACGCAAGAAAAAAAATGTAACATCCAAATGTTACATCGAAGAAACCTACAGAAACATTGAACTTGGATAACGGAGCATAAAAATAGCTGGGGTATCCTTTCATAGAAACAATTTTTTCTATTAAAGGTGTCTGTTTAGTTTTTTTGACGTCTGTAAGGTACTTTCGAAACCACACTTGCGACACTTAGATTCCGAATCTTTATTCATTGAACTTTATAGCAACCGATATTTGCTTTGCCTCATACATATTGCTTATGCTTTGTCTTTTATATTTTAAAAGACTCTTAATAAATTGAATTGCGTTTGTCTATTGGATTTATATTTTGCTTTTAAGTGAACAAGAAGGAAATATAAAAATATGTCGAGTCTTGACTTTTAATAAACATTTTAATTTAAATAAAAAAAAAATCAATGCTTTTGTAAGATTGTTTGGTTACTTTTTTATTTCGTAACTTTTATTGTAAGGTACACATTATTTTGTTCAATTGATTTTACTTTTAAAATTCACAGCTTATTCTTGAATATGTTTAGATAAAAAATTGAAGCAAATTCCATTCCCCTATAGTATTTAATGGCGTTTTTTGAAGCAATCGCGGAAAAAGGGAAATGCTGATCTAAATTGGAGACATTAATTACTAAAGAAAATTAATACCAAACGCCGTTATTTATGCACTTAGATTCAAGCAAAATTCAATAACACTCGATTTAGGATAATTTTGGTTTCATTATTTATCTAGTAATAAATTGGATTGTTTCATCAACTTCCTTAATTTATTTCTTATTTTCCTTAAGTGTGTGAAAGCTCTCTTTGTTCTTGATTATATTAGTATTAAGAATAGAGTACTGCAGGCTTACATTGCTGAATAAAAAATAGTTTTTTTTATTTCTAAGTATTTTTTCTGAGAAATAGGCATTTTGGCATCATACGGAGATTTCAAGTTACACAAATTTATTACAAACTCAAAATATTTGACCATCAAAATCTTTCATAAAAAACAAAACACAGACGAAAATTATAAAAATATTTTTTTAATAAATGTATTCAAGTCGGTAAGATATTTTACGTTCAGAAATTTTTAATCAATACAACAGAAAATTGGCTATCTCAGATGATCAAGCAAAACTTGACTTCTATTATTCTCCTGCTAACAAACTGGAAGTGCCCCAAATTTTTACTAGATGAAAATAAAAAGATGTGTTTAAATAATAGTTTAAAGAGCTAATTTTGCTTTTGATTTGATTACAGAACTATTTTATGTTCAATCCTAGCACAAAAAAAAATCAACATTGCATTTAAAAAATGATGGATACAATAAAAGGCTTAAATAAAACTGAAATTCATTACAAAAATAATGTATATGACACACTATTTTCTTTTTTGCATATAACAGTAAGTACATCAAGTCGATACTTTGGAAATATCCACAAAAATAACTTGCTAAAACTAGAAAAACTTTGAAAAGTTCATATTTTAAATCTGGTGTTAAATTGCATAAACTGAAGCCCTATTTACTCAAACTGTGTCGTAGTCTTAAAGTTTAGTTCCCCTATTTTACATAAGTGTTAGTTATATACATGTCATTGATATTTCAAAAATTTTATCAAGAAATGGACTTTCGTTTCTTAAAATTAAAAAATTGTGCTTTCGATTGATTAGTTTGTCTTGTTGTTCAAAAAATTGATTGATTATTTATTAATTGATTGATAATCATTTATTATTCATCATTTGATTATTCAGCTACATGAGGACTATTGACGACGAACCTCAAGTAATGAAGTTGCTTAACTCGGCTCTAGAGTCGTGGCACCTCATTCTCCAAATTTTAACATCATGCCAACACGACTTTAAACCTCGATAAATTTCCCGTACATGAGCTCCTCTACTCTCCAAGTTCTCAGTACAATCAGAGCTCGAACCTCCGTCTGTGTTAGCTTACAATTTCAATTATTTTCAGTTTTAATCATGTTTATTCATCTCTCTCTTGTAGAGAAATTTTGATTATACATATGACAGAATCACAATATTAAGTGGCAAAATACCTTTTAAATTATCATTAAGAACTTTTTAATTGCATTAAATTTGTAATTACATTTTTAATAAAGGTTCAATATAATAGGTAAGAATTTATCTTAAAATCAGGTGTAAAAGGAATCCTGACGTCTAATTAGCATATGATTATTCAGGTTTAAGTTAAATCTTCATCACAAATTTAACAAATCTGTTTTATCCAATGATGCTGCTATCTAGAGGAATAATATCGACTAAAAATTCTTAAAATATAATTAATTAAATTTAATTATTGAATTAATATTTGAAAAACTGTGTTAACATCAAAAAAGTGTTATCCATTACAAATTTTTAAAAAATGTATTTAAACTTGAGTGGATAAATAAGAAGTATTTTATTAATGATTGAAAATTTGTGAACTATATATATATATATATAGGGAGAGTGCGTGAACTAATAGTAGAAATTGAAAAGGAATTAATGCTTATTTTTGCAAATTATATATAATAATTAAAATAAGATAAAACAACAATTTTTTAAAATTTTAATCGTTTCTTACTTGTGTCTGTTTTTTGAATTATTTAGTTATTCAATACAGTTGCGTTGTCAATTGATTATGCCTGATTAATTACTAATTTAATGACTGGTTCGGTGTGGCATTATGAAGAATGAGATAATGCCTCAGATATTGTCTTTGTTACAGTTGACACTGTCGAAGATAAAATTATTTTAAAAAAATACAAAGTCAAACTTAAGTATACAAATAAGGTAATTTAATGTACTTTATACAATCCGAAGATAATTTGCTATTAATGCTTTTTTCATAGGGAGAAAAGGTCTCAGTAACTTTAAAATTTAATAAAATTGAAATAAAATGGATGCAATATTTTGTGCTCAGACACGAAAATCTTTTTTAAAAAGTTTGATTAGATCATGGAAAATATCAGTACAAAAGACAATAGGGGAAAATACTGGGAAAGTGTACTTTTAAAGAATTATTAATTAATTGATTTTATTTGAGGATACTTTTTTGAGGAGCAGGTGGAAATGATAAGTAGATTAGATTTTTAAATAAGTATTTTCCTATTAATGGAAAATTCTTTTACATAGAGAATATATTACACGCTAATCATAAACACTCATGGGCCCGCACATATAACGAGATATGAGTCAATATTGGGTTTATTTCTTAAATTGTAAAAATGAAAAAAAACAACCAAAAAATGGATTTTTATAAAAAATAAAATAAAAAAGCAGTAAGACATATTTTCACTGCTATTTCCCCAATTTGGGATTAGTAATTTTGAGTCTGGATTACGTTTTATCTCATAAATTGGCTAGTACCGAAGTTTAAGCAGGAAAAGTTCTATAATTAATATATATCTGAAACTTTACTTCCAATTATTTTACTCGTAAACCGAGTGATTTTGATTGAAAAAGTTTTGCTTTAGAACTTCTTTTAAAAGTTAAAATTTTTTCCCCTCATTACAAAGAGACAATATTTTTTTTTTGAAAAGCAATAGTATACTCATATGTCAAATCTATTATTTCCAGTTTTTAATTGCCCACTTGAATTCTATAAGAACTTTAAATTTGAATACTTGTTAGCGTCAAACTCAAAATAGTCTTCCTCTTCAATTTTATTTTTTTAGAGAAAATTAGCAGTTCATATAACTTAATTTTGAGACACATTTTAGTAAGAAGCTCAATCTGAAAATTGAATTAATTATTTTTAAACTAAAATACATTTTTCAAAATTTATGTCTCTTATACCACTGTGGCGGTATTTTATTCTCCAGAAATATATGTCACTTATAATTAAAAAAAATACTGCTCTAAAATTTCTTAATTGTATTTTAAGAGATCCATTGAATTATTCTCTATTAATATTTATTTTTATAATAATTTAATGACATTAAATCAATTTGTAAATATAATCTAACAAGTGCAGATGTAGCACACTTAAATGACAAGACTCACGGGACAACAAGATGCCAATATTCAGATCAACATATTATTGTATAAAACATATAAATAGGTAGTGCATTGGCAAGACTGTCATTTGTACTCAAGTGAAAAATTGTTTAAAGCTTTTTTTCCCTAATGGGGCTGCAGATTGGTATTTCTACCTTTGCAGACCTAGTACATTCCCCAGGAGCTGGTATCACTTTTTAGTGCGGCACCATATAGGCGATACCAATTGCCGCAGATAATTTTGACACCCATTTTCCTCTTCAGAGCGGAGGCATCTGAGCTGTAAGGATGCGAAAAATTAATTAAAGTGATTAAGGCTGCCTAAATGGAATCAACAGATTTTATACGCAACACGCTAGTTAAAGCTTGTTTGGCTCTGAACTCATTTATTCAAGAGATTAGACTAGATGATATATAATTTCAGGGATCAATTTACCTATCATGCACAACACAGTTTTTGATCACATCTACTTTGTGACCGAGACCAGTGACATCCGCGTAGAGTATTTGTTGTTGTAAGACAAACAATATGCGTCAGATAATAGCAAGAGTAAAAATGGGACGTATGACAGACATGTCAGTTTGGACAGTGCACCAATATTTAGTGTTGATGGGATATGATTACTGAAAACTGACTTGAGTAATTTTACTGAAGAAAACGCTGTTGCAGCTGGGTCTTTGCTGCATTCATGGATATATAATTTCAACCTCAGAATTTCCATGAGCTTCTACCCAACATGACAATGACTTTTGAATAGATTTTCAAATTGGGAAGCTTGGTATGCATTTCCCTATGCTTAGATTTTCCCATTTGATTTTCAGCAGTTTCTTTTTATTTATATTCATTTCTGAAAAGTAATTATGCAATTTATTTCATTTTGAATTTATTTGTAATATTATTATTCATATTTTTATTTTAAAGATAAATGCAAAACATTGGTATACTAAATAAAACAAAGCACATCTGTTGCCTAAATTTATAATATTTAAAATATTTTATAAAAATTTTAAAAGTTTTATTTTTATTGAAAAAAAGTTATTCAAATAGCATTCCTATTGCAATATTATGCAAGCAGGATTTTTTAGTTTTACCTTAGTTATCACAAAATACCTCTAATTGACATATTTTCAGCAATGCGCTGAAATTTCAACTTGCTAAAATACGAATCATACCCAAATAACAAATTAATACAATTTATAAAATAATTCTGAATTAGTTTTAATCAACATTAAACGTAAAATTTGAAGCTACTCCTCCCGTTTCAAAAGCTTTGTTTCTGCACTCAAATAATCTATTTATCTACTTGTAACGTGACGTCGAGATTCTGAAAACTACAAAATAACACTTAAAGCAAGTACGTTTCTCAGAAATTTCTGCTTAAAATGCTCTAATATTCTGTAGACTTCTTCATTCAAAATCCAAAACTTACGTTTTTAAGCATATGATATGTCATTAGTCAAAGATATGAGATTCAATGTATATACTTATAAATATCTTAAAGTCCTTTAAAAAAGAAAATAGGGATTCTCTCTGAATTGCGTTTCTATGTTTTATATTACTTTTAATACATTCTCTATGAAGAAGATTTTAAAATATTCATTTTACTCGAATAATGATGTGCATCGATTCATTAATGTGTTGTTTGAGTCGTTATTAATTAATATTTCATCAACACACAACTTCAATTGAAATATATATATATATATCTTGGGACTACGGAAGAGTTTTTAATAAAGTAATTATAAGCGACAATAAAGATAGTTAGGATTTCCATCCTTTTTCAAAAATATCCCATTCTTAATCTAGAAAAGTACCAAACTTATTAATTTTATTAACAATTTGACATGATTAATCCTCAGTTAATTACATTATGTTTTAGGAATTGCAGTGCTTTAGGTATAATTAGAATATATTCCTACTTCCGGATATTTCGAATATTAAAGTATAGGGAAAGTTATATTCCAATAAGACTACGTGAACAAAAATCAAATTAATTTTAATTCTAGTTGAAGAGAGAAATTTTTAAATCTCTGAAAAAGAAATGTAGGGCTAAAAAAATCAACAATTTCATATTTCTGTATTAAGTATAAAAATATACTTAGCAAATAACATATTTTGATTATTGCTGCGCGTATCTGTTCGTTATAACAAAAGTAATGGAGATTTCTAGATATTTTACATCAGTTAGCAGCTATTAGTATGCCATGAAGTAGTATCAGAGTTAAGTAAATATAAAATATTATCAATTAGGGTAGTACTTCTCAAACTTTCAATATTTGCGACCCAATTTCCAATCAAAATTTTCATCACTCTCCCCCATCATAAAATGATAGTATATTGAATGCAATAATAATGTACTTTGATGCTAAATCTATAAAGTGGCCTTAGTTATAATGCATACAAATTATCATGCAAAGAATTAAACTTTGTATGTGTTACTTTTAGGTAAAAGATATTTTAAGTAACAGAATAAGTATTATGTTATTTCTCCTTTCTAATTTTTAAACTGGAAAATATTGCAAAATAATTTTTAATTAAATTAAATATTTATTTCCTCAATCATCCATTTCAAACATACTACCATTGTGAGAATATTTTTCTGACGTGATTGCGTTAAAAACAAAATAAAGATCTCAGCTAAATATAGAAAAGCACATTAAAGTATCAATATTACCTATTATTAAGCTTTCCCTTCAAAACTGCTCTGAAAGCAAGCCCATGGGAGTCACTAGTTATTTTTTATTAAACTTGTTCTTAATTTAGTATCGATACATTAATTATCAAATACATTGCGCAATACTGATACATTTATAAGTATATTATATCAGTATAAATGTGTATTTTGCTTTTTATAATGTCAGAACTTACTAAGTTTTTTTCCTTTCAGTAAATTTGTATATTTTTTAAATAATCACATATATATATATGTAGCAAATGAGAAAGGCAAAATAAATCAATAACCTATAATTATCACTCTCATTAGATATACATAAGGGAAGTCATTGATCAAATTGCACATACTTGCGTGAAAAACTACAAGGACTATTGGCAACGGAATTTGTATTTTTGAGCCACGGTCAACTGATAAGAACAACTTCTTAGATACATTTCACACTTCAGGAAAATTTTCTTGAAATCAACTGCTATGTAAAGATTTTTAAGAAATATTTTTAGCTCTTAAAAATGTACTCTCTATTTTTTTATCAAATGAAAGATCCTTAAAATACGAAATTTTACTTAATTAAAAATATATTACAAATATGGAAGGTTTTTAATAATAAAAATAATAGTAGTAATAATAGATCTATGTGGTTTAGAGTTTGACAAATTTTTATTTCAAAAACTGAACATAACCCTGACGAAAAACTTCAAATAATTAAACTTGAGGTTTTAGATACACATTATATGTTTCTTTTTTATTTAATTCACAATAAAAAATTAAAATTAATTATCACTCTCATTAAAATTAATTTCGTAGAATACAATATTTTAATAAATTAGTTATCTTGGGTATATATGTGTGTGAGGAACATAGAGAGAGTGAGAGAAGAGAATAAAGAGATAAACGATATATATATATCAATAATGTGATTTTTATGTAAAATTACTTTTACTAAATCAAAGTCATTTTAAAGGAGCAAAAAATAAGAAAAAGAAAAAAGAATCAAAATAAATTCCTTTTTTCAATAAAGAAGTTAGAATGACTTTATTTTTTTACTTCTGAAATTAACTCATTAAATACATCGAAAATAAAGTTATATCCAATAAATTAAATTGGCAGCATTATTTGGTGATGCGAGAAATTTAGAATTTAAAGACATTAAGAAATCAATCAATTCATCTATCGATTTCCAATAAAAAAAGAGCAAAACGTAAGATCAGTAAGACTTAAAAATAGGAATTAGATTCACTAAAAGCCATCTACCCTTTTCAAATTTAAAACGTGAATTTACTTGAAGGAAATATCTATACTTATCGAATTTACATTTTTCTTGTTAGGTTGGAGTTACCTTGAGTGTAGCGAAAGAAAATCGTCTGCACAACTATTTGGTTGAGATGACTGCTATATTGGGGATCAATAAACACACACAACTCACATATTAAGTCACAAATAAAAATGGGATCCGTCGAAAGAAAAATACATTAAATCGCTTCTACCTTTCTGAAATTAATAAAAGTGAAAGATAATACTTTTATGTACACTGATTTCAATTAGGAAACGACGAGTGGAATTAAAATTTCTGAGGAATTCCTTTTAAATTTTATGGATATAAATTCAAAATCGAATATTTTCAAAGCTTTTACTTTTTATATTAGTCCCGAAATGCAATATATTCAATGTTCCTTACTTTGAAAGCTCAACTAGTCTTTTTCTTTTAGAGATATTTACAAAGATATCAAATAATAGTGTACAGTATTCTTCAGTTTTCTATCTATCGAAAGATTTTGTGCTTAAGGTATCCGCGCGCTCGCGATTATGTTCAGAGCAGTGATATTGAAAAAACGTATAAATGAATATTTTTTTGGTATTTAATGGGATTTAAACTGGAATAAAATTATAAAACTGCTTTAAGAATATTATTAAATTAAAATAGTTTTTAAATATAATTTTTTTTAAAAAATTGAAGACAAAAAAAATGGCATATTTTCAAAATAATCTCCCTTTATGGAAAATGCTTCTACATTTTAACAATATTTCCCCCTATATATACTAGTTATGATTTCTGTAAAGATTCTGCTCTAGAAATTTTGAAATATATAATTTATATTTTGATTCTTTTTATATTTTAATATAAATCAGAGTTGAGAAACTTTAATAGAAAAAACACCAATTATTATTTAGATTGATACTAACTTAGAAAATATTGTGAATTTTTAAAAATCCTTGTACTGGCCCTATAGAAAAATCTTAGTTATATATAGGCAGGATATTTATTAGAGTTGCGTTTTCATAAAAGTAGAATATTTTGAATGTACGTTATTTTTTCTACATTTTTGCCTGACAATTACATTATTTTTTATTTTAATAATATTCATAAAACAATTCTCAATGTATATTTTCAAACAAGGGATGCTAAATGGAATACATCCAATGTGCCTACTTTTAACAGCTGAATTAATCTTCTGCTTTCAAAAATATTAAAACAAATATCATATAAACACGTAAAGTATTTTTCAGTTTTCTATTTAAGGAAAGATTTTATCCTTAATGTTAAATTATGTTATTTTAAATAAAATTTGTTTCCGCATTGATTATTCCAAATCGAATTCTGACAGAAAAGAAAGATTCATAGAAGTGAGAAAAAATATATGCATCAAAGTAAAAGGAAGATTTTTAAGAATATGTATAAAGAATTCTTTGAATATACAGAATTACACTGCTTTGAGAGGAAAGTTTTTAGAAATTATCTCGCAACTTACCATACGCCTTTCTTATATGAAATTGGTATCCTTTATACTTGAATGAAAAGAGCGTAAATGTATCTTTAAAATATCATATTTATGCTGATATAAAATAAAAATGTGTTATGAATAATTTATGAAAACATAAAATACGGACGGGACTCAAATTCGATTAAAAAAATTTATACTTGAATTAAAATTTAAGATATGCTATTCTTCATTTTATCATATTCAAAGCCGAACTTTTTTATTAAATGCCTAGATTTTTTATCACTACCAGGTTAAACTAGTTTTTTTTTATTTTAAAAATTTTACACGAAATCGGTTTATAAAAATACTTCACTTTAAAATGTAGTATATTATTATATGAACATTTTATAAACTAAAAATTACTATTTTAAGAAACGTAGCTGGAATTTTTTATACTTATTTTTTCAATTCCTGCTATTAGTTCATACTCCCCCTATATATATATATATATATATATATATATCTTGTTCAAACTTTCAATCACACATTAATAAAATATTTTCTCTCTTCATCCATTCAAGTTCAAATACATTTTTTAAAATTTTTTTATAGATGACACTTGATGTGTGATAATACAGTCCTTTCAAATATTAATACATTAATGAAATTAAAATAATAATAAATAGTAACAAACAAAAATAACAGACCAATAGCATATATGGAAAGGAAAACCGTTCATTGTGTCCTTGTAGAGCAATGGGTAGCGCGTTTGACTTCTAATCCAAAGGAAATGGGTTCGAATCACACCTAGGATGACCTCATTTCTGGGAAAGTGATTTCATTTTTACTATACTTTCTAATTAGAATAGTTGAATTTAACTAATGATTAAATAGAAACAAACAAAAAAAATAGTCTAACACCATATATAGAAAGGAAAATGGAAAATTGGAAGGAAAATCGCTTTCTATTTTGTCACTTAATATTATGATTCTGACATATGTACACTGCTGGCCACCGTAAATGCAACACCCTGAAGGAAGCACGCAAATAACATGAAATTTATAACATGCATTAGCGGAGGCGAGATGTGCAAATGATTAGAATTTCAGCGCAGACACACAGCACGCACGCCTGTGGCGCCACCTCAAAGCGCTATTTATGGCTTGGGGATTTCGACGATTTCAAGTTCGGCAATTGTGTTTTTCTTGTGGTTTTTTCAAAAAACGATCAGTTATGTCTAGTAGAAAACAGCGATCAGCTTTTGATCAAGCATCCGAGTTCAACAGAGGAAGGATAGTGGCCTACCGAGATTGTGGATTATCTTTCAGGAAAATCGGTAGTCGTGTTGGACGAAACCAAACAACTATAATGCGGAAATGTGACCGTTGGATGCAGAAGGGTACGACGGACCGACGTAGTCGATCGCATCCACCTTAGTGCACCACTTCACGTGAGGACAGGCAAATTGTGCACATGGCAATGACCGATCACTCAGTCACATCACGAATCATAGCACATCACATTGAGTCCGTAACGCATCATTCAGTGTATGCGCGTACCATTCGACGCCGTTTACAGCAGAGTGGTCTGTCTGCAAGACGTCCATTGCTTGGTCTACCCTTGACGCAGAACCACTGACGTCTCCGCCGCCAATAGTGCGACGAAAGAAGGATTTGGGCGGCAGAATGGAGTGAAGTTGTCTTTACTGACGAGTCACGCATCTGTCTGCAACACCATGATGGTCGGAGTTGAGTCTGGAGACACCTTGGAGAGAGGATGCTGAACAGCTGCGTTATGCACCGCCACACTGGTCCTGCACCAGGTATGGTATGGGGCGGTATTGGATATGACTCTCGCTCTCCTCTAATACGCATTCCCGTTACTATAAACAGCCAGCGCTACATCTCCGAGGTGTTGGAGCCAGTTCTCCTTCCTTACCTTCAGGGCTTGGCCACAGCCATATTTCAACAGGATAATGCGTGACCACACGTGACACGCATTGTCCAAAGGTTCTTCGTCAATCACCAGATTGAATTGCTTCCCTGGACGGCTCGCTCTCTGGATCTTTTCGCTGATAGAAAACATGTGGTCCATGGTTGCTAAACGATTGACCCAGATTACACCCCCAGCTGCCACACCATATCAACTTTGGCAACGTGTGGAAGCTGCTTGGTCTGCTGTACCCCAAGAACACATCCAAAGTCTCTCTGAATCAATGCCGAGGCGTGTGGCAGCGGTGATCTCCAACAATGGCGCCTACTCTGGCTACTGATTCTGGCAAGAACCACACTTCACAGAAGTCTATAAATTTAATCATTTGATACTTGGTCAACATGTTATCTACAAAATAAATTTTGTTGTGCTATCGCTTGTCTTTCTTGGTGTTGCATTTACGGTGGCTCTCTCTCTATATATATAGCAGTGTATATACATATTTATATAAAAAAATTGTATCTTTAATAAATAGAACTAAATAAAATATTTCTTTGTTGACCTAAGTAGGAATTGACTTAATTTTTTTAAAATATTACATGTTTTAAAGAAGAAATAAATATGGTTGATTGAGATATAATTTACAATTAACATCAATTGAATAAGCTTGGTCGTTTCGGCAAGTGGTCATGCTGACGAATTCTCGATCAGCGTTTTTTAAATCGAGTCGTAGGTTTGTGTCCTGGTGCCACTAAAGGCCCCTTGCTTGGAGGGGTAGGTATACGTTAAGAGTGTTGCTGCTTCAAGTCTTTCATGATACAGAATTTTGGAGACCGAGTCTCCATCTCAGGTGTCATCTTCGTCACTTAACGAAGGCTAATAATTGCAAGGTTTATAATCAATGTTGCTTCGAAGTGCAAACGCTTGTAATAATTCAGTAGACATTTCTAATTTTGTTCATATACAGTTGACTTGTTTCTTAACTTCACACTCTGAAGAAACAAGACGGCTACTGGCAAATGGACCTCATAATTTTGAACCAAGATAAAGTGACGAGAATGACACCTGAGCTAGCATCCCACGCTCTTAACTTTCGCTTCACGCCAACTTGAGACATTATAAGTTTAAGATGCATCAACACGGTGGGTATGCACATATGTAACACACACATACTACATTTAGTATGATACACAAATAAAAAATATATATAGTAGCCATTTGAGTCAATTATTTAATTTTGACCCTTTGTTTAATTCTCTTAGGAAGTTAAAGAGTACGTTATAGTGTATTTAATTTTTTCAAATTTTATTTACTACATATGTGATATATATATTATTTACTTCTATCTAATTGCAGATGGAGAGATTGTAAGAAGGATCTACCGATAGTATGAAATATGATGGTTTGTAAAGATGATAATGAATAATACTGAACTGTGGACTCAGTGGTGAAACAACCCATGAAGGCTAAGACAGTGCTTGTCTCAATTTATAAATGACCTTACGCGCTAAGATGCATGTGCAGATATTTAGGTCAATTGGTCAGTCTGACGCGAAACCCCCGGTGTTCGGTTTCCAAGTAAGCTTGGTACGGATTTAAAGATCCACAGAAGTTATGAAAAGGTGAATCGACTTTGCCCAGCCAGGGATTTGAGCCCCTGACCTACGGTGTGGAAGTGCGATACGCTACCACTCAGCCACTGGACTTCGGTCATGAATAATATATACATATATATATATATATATAATTATAAACCTAAGTATATATAACCAATCAAGACAGTAAGCATTATCAGCCACAGAGATACAATAGCAAACTCTTGGCTTTAGCAACCAAGATTGCAGGTTTAAACAAAGTTTGGTGATTAGTAAACATTCACCTGTAAGTTGCTTATATACTGGGCCATAGTAAAAGGTATAAATATTATAAAAATGTAATTTTTACAAAATAAAATACACAGTACTGTTAATATATAACGATAAAATTTAATAGGCTGCTTACTAGCATAGAGTTAAACTCGATGTAATAAATCTAGAAGATAATAAAACTTACTTCGTGACACTTTATTAATTTTTCCCGCCAATACAAAGGCACAGTATTAGCAGTACGGCATAAAAGTAAAATTAGTAATTGTGATAAAATAAAAGTAAGTCTATATATATATATATATATATATATATATATTTAAAAACCTTAAATATTGATATAAATTTATTGTAAAATAAAATGACTTCCTAAGCAAATACAAGGATACTGAAATTTAAAAAAAACATTTTCATCTTTATTAAATATGTCTATTAATATATATATATATATATATATATATGAGTATAAACAATGCTTATATACGCTATCAGGCCAAAAGTATCCTGGACACCCCTTAAAAAATGGTTCTGGTGAGTGAAGCAATTTTATACGTAATTAAAGGCTATAAAAGTGTTGGTAGTGGTTTGTCAGATTGTATTTATACGTTTGTGAGGCAATGAGTAAGTCAAAGGAGCTTAGTGAGTTTGATCATGGCAGTATAGTGGGATGCCACCTTTGTACGAAATCAGTTCGTGAGATTGCGGGCATTCTACAAAAGCCTAAATCTACTGTGAGTGATGTAATTGTGAAGTGGAAACGCCGAGGCAGTGAAACGGCAGAAGAACGAACCGGCAGGCCGAAAATACTTCTTGAACGCAGCCGCAGAACTCTGAAAAGGGTAGTAAAACAAAATCGCAAGTCCTCGTTGGTGGAAATTTCTCAGCAGTTCCAAAAAGTTCATCCGGAATTAGTGTTAGCAGCAGGACTGTCCGTCGAGAGTTAAAAAACTTGAGATTCCATAGTCGTACATCCGCTCACAAGCCAAACATCATTCCACAAAATGCGAAGCATCGATTGCAATGGTGTAGAGCTCACCGTCATTGGACTGTGGACATGTGGAAAACTCTTCTTTGGAGTGATGAATCTTGCTTTACAGTCTGGCAGTCGGATGGACGCGTCTGGGTTTGGCGGATGCCCAAGGAACGTTTCTTTAGTGACTGCATTGTGTCGACTTTTAAGTTTGGTAGTGGAAGCATAATGGTGTGGGGGTGTTTCTCGTGGTTTGGCCTGGGTCCGTTAGTTCCTGTGATTGGAAACATGAACTCTGAGATGTATGTGGACATTCTGGACAATGCTGCACTCCCTACTCTATGGCAATATTTCGGGGAAGGCCCATTTCTCTTCCAGCAGGATAACTGCTCCATTCACCCATCGAGGCTTGCACAGACGTGGTTTGACGAAATGGGTGTTCAAAAACTGGACTGGCCTTCTCAGAGCCCCGATCTAAATCCCATAGAGCACCTTTGGGACGAATTAGAGCGCAGATTACGTAGCCAGCCAAATTGACCATCCTCACTACAAGCACTCACTTCAGCTGTGATGGACGCCTGGAAGGCTATTCCTATGGTCACCAATCAAAAATTGGTGGAAAGTCTTCCCAAACGTGTGCTGGCTGTCATCCATGCAAAAAGGGGACCAACATCATATTAATATGTGCCTCAGGACGCTGTAAGTACATACCACTGGGTGTCCGGATACTTTTGGCCAGATAGTGTATACTATATACACAATATGTTAAAAATGAGTATTTGACCAAAAACTTCTTACACCATGTACGCTAATATTCTCAAATGGAAGTCCTCCATTGCATAAAAGGTTGATAATATCATTTCTGAGATATTTGTTGTAAAAAAAAGAATTTGCTTTTAAAACAATAAAAAAAATTTAGATTTCCAAATACAGTAGAACCTGTTTTTGTGCAGTCCTCTTTTATGCGATTTTATTTTTGTTCGGTTTTTTCTGTGTGATCTTTTTTTATGTGGTATATGAATTTCAACGGCCTTGGCGCCACTAAAATGTTATCTATCAATGTACCAGTGGCGATGGAGAATGTTAGGACTTTCTAGCAAAGTCAGGTTTTGTCTTTAATATTTTGTAATCGCTGGGGGGTGGGGGGAGGGATAACCAGAATGCCTATATCTTTCGAGTCTTAACCTCTCATCATTAGGATTTTGAATGACTGTAATGTTATGTTAATATTTTATAAATTGGTAGATACGTACTTTTGGCGTTAGTTAGGCCTTGAGTTCCCTAGAGTCCTGAGCCCGTCCTCCTTGTAGCGGGGGTGTATGTTACACCATTTCAATGTACATATATACACTTGAAGACGTTATGTTTATTTGTTACAAACAGTCTCCCGACAATGCACATTTAGTTTCTTTCTCTGAACACGCCAACAACCTGGGCTTGATTGAAGACGAAACTTTCAATAACTGCGACATTATCGACAATTTGATAGAGTGTGAAGTCGGACAAGAAGAATCGGATTCTTTGAGAGCGGATAAAATATATGCATGGATACAGTTTTTTTTTATCAAATTCGAAATGCATTTACAAAATAGGTACCAATTCAGAAAGGAGTATAACGTTTCAAAAAGAGCTTCAATCATGCATATTTGGCTATCGTGTCTTTTACAAGCAACTAACCAACCACACTTCGTCTTAAAAATTTATCTCCTACTTTATGGTGCCAAAAAATAAATCAATTGAAATTGTATCTTCAAGTGACGAAAGCAATTTTGAACTTATTCATCACAGGAAGATGAGCGCTTTGGATTACGATGAGTAGCAGTGATTTATGTATGTGCATTTTAGAAATTTCTCCATGCATACAAATGAGAAACTAAATAAATTAAAAATGTTTTCATGTGTAATTTAACTATTTATTTTGTTATGGAAATACTTTCTGACAAATTTTGTAAATAATTGGCGTATTTTCTAAGTGTTACTTTTTTTGCGGTCCTTCTCCACTGCACGAAAAAAAATCTGTAGTATTTCGACGAATTTGCTTGTTATAGGTAAGGATTTTTGAAATTATCAAATATTTTTTGTGCTGTTTCTTTTATACGGTCCCTATTTACAGCTCAGAAACTGGTTTAACTGTATAGGTTAAATGCAGTTCCCTTGTCAAAGATTAATTCAATCAAAATATGACGAAAGAGAATATCTCGATTAGTTGTACTGTATAAAGTTTTAAGTTAAGAAAATATTAAAAACTCCCTAGTACAAATCCTATCACTATAAAAATAAATTTTCTTATGGAGATCCCTTGAGGAAATTGCGGTAGTTATCAGAAATTGTATTAACATAAGAATTGAGAAGTGTGATTTTAATTCATAGGCGTTTTTAAATTGCAACATTGAGTTTGATATACTTAAAAAAGTTAAAATTTAATGAGTCATTTCAGAATACAACAAGAAATACAAATCAAGTTCAATGAAACTTATATAAATGAATCCATGAAATATAAAGTTACACTTAGACATAATTAATTAATTTTATATCTATTAATATATGTTAATTCTGCAAGCTTTAAACATAATTATATTATGCAAAATCCGTTTTAAAAATAATCCATATAATTTTTGTAGATTTTCAGCAGAATTGAGCGGTTAATAAATACGAACACAGAAAAATGCGAGTGAAATTGCTAATGTTTAATTTGCCTGTGAAAAAAAGGAACATTATAGAACAAACCTTATTAACGTTATGGAGTATTCAAATTGTTATGTCCTTATATTGAAACAATATATGGACTTATGTATACAAATATCTTACCAATAAATTTATGCATTAAGGGTTATCTTTAATACATTCATTAAGTTTGTAAGCGACACTGATTCACGAGAAAAATTGAAGGCTGACAATAGACAAGGGATTCCAGCTCATCTTACGGCAAAATAATTAAGGAATATTTACTGATATTATAATCTGAAATACGGGGAAAAACAATGATAACTATTCAAATGATCTTCTGTGACTCCTCCAGTAATGAGCGTTCCTGCATATGATTAATTTTCCAATAGACTAACGAATAAAATGTTTTCCCAAATAAATTGGTGTGAGCTGTTAAGCACAATTTATTTGAATAAATATTAGTAAATTAGAATGCTCACGTAAGAATTTCTTCGACGCTTGAAAACTGACAAAATCAATCACGATTTCACTGAGAGTAAAATAAATAATATATATCTCTAAAGCTTTTTACAAATCGTAAAAATTATTTGATGTATGTCAACTTTCACATTTAAGAGCAATTCCTTAAACAGTTTTACCCATGCTTATTGAATAATTTCCCCTAAATATTGTTTAAGCGTTCTAAATCCCTCAAGGTATCCGACTACCCTAAAATCATGACTTTTGTCAAAAATTGACAATATTTTCATGATTTTAATTTATAGACCATCTTATTAGCTTTATAAAAACATTACGTTTGTTATTTTCCCTTCATTAGAACAAAAACTACAAGTGTTTAAGTAAAAGCATGTGTTACAACTTCAAGCAAGATGTCAAACTTTTAAATGCGATTTATACTCGAAATTGTTTTTTTTATAAAATGTTCAAACGGGGACAGCGATTGCTCAAAATGTTTTGAAAATAATTAACTGAAATTTTTTGTGTTTGTTCTGTATAAGTAGAAGTGTTTTAATTTTCAGATTTATCAATCACTGTTTTATTACAAAATTTACAGTTCCTTATGCGAATATAACTACTGTATCTTTAAGCAATTTCATATAATAACTATGATTAAGCTCTCTAGTTTTTGTAAATTTAAAATATCTCTTATCCTGAGGTCATAAATCCTGAGGTCATATCCTGAGGAAATAAATAGTAAAGTAACAGATCAAAATCGAAAAACTGAGTATTTGTTCATAAATTTTTGTACATAGTGACTCCAGGTTAAGTAATTTTTGTAAATTTTTACCAATTTTTCTCATTTTAGTAATAACAGAGTTTTTTCCTCTTCTTAATTTTATAATTTAATTTCTTAAAATGTACTAAATAAATCTATTAAAAAATCCCTATTTTTTTTAAAATTGTCGGAAGTAGTTGGATATCTTAAGTGAATATATTTTAAAAACGAATGCCTTAGATCCGAAGTTGAAGTACAAGGATTATCTATGATAATCAAAGCGACAGATTTTAAACAAAATAAGCCGCATAAATAAGTGGAAGGAAAGTCAAGATTTGAGGAATATGTTTTCGTTCTAAATCACAATTATGTTAGATGTTGGATAATAGTGTTTGATAGTCAATTCGACTCAGCTATAATCTGTATGATATAAAATTAAAATTATCACTCTAAGAATTTTTGGATTGAAATATACAGGATTATTCATAACTCCATTCAGGGATTCAGAGGCCTTATATTAAAGAAAACTAAAATGAGACAGAAACAATTCAAGTTTTATTTACATAATTTAAAAGTGCTATATGATTGAAACTTTGCCAAACAAGCGTTCTACGAGTGCTACAATATTAAATATGGTATGATAAAAGTCATTGATAGCATGTGTTATCTTTCCCGTGCTGTTGGAAAACTTAGTCTTTTCAAAATAACAAATTTTCGTACCATTTTACCGTGTGATGTAGCAAAACTGCATCGAATGAGAACGTTAACAATACCATGTTGAGCAGGGGTGGGCGGACTTTTCCAGGGTACGGGATACTTCTTATTTTGTCAAGGTGTTGCGGTCCACCCAGTATCAGTGGCACACATAAAGGGAGGGAGGGTCCATGGATTCCGACCCTTCTCTATTGCCCATGATTTTTTTGATCGATTATAACCCCGTGTATATAGTACATAAAATTTAATTATTTGTTATTAATAATTTTTTATTAATTAATGCTAATTATTTATTCAATAATTTATTTCTTACTCTTCTTTGTTCCAAACAATTTTACAAATTAATATGTATATATATATATATATATATATATATATATATATATATATGTTTGGCAGCGTATTGGGGTAGGATATGAAAATGGTAGACTTTCAAACCTGGGACACTGCGCTGCACCCCTTTGAAAAAGTCACGAATGCGCTCACAGCCCAGGGTCGTAGGTGTGGTGAGGTGTGGAAAAAGTCACCAATATTTATTATAACTTACTAATATAAGTACGGAATATGTACTTACCTCTACGTAAATAAATAAAAAACTCACTTTTTTAAACTGCGTTTAAAGCAAAGCGCAACATACAAACATAATAATAATATCCACAAATATAATAGTATCAAATGATGCATTTATTATCAAACAACTCAAAACACATGAAAAAATAAAACATGTTCATCTGAAGTTAGCTCTCATAATTATAGTCAGAAGAAGATTTAGTCTGCGTACTGTCAGCCAATCTTAAATATTTCCATATACAATTACTAACAGCTAATCTTCAGGCTGTCACTCCAAATTTTCTTGGCGGTCCACCGGTCGATCACGATCGACGTAATGCCCACCCCAGATGTTGAGTATAGTATGAAAGGAACTGGCCTATTGCATTAATGTATGCCGTGTAAGCAAGGTTTCACAAATAGAACACTTGTAAAGTATGTAGATAAAACTGTGATTGTGTTTCTGTATTCTTTCAAATATAATATTTTGCTGCATTAATCACAGGGTTTTTACTATAGCACTTCGAAACCCTGAGTGGAATTATGAATAATCCTGTATTTTAACTGGCGTTATTAATAGTGAAACTTTAATTCGTCAAAAGAAGAAAAAATATATATTTTAATATAATATGTATAAAATCTCTTTTGATCCCAAGGATAAAAATATTTTCTATTCCTCTCCGCAATATATAATGATTATTAAATATAGTTTTTATTATCGACTCATTAGAGTTATAAAAAGATTCATTAAGAATAGAATTTGCAGTCTAAATCCAGGGTTATGTAAAGAGCTCTGCTTACAGGGCAACTTACTTACAATATTTTTCTCGCAACACATACTTCAACGCAATGTAAAAGTTTGAGATTTTATCTTATACCTCTACTTTATTTTTATGTGTGTCCAAATGACACAAAAATTGTCCCTCGTTTACTGGAATTTTGGTGGTTAATGATGGAAATTAAAAATTACACACGTTATATAAAATTGTTGCTGAGTTAATTTAAGTGGAATAACACCTAAAAAAATATTGAAATAAAGTATTTTTATTTTTTTTTGCATATTTAATAAAAATTTTAGGAAAATGTTGGTTTTATTCAATTGGAATTCCATTTTTAATATTTTAATAAATATATGATTTACACTTTTTGTTGACCTTGAAAGTGAAGTCAATTTTAAGTCATCAAACTTATAAATTTCTTTTAACTCACACTTTAAAAGTTATCACATAATAAACTTCATAGAATTAAATGTTTAAATAAAACATAAACATGATCGCGTTAACATATAACAGTATATTTCTCAAATCTTTCAAATACAAACCCTTAAATATTTCCACATAATATAAAATGAACTTACTTCACTTAGCAGAAAATGGCTCAATTAATAACCAACAATTGAATCTTACTAATATACGCAAGAAAGTCATCAAATTTTTTTTTCTCTTCAGCCCTGATTTTTAAGATAAAACGTAATTTCAACAAACTGATTCAAACCTTACTTTACCTCAAATGCAATCTTTTCACATTTGAAAGTAAAATATAAAAATATTCATCAGAATGATCGAAGAAATTAATGTTAAGGACATGTGAAACTTATCACCAAATATTTCGAAAGAAACGTATCTTAAACTCATTGTAACTATGTTTTATGTGAAAATAAGAAAGAAATAATCAACATAAACCTACATTATAAGTATTTGAATTGTATTGCTACTTTAGGGCTGTTGCGTGCACTCCTTTTAAAAGATCACATCCGATCCCAAGCATATTGATTAGGTGATCATGTATTCAAGTCAGTAGAAAGTTTCTCTTAAGCTCGAAAGTTTGAAATGTAACCTTTTAAATGCATAGAAGGTATTTAAAAAGAGGCGAATGGAGAAGTTTGTGTAAACAGTAGAGTTACAAATTATTCATCAAAAATAAATGCTATCGAATATGCGTTGTCTTGATATGTTGATTTTTCATTTTTAATCAGCCGGAAGTGCTCAAAAAGTAATTTCAAAGATTTTTTTTTTCATTGCAGTTTTGTTAACATGAGTAAATTCTTGTAAATGTTTTTCTGCTGTATTGTTGTTTTTATTGTTTTGAATTATAATTGCCAAATGGATTGCTATTAATGTCTGGAAATGAGTAGGCAAACAAGACAGTAATTGATCAGTAAGGTGAATCGCGGTTACATGGAAGGAAAAAAAATATTATCAATTGAAACCTATTTATGCGGAAAAGGTGAAAAAAATGGAAAAAGATTTAATTTAGGTTAGATGATTTTAGACTTACCTTGTGTAAAATCTCACGAACAACTTAGTCACATAGAAACTAGAAATCATAAATTTGAAAAAGCTAACAGTGTTACTTATTTGGGAACTAAGATTAATAATAAAAATAAGCTGACTCCAGGAATTTATAAAAGAATCATTGCTGCAAATAGATGTTTATATATATATATATATATATGTATATATATATATATGCCCTGAAGAGTTATTTAAAATCCACCTTTCTCAAATTAAGAACTAAATTGCTTCTTTACAAAAGTCTTATAAGATCTGTTCTGACTTATGCATCAGAGACTTGGTCATTGATTGTACGTGATGAAGAAGCTATTGTAATATTTGAGAGAAAGATTTTACGCTGCATTCTTGGTGGGATCCAAGTGAATGGATCACAGGGAAGAAGATCTAACTTAGAACTCTACAAAATTTACAAATAGCTTGATATTGTAAAATTTATCAAATTACAGAGACTTAAATGAGCTGGTCATCTAGCTAGAATGAATGAAGATGGTTGCTGCAAGAAAACCTTTCTGGCAATGTCCATGGGAAATAGACCTCGGGCAGACCCCAGTTAAGATGAATTGACTGTGTCAAAAAAGATCTAAATATTTTAAAGGTAAAAAACTGTAAAATAGTTGCCAAGAGTAGAGATGCCTGGAGAAAACCTCTGCAGAAGTTCAGGCCCCCTCTAGGGCTGTCGAGTCATTGAAGAAGATGATTTTAGAGCCAAAATAAAAATATAGTTTTCTTTAACATGAATAACAAATGCGACTATAATAAATAAGTGAATACAAAGTAGTGAATAATACGATGTAAGTTGAAACATTTAATAACTACAGCTCTCTCTCCGCACCATTCAGCTTTTCGGACCCAAGCTTTCTTCGCCTTCCGCCTTAACGTGCACGGGAATTTCGATAGAGTAGGGTGTTTTTCTTAAAATTTCAATACTAAAGGAGTTTTTAATTGTACGCTAGGTTGTAACTATTTATAGTAGATGTCCTCTAATCCAAATAATTGTTAAAATTATAGATTGCCTGATTTTCTTTAACACAAACTGCTTTTATTTTTTTACGTTAAAAAAGTTCAAATATCTAAGCGCATTATGGCAAGATTTACTCAAAAATTAATTTTTTATTTTATTTTTCTCTTCATCTTTATATCAGACAAAATATATATTCCTCTCTCTCTCTCTCACACACACACATAGATAGATTTTTAAATTCTGAAAAAAATTCGATCCACCCAATTAATCAGTATTTGATAATTTATCAGATTGAAATAGTTTTTTAAATTTCAGGAATTTAGGTTTTAACTACGCATCAAAATAAGAATAATATTTTTGAAATTTATCAATTTATTCTCTATATGCCAGTTCTAAAAAGTTGAAATTTTACATCCAACAAATAAAAACTCTAAACATCGTAACTTTCCCCACAAATTCGACCAACAAAACTGTGCGCTTGATTGGATAGTACCTGTAAAACTTTTAAGGATCACACAAACGCGAACCCCAATCCTATAAAATATATACGCTTAAATAAGATGAAAATATGACGACAAAAAAAAATTAAGTGTTAGGACTATAAAAACGTCTGATAGATGCAGAAACGAACCCAATTCGACTGGAGGAATAATAAAATCGATATACTATCCACTTAAATTCACGGTTATTTTTGATGAATGATTTCGTTGCATAAATGACGCTTTTCTCCAATCCCCTTAAAAAATAATGCTGATAAATTCTTCGCTAGATGGCGACCAAGTCTTAGCCCTGATCGATGGTAGTAGTCTTCCCGTTCTGCTCTTCAATGAAGACGCTATCCCGAAATGAGCATAATTTGGAGGCATAATAAACCGTTCAAACATTCCTCTTCGAGTTATTCATTTTTAATCAACGGGAAGTGCCGAAAAAATAAATTAAACGATTTTTTTCATTGCTGTTTTGCTTAGATGCTCGCAGTCTTTTCAGTTGTATACTTTAAAAAAAAAACGCCACTTTTATTTGGTATTCGCGTAGGAGAATGGAATCTTTTTAATTTCTTTCTTTTAATTCATTTTTAGAAATAATTTATTTTTCCCTAATTTTTTGTTAGGAATTCAAGTGGTATAGATTTTGGGATTACAGAAACTGCTATGAATGTTTACTTCAAAAGCTTTTGGCATGTTTGAAAGTTTAAAGTAAAAACTAATTAATATTGTTTATCTCTTTGAATGGAAATCGTTTATTTGGAAAGGGTTTTATGCTTTCGCCTTAGTAAATGTATAACCCTTACCTTTTTTCTTAATAGATTTATACAAACTTGTATTCTCCTAAAAATAGAAATAACAACTCAAATATACAATTAAATATTTGGACAATATTATACATATATAAAGACAGATATTTATAATCACATATGTTCAGCCGCATACAAATGTTATTGAGTTTGTATTTGTTTTTATAGGTTTATTGACTGATCGTTTATTAATATCGCACTTTGAAGCAACATGAGAGCTAATAGTGACTCTCGCCAACTAGCCGCTCTCTCCAAAGTCATGATTTTGAGTCTGACTCTATGTTCATCAGTTGCTTTGCGCAATAGGGGGGCCTTAAGGGACATCTGAACTCGATGGAAGTACCACAGCTCACGAGCTCTTGATTATAACCAACCGGTTATTGCTACCACTATATTTTCATAGAAATAATTTAAAAATAAAAAATTGCTTAAAATTATCCAATAAATATTTTAATGTTCGTGTTAATAAAAACGTTTACAATACGAAGACTCCTCTACTTTTTCTCTATTTTAAAACACCCACAGAAAAATAAGTAGTATACTAAAAATAAGTACTAAATGACTATTGAAAATCTAACTCATACAAATTTGCTCATAATTCATGATAAATCCAAAAACATTCTCCGAGAAGAGTTAATAAAACTACTTCCAATAACATTTTAACATATGCACACAGATTTATCACTTTAAGATTTATGAAGAATTTGAAATAATACATACCTTATATTCCGCGGAATTGTGCGCACCGGCTTATAATGCTCACCTATACTTTCAAACTGCATTTTTTCACAGTTTTAGGTATATTGGTTTCTTTTAACGTGTACATTTTTTTACGAAGAAACCCAAAACGTACATGTGCAATGCTCTAATCTTTTGAAGTTCAGGAATAGGGTGTGAATGGATAATAAAAACAGGAGATAAAATAAGATCTGACACATAATTAAAATCATTTAAAAGTATAGCATATCTAACAATTTAGGTGAAACGAAAAATTATTATAAATTAGAGAAGGTGAAAAAGATACAGCATTCCCGTGAAGATATAACGAAATACGAACATTCAGAAATGTTCATACGATCTAATAATGAAAATTCATAAGGTATGCAATTCCTTTTAAATAAACAGTTTTGAGACACATGAAGAAATTTAATTTTTATACCAATATTTTCTTTACTTTTAAGGCTGTCATTTTTAGCTCCACGTATATCGAATTTTGATCTCATTTTTTGTGTTAAAAGTGCGGGTTTTACACCAGAATATACACGGTTATTTTCTGAAGCGACCAAGAACAAAGCATAATTGAAATTTTAAACGCCATAAACTTAGCTAGAGTTGTAAAATTTAAGGTATCCGACTACTTGCAACAACTTTTTTTAAAAAAAAATGGAGATTTTTTTTTGTGGGTTTTAGATTTGCTTAGTATATTTTGAGAAAAGTATTCTAAAATTAATAATAGAAAAAGAAATTATTATTACTAAAATGGGAAAAAATGGGTAAAAATTGACAAAAGAAACCCAAACAAAACATAAACGTGGCCCATTTTGTACCAAAAGTTGATGAACAGATTTTCAATTTTTTAATTCTGATGTATTGCTGTATTATCCATTTTTTAATTGACCTTCAGAATAAGAGATATTTTAATTTTTACAAAACCTAGAGCACTTTATCTTTGTTATGATATAAAATTGTTAAGAAACAGTGATTAGATTCACATAAGGGGCTGCAAATTTTGTAATAAAACAGTGATTGATAAATATGAAGGTTAAAACAGTTCTACTATTTTACAAAACACACACAAAAAATTTCAGCTCTTTATTTTCAAAACTTTTTTAGCAATTCTGGGCCCCGTTTGAGTATTTTCAGGAAAACACATTTCGAGTAAAACGCTTTTTAAAGTATGACATATATTGCATAAAGAATAAAGGCATCTGCTTTTACCAAAACACTTGTAGTTTTTGTTCTAATGAACGAAAAATAATAAATTTGGTATTTTTATAAAGATAATAAGATGACCTAAAAAATAAAATAATAATAAAAAATTTGGCAAATATTGGCAAAATTCACAACTTTAGGTTAGTCGGATACCTTAAAGTAATACATATATACAATGGTGTTCCAAAAACTAAGCATAAATTGTAAAATGCGAAAAACATGGAGTAAATATTCGTAAAATTATTCCAAATTTCTTGCGGATATTAATTGGGTGAAGAAGAAACATTGGGTTTATGCAAAACTTTTCAGTCGACTACGTCCTACGCGAAACACCGGCACATGTCGGAACGCGGAGAAACCGATTCACGCAGCATAGGCAGTTCAGATAAGTTTCGCGCAACTGCTGTGCGAAGGAACGTTGTTAACCATCAAACAAGGTGAATGATGGCATAAAGATGCCAATTGGACATTCTTACGAAAAGAAGAATCGTTGGAATGCTGGAATCCTCACGATCACAAACCAAAATGTCTCGAATTTTGAAAGTGGACCAGTCTGTGATCTCAAGACTGTGGCAGAGGTTTCAAAGAACGGGAGATGTTACCCGTCAACCAGTATCAGGTCGACCAAAAGTCACAACCCCTCGCCAAGACCGATATCTGGTAATAAGTGCGCGACGTCAGAGGGGAAGTACTGCCAGAGCACTGGGTTCGGCCCTCACAGTCGCAATAGGATTACGAATTTCGAGACAAACTTCTTTACAGGAGACTCAATCATGCTGGCCTGTATGCCAAAAGACCAGCAGTTTGCATTCCCCTCACGTCTGAGCATAAACGCGATCGTTTGAACTGGAGTTTGAAACATCAACTTTGGAGTGTGGGAGAGTGGGCCAATGTGATGTTCAGTGACGAGTTCCGGTTTAGTCTGAGTAGTGATTCTCGGTGGGTAACGATATGGGAGAACGTGGAACACGTTTTGAACCAAGAAACGTAACGGAAAGACATCATTTTCCATCAAGGGGAGTAATGGTATGGGAAGGCATCCTGATGGACGGCCGCACAGACCTCCATTTCTTTGACACAGGGTCTGTGACTGCTCAAAGATACTGAGACGAAGTTCTTGAGCCTTATATTCGCTTGTTTCGAGGTGCTGTCGGTCCTGACTTCATATTCATGCATGATAATGCGCTTTGTCACCGAGCGGTGCTGATTGATGACTTCCTTGAAACGGAAAACATCCAGCGCATGTCGTGGCTTGCGAACTCCCCTGATTTAAATCCTATCGAGCATGTATGGGATATGCTCGGGAGACAAATTGCAGCCCTTTCTCACCCACCAAGCTCCGTTACAGAACTGAAGAGAGCTCTCCAAGAAGCTTGGAACCGTTTGAGCCCATAACTCATTCATCATCTCATAGCAAGTATGGTAAATCGCTGTGCAGAGTGCCTGGCTGTCAGAGGTGACCACACGCCTTATTAAACTGCAGCATCAGTATTTTATTTAATGTTTTCTTTCATTTTTTCTGTAAAGTGTGAATCCTTGCTATGCTCAGTTTTCTTTCAAACTGCTACTTTGAATAATAAAATTAATTATTATCATTCTTTTGATTTGCTTCCTTATTTTATAACCATTTTACACTCACATATCACGTTTCCCGCCATTTTGATTTACAGTTCCTTCTTTATTCACATAATTTTCAATTATGCTTAATTTTTGGACACCAGTATATATATATATATATATATAGTTTATTTATTTATAATGTTACAATTGGTCAGAACGTGAAATTGTGGTCAAGTATAAATATGTAACATACACACACATAAAGAAGAAATAATTGTTTGTAAGAATTAAATAATACATTCACATCACCCTAGATAATAAAGTGACGAGTTATGTAGAAACTGTCCTGGCGTAGGTTGCTAAGAGCTTTTTAATAGTGTAAAGAGCGAAGAAATTAATAACACTTGTTCATATTTTGAACATTCCCTGCTATTATTAAAATACTTCTTCATTAACGCAACACTTGATTCGTGCCTACTATATAAAAGATGAACTAAGTAATTTTCACTGTTAAGATCGTTACATAAACGAGATGTGCTAATGCGACTCACTGAATGAGTCTTGACTCGTAGATATGCATTTGGGTTTCAGTCACGCACCATGAGCCGGGCTCGCTATTCTACCAGAATGGGTTAAATTTTATAATTTCTGTTATCAACCATTTTAAAGCTGTAGATGCAAAGTAAGGATGAAGAGTCTAATTTATAACTAATTACTCTTTCCCCAATGGTTTTAATAAGCTACTATTGCATTATAAACTGCTAGAATAATTTATCATTTAACTGATTGTTAAAGTTAAGCAGAAATGTAATATTTCATGAAAAATAATTTCTCTACTGATTATGCCAGCTACGGAGAAAAATAATTACATTTTATACCTACATCTGTTGTTTCAGATGAACCTAATTAAGAAATTTGGACTGAAATGCAGGTAATAACGCTGGGTTTTTGTTGCCAGATTTTTAAAAATTTTCAAAAACGGGTACCTCTGTAATCGAGCGTGCGTCTTGTTTCATAATATTATTCATAAACCTTCCTTTTAGACGTATCTTTCATTCTAGTTGAAAGGTATTACAGAAAGACACATTACTCATCTCATATTTGTCTCTAAATCATGATTTAAATTCAGAATTTCAACTTCTTAGGGAGTCAGTATTTTTTCAGTACATAAAATCTGGCTCTCTCTTAATCAACAAGTTTAACTTTTCATTACTTAGTAAAAATAAATTTTCGTTTTGATTTTAGTGATAAATTTACATATTTATATTTTGCATAAATACGAGGTCTGTAAATTAAGTAATAACACTATAGGTACAAATAACTTTTAATGAACTCACTAGTACAATTGCATTACAGTCCCTTTATGTGATTATCAGCAAAGCTTATAACCTTTTGCGAAATGCCGGGGAGCAGTTGAAGTCCACACACGCACACACACACACACACACACACACACACACACACACACACACACACACACACACACACACACACACACACACACACACACACACACACACACACACACACACACACACACATTGGCAATATGTTGATTGCTGATGTCAGCGAGGGAGCGCCCAACTGCTTGGCGTACAGATGAAACGTCAGGAAATCTCCGATCTTGGAGAGGTTCCTTCAACTTCGGAAACGGATAGAAGTCTCAAAGAATTTTGTCAGGTGAGTAGGGAGGGTGTTCTAAGCTGTCCCATGGCCACAATTCCAATAGGAGTATATCATTGTGACAAGGCAGCGGGGATTGCCGTGCAACACGATAGGCAGATTTCCTTGCAGTAAATGTGGTTTGCGCCGCATAGCCCAACGCAGATGGTGCTGTAGAAATCGGCTATAGTAGTCTGCATTGACTGTCTTGCAGGCATTGCGTTTGTAAAAATCACACCCTTCCAGTTGTATGCACCAATCATCATAACTTGCACTCGATTGGGTTCCTGTCGATATCTCTGTAGACGTGGCGAACCTCGGTGACGCGATTCATTTGACTGATTCAGTCTCGTAGGCTCGTGCCCAAGTCTCATCAATGGTGACAATACGATACCGAAATGTATCTCCTTCATTACAGTAATTTTCCAGGTGGTTGCCAGCCAATGCATACCGGTGCCATTTCTGTACTTCAGTGAGTTGACATGAAACGCAGAGATGCAGCAATTTTCCGCATGTTCAGATATTTCTTCATGTGTCACACGGTTTGATGACTGAGACCAATCTCTAAGGATAATTCCCGGATACTCCATGGACGGCTTATGGAAAGGAAACAACCCAGGATGTCCATATCATCTATACAATGGAGGGATGACCTGTGCGATGCAAATTCGCAGTCTCATTCCGACTCAAAAGAAGCGCTTTAACCCATCGTGCAATTGTCTTATACGGTAATGCATTTTCGCCAGAGGTTTTCAGTAATTATCTATAACATTCTGAAGCATTTTTGCTACGGGCAATCTCTATTTTAAACCATAACCGCTGATCATCTTTTGAAAACATGCTTTAAAGTGATCGGAACGAAACTCTTCACTTTAACTCCTCATAATAGCTACCTTTATAACTAGATCAAATGTTTTTTGCACCCTTAAGGTGAAAGAGTGCAAATTTTAAGGTGAAAGAGTATCATCAGGAAATAGTGGTGTCAATTGGAGATTATTGTTCTTTTTAATGCACTTGCAAGGTGATGGAATGATTCCCCCTTCTCTTGCCTTATAAATGTGTACTCTTTAATTATTATCATTATTATTATAATTATTCATGACTTTGTACATTTGTATTGTATGATTGTGTATATGTATTGTAAATTGGCTTTTATATATGTGCAATTTGTATTGTGTAATTTTTCTTGTATATCATGATTTTACCTTTCATTTATATAAGTATGGATGTAAGTTGTGAATCTATCTTTAATTTGTTTTATGTGGTTATATATGTGTATTGGAAACTGGTCTTTGGTTTGTGTGCTGTGTACTTCTATAAAAATGTAAAATAAGATTTTTTCCCCAATAAGAACTGAATCGGGGATTATTGTTTCCCGAGGAACCCCTTTGTAGCCCTTCAGGAGAGTTCGGCTCTCCTGGGTATTCTGCCATCTGTCGTAGGATCTACATGAGAGGAGATCCTCTAAAACTGGAAAAAGTTGTAAAGCTAAAAAAGTTTAACATGTATTGGATAGACTAAGTTTTGTCGCCAACAATGAGCCTGTTGTCAACGTGTTGGTGCAAGCTACGGCTGTCGGGAAGAATCTTAAGATCACCATATTTCTTCTATGTTAAGATGGTATCAAAACCCACATCAACTAATATTAATTTATCTCTTGAGCAGATAATCTGAATCTTTAATATAACTAGCATATTAAAAACTATTATATTTTGTTTAAACCGGAACATAGGTAAAAATTTACTTTGAAACTTTATTAGACCATATAAAAATTCTTTCAGTAAAACTAGAAATTTAAATATAATAATATTAAATTATAAGTCATGCAATAAAAGGGTATTTCTTATTGACATATAATTTTTTCTGATCTGTATTCAAACATGAACAAAAATATATGGGAGTTTGAATATTTTACAATTTTTGTTTTTCCTAAGTAAGCATTTATAATATCATTTAATTTTTATTTAAAAATGTTTCAACAATTTTTAAAAAATAAATTTAAAGTTTTATTTCAATACACTTATTTTAAGCGTATTTATGAATTTGCAAGCTGTATAACTAAAGAAATCTACAAGTTTTGCTGATCTAAGCGAATAGATTAAGTATACTTATTTTTAAGCTGATGAATGTGTTTATATTGTTTAATAATTAAAAGTTAAAGAGAGTAAGAGTTACAAAAATTTTTTTTCCTCACTTCCAATAACATATGTATGGAACCACTATATACAGTATTTAGAATTCTAATTTTTTTCCTTCAGACAAAAAATAAATATCGTAGGAAGGTAGGAGCTCTAGTATAAATTTTTTTAAAAAAAATATACATTTGTAAACAAACATATAATTTGGCAAAAATTTTGAAATGAATATTTATAGCTCAATTAATTACTGTTGCTACAGAATGTATAGCATTAAGAGCTTTTATAATGTTTTTAATTGATTTAGTTCGAATCCGATCCACTGAAAATGTTTTAAAAAAAAATGTCTGTTTTGAAATTTATTCTCTTGAAATCAATGAAACATGGATATTATTTCTTTGGTGTAAAGAAAGTTTGTAGCATTCAGCAAATATGAAAAAAAATATAGTATTATAAATAATTCAAATTGAACGCTTTTCCTCCATTTAAATTATAAATTTATTTAAATATTAGAACTTTCATTTAAGCAAGAATAGCTACTTCTCTTTTTAAATATGGTAAAATATTATTACCTCTTACTATATTTTTGAACAATTTTCTTTTAAAAAATTTATAAACGCCAGTTTTAACATAAGTTTTTTTTAAAATTAAGAATGTAAAAAATATTTTAAAAAAAATACGTAGCACACACACTCCTTCCCATTCATTTACAAAGTAAAAAAAATAATAATTTGCTAAAAGTAGAATTTTCCATTACTATCAAATTTATAATAAATATCAACTTCAAAAATCCCTTAAAATTATTACAAATTTGCTTTACTGAAGTACTTTACAAAACTCTTATAAAACTTTAATAGTTACTATTATATTCATTGTTTCTAATCCAAGTTTAATTCAATAGTTTTTAGTTAATTCAATTAATTCTATTCCATTGAGATTTAAGGAATTTTGTTTCACTGTACTGCACGAAAAATGCAATGAATGAGCATATGAATTGGTAATTGGCTTAATTGGCTGCACTGGGAATTTTAGTTTTAGTTGCCTTTAACGTTGTAACAATTACTGTGGTTACTGAAATCGTAGTATTCCCTTCCTGTATATTTACAAAGAATGCATGACTGCTAAAATCTGTTAATTCTATTACATTAAGATAACTTTTGTAAGTGTTTTCTTATGGTAACTATATAATTCGTATTTGGAAAATTTGTCTTTACTGAATTTCAGTTGAAGTGTAAAAACATATATGTTTTTTTTTAATTTATAGAAAAATAAAATAAGTACTCCACAATGGAAGTCAAAATGAATAAAACATACAACTGGACAATTTCTAATATTTTAAATTTGTATTTCGTAAAATATAATTAAAATAAGTTTTTAACACAAAGAAATCTATATTCCGTAAAAAAAAATTAAGCAATATAAATTTATATATACTCATCACATTTGTTCAAAATTACTCAAATTTTTCGAAATTTCTTCTAAAATTGAATATATTTTAAATAAACATGAATTTTTAAGATAAAAAGTATAATCGGTACTTTCTTATCAGCAACATTCCAGTGATTTATCGCCAGTTAGTTCCATGCAAGTATTAACTACCAAAGATTTCACGAGTTATAAGAACCTATATCATTTTAAATAAAACTTGTAGATATATTTTTAGCTTAAAATTCGTCAAAAGTCATAACTGCATGGTTAACACGTATGTAAAAAATAAGGATTAAAATCGATTAAGTTAACGAACAGGCTAATTAATTCATGCATCATATTTGATGCTTTTTTCATTAATGAATGTTAATAAATTTAAATAAATATTGATTTTTAAATGCATATATATATATCGTGCTTCGAACACCACAAATCCGGGGCTCGAATCCCGGGCTGAGCAAGGTCGACTCAGCCGTTCATCCCTTCATTGGGTTGATAAATGAGTAACAAGCTTGATTGAGAACTAAACAATAGCGGTTTCGCTTCAGACTGACTACCTGACTGGAACATCTGCTCATGCAACTCTGTGCCCATTGTCACGTATACTACAGATATGGGTACAATAGGACTTGACTCTCATGGGCTGTAGCACCACTGAGTTCATATATATATATATATATATATATATATATATATATAATCAAAATTTTTCTTCAAGAGAGAGATGAATAAACATGATTAAAACTGAAAAGAATTGAAACTGCAAGACAACCAGACAACAGAATTTAAAAGGAAGAATGTAAAATTTAAATTTTGGAGTCAAATATAAAAATATAAAAGAATGGATGCTACAGTATCATCAACATTGCTGGCTTAGGACAGCTTATATATAAAATGATTTATATAAAAGTGGGGTTGAACATGTTTTGTGGATAGCCAACCTTCCCCATTTCTGTTAATAATACTGAGCAAAAACCTAGAGAAAATAATGGATAGAAAGTCTAAATCCATTATGAGAAAAAGGTAACTTACCTAAAAATAGCAGCCAAAAATGCAGAACCCACGCTAAATCTGTGTACAATAAACAAGTTATTGCCAGATTCTGGACCCAAATACAAATTAAAAGAATAGCAATAGCTGAAATGTAGCACTTAGCAAAAGTATGAAAAGAATAGAAATAATAAATTAAAAATTGTAAACATACTACCATTATCTTAGGGACACTAAGATTATATGATTTAAAAAAATAATAAATATATATATATATATATATATACATATACATATTATTTAACTGGAGTTTGTCAAGCAAGATATTATTTGTGAAACATTTGCAGAAAACTAAAAGTTCGTTCCAAAAAATTATTTAAAAAAATTTTTTTTTAATTTGAATAACATTTTTTAAAATTCAAATATAAAAGAAATACAGAACTAATTTACTCTTATTGTGAAAGCCAAGTTTCAAGGTAAAAGAAAAATATGTTTACTCCTATAAGGACCAACTATTGTGCAAGAAAATAGTTATATATATGTAATAATAATAATATAATAGTATATACTAAATAGCTATAATTTGAAATAAGCAAATCATGAATAGATGTAGAAAACAGTATAGGTAAGAAATAATTTACATGTAAATATACAGTTATTTATCATATGATATATTGTCCTGATTTCAACTTAAGATAAACAGAAATAGAAATGTAATATGACTAATAGATAAATAGAAATGTAACAAGACAGTATAGGTCTAAGTCAAATATCTAAAGTAATGCATTATCAGGCCCCTGAAATGAACTGACTTAGAAATTAAGATTGTAAAATTAAACATAGATTTAAAGCGAGCCAACTTTCCCTTAAATTTGCCAATAACACTGGACTGAAAAGAAGAGAAATATATAATGAATTTTTTTTTAAAAAAAAGGTTTCTATATTGAACTGCAAATACTATAACAATTAAATAAATTTACATATGATAAAAAAGAAGAAAAAATTAAAAACCCTTAAAAGTTGAAGAATTATGAAAAATAAATTATGACCTGCAATATATATGTATTATCTTTTTATATATGTGTATACTTTACTGAATACACGCTTATTAAAATACATTTGATTGAAGATAAAATTACAGAAAATATGAAAAATTCTGAAAACACATTTATTGGGAATCATAAAAATTTGTAATGCTTACTTTTAAATTAATTAAAGTTTTTACGTATTGCAAAAATTACAGATCCATAAAAATAAAATGTCTTATTGAAGTAACATTTATAATAATTTTATATTTAAGAACAATATTTGTTTGCACTTATTTTCAGCAATAAATTTACATTTATTTTAACACAAAAAGTACAAGAGTAAAATGAATTGATTTACAAAAGTAAATACAAAATGTACAGAAGTTTAAGTTATATTATACTATAATTAAAAATTTTCAAACATTTGTTCAATTTTTAGGAAAATTTCTCAGTAACATTATGCATAAGGTGTAGAGAAAGAGAGCAAAAACGCATCTTATATGCACTTGACATCCAAAGAAAACGTTTATTTATTTTTACAATCGTAATTGTCTTTAGTGGCAATGGAAAAAAAAATTGATCCTTGTGTGTAAATGTTTTAGTAATGTTGGACCTCAAGAAAGTTACAATTTTTTTGTATCGCACAAGCTCCCTATTTCTTAGAGACTTCTTATGAAATACAAGAATTCGTGTTTTACCTAATATATCATTTTAGCTAACTGGTAATTAATTTTGAGTTAATTAATTTGAATTTAGAGGGAAAAAGTTATATAGGCTTGTCTTCTTAATTCTGTATTTTTTTTATTGAGAGCATTTATAAACCTTATGCACCACACAATGGATCACAGGGCTTATGTCAAAAAGGGGAAATATTTCAACACAAAAGCCCATGTCTTCTCCGGGATTAGAACCTGTGGCCCACGGCACTGCAGTCAGCATCACTAACCACTGTACTAGATGGGCTTCATTTATTCTATATTTAATATCGATTTTTTGAAACAATTATTCTTATATTTTTCTAGATTTCTCTAAAAATTTTTACCGAACAAAGAATGAATACATTCCAAGAATCAAGAATCTATTTTTTAACACTCTGATAGTATACTTAAAGTATCTATCAAGCTATTTTCTTTAGTAATTCATTATTTCAATTATAAATTTTAACTTTATTTTCAAATTTGATAATAAATTTGTGATCACGTTAGTCATGATCACGATATTATGGCCTGCTCTTTTTCTCACTAGGAATAGGCCGGAGTCATGGGGCCACTAAAAACCCGCTTTGTAGAAGGGTTACATGTGAAATCTGTAGAGTGTTTTTTATAGTCTTAACGTCACAGGTGGTTGTTGTTTTCACTCAACTGTAGTTCAAAATGAAGATATTTGTCGTCACTAAACCCTCGTGTTGCCTCAGAGTACGAATTAATAAATTAAGAAATGAGAAGGATTTCTGTAATATGAAGAAAAATATATTTCTTAAACGTGTTCGAGATATTAAATATAATTTTTATGTTTACAATTTTTAAGAGAACAAATGAATTGAAAAATTGGAATCTATTTTGTAATACAGTAGAACGTCATTTATCCGAATCAATTGGGATCGGACACCGTTCGGATACGCGATTGTTCGGATAACCGAAAACCGAATGCGATCCTTGTAGTATATGATACTGGCCACTATTCAGATATTGAAAATCATCACATGCGGTAAACGTGATTGAAGAGATAGCCAAATAGGTGCAAAACGTCGCAATTTTACCTTGATTGTGGAAATTAATCACTTATTTTTCGCTGTAACCATTGTACACCTTCGTTTTTTCACTGCAAAGGTCTCTGATTCTCTTCAGCAGCTGTAGTTGAGTAGGACTGTTTGTTGTTCGCACCAGTCTATAGCTGTCTCTAATACAGGAAAAGGGGCCGGCATTTCATGGAACCTTGCTACTTTCGTTGTTGCTGTTATCCTCGTCTTCACCCGTTTCATCCTCGACAGGGTCGGATTCTTTTTGCACGGAAATCACTGTCTCGTCATTATTTAGCATTTGAAATCCCCAGTCTTCTGCATCGCATGCTATCTAGGTTTCTACATCAACAAAACTCAACAAAAGAGCACGTATACTCCCCCTCACTTGGAAGCAAACTAACCTAATATTCCGCGCAGATGTTTATCAAATCACACAACTAAAATTTCTCAAATATCCCTCATCTTCGGTTTTCGCGTCACTTTTGTCCTTACAGGAAACAAATGTTGAGCTTGCGCTATTCGAAAACGTATCCGGACTTTGGTTCGGATATTTGACGCTCCTGGAAAAGAAACGTTCGGATAAACGACTTTATACTGTACTCTGTAATAGTATAATTTTAAAGCATCTATCAAGCTATTTTCTTTCGTATTTCATTATTACTCTCGTAAATTTTAATTTCAACTTCCAATACGAGCATGAATTTGTGATCAAGTTAGTCATAACCACAGTACATTTGCTTTAGGTTTTCTCTCCATGTATAGTTTGGAGTTCTGGAGCGAATAAAAACTCACTGTATATAATGGTTACATGCTAAACCTGTAATGTTTTTTATAGTCCTAACATAGTCGATGTTTGTTGTCCCACAACTGTAGTGCAAAATGACAATATTCCTCATCACTAAGCCCTAGTGTTACTTTAGAATAAGAAGTTAATTAATTAATGAAACTAAGAAGGAAATTTGTGTTAAGGAAAAATAAATATGTTTTTAATGAACTTGTTAGAGTTTACTTTTACGGTTTTTAAGTGAACAAATAAACTGGAAAAGATAATATTTTTCATTAATATATAACTATTACAAAAATTCTGTAAAAAGAGACAATACTAACTAGTGATTGTCCATATTTCTTCAAAACTATTAGAGTAATTTTAATCACTGTTATCATTACTGTAATAACGTCTTAGTAGGTTTAATGTAACAGACTGATATGAAATCCAATGCAGGATTAAAGTTACACTCTAAGTAGATTAGATGGTTTCAAATTGCCGTTTAGGCTCTTGAGTTATAACTGTCTATATTATCCGAGATCACTATTGGTTTCACTATCATCATCAGAGTATTGAAGCAGGAAGTGTCATTGTCCTGTGTAATTCTAGAGACTTCATCAAGTTCGGATTAATTTTAGTCAACCCTTTTGAGTATACTATGTGAATTATTCTCAGATAGATAAATAGTATAGCATGAACGTTTTTAAGCATTTAAATCAATGTTTAATCAAACAATCTAGGTTATAATATGTTATTAATTTAATACTTTTTCAATACGTAGATTAACATAAACTTAAATATTAAATCTCCAACTCACACAAAGAAAAAAGGGAGAGTAAGGTGCAAGTTTAATTGTCTTTGTTGTTTGACCACGGTTGTGAAAAATACGATGTCCATCACCAATTAGTGTAGCTTCGAAGTTAAAAATAATAAATCATTCAACTTTCACAAAGTAATTTTTGAAATATTACATAAGAGATTTAACGGAATGCGCTCATTTATAAAATTGGTAAGTCTTTTTTAGAGAAATAATAAATTATTTTATAGTAAGAGTGTAATATTTCAAATCTATTTGTGAAATACAAAAAATTACACGCGTATATTTATTTTCAACCAGTAGAATATTTCGATAGATTCTAATGTTTTGAAACGTTTTTTGAAATTTTTAACTCTACTTAATTACTTGAACTTTAAATACTATTGAAAATAGTCTGGGAATTGGATATAAAAAATTATCTAAAGACGCGCGTTTTTGAAGAACAAAACAGTTTCAGAAATTATGCACGATATATCTATAAGTTTTGAATTATATTACAATTTCTCAATACATTTTGAAATGTGTTGTACACAAAGACAGATGAAAATGAGATATTTACTTATTTCTTAACCCCTTAACTATCGTCAGCGTGTATATCCTTCACTTTCTAACAGTGCATTGAGTGCCCCAGACGTATATGTACGTTTTACCAAAACAGGCGATTCTTTTCATTACACTGCTATAAATATAACTATTTCGAAGGGTTCGGAATAAAATAAAATGACCGTGACAGTGTTTGAGAAGGATTTACTTACTTCAGAGAAAAATTTGCTTATTCGTGGATTTCCTTCTCCTTCCTCCCAATAAACCCCATACGCATTCCTATATGAAAAACGGTGGCCCTGGAAAGATAAGCGCGTATCATTTAATCGGCAGTTAACAGGCTAATCTCCTAATCCCTCAAAAAAATAATGCATTATATAAATCAGGAATCAATATATTTATTTACATCATATACAAGTACATTTATGGTCATTATAAATAAATTTAAATCTCTCAAGAAGACCTTTTTAATTATTTAATTAAATACCTCAAAACGATTAAATTTTATTATTTTTAGCGCCACATGTGCAGTAGGATTCCATTAATCCTGTTAAAGGTCTATGGAAAATCAAAACTTAATGCATCAGGTTAACTTAAAATCGGGGATTTAGTCATGAGAGATTGACAGAAATAATGGAATAATTTTGTCAGTCAATGTATCATGTTTGTAAAAATATCAAGTTTTTTATTTTTTATTTTCCTTTTAACAGTACAAAAGTTGCAACAATTTTAATAATAGTGAATTCTGCTTCCAGTACGACGTTACCAACTTAAAATTTTTTTCAAGAACTATTGAAAATTGTTATGAATATAATTAAATTAGTGTATGTTTTGTGTAATATTAGATGTATTATAACTTATTATTTTAAAAAAAATATCACAGCATTACTACAAAAATTTTTTGCACCCACTTATATAAATATAGCGTGTTTTCTAAGCGACTTCAAATAGTGACTAAGACAAGATATTCGATATTTATAAAAAATTAAAAAACTATCTTTCTTTTACATAATTTCAAGCAACGGTAGTATAATATGTTCCGAAGATAATTTGTTTATAAACCATTTGTTCAGAGCACAGTCTTCATTTACATAATTTTTACAAATTTTCCCCAGATTTTCTCATTTTGATATTAAATTTTTTCTTTAAAATTTTAGCATTTTCGTCAATGAATTAACTCACGAAATAAATCAGAAAACCACAAAAATCGTTATTTCTCAATTTAAAAACACGCAATCGTTTACCTTTAATTCTGAATCTAATTTGGGATCTTACACATTGGTCAAATTAAAATAGATTACTGTGCAGAAATTAATTTTATAATTTAATTTATTGGATAAAAAAAAACACAGACATCACTTCTAAAGAATTATTCGAATAATTATTATGATGTAATCCTACACTTTTAATTTCTATTTCAAGTACTTCTTAACACGAAAGGATTTATTACATTCTTCAGAAATTATTCTGTTTTGCATAGTATGAAAAAGAAAGAAAAAATTCTAATTTTTTTTAACCTTTTGTTGTCTGACATAAACAGGAGATTTATATCAGATGTACACATCAAAAGATACATTGCTCGTTTATCTAGAAATAAGATATGTTTCCTCTTATTTTGAAAACATACTATTTTCACAGTGAAATGTGTTTGACATTCAAGTTAAATTCCAAACCTTATCATCACAGTTAAATCTCTATATATAATTCTTAGATAAATAATTATTACTTTAAACTATAGACCTTTTTAAGATGTTATAACAATGTTTTAAATCGTTAAAATGTCTCATTACTTTTACTGAAAATATCTAATTTATTATTGGGAAATAAGATAAAGAAAAGTCACATTAATATCTGTATTTAAATAAATGTGAATAAGACTTTAAAATATATAAAATTAGTTTTATTATCCTTATCAAAAAATCCTTTTAACGAAAACCCAATTTTGAAACAATGTATTTAATAAATATGTTACAATGATTCATTTTGCAATAAAGCCTTTAATGGAATGAATATGGCGTATTATTTTTACAAAGCTAAATATTAGCATGTTCGGGGAATGAATAATTTAATAATAAGAAATCTCCATTAACGCAGTCATTAAGTATTTGTTCCGTTTATACAAGAAACACACAATCTGGATTTTGGAAACAACATTCTCAGATTTTTATCCTTTGAGGCTACTTTTTAAAAAGAGTCAACATTTAATAAGCAGGATATTTAGTTTTATGAAAATTGAGGATTATAATTCATACAAACATCTAAGTTATTTACTGTTCTGACTCATATTTAGAGAAATGATTTCATTTCTTAACTAGTACTTAATGATTTTATTTGACTGAAATATTGAGAATAATATAAATCGTGGCTTGATTTATATTATTCTCAATAGATTTTGAAACAAAAACTTGCATTCAAAATTTGGAAAATGTTCATGTTTGGCTGATTAACTACGGAAATACTGGATAGATTTTAAGGAAATTAAATACGCAAATAGGTTGATCTAAAATAAAGTAAAATGAAACAGTAATAGTGGATTAAGAAGGATTAAAATGGAACGATTAAGAAGTCTTCATAAAATTTCTAAAATTAAAATAATATCAAAAGGATAATTATATATTATAAAGGATTGACCAAGTTTTTTTTGTCTCGCAGTCTTAAGTTTCTCCCCCTCCCCCTTTCTTTCTTTTTTTATTCTTTTCTTTATTCCAATATATATATATATATGTATATAAAAATTAATATATCTGGAGATACATCCATTGACACACATGTATAAATTTTTTTTGATAAATTGTGTGTGATATACACAACCCCGTTTCCTGGCTACTAACACAGTTAGTGGTTTCATCTTTGTCACTTAACCGAGTATCAAAATAAGATGGTTCATCGCCAATAACATACCCGTAGCTTTAAAAAAAGTGTGACCTTAATAATAAAGGGAGTTCCCACAATAGTGATTGCTAAACATAGTTATAATCATGCATAAAAAATATACGGTTATCTCACTAAGTTATGTTTTGATTCCTATTTCGACGATGACTGGACTCGTGATTTTTATCCTCGAACTACCACATAGACATTTTATGAGTCTTCATTTTACTTATACTCTTCCTTAAGGCTGATGATTCTTTATCAATCCTGTATCGAAACATGGGGTACATGTAAATATTTTATAAAGTATTTTGTCGTTTTTTGAAAGTAAAGTACTCTTAAAAAGTCCATTAATACCACTGAGAAAAAGTTCCAGAAATCACTTTAACGCTTTAAGGTATCCGAACACGTTCGGAGTACTTTTTAACAAAATAGCATACTAACACATTACAAATGCTCTTTTAGGACTCAATACCAAAAAATATTACTATTTAACTATCAAAGTTTAAAATAAATTACCTAAATTTTACAAAAATCACAAATATAAGTGAAATTTTAGCAATATTTTTGAAAACCTTCAAAACAGAGACAAAAGTAATAAACATATATTAACAAAAGTATTATCAAAACAAACTAGATGCATTTATCTAGAAAATATACTATTATTTTAATTTTTTATTAAAATTTGAAAATTTTAGAGCTTATTGAGTAAACATTATAAGAAATATTATACTTTTATGAGACCATTATTTAAATAACAAGCCATAACTCAAAAAGTATTCATACAATAAGAAATATTTTAGTACATTCTCTAGAAAATAACGTAAATATCAGGTTTAAAAAGTTTTATAGAAATACATTCCTAATATTTTGAGTTATCAGACTCGCCATGATAGATTTTGAGCAATTTAAATGTCCACTTCTGGTAGATCAAAAAGACACTTCCGGTTTTTCTAACTTTATAAAATTGATTGTAACTTGTCCTCTAGGTACTGTAGAAACAAAATAAAGCATATTTCTTAAATTCAAAAGATAGCTTTATTCAATAAAATAAAAAACATAACTATCTGTCTTGACAGAATTTGGTCATTTTCAACGTGTTCGGATACCTTAAATTAGATAGCTATAGCTTTTTTCCAATACGTTTTTAATATATTTTGTCTCATTATCATTTTAAAATGTCTAAATCAGAAGATGCTTTATGCAGAGAAAAACCGAATTGATATTCTGATAAATTATGTAAGTTTCTTTATTCCTCTTTATAATTTTTTTTGACCAGGGGTGAGAGGGCCATTAGATGCATTTGCTTGAGATAGCAAGGCTTCTGATTAACTATATCTTCATATTTTACCACCTTTACAATGCTCGCTATTTATTGTCTTGTCTAGCCAAAGGACTTGCTTATGCCGAGCAAAAAAAAAGACAGCTGGATTGATTATTGATTAATGTTGTACTTCTTAACCATACGAGATGTATTGACAAAAAACCTGGTAATTCTAAGTCAAGATTGATCCACCATGTAGGGGAGCGATGTAGGTTAGGGGATCCTCCCGCTGGTGTGGTGTGGTGGTTAGGAGAAGGGGTGCCAGCTCAGGTATCATCCTCGTCACTTGACCAGGGTTCAAAATTACTAGGTCCGTCGTCAAACGCCCTCAAGTAGCTGAACAGTTTGACGTTAATATTCACTCTCTCACTCTGATCCAAAATCAAATGAAAAGGAAGACACCCGACGTGGTATCTCATCCTCTAAGCTTTCATACAATGCTAACATGAGAACTTTTCTTCTGGGCCTTCAATGGCATCAGATCTCGAATTCCCAATTCGACAAAAGCAACACAGTCCACGGGGTTTTGACCTTGATCACTCCATTATCACAGCCACATAGAAAAAATAGAAATGTTCAATCTTATAATATTATAATAACTAAATAGTAGTTTCTATGGATATCCGCTGTAGTGATCGTGGTAAGAATCTCAAGTTAAATCAGTCGAGACTCAATTTCCTCTTGTTTACGTAATGTAGAAATATGGACAATAAGCTGCAGTCTCAGATGATATTTTTCTCAATAGGCGATAGCTCAAAATATCCCTTCTGGTGCTTCTAAATATGACATTAATACAAATAATCAATCATAAACAATTTCAAAAGACTATGATTTATTGATTGTTAATTAACATAGTCCTGGTTTGTCGCGGTAGCCTTGAGGTCAAGATAACGGACTCGTAGCTGGTGTGTCATGAGTTCGAGCCGAATATCGCTTAAGACCTGCCATGCAGAGGGAACCAATGCATGTTAAATATGTCTAGACTCAAACGTACTCTCGTTGGTGCGATATGTAAGTTAGGTGAGGGGTGCTATAGCTCAGGTGTCATCCTCGTCATTTGACCATGGTTCAAAATTACGAGTTCCGTCCCCAAAAACCTTTGACTGAATGGTGCGACGTTAATATTCATTCACTCAACATAGCCCTGGAAGTAGCACAAAAAATTTTGCCGAAGAAGGTAGGAATTTTTAATCACAATAAAGAGACAAGGATATCATCTGAATGTTGCCTAGAGATAAGATCTCACTATAAGTACAAAATAAGAACCTAAATATTTCAAGTGCATCAGCTCCTCTACAGGATGAACGATACCTTAATCATCTATAACCGTCAGTTATGAGTTATATAATAACCTAACTACTATGGCTGTAGTAGAAATAGCGGCTCATGCTCATGGATATGGTCATGAGCTTAATCACTGGCGAAATTAAAATCGAGTTGGGGACAAGTCTTAATTCATCAAAAATCGTCATGAGTAGGAAAGATATTAACAGTAAGTTAAGCTCAAATGTGTTTCAGTGTCCTCTCGGTACAATCTCTTCATGGATGTCTTGGGTAAAGTTAGTTTATGCCAACGTAACAACTGTAATGACAGCAACGATGCAATTCAACCCGAATCCTCAGGAATTAGCTTGCGATGGCAGTAAAAAACTCACTTGTTTGAGTCTTGAAATCTAGTCTCGATTTTATAAAAGAATCCGTCTTGTGAATAGATAGTTAGTTAAATCTTTCTAGAGACTGAAAATCTTCCCGTGGGCATGGTGCAAATATGAGTGAATGAGTTAGTGTAGGGCTTAAGGAGGCGGAATCTGATGTAAATGTGGGGATAGTGGTGAAAGTTAATATAAAGACCACTTTACCTGATCGTGGATTGCAATTTCGAGGCTTATTGGGGCCTTGGTAGCCAAGTGGTCAAGGTAAAGGACTCGTGGCCGACGTGTCATGAGTTCGAGCCTAATATCGGTGAAGACCCTCTGTAGAGAGAGGGTCGATGCACGTTAAATATATCGATGCTCAAATGTCCTCCCTTTGGTGAGGTGTGAAAGTTAGTAGAGGGGTGCCTGCTATGGTGTCATGCTCGTTACTTGGCCGTTGTTCAAAATTATGAGGTCCACGGCCAAAAGCCCACGTGTAGCTGAATAGTGCGACGTTAATATATTTACTCACTCAATTACAAAGCTTATTGGATGTAGTTAGTAGACATTTTCGACGATCAAAAAGAGTCTACTTGAAAAGGAATAAGTAAAGCTTGCTTGTCCTGGACAACGCTGCCATAGTATCCATGAGAGTTTATGATCGGGGGATTGTGGTAGGTGTTGTTTTCAGTGATACTTGGGTTTGAGATTTGGTGGTAAGGAAGTCTCTCTGAGTAGAGATTGGATTCAGATTAAATCGGTAAAGGTTCAATACGTTCACGTTGGATCGGTAGAGAGTTTGGGGAAAGGGCTGCCAGTCCAGGTACTATCCTCAAATCTTTGACCATGGCTCAACATTACGACGACCATCACAAATAGCTCTAGTTTTGCCTCTAAGCGTGATGTTAATAAACAGGCAATCAATAAATCTCTATGAAGGGCTGCTTCAATAGCTAAATAATTTGAACAATTTAAGCTATATTGAAGTCTGATTCTATAATTAGGAATTATACACTATATAAATGCTATATCTCAGAATTAGAATGCAAACAACTAACCGAGGCCTAAATTATTCTGAATAAATAGGTAAGTTTAGGGATTTAATTCCACGAATTCTGTTGACGACCTTTACTGTATTAAAGTTTCTTGTAGGATTGATTTTAATCCATTTCGAACTATATATTATGCCGTTCAGTTGTAGCGTTACTATACCAATAGTCCTAGTGTTGTATCGAAGTGTAACGTTTATGAATAACTAATATAAAATATGAATTTAAATATATCGGATTTTGTTTATCCTTATGATTATTTGATGCATACAAGCTTATTGTTTTTATACACTTTTAATGTGAAATACTTGACATTAAGATCATTTAGCTTTAAGTGTAATGAATGAATTTTACTGGAAGAACAGATATAGCAAAAATTTATGAAGACGAAATGAAAATGTATCGAAGAAGAATGTGCAGTTGCAGACTTAATCAGCAGACATATACGATTACGTTTTCATGCAAACAATTGATCAAAAATATTTTTTAAATAAAAATGGAGCGAAACTATAATTACGAGTTATGATTTTTATTTGTATTTGTGATTTTTTTTAATTTGAAACCTTTTTAGGCAATCCTTTATGAATTATATGCTGAGTTGTTATTTCTTGCCTGTTCAAAATTTTAGTCACATTCTAAAATTTTATTAGAATTCTGGATTTCTCTTCATCAGGCAAAATCAAAAATGTGTTTGAAAATTTGTTTTTATTATGCAGGAATATTTGTCATTCTGTCTTAATGCAAATTATATATAGGAATTTTTGAAATGAAAGTTTGTATTACATAAATGATTTTTAAATGTACCAGATTGAAATTCATAAATATTTCATTTTCTTGTTAACTCCTGTTTTTTGTATAAATGTCAAGGAAAAAAATTTAATGAAAGTTCAAAGAAATGTTTGTCTTAATCACCTTATATATATATATCTAATCATCGAAATTATATAAAAAAACAATTCTGATATGTCCTTCAATGGTATAATATAATTACATATATATTTTTCCTCAATGGGCTGCTTATTGAAAAAAAAGCCTTTGTACACACGGTAAGTCTCCAAATGTGAAAACCATTTCATGGTGGCCCAATCTAGTATTGGCTCTCGATATCAAATTTTGAAGCTTGAATTAATTTTAATTCAAGCTCTTGTCGAATGCTAAATAATGTCGTGGCTTAATTTTTCCGAGAGTACCAGAGTTGAATTAATCTACTTAAGGGATCTTTTACACACCAAATTATCATATGACATGTGTGCCTTGCATTTTTGCGTCCAGAAAATCTATCAACTCTAGCTGGGATCGAGCCCGCAAACTTGAAATTTCAATGCGGGTTCACTAACTCTAAGCCCCCGAGTCGATCATAACCTATTAATTATATAACGAAATTTTTGCTTATATTTTATTAATAATAGCATAGATGATATATATTTATATTTTTGCAAAAAAAATCTATTTTAAATACGTTATCGGAATGTTGGAGAGCAATATAGCATGCACGGTTTTGAGATTTTAGTAAAGAAATATTAGCCTTTTCAATAAGCATAATTTTTTGACAAAGTAAATTATTAGAGTACATGTTTAAATAATGAGTAAGGAAGTATGTTATGAATTCAAATCAAAGACCAGAGATTCTCCAATTATAATACGTGTTCATACTAATTAACTTAATTGGGAAAGAGTTTACTTTTATACTTAAGTTTTCATCACTTGGTTACACTATATATTGATTCATTGAAATTTTGCAACGAAATTAGAGAAAATTAATAACAAAACACTGCATTTGTAATGAATTCTTAGTTCAAAAGGGGGCTGAGAGAGACGAAAGAAATCTTTAGATAAAATAAAGCAGTAATATTTATCATGTTAATAAAATAAGGATCTTATCTGAATATATAGTTACTATAATATACGAACTATATTAATTATATTCATGAGAGGAAATATTTTTCTACATTTTATAAAGTTTCAAAATGGGGAATCAGAACTAAGGTAGAACTCATGTTCTCAAAAAATTTTTTTTTGTATGATATACTGAAATTTGTCAAATTTCTTTTTAAATATTCTGAAGTTTAACGACTTATTCTTTATTTGTGTGATTGTATGTTTATGTGTGGCAGTGTTAACCTAGGGGTTATGGTCATGTACTCGTTGTCGACCTTTCATGAATTCAAGTACGAGAGTGGAGTGAAAACTCTGGTGTCTTCCTCTCCACTTGATCAGTGGCCGCGGTAGCCAAGTGGTAGAAGTATCGGATCAGGGCTAGCGTGTCATGAGTTTGAGACTAGTACCATTGAAGACTCGCCGTGTAGGGGAGCGATGCACGTTAAATATGTCGAGAGCTCAAACGACCTCCCGTTGGCGTGGTAAATTTAAGAGTTGCACCAAATTTCAGCAATCGGACTATTTTCCTCAATAGCATCCACATTCGCGATTTGTAGTTGTTTTACAAATGGCAAAACCCATTCCGTTCACGTTTGATTACTATGTGTGTTTCAGCATATTAGTATCCGCCGTGTAGGGGAGCGATGCACGTTAAATCGGTCGGAGAGCTCAAACGTCCTCCCGTTGGTGTGGTAGTTAGAAGGGGTGCCAGCTCAGGTGTCGTCCGCGTCACTTGACCATGGTTCAAAATTACGCGGACTGTCGCCAAAATCCCTCGTGTAGCTAATCAGTGCGACGTTAATATTCTCTCACTATTCAGCATATTAGTTTCACTTCTTCTGAACTTATTCTAAATTTAAGCTTCTAAGAACTGATATTGAGGAGTTTGTAACCAACTATTGAAAATATGTTAAAATACTGCAATCAATTAGTAATTTCATTTCGGAAGGGCAAATTCGAGTAACATGAAATTATATTTCAGGAAATTTGTGTTTATTGCAAAGGCAGTGTTAAAAATTTAATCAATAAATTTGGAAAAAAATATACGGTAATATATGCCTTGACTTTTAACACAACTATACAATCGTTGTACGATATTTAAGCTATAATGTATTCACAACGTTGAGTTCCATCCAAAACTCATCCAAAGACTAAAAAAAGTTCAACAAAAGAAATAAATGGTATTAAACTTTAAAAAAAATATTTAAAAACAAAAAATTTAATGAATAACTTTTTAATATTTGTACATAATCCTTCTCCTTAGAAAAATTTGATCAAATTTCGCAAATGAAATTGCGAAGTAATTGTGATTATATACAATCGTTCTATTATCACACTTATAACATAAACGTGAAAAATTTGAGAAATTTAAAGTTTTGATTATAGACAAAATATTTGATAACTGCCGCTTGTGTGACGGCAGTTTTCTTGTTTATCCATAGATATCGCTTCCAGTTGTGAATGCAATATTTTTTATAAAGACGTATAATTACATATTTTCTCTATTTATACTTTCATTTCATTGAAAAATTAAAAAATGAATAATTTATTGTTAAACTCAGTTACAGAATGGATCAAGCATCTATTTTGAATATATCTTTAGAACGATTCTATCGAAGTTATTATTACTATCGTAGTAATGATATAAATTCACTACGAGTTTTTAATTTATGTTCTGTGTTGGATCATACGTCCATACTTTAAAGTTAAACAATTATTAAATATTTCAGTAAAATTAAACTGAATTAGAGATAATATCATCATTAAAGCTTACTGGTATAATGGATCTCTTAAATTTAAAATATTGAGTATTGTAATTGAGTTGGCAGTTCATTGTATAAAATGCATTAATGTGTGTCTTGAAAATTTTGTCCCCAGCTACACGAAGTACTGATTTGTGGCTGGCATGTTATGAGTTCGGGCCTTGTGCCGCTGAAGACCCATAGTGCAGAAAGGACTAATGCACGTTAGATATGACGACGCTCAAGCATCCTCCCGTTGGTGTGGTGTGGAAGTTAGGAGAGGGGGTGCCTGCTCAGGTATCATCCTCGTTACTTGATCATGGCTCAATATTTCGAGGTCCATCACCAAAAGCCCTCGTGTGGCTGAATAGTGCGATGTTAATATTCACTCACTCATGCTGCCAGCGTATATATCCGTCTCACTCAACCAGTGCGTTTAGTGTCCCTTACGTATATATACGTCTTTCCGAATTACGATTATTTTCTTTGCACGTCTATTAGTAAAACTAGTTCGGGGTTTTTGAAATGCAATAAAATGGCCTTACTAGTGTTTGCGATGGGTTTACTAATTTCTGAGAAAATTTGATTATTTGTGCTATTTGTCCCCTCCCTTCCGATACATTGCATAAACACGCCCATGTGAAAAACCATGGCAATTGTGGGAACCAAATGCACAACTTTTAGTTGGCAGTTAAGGGCTTAAAACAAAAATAGTTTATCATTTAAATTATTTTTCTCATACTTTATAACAAATTTCAAAGAAAATTTGTTTTCGAGTTTGTTATTGTTTTTTTCCCCGCACAAATATTATCTTGCGCTAAGTATAAATTCAATAAGTTTTCACAACCGTTGATTGGGCTCCTTGTACAGTTTCTTAAAAATTAGTAATTCCTATGAAATTTTGAAAAGAAAAATGATTTAATAGGAAGTTTCAGTTTTATTTATTTATTATTTGTTCATGACTTTAAATGTATCATTGACAATCTATCACGTGCAAATGCATCATATAAAATTTTTGAATTACTATAAAAGTTAGATGAGGTTTTTTATTTATTTTATGAATAAAGAATTGAACTAAATGCACTTTTGTATATACATTTTATATTTGTTTACAAAGAAAAAATATTGTACATTTGGAATTTTTAGAAGAAAAAAAAAGTTTTAAAATATTTCACATTCTACAAAAATATTTAACGTTTATTTTGCATATTATATATATTTGTATTCCACAATATATTTTTCTTGAATAAATTATTTAATAAATAAAAATACATTTCAACAAAATTTGGCAGCAATTTCCGCACTCCATTTAATTAAATCTTTATTTGAATAAATTCATTCAAAATAACATCAAATTTTGAATAAAGTTATGTAATTGAAACTCGATATTATATATATGCGGTAAAAACGGAAGCATATCTCTACTCTGGAATTTTCCGAAACGTCCTACGATCTCACTTGTCACTCGCTCCCGAGTTCGCAGCAAACAGCAGGTTTCCCCGCATACTAACTACCCATGGTAGGTAATCGATTTACAGAAGCTGTTTCGCCGCTCAGGATATACACGTTTCCCGCGGAAACACACTGCAGAAGTCGTTGAAATGTTATTTCAGTTTCGAAATTTCCTTTAAAGAATTATTTCAAGGAATTCAACTTGGATTAATTTAGTTGTGTAATTCAGATTTAAAATTAATATATTCTGTCAAAATCTATGATGTTTTAAATAAATAAAGGAATGAAATATTTCACCATGAAAATTCTCCTTACGAAGATAGAATAAGTGTAATTCCTCAAATTCTGCTTTGATTTTATATTGTAAGTAATTTAATAAAATAATAAATAAAAATGAGTTATATACATAGATTTTTATAACGTTTTTGAAATATTCTACATCACATGCTTAATCAGCATATTTAGAGTTTCTTCTAAAAAATGGTTATCAAAAGTCTGTGTAATGCTTTAAAAAAATTATAGAATGTTTGATGATTTGGAAAGTGTATCAGCATATTAAGAAAATATTACTTGAATGTTTACAAAGATGCTACCTCTGGTTTGAAGAATAATGATATAATCATATTGTTATAATATGAAAAAAAACCTGTTTTTGATGTTATTTTATTTAAGCAATAAATATACAAGTTGATCGCGTTAAAAACTTACTTTTTTCATTTAAATATTAGTAGAGACAATAATAATAATAATAAAAAAACTAGCCTCTCGTTGGTAGGAGAAAAAATAGAAAAAAAAATGAAATATATATATCTTTATCCACACTCGATAAAATTTCTCTGATATTGTCATGAATTTCAAGGATAATTTTGCTAAAATTAGCGTAAATATGCATAAATAAGCTTAAAACTATATAATGTTAGGTGATGAAAAACCTATAATGAATACAGAGTCTATGAGGCTGAACTGAATGCCCTAGTTTGTTCGAATCGTTTAGTTTGGGGGTGGAATCATGTGTGTGGCTTTCAATTTAGCCAAATTATTAATATCTGAATTATGAATTTTCCTCCACTTATTTTTTAAAAACTTTTTTATGCATATTTTATGTATTAATGCTAATTTAAATGAAAATAGATACAAAACTCTGTCACACATATATGTAATCTCACATTTGATAGTCTTTTATTTTTAAATCTTAAGGATATTAATAATCTGAACTACTGAATTTTCATTTGGAACACATAATCAATTAAAATGCAGCTAAATTTTAAAATATTTGAGTTATGAGTTTATAGAGCATTTCGATAAATAATTATTCTTAGAAAATTAAATTTGCGACGTTATTCTGTGATCACTAAAATGAAAATCACCTCTATAGAAATATTTTTTCATGAATCTTGTTTATTGATAAAGTTAATATTGAGCAATACAGGTATGAAAACTTAACTAAATCTTAAGAATTACATTATAAGAAAATTAACAGAAAAAACTCCAGATAGTGTCTCATAAGTAAATATCAATACATTTGCAGAAGAGATTGTTTTATAACAAAATAAAGTAATTTGCATTAGTTTTTTGAATAGCTCTATTTGGTTTTGGGAAAAATAAATAGAGAAATACACATCTCTATAAGATACTTGTTATATATTCATTGACAATTTAATTCTATATCAATACACATACCTGACAACGGAAAAAAAACTAAAGACGTTTATTTTTGGAAGAAAGTTATTTAAAAGTGCAATGTTATCTTTATTTAATGTATCTTTACAATTCAAAGTAATTTTTTCATTTTGATATACTTTTTTTATTTCCAAAAGCTTTTAAAAAATTTGCGTGTTGTGCCTATGTAATTTTTATTTGTGAAAAATAAACTAAATGCAGAATTTGCCAATCGAAATACAGTAGAACGTCGTTTATCCGAATCAATTGGGATCGGACACCGTTCGGATACGTGATTGCTCGGATAACCGAAAACTGAATACAATCTATGCAGTATATGATATTGGACACTATAACAAATATTGAAAATCATCACATGCGGGAAACGTGCTTGAAGAAAAAGCCAAAATACATGCAAGATGTCGCAATTTTACCTTGATTGTGTAAAATAATCACCTATTTTTCGTTGTATCATTGTACAGCCTCGTCTTTTCAATGCAAGATCTCTGATTCTCTTCAGCAGAAGTAGTTGAGTAGGACAGCACTCTGATTGTTGGTCGTACCACTCCATAGCTGTCTCTAACGCAAAAACGCGTCAGCATTTGATGCACCCTTGCTACTTTCCTTGTTGTTATCCTCGTCTTCATCCGTTTCATCGTCGACAGGGTTGGATTCTTCTTGCACGGAAGTCACTATCTCGTCATTATTTAGCATTTGAAATCCACAGTCTTCTACAACGCATGCCATACAGGTTTCTACATCAACAAAACTCAACCAAAGAGCGCGTATACACACCTCACTTGGAAACAAACTGACCCAATATTCCACGCAGATGTTTACCAAATCACACAACTAAAATTCCCCAAATATTTCTCACCTTGTGTTTTCCCGTCACTTTTGGCCTCACAGGAAACGAATGTTGAGCATTGCACTGTTCTAAAACGTATCCGGACTTTTGTTCGGATAAACGACGTTCTACTGTATAATATTTTATTACATAAACTTGATAAACTGTGTCTCAGTAGATTTTTTTTAAAAAAAACTTTTTTTTGTCGTGTGTGTTATTTTCAGCCTCATAAAAGATACGGCAACAAATATATCTTAAGAAATTTATGCAGTTTTCCCCAAAACAGAGAGCGAATTAATTTAACTACATTTTTCTATATTGAATAAAACATAAGTATTAACCAATTGTTCATTATTTTGGATCAATGCATATTATGATGATGGAAAATGTTCTTGTTAAACCCACAAAGGAAAAAAAACGAACATAACCTAGCGATACAAACATGACAACTTTTTTTTTTTATTTTTGTCCGTATTTGTCAATAACTTTTAAGGCTGAAAAAAATTTTCGCTTGTTTTCTCTTTAAGAGAGATTGACAAAGGCAACTAATTTAGTCCCTTCATTATTCTACAAACATTGATTGAAATCGATATCGTATATTGATTATTTTCTAATTTCAACAAAACATAAAGTTTTTAAATTTCGTTATTAATTTTTCAGTTCTGTGTTGGGGATATAAAAAGAAAGGGAAACGGATTGACAGCGAAAGTAGTAAGATCATAATTCTTCCCTATACGTTTTTCGTTAGTTAAAATTTTTTGTTAATTAGCTTCTATTTAGCAAAAAATATAATTTCTTAAGTACATTGAGTGTTTCCCGAAGTTTTAAAACTAGTATAAGTTTGGACAATATCTCGCCAAGTGATGCGCAAATTTTTCTCATTTTGATTCAAGGATAGGAAAACTTGATTTCGTGTGAATTGTTTGAATTTTTGTATGTTGGAATTTCAGAAAAAGTAAATGAAGATTCCGCCAGTGGAAGTATGAGGACCATACCTCATCCCGTTAAGCTCTCCACCAGGTGCATGAAGTAAGCTTTCTCTAGACGAACTGCGTTTGTGTTCTCGGCGCTGGTTTAGCTCCTCCCCTTCAGTCCCTACGTTTTCTCTCGCTATTCATTCGCACAGTTGTCTCTTCACTGTGCGGTCCGTCTTTTTTCCGCTGGAGTCGATTTCCCCTCGCACCGGACTCACGACTGAGAGTGTCAGTTAGTCAACAGCTAAGAAGAAGTAAATTGATTTATTTCTTTATTAAAAAATAATTTAATTTTTTTCTCTCTCTTGTATAATTGAAAATCCAACCAACCGCTGTGCTGGATTGCCGTAATAAGACCGGTATTTCGGCGGATCGTATGATAAGCAACGAAATGCAGTTTTCGACAACCTTATCATCTGCTTGGTCAAATCCCATGCTGTTGTGGGTAAGGGATTTTAATCTTGTTATTTCAGTTCTTTCAGTTTGTAGTTGATAGGAGTTAGTTGCGAGCTTCCGCCGAAAGTTTCCGCTAGTTTGATTAACTTTGGTTTCGGTCTTAGTTGTTGCAAGCGAAGTTTGTCGAACTTGAGGTTGGACATTCCCAAACTTTTCTCATTTGTTGGAGCCTTGGTCTGACTTTTGATCCAGCAATTTTTGCTTAGATTAGGTAGCTTTTGAAAGTTTTGGGATTCATATAGTACTTTTTGTGCTCTTTTCAGAAGCTTTCTTTACTGAGGAAAAATGATATAATTTTACTATAAAACGATTTTTTATAGTAAATATATATTTAGTAAGAAAACTTATAAATAAATATATTTAAATAATAACATTGGAACTCTATCTATTCATCACTTTCATTTTAAATTTATCGCCTATTTTTTTAAAATTTATCTCTTTTCACTTTTTTGATGAATTTTATACTTTCATTAAAACTGCATGATTTTGTATGATGCTTGCTCTAATGTAGTCTTTGCACTACTTTTCTGCCATTGTTTCATAAAGTTTCTTGCACTTTTGAAAACTTTTCAAGAGTTCGATTTTAATTTCCTTTTTTTAAAATTGATTCCATTTAATTAATTTTTTCAATTTTAATTTGATGTAATCAGTATTGTATTTTGTTTATCTTAAGACATGCAAGTTTAAAAGAAATTAATAGAATTAAAATTAATAAGTCGAATTAATAAGTGTAAAAATATTGGAATTTGTTTTCCATTAAATTTAATACAACTTTAAAAAAATTATAATGTTTGTCAAAATTGTTCATTGGATTACATTTAAATGGTTATTAAAAATTTTATCATAAAGGAATTACTTTTTTAGTAGTTGTACTTCCTTATAATATATCTTTAAAACGAAACTTAGTTTTAAAACTAATTTTATTAAAATAATCTTAAAGTTTTCGTAAAAGTAAAAACTCATTTTTAATTTTATTGCTACAAATGTTGTTCAAAAACGTGATGTAATTTTTAAAATGAATATTTCTTAAGTCAGAAAAAAGTACATCAACTAATTTTATGTTGCTACTTTCGAACGAATTTTAGGAATTTGCAAATTGCACCTCATTCTCCTAACCAATTAAATTTCTAAGTACACAGTAAATTTATCTTCCTCGCTGTTAAAGGAACTACTGTATAATGTTATTTTCAGGCTTTTGATATACGATATTAATTGAAAAATGTCTCCGCGGAATAATAAATCGAATTATATCGGATACATGAAGGTCTTCTGTACCGTGGCGCCACTCTTGGGAAAGTTTAAATCATTAGTTGCTTTGGCGTAAAGTATTTCATTTGGGACATTTGCTTCTACATTCTTTAGATTAGTTTCTGTAAAATTCTATCTTAAATATCAGATTAATTCAAACAGTAAAAATGATCTAATTGTATCGAATCTTTAATCAAGCATTTCTCAGTTTGAAAAATATAGTGAGTCAGTTAGATTAGAGAGTTTTCTAATAATGAAGTAAAAATAATTGTTGTTGTTTAACATGATAAATTAAATTGAAACAATTTAAATTTTTATGGAAGACTTCTTGATTAGAAATTATCGAAGAATCTATTATAGTTTGGGTGTATATTTTATTGCCATTCCTATTTGAAGATAAAAGGAAGAAATATGGGGAGGAAAAAAAGAGTAGGGATCCCATATGGGACTTTTCCACATGAAGAAACCTTCATCTTATTCAATAAAGCTAAATATTTTCGAGTCAAAACGCAAGATTTGTATACAACATTAAAATGACATTGACATTATATTGATTTTTCGTTATTTATGTTTACTTTTTAACAGTTATATATGCTATAATTTAATACATATTAAAAAGATTCTAGTATTATTTATAGAAATTAGTATAATTATGTTTTTAGAAATTTCAAAATTTCTTTTAATAGAATATTGTTTTACAGTTTAAAAGTAAGTTTTCATAATAGGGAAGTAAGTTTTTTTCATCATAAATAAGAATTATTAATCTCTGTCTTTCGAAAACTTTTATTCAAATAAAGCATATGAAGTCTAAATTTTTAAATCAGTTGTAAGCAAAACAGATTTTAATTGAAAAAAATATGTTGTATCGGTTTATTTCCTAAATAGGAATAAAATACAATGGCAGAAAAAGGTAACATAATGTGGTGCATGTTAGCTTCATACTAAATATATACTGAATAATGTGGTTTGTAAAACATCCTGAATTAGTATAGTACTATTTTACTTAGCTAATCAACATGTTATGCTGAGAAAGATTTATTATTCAAAATGAAGTATAACATATATTTTCTGTTACTTTTAAAAATAAAATATGTATATTATTAATAAAAACTAATAAGCGTTCATAAAATATTAATTGTCTAAATTCTTTTACACAATGTAATTTTCAATTTTTATTGCTACCAAAATGAATTGTAAGTCAAAACCAGTTTATTAAACTATTTTTATAATAGTATTTAATAATTATCCTTATTTTATAATACTAATTAGGTATCTCATTTTAGTTTCATCTTTGCTCAAATCAACACTGTTGGTTTAGTTTAATTAATATTTAAAATCCCTTTAATTAATTTTGAGTTTTATCGCAAGAACATGTAACAAATTAAAAAAAAATAAACAGAATCTGATTATAGAGCATTAAATAGCTTAAATTAGAATAAGTTTAAAATAAACCGCAATAATTTTAATTGAAAAATTATAAGCAATGAATAACTCTTTTTATAAAGGGAAATTTAGATACATTTTTGAATTAATAATTCCCTATAAATTATTGAATTCATGTTTGAATTTTAAACTGGAAATCATAATTCAGTTAGCTTGAAAAATTAGTTTTTTATTTTAGTTTAAAAATTAATAGTATATAATTAGTTTTTAATAATTAAATAAGTATTTGAATTTTCAAAAGAATAATATTCTAAATCTTTATATATTACTTTGCCTGTGCTCTAAATTTGCTATTAATGCCCTTTACTTTTACGATTTCCTCACTATTTTAGTGTTATATACACAGAGTTTTAAAAAAATTCGCATTTTTTCAGTAAAAAACTGTATAAATACTTCATACTGCGAAGTAATGCAGTTTTATATAAAATGATGATACAAAGGGAAAAGGGAAGAGAGCGTTACCTATCTTTACTAAATAAACCTACCATTCAGCTGTTAGAAATTCTGGAAAAAGTTTAAATCATTCAAATCCGATAAGTAGATTATAGATTGGATTTGGAACACGTTTTTGTGTTTTTACTATACCAAATAAGGAACTTCTTAAAGTTTAACTTTAAAGAGAGAAATGATGAATTAGTTCAAATATGAGTCTATCTATTTAAAATTAACAAATTATTTATTAGTTTATATATACCACACATATTAAAGCAAATATACTGTTAAATATTATTTTCTATTATAAGCTTATATACTGTTCTAAAATTGTATACTATAATCTTAGATACAATTATAAGCTTAAATATTATTGAAGAATTAAGTTATATTAGGAATCCATTTATGTATAGATATTATAATTTAGATTTAAAATTTTTTGTCAACACCATTTCTGGAATTCAACATACACAAGCTATTTTTAATTAGGAGAAACACAGAACATGATTTACAGAAAAATTATTATTAAAAAAAAAGCCTTTTATGACATTAAAAATATGAGTTTAATGGTTTTAATTTTATATCGAATTGTACAATAAATTTATATAAATCTTAATCCAATATTTAATTAAAAAATAATTAATGAGTTCTTAATGTAGTAAACGATATTTATTTTACATTAAATGTAAGTTGAAAGTAATTTAATATTTTCGAATCGGGAAAATCTTTTTTTTTTATTCTTACATTTTACTCCGTATAAAAGGAAAATATTATTTAACCCCACAATATTTTTTTTAAAAAAAAATCAAACTATTGTGTACTATATTTTTAAAAAATCACACTTTTTATATTAAAAGTATGTTTCATTTTTTTCCTGAAATATATATTAACATTATTATAACTCAAGTTAAAAATCGGTAAACTAAATTTAAGATAAAGTTAAAACTTTCGGACACTTAATTAGAGCTGTATTTTTTCCTTAGAAGTTATATATGTTATTGTAGTAACGCAAAATGCACAATGGAAATTTATTAATAAGACTCTCGGTGAAAGAGATTTGATTCATTTTTTATTTCCCCTATTCAATAAATCTTAAAAGATTACTCTCCACAAAAGTTATTATTTCATTCCTATTCGCAGTAATCCTCCTTTTATACAGTCAAAAATATCATAATTTATCTTTATTAAATTTAAATCTGATCTCTGAAAAGTACACAGGATTATTTTCTTTTAACAATCCTTCAAATTGATTCAGTACTTTTGGAAATGCTTAAGCTTTTTTTTTTGTTTAAAAAAATTAAGAATACTATTTTATTCTGATCTTTAACTCCTAATTCTTTTCAAAGAAGTAAAAAAAAATACCGCATCTCTTTATATCTAGAGATATTTTATGACGGCTCAGAAATTTCTCAGAAATAATATTTTTTCAATTTTCTTAGCTTTTAAGCCGCTTCCATTCTTTTCCTCTCTCTCCTCCGATAAATTGATCAGGAAGAATCAAAGCATAATTTAAAAAGCTAAGCATAATGAGGCACTTGACCACGACAAAAGGATTTCTTTAAGCTTTAGTACCTACACTCAAACAAATACTCTATTCTTTGGTATAAGCGGCGTTAAACTTTGAACGCGCTTAAGGGGGGGGGGGTACTTCCCTTTCACAAATTCGATGCACGTACTGTGTTTTAATATGACCTTAATGAACCCAATTTAGAAGTTTGAGGAAGGGTTCCTACGAATATTTTTCCGCTGCTATTTCTTCTATTTTTAAACAAATATTCAATTCTTTGTTGTTTGTTCGGTATAATTGCGACAATACTAAAAAGTGCTTTTGAAGAGTACTTTAGAATAAAGATGTTACGAATGTTTCGGGAGCTTTGTGTTTTGCGATGGCAAGGATTAATTTTTCGAAGATAAAAAGCTCAATTTTTTTTGTTCTTTTGTAAAGATGAGCGAATTCATAAAAATGTTTTACTTCTGAATGAATTTTCTTTTATGGAATGGTTTTTACCATCGTTAAAAATTAAAAACCAAAATGCGTTTTAATGTATTTTAAAAAAAATGAAAATCGTATCCAAAAGAATGAGAGTCGTATTGAAAAAAAGAAAACTGGGAACGCGCTGTTTAAAAATCATGAATTTCAAATGATTAAAAATACAATTTTCTATAAATGGAAATCTTTTTTTTTTTATGATTTTAAAATGGATTTTAAGGATCTATTTTTTTCAGAATTGTGTCTTTTTCATTAAAATTGAAATCATTAAAATATTTCCTACGAAGAGAATTCAGAATCTTCTTTCTGAATATATATTTTTCGAGAAAATGAAAAAAAAATGAAATAATTTAGATAAAATGTTCGTTACTTATGAAATATACTATAAACTAATTTATTGAAAATGCATTAATGCAACATAGAACTAAAATTGCCATCCATTAAAAAGCATTAAATTTTAAAAAATTTCTAAATCTCGCATTTAAAAGTTATTTATTTACTATTTATAGATGTCATTTTTTAAAAAAAATAATTTTATTGTTTTAAATAATATTTTCGTTTTGATAAACAGAAATAGTTATAGCAGTATCTTTCGAGGTTTCTTAAAAGGCAAGCATTGCACGTTTGTATTTATCTGCCTCTTTTTTCTATACATGTTTAAATTTGATTGAAACACTAGTGTGAAATTTGTTTGTTATTTTTCGAAATCTTTCTTTTTGTTGCTTCGATTTTTTTACTTAGTGTTATAGTCAATTATAAATTTGTAACAATGTCAAGATAAAACTTTTCTAAATTGAAACTTTACTTGCATATTTATTTCATGATTCATATGAAATATTTAAATCATTATTATTATCTTAATATAAGTTAAATGTCTTTCTACATTGAAATAACAATATGAAAAATAAATTTTTGTCATGTAATGAATTTGTATGCTGTTTCTTCGGTTATTTTCAATTACATATTCATGACATTTGATCAGCTTTATGTAAAATAGTTAATGCAAATCTTCCTAGTTCATATATATATATTATATATAATATATATATCAACATAAATTTTCATATAATAACATATATAATATAACACTTTCTCAATCAATTTCTGTTCAGAATTAAGCTTCTATTTTATCTTCATTGAATATATATTAATAATTTTTTTAAAGTTTTTTCTCTTACTTTTACTTCAATTATTACTTTAAAATTCAGCATTTTAAGCAATTTAAAATATTTTCCTTTTTAAAACTTTTAAGTATGTTTTAACTTCTAAATAAAAGCTTACTTTTAAGTATCTATCTTTCAAGTACTATAAGTACCTTTTATAACGACTTAAGTATACCTTAAATACTAACTTAGGTATATTTTCAAGAAATAACTATAAAAATATCTTTACCTATTCTTCCTACCTATGTACGTTTTTTTCCCATCATACATCTTAGATTATCTGTTGAAATATTTGTCTAACCTACTTTAAATGTGTTTTAAAAAAAGTGGCTTTAACCAATGTGTCTTTTAATTTCAATATACAAACAGTTCTTTTAGAATGATTGAGAACCTTGATTGAATTTAAATGGAAATAAATAAAATAATTACGATAACAACTTTAAAAAAATAATCGCTTGCATTCAGTGTTTGTGTCTATAACACTGTTTCTCCTTCTAATCCAACTTTCTATGGATATTATGACACATCTTTGCAAGGACGAGATGCTTACTTTAATGGTACAACATTTTGAGTCCATTTTCTCTTTTCACTCACTCATTGAGTTTGTCAATAGCATTTGGGATACCTTTCCAAAAATTGAATTTGCAACTCCGAGTCTATTATTGAAAAATTTTGATCAATTTCAAAATTGAAACTTATCTTAAATTCTAGAAGTTTCAAATCGTGGATCACGCGACAGCATTGAAGGTTGTGGTGCACATCTAAATGTGTTCTAAAGAACAGCTGATGTGATGATCGACTGCACAGAACATTTTATGTCTGCCATTCTGTCTGGTGTTACGTCCGCCTGCCTGTCTGTCAGGTTCTTAATAGAGGTGTCGTCAGTTTCCATTAATGGTCCTGTCAGTCTTTTAATATGGATTTTGTGGGTTTATCGCTTGGTAAATGATTGAGGGGTTATCTAGTTTCTTTGATACTATTTGAAGATCTTTTTTGCTACTATGTAGGTATGAAATAATCTTGTTAAATGATGAGTTTCTTAATGTAGGTTTTTGAAACTACGTAAAGAAAAAAGTATCTCTGTAAAAAAACATACATGATATATTTTAAAAGAAATGTATTATTTTTTCAAAAATTCAAACAATTTCATCTAAGTATATTTTTATAGTTTGCTATTAAAACTGGAAGTTGAACAAGAAATACATTTTCCAAATTATTTAAATATGTTATTTATATTTTTATGTATAGTTTATTGAAGTAAGGTATTAATGTTCCGTTTATTCTCGTTACAATTATTACTTATATGTTAAAATTAATAAAAAAAACCATATTACATATTAAAATTAAGCATAGTTTTCATTAAATTATTTTCTTAAAAATGAAAACATTAAAATACTGGAATGAAAACATTTATTAACAGTAAATATTTCACATAATCACTCAGTGAAATCCCTGCACTTTAATTTGCTTATGAGTACGCCAAAAAATAGGGTAATCTTTTGTAGACACAACAGAAATTAAATTAAAAGTGAAATGTAAAACTCTTATATGATGAAACGTTAAACTCCTAAGTATCCTACTATATAATCATATTTTTGTTCAACTTATATTTCAAGTCAATTTTCCTCTTGAGGTTTTAAGTGTAAAGTAACATTGAATTTAGTGGAAGCATAAAATGATAACGCATTAAAATAATTATTTTCTTACGAGTGTCCATAAAAACGTATAACTATTTACACAAATAAATCCTTCAAATGAAATTTTTTGGGAAGTCGTCAATATATATATACAAGTATGCGTACTTAATATATTAAGTATTATATAAAACAACCGAAAATATTTTTTTTACCTAAGAACAAGAAAAAAAATTAAGTGCCATATTCATTTTAACATAAACATGGAAAATCCGAATTAAATAAAAAAAAGTTTGAAAATAAATGCTTGAAGAAAAAAATTGCTGAGTTTTGAGTTATGTAATTAAAATAAATGAAAGATACTTTTTGCGTCGTTTGTGTGCTTACATAGCTTCATCAGATAATTTTTTTAAACTTATAATCATCTTAAACTGAAATATTGGCAGCATTTTTAAAATATTTTAATAAAAGATAAATATTTCAAAGAATTAAAAAAGTTCTTCTAAATTCACCACACACTTTAAAAATTAGCAAAGTGAATGAATGAATAATAAAAGCATGACTTAAGTATAAGAAGCTCAAAAAAGAAAAAAATCCATTTTGAAAGGCATTTAAAGTTATTTTATTTTAAAATATTGCACTTTCTTTTCTTGACTGATCCTAAATGGGGAAAAAAAGCTGACAAAAGTGTAAACATTTACTTAGAAAAGCGTCCTTATTTCTTTTCTTTCTTTTTCAAATATCCTCAACATAACACGTGAATCTTAATAACATGCTATTAAAGTTTTTTTTCTTAAAGTTTAAGACTTAAGTTTCCACTGGTCAGAAAAGAGTCGGCTCAACGTTTGTCAACTTTTGATTTTTATCCAAACTAAATTCCATCACAAACAGAATCAACAGCTTCCAAAGGATCTTCATTTTTTCGATGTTAAATTTATTTTGGCTTTTTCCTGGTACTTGCTGGAGGAAGTGTGCAAACACAACGGACATAACCCTGATCTAGAAAGGGAGTTTTATAGAAGGCTTACCTCAGAAGAATTTCTTTAAAAACTTGGAAATAAACTCAACAAAAATATATTGATGCTCTATACATTTGACTCTGAGTGTACTTTTAAGAAATTTTGAGATAAAAACAAAAAAAAGATGAAATATAAACATTTTATTTGAAGGATGTCGGAGAATTTTTTTAAGAAGAAAACTGGTTTTAAAGTTACTTTCAAAAGAATTGCTGACAAGAGAACTGATACAAAAACTGCCTTAAATATAAGTTATATCATTTTAAATGTTAAAAATAATTTCTTATGAACAATCGAGAAACATTCTACTTGATTTTAATTCTCAAAATATATTTTGTTTTATGAGTTTATTTTCTATTATTCACCTTATAAATGCATTTGTACTGTTTTAAGATATAAATATAAAACTTAAAGAAAGCTGAGTATGTTTTTGTAAAACTATTATTTTAGTTAACTTAATCTCTTGAATTCATTACCATGCCGATTCATATATATTCATTAATACTTTTATTTATTCATTAAGTAAATTTGCTCATGTAATCTTTATTTATTCATAAAAAAATTAATACACATGCATGTACTTCATTTTAAAAATACAAATAAGTTAGATGTTTTTAATTCTGATTATATTCTCAGAGTTGCTTCGTCATAACATATTTCTAAATAATTAACCTACAAAAGATCTAATAAAATAGTAATACATTCCATTTTACGAAAATATTTAACTTAAAATATATTTTTAAATAATTAAAAAAAATTCAGTTGTGAGACAATTTAGGAGGAAATTTGTGTACGGTATTAGGGATAATAAATTAATTAAAATAATTTAAATTAACGGTACGATTTAAACAGGAAAATTTAAAAATAAGAGGTAACTGCATCTACGAATATTTTAAATCCTTACTGTTATATATTACTGCTTAGAGAACTTTGTGAAAACTGATGCTACAATAGCAAAATGATTTCAGAAATAAGACCTTTTGATTAACTTAAAGGTTTTTATTTTATTTCTTTTTATTTTAAGAAAACATTTTTCGTTGTGGATCTGCAAAGCATAACGGGCTTTTTGAGAATAGACGCAGATATTGATTCTTAAATAAAATTGCTTTCTCCAAGCATTTGAAAAAAATATTTCAATAAAAATATCGAAATAAAAGCAACTTGATCTAATTATTTATTAGCATATAAAACTCAGTTCCGTAAAATTCCCTCCTTATTTGATTTTCAACAAAAACGTAGATAGCAAAAAATGAAATATGTAATTAAGAAGATAAATATTGAATTGAAATATAGAAAAATTGAAAAGGAAGTTACAAAATTATATCAATAAAGAGTTTTTATTGATTAACAATTAATTTTTACTCGACAAAAATACATCTCGTTTTATTATGCTCTTTATATCTGGCATTTAATTCTTATCTCTCTGATATTTTATTCTAAGTTCATATTTTTTTGGTATTTTTACTTAACTTATTTAATGTATATTAAGGTAGTACAAACTAAAAAATATTTATGAAAAATTTCAGTAAATGTAAATATTATGACATTTTCTTTAAAAAATTTAATCTTACGTTTATTTTATATAAACGTTTTTCTTGAATTAATGTAATTGGAGTTTCGGATTGCTCAAAAATATAATATTTTAAAAGTAAGAACCCTTTATTACGAAATAATTCTGGAAAGTATCATTACTCGCCAAAATAAGTGTTTTTAATATTTTATTTCTAGAAATTCAAAAATAAAGATTTCCTATCAAACACATAACATCAGATCAGATTTAAGGAAAATTACGATAATTTAAGGGTAAAATTATTTTAAAAGATTTATGTTATTAGGAATTTTATTTTTTAAAAATAACCCTTATTATTATTTAGTAGCTTTTACCATTACTTACTATATCATCATTTATTGAATAAATCTTATCAACATTACATCTAAAGGGTTTTCACTTAGCTTCCCTCTTTATGAATAGAAAAGGCTATTTATGCCTACTTTTAAAAAAATTGTAAATAAATATATATTTTGAGATTGTTGAATTTTATGAAGCAATTCCATATTACGTTTAAAATGAATATAAAGTTATTTAGGTTAAGAATTAGGTTACAATGAAATTAGCAAAAACTCTAGAATTATTTCATCCTTACCTTAAAATCTGATTTAACTTATATCACATTATATGATAAAGTATATACCGAACTTGTACTTTTTGCATATTTTTAGCGTTAATAAAATTTCACATCTTGATTTCCAATGTTTCATATGCTGAAAATAGTGCATATGAGTTCCTTCGAAAACTATAATTTGTCTTCAAAATTAAAAGTAAGCTATATTTAAATAATATAAATTCTAAAGATATTGCCTCTCTTCCTGTCTATTGCTTTACTCTTCTGCCTATTACTTTATTCTTGGAATGTCTTAAAAAATTATATTTTTGTTCTTATTTTTGAGCTGTAAGTTTATTCCTTCTTTCAATCATGATTAGAAGTTTTACTTTTTCTCTATATGCTTGAAAACTTATTATATTTTCATAATCAAAAACCAAATTTGTTTAAGGTAAATTATTACTTAAAGAATTTGTTACTTAAAAGTGAATTTCTAATCATTTCATATTTTACCTATGTATAATAAACTAAACTTTCAATTAAGACTTTTATTTGCATAAAATAAGTAGAGTAACGTTTATGTCTGTGTATGAAGTATAATAACAATAAATAAGCTTACAAATTCTTACTTATTTCTTTCTGAATATGATTTCATGAGTGGAAATAGAAAAATAGCATGCTGTGAGAAGTAATTGTAAGAGTTGAAGATCATTGATATAAATACACCTATGGAAGATACTTCAAATTTATGATTTCCAATGAATTTATGCATTTTTTTAAACTGTATTTTTATGTAAATGAGCACTAGTTCTTTTTGTTACTGTCAGGATTTTCAAGTGGTATTACTTTTTAAATTTTTCTATGTTTAATTCTTTGTACAAAATGTTCGATAATTTTAGCCTTAAATTTTTGTTTTCTACTAAAATAAAACAATCAGGGGTAGTATAAGATTAAATATGTTTTAGAAATTAAAAACCAAAAAATTATGGTCTTAAGAAAGCCTTCAGTGTTTAAATTTGTTACAGTTTATTCGTAAAAATGGTAAACTTACAACTTCAAATGAGTTTCTTTATTTGTATCGTATGTTAAAAAATGTAAAATACTGCAAAACTTCAACAACATTTTTGAAAAATTATTTTAACTTTTTTTTTACTTCTTCCTTTATAAGTTATTTCTAACCTCAGTAGAATGCAAATTACTTAATTTTAATCTGTTTACTTTAAGGGTTCTCTTTTTTAAAAAGATATTTGCTCTGAACTGCATGATTATACTAATGGGTAGTGTGTCTAAAGTAGTTTCTTGAAATTAAACTTTTTAATAATATTAGCGCTCGGAAATGCAACACCGGAAAATTTGAATATTAATTTTAATAAACAATTAACACTGCTTGTTTTTTTTCCCCCAGCAAGGTAGTCACCATCGACGCTGTGTTAGCTTTTTTCTTCAAATGACATCAACAGCGAAAAACGCTAGTTCTTTGAGTGCGCATTTTTCATCAAGATTTCACATAAACTCGTTTTTCGGTTCTCAGTGTTTTGTAATTAGAAGCGAAGGGCCGTTTTCGGCCCGAATAAAAATACTTTGGCCGCAGTTGAGCGGTTAAAAGGTAGAGTCCGTAATTATCTTATGCAAGTCGCGGAAACACATTCCCAAAGTTTGTTTCGATCCTCCGTCTTAAACAGCTGTGGAAATCCCTAGAAAACTTTGCTCGCAATTATCTTGAGAGCATTTAAAATGCCTGCTACAAAACCCCTTCAGATATGAGGTAAAGTTTTGAAGACCCTTTTCATTTAATTAGATGCTTAACACTGTGTTTTATTCAAGACTTTAAAAAACGGCAAAATTCTCACGATTATTTAACACCATAAACTACTTGGAATGCTAAGATTTTTGTTTTTATGGATGCGGTAAAATTAGTTTTGTTGGCCGTAAGTAGGACTTGTGTTGGAATTGCTCTGTTAGGTGATTGCTTTTTTTTCATGAAAAAAAAAACGAGTAAAAAGATACTGGTTGAAAGAAGTAGTTTATGAAATTTTAGGGGGAAAAAACGTTCTGTGTTTCAACGTTTTGATATGCGAGAAAGAAACTGACATGAATAGCTAAAGTTTTGAGAATTTTACTGCAAGTAATTTAAAAAGTTTTTAAATCTTAACTTTGAATAAGTTTTTAGTTAAACAAAGATAGAAAAATCTTGTACGTATATAATTATTTTAATATTATTTAAAGTTACAAAAAACACAAATTTCCTACAAAACTTAACAAAACTTTTTAATTATGGTAGTAGTTGAATTTAACGAAAATTCCTAATTACAAGATTTGTTTAACAATTATTTTGTTTTTACCTTTTTTTATTTCGATTTATAAGTTACAAATATTTGTTGAAGGTAAGAAATTTTGTAAAAATATATGTGAGAGGTACAAAAACTGTTTCAAATATTTAAGTACATGGCATAAAATTTTCTTCCTATTTCCCAAATTTATTCCACTTATAAAGAGTTAATGACAAAAAGAGAGTTAAACACACAGTTGAATTTGTATTAAACCTTTATCTAAAAGGAACTTCAATGGTGTTAGGGGTTCAAAGAAAAACAATACGAATTGGAAAAAAAATATGTTTTATCAAACTTCGTTTTTATCAAAGGTTTTTATTATAAAAGTAAATTATATAAAAGTAAACCATTCATAACTACATTTTTTAACCTTATCTTAAGTATTTCAGAAATTAATTTTCTAAATATTTTTCCTCGATGATCAGAACTGCTTTTTTTATAATAAATTCCTTAAGAAAAAATATGATCATGTGTTACATGTGTTATATATCCATATATTCTTGTATCTGTCAAATATCTCTCAACCATAAAAATGATGAGCCTTTTAAAGAAATTTCACGAGTAAACCGACATTCTTATTTTAAGATTTTAGTTTCTCAATATATGTTTTCCTGTTTTCAATATCATTTGAGGGAATTCTGTAAGGATAAGACGTGTTGTATAAAATATTGCCCCTTTCACAGAAATACCCCTGGCGCAGCTTTCAACACAACGCGCAACACAAAAAGTTCAAGGGATCAGTACTTTCACAAACGGCAACAACAACAAGGAATAACAATAAAAAAAAGTCAAAATCCAATCCAAAGGATAACAACAGCAGCAGGAAAAAATGAAAGGAAAAGAAGGTAAGGAAAAAGCAAATCATCTGAAAGAATCACAAGGAGGAGAAGAAAATTCAGTTCTTTACGATGCACTAGAGACTAAGGCTGAAGACTTAGATCGGGATAGCAGCAGAAGAAGAGGACAAACAGAGCGAACTTAAATCCCAGGGGGCACCCTACGGAACTGGAAATCTATGCGACAAGCGTTTAACCAATGGACAAGAGCGTTTAAACCTACGCGAGTACATGACCAGCCCATACCAAACCTCTTGTACAAGGAAATGCTTTAACCTGCAAGCATTTACGCTGTTATTCGCAGAACATCACTTGGAGCTTTTTCCACAACCGATTCTTTTTCATTTCATTTACTTCAAAGTGCTTTTTGCGCTGTCCCTTCCCGTTAATATCTTTCCGTTTGGTAGATTTGTTTTCATTAAGAATCCTGGGCTGCTTCACAATTAGAGGTCGTACATTTTCTTCTGGTTCTTCTGGGTAAAATTAGATTGGGGCATTTCAGTGTGCATAGTGAAACAAATTAACTGGAACAATTTTCTAGACAGCCTCATTCTGCTGGACGAATTTTCTGGCTATGTCTGGGTAATAACATCAAAGTAGTTTAAGTCGGAACGATTAAAATAATTCAGTTGAATCGTTGAAGAAGTCTTAGGCTCACTATTCTTTCAATTGAAAAAGTTGTTGTGTACATTTATTAGTGTTATAAGTAAATTATATTGTTACATTATTTTCAGCGTTAATAAAAAAATAAATATTCAGTAGTAAGGCTTAAGGCCTGATTATCTATAAATAAATAAATAAAACATTATAACCTAAAATTTCTTCCAGTTTAACTTTGCAACGGGAATAATACCCTAACCCTGACCCAGATAATTATATATCACAACTATTTACGCTTAAGTTTTCCTAAATAACTTTAAGTGCCAGATTTAATGAAAATATATTTATTTCATAATTGAATCAGTTAAGCAAACTGAATTTAAATTTCTTTGGCTTATTTTAAATGATTATATTTCTTTTCTTTGTAAAGTTATATTAAATATTCCCTATTCAATTATCTTCATACACTGTTATTTATTTTAAAGGACTAGAAAGACTCAGTAATTACATAAAGCTACTGAATAATTGTTTTCATATTTTTTAGTGAAACACCCTTTTAAGCTTTATTTTAATCACTGTATCATTATAAAATGTAACATAAAATTAACTATTAAATGTACTCCCTAATTTATATAGACAGATGCACATTAAATCTGTCGAGGCTCAAAGTCCTCACGTTGGATTGGTGTGAAAGTTTAGATAAACAAGTACTATTGATGTCTTTCTCGTTGCTTGACTATGGCTCAAAATAACGAGTCCCGTCGCCAATAGTCTTAGTGTAGCTTTAGAATGCCATGTTAATAAGTAATGCGTTATCTGGAATTTTAAAATATCGTAAAATATTCACATGCTATGTTGACCTTGGTTAGATAAATAGTTTCTTAAACTTCATACCATCGATGATATATAATTATTAAATTTAATCTGAAATTAAAACATAACAATTTAGTCATGAATAATTTTATGTTTTCTCTTAGATAAACTTTCATTGTTCAAGAACATTTTAAAAATGCATAGTAATTATGTTTGAAAATGGTTTTGAAAAACTAATTCATGTCATATACACATTTTAAATATTCATTCTCTCTCTCTCTCAATTACTTTTCGAAATATTTCAAAATTTGTTTGATATTTTTTGTTCCAAATATCTTTCAAATTCTTCTATCCCACTGTTACATCAAAGTTTCTTACCTTATTGATTCTAAATATTAAAACCGTTATAAAATTATACTAATATCTACTGTAATGCATTGTGTTACAGCAGTAAGCGTCTTAAAATAAGGTGAATAAACATTTTAATGCTGAAAAATTAACAATGTGTGATCGAAATGAAAATGAACTTTTTTATGATAATTAAATGAAGAATTGTTCGCAAAAATTTCCTTAATCTCATTTTTCTTTCTCTGAAACATACAGTTGCAAGTATAAAACTCAATATCAAATTTAATTAGCCTGCGTCTTCAATTCATGTGCGCAAAGCAAGTTATAGAGATACATGTAGTGCCTCCTTTTTCTTGAAGTGGATAATGAATTAAGCAAACCTAATGATTAAGTTCCCAAAACACTTAAAGTAATCCTAAAAACTACGTGATACTTAAAAAAAAAAACTCTAATAAGGCGTATCAGTTAATATCCTACAAACATTTTCTGCTTTAGGGTGCGCAATTAACTCTGTTTTGTCCATTTAATCAATATCCACATTTCTATAATGAGAGAGAAATGAAGTCTTGGTGAAATTGATTAAAATTTTATTAGCTTCGTTAAATATGTAAGCCCTTTCCCGCATTGTATTGCCTCTCTTTGGTGAATTCTGAAGTACCTCTAAACAGTTTATTTTTTTATATCGGGACCCTGAAGAGACCACTTTGAAAATGGTACTCGGGGAAGCTCTTTATCTTCGTTTTAAGAGTTTTTAAAAGTAAAATCGATAGAGAATTTAACTCATCTCCTGAATTAATCAAAATCCCATCTCTGCTGTAAACAGTCTAGATAATACACAGTACGTGGCACTGCATATAATGTCTTTCTTTCCACTTCTTCAGTTGGATTAGTTTATAGAAGGATCCTTTTTATGTTAGATCTTGACATTTTTCCGTCCAGTTGATACACTTCACATCAGGATGTCTTCCATATGGTTCGCTTTTAGATTTGAGTTCAAAGGAAAATTTTAAGTCTCAGGGCTTAACGAAGGAAGAGTGCTTGAAAAGTTTACGACACTATAATCTTCGAAGGTTTTAGCTATGATCCTAACTTTTTTTCTTGATCTCAAGTTCAGTAAACTTCGACTTGTAATGGCAGGATTTAGCGATATCAAAGAAATGTATGTCTCGCTAATGTGCCGCTTTGGTAGTGAGTAAGCGCCGCTTTTTCAGAATTTGAGGGAAAAAAGAAAAAAAAAAAAAAAAACTAACGAAAAAGAAGTCTTTTGAAAAGGGACTTTTTAAACCTCAAGGAATTTTAACGCTTGATGAGTAGTATTCCCAGACCACGTCAAAAGAGATCAAATTTTAAGAATTTCAGTGATTCTATTCAAAGCCAGCGATCTGTTGTATCAGTTGACGATTGGAAATACCGCTCAAAAAGAAAGCATTATGCGATTCTGAAGAAATAACTACTTGGAATTTAAAAATAATTCTGTATCCTTTTAATGTGTGCAAATTTGTGATGACCTAAGGAGTTGATTTGATCTGGGCTGTAAACCGAGTTAAAAACTTCAACTGATAAATAGCTGACTGACGTGAAGTAATAAAAATTCCTTTCCTTAAAAATGATTTAAAGTGCTCACTTTCCCTATTTCCATAATGTTAAAAATTATTAAATTTAAGGAACAGTTTAAGAAATTGACTGGTCATGTATTCACCATTTTTTACATGCACTTATTGCATAATTACTATTTTAAGACAACATTTTAAAAAGTTTTGAGTCTTTTTAAAATTTAAATGTGGAATAACATGGAAAATGTTTCAAACGATAAAATGCCATGTACATATTAACCCTTAAACTTTTTTGGATAACATCTTTGGCATGCACAAAAAAGTCTCACATTTAAATATATATTTATAAATAATTAATGTGTTAATTATTTATTCATATAATATTAATGAGCTTACAAAGTTTCATAGTTATATAAAATAGAAATTTTTTTTCAAAAAAAGGCTCTTTTTTTGTAATTCACATTTTTGAGGATTTCATTCTAAAATAACATTTTTACCTTTAAGTTATGCGTACCAACACCTCAGTTTGGATTGTTAAAATATTACTAATAAAGTAAAAGAAAAAATTTAAACTATACGAAAAGCATGAGTCATAGCTAATTTTCAAATAAAAATTGAAAAATCCATTCTCTTACATTGTTTTTTTTGAGAAAAGTGACCCCCTTATAAAGTAAACTTTCGAATATTATACCTCAAAACATTTTCTAGCTTAGGAATATCAAATGAAGGCTTATTCTGATATAAATTCACAAATTAACATGCAATGGTGTGAACGTCAGTTGGAATTTTCAAATTTTAATATAAAGATATATGCCGAAAAGCTAAAAAGACTCCGCTATTATAAAATATACATCACATATTTGAGGATAAGAGTATTTTATGTCAGACAGAAAATAAAAGCTCTTGATATTCATCCATCCATGCCAAGTATGACAAGTTATGAAATTTAGTTGTGAAATTCTAGGGACTTTACGGTATGTGATGGATAATGCAAATACCCTTCGTCATAAATATGTTTTATTTTAAAACCTGGAGCAATAATCCACCTCTATCTACCTTTAAAAATCACCAATTGTTTACATGGCGTCCATTCCCAAAAATATTACTATAGTCATTGGACAGATATTATGTTATGGCTGCACAGAATATTCAATAAATTTTATTTCATAGGCATCTGCAATCCTGTCACCTGCCAAAACGTGCCTCACGTATTGACATACTCTTCAATCAAGATCTTTCAAACTGTGTTTGTGTCTCTGACTTCATTGCTGAAGCGTTATTCCTGAGATTTTATTTGAGTCTATTTTTCAGTAGTGCATGTTCGGCAACATAGCAACCTTTTCCATAAAGTTTTTACGTGTGTTTGAACACTTTTATAAGGTTATGAATTATTAGAAAGAAACTGTAAAAAGTCATTTTAAATTCAGATAAAGGTTACTATTTCAGACAAAAACTTGTATTTTCTAAGCAAGTACAGAAAATCTTTTGTTTATTTTATTTCTAACTTTCTAAGCATTGGAAATTCAATTAGAAATCTTTTTTTTATAATTACAGCTCAATGCAGTTTAAACATAAATTTTCATATTTTTCAATTGATTATACTTTTTCTTTAAATAAGCTTATAAATATAAGATTGATTTAAAAAGCTTAAGAAATGCATATTTATTAACAATAACAGTATTTAAATTTCCACTTGTAAACTTTAAAGTATAACCCAAATTCATCTTCTCTTTTTCATAAAATTCTGATGAATTATAAATATGCATTTCTAAAAATTTCCTTTTAACAGCTTATTTAATTGGCAGTACTTGCTTTTATAAATATTCTTACGTGTTAAAATTGATTCTGAATTATCTTGAGTAATTTTATTGTAAAAAGAGAATAAGTCATATTAAAGAAAAAATTATAAGATCGTAAAATCTCTGAATACGTAAGCCCTAGTTTTCATTGGCTATAAAAATTTTATGTTTAGGTGTATTAAAATTAGTCTGCGTTTGTGAATTTTTTAATTAATTATTTACTTCAGTTGTAATTAATATCCTGTATTTCTAAATAGTTAAGGCTATTTGCTTTAAATCAGTTTAGCTTAGAGTTTATTTTAATACCTTATTTAACTAGTGAAATTTTTTTAAAAAAAATTGTATGTTTTAAAATAGTAATAACTTTTAAGGAGGTAGGTTCATGAATTTTGGCCCCCAAATACATTTTTCACTTTTCCCATTTTAATAAAACATGAACTTCTACGCTTCTAATGGTGAAAAAATTATCATTCTACGTGCAGTAGAAGTATTTGTAATAATTTTTTGTAAATATTTTACCACCTTTCAAAGTCTACTAAATCCATTACTAAAATCCCTTTTTCTCAAAACTAACATTTTTACCATATAAGGAGTATTTGTTCTTAAACTACTACATTTAATAGCTTATAACGTAGCAGAATTATTAATTACACTCTAATACATATTTTAATCGAGGGATTTCTTCAAAAGAAATAATCTGACTTAATTTATAGTATTAAACATCATGAAATTTCACTGTTTTTGAAAAAAAAAACGGTTTTGTGCGAAAAATATTTCTTTTAAAAAATAGCTAGACATCCTATTTATAAAATCTCTGATTAAAGTATGTATTATGGTTCAAAGAATAATTAGTAAAAAAAATGGAGATTTTTATTCAATAGAATGTTTATAAATGTTCCTTAAGAATACCTATTTTTACCATTACTGAGATATAGATCCTGTTTCGTGAACCTACCCCCTCAACTCAATACATGAGTGGTTTTCAAACTTTGTCGACTCAAGAAACCCTTAGAATTATAAGGTGTTTTCGTGAAACCCTTATTTTACCCTTAGAAGAACATATTTAACCGTTTCCCTTACAAATTTTTTTGAAAAAAAAATAGCAAAAAATCATCACATTTTTTTATTTTATTATTACATACAAGAAAAGGAAACAAAACAAAATTTGTAGGTTATAAGTTGAATTTTTAATATTTTACAAGTGTAAAAGCAAGTTTTAATATAAGTTTACTATCCCTAGTTATATCGGGCAAATGGAAAAAATTAAATATTAATCTTTGCATTATAGTTTTTGTAACAAGAGGCAACACAAAGTGTTACCTGACATTCTGTACATTGGTATCTGGTCTCTTTTCTTACTGTCTTACCTCTGGAATCTTTTTTACGGGAGCACAGAGTACTCTGTCTTAATAAGGGTACAGTTGTCTTCAATAAGACTCTCTGGCGTCGCAAGCTCTGAGGGGGCCCTGCATCAAAATTCCTTCGGGACCCTTTTCTAGGTATGGAGGCCCTGTTAATTAGACTTGGAGCTCCTGTAGATTGGAGGCCCGTATCATTAAAACGGTAGTAGCTATACCCCTGATAAGGCTACATACAAAAGAATCACTTCCAATATTTTCAATGTGTCCACCTTTTCAAAATCTCTATCTGAAAAATCATCGCTTTCGCTATCTTGCATCATCGCCATTATTTTACTCTTTTTCAATGCAACTATCATTCTTTATACATTGATAATCCACAAGCCGACATGTACTATATAATAGGGAAAACACGTTATCAGTCCCACTAAAAGAACAGCGAAGCCAACAAACATTGGCAAACTGCAAATCATAGCTGAATATTTCCTTTCACTTCCTCCAGACCGACTAAAACCGTAATAAAACAAATCGTACTGACAAATTCTGCTTCACCTGAATTTTCTCGGGATTATAATTAACTGCAGTATATATAAACCCGAGATATCTCGGGATAATCAGGCAAGCTGTTAATAGAATATTTAAAGTAGTGCATGCTATGGTTGCTTTACGTAAAAGCAATTAAAAAAGTATTGTATTAGTAATAAAATTTTTAATATAATAGTAAAATTTATATAATCTGGGTGTCTCAACTCTGTAAATAATTTAAATCTGTTTTAGAAGCATATTTATAATTTTTTTCGAATTTTATTTGTCAAATGGAATTTCTGGGCATGCCTCGTGGAACCCTAGGGTCCATAAAACATAATCTGAAAGCCACTACAATTCACTATATACGAGATGAACATATAAAAATTTGTAATGGTTTAAATGATAAAACTTATTAGAACTATTGTAAAGAGTATTCATTTTATTATTGCTAGAAAATTCTCAGAATTTGTAGCATTTATTCTTTTTTTTACATTCAAAAGACATCTAAATTTTTTAACATGTTTGTCTTTGTGTGATTTCAAATTGTATCATTAAATAGAATTACCTTAAGTAAAAATAATTTTAAATAAATCAATTCCTATGCGTGCTATTAAATTTTAAATAAAATATGTTAAACAAAATGCTATGGATAAAAATAAGTATACATTTTTTTTTCATTTTCCCTTTGATTTTTCATCAGATTTTAAATCAGAAAAGAAACGGTAAATGAAGAAAAAATTATTTGTTCAATACTTTCAAATTTAATTTAGTATTATAAAGAGTTTACTTGCACAAAATATAAAAAAATTCTGAATTAAATTTATACAGTTTAACTGTGCTCTTAAATGAAAAACTCATCCATTAACCAAATCCATGAGAAAAAAAATATGTTTTTGCATATATTAAGAAGCAATTTTAAGCAATCGATAAATAACGTCTTCTTATCTAATCATTCTTCTCTTAAAGCTAACTTAATCTAACCAAAGAACTAAAAAAAACTATTACTTTTATGCGCAAGAAACTTCTTTTCTTCCACAAAAATGAAAAATACCAAAATATCCAAGGAAAACAATCACGAAATTCTAAACTTGCTAAAAAGTATCAGCTTCTCCCCACGCTTGTTCTGGGGAAAGATGTTTTATTCATAGCCCAAGGTTTTAACCCCCATGCATCCTATTCCTACATCTACCAGCAAATGAGGCCTCACTGAGGGAGGGAGAGAAAAAAAAATCTGTCTATGTCTCTCTAAACTCGGCACTTTCTCACGTCTCTCTATGTTTCTAAAATTTCTCTATACAAAGGGTCTCTTTCTCTCTTAATCTAATCTTACAGAACTGTAGAAAGAAAGAAATATTTCTTATGGTTAGAAACTCCAAAACTGGACTATTTTATTCTTGCAAAAGTGTCTAGTAATTAGTAATTTCTCACACAAATATTTGCTCTTTCTTTCTGATTAATATTGTTTTAACTGTTTTGCGCTGGGTATTCTTAACTCTTAAATGTTGCTTAAGGCATTTGCTCCCAAAATAATAATCACTTTCACGTTTATTATTTTTGAACATCTGCATGTGTTACTGTACATATAATTATAGAGCAAAATGACTAAAAAAAGCTTGAGACACAACTTTGATTTATATTTATATTAAGTATATTTGACCGATACTTTCAGTACTGGAAGAGTAAAATTGCTTAAAGACTGAGTTTCGGTTCATCAAAAGCAGTGATTCCCAAAGTGGTCTATATCGACCCCTAGGGGTCCATGACGACTTGTAAGGGGTCCATGTTAGTAAAATAATAATTTTGGGGTCTATGAAGTGTAAAAGGGAGTCCACGATACAGGCTTTTATTAAACCGTATCTTGACTAATAAAAAAAGAAAATTTAATCACAAGGAAATCAGATTTCACTTATTTAACAGATTTATGTCAGACAGAAATGTCTTATTATAAGAGTAACTGATAGGAATAGGCACTAACGAAGACTTTAAAGTAAAGTTTAGAAATGGATGTGAGCAATTTTGGTTTTATAAAGACATACTTGTTATGTACCCCGAAGTAAGGAATATCGTGAGAAATTTCTTCTTGCTTTTTTTAGTGATCAAGAATTTTACCGCTGTTGCCAATCTCAGAAAGCAAGAAAAAGACTGGTCACTAATAAACGAGGACATTTAGGGTTAAACACGACACGATTAATGCTACATATTGAAAATTTGTTATTGATGCTCCAGTTTCATCCCTCCCATTGAAAGCATTTTTTGTTTGTTGCTCAGTACTTTATGTATTATTAAATTTAAATTTAATTAAGATGTGTTTAAGTTTTAAGCAGTATACTTCACTACAGTTAAATATTTCAATCTTTTAGAGTAAGTAGCTCTATGCCAGCCGATAAAAAATATTTAAGTAGATAAATGTGCAAAAACTTAATATTAGGTAAGTTGGGGTCTATCTAAAAACGAAAAACATGGCAAGGGGTGTATGAGACAAAAAAGTTTGGGAAACTCTGACTTAAATCATTAATCAATGAGAGAATATGAAAATTTCATCAGTTTTGATTTCCGTGTAGGATTATTTGGCTGTATTTCTGTATTGGGATATTCATCTAAGAGTTTCTGGTTATTAGTTCAATATATTATACATATAAAAAATTATCGAGAGATTGTTAATATTAAGCCTCCATTTTTTTGTTTAAGTATGGGGATGAATTTGTGCATGAAAATTTTATATTGCTAAATAGTATCTTACAAAAATATATGAATAAATTTGTTAAATTTGAAACCACATTGAAAAGTATAATTTCATGTAACTAAAGCTTGTGTATATATAATTATCAGTGAAATTCCATTAAATTTCAAAATATATTGTTATTCAGATTTTGTTAAAAATAACTTAAACATTTTTTATAGAAAAAATGAAGTATAAGTTTCAATCGTATTATTGGAGTATGTTCTTATGTCGTTTCTTATACGGAACCTACCTGATTTAGGCTCACATTATAGTTAATATCCTCACATAAAAATGGCACAAATACTGCTTTATTTTGACAGATTTTTTTTTAAAACAATTATTTTTTTCTTGTAATAAATGCTAATTTTTATTAGTTTTTAACAAAATAATTATTTACGAGGATTTATTACATTGTTCTTATTTTATGTATTAGACAGCAAAAATTAAAAAAATAACTTTTTATAGCAAATAATGTATTCATATAGTGTCAAAACGTACCATTATATTTTTTTAACTATTATCCAATTTAATCTCAGTAAGTAATGCAGTCATTAGATATTCAGCTACTCGTGGTTTTTTTTTTAAATCATGGTCTTTTTTATCTCAACAATGGTATCAGTTTCTTCATTTAAGAGATTAAATAATGAATAAGAAATATTTTTCACCAGTTATTTAACAGCATTAAATAATTGCAAGGATATATTATTTTCATTGTTAATTATTTTGATTTATTCGAAGTTTAACTTGAATACCTTGGCCGTTTCGAATGCGCTGTGAGCGCATTCATCTCATTGTATCCCTCAACATTAAGGATGCGCTGGGTGCGTTCATCTATTTTTTATGATAAAAGTTTTTTTTTTGTTTAGTACTAATTATATTTTGGTTAACTAATTGTTTATTATACATTTTTTGTTATTTATTACTTATTATTTTGATTATTTGATTAGAATTAAATAACAACAACTATACTAAACTGACACATTTCTGGAAAAAAAACAATTCCTTCAATATACGTTTTTCAAAAAAAAAAAGCGCCTTTTATAAAGCGAAAAATACCCAAAGCTGGAGGAAGATACGAACATTGAAAACTCAGCAGCATAAGGGTTAAATTACTTTTAATCGTTTTTTTACAGTTTGAATACTATTTGATCAATTCAATTATATCCACGTTCCTTAAATTTCCATACTTATCAGTAAAAAGTTTTTAAAAATGTTTAAATGGTATTTGACACAATTAAGTATTCAAATAAACATTGGAAATTATGTTAAAATATAAAAGACTATGAATGTGATTGAACTGGAAATATATAAATGAAGTTTTTATTTAACCCTACTAAAACTAAGAAAAAACTAAATTTTAAACTCAATTGTTATATTGATTATAAAAATATGAAGCAGAAAATTTCATAAAATGCCATAAACTATATTGCGAACCAATAATATATATTATTGAATAATGAATTTTAGTATTAAGAAAAATTAAATTTAAAATACAATTGCACAGAATTTTACATAATTAAAAATTTGGTTTTAATGTTAAAAAAATCGACTAAAAAAGATATAAAATATTATTTTGAAGTACAAGAAAGGGTTAAATAAACATTGATACAATTGAACATTACTTATTTATTTTTATGTTTTTAAATTTCTAATGTTAAGTAATTTTACTCATACAAACATATACTGCGTAATTTAAATTGAAACGAAAGTGTGTTATTAAAATGTTAAATAAATACCATTCTTATAAAATTTTAATATAAACTTACTTTTATTAATGTTATTATTTTCTTAAAGATTTTTTTATAATAATCAAGATATAAAATAAAGATTCTTAGCATCTACATATGTATTCACTAAAGATAAAATATTTCCTATCTATATCTTAAATCAGTATAAGAGGAAGACGCAGAAGTAGATAAAAGCACCTAATGAAAATCTATACCAACCAGTGACACTATCCCTTCGGCAAAATATACGCTTATGGACTGCTGAAGGCTATAGAACATTCCCCAGCCTTGTCAGAATAAAACATGTGTGATATTCGACATTCGAATAAATCTTTTTTAGCAATGAAAAACATTTATGGGAGTACAGGAGGTTATGAACTCGATAGGCTTTTAAATTTTAGTTATAAAAATAAAATGACCAATTTGTTTTCTTGGTAGCGTGGGATGAAAATGCCTTTTTTTTGCAAAATAAATATGCATCTTTTAAGGTATGTGACTACCTTCGGAGTACTTTTTTTGAGGAATGGAAATTTATATAACTAAAACCTTTTTTATTTGAAATTGGGCATAAAACTAGGAATTAAAGTACAATTTCTACAAAATTGAAGATAATTGTGTATATATTGGGAATTTTGAGGACAATTTTTAGTGAAAAATTGCAGTTACCATAAACCTTGTATTGAAAATTCTAATTAAATATTAAATAATATTTATACAGTACATAAATAGCATCCTTATCTGTGCTTAGAGCTATAAGATTTGTAATACTTTTGTGAAAGCTTTTGAAATATGTCATTTTTTATAACTCAATTTCTTACAAAAAAACTAATGTTGTTTTCTCACAAAAAGCGCAATAAAATACATAAATATATACGCATAGATTAGATTATAATCTATACCGGAAATAAAACAAAATAAAACATTTTCTGAAAATTTCCTTTCAGTTTCTTAAAAAGGAATCCTGAAGTGAACTTTACCGTGAAGCAAAAAATTGAAAAACCTAGTTTCTCAGAAAATGCATTTAAAGACTTTAATACAGTATAAAAATTGTCTATACTAATTGAACATTTTTAGACTCACCATATTTAAAGGTCAAGATCTCTTTAGCTTCATGTTTAACTAACGTAGACTTTTTTTTAACCTTTTGCTGTTTTCCGGAGAGTTTTATAGACTATAACATTTGTCATTTTCAGTGAAATTTTGACGAAAAATTGCAGTTACACAAAATTCTAATAGATGTATTCTAATAATATTTATACAATAAGTGAATAAAATCTTTATATTTGTTAGGAATTAAAATATTTGTAATACTTTTGAGATAAAGCTTTTTAAATATGTCAAATTTTACGGAAAAACACGATTTTTTTTAAAAAGAATAATGATTATTTTCATAAAAAAGCAATAAAGTACATAAATATATACAAAGAGATTAGATTTTGATTCATAACACAGATAGAACTATAAAACATTTTCTGAAAATTTCAATTCAAAAACAAAAATATTTTGTAAAGGAATCTATTTCCGGTTTAGTAAACTCCATTTCTAGTTTACTAATTATATAATATAACTTTGCTTCTAAATATTGTAGAGACAAAAATAGAGTGTTTTGGGGATCTTAAATGTATGGACTAAAAAATAAAAGCATAAACTAAATTTTGAAAATTTTCACCAAAATGGTGTATTTTGGGTAGTCACAAACCTTAACATATCAGACTCATCCATTGATCCAAATTTGAGTTAAAATTTTCAGTACTACTAAAAATTATTTATTTATACTTAGAAAAAGAATGCATTATATGGATTATGTATCAGTAAATTATAATTATTATATCAAGTACTAACTATAAAAATTGTAAGTTGAAAACTAAATAAGAGAAAATCTTCTGCATTAAAATTCTTGCTTAAGAAACACCGTAAAAAGATATTTACTTATTGTTAAAGATAATATTTTTTACTGCCCTCTTTTACTAGTATTCAACATAAATGAAACAAATGTACATAATTTGGGCAACTGTTTTTTGATGATTCTTATCCCTTTACAGCTATTTTTGATGAATAAAAAATTATTTTACGATTAAATATAATTGAGAAGTATCTTTCCCCCCCTTGGAAGAACCATTTGGTCTTGTTTATGAACTTGGTAAATAAGGAAATTGAGTAAAAAAACATAAACAACAAATTAGTAATAAAACTCAGTCGAATGCATACATTTTTATGCATATTTATTTTCTTGAAATGCACTTAGGGCATCTTCGTAATTAGTAACAGTCTTCAGTTACTTTTTGCAAATTTAAAGGAAACGAAAGAAATAATATTTTCATTCATTAGCAAATGGAGAGCAAGAAACTTCCGGAAGTTTTCCTAGAACTGTTCTTATGATCTCAACATGTTTTTTAAAACTTTTAATTCCATTTCCTGGCCCATTTTTGATTTTTAATTATCAGAATAGCTTAAAGAAGGAAACATTGGTAATTCAGATACAAACAGACATCTGCTTCGGCATTTTTTCCGTCAATTACGTGTTCTGTAATCTAGAGGAAGCAAGAGTACAATTATAAGAAGTACAAGAAGTATACGTCTCAATAAATTAAGAATGCTGATTATTTTTTTCTTTTTTTCCCCTCCGTTTTAATAAATTCGCAGGCGCGAGAGAATAAAACTGTTTTTCAAACTTTGCTTTTTGATTTACGTTGAGAGTTTCCTAAAATTAAAAAAAGAAATAACTTTTTGTTTTTAAAGACAATCGGATGTTGACTCATGTTTTATTCATTTGATTAGAAACAACAATTATTTCTTTCTTTTCCTAAATTAGCATTTAACATTCGTAATACAAATTTTTTAAATGCTGATACCCGTATTAAAAACAAACTAAACATATATTTCTCCAAGGATGAAAGATTCAAAACAGGTATAAAGAAACTTTTATCAATTTTGTAAAATTGGAGAAAAAAAACACTAAAAGAAACCCATACAAATATTTTTGTGCAATTTATTACTGACTTCAAAATGTGCGTAATAGCATAAATTTAACGTACGTTTTATTGAAATTATGAAATTCAAAGATTTTTCAATCTCATAGTTCAGTTAGTAAATGTATTGCAGATACAAAATACATGTTTTTAATACTATCAGTTTATTGAAAATTATGTTGATATGTTAAATACTCGTACAATGGAAGTATTAAGAGATATTCCATAAAATTTTGACTGAAAAATAATTGATTTGAATGTGTTTTTAATTCTGTATATCTTTGCAATCAATTTTTTTATTTGGTTTTGCTTTAAATTTTTTCAATAATGAACTCTATTATTTCTTCAAAGATATAAGCTGATGATATAGAAATATTTATATTTCAAAACAGTTGTACAAATAATTTATCAATACATTCTATGAGAAGAAATCAAATAGTTAGACAAGATTCGAAGTAGTAAATTATCACAATGAAACTCTGTTTTTATTCTGATACAATTTGCAGAAGCAAATTATGTAACTAAAATGACAATATTTACCCAATTCTATGATATTCTTGAAATGACAGGTGTTATATTTTGACAGCTTAAATATATCTTAAAACACTATAAAAATTGAAATTAATAATTGCTATACTCAAAGATTATTTTGAATTTATTTTTCAATCAAAGAAAAAAAATAACCGTATTGAAAATTCATATTATTTTACATGTATTTATATATAAATAAATATATTTTATTATAAGAAATTCCTTCTTTTTTCTCAAAACACACTACCAGTTAAAGAAATACAATGATTTCAATTATTATATATCACACAAATATTTAATGTCTTGAACTATTTTCAAGTTATTAAAATTATGCTTTATATTTTTTTTATATTGAGTGCACTCCAATATACCAACTCATTCTTCTACACTCAAGAGCCAAAACATTATGACCACCTGTCAATAACGAGTTGTCCCACCTTTGGCACGCAACACAGCTTCAACCCACCTTGGCATGGATGCCACAAGTCCTTGGTAAATGGCCGGAGACGGATTGTACCAGATGTTTAAGCAACGGTCACGCAAATCCGAGATATTGCAAATTGGTGGTCTTTGAACTTTGAACTGCCGTCCCATGACATCCCAAATGTGAGTTAAGCGGTCAGGACATTAACTGGAATTCAGCATCATGTTCCTTGAACCACTCCAACACAATTTTAGCCTTATGACACGGGGCGTTGTCCTGTTGGAACATTCTATTTCGAGCTGGAAAAACAGAGGCCATGTAATGGTACAACTGGTCCTCAATGATGTTCAGATACCCTGTAGCATTCATGGTCTGCTCTACCACAACCACGGGTCCCAGAGATGCCCAAGAGAACGTCCCCCAAAAGCATAATACCACCACCACAGCCCTGTGTATGACCTACTGTACATTGAGGGAGCAACTGTTCGCCTGGAAGACGGCGTATCCTGACACGGCCATTGGCGTGAGGAATGATAAACCGTGATTCATCTGACCAGGCAACTCTCTCCCACTGATCCGTGGACCAGTCGCGATGTTCCCGGGTCCATAAATATCCAACAGTGTCCGCTGAACAGTGTGCTCCGATACTATTCTACTTGGCCCTGCATTGTATTGAGCTGTCAGCTGAGCCACTGTCAGACTCCGGTTTTGCTTCACCATGCGAGACAGTCTCCGACGACCTTTTTCTTTGATAGCGTGTGGACGTCCAACACCATGTCGTCTACTGCTGGTTTCAAAGTAATTCATCCACTTTGCATAAGTACTAACAACTGTAGATCGCGAATAACGCCCGAATCGTGCAGTTTCTGAAATACTTGTTCCGAGCCTTCGAGCCATTACAATCTGCCCTCTATCAAAGTCACTTAGATCCTCAGCTTTTCTCATCACACACAGAAGTAAGTAAAAGAATGATTCTTCAGACTCTCCAGCAGCCGTTAAATATCACTTCCACCTGATCACGTGCCTTCTGTGTCATCCAGGCGAGTTAATTGAAAAATGTAGGGGTGGTCATAATGTTTTGGTTCTTGAGTGTATACGGAAACATGACATAAAACTCTCTCTCACACACACACACACGCAGAAATAAGGTGAAATAGTATTTAACTGTAAGCATATTCAGAAGCCTTTTCATATAAACTTAAAAATGTTTTTATAAAAGCTGATAATTACTAACGAATTAAAAATATCATTAATAATTATAATAAATAATTCATTAGTTTTATTTTATAACTCAAATCTTAAATAATATTTTTTTAAAAAGTGAAATATGTGAAAGGGGTCAAAATGCATACACTGATCCATCGAATTATTTAGGCCAATATTAAGCTAAGTACATTACTTTCAAGTTAATATGTGATATTTTGACTTGTATACTCATATATTTATATGTGTGTAGCGAAAAGAGAAAGGCGCCTTTACACTTTGCTTAACCTTGCAATCTTAGTTCTACGCCTAAGTATTTTCTATTGTATTGATATGGCTTTTCTCTCTACTTTGTCCATTACTGCCCTGCTATTTTCCTGCCTATTACTTAGCATGAAGTTAAAAATTACGGTAATTTAGTACAAATTATCTATGTAATGCAAGAAAATATTAGTATCGAATGATCTACAGAGGTACTAAGTAATAAATGTAAAAGCTTATTTAATTCATATTTAAGCAATGTTGTAATAATTATTTTTATGATTGCTTTATGAGATTTAATTTGAAGTAATAAAATTTAGTATAAAGTATCAGCTTGAAGAAACTAATATAAACCATATAAGTCTCACATTCCAAATTTTTCTAAATTTAATTAAATAAACATTAATACTTTAAAAAAATGTCTGTTATTGATCTTAATCTTTTTAAATTTATTCTAAATTGCTCGAAAATTTATGGGGTATTTTTGAAAAAAACAAAAGGATGTGATTTTCAGTGTTTGCTTTAGTATAAAATTAACATAAAGAATAATTAAAAATGCATAAGTTTGCAATATAATCCTTAATTCAAAAGACCTTTATACAGCTTTCTTTTAAGCAATTTTTGAATTCACAGTGTAGTGTATTAACAATCCTGTTAAACAGAATCTAAAACATTATTATATTCAGACTGTGGCTTCTTAATTTATTAATATAAGGAAGTGTGGCTGTGTAATTATCAGGAATAAGCGGCCTTTTAAAATAATCACGGTATTATTTTTCCCCGTTTATTCACTTAGAATCTTGCGCTTATTAAACTACTGTATATAATTCTATTCATTATATGTATAAAATTTGTAATATAAATTTCTTGTGTGTTTAATCTTAACATATTCTTTTCTTGTTGTACGATGTATTAATATTCTATACATTTTAGGCTTCTCTTTCTTTTATACATGTTCTATACAAGGGGATGGCAGCCTTTTAGCCGCAGCGTGTTAAACCAATCTATTTCTATAACACAGCGTGCCACACAGAAGGACATTTTTGAAATAATTCGATTACTGCCATAATACAAGCAAAATTAGAGCATACAGGTCAATAATATAGATTTGCAGTTAACATAAACAACAAAATAAAGAAAAATTAAAATTGTTCATATATTATGTGTATTTTAAAACATTTATTAAAATAAGGGATAAACAACATGAATTATAAACATTTCCCTTCATTGGAATTATATAAAAATTTTAAAGGGGGGGGGGCCAACCTTAGTGCTTGCACCTTTCTACTTTCATATCGCCAAATCAGTTATATAATTAGTGAATTGCAAATTGGCACGATTTTCAGCATTCAGCTGTTGAGCAATTTCTTTGCAGACTTGAAATATTTTTCATATGAAGAAATACTTTTTGGTTTACACGTGGAGAAGCAAAAGTGGAAAGCAGAGCACAAACAATTTTCTCACTTCAAACATATAAATCTCTCCAGCAATGACATTCAATATAATTTACAAAATAACTATAAATTTATTAGAGTCATCTCTTTCAGATTTTTTCGTAATTTCGTAAATGTCCATAATTCTAAAGTTGTTTGTGAAATAAGATCCATTACAAGTTTATCAACTTCCATCCACTGAAAAATTGACAAATTTGTAGAGTAGTGCAGCGTGTTACTGAGAATTGTACCGTGTGCCATAGGTTGCCGACCCATGTTCTATACATTCCTTTGCTTGTTTTAATTATCTTTAATATATGACGCAGTGGTTTTTATTATATCATTTGAAATTTGTCTCAGAAAATTAGGGGAAGTAAATATTAATTATAAAATTGTCTAACAACAGGAATAATGAATGTGTAAAATTATACGTTCATTTTCTCGACAGCTAACTTTTAGGAAACTCTCCCCTTCATCCCATTTCGAAAAATATTCCCATTCAGATAAATAGCTATATGCGCTCGCAATGCATCAAAGAGGAAGGAAAAAGTGTTAAGAAGGAAACCACTGATTAGAGCCTTGCAAAAGGTTTGTTAAAACATTTCCTTTAGTTTTACGTAAATACGCTAATGATCTTCCCTCGAAACCGAATGATTTATTCTTTCGCTACCTTTACAAGAGCATCAAAACTTACACGCCTATTAGTTCAACGGATAAACTGCAATCAGAAATATCCGGCGCCAAATTATCACAAACGCTTGACGCTAAATTCGCTCTTTTGTCTGCGATTAAAACAGCTCTTGTGCGCTGAGAGAAAGTACGGGGCGCTCAACTGAAAATGCACGCGGTTTTCTTCGGAAAAATACTAAGCGAATCTGTTCCGTTTCCACTTGGCTGGTCGTACGCTAAGGGGTTTGTGAAATATTCCCCTTATTTCCTTGAAATCATTTTCTTTCTTATTTCCTCCGCTTTGGGGATTAGAAACGCTCATTAAATCCCATACTCATACCTACTAGAAGGTATTATCAGTTCATTTAAGAACTTGCCTTCGTGGATTTTAAATAAGGATTTTGTGGCGATGTTTAGCTTTCTATTAGTCTGTGCTCATCTTAAATAAGATGAGATTTTTTTTCTTACTCTTCTATACGAGATATACTTTGGATTTATTTAATGTTTTACCACGTTTATGTATTTTCTGCTTTGACCTAGGTAAAGGGATGTTTTTATTCTTTTTTGAAATGACATTTATGGGGGAAGTTTCAAAATTAAACATCTAACTTTAACGGTTAAAAAAGGTATTCGGTTCAAAGTTTGAAACTGTTAATGACAAATTTATAGAAAATATTAATAAGTTATTTTTAGAATTATGTTTGCTACAAGTCATTGCTCTAATATCTGTTTCTATAATGTGTTTTGTTTCTGAAATTTCGTAGCATATGTGTTATGTCACTGGATTTTCTTGCAATGGTCCGTGGTTTATAACTTGCCAAAATATAAGTTAAGATGTCGATGTTATAATGAACCTAAAACTAAAGAGCCCTAATATTATTAATGGATAATTAAGGTTGAATAAAGTTCAAAAAGAATTTCAAAGAATGTTGTACTAAATATAAATGTATACAATTTGGATTTACAGGAGAATGTTATATATTACTTGACATATATCAAGTTAGAATATGTAATATTCCTCGCATATAGTCTTTTATTATAATGAATTAATTTTATAGTACTTATTTTTTAAAAACAATATTATTTTAGATGCATCTTAAATATATGCAAGCAAAAATAACAACATTGCAAAGCATGAATTGTGTTAAAAGTTATATTTTGATGAGTGTTTGTGTTTTTTACGGTTAAGCGAACGTACATGACTAGCTGCATCAGTTGTAGAAAATACGCTATGCATAAAGCTAGCACATATCGGACTCTCTCCCTCTCTCTCTCATAATGCACATACACATATATTCAAGAAATCTATGTTTAAAAAAGGTACTGTACTGAAGTATTATAATCATTGTAACAAATAGAAATAAATGCATTATTAGTACCTTCAGCCTTTTTTCTATTGTTGTTTGAAAATAATTGTTGCATTTTCTTTTATATATATAGATATATAATAAATTTTTCATGCATTATTTGATTTCATTGGCTATGAAGACTTTTCTATAGGGAATTGATTACTTTCTTCAGCTAAGTACGATACGAACGATTCTAACATATACTAATGATCATTCCATTCTATCATGGAGTTTGCTGTCTTTTGGTAAAACATGCAATGTGTCTTAGAGATACCCTAGCAATCTTTCTCTGCTTTAAATACTTCTCTTCCGGCATTTCTTACATATGCATGCAAAGTTTATACTTTATCACTGATACATGTTTTTTTCTTCTTAAATTAACAAATATTTTATGCAACTTGGTCAAATATGATCCTTAAGACAATTGCAATCAATCAACTATAAATCAGTGATTCTCAACCACTGTGCCGCGGCACTTTTGTGTGCCGCCAAATTTTAGAAATGTATATAGTAAAAATTATAATGCTTTTTTTTATTACGAGTAAAGTTTAAATTAAAGAAAGGTACTTATATATATATTTTCTTTGTGTGCCGCCAAATTTTGAAATCGTTAAAAGTGTGCCGCGACCAAAAAAAAAAGGTTGAGAATCATTAAACTAACTGCTTATTAGAATTGATGCTCCCCCAACTTATTTCACCTTTCAGCGAATAACAGTTATTCATTGGTAGATTCTTTGAAAATGAGATGAGCGTATTTTTTTAAAGAAAAATGCGTGCAAGATTACAAAATTAGATACTTCAAGAACTATATTGTCGATACTTTTTGAATTTTCCTCGTTTACATAGCTCTAAGCACTTACTGTTTGAGCTCAGTCCTCCATGGGCAAAAAAAAATTGATATATAGTATACAGTTATGAGGTTACGTATACATTTATATTCAAACACATTATTTTTAATGTATTAATACACGAATGCATAATCGGAATACGTAGTTTCCATGGTGTGAATACTACAAATAAGATATACTTCATAGTATTTACATAAAATACATAGTGATTTACAAAACTAGAACCAAGTTGATATTTTTTTGATAAATATTTGATAACAATAAATCTATAGAAAAAATGTAGCAAACTTACTTTAATTAAATTCAGTCCCTTTGAGGAATGGTGATGAATTCCAAACGTTAAGCATTACGATAAAAATTAAGTTTTGTTGGAAAATGGAAAAGTTGTCCCCCTCCCTTTAGCAAGAACAGAGGAATGTTCTTAATTTTTAAATTTCAAAAGCAAACTGATTCTTTCGAAAGAAAACTAATTATATATGCTAATAAGGTCTCTGATTTGCAGGTGGACACAGTTGGGAGTACTCTTTCGTTCTGCAATCAGCATAAATTACTTTTTAAAAATAGAATATCTTATGAAAGAGGTTTTTAACTTATCTCATTTGTTTAGTCATGATTATAACGTACCTGAAAACAACTTTCGGGGTACTTTTTAATTTTTTTTTCTCGATTCATCATTTTGAAGCTTAAAGAAAGAAAACAGATTATGCCCTTTTGGAAAATTGTTTTTTCTTTTTATTTTAGTAGGAAAAAAAATGTTTGAAATGAAATTGGATGTAAAATAGTAAGAAAAAGTCAATGTTTTATTTTAATTTGCATATCAATATTTTATATGCTGCCCCTTCGAGATTCAATTCTCCAAAAACCGTCGGTTGGATTAACAAGGGTTTTTGTATTCAAGTTCCAATCCTTATGTTTTTGGATGTGCAGTTCTCTCTCATGCGAATAGGTTACTGGATAAATATTCTCATTATTTGAAGGTAACTAACTCTCTTTCAAAGTCTGTCTCCATTTGCTTCACATTAGTAATTTTACTTACTTATTAAAAACATTAAATATAAAATATTTCTTTAAAGTTATAAGAAAATGAGGTCTTATCTTGTTTGTGTGGTCGTTGTATTATAGTGGTCATGGTCATGGGGTCGCTGTGTTCGAATCGTAGATTTGAATATGAAGACCTACAATGCAGAGGAACTGATGCAAGTTAAATATGTCGTATCTCAAAGCTCTCACGTTGGCGTGATATTGAAGATAGAAAAGTCGCTTGATGGCTCAGTTGTGGTCCTCGTCACTTGATCATGATTTTAAATTATGGGGTCCGTCACCAAATGCTCTTGTGTTACTTTAAGTGCGACGTTACAAACACTCACTACCTCAGTGATGGTTTTGTATAACTTATGTAGTTCTTGATACATCAGATGCATGCAAGGCAAAATATACTTAGTCTGAATTTTTCGATAACATAATAATTTTTTACTGTAAAATAAGGAAATATGTGATTTACCATTGGATAAAGGTGAAATCAACGACCATTTAATACTCAAATTAAAAATTAAATGAACTTGAATTTTTCCATATATACGTAAATAAATTTGGTTCAATAGAAGTAAAATGGAATAGAAGAAACCTACAAAAGTTAAAATGGAAGCAAATGTCACAAGAATGTATATCAAGATATGTTAATATTTTGAACTGACATGAAATTAAACTCAAATAATATATGTAAAAGAAGATTCTTTTTATAATTATCCGTGTTTTACAGATGTTAAAAGGCTGAAAATCGTTGCCTTAGGGTATATTAAATCATAAAAAATTATGTTTTAGAAATTTGTGAACTATTTTTTTCGTAAATAATATTGATATCGTTTCCCTTTTATATTTGAGTTTTTGTTTCACAAATTATATGGCAATTCCAGATCTTTACATCATAAGTGTTTAATTCTTTAAAAAAAAAAGGTTTTGAAAAGTTTTCATTTATCGATTACATTTACTTTTTTTTATAAAAATTTAACTTCTTGGTGTCAATATCAGAATGATTTCAGTATACAATATTTTACTCTATTAATCTATACTATAATGCAAAACATAAGAGGATCTAATCTTATGATACTAAAGTTCCTTTATGGTAAGGATCATTTGTTAGTTTTAACTGTAAATTCTCCTGTCACTGATTGACTGATCTAGATCATAATATTTCTCCTCCAAATTATATCGATTACTTAATAACTCTATAATTAACACTTCAAATGTATTCTCCTGCTCAGAAGTTTTAGAAGCTGGCATTAAAGCACAAATCCTGTTTTCATACTTGGTTAGTTAATTAATTTCTGAGAATTAGTTTCATGAATTGATCTCTGAGATCTTTGGTTATGTGCTCTTTACAAATCTATATTCCTAATTTCGAACTATAATCCACCGAAACTATTGACTATCCAAAACATTTTAGTAATTAGTATTGCAATTTAAAAAAAAGAAATAATTCTTTAAGGGAAAGATTTTATTCCAAAAATCTAAAAATGGAAATATCATTAAAGATTTTTATAGTTTATTTAAAAGTAGTAAAAAAATAAAATTTTGCAATAAATATCTAATTTTTATTTTAAGAAACAAGATATTTAGTACTATTAGAAACACACGCCATAGTTTATAGAAAATTAAATCTAAAAATATCCTGATCACCAATTTTTTGTGCTTTGAACTTAAAAAGGAATATAGTTGGAGAGAGTAATCATTAAAATGCTCAGATAAGTCCAACTCTAAGTACCAAATAGTAAGAAAAATTCCGAGGCATTTACTATAATTTGATACCTTCCTCTAAATACCACCGGAAATTTAAGTTAAATAAAATAAGAAAAAAAAATCCAGCAGCTTAAAATGGATTTCCCCCTCCTTTAATTTTCTTCCATCTGTCGCTGGCTTAAGATAAAAGAAAATGGAATATAGAGCCTGTGGCTCTAAGTCGTCTCTTCTTCCACAACATCCGATTTTCCGTTTCTAGATGACTCTTAACACATAAGGATCCGACTCCACCGATAAAATCGAAGCACCAGACATCGTTACATTCATTGGCAATGAATTGGGACATATTGCGAATAAGAAACGAGACGTAATGGAGGAACAAATCCGAAATTGATGGATAAAGGAATATAAGGTCATGAAGAAAACGAAGGAAAATAAAGAGAGAGGAAAAAAGCCCTTTTTATAGTGGAACACGAAGGACTCGAAATAAAATCTCACAGATATCCAGATCTTCAAGCTTCGGAGACACGTGTTGTATTATTGATGTCCAAGTCCTGAAGATGCCGACCACGTTCAGCTGTTAAAGTCCTTTGCTGGATCTCGGGTCCGTGATTTTTTGTTATATCTTGGTTCATTGGAAGTACATACGACTAGGAAGTTGACACCCCATCAATTCGGAGGGTATCCTAGTAGTTTGCTATACCTAAGGCTGCTTCTAGTAGTCAGAAAGTTAACTGGGTCTCATGTGTCTTAGAAGTGCAACACACTTAGTTTGGTAACTAACAGAAAGTGGGTTCATGATGTGCATGCCTACGGAATATATTTTATCTTATTATACGTGTTAATATAAACGTAATAAACTTCGTATGGACAAAAAGTTACTTTTTGTTGGTTAGTAGTTTTTTTAAGGGTTATAAGAAAACGGAATAATTATTTGAAAAAAATGTTTTTTTTAAACATTCATATTATTTTTAAATAATTATTTTATATTCTATAATCCATGTTTTATGTTACTTACAATAATTTTCAAGAAATCATGACAACAATCGAAAATTCAAAGAGGGTTCTTAAGTATATAAATAATTATGTAAGTAAAATACATGCATTGTGTCTAAGCAGTTTTTAAATGGCATTGTCTTAGTATTTTGTACAGCCAAAATAAGCGATGTAGTTTTGTGAAGTAATTACAATTTTTTTTTTTTGAAATAAAAGTTAAGTTATGATACAAAATTTAATTTTAAAGTAAGTAGAACTATATTATTTTTGCTTCGAAAAGGGAAATGCATAAGTGTATAATTTTGTTCTTCGAAATACCTAGCAATGACTTTGTTTGCGAGATTAATTTAAAAATGATTCATTCAATTCCTTGTTTATATTTTATTAATTTATCTAAAATGTTATAAGCGCGCGAGATAAAATTTCACTTGAAATTCATTTCTTAATTTTATTTTTCGTTTTTCAAAATTTCAATATTAATTTCGAATTTAATTTTTACGCTTTCTGAACTTGCATTAATCTCGCACATAACTGTTTGTTTTTAATTTCCCCCCGAAATAAACAGAACACATATCAGCATAAAATTTTTACAGTTAAAATATTTCATCGTATTAAAATATTTATCATGCTTCAGAACGAAATAAGAAGCAAAATGTAGATAGTGGCATCATAATTTTAAGAACTTAAATCTGAATTTGTATCATTTCATTCTTTTACAGTAAATGAAGTTTTGTTCAAAAGTAGTGATTTGTTAAGTGAATTTATTGAGACAAAAATTATATTAATTTAAAAAAAAAATTATTTTTTAAGAAAATAAATAAAAATAATTTTTTAAGAAAACAAAGTGATTTTTAAGAAAATAAATGAATTAATATTTAAGAAAATAAATTAATTAGTTTTTAAGAAAATAAATTAATTAGTTTATAAGAAAATAAATTAATTAGTTTTTAAGAAAATAAATTAATTTGATGCAATAAAAATCAATCTTTGTTTGAAAATACAATGTTCTACATTTCTTATCAATACTACATTAAATATGTCAAGTTTTTTTTATTGTCAAATAAATTAAGCTTTTGATTGTAAATCAAATTGTATACATAAGAAAAAAATAGTTATTAATAACTTAAAATTACTCAGTTAAAAGCTATTATTGCTTTGAATAAAATGCATCATTTGTAAATTTTAATCTATGGATCATTTAGTTTTTTAATTTCTAGATTATTTATTTGGAGAAGATTTGTTTCTTAATGCTGGAATTAGTTTCTAGAATCTATCCTATAAAAAGTGTTGCTGCAAAATTCTACTACGGGTAAAAAAAAATCATATTATTCAAATGAATCATACATTTTACATCATTTATCTGGATAATCTATTTTTATAGGCTTTTACCAAGACATTGAAGCTTTTTTCATGGAATTTCAATAAAATTAATTTAAAAGTATTTTACTTTCCTTTGTCCAATTCTGTTATAACAATAACTTTCAAACATCAATTTTTTTGAGAAATTTCATGAAATAGACGTTCTGCAATACTATTACTGAACTGAAGCACTTAGTAATAGTTTTTCAAAGGCATTGAATTATTTTTAAAAAAAGACAATCAAAATATAAGAACCAATAAAAAGTAAGAAATATTTTAATTGCAACGAAAATGTAAATATTTCAGACAATTAACCTAATCTACCACGCATTGTTTTGAAACTGGATTAGGTATACATTAAAGGAATGTTTTTTAACCTCTTGAAGCACGAGTGTTTTTTCGGAAAAACTGGCTAAAATTTATCGAGTTTCATTTTTACTGAAAATTAATATATAAGTAGCGTGTAAGTTATTGTATGTAATTTTAATTGAGGGGTGTATGACTAGGGAACGAGAGGGCGGAAAAAATTATAAAAAAAATATTGCACAATGTGTAAATGATTTAACACATGTTTATTTTGAATTTCAAAGTATCAAAATCATATGAAATGAAAATTTCGTTATTCTCAAACATAAAAAAGTCTGAAAATTCCGTTTTGTATGATATACCATGTAGCGTATTGAAAATTGTCAGTCACTCATTATCAGTTAACTTTTACAAACAAGTTACAAAAACACTTAGTAAAAATTAATTTATCGTTCACTGTTTACTTTTTAAAATTTAACGCAATAAAAATGGATAAATTACCTTTTCCAAACAACTAAATTATAAGAAATAATTCCTAACTTAGCCAATCATATCCAAATGCCCCACATGGTTTACACAAGTAAAATGCTGCATATTGTGTGTGTGTGGTACGATCCATGGTAAATAAGCTTAATAATAATATAGTCAATCTATATTTACTAGTACGGATCTCAAATTGGCAATAGAAATAAAATAACGCTAGATACAAGATCACCCATGTGAGCCATGCGCCTATGGAAATTTGTCGGTAACTTTTACTCGTATCAGACACGGGAAAATACGTGAAGAAGTTAATGTCATTTGAGCTGTAATGATGAAAAATATTCAAGCGTCTATCTTGAAGATAACAGGGAAACGTTTTCGAAGCTTCGAACAGAAATATTTCAAGAAACAAATTCATACATTTCATGTGAAAAGAAATCTTTACTTCTCAGTTCTACTTTGATTTTTACTTCAATTTAGCATATGGTTGGAAATTAAACTGGGCAGGCTTCACGTCTCGTTTTCATCTCGATACAATTCTAGAATATTCTCTAAGAAAACGAAATTTCCCCTGGGTGTTCATCCTCCAAGTTTCCCCGAACCCTTTCCTCTCTATTCTTTTATTAGTTCCATTCTCTGTCACATAGGCTGGCTTCTGGCCGATTTACCATTCTATCGCTTCTTTTAAATAATAAAAAAGAAAAAAAATATAGACTGAAAATAAAACAAAAGTACATATAAAATGTCGAGAGGGCTGGTAGAAGATTTTTTTCCCGTTGTTGTAAAAATAGTTTTCTGATATGGGAAGTTGGAGTTGCAGTATGAGATGGGATCAAGGCCAGATGGACAGCTGCAGTGCTTTTCGTGAGGTAAACAGATTTGAAGATTCCGATAGTATTTTACGAGGCGAATTCAAAAACTTACGATCACTCTGTGGATCTAAGGGGATCAATTTCTCATCAACATTGCCGGTGAAGTTTTGGCAAATGTGGTTCTGCCACTCGTAGATAGATCAGTTCCGTGCAAAAAAGACAATTTTCACGGAAGACAAAACATTCTTTTCACAGGCACCTGTCAAAGCAAAATAGCGTATCTTGTGTTTCTTTTCGAAGTTTTGCAAAACAAAAATCAATACTTAGAACGGTAAGGTTTCTTTTCTTGACACCTCACAGATTTTTGTTCGGTTCAAACGAAATTTTAAGCAATCGAATCATGACAAATGCATCACAGAAATATATTTCTATTCAATATTTAAAGGAAAATAATACATTTAGAAGTTTTGGGAAATAATTCAAGGTATGTTTTAAATTTTTAACAATAAGAAATTATATAAATATTAAAGCAGAGTTAGAAATAAAGATCTTGAGAGAATAAAAGAAATACATTTAAAGCTAAAATGCTTAAATAATTCTAAGAAGCGTGACTTACGTATATTTTTTTGTAATTAAAAATATTTGTAGTTTAGTATATTTTATAAAGTTAGCACTTTTATTTTTGTTGCATTTCATCTTAGTCTCATTCAATTAAAATATCTTTAAAACTTAGGCTTCTTCATGCTTGGATAAATGATGCATTCTTTTTTTATAATTAATTTAAGTGTTTAGAAAGCTAATTCTTTGATAAAGTTAAATTAGTGATTTATTTCTATGATTTTAAACATCATAAATCATTTTATCTAGTTTCAATATTATGCCAAGTAAGGTTTTAATTTTGTGTGTGTGTGTTTGTGAGCATGTGAAATTTCAGTAATAAAGGAAAATTATTTTTTTTATATGACGACATGCTTGTGTTATGGTGACATTTGAATAAAATTGATTTTTTTTATTAATATATGAGCTTATAAGAATTTGATATCTTTAAATAAATTGAGAAAAAACATTTATTTTTATATGAACTAGAACTGAAGTGTTAGAAAATAATTTTATTAAAAAAATGTAAAGTACACTTTATGAGCAATTTGTTAATTATTTTTTACAAGATTTTGTAAAAAAATTGAATCTGAGAACTTTTAGCATTACAAATTCTTTAAAGAACCAAATATTAATAAATATATCCTTTAAATATTTTGTAAAAAATATTAAGCTTGCTGTAATTGTTGATGTATAGTAAAAACACATGAGAAGTAGTAACTGAAATGGCTTAAACAAACTTTGTAAGAATCGAAAATAAAATATGTATATAATTGTAAACTTTTTATTAATTTAATATGCCATAGCATTGTTTTTTAAATTTATTTTAAGATAACTTTTTCATTTTGAGAATTTAGTATTACTGAAACAAATACATAATTAATAAACAATAGCAAAAGATTATATAAACTATCGTTCAGAATTAAAAGACGTGTTGTAATTATTATTATCAAAGAATTTCAGATTTCATTTAACCATTGAATATGTATATTTGCTTTACATTTTTTTTATCTGTTTAAATTCATAGTTTCATCATATTTATTGAACGAGTCAGTAAAAATGGACTAAATTGAAAAAAACTTTTTAAAAATACTGGAAAAAATAATTTATAAGTGGAAAAAATGCTTCTTAGATGTTTAAGAACGTATTTTACCCTATGCACTTTAATTGATTTATATTAAAATCTTAAAAAACTACGCTATTTTTAAACTACGGTTTGCCACAGGAGTTATCGCTCTTAATACTGAATGTGAATCCAAAAATAAATTTAAGTCAATAAAAATGCATTTGTTGGAAAAAATGCTCTTGTTTGAAGAAGTATAGAGAGTCAAAGTTATTTAATTCCCTTTTAGTTCTGATTTTTATTTTTAAATGTGTTCACTTTTTCTAAAAATATCTGTGTTTGTATACAAAGTTTAACAATTTAAGACAGTTCATTTGACAAATTTATGGGTATTTTGCACTAATTCCGCAAAAATTTTGAAAATGTTAAAAAACGTATTTATTGCATTTCGTTAAATAAAGACATACCATTGCTAATTTTTTTCAGTTGTTGAAGTAATTAATTCAAGTCTTTAAATATTTATGTTTTAAACACTAAATGTTTACAGAAGAAAGTGGTCATGTTTTTATTTAAATACTCGATTGATACATTTTTCATTTAGTAATTAAAAATGTGTTTTTTCAAATAAGTCATTTTATATACATATATATATCGTATGAAATATTTAAATTGAATTACTTTCAATCGTCAGGTACTCTGAATGGATATTTTATCCTTTGAGACTAAATTATTATGCAAGACAGTAAATATAATTTTTTCGTTGAAACGTTATTTTGCTTTTTTGTTTTGTTTTGTTGTTGTTGCTTACTAATTTACATAGATGTAAGTATAACAAGTTTCTTATATTTTTAAAATGATACATTTATAAAAAAAATAAAATATTGAAAAAGAGTTTATTTTAGAATTATTTAAATGCAAATAATATTAATATTTTAATCAATACCATCATGTTACATTACGTTACATCATTAATAACGTAATGTAACGTAATAATAAATGAACCCTTATATTATAAATGAATTAACACATTAATTAATTTATTATATAAGGGTGATTTCAAGAGAAGATTATTAAATACTTTTTAAAATGTGATACGCATTCAGTGATTGTAGATTCTATGAGTGTTTTGGACATTATTTATTTTCTTTAAAATTTTTAATACTTTCTTATTTTTCACTAAACTCAAACATCAAAAAAGTCATTTGAGTTGTTTTAAGCATAAATATGAGAAAATAGTTTAATCACTTATTATAATTAACCAAGTTATCGTTTTGAATAATATTCTTAATACACTTTTATGTCTTAATAGCTGAATAGTCATGGTTGTGAAATCGGGATTTGAGTTATTTTTGCTGAGCTTTGGGCTGGAGTTTTGGAGCGATTAAGGACTTTCATCGTAGAAAGGTTGATACACATTAAAAAAATCTACCTAGGTTCAAAATCCTTAATTCAGCATGATGAGAAAGTTTGGAAAATGAGATGCATAAAGTTTAAAAACCTCTAAAATCAAACATAATGAATTGTTTTAACTAATTGGTTTAGATGCATATTCATGAAAATGAAATTTTTAATACCGGGCTGTTTAAACTGTGCGCTTTGTTGCAACATTCTTGTGTAAGGAACTTAAATTGTGTTCTTTCCATAAAATGAATACTGTACATTATTTGTTGCAAAATAAGGAGTGTATGAAGAATAAAATTCTTGTTCCGTAAAAATATTAAAGAATGTTTCGATCATTTCATTGTTCGAAAAATTTAATCAAATTAAAGTAATTTCATTTAAAAAATTCTTAATAAATATTCGTTTTTTTTACCATTTTTGATTTTACATCTTTATGTAGTAAACGCGCTCGGATCTCACTACGTTTAACGAATGATAAAGACGCATGTAATACAAACTCAAATGTTAACACTCAAAACCAGAGTTCGAATATTCGTTTTTTGAAACTTAACTTTAGACTTAACTATATTAACATATATTACACTAGATGCTTCACGCACTATGCAGAAGGCATAGGAAGTTTTTGCAAGCTCCAGGATACTTTGCATCCCATGTATCTACTGTTCGTTTTTTCCCCCTGCGTGCAATGCATTTCTTATTCCTTTCCAGGAAAAAGTCTGTGAAATCTACGAAAATCTTAGTAGTTTGTATGCCAAAAACGTTAGTTTATGCTCTGGAATCGAATGCCGCAGAATATTCTGCGCGGTAACGGTTACAAAACTCCCCTTTACTCAATTTTCTACCTTTCTCAGATGGTTCACTGAGTCTTGAAGTTAAGGATATATTTTCAACTGTGTACTTTACTTCGACAAACTACGCGCGCCGTCGTAGATAATATTGTTTTACGAAACATCTTTTTCTTTTCACGGGAAGGGAGGTGTTACATTCATTGTTTTCTTAAAGAAATGAAGATTTATATTATGTTGCATGCATGATTTTACATTTTTTGACTTGTATGCTTATGACTAAGATGAATTTTCTCTGCTTTTTTTCTTTTTCTTTTCTTTTCAGAAATCAGAACAGGTGTGCAATATGAATGCATATGTGGATTAAATAAGAATGCGTATGACAAAATATGCTTATGAATAAAATATAACATATATACACTATTAATGATACTACATACATTTTATCATGGAATTTAATAAAAATTCATTTTCCAAAAGAAAGTAATGAATATTTTATAAATCTTTGAAATTTAATATTAAAAATCTTCAGAGATTCTATTTTAGAACAGTTTGACTTCAGTGTATGCAAATGTAGTAATCATAGTTCACATTAAGCTGTGTAATTTTATTTTAAGAAGTATTTGAACAAGAAAATGATACATTGTCTAGTTTAAGAAATTAAATGTTTGGGAAGCTAGAGTTACAACGCAAAGAAAAAAATCTTTTAGTGCAGTTCCAATTAATGCAATTTGCTTTCATAGTTTTGTTTATTATTTTCATTTTAGAGATATAACAATAAGAGATGTGCAGTATAAACAAGCAAAAATATTTTGTGCTTTTTTTAAAAAATTAAATAAGGAATCCTAAAAGTGTTTCAGTTTTCATATTGTTTTGTAATTTAACTAATATAAAATATATTTCTTATAACATCTATGAGACTTCTGGCAAAAACAAAACTCCTTAATTTTTTTTCAGTACAAAAATTTCATCAGAGATATTAATATAAAAATATTTAATCTTATAACTTTATTTAATCGCATATCAAACTTCAAAATGTAATTTTTACCCATAGTAACTAACTTTAAAAGCATACTATATTTCGTAAACATATAAGCCTAATGTTTATGAATATTGTAGTTTCCCATAACGTATCCTTTTGCAGCGCTTAAAACTCTTTCAAGTATATTTTTAATAAATAAACCTACTTAGGAATTCTAAAAGCTTTATTAAAATTTCACTTTAAGAGCTTTATACTTACGGAAATTTTTAATTAGTAGTTCAAAGTTTAGTCGTTCAAAATGCTACTAAAGTATTTGGAATATTACTTATCATGTAAAATTTAAAATTCTATTCAAGAATAGGTCACATTTTTCAAATATTCTGGAACTCTCGATAGCATTCGCCAACGCCCAAATGTGACTAAAATATTTAACAACTTAGCGTTGTTTAATAGATGGTTGCAACTACATATCCTGCTGGATATGAGGGACGAGTAAAGTTACATGTCTTTATTAACCACATAAATATTAATATTTCGTAAACCAGAGAATTGTGAGTAATCAGCACGAGAGTAAACCGTACTGGTAATTTTAGATTTAATTATTTAATCTTGTTGATCGATTACTCTCTTCAATTGAAATAATTTGCTTAATGATTTGGAGACGAGAGCATGCTCACGTCATGGGTGATAGATAGGTGGACATGAAAAGTAACTATTAATGATTATTTTGTTTGAATTATTTGAGATATAATTACTGAGATAAATTGAGCATCATTGATGTAAATTTAGAATCGTGGGTTATGTATGCAATTTGAAAAGTCATTCTGAAAAGGATGGCTTGAATTGCATTTCCTTTGCAAATATTTGGCATTCAATAACTCTCAGAAATTCTGTAAATTGGAACTGCCCAATTACGAACCTTGTACTTCTGGAATGAATTAATTGATTAATTTTTATTAAACGCAGTTCATGTCTCCCGCTTAAAAATCAGGAAGAAAAAGATTTTTCTATTTTATTATAAGTGATAAAATACGATTAAAAATGCATATTACCAATAAGAAATAATTACCCATATAATCACAAATGAAAGCTAACGTAGTTGTTATAATTTAAAACAAAATAAAATAGACATACATATGTTATTTAATTTGAATTTAAACTATTAAAAATTAAAAGTTAATAGTGTTTTATTACGTGTTTGGTTATTGTTGAAGAAAACTTGAGCTCCTTGAAAGTGAATTATTTTTGCTACGATACATATTTTTAACCTATGATGCTTCATATTTTAACTTATCATGAGAGCCTTTTTTTGTAATTATATGCTTATTCAATTATGATTAATAAATGTCTTTTTCATAAAATTTGAAGGTGGTTTACGTTTCTAAGATGGCTTACATTTAGAGAACTGCATTGTTTTTTTTTAATTCATTAGCCTGAAGTATATTTAGTATTTTGACTACATGGCAGGAGAAAACTTACTAATCATTTGAGTATATTATTAATGCTTACGTTTTTTTCTTAGAAACACTTATATTATAATTTATTTTACAACGATTTTAGGCTAATTTAAGAACAATAGATGTTAAAATAAACTTTCTAAAATATTTTTAATCATGCATTTGCAAGCATTAAATCTGGTTTTTATCTTAAAAATTAATATTCGAGAAAAAAACTTTTACTTATTAAACATGTCTTCAATGAGGTTGGTTTGAAAAATTACTTCTTTTTTACTTGTGAACACGTTAAAAGTTAAAACACCTACTTGAAGTTTATTTTAAATAACATCTTCACATCTGATAACACTATATTACGAAATCTACTTGTCTGTTGTTTGGTTTAATGGTAATTTAACAGATCTCAAACTTTCTTTGTATATATACTATGCACTGTCCTCCAAAAGTTAATGTACAACTTGTTTAATGTGTCTCATCTTAAAATGAAGGAATATAGAAGCAAGAAAACTATAGAGAATGTGCCCTAAACAGTTTGTTATTGAAAACAAGGCATAGAATAGCATAAATTCAACACAAACATACTTAACAACAAAAAAGCAGTATTGAAGAAAAATTCCATTATTGGAGGATGCAAAACAGCTCATACATTTTGAGAAGTATGTCTTGAAAACAATTCAAAATGGGTTACAGTAAGAAAAACGTCCACTCTTAACTGCGATGCACACACACATTGTAGGCTTTGTCATTTCCATGCTACCAATTAAGTTATCGGATGCCGAAATGGGAAACGAGGGTTAAATGTGGAGTAACCCTTGTTACATCTCATGAAAGGATTTTGGAGAAGGAACTAAAACTTCAACGAGTCTACCAAGGTAGACCCTAATGTGCTGTATACAACTTATGTCTGTAGATTTATCTGGCAATTTTTATTTGTTCATAACTATGATCCTGAAGATAATGCTCAACAAGCACAGATCAACAATTTCGCGCATTACAATCTATTAAAATAGATTAACTACCAATAGCGGAGGTGTATGGGTAACTATATCAAACAATGATCTCACTAGAGTCAGAATTCCTGATAGGTCACTGAATAGAGATCAATGTGAGCACATAGAGAAATTTCTGCCCAAACTATGACTCCATCATCTATGTAATTGTGTCTTTAAACATTGTTGGATTGGTTGAATTTGGTAAGTTGTTCAGGATCAGCAGACACCCCGAATTGCTGTTTAGTGTAAACTTGGACGTCTCAAAGAGTACAGAAGTCCACTGCTGTCTATCCCAAGAAAAGTTTTCCTTTGCCCCATAAAAAAGGGCACATCTATCGATGGCTTAGGGGTACACACAAAACTGATAATTTTGCATGGAGACTTGTATTGAAAATGCATTTTTTTACACCATTGTGCTAAGATTCTTTTTCCTGATACGACAAAATGATCCACCACGAGCTGAGGCATCGTAATGCTTCTTCTCATTCAGCTTGAAAGAGCTAGAAAACAGTGTCTCACACAGGTTTTGTGACTCGTGATTTACCAGTAACATGTCTTCTAGATATGTAGTCTTTAAATTCCAATTGATCTCAGAGTCGTTGGATCCCACTGGTAGTCAATTTGAGATGCTCTAGCAGTATCAGCTTGTGACTAGCCCTTTCGAATCCATCCAAATGTGTGCCACTTAAATGAATCCCAGTAAATAATTTCTCCAAGACATTTCTAGACACTCCTTGATATTGTCAATGGAATCACAAACAATTATTGATCAATTACAATCATATACACATCGTACACACCAAGTTTCGTAAGTTTGATTATTAAACATTTTCTATAACTTCTCCTTTTAAATGTCCGTTTCCTTCAAATAAAAGTTATTTTACTGTCAGTTTTTCCTATTTTCTTAAAATACATTATTATACTTCAAATACACAAGGAAATTTATTGTTGATGATATGTTTTATTTTTCTGATGAGCTCCAAAAAATGCGCTGTACTTTAAAGATTCGAGGCTAGTGTATAGTAAATTTGTAAAATCATGGTAAATAAAATAAAATTAATAAATATAAGTAGAATAAAATTAAATCAAAAAACTAAAATAAAATAACATCAAATTAATAAATAAAATATAATCAACAAATTAAAATAAAATAACATTGAATTAATAAATAAAATAGAATTAATTTTTAAATTAAATTATAATAAATTAAAATTTAAGTTAAAAAATTAAGCAAAATTAATTAAGCTTACATTATATACTTTATACCATTCACGAAATTGTATTTATACAATTCAATTCTTTTATTTACTTTTTGTTATTTTACTTGTTGAATGAAACATTGTAATTTAAAAAAAAAAAAACATTCATTTTATTCAGAAATTTTATCTTAAGCCAAAAATATTAGCAAAAAATTAAAATTAAAAATGAAAATATGTAAATAAAAGCATTTTCAAATTACTTTTAAACTAGATAACTTTTAATAGAACTTTATACCCACAGTTTATTGCCATGTATTCTACTTCATCTAAAGCATTAAAAACACTCAAATTATCAAATAGTATCAATGTAGCAACATTTATCTTCATACTTTTTAATAAACTCATTTTCAAAAAAAAAAAAATTATCCGGCAAATTAATAATTTTTAGTCGACTCCTAATTAAGCCTTATTTTAAGCATTACTTGTTTCCTTTAATCAGAAATTTAGTAGATGGAAACTTAAATTAATATTTATGGCTGTACTCAAAACACTTTATTGCATTAAGGGCTTCAATAAAGGGTTTAATGATGAAGTTATTATAATATGCCTACCTTCCAAATTCAACTCTCATTCTTAAGTTATTACTGTTACTTTGCCGGTTACTAGAACAATACTGAGCTTCGGAAGGAAAAGAAGGGTTAATTTAATTTATATCAGAGAAAAAAAATTGTTTACTCCTTCAACGGTCGTTAATGCATACATGATAATGCATATATGTATGAAGAGGAGACAGGTGAGAAAGGACCCTGAAAATGTTACTTATTATGGAAGAGGGAATTTATCTTTACATTTTTCTGACAGAGCGAAACACTCCGAATAAATACTGTATAATAAGGCGAAATAATGTGCTTAGAAAAGATACGTATAGGGCAGAAAAGGCTGTTTTTTGTCTTTTTTCGAAATCCTGCTTTATTTCTAAAGCAGTTTCTAAGCATCTTTATTTTCTTTCTCGTTATAATGGCATGGCGATTTCAAGAGTGCTGATGTTATTCTTACGGAATGCATAAGTGTTACTTGTAAAGGTTGAGACATTTTGAATTACCTTTCAAGAAACAAACTACTTCTATTCTAAATTCTGTGTTTATTCTCATAAAATGATAGTTTTATTTAACTTTCTTGTGTCAGACTTTTAATTACTTGTATTTTAGTTTTCTCTTCAGCTTTTAGATTGTTGGTACCTCAGAACGAAAAATAAAGAAAAAGATTATAATCGTTATATTAAACTTCATTTAGGTCACAGAGTTTATATTCTTTTACTTTATGTAATAATATCAAATTACTTTCTAAGTGGATGGCAATTTTTTTGTAAATAATGAGCTTCACAAATCCAGGTTTGCTAAGATTTATGTAATAAAAAATTAGATAAATTACCCAATTTAAAGTGAACAATGTTATAAAATTAAGGGTTAAATAAAATGCAGAATGTGATTTACAACTTTAAAGCCTTATAAAAAGAGATTGATGAAAAGTAATTTATATATATCATGAATAGTCAATGTTTAAAAGTCATGAATCTTTTTCTTATTCTTGCCTTAAATTAAAAATAATTGCTCTTAATAAAAAAGCTATTATACAGTACAAAAAGTAAATTAATTGAAGTTAGATGGAACTTAAGTACATTGTTCCTATTCTTCCCTTAAAAAATACAAGATAGTTTTTTCTTCTTTCTTCTTTTTTTTATAAACCAAGAAGAATAGAAGCGTATTTTTGGAAACATTGTTTAAATTGATTTTTTTTTATAAAATTCAGATATCCATGAAAATAATCTTTTAAGCATTGAGTTTATTTCTTATGAATTTTATTCAGGGAAAGACTTTAATTTACAAAATAAAATGTTTAACTTTAGATAATTCGAAAGTAGTTCGTAGTATTATTTTGTAAACATATTTAAAAAAACTTCACAGAGCAAGAAAAATATTTACATTTGTAAAAATCTTGAATTCTTCACGGAAGCTTCATAGAGAAACGTATCAAAAGGGATTTACCAGTAAACAATTTCTTTAAAAGTGAAGCAAATTACTCAGAATGGTGGAGTGGAAGGATTTTAAATCAATTGTATGGAATATGTATTGCAAACAAATACGTACACACATACAGATTCTTATTTCAATGTTTATAGTCTTTCCCTTTTATACCATGGGTGCTGTAACGACTTTTATTTATTACTCACGAGTCCAGCCGTTAAGGTGAAAGGTAATTGTAGTTAAAAGTGCGAACACGATTCTCGACTCTAGCCAGATATTAAGTAGAAAATACTTCACTATAAATCTACGTCCGAACAAGCTATTGGTTTAATTTCTCTCGCAGGAGTCCAACATGAGCATTAGCATTTCCAAGCTATAATGTTCTTTGCCCCTAGCTATAGGAAGGCGGGAGAACTTAATTGAAGGAACATACCATTAAGAGCAGAACCGAGCGCGGATAATCGGGCGAATTGTTACTCCATTTATTCCTCCCTGCTTCAATGCCCGTTAAACTCCAGGCCTTCACTTGATTATGTATCTGAAACTTATGGTTCAAAACTTCCCAGGCTTGTGTGCTTCAGTGAATTGCGACTCTTGAAGTGAAAATCCACGCCTGTTAAGAGAAAGTTTATCCTCCAATAACAGAGTGATATTTTGGATCTGAACATTTGGAGACTAGCTGAACAACTAGAATATATGTAATTAGATGGGGTGGGAACCCGAATATTGAAAACGTTCGCCGATTTCTCTCAAAATTACCAAAGATTACCGACCTTGTGAATGGTCCTGCCGTCGCGAGTCCCGTCAGGGCGGATCAGAACGACGCAAAGCACTTCAATTAATAACACGTCACGTTATTAGTCAAGCGTGATTGGATAGCGTACACCTTGTATCGATCTCATAGTTAACCAAAAGAAGTAACGCAAATTATGGAGCTATGCAAGGTAATGTCAACTTGACGTTGTAGAACATTCGGATCATGTTGTGATGGCTGAATACTACCTTGTTCTGCAGTGTATTTCTGATTTTCAATCCATTTATTTCAGTCCACTTATTGAATTGGTTTTCTTAAGTAAGAAGTGTAATGGAATCAAAGTATGTAGTATACTGTATTATCGTTACATTTCTCCGTCGGCAATTATGGTATAGTGAGAACTTAAAAATTGCAACAAGTAGGCTAATGTTAGTTTAACAATAAGGTTTAAGGGAAAATGTAAAATGGAATAAAAGTCAATATTTATCAAAGTTAGATCATTTTAAGCAAATTGGTGATAATATTTATGATGAACTTATCTTATTTATTCTTAAATTTTTTTCCAATATGAGTTTTTATATACTACCCAATTGTATAATTATAACGATTTTTGCACTATGGAATTTATTTAATCTTTGGTATACTTGTACTGTGTACTTTCTCCATATTCTTCAGATATCTCTTGGAGTTATACTGAAAAGTTAAACTTGTAGCATTTGTTTTTAATAACCAGTTATTAACTATATGTTCTTTTGTAGCCCGGAAACGATCCATATTGTTTCGTGGATTTAGCTGATCATCAGTCTGCTGCAGCGACTCTTCTGGCTATGAATAAACGACAGCAAAGCGTCGCCAAGGTACTTAAGATTTAATGTTGGTACAGTGCACGTGTGTGTAAATTAAGCATATAATTTAATTATATAGAATCCTCTTGGTGTTGCATTTTACATGTTCAATTTCTTTTGCATGCATGTGCAAGATATTTGTTTCGCATGCAGATTTGATGACACAAGTGTCAGTCAGATATATATATATATATATATTAATTATTAGCATTCAGTAACATAACGATTAATTTTGCCCTTGATATGAATTAAATGTACTTACTTTTGCCGGTTCGTACAAAAACATGTAAGCATGTAATAGCTTTATAAACTTAGATTTGACAGGTATTAATGAGTGTAAAATTTGTATAAATGATAAACTTCTTCCCTGCATATTACATCTGACTTTTTAAACTTTAACTAAAATAAATATTTAAAAAAAATTTTTTAAAAAAACCCAAGAAGTGTATTTAAAAATGTACAAACATTTTAGTTAAAGATGTAGATGCGAGACTGTACACCACTTGGAGGCATTTAGCACCTTATTAATGGTAAGTAGCAAAATTTAATATGCATCATGTCGCAGGTAGATAAATAACTTAAATTTGACTAATGTATAGGTATTGATTAAATTCTTTGGAATAAACAATGTAGAACATCAAAAAACTGTGTGAACGAATACTTACTTGTCATGAAAAAAATATTTTGTTTTTATCAGAAATTACTGTAGACGTAGTTATGTATGTGAGCGTCAAAAAAAAAATAAAGTAATATTTTTTTGACCATCTCAGTAATAGCAAGGAGCAAAAGGAGTTGGTCACAAATTCTTGAGCAAATGTGCTTTGAAAACAATATTACCGAAATATAAAAAATAAATCAACCTTTTGGAAGTAGTCTTTAAAACTAATTATGGAATTGGAAAAATAATCGTAATATTCAATAGAAATACCTCCATAAAATTTCAATAAAACACTCTGTATTTGTCCGTTACTTAATGATTTCTGATTTCTTAAAATTCAAAATGTGGTCAAAAATAAATATTTCACTAAATAAATATGTTTCTGTTAAATAATAAATTCTGTGATATATTTTGGAAAATATTAAAAAATCAGAGGAAATCTTCAATGAAAATATGTGCAATAAAAACTGAGATTTTTTAACAATTTTATATCCAGTTTTAAATATAAAAGAAATAAGTGATGAATAAATATTTTTTTTTTCAAAATTATTTTATGTCCTTAAAGGGAGTAAATTTGTCCAATTCTTATATTTTTAAGTTACAGAAATGAGTTTCTCAATAAGGAATTAAAAACTAAAATATGTATGACTGTAACTACCTGCTGACATACAATTGTAAAAAATAGTAAATAAATATTATACAAATATATATGCATTAAATATGGAAAAAAATAAGATCAGCAAAAATTTTAACACACACATTACTTCCTACGAGTTACAGAATCCTAATTTGTCCTGATTAGAATTTAACCCTGGAATTAAAAAATAACGCACTAAAAGTGTGACAACTTACAACACTTACAAGAGTATGTCCCAATGACCCATAGTTTTAGTTATATGGAAAGTTTATCAAACTAGGACGCGAAATATGAATAGAAGAGTACTTTTTGGTCAAAAATTTCTTAAGATATATTATCACCAACTTCACATTTCCAAAAAGTAAGACAAACAATTTGTAACATCATTTCTCAAAAAAAAAAAAAATACATCATACAAAAAGTCGGTAATTGCAGCATAACATGTTAAGTCTTTTATTAAAAACATTAAAAAATTTGGCCCATACTGGAGTAATTTTCAACAAAGCCTCATACGTTTATACTGAAGATTTTATGCGCAACAGGATGACTGAAAATGTTCTTGTTGCACTTAATACTTCTATGAGTCACTTAAAACTTCCACCTGATCAGTTGTTGCTGAATTAACAAATTTTTTGCATATATATTTCATCACAGTTCAAAATTACTTCTTAATTAACTTAATGACATAACTTTATTCTATTCCTCACATGATTAGGATCTTCGATTATGTAACGTACTCAACCCGTTCAGTACCACATATATGTGATCATTTCAAAGCCCACGGATGGTCGCGGAAGCCTAGTGGTCAAGATAACGGACTCGTGGCAGTTTATTATATAAAATGAACTGATGTGTGTCTTGATGATTTTGTACACAACTATACGAAGTACTTACTCGTGGCTGGTATAACATGAGTTTGAGCCCAGTAATACTGAAGACCCACCGTGTAGGGAAGATATGTACGTTAAATCTGTCTAGAGCTCAAACGTCCTCCCTTTTGTGTGGTGTGGTAGTTAGGAGAGGAGGGTGCCATCTCAGGTGTCGTCATTGTCCCTTGACCATGGTTCAAAATACGAGGTTCGTCGCCAAAAGCCCTTGTGTAGCTGGACAGTGTGACAATATTCACACACTCATTCAGAGCCCAAGGTATCATACATGAGATATCCCGTGCTGAGGCCCGTGATCACTTCGGTGTGATATGAATTGGGCACGTATGGAATTTGGAATGATTATAAATTATAATTTTCAGTGTATCTTATTGTAATAAAGATTTTATATGAATTGTTTTAATGAAATTGGGCTTAACAAAAAAAATCATTAGGTCCTGAACGGGCTAATGTATAACTTTTGCAGATTTTTAACATTTTTCTTGATTAAACATAACAAATTAAAGTATTTTAATATGATACATTGGTATTTGAATATTCATTTCAATATTAAGGGTTTGAAATTTAATCCTTAAGGATTACATAAAAAAAATTAACATCCACACTCCTAGAGAAGAGTAAAGAGGATGATGAAAGAAAGAGGTAATTATAATTTGACCGCTTCTAAGGACTCAAAAAATGCATAACATATATGAACGATTTTTTTAGGTTTAATAAGGAAATCATGGGTATAAATAATTGTAATAAAAATTCTGTGAAGTCTTAGAATTTTATTTTAAAAAAAATGTTTTCACTCAGCCCTGAGAATGTTTCAAGAATTACATTCCATTTTCCTTGAGCAGATATAAATTTTATCAACTCAAATAAAAAAAACGCTTTAAAAGAACATTTGCAAGAAAAAAAAACAAAAAAAAAGGGAATTTTTAGGAAATAAATGTCATTTGTAAGAACAAAAATATACGTAGTTACAGCACACAAACAAAATTCATGTCTGCTTAGATGTTAAGCCAAAATCAAACCTGCCTCGTTGATTCCTCATGTAAGTCTTTCTTTTGCTATTAATAAATACATGTATATAAAAAGCATGATTCCACGTGATAAACATAGCATGAGAGAAGACAACTTAATATTGGCTTAGATTACTTCAGAACAACTTTTAATGTAAAAAAAAAAGGAATACAAGAAAGGAATTTAAGAAATCTTTAGAATAAAAAAATAGCATTTATTTCAATGATTGAATGAAAGATTAAAACGTGGAATGCATATGTCAAGTTAGTTACATTTTATCAATATTCTATTCTACATTTTGATATTTCTTACGAAACCACGTTTAAAGAAAATGCGAATGTTTTTGAGCATTCGACTGAAGATGAAAAAGAAAAAAGAAAATGTTTATTCTTTAAAAGAAAATAAATGTACTTTATAACAAATATATAAAGAACTTTAAAGATTACATTTATGTATGTAATATATTTATGACTGATTTTAATTATCAGAGGAGCAAATTGAATAAGAAGAAAATAAATTGATCTTATAAGCTTTTTAAACATCTTAATATTTTTTTCTCTCTTAGATGGGAGGTTTCTTGATCAAAAGAAAATCATATATATAAAATAAGGCTGTAATAAATATAAAAGGAAATTACCGAAGTATGTTAAATAGCAAAGTTTTATATGATAACTTCAATTTCTTTATTTGGAAGACTTAATTACTTTTGTTCATTAAATATCTATAAATATTTTGAAACTAGGAAGAATAAAATATAACTAATAAAAATAAGCATGGAATGCTTTTTAAAGATCCATAACTGAGGCTTAAGGATATATAAACAGCATGAAACATTTCTGCAACAAATTTGGTTAGAACAGGAAACCTTAATTTTAATCCATCACATTTTTTTAAAAAAATAAATCAACTAATAAATTTTAGCTTTAAATTATCCATTGTTTAGTGCTACTGTCTACTTAAATTTAAATATCCTTTAAGAAGTTATAAATATTCAAAATTTAAACTGTGAGAATTTTTTTTTCTTATCTAATTTTAAATTTCTTTCTAATGTTTCATATTTGCTTAGGAATGTTTTTCATGTATATGGTTAATTTTATGCCTAGGAAGTTTGGTAAAACCAAAGAAGTATTTTAAGATACGTTATTTCAAAAATACACAATGTGTGTGTGACTGTTTTTTCCCCCGTAATATCCAATTATTTTCTGATTTATATATCATAAATTTAAAACAAAAGACATGTGAATCATAATTCCTTGATAGATAAATAATTATTTTACTATACAATTTTCTTTTTGATGTAAGAATGTGCTATACTCTTAAAATGTTTTGCAGAAAACACTGCTTTAAGCAACAAACACACCAACACATACACCAGCACAATAGCTATTTTTTTTCTTTTGTAGAGGTTGTGTAATAAGACAATAAGACATTAATACTTGTTTGCAGTCACTTGGTATTACACGTGAATTTTAATACAAATCTATTTTTAGAAATGATCCTTGTTTGATTTAATATAATGTAAAAATTAGGTATGCATTTTTAAATGATGAGTTAAAAACAATAAATAAATCTATTTATTCAAAACTAAATTAAGGACAACTGGAAATTTTTTAGAAATACTTAGATCCAGAAAAAAAGGTTGCATTACAACCAAGGACGTTTCCAAATATATAAAGGAATATTAATCACATTACTTTTCAAAAGTTAAACAGCAAATTAAAAAATTGCGATATATCGGCTAAAAGTATTTCAAAATTCTAGATATTTGGTTATGCTTCAAATAAAAGCAAGATGAGTAACAATATGCAAAAGAGTGAAACTGCCATTGCCTCACTTAAATACCATAAAGCTTAAAATTAGTTCTCTAGGAGGCAATCGCTATTCAATGGTCGGATTTATATTACACAATTTCAAGATAGCTTAAGTGTACAAATGAGTTTGAGGCGACATCTGCTAGTGTAATTGCGTCATAGAGCAATAGTCCGACTAGAAGCAGGTCAACGACAGTCTGGCGTTGTAAGAAGACTGAATGCCAATTGTTCTGCTGGAAACAGGTTGTTGAACCAATTTCTAGCTATTGATTCATTTTCTCAAAGACCAACTGAAGGTAGGTCAAAAGATGCCGCTTCTTAACATAACCGATGCTTGTGACTAAGTGCTGGTCAAAATAGGATTGCAACTCCATCGCACCTTAAGTATGCGCATATTTCTGCTACAGGAATGGCAGTATCAGTTTCTAAGGCTACATAAAGGAAGTTTGTATGCCATGCTATGTATCCAGCTGTATCCAGAAGCGTTTGAATCGTGCACGTAGTCCGGTAAACTGGGCTGAAAATCAGTGAATGTGTCTGCTCTGTTCACTGTTGAATCCATTTTTGCTTTGCATAGTGATTCTCGACATGTTTACATACGGAGAGAAGTAAACATTTAATATCTAACGTATTTGGAAAGGAAATGTGTGCAGGATATGTGCTCTTGTATAGAAAGGAGTATATTTTAAACGTACACATACCTGAATGTTTCATCATTGAATTCTCAATGCTTACTGGCATAGGTACAGCAACCTAGATCATGTTGATCATCTGTATATTGTCGCAATGTATTGACGATGCATTTATTTTTCAAGCAGATAATGTCCACATTCACACTATTAGATGATAAATTTCTTGAAAAAACTGCAATTTAAAATGGGATGACCAGCACGATTTCTCAACTTTAACCTCTTTGAGCATTTATGAGATACGCTCCAGAAGTCTGTTGCTGGTCTCTTACTCATTTCTCAAAAATTATACAACCTAAAAGAATTGTATGGAACCAATGGGCATTGCCACACGTGCGATTTTTTGCTATCATAAACAACATGAGCTATCACTGTCTAACGTGTATCTCTGTTAGGTCTGATCATGCTTACTGCTGAAGACTTTTTGTATTTTATTTGTTCATCTGAATTTAGTACGTTTATGTTACTTTGGGTATTACAAAAAATGTAAATAATTTTCATAATATTTTCTACATTTTGAATTATAAATGATGAAATAAGTGTCATAAATAAGTTATGCTCAACTTTCACATATTTTGGGTTATCATCAATATCCAGTTGTTACTTAACTTTTAGGAAATAGTTCATATGGTAATGCGCTTTACATTATTCAGGGAATAAATATATTTTGAAGTAAAGTTTTAATTTTAAAGATGAATACCTCTCAATAAAAATTATTTCATTCATGCAGTAATTAATTCACTGCAATTCATTCAAAATCAATGATTTCTACTTCGTAAATACGTGTTTACTCAAGTAATATCTCATCTCTCTAATAACGCTTCTTGCATTTTGTATAACTCAATGTTGATAAAATGTGCTTTTGTGAAAGATTGATTTATAAAGCGCTGTTATTTTATTTAAAGAGTAGCTTCAAAGAGCAAGATTTCATTTCAATGTAATTCATCACTAGTTTATCAGATGAAGTTACAAGCACTTAAAATTATTTTTACAATAAGTACTGCTCATTAATCTTCTAACAAGTGTTAAATAATTTTAAAATAAATTGTTTAATATGTGCTATGAATAGGTTTATAGTTTAATTTTTGAATATATCAAAACACTTGATGAAATCTTAAGAAATGTTACTAGAGTTTCATTTTGAAATAAGGTTCATATCCATGTTTTAGAAATAACCAATAATTTGCATAACCCAGTTATAAAGCAAAAATTGTAGATACGTCCAAGAAAATGGAATTTTTTCACTTAATCCTCATCTCTTTGAAATTTACTTCAGAAACTTCGCATTTTCTTTTGTTATATAAGGGCGTCAATGAGAATTTTGTATATAGATAAGTTACGATATCTATAATTCGGTTTTTCTTCATATCTCACTTCCGCAAATAAATTACTTTAGAACATCAGCTTCTTTCGTCTTTAATGAAAAATGTAGAGGGAAGAAGGGAAAAAAAGTATTTCCCCTTTAAACTAAAGTTTGATCCGACTTGGAAAAATCCAAAGTCATTTATAAGAGCACTAATGCTAATGATTCAGACGCTTTCTGAATTTTTGGCTTTTCCAGAAATGAAAATCAGGAATGACACTGGAATTCGGTTTAAAGATCTCTCCCGATTCTTTTTCTTTAATCTCTTTCCCCTCATTCGATGGATTTAAACTAAGCATTTTTTGATGGTACCATTCAAATCGTGATTTATTTCAAATGTGTTTCTATTCATTGATTGGTAGTGTTGGTTCTTGAACAGCTGGCATGCGAACTTAATTTGAATGTTTCGTTTAAGTATTGCTTATTATTTTTGTTCAATGCATGTTTTCATTTTATTTTAAGGAAATTGTTTGTGTGTTTGGTTTTTATTATTCTGCTTAAGGGTATGAAGCAGCTATGGGTGTTTCATTGTATTATATATATTTATGAATCTTGGTTCATAAAAATAAGACTTACTCTTGCATGCCTATGCAATGTGTTGCATGTGCTTAGAATAAACCTTTATAGACATAAATATCTCAATGGACTTATGAAAATGAAGTGACCAGTGAAATTCTTTATTCCAGTTTTGTGATACCTCTGCAGATTTTTAAAGATAACTATCTTTAAAATTTTTTTGTTAAATACTGTTGTTGGTATTTTAAAAAGAATTAAAAACGTAAAAAAAAAGTATCTAGGATATTGAGAATCATTAGTTCCCACTATTTGAGAACTACTGAAAAATAAATTAAATGTGTAATAATCTGACCATACAAGTTATAATATTAGTAACCCAATTTTTAATGAAAACAAAAGTTATTAAAATATTTAAAAAAAATGTTAATAAAATAAATAATTTAAATCATGAAAGTGATAAAAAATATTATTATCTTATCTTTTTTTGAAAAATTACCCTTGATTCTTTGCCTAAAATCTGTTTAGTTACCTAATTAGCCATATCATTACCCTATTTACACGGTTTATTAAACTTATCTGATTTAATTACATTGTACTAGGATAAGAAAATAAGTTTTAACCATCATATTCCTATGATAAATAGAAAAAAAAAGTTTTCTCCGGTCTTTTATGATGCGAAACATTTTAAAAATCTTTCCATGTTGACGGTTAAATCTTTTTTTCAAAATTTTCCTGGTTTAATTTTAGCTCTTGAAATAAGAATCAATGCAAAGACTATATGTAACTGAAATCCCTCGTTCAATACGTACTTGTGCTGTTAAAAAATTGAATAAATTTAACATAATAGTTTTAAAAATAGAAGAGCATTTTCGTTTAAAAAAATACATTTCCTCATTTAAATTATAAATGTATTTGTTTATAAAGGCGTCTATTTCCTTGAACTTGCATAGAAAATTATACCATTATATGCATACAACACATACAAATATTCTATACAATTTAATCGTGTATTTTTAAAAATGATTTTAAAAAATTTGACATTTCTAGAAAGAGAAAGAGAACTAGGCTTTCATATCATAAATTAACTACCTCAGTATATACCATGATAATATCATACAGTATTTGATTTCATTAAAACTTCATTTAACAGCTTTTCAGAATCGTACCCTTCACAAAAAGTTGGTAAGTACATTCAAATTTACAAAACCTATTTGAACAATTTGAATGGAGTCTATTTTCACCCAATAATAAAAAAAATTCTTTCTTACAACATTTTCTCTAAGACACTGTGTGTGAAAAACATTTGAATACTTCGAAATAGTTTTGGGTTTACTTCTATCTACATATAATGTAGTGTTAATATATTTGTTATTAAATAAGAAAAAAACAATATCATATTTTAAAGATTCTTGGAAAATACGTTATAAATTTGAAATTTGAATTAAAAATTTAAATCTTTTTGTTTTGAATCTGAACAGTCGATTCTGGGTATCTGTACCAACCTGACATTAAAACATGACAATTTACTATTTTCCCCTCAATTTTTCTAAAATAAATCACTTTCTACTAGGTTTCTCAAATCAACTTTTTAAAGCCCATTATTGGGAAATCGTTTACTGTTTAATTCTATAATAAAATCTAAATAAATATAGTAAAACATTAAGAAATTTTAATAAGTAATTTTTCCCCTCAAATAGTAGCATTTTGGTGATTTAAAGTCTACTACCTTTTAACAAAGTTACATGCTTCATACAGTATCTTGAAACACATAAACCTATTCGCCTTATTGTGTAAATTAAAGTACCAGAAGTAACACTTAAAATATTTCATATATTGCTGAAGAGAACTCTAAACTTCTCGCAAAATTGCTTTTGCATCTTATTTTTAGGAGGCAAAATGACCGAGACAATGAAGCTTCTGACGCTCTACAAGTGCTGGAGCGATAATCTTGCAGCTCTAACTTAATTCACCGTGATAAAAGTAACGCTTATCCTTCATTCACCACCTGTTTTCCAAAGGGTAAACTTTAAAAATTTTGCCAAATGTAAGTCTAAATAGAGATTTTCTCCTATTCTACGCATGCGCCAGCCTTTAGACCATCTGGCAAGTCGCGAGAAAGCTCTGCTCTTGAAGGGGGAGGACTTAGGTAACATCTGCGTCCCTTAGAAGCGAAAGCCCCTTTCATTTTGCGTCTTTAGGGCGCCCTTTCTAACGCCCATTGGCTCAGTAGTAAAGAATGAATAGAGAGAGAGAGAGAGAAGGGGAGAGAGGGAAAGAGAAAGACAGAGAGGAGAAATAACAGAAAAATCACTCGGACTAAAGCAAACAAGGGCGTTCTTGGTTTCCAATTTCTGGCTTTTTGAAGACACTGTTGCTTGCTTTCACTTCCACTGACTCGATGGCTAGAATAAATCCTAGTAGCAGCTTCTTCTCCTACGTTTGTTTGTAATTCAGCTTATACTTGTGAGAGCCTTTTACCTTCAAAAATATTTAAACAGACTTTGGAGTCAACTATTTGTTAAAACAGTAAAAACTAAAGCTTAAGCAAGCAAGGAATTTCTTTTGACTTTGTTGGTTGCTTCATTTGATATTACTATTTTATAACTTGTTGGGAAAAATTGAAACCCATTGAATATTTTAAGTGTTTATCCGATAAAAATTTTTTAGTGGTGTTAAGACTTGTAAGTTTGTTTGGTGACGTGTATGTATTTAATGATTACGTCTGATTCTTCTGAGCAAATACGCATTAATATTAAACAGATAATTTGTACATTCTTACAGGTTTCACTCACAAAATATACTAAACCATTAAGTACCGCCCGAAGTTTGCGCTTCCAGAAATGCTCCCAACTGAATTTTTACATTTTTTTGGGCATAAATAACACAATAAAAGTGATTTAAAAATTAGTTTTAAAAAAAAATTAAAATCCTTTGAGCTAGATGAGAAACTTTTGCTAATTAAAAATTTTTTTTTTATAATCAGCAACTAAGCAGTGAAAAATAAAAATAAAAAATTCAAGTTTAAATGAAAAATGACCAGAAAAATGTCTTAAAAAATTTAGAATTTAATGTTGTGCGTTTTTGCAAAGCGAGTTCTAAATGGGTTAACCATATTAATAATGTTTAAAAGGGGAAGTATAAAGAGCATGTATTTGTTATTAATACTATTATTTTCTATGGGAAAAATTAAAAAAGGTTTTGTTTAATAATTTCTTGTAGGACAAAAGATTTATTTAAAAATTTAAGGAATTTTATAGTTTAAAATGATTTACCTACCTTCTTCTATTGACTCAACAGCCCTGGGTTTGCCAAGGCCTTCTCAAGAATCATTTCCCATTCCAATATCTGATTAGCAACACATCTCCAATTTGTTACTCTTAAGACTTCAAAATCATCCTCCACACAATCAGCCCACCTGAATTTTTACCCGCAATTTTGACTCATGTGGCCCACAAACCTCAGACGTCCAATCTTGATGGATTTAAGGACATCTGCTTCGTTAAATAGCTTCTATAATTCAAAGTTACATCGTTGTCTTTACAATTCATTATCATTCATTGCACCAAAGATATATTTACGAACTATTCGCTGAAAGATGGCTACCATTTATACCGTTACCTATCATTTATACGTTTTACAAGTTTGGAAATTATAAAAAAAATAAGTAGAGACAGAATCTAATAATTTGCTAATTTAAATTCGGGATATTTAATTAAATAATTTAAAATATAAATGTTTGAACAATCGTCTCATAGCTGGGATTTTTCTCCCTATAAAACAAAGCAGCATATCTAAATAATGTTGCAGAAACTGTAGCAAATATTTAGATACTTAGTTTAAGACTAATTTATCTTGTGTCCACACACAATCACAAGAGCGATACTACCGAGCAACAACAAATTCTTAAAAGGGTTGCATTCTTTTTTACACCTTCTGCAACTAGAGATTTAACGATTCCTGAAAGTACTCATTCATTTTGAAACGTGATTCGATTAGCGAAGCAGACCGTTAAATGGTTGATATGATTGTCCTTTTAATGGCAGTATGCTGAAATGTGTCCTTCGCCACTGATTTGAAACAGTTATATTAAAATTATTCTCGGAGATCACAATTATCGCATAGATGGTACAGTTTGAATAATGTTTCCAATTGAAATCAGAATTTCTGATTGTTATAAGCTTTTGAATACTGCTGTTTAATGCAGCATATAAAGTTGTTTATTGGCTAATACATTGAATATGTATAATAATACTTTTTCTTTACATATTGGTTGTAATTCGTTGGTATCTTTTTAAGCTAAGCTCTTGAGCCTTGAATATATTAGAATTCTTATCAATTATATATATAACCTAATGTAATGAAATTATGCTTCTAAAAAGATTTGAAATGAAGTGTGAACATTTATACAAACTACTGAAAAAATCACTAAATGAATTAACTTTTTAAAGTATGATTTGAATAAGGGTGGTTTCGAAGTACAAAAGTGTTTTAGAAATAAAATTATATGAGTAATAAAAATTTGAATCTATTTCTTTCATTCAGAGAAACCAATTTTTATACACTTTCATTCTAGTACGTTCAATACGCAAAAAGCTGTACGTGATATCCATGAATTCAAAAATAAGTAAGTTTAAAAACAGATTAAATCTAACGTAATAAAAAGTAAGTGCGATTACAAAAACAGCTCTTTTAATGAGTAGTTGAGATTTAAAAAAATATTCTGAGACACTTAAGTTTTTCTTTCTATTTTTTGCATATCAGCATTGAACACCCAGCACTGGCACATTATAATTGATGATTTTTCACATCTTAAACACACACACACACACTACCTTATAACAAAATAGAAATTTCTAAAAGCTATATTTTCATAAATAGCGCTATTATATATATCAGCCTTAAGATAAAACTATACAAATACTAGCTCAGGAGAGTGCAGCTCATAACAATAACTATGTATCAATAACTCTTTTTATCTATGTTAGGCACATACGTGTGCCAAATTTGAGTCAGCTGATGATCCACGAAATTGATCGAAGATAGCATTAGTGCCTAAGGCAAAGCCGCTTGCTATTGACAAAGCGATTTTGGTCCTAGCTTTTATTTTCTTTCTCGTTCTTTCCGTTTTCTGATCGGTAGATCTTCCTTTACAGAAATCTCTCACCATCGCTATACTTCTTTTAACCTCTTTTTTGTCTCTTCATCCTTTATTCTGACTGTTTTTTCTTCCTCTCTCTCTCTCTTGATCTATTCTTTCCGTATATACTCCATGCCTGTTTCGAAACACAAATTTCTCACGATTTTTTTTTTTTATCGGCAGGACTTTTTCACTGCATTGTTTCTAAAAATGTATACAAAACTATGTTTATGCACTTAAGAAGTGTTGTGTTACAAAACATTGGATCTAATAATCTTTACTTCAGTTTTGTTTTTCAGTAACTTCAATAAAAACATTTTTGAAGTTAAACAAACATTGAGTTAGTTTTATATTATTAACAAACTTATATATGCATTATAAGGTGGGAAAAATAACACTGTAAAGTCTTTAAATTCCTTTTTTCTGGCATTTAATAGGTATATTAGAATATCTTTAGCAATAATAAGTGTAAAATAATTAAGTTTAAGCTTTTATTTACAAATCGTATTTTATAAACGAAAGAAAAAATATAGTAAGTAAAATTCAGTAAAATATTGAACAACAATTTTAAACTTGTTTCAAATTCCACAAATAATTCTGAATCATCCAATGATTGATTTTGTATCCATTTTGCTAGTTTTGAAGAAAAAAAAAGTAGAACTACCCTTAATTCACAAAATGTAACGTAAAGTTTACTTTTTTCTTTATAAACATACTTGTATATTAGATGGATAAAACATAACATACTAAACTCACCTGCCATGAAATTTGGGAAAATTACTTACCTTATCTATATATATATATGTTTTTTCCTCTTTTCTCACTCCATCATTAAAATGGCTAATATGTTTTCAGGTGGAATAATTGATGTAGCTGAAAAGGGTAGTTTGTATTGTTTCTGTAGCCTTACAGGCAACTGCAGATCTCGTATGTTGTAGCATCACTATTATCCTGAGATTTTATACAATTCACGTCCGAGTCTCATAACTTGGCACAATTTTGCTTGTGGAAATAGACTGCAAACGCTTAATTCCCTAGCTAGTTGGCTATAGAGTGCAACATTATTATTGTTACTAGAGAGGCTTTTACACAGTGTGTTTGTTCTTTACGACCGCCGGGGAATGAAGGTACCTTGTTCATTACTTTCAGCGGCTAATGACGCCTGTTTCATTGACTCGCTGAACAGATAAATTGGCCTTGTATTCTCCCAAACTAGGAGAGTTTTCTTCTTAAAGGCGAAGGCTCCACAAGGTTTAGCTGAAAAGGTGCTGTATAATGTGGTTTGCTGGGATGTGATAAAAATTAAGTGCCACATTCGGTGCAATTGCGAGGGAATGAGCTAATAATAATAATAATGTTGCTCCACTTCCGGAAAAGGTTGGTGTGGAAAGAGCAGCTTCATTATGAAATTTCACAAATTAGCACGATTAAAATCAGCTCATTACGATTACCCCTGAGATGAAACTTAAAAAAAAGTTTTACCTGCCAAAGCTTTCGTCGAGAGAAAGAAGATAAAAAATGTTCTCCCATTTTTCTTTGAAGTCAATATATAATTAAGCTCATTCAGTCACGGATTGTTAGGAGACAGAGTTCTTTTGTAAACTTATGGAGTTTAAATAACTTGTTAGGAATTCTTACATTTTAACAATGTTTATATGCAAGTGTTTCTGAAATATTTACCCAATTTTTATACAGTTTTTACAATGAATTTTTGAGAAACACTTATTCCTCCAGCAGCTTTTAAAAATCAATTCTATGCAAACATGAATATTTTTATTGCAAATTTAAAACGGGACGTATTAAGTACATTAAAATTTTGTTGATAATTGTGTAAAATATAAGTATCATTATAATTTTAATAATTTATTCATCGGTATAATTAATTATTCACTTTTAGATAAGTCAATACATAAATCAAGCATGAAGATAATTTTGTCATCATTATCAAGTACATTCTTTTAAAAAAATGAAAATACCTTAATTTATTGATTTTTTAAGAAAAGTTTTGATTATTTTTCTACAAAAGGTACTTCTCAGTATATGACAGTAACAATTTTTATAAAACTGAAAACTTTCGTGAAAAAATACCTTTTTATCTTTATTTCTGAGCTGATACTTTTCAATGGATGATTTCCCAATTGATATCTTAAAGGCTTTCTAAAAAAATTAGTATACGCAATCCTTGTAAGAAAATTATTTGTAAAATGTTATATTGTAAGACTTTAAAGAAGGCCGGTTCTGAAATTATTATTTGAAGTTTCTTATGTAAAAAGCTTTTACTTTAATATACTTAAAAATTGATTTGCAGTGAGTTTTGAATATTGACTTAAAGAAACTAAATTTGAGTTTTTTTTTTATTGCTTTTCACAATATTTTATAGTCAAAACTCAGTTTGTACGTTTTATGGCATTTCGCTAAAAATTTAAGTCTTTATTTCTTATAATTTGGTACCCTAATATCAGTTTAAAGCATTTTTCTGGAATTTTTACTACAGCCTAATTCCAAAAAAGGTACACTTTTTTTTGTTGGCTTTAAACTAAATCTCAGCATGTTTTTATCTTATGGAATATTGTTTCTCCTATATGTTAGATATAATAGCAATAATAATTATAATTTTCAAAAAAAACTTACGTACTTTAATGTTTTCTTATAAATTATATTTCAGAATATTCGATGTATATGATTTTCTAGTCTCTCTTTCTAATTTTGCAAACTAGACGAGAGAAAAGAATTAAAGTTATAAAGATTTTCACACAGACGACGTCTAACCTTTTATTTTGTGATCAAATGTTCGTTGTAGAGTGCTAAGTATGTAAAAAAACATAATGGGAGAAGCAATAATAATATCTTTATGTAACCAAGCATGTGTTTAGGAAAAGTTTTATTAAAAATTAATTTGGTGTTCTTATATGAACATATAGTTTGCAAAAGTGGTTACATAACAGGATCTTAAAATGCAAAAGGAAATTTTAATTCTCTAAAGTTTTGAAGGTAAAAAAAGAGATCTGCTTCGTTTCTTATATGGAAAAGTTGTTATTCGTCTGCAGTTCTATATAAATATTTGAATATATTGACGAAAATAACCCCAGTTTTGAAAACCATTGACACTTCTGACATTTCGCAATTTTCATAACTATATACTCATAATTTCGTCAAGGAGTTGTTGGATAAGTGGATAATTTATTCATTACTAATAATGTTTCCCTATCAGCCTCAGACCTCATATTATATTGCTCAAAACAAGGAAATATAAAAGTTAGGAGTCATTAAAAGTACAAAATGTTATACATATATATATTTCTAAGGAAATTTAGGGAGCAGGAGAAGATAAGAAAAATGTGCAAGGCAATGATTCATGGACATAAAATTGAAAGTACATATATGGTAAAATGTAATACAGAAGGGGAGATAAAAAAAAAGATTGTACAGGAGTTATAATTCTTTGAAACTATGGGAAAACCTGAAAAAACTGCTGCACAGCACTAATTTAGTCACATGTAATGGAAAAAAAAAGATTGTTTGAAAAGGATGTAAGTTTTGTAATGTAGTGAGGGTGCTCATTGCATAGTTAAGCTTGCTCTCTATTTTTCCGTAAATGGATTGAGATTATCGATAAGACTTTGGAGAATACTGTTCCAATATTCGAAAGTAAATTTTTAAAGTCTCGGATAGTAACAGAGGCATTGGTGTCGTGAAATTCGTTGTCCGATTTTGTCTCAAATGTGCTCGATTGGGTTTTTATTCTGGAAACCATTTTGGCTTATCCGTGCGATATAGTGCTAAAAATTCGAGAGTGTTTTGCACAAGTATATGTGTAGGAAATACGGCATTATCATGTTGTAAATGAAAATAGTCGCGAATGCAGGGAACGGCATGGTGCCTCAGTACTTCGTACACATACTTATGGGATGTCAAATTGCCATCCAGAATGATCTGCAAGCTGTGTGTCAAGCATGCCAATTCCAATAGATACTATCAATCCACTTCATCTGTGTACTATGATTTCTAACCTCATTACACAAGTAAGACCTCATAACACCACATGTTCAATCTCACACTTCAAATTCCAACGGGACTCCTCAGTAAAAAGCATTAGATTACAACCACGTGTATCCTTTATCACTTTTAATCAACTTGAGTTCAACGGAATACTCAACTTAGGCCTTCGAGCTTGGAGACCACCTGGTAATGGGGTCGTGGTAGCTTAGAGGCCAAAGTAATGGACTCGTGGCAGGTATGTCATGAGTTCGAGAATAGTGCCGCTAAAAACCCACCGTGTAGGAAAGCAATGCACGTTAAGTCTGTCGAGAGTTCGAACTTCCTCCCGTTGGTGTGGTGTGGTAGTTAAGAGGGAGGGGGGTTTCCCAGCTCTAGTGTCATCCTCGTCTTTTGACCATGGTTCAAAATTATGAGGTCCGTCGTCAAAAACCCTCGTGTAGCCGAACATTGCGACGTTTTCATTCACTCACTTACTCGCTTTGTCCTGGACATGGACCGATTTGATGTCGAACGCAATTGACTTTGCAGCTGAATAGCATTGCTTGTTTTCTTCCGAAGAGCTATTAATAGGAGATACCGATAATCAATCACCATGATAGCACGCAGACGATGTTGTTCTGTTCGACATCTAAAATTCCCTATTTCTTGAAATCGAATACACCACAGCTTTGGAATGACACTTGTTGTCACTTCAGAAGAATCTGCTAGGATTCTCTGTTTACCCAGATTCAAGATTCTCGAACCACTTGGATTCCAGTAACTCACATTCACATCGTTCTAACACTGTTCTTCAAAGGTATCCTGACATTTATCTGGTGTTTTATTCTTGAGTAACTTGAAACACTTACATCCATTAATGTCACAACAATGATGTTATTACTATTTCTGCGTTAGTAGTTGACCATGTCAGATGTGTTTATTTGAACCACCGACCTATCAGTCCATAGCTACGCCGTGCATGCCTTAGACAACTGTCACGAAAAGGAATCCCTATTCGAGCCAGTCATTAAGCACTTTTTTTAGTGTCCTTTGTTGTTCGTAACTTAAGTCCCTGCACTATTTATTTAAATATTAAATACATAAACTAGTATATATTTATATAAAACCTATATTGTCTTCATATATATTTCACAAAGGATAATTTCGAAAGTTAAGGTAGGAATCAAATAGTTTGATTTAAAATAGCACTTGAAAAAATTTCGAAGTTTGACAAAAACTTTTAATTTTTCAGAAAAAGAATCCTTAACTTTATACATGAAATTTTAAAGGAAAAAGCGAGCATATTTTTTTAGATGGAATGTTTAGTTATAGAATAAACACATATATCTGGAAATGCAATGAAGCAAAACACTAATTTCTGATGCTCACAAAAACACAGTTCGTTTGCGAATTTGCATAACTTTGTATTCCATATAGTTAAAACCTTATTTTCAACAGAATTATTCTCACTTCAGTTCAAAGTACTAAACAAATCTAAAATAAATAACAAGAAAAACAGGCCAAACACACAGATGCGTGTGGTTTAAAAATAAACTTAAGTTCTGAATTTTTTATTGTATATAAAACACTAAAATATCATTAAATAGTTCTAATTTGATTGAGTTAGTGATAGAATCTCCAGGAACTTGAACTGTTGTTCTATTTTTCACGTTAATATTTGTGGAAACATATCTATTCATTTTACTTAATTATTACTACGTAGAGTGCTAACTAAATATGCATTTCTCTTGACAAATATTGCTTTAAATGCACTGTAAATGCACACAGATGAGGTAGAAATATATTACTTAAAGCAAAATCTTCTTAATAATTGTACACTGAAACTGAATACGTAATATATTTAGAGAACTGGTTTATTTGCATTGGGATGTATACCACAAGCCATACACTTGTACATTCGAAATTTAAATCACTGTATAAAATTCAGGGCGGAACTCTTTCACGTTAACTCGATTAAGGAGAAGTCCATTGACGGAAAAGAAGAAAGAGGCGGAGAAGAAAAAAATGTTATTTTGATGGTACGCATCACGCTTCTTTTCTACCTCATTAAGTTCTTCTAGACCCAGATTAGCGGCAAGAACTCCTTCTGCGAGTCTTTAATCAACTTGCTTCTCTCTAAGAAATAACGTATTTCTACTAGGTCGATGGGAACCATTGGAGCCTTTCACGCCCAAAACCTTCTTCGAGAGGTTTCTTGTTTACTTGAGTTAGGTCACGGGATACTGAGGTCGCTTCAGGAACGAATTGCCGTACGTGAGTTCCATGGTAATCAGGTGCTTCAAGAAGTAGAAAGTCCGGGAAAAAGATCCGATTGCTTCCTTATCTTTGTTATATACCGCTAATATGTCTTTGTTACGACATAGGATATTCTTTATTTGAAGGGGGACGATTTTTAACGTCGCTCGTAAAGTTGAAAGATGTCCCCACGTGCGCGTTTTGAATCCTAGATTTTTAGGAGTGGTGAGACAGATTTTCAATTTCATTCCGAAGATAAGATCAATGCCGGAAGGCATCATAAAGTATCGAGTAGGGAAGAAGTTACCGTCTCCTGGTAGTTATATTCTGTTTTCTATTACAGGCGATGTAAAGAAAAAAAATTGGTCTCTTTTATTTTTGATTCCGTGCGGGATTTTTTCTGAAAAGAATTTTAAAATTTCTGAGCATTGAAAACGTTACATGATTCACTCGAACAATTTTTATAAGAAAAATGAGTATTAATATACGATGAATAACAAGATAAATCTCATTAAACTAAACTAATCTAATTTATTAAAGTTATTACCTATGTTGAGTTTTGTGGGCTTATGCAGTTATATATTGTCAAGTAAAAGAGATATGTGCATAGCAAAAGAAGAAAAAAATTATTTAACTTATAGTATGTAAACATGTAGCATTAAAATGATAAAAAAATGAACAACCAATTCGTAGAGAAATAAAAATTCTGTTTTAAAAGCATTACAGAATGAAATGAAACAATAATAAGTGGGCACTTTTCTTAAGAAAGGAAGCATATACACTGGCCCACAAAAGTGTTCGTACACTTGCAATTTTTTCGCATTGTACGCATTTGCATTTAATTTTTTTGACTGATATAAATTAATATATCAGAGTTGAAACTTTATGTGATGTCTTCAACTTGTTCTAATTGAAAAAACATAATTTTTAAAATATAAGAAACTATTAAAATATAAAACTATTATTTTGAAAAATTAGTAATACAAAATCAACTAAAAAAATTACTTTGCAAAAGTCTTCGTATACTTAAAATAAATCTCAATATAGCTTAAAATATTGTATTTATTCTTTAATTTATACTTAGTAGGATGCCTTTTAGTATCCAAAATAATTTTTAAACGCATTGGTATAGATTTCATCCGCTTTTTGAAATATCTGCATTGATGTTTGTCCATTCTTGTGTGATTATTATTTTTACTTCACATTTTATTTTTATACATCATATTCTTTTACCTTAAATTTAAATTCTCACCAAATATATTTTACTGGGTGATTTAGGAAGAGTTTTCAGTATTTGGGGACAGTTATTGAGACACCAGAGGCATACGTTGAGATCAGTGCACTGCGGTCATTATATTGTTAAAAATTGAAATATTTTCCAATACGCAAATTTTTTGTGAATAATTTGAAATTGTTCTTTAAAATATTTGAATAATGCTCATAATTTAACATACCACCAAAAATTACTAAATTACCTAATCTTGAAGCTAATTTAACCCCCACACAAGAACACCTCTATCTCCATACTTCACTGTTTCATCTAAATTCTTAGGATTAAATTTCAGAAAATACAACATTGGCAACAAATTGGTTGGGATGATAGCAAAGTCAACATTTTTGGTTCCGATGTCCGTATAATAGTTTGGGGAAGAAAAATGAGAAATCCCCATGTGTAAAGAGAAGCGGAATATTCGGAAGAAAATTATTTTTTGTAATTCATTTTCAAGTACATAAATTTGTTGTGAATCACGAAACGAGAAGTAGTTATTAAAATTTAAAATTCTGAAAAAGGTGGGTTTTTAATCTTGAATAATATATTTTGTAATAAGAAAGTGTGTTTTATGCATCTTATCAGAAAATGAATACTTTTTTGCTTTGTCATAAACATTTTTAGTCATATTTGCTATGTGTTACAAAAATATTATAAATAATTTCATCAGAAGCAAACATAAGGTTGATAAGTAAGTTAAACTATTCTTAAAATTGTTACATATAAATCTATAGATGAAATAATGAAACACTGATTTCATACCAATTCTATAAGAAAATGGAATCCAAGCCTTCCTTTCAGCAAAGTAAACATTCACATAAAAACATAATAGATGAACAGACATAAATCATCAATTTCCTAGGAAATATTATAAATATTTTTTCATATTTTTTGCATCCTCAACTCAATGTTTAGTAATATTACCCACATCATAAAACTGAAAATAAACAGACTTTACTGAAATGCATTTCGATTGAAAATTTTTAATATCTTCAAGTACTTACTAAATATAGAAATAAGATCAAAATATTTTCCTTTTCGTAGAACTAAAAATAACAATCCTCTTTACCTAAAATGAACTTCTACAAGTATTTACTTCTCGACATCATCAGTGAAAGAGGAGAGACGTATGGATTCCTACAAGGCTTCCAATTAGAGATGGCTCCCAATATTATACCCGCGTCCTATTCATCAGTATATCTTGAGCGTATGTACGCAATTGATCGACCCGCAATATGCCATGACTAATTAAGAGCCAGAGGCGCCTCAACATTTGGGTGAAATCTGAATTCGTAATGATCACGTAGACATGTCACTTGGAGATGAATGTAAGACGACGGGATATTGCACGAATTCCGTTTCATACAGTATTGTTCCTGCCCTCATCCATTAGACGATCACTCTTATTGGGTAGAGCGTGATCGTCAGTCACAAACGCATTCTATCAACTTCTCTTACTGATTCTCACGTTCTCGTTCTGATTTCGGAATAGGAAAGAAAAGAATCTGTAGCAGTTTCTGAATTGGCTTTTCTTTCTTTACTGATACTAATTACCTGAAAGTTTTTGTTTGTAATGGAATGTAGATAGTAGGTGAACTAAAAAAAAGAAAGAAGTAACATATAAGTGTTTTATATAATTTAAGGAACATAGTATAGCTCTGTTTTGAGTGATGTTATTTAGTACTAAATTTTAGAAATTAAAGTTAAATTGTTTTCTGGTTAAATAAAGCATTTGACCAGAAAGAGTAGTGACATTTTTACGATAATCCCTCAAAAAATTCTAGGAAGAATGCGAAAATTTTCTTTGAGACAAATTATTGTATATCAAATTTTATATATCTAACATTTCATGTATCTAAAAATTGTTTGTTATTTCCAATCAGCAATTCTGAAATGTATATAAATTAACAATATTGTAACTGTGTTTCTGAAAATCGCTTAAATATAACTTCTATATATGTTATTTTAGCCCCATAATGCATTTTCCCGTGTCTAACACGGGCGAAAGTTACCATCAAATTTGCACAATGTCCGTGTCTCACACGGGTTCTCTTGTATCTCCCGTAATTTTATTTCTAATTCCCGTCTGAGATCTTTTGTAGTAAAACAGATAGGCTGGATTATAAGTAAACTTATTACCCCTCTCCCTGCTCCCTAGACACTCCCCCTAACTGAAGTTGCAAAAAAAAATACACTATACCTATATATTTATTTTCTGTCAAAAGAAAAAAAAACTCGATCATTTTTTACCAATTTTTTTCGAAACGAAAAAACCGAGTGCTTTAAGGGGTTAAACAAAATTGCATATTATTCTTTTAGATCAGTTATGCGAATGCGGAAAGAGCAAGAAAGATAAACATACGCAATTCTTTATCAAGAGCAAAACGCAAAATGCCTTATAATTGACTCAGAAAATTAGATTATTTTGAAAAGCTAAGATGCTAAGGTAATTAAATTTAGATAAAACCAATTACATAAATAATATAAGCTTCTAATTAAATACTTTTCATAATCATATGAATATATTAATAGGATTAATGTTTGTGATTACAAATCCGATCAAATTTACATTAAGAATGTATTGCTCTTCTAACAAACTTAATGTAAATAATTTGTTTAACGTTAAGTAGTATTTGAAATTTATTGTTAAAAATTCAATAAAATTGACTAAATTAATAAAATAATTTATATGATAGAACCATAATAGCATCACTGGAAATAAATTTTTTTTATCTGAAGAAATTTAATTTTTACACACTAATTTATAAAAAAATAATTTTGGAGTATATAATAATTTATTTTTTACTCTTCTGTAAGCCAAAAAATCTGGGTTTTATTGTTTTTTTTTTACTCTTTCAAAAATATACCCAGACTTTGATTTTCAAACTAAAAAGTTGTGTCATCAATCTTATTACAATTATTCATTTTGGAAATTTTTTTTCATGATTTTATCACTTATTTAGGTCTAAAAAGATACTCTATATTAAATTTTATTTTCAATCCAAGGAATCATCTTTTGATATATGTATAAATCTTAAGCACTGAAAGAATTACAGAGGTGTTGGAAATATTTTAAATTCAAAAATATTGCGAATTATAATTTACTGGACACGACATTGCAATATTTAAGTTGTTTCGGAAAATTGAGCAACTTTTGGATGAATTCACAGATTATTATATTCGTTAAAGATATCATTATCATACAATTCCTGATAAAACTAATATTTTTACCAATCTATAAGCAATATTTAATTGAAAACTATATAAAATACTTTTTTTCCGGCTCAATATGTTCAAAGTGTAATCGATAGGATAAAAAGTATTTGAAAACATGTTCCTGTAATAGAAAAATATAATGCAATTTGAAATTCTCCATGCATCTGTATAAAATTACACAAACTCCAAGAAAAAGAAACACATTCATTGAAAACCGATAGTTCTTCTCTATCACTCACATAGTAGCATTTTTATACTTTTCCTTTCTTTAATTTTAAGGAAATGATACAATATATAAAATATTCATAATCATCAATAATTATTAACTTTTAATATATCTGGATATTATACTTCTGAATTTTAGAATTTTCACTAGCTGCATACCATATTTTGCTGCATTTATAGCAATGACTAATATACAGTAGAACGTCGTTTATCCGAACGTTTATTATCCGGAGCGTCAAATATCCGTACCAAAGTCCAGATACGTTTTCGAACAATGCAATGTGCTCAACATTTGTTTCGCGTGATGCCAAAAGTGACGGGAAACAACAACAACGAATGTCGCAAAGGTCTATCAAATGCTGACGCGTTTCTGCGTTAGAGACAGCTATGGAATGTTACGAACAATAATCAGAAAGCTGTCCTACTCAACTACTGCTGCTCAAGAGAATCAGAGACATTGTAGTGAAAAAATGAAGGTGTACAATGTTGCAGCGAAAAATAAGTTATTAGTTTCCACAATAAATGTAAAATTGCAACATTTTGCACCTATTTTGCTGTTTCTTTAAGCACGTTTCTCGCATGTGATGATTTTCAATATTCGTATAGTGTCCGGTTTCATGTACTGCATGGATCGCATTCGGTTTTCTGTTATCCAAATGGTGTACGGTTTCATATATTGCATGGATCGCATTCGGTTTTCGGTTATCCGAACAGTGTCCGGTCCCAACTGATTCGGATAAACGACGTTCTAAGGTAGCATAAATGCGACAGAGCTTTTGTAAAACTGATTAAAACTTTTTTTCATTTAAGTTTCTTTTTTAATTCATTGGAATCCAAAATTAAATTTCAAAGTTTATTTTCACCAACTAGCTCATTAGAATATGGTCAGTATAAGATTTTAAAAGGGCTGTGGGAATTTGTTAAAAACGAAATAGAGAAACTGTTGATGAACTGACACAATTTTAACTTAAAAGTTTTATTTATTTCTTACAGGTACTGTATTTCATGGAAACAATTTAATTTCTTTCTTTAGAGTTTACAAGCATTTTAGGAAAAAATTCCACACTTTACTAATAAAACAGGTCTCTAAGTAACACATACACTGATTTATATAAAGTGGAAAATATATGAAAGTAAATGGTGTCATCCCTAAATTAATTTCAGGTAAAATATATATTGTCTATTAAATCAATGACCACTCGATAAGTTTGATTAGGATTAGGTAAACACATATTTATACTAATGACCTCTTCAAGGGAACAAAAAGGACAAATAAAGCTTCTTATTTATTGTACAGCAAACAACTCATTCACGATCTGCGAATTTCTGAGAAAGGAGGCTCTCTTAAAATAAGAGCTGGTCTTCTCTTTCTGATCCCTATCACCCCTATTGTCCGAATATTCTGTCTTAGTCATCCCCGTCTTGGCTTCCCCATTAAGCAATAACTGGTTTCTATGGCAGAACGGTTGGATGTAGCATTCGCTTGAGTGAAGCACCGATTCTAATATTGTATCCGTCGGCGAGAAAGCAAAATCGACCAGAAAACAATACAAACAAAAATACCAGTGTCCTGTTAGCCATTCTATTGATGTGTTGGGGGAAGGGGAGACGCTATCCAAGACACACACAGAATCGTTCTCTTCTCTACTGCCCTTTTCTTCTTTACTGATGTTTACTGAAGGATGATAGCTTGGAAAACGGATTTAAAGACGGTTTCAGAGGACATATGATTTCAATCGAGTGATCCAAATACATATATCAGTACCATCCTATTCCATGTATGAATAAATTTGACGCTTTTTCCGTTTAGCTCAAGAATTAATGTTTCGAAGATCATACGCTTATATTTCCTTCCATCTAGTTTTTGTTTTTCCCAGATTCATTTTTGTTAGAATAAAGCAATAAAAATGCAAAGCATTTCGAAGGGAAGGAAAGGGAAAGGAGTTTTAGAGAGGGAAGAATGGAATTGTTTTAATTTATTTCTCACAGCCGTTGCATTAAAAATAAATTAAATCGCTTTTCTTATCAATGATGCTTTTATATCAACTACTTGCAAAAAAATAGAGCGATAATCGAATTTTCTTACGAGCACGCAGAGAGATACAATTTTAAATATTTACTTATTCTGTATATAACTTTTAAACATTATGTTTATTTTATTTTTTTAAAGAAAAAACAAGTGTGAGTATAGTTCTGAACTTTAACCGTACATTTGAATTCGAATGTTTCAAAAGCACGAATCTTAATGTATTTATTTTTTTTAAATTGCTAAGAGACATTGCTTAGAGTTTTTATTTCTAAATCTAAATAATAAATTTGAAACACTTGTGATTCATTTTTCAAATATATAAGCACTTAATTAGATTTTTTTTATTTTAAAAAAACCAATATTTCTCTCGAATATCTTTTTTAAAACTTTTCCATCAAAATATTCTATGATTTTGATTCATTTTAATTATATATCTACAAAGAACATAAAATAAAAGAAATAATATATTAAATTATGTTTTACAAATATACCGTTTTTATTTGAATACCGGCCGCCATCCATTCTAAGCCTCAATTCCAGTTCTTAAAACATTTCTGTGAAAAATTTAAAAAATAGTGTAAAATGGTTTATTGATAAAAAAAACTATTAAAATGAGAACTAATAAGAAGTGAATAATTAGTTTATTTTACCAGTATTAAAACTTTTAAACACATACATGAACCTAATACCTTTTGCTGTCAGTGTCTTGTTTAATTTCCCCTACCCAACGAATTTTACGTCTTCAACTCTAATTCACATCCGATTTACCGTGCCATTAAATTGTGAAAAAAATTCGACTTATATAGATTTAAAAAAATACGGTAATATCTTTTTTTTAAAAAAAATGAATTCTTCCAAGAAGTCTTGCAACAACTTTCAATGTTTTTGAATAAAAATGCGAATGATTCTCTTTTTAAAATATACTTCATAAAAGCCTTAAATTCAATAATTTATGCGTAGAATATTAAGTGAAATATCTATAATTAAAACTACAAAAAAACGATTAATTTTCTTTTTTTTTCTCTTTTTAAGCAATTAAAATATTTAGCTGTTTATCATAATTACAAATTTATTAAGCACCTCACTCTCTAATAGAAACAATTGTTCCAAACAAACTTAGAGCTGAGACACTAAAAAATTAGTACTAAAATGAAATCGGCATTGCTAATCGAGTTTTAATAATGTATTAATAAACATTTGAAGAAGCAAATTAGTTTAAAATGTTAACAAATTTCTTTTTATTATAATTCGTTTTACTTTCAACTTTTGAAATAAAAGGTGGATTGGGTCAGTAACACTGCACACATCTTAACTGATCCTCGATTGCTTGCTTGAAACTTCTCTCTCTTTATATAAAAAAGTGTTTCGCGGTACTGTAATACATTTAATTATTCGCCAAATTTGTTCACCAAAAATGATGCTAATGTAAAACTACATAGTCCATGTAAATTACAGTTTTACAATTTGAGCAATGAGTATGTGAACAGAGTTGTATAACTTATATAGTGGGGGTTGTGTTCTGGGATTAGGTGGACAAGGGGTATCCACACTTTAGTTTATTATAATAAAATATTTAATTCATTACAAATAAATGTTCTGAAAAAAGGGAAACGTAATCTTCATGATGGGGGGAAAAGACATATTTTATATAATAGTAAAATTTTATTAAATTCTTGTTCATGAGTGAGTTTTATAATTCGAAAGCCTCGTCTTCCTGATTGATCAAGATCTACTTATTCACACTACTTTTGAAGGTAATGAATTTTGTTTTCCAAAGTCTAAAGTAGTTTGAAGAATCACCCGGAACTCCTGCGACAGCTAATTTTATTAAGGTATGCTTATAATTCGTCGTATCTTAAATGTGTATCATAGGAAAACAATTATAGCTATGTTATGCATATGTTTTTGCATATTTACCTGTTTATTCGAATAATAAAATGTTGCAACAAGTTTAGAATAAATATTTAACCTAAATAAAGTATTCGATGGCTAGATGTAACATATCAATGTAAAAAACGTAATTGAATCATTTTGATTATTTTTTTATCTTTTTGTTCAAAAATATTAAATGTATTATTCAAATATAGTTTTACAGATTTGCATTTTCCCCATATTCTATGGACATCTATCAACCACAGCCATATGCAGTTCCAGAACTTCCATAAACTACCCCCTTTCTGACCAGCATAAAAACTTTCCGATCACTTACCAAAAGATACAATCGAATAGAACAATTATTTTTATAACAATATCCATAAATATAGTGGAAAGTCGGCAAACCCCAAGATTGCTGGACGTAAGATATCCTTAAGGCGCTAAGACATCTATTGGTAAAACAGAGAGGAATTCTAATATTGTATCCGTCGGCAGGAAAGCACAGACAATCGACCAGAAAAATAAGACCACCGTCCAGTTAACCATTAGATCGATGACTTGCACGAAACTCTCCTTTATTTCTGATGTGTACTGAAGGGCTGAAGATCAAGGAAAAAAAGGGGGTGGGGGCGTGGCGACGGTTATCACACTGAGATGAAACTGCTCGTGCGACTCTTCCGCATTAGTGACGGTCATATAATTCTTTTAGCTAACTTTATTTTTCTTCTCGTCTTAGCTTACCCCTTTATTTATTATTTTCTTCCCTTTGGAAATTCGTGCATTAGCTACGGTTCAGAGGGTAAAAGTCTTAGCGATTTAGTTTGAGTTTCTTTCACTTATTCGGTATGACACTGTCATATCTGGGATTCAGAACGGTGGTCAAAACCTTTAGACAGAAAATACTTAAGAAGAATTCTAGATTGTCAAAATTTGTTTCGCTACTGAATTAGAAGGCTATACCACTGCGCTTCGAATTTGTGTGATGACTTTCTTAAATTTTATAGATTTTTTCTTCCTATATTACCTCGTAGTGAATCTTACTGCTGATGGAATTATTAATAGGGATATTCATTAATTTTTGTGATCTTTATAAGTGATTCATTGAAATTATGTCAAATAAAATATGAGAGAAAGCTATGGAAAGGTTATTGAACTAATTAAAAATTCAAAAGTTTTAAGTAAGTTCTTGACTCTAAGAATGACGGAAATCAAGTTTTAAATTATTTTTTGAAATAATCGAACTACTCTCTCTGGAGCTACACCGCTTCCTCTTTTATGCAATGGAAAAACACAATTTTATGTGACAATGCATGAAAATAGGTTTTTATCGCATTAAATAGTAGACAGCTTCATTTAATCCTGTTTCATGAAGCAATAATTGAGATTTAAGAATATATCCAATTCACTGAATAGATTTAGCTGAGTATTTTGGGTGCAGAAAAAAGTATTAGTCAGTAGAAGAATTAGAAAGATCTACCCTCATATCCCTTCATATTTATATATAAACAAGGAAAATACCCCTTTTACGTAATCCAAAACATTTACGATAATCTATTACTAAATTAAAATTCTTATCAGTCGACATTGTTAAAAGTACGATGACGTTTTGAACTAAAAGGGGAAATACATGTCATAACTAAACCATTGACTCTTTACGAGTTACTGATTGTTTAACATTGTTCGAAACAATCAATCAACTATATCATTTAGCTATATCTTATCGATATTTAATGCAGAAAGGTCTCCAGGCCTACATTCGTCATAAGTTTGAGAAAGCAGACAACGGCAGCTTAGTCTAAATTATTTCCTTCTGCTAACTGTACTACGCTTGAATAATTTGAATTTACTTTGCTCACTCACATCATGACGAGTCAGTGTGCGGCTGGGATTCGGTTGTCTGAAATGACAAATCGAACCGGAAATTGTGTGTGCTTTCAACCACATGAAATGTTGAATCCATCTCCTCACTTTGGCTCATTGCTACCATTTGATGATGATGTTACTATGTAGGGAATATTGATTAAGGTGTCTTCTTAGCTCTTGCAGAGCTCAAATCTTGGTGAAAAACATGAATCCCTTTATTAGTTTTAAACAAGTTCCTCTGTAAAGTATTCTATGTCTAATTTTTATACTTCGATTAAGGTATCTGCCTAAATGAAGAGACAAGTTTACTACATATCATGTAAATGTAGTTTTTAAGACATTTTCTTGATGGTTAAGATTCATAACAATCCATAACACCAACTGTGAGAAGTAATATTACAATCTAAATCCATAGCTATTTGATAATTTAGTGAAGATTTGATGAAAATCTTTTCAGAATTCAAAACTATCTATATGAAATTCTATCTGATATATTTAAATTATTTATCAGTGCAATATATTGAAAACAGTGAGGAAAACAATGAACTGAAATATAAGATACAATTACAATTACAAAAAGTTATGGCTGAAAACCCGCTTTTTTATGGAAATTTACGAAAAGTGTGGGTATCCATAAGAATAAAATGTTAAAATTTAAAAACTATTAATGTCAGAGCTTAATCCTTAGTTCTTTGCATTTACAGCACTTTAAACAACGTGCATACAACATTTTTCAAGTAAATACAATTATAAACATTTTAGAAATATATTCTTCATAAAAGCTTTTAAAGATTTGTTTTTTACTTTAATAAAATGAGGCTTAATATCAGATATTTAAAATTTTTCACATTTTTTTGACGCAACTTTGTAAATGACAGACTATTTTTATATACTATAGCGATGAGCTTATATTAACCCTTTATCTACCGACGGTACACTTATGAGTACCACTCACTTTAAAATTACATAGATTAGACATTTTTACGAATACTCTGATGATACTTAGCAGGAATATTCTTTTAAATTCCCTCTTCCAAGATATATGGCACCATGGGTCCTATGATGAGTATTTTAGCGAGGAAGGAGAATAGTTTTATAGCAGAAGTTGAGTTTTCAGCTGACATTATGATCGGATTGCGAAAAGTGTCATTTTTGCACCGAAAAAGTAGTAAATTTCAAAAGGTGTATTATTTTTTTTGTATGTTAATGAAAAACTTAGAAAGTGATTTGACTATTTATTAAAAGTAAACAGTGTATGTAATTAATTTTACAGTTGAATGCCTTTAATTAATTAATTAGTTTTAACGGATTAAATTTCCCTAAGTCTAGTATTTTGTTTATGTGTATCCCTTAGTTTTCAATGTAGTGATTAAAAAAATATTACATGAAAAAAAACTGCATTAAATCATAATGCGGCAGATAAAGGGTTAAAAGCTGCTGTACCTTTTGAATTCTGCAGTGACTTAGAAAAATACAAAATTCATTAAACGCTTCTATTGAACCATCATTAAATAATACTACTGATATGGAAGTTTTTGAACGTAAAAAATACCTTTCATTGTCAATCGCTTCAAAGCTATACCTCATTATCGTGGATGGCTAAGAGAGCATATTACAACTTATTTTTGAATCTGGTCTATATTTGTATTGGGTAAAATAGTAATAAAATAAAATTTTAGCCATCAGTGTGTGGTTATTAAGTATTCATTTTAGTTTCTGTTTTATAAAAGTTCTGAATTTTCAATTTATTTATTTTTGAAATGATGTAAATATAGACATAGAAATATCTATAAATAGATTTTACAATAAAGAAATAAAAAATGTGAATTTTTGTCAAAAATTATTTCAAATACCTAAGCAGATATACCTTAAGTATTCCATAATTTCTACTAAAATATTCATTTTTTTGTTAATCAACAATTTATTGAAATCACAGCATACAATATGATTAATGAGACAATCCCATAAAGATAATAATTAAAATTAAACTTACAATCCTCTTCGATTAATTTTGGAAGAAAGCAAAGTTTTGTTATCGTAAGACCTCAAAATTATTATTATTATTTATTTTCTAGTATCAGATAATGCTAATTCTTTTATTTAAACTTTACACTGTACACAAAATAAAAGTAGTTAAACAAATTATGAGATTGTGCATGAAGAAGGTAGAATTAAATGACTTGAAAATGACTTCAATCAAATTTTTAATTATATCAACATGAGACTTTGTATTTTAATTTCCAAAGGTGTAAGCAAAAGCATTCATTCTAATTTAAAATTCAGTATGATTATCTTAACTCAAACAAGTGTCATTATTTGAAGCTGATAAAATTTACTTGTACGACTTTTGCTGGAAATTGATATCTTGTAGATTGAGAAAGAGCTTTCGATGCAAAATACCCTGAGACTATTTAACATCCTATTTTAAATGTATGCCACCTAAATCAACATATTAGAAGGAGAATTATCTGTTATCATAGGTACGCTATTTTATTGGAGCATTCAGATGCTCACTTAAGTTTAATGAAAACGATCTTGAAATTTGTATTTCGTTTTATTGTGCTTTTCCGTACGATTTCTTCAATTTAATGAAAGTTCCTTAAATAGTATAGTTTCTGAAATAAAATTTATTTCGGAGCAAGTCGTATTTTCTACGTGAAAGTGTTGCTTGAAAACCCAATAAGTAGAAAGTTGTCGGAAGTTTTAGTAAAAGTAACTCATTCTACGACTTTGAACGAAATTAAACACATTTTATGGGACATAAAATGCTCAATAAATCTGAGACTTCATCTAAAACGTGATACGATGCAAAGGAAACAAATAAAAAGTTTTGAGACTAGATAAGCTGAATTTTAAATGAAAGAAACAAAATTTCTATAAAAATGCGCATCTAGGTAGAGTAATATGTTTTCTTTTATGAGCGTTGACTTACTCGTTGAATCCAACTCTGAAACAAACAATAATAATTATAAAAAAAAATACCATTTTACGCGTTTTTTAGTGTTCTTCAAGAATGAAATTTACCATATTATGCAAGATGTATCTATTCTTATAAAGTTTTTACTTAAAATGCTTTGAAAGCAAGTATGAAAGTGTTCCCATTAAAATCTCACGCTAAAAGTGTTTCCATATTACAATCTGCTGTTTTCTGATATACAGTTCGTAAAAACCTATGAGCGGAATTTGTAAGGCACATTATCTGTTTTATTTAAAGAAACAAACATTTCTTTTTGGCATATAATACAAATAAAATCATCTGAATTCAAATTGATTCAAATGTAAGTATGTCACATTCATTAAGATAGTACATATTAAATTAAAATTTATTTTTATGGAAGAATTTATCTGGAAAGTGTTCAGGAAGAATTTTCTATTAAAAATGACAAGAAAGGTTCTAAAGAGTTAGATGGCATGTAGAAATTGATTAAATCAAATTTAAAAGACAGGCGTTGAAGAGGACTTAATTAAAATTGTACTGTAAGACACAGAAACAAATTTTAATAATAATTTCGAAATATAAAAAACACCTTAACTTTCTTCTCACAGGAATAAAGCAGGCAAAATTTACGATTAAAAAAATTGAATAACATTTTAAATGATATAAATTCTGCTGAGAGTTCCAGATTGATAAATCTATTTTTCCTGTTTATTTTTCTTTTTTATGCTTTAAAATTCATACAAACTAAAAAAAAAATACATGCATGTTTCATTATTTCTAGAGTATTTTGAAACTTAAACAATTTAACTTTAGAAATTGAATTTACTCAAACTGCTTCAAACCTAGAATTTAATCTCAGCCTAAGAGTTTCTACGATTAATTATCACAAATAAAATAATAGATTTAAAATAGATTTAGTTACCACACAAAAAATTTATTTTAATTATAACTTAATATCATATAAGTTAAATTAGTTTTACAGATTAATTACGTTAATCCTAATTAATTAGATTATTCATATTAATTACATTAATCTAAGCAATTTACACAAAATACATTTGCTAAAATTATCTTAATTTATGTTTCTTTAATTCTTCATTGTGTTATTTTTTTCGCGAGTTGATTCTACTGCTGCATATTTTTAAATACTTCAGTTTATTTCTACCTTTGTTTATTAAATCTTATAAGATTATTTAGTATAATTAATGTGGTTTAAAAATTAAGTAACCAAAATAGTTACTATATACATTTTCAATAAAAAACAGCATCAAAAAATGTAATTATTCGTATATTTATACTTCAAAAATTAAATTTTTCTTAAAATTTGGCAAATTGATAAAGTATATAACATTTAAATCCCTTCTCAAACACACATAAGCATATTATATTTCATCTGGCGAAAAATAAATCCTGATTTTAATTCAACCTGGATATTAAGGTTAACATGGCTATTGGAAACCCCGAAATGCATCCCTCGGGTATTTTCCATCTTTATTTCTTTATTATCCTTCATCCTTTTGTCTCTTTTTTTTTCTTTGTGAATTCCTCATCTCCAGTTTACTGATCCTCTTGCATTATTGTGGGCGATAATTCATGGCATATTCAGACCAGCCAGGTTGCCAGGCAACGGCCAATCTGACAGGGAGATTTATTCAGACTCAGGGATCTGAGAAGGATTATTGCCCCTCTTCCTACTTTAACCTTAACTCTTCACTGTTCTTAGCCGCCTACGCCTCCTCTCCCTTCCAACCCCTACAACTATACCAGACTTCATCACATGCAAACTCAAGCAAGAGACTATAGAGATAACCTATGTTCTCACATTTTCCTTAAGAAAACTGCTTTTTCTTTAGCTGGTTGTTCATTTTTTTTCTGTAAAGACATTTGGGGGAGCACAAGAATTCGGTGTCGTTTCACCAAATTCAATATTATCGATTTCGGGGCAGCACTATGTTGCATGCATAATGAACATGAAACAAGAAGATACAAACTTAAGGCTTGTAGTCTGTTTCATGATACAAAAAGAAACAGGTTTCTTCCTCTCCACCCCATTCCTCCCTTTTTTTTAGTACTGGCTTTGGAAAGTAAGTGGATTTTACTTCATAATTGATGGAATATTTAAATCAAATGGATTAAGCTTTAAAAATGTGTCCCAATAAATTACTTAGAAACAATTTTTTATGAAGTCAAAATCAGATTCTTACAAACACTGCATATAATTAAATTAAAAATATACCTATAAAATAATTTTACTCTGTAATGTGGGATGCAGATTTAAATTTATTGCTCCTTCTTTATCATTCTTCTATCGTTAGATTTCAAATTTAAAAAAAAATTCTCACTATGGTGTATTTATGTACAGAAAATAAATTATAGAGGTAGGGACTGCAAGATAACGTAAAAGACACAATATGAAAATAAAATATTTAACTGTTTACCTCAACTGCGTTTTATTGAAGTAATTCCTCAAACCAAAGAAATTGAAGTTATTTCTACAATATTAATCAATTTTCACTTGCTTATTTAATTAATTTTAAGTATTTAACATATTCTCAAAGCATATAACTTTCATATTATGAAAAAGAAATTACATTGTGATCTAAGTTTTCAACACACACAATTAACTGTCTAAATCATAGGTTCCCAAACTTTTTTGTCTCATAGACCCCTTGGCATGTTTTTTGGTTTGGTGTAGACCCCAACTTACCTAATACTAATTTTTTTCAAATTTATCAATTTAAATGTCTATTTGACAGCTTGAATAGTGTACTTATTTTAAAAGATTAAAATTTCTAACTGTAGTGAAAAATATAGAGTTTAAAACTTAAGAAACACACACACATCTTAATTAATTAAATTAAAATTTAATTAATATATAAAATTTTTGTTACATAAAGTAACTGAGCAACAAACAAATGCTTTTAATGGGAGGGATGAATCTAGTGTTTCAGTAACAAATTTTCTACATTTGGTATCAATCTTGTCAGATTTAACCCTAAATCTCATCGATTAGTAGTGTCCAGTCTTTTTTTCTTTCTTTTTTCCTGGAGTTTGGCAACCTTGCTGAAACTCCTCACTAGGAAAATCAATTAAAAATTTTCTCAAGATATTCCATTATTAGGGATAAATAATAGGAATATCTTTTTGAAGCCAAAAATGCTGATATCAGTTTCTAAACTTTACTTCAATATCTCCGTTAGTGTCAATTCCTATCAATTCCTCTCGTAATTTGATATTCCTTTTTCGATGTGACCGTATATATTCATTGCCTACTGTGGAATAACTGTAATCAAAGCATTCCTAAATCTAGTTTCAAAATCTGAATAAAGGGTTTTTAAATGTTAAACGTAGGTTAAAATGTCATTTTCCGGGCAGATTGTCTGTGACAAATTGAGAAACTGGGAAAATTTGCAACGTTAATTTTTTACTCCTTTAGCTTAATTCTGGCAAAAAACGTCGAAATGATGGTCGTTTTAATAAAATTTATGCTGTTGCCTAGGAACTGCAACTTAACCTAATTAAATTTAGAAAATATATTTGTTAAATAAGTAATTGATTGTTTATTAAATTTTCTTTTAAAATTAAAGTCATGATCTGATTAAATGAGAGCCTTCATCGTAGACCCCCATAAATACTTCATAGACCCCAAAATTATTTTTCCGCGGCAGTGGACCCCTTGAAGGTCGTCATAGACCCATAGGTCCATATAGACCACTTTGGGAATCACTGGTCTAAATTAATCACCGTAAAAACCGGCGTATAACGCACACTTTTAATACAAAACGCACCCGTAAATAAATTTAATTTACGGGTGCTCTCGTTATATAAGCCGGGTATAAAAATGATAGCTTTAAAAATAAAAAAAAAGGAATGAGCATTAAAAAATAATGTATCTACATATACCGAAATACTAATAATTAAAAAATGACATACTTTATGAAAATAAAGGGTTGAAGTTCCATAAAGAATACATTTTTTCCCCAAAATTCTGTGATAATATCTTGAATAAATGAATTTAAAACATAAAAATATTGCACACCTATATTTAAGGTTTCTTCGTAAAAAAAGGAGCGCGCGTTATAAGGTGAATACACCTAGAAATTAAAATGCCTGCTTTAAAGTATAGATGCATGTTATATACACCGGTGTGCGTTATACGCCGGATTTTACGGTATTTAACCTTGAAATTTTGTAAGGCAGTTACACTCTCTCACAAAGCAAAATTAGCAACCTTCAACGCAATATAAAAATCAAAACTGAAAAAAAAAGAATGATTAGTATGTATATAACTTAACTAAAAAGATTTTTTTTTCCATATGCGTAACGTTGTATAAATCAGAAAAAAATGTTTAATGTTAGCAATGATTGAAATTATAACGAATAATTAAGAAAAACTAATATCGCTGTATAAACTCGAGCTTACTTTTTTTGAACAATTGTAAATTTGACTAACATGTCAAAAATGCATTGTATAATGCCACTAATAAAAATATCGATAATTTTAGTATCTATAAGCTAGTTTATAATACGAAGAATTTATAATTTTTGTAATGATACTTATAAACATTACAATGTATTTCACTTAGAAATTTAGTTCCATTCACGAAAATATGCCTTAAATATGATAGCTATATTTTCTCTTTTCAAATACAAAAAAGTTTATCTTTATATTAAAAAAATTTAGAGTCTCATAGGTATATTTTAAATGGGTAGTTGATGTATAATTCATACATTAATCCAAGAATATATTTATGTAAATATTTTGAATTTTTTTGGAAATGCTTTATCAATCGACGTTTCAATTTATATATTTCTATTTATATTTTCATGGTTTTTTAAAACTTTTTCTTGTTTTTGAAGCAAAAAAAAATCAAGTTTGAAATAGTATTACTATCAGTAAACATTTTCTGAAAATACAAAAATTATTGCAGTGAACCTGGGGTCTTAATAGTCGTAATATTTTTATAAAAACTAGTAGCTTAAATTGTTACTTTTACGATAGCAAATTTATAAGTTCAATAATCATGTTCTTATTTTAAATCAACATTTAACCATTCCGTGATTTTAAGTAGTAATAAACCCTATAGTTCATCATAATATTCCCACTAATATAGTTCATATAAATTTAATGAATAAGATATATTATGTACAAAATAATATTAAATTTATTAAAGTCAGTTCCCGAATCATAATTCCTGTACAACATAACTATTTATAATTTTAGTCCATTTAATGGATTTTGCCGAGTATTTACAAAAACTAAATGTAGTATTTTTAGTTAAAAGTATCGCATCAGACTGAAAGAAGGATATAATTTTTAAATTAAATTATTATGAATGAGTTCTAGTTATTTTAAAACATACAGCAAAATATAATTTTGTTATGTGTTATTTCAAACAAAATATAATTTTAAAGCATGGAATCCGTTACTTTCAGTTAACAACTATTTTGTTTCAGCATATTTTTTCTTTAATTTCTTCAAATTCCGACATCTTCTAACTCGTAAATCATAGTTTTTACTTTTATTACGAGGTAGCGAATTTACGGGAATATGCAGTTTTATTTTGATGGGAATATTTTCTAACCGCATTTTACATACTAATTGATCGCGTCTGAAGCAGTTCCCCGCATTCCATGCAAAATTCTAAACATTAATGAGCACGTGATTTACTCTCTTGCGAGAAAACCCTTGAATGGGAATGGAATCATGAGTCATCTCATTACGCTTTGTAAAGTGCTCGCCTTCCTAATACAGCGCTCACAAACCGTAAACTTCCGATTTTGTTGAACTCCCTGTATATGTAGCATTTTTTTTCATTTGAAAGACTTTTCTTTTACAAGATTTCTCCCGCCTTTTTTTTTATTCATGTTTATATAGTTTATTTTCTTCGCAAAATCCTCAGCGCTTTTTATTCTTTAATTATTTTTATCAAAACTTCCTAATGGTTTCTTCTTTAACTCAACTAGTTTCTGAATTTCTAAAGCACAACAAATCACGAGAGTGGTAACTGCAATAGAATATGTGAAGTACTAAAGGTCTGCATGCTAATTTCCTTCGTAAATCCTTCGTTTTTTTTTTTTTTTTAAAGAATGCAATCCCATTGAAAACTGAATAAAAAAGTTACTTTTTCTATCATACTGTAGCCCTATCTTCCCAACACTATCCATTATTTCTTTCAGCTTTCAAACTTCTTTTGAAGAAATCGCTGAGTATTTTACTATTCAGGACGAGTTTGCTTCTAATTACGATTAAAAAAAATCCGCAGTAACTTTATTTGCATATAGAGAATACGTAAGCAATTATAAAGGTTTAAATGGACACTTATTTCGCAAATAGGAAGTTCTTGGAGTATTTTTTCTTTATAAAATTAAACTTAAAAAGAAAAGTAAAGGAGCATTAGACATTCTTGAAGATAATAGGATATATTTTGAAGTCTCTTTAAGAAATCATTTGAAGGAAAATAAAAATACATTAGATGAAGGTAAATTCAGTTGTTTGAAGTGGATGGATGCTCTTCAAAGAACAAACTTATGGCTTGTATTATAATTCCGTTATTGAAAAGCAGAATTGTACGTATTGGTTACCTAAGTGCTTCTTTTGATTGGTTAAAGGCTAGAAAAAGTTGTGCTACATTCTTTAGTTTTTTTCTCCTCTGTAAAACAACTTCCAACAAAGTTATAAAAGTAAACGGGGTAACAATGGAATACTTTGACTATTTTTTTCTGAAATTAAATTTAGAATAATTAGAGTTATTATAAAAGCTTTATATATATTGAATATTATTAAAAAATCAAGGTTTATTTTCTTAATTATATTTTGTTCATCAAAGTTATTGTTGTTAGAAGAATCTTATTCCTACAGTTTCAAAAAAAGGTAAAAAAATAATGTATATCCATTCGAAAATATTCATTTCTTCAGATAGGCACATTTTCATTCTTTTTTAAATTGAAATTTTTTCCAAATGAAATGGTATATTCAAGTTAAGCAAAAATAAATTATATTTTTATAAGTTGTATTCAATAAAATTAGCATAAAATATCGAAATTTCTATATTTTATCGAAAAATAGTTTATATATTTATATAAACTATTTAAAAACTAAAGTTCCTATTAATCAAGTGGGACTATTAACAACACAAATCAATTATATTTATACGTACGAGTTACTTTATTTATTTGTCCTTTCACACCAATAAACGAAATTTTGTGGTTATGAAATTTGTAAATATAGTATAAAATTCAAAAAATACTAGAACAATTTACAGGAACAAGAAATGAGTCGTTTCAAAGGAACATGAATAAGATAAATGACGCTAAAATAAGATTTCTAATCAATATTTATTACTAGTTTATATTCATAGTTCAGGTATTCGTTAAAAGATGGCGTAGTATGCATACATAAAATGAAAAAAAAAGGGAACTAAATGTTATTCGTCGAAATAATGTAAGTATTTAATTTTATTATATTTAGTATTTTGATTCATTGAATTTCATATGTATTTAAAACAAATGGCACGATATTTATTTCATGCAAGGATAAATTGAAAATCTTATTACGTTTTAAACTCTAGCCTTATATACAATCGCACCTCCATTTTACGAAACTCTATTTAGTGAATATCTCTGTTTTGCGAACTTTTTCCTGGAACCAAGAATGATTTACTATTTTCTTCGTAAAATAAACTTCAAATAGCGAAAAGATTTTTCTGTTTAACGAAATTTTCTTTTGTGATTCGATTTTTTTTCTCTCCCTGTTTTAAAAATATTTCTGAACGTTTCAATTTTTTCTGTCTTTTAACACATTTTATGGAGATAAATGGCCCTGAACTGGTTCTACCAGGCGTCTAACTCACCTAGAGCAATAAAATTGCCGTGATTTTTCCAATAAAAAACTCAAATAAAATTTAACAGACTTTATCAGTAATTAAATTTAAGGACGCATGTGGTAATGTATGCTTAAAATTATTGGTTATAAAAAAATGTATGTTCAAAATTACTTGTAGACCAAAATTAGAAAATATCATTAAAATTCGTTAATTTTAATATTAAACTATTTTTAAAGTTGAAATTACAGTGTATTTATCCCTGGACAATGTTTTACCACATTGGTTTCCTTGCAGATTTCTTTGAGGTAAATTTTTTAAAATAAATAGATATTAATTGACAAAAATGTGTTAATAATTGCTTTTTTAAATAATACGTTGTGTTTATGGATTTAAAGTTTGGTTTATGTGGTTTCTAAAGCATATATTAAAAGATGGATTTCTATTTAACGACTTTTCTACATATTTTAGGGATTTAGAGACTTCATTAAACAGAGGTCTTACTGTATATGATATCAAGACAATCACATAAAATTTTAACGGGCAAGAAAAAATTGGGTATGATTGACCCTAAATCAATAACTGATTAACTTTTTTTAACTAGAAAAACTGGAAAACTTTTCAATATTTCTAATAAATCAGATAGATTTAAATCACATTTTAACAGAGAGATGAAAATAAACCAAATAAAAATGTCTTGTCTTTGTGTCATTAATTTTCATTAATGATTTAAACAAACTACCTCGATTTTATAAGCTTCGAATTTCTTTTAAATCTGAACCCTGCATTAAAACATTTTTTGGGGAAAAAAGGTGAAAAATAGCAATAAAATATATTCTGATGTAGTCAAGATTATTGATTTTGAAGAAAACGTAACAAAATAAAAAGGGATATAAGTCCAAAGCTTTCATTTCGCCATAGATAGTAGTACCTAGCTTTCAAAGTTAGTAAATATTTAAACAGTCAGTCGAGAACCAAGATGAAAAAAAGAATCTTATTTGATAGCATCTCATCACTTAAGATTTTAAAGGTAAACAAGAAGATATGCAAGAGTGGAAAGAGGAACTCTTCAGCTGAAGACTATGTTTCATCTTTTGATTCTGTTTCGCTTGCCTGAAAAATTACGAACCCTGTTTGAAAGAGAAAGTAGAATTAATTATTCTCATCCTGATACGAAAAACAAACTTAATGAAATGTATAAAATCAGACTTGATGCCGCCCTATTTGTTTCCAATGAATACGCATTGAAGCATGTCGAAACCAAGATCTTTCATCAGAAAGTTAATGAGTTAGGAATGTATTCATATGAAATGTTTCTTATTTAAATACGCTAGAAAGTGCATGAAAAATCTAAAGATGACTACGCTGTATCATACAATTTATTTAGTGCATTTCGTGATACTTTTCAAAAGATGCTTTCTAAGAATTTAAACGGTGTTTTTTAAAAAAAAGAAACACTTATTTTTACAACCGTAATGATTTACTTATTTTTATTTATCATATAATTTACTCTTGTATTGTCAGTCAGTGTGAAATATTCTAAATAAAAGTTCTATAATTAAATGTGCACTTAGAAGCTGTTCTTCATTTAAAGCATTGAATATGTTGCATATATTTTAATTAAATAAAATAAATAATAATGAAACATATTTACACGATGGTATTTATTAAAGAACTTTATCCTATGTATTGAAATATTATATAAATCTTTACATTATAGGATTATTTTAAGTCTACATATTAACTAATGTGAAGCAATTATTGTGTATTAAGTCAGCGTTTCTCAAACTGTGGGGTGCGATCCCCTAGGGGGGCACGAGATAATTGAAAGGTCGAAAACAAAAGATTATTTAAAAAAATTGTTAATTAACTGAAAGTAAACAAACAAAATACATTCTGACGTAATAAAATATAAAATACTCATTGCCACTGATATAATACACTTATAAATATGTCAGTACTGCACAATGTATTTCATAACTAATTTAAGAATTATAAGTTAAGAGCAAGTTTAATAAATACCAGTGACTCCATGGGCTCGTCATATATAAAACTATATACAAAATTTAACATGTATATTGATAATTTGCACAGTTTATAATTAATCACTTAACAACCGATTAAAAGTTACGCGATTCGCTCCCCAATGACACCGTTTTCTACGTAAGTGCTCGTATGTGGTGTGTTGGGGGGGGAGGCAAAAAAAGGAATAAATAAGCAAACTCTCTGAAATAAGTAAAACGATCGCAAAAAATGTCACCGTCATTTTATTCAATTTCAAAGCCATCGGAATAGTTTTAGTGATAACAGTGCATACAGAAATGATAGAACTGTGGAAAGACGTATATATATGTCTGAGGCAGTTAACACACTAGTTGAGCGCTTATATACGCTGGGGGCACTTAAGAGGTAAAAGTCATATTGTAGCTTTAGCGATAAATTATATTATTATTGAATTCAATATATTGTTATTGTATGGAGGGGGGCTATGAAAATTAGGATTGAATATTAGGTCGCAAGTATTGAAAGTTTGAGAAGCTCTGTATCAAGTATAAGATTGCAAAATTAGCTATTGTGGTGATCAATCTTAGTTGCGGTCCAGCATTAACTTCTTTAAAGAAACTCTGCGTATTTAAAAATTAACTACTATTCAGTTAAATAATTAAAAGCAAGGGAAATTGCATTTACAATTTTAAATAATTTGGAAATACAAATACTCATGTACTTTTAACTAAATTAATTAAGCTCTGTGATTTACCAGGTTATTTATTTTTAGTAATGTCAGCGATTCTGTATTTTGGCGTAGTGAATAGTTTTGAAAATAAAATAAAATGTGAAAATAATAAAGTTACTAGTAATTTTGAATTACAAAAACGCGCATCAATAAAAAAGTAATAAAATACGTGTGAACGTTAATTTATTTTTTTGAGAAAATGTATTTTCTAAGAAATAAAATAAGTCTCTATTATTTTATATAATATAGGGATTGAGTATCAATCACAGCTCAGCTTTGTAAGTTACATTATAAAAAAAGAAATTACACAAAATGAAAATCAAAGCATATTAGATTGTTGCTTAAGCTATATAGGATCACGAAATAGTTATCTTATTTTAATGAATAGAATGACATGTATAAATTAAGGATATAAATTCATTTTTATTAGAAGCTTTTGACATATACGTAGATATTTTTGTTCTTAAACAATATATAATTTTTTTAAACAAAAAAAATATAAGCCTTTTAAAATTTAAAATTCTATTTCCTGGAGATGAAAATAAAGCCTCTACTAAATAGAGATTTAAAACTTATTCAATCCTTTTGAAATGAATGCAGATAAAGTAACACCTATATTGAGCTTTTTTTCCTGATAATCTCGTTTCATTTCACCACATCAGAATATATCTTTGTGACACAGAAAATCTCACGTCGATGTAACATAAATTTGAATAGAGATATCATTTGTTCAGAAACTTTGTTCATGTGTAAACATAATCATAACTAAGCAAATACATGAGAAAACAAACATGCAAAAAACATGCCGATATTCTAGGCATTACAGTTGTCCAGGTAATGCAACTATACGTTCGCTGGTCCTTATCTCTCGTTATAACATACACGAAAAGTTTCCGTAAAATGCACGTTCGATCAAAAAGGTTTTCCACGTCCTTAAAATTGTACATATAAATAAACGACGGTTACTGATAGCATCGTGTTCCTAAAATGTTTTTCCTATATACTGCCGGTTTGCTTCTTTGCTGGAAAACATGTGTTGGTTTCTGTATTTGAGATTTTTAGCATTTTTTCATCTGTGCTCGAGCAAAAACAGTTCAACTTTCTTTTTCTAAGCAAATATTTTTTTTACCAAGATTTTCTTTTTTTTTTTTTAATCTTTTTGAATAGAAAGTTCTGATGCGTGTGTTTCGACGTAGGATATTTTAGTTGGACGGCTTTTCATATCTATAAGGGGTTTAAATACATTTTGGAAATTCTGATACTTATTATCAAAAAAGTTTTCGTCTTATTCTGGAAAAGATCAGGAATATATCGAAGAATTCAATATAGTTCTGTGATGCTTGAAATGCTACGAAACTTTTTGGATAGTTGCTTTCTTAAAAAAATATGTAAGCTACTTCTTGATTTTAATATGAAAGATTTCTCTGGATGTATACAAGATTTAAAGAAATACTACTTTTTTAATCTTCACCTGTGAATATTGAGAATTTAAAATGAAATTCTTTCCATATTAAATCACTTGCATTTCTTGCTGGCGATCAATTCCTTCAATAAAATATGCTTAGAGACCTTTAGAGTTTATCACTTATATATTTTTAATAAAATGGAAATGAGAAATATTTTCAAGGACACTTATCTACATAGCAATATCAATGATAGTTAGTTACAAATAAACATTCAAGGTAACGATTAATTAGTAAAATACTAAAATGGTTGAAACTATTCAAGTCATGTTGCCTTTTCTATTAAACTGAAGTAATCTCATTTCTAATTCAGTTAAAAAATATCAGGGAATTTTCCCTTCAATATTTTCACTTAACATCATTTAATAAAAATATTTTAAAAGGTATATTTAATAAATTTCTCATTATATTATATTTTTATTTTGACAAATTATAAAATGATTTAAGTTTAATCATTACTTTTACTTTCAAATCTCTTTTTAAAAATAGTCTTAATATTTTTTCTATGGTAATCGGGCTTAAGAAAATCAAATTACGGTAAAATAATATATTGCAAACTTATTAATAATTAATATTCCATAAATTAAGATGAAAGTGTGTAATTAGTATTTTTTATGTTATATTTTAAAGCAAGACTTTTTCTAAAGACAGAATTTATAATTTTAAACCTCAATGAGATTACTTTAAACTGCTCATCTACTTTAAAATAAAAAGAATCTAAAAGCTATTAATAAAATTAAGGCTTTCTTTAACTACTGAAGTAAAAACTCATTAACTCTCTTGATACAGTCAAGGACTTAAAAATGAAATATACTAATTTTTAATCATTATATATTTAATTCAAGCTAATTTTGTAGCTATATAATAAAAACTAATGAAAATTAGTTACAATGTGATCTCTAGTAGGATATTTTCCTAATTAATTTTAAGAGCAAAGAATAAATCTAAATGATTTCCTTCAAAATGCCTTCTGATCAAATCTAGTTAATGAAAGATATATGAATATAAAAGTCATAACCTAACTCAACTTTGAATATTTTTAGTGATTAGCAATATCTTTGTATATACCGTGAGTAAGTTTTATTAAATAATAACACATCTCTGTAGCTCTTACAAATATTTAGTCGCATTCAAGTTACTGTAGCTTTAAATATATCCAAGAAAAAGAAATACTTAACTAAACTTTAAACTTTTTCTGCCACAAGAAAAACTAGAGTTCTCTGACTTAATCAATGGGCTTAAATAAAACAAAGCGCTTTCTTATCTTTATATTTCATTTAAGAGATGCATCTTAATCTCTACGGAAAGTTGAACTGCCTGTTCTGAACACATGTAAGTTCATCCATGTCGCCAAGAAAGCCCACGGGGAACACCCTAAAGCATCGTATACATTTTTTTAAGACCCGAAAAACGTTTTGTTTTTTGGTCTTTCTCATTCTCCAGTACAGGAATCGATAACATAAAATACAGAAAAAAAATCCCGATGCTTAAGTAAGACAAAGTAAACTCTCTAATTCTCTTTCGTATAAATATTTCTTAAAAAAAATAAAATTACATCAGCAGTTTAGCTACTTTTAAGCGTACCAGTACTGTTGCAAATAAAAAAAAAACACATAGTCACAAAAGAAACAGGTGAAAAAAAGGGACAAAATGAAGCGGAAAGAAAAAAAAAGCTTTTTTCCCCTTCTCATTGTCGACGACATTAAAGCTATCACTTAGCTTTTCCTAGACTTGAGTATAATTGGACCCTTTGCCTTTCGGCTTTTGTTGGAAAAAAATTAAATGAGAACAGAATTCGAAGAGGGGTAGTCATCTTAAGGGTAATAGAAGAAGTAATAGTGAAGAAAAAGTATCCAGTAAAATATGAGGCACAGAAAGACCTTGGCCAAGGAAAAACGGATACAGTATGCTTTAAAGCATTGGCATTTTTTGGACGGTCCACAGATAGCTCGATACTATACCGATCAAGTTGTTTAATGGCATGTGTGGATCTTTATGGCATGAATTGTACTACGGGTTATTTGGTTGCTATTTCGTTCAGCTTTTTCTTCTTTCGTTTTAGCACGGTTCCCTAACTTTTCATTTAACGTATTTGTAATGAACAGTAATTATTTTATTTAGCGTGCAAATCAAAGCTGTTTTGAAATAGGCTAAAATTAAATCACGCGGAATGGGCTCAAGCCTTGCAAAAAAATAACTGTTGACAGGGTTAAAGTTCCAATGGTGTAATCTTCAAGTAATAACGATCCATTTTCTCTAATGGGAAAATATTTGAAGCTCTCATAAAGGAAATGTTACTTATAATTGCTTTTAATATTTGACAAATAACAATTTAAAGCATCGGGTTCGTAATTCAGGCATTTTTTTTATTGATAACATTTAGAAACCCTATGCACCACAAAGTGTCACAAGGGGGCTTACATCACAAATATTACAACACAAACATCCATGCCTTCTCTGGGATTCGAACCCAGGCCCTACGGCACCGTAGTTAGTGTCACTAACCACTATAAAGGATGGACAACGAATAATTCAGACATTGAGATGAATACTGTTGTAGTGTGTTTGTTCATTTCAATATGTAGTAAGGATTACTTATAAAAATCTTTTAAGAAAAAATGCATTGAAACAAATGCTATTTCCTGCATAGAAAAAGGATATTTCTAGCATGGTTTTTCATTATTTCTGCATTTCATACAAGCTTAAATGAACTAAAATGAAGCAAATGCAATTAAAAGGTTTGGAATTTGAGAAGAAAGAATATAAGTTTCATTCTTTTTCTTATGGCTTAAAGGTTCCTTGAAACAGCCTACCTTTCAATTTACCTCTGAAAATTTTAACCATAAAAAGACGGGTACTGCAGCATTATAAATATTGTTGAATGGTTTAAAATAAGTTGTGTTTAACCACTTTATTCATCCATCCCACTGGGTTAAATCAGTTCTGTGGTAAGCCAACATTTACCCTTATTCTTTAAAATCCTAGGCCAAATCCTGTGATATATATAATGGATAGAAATTCTAAATGCATTTATAATGAAAAGTTGCATACCTAAAGAAACATTCGAAAATGCCAGGATTATGTATAAATCAAAGAACAATTAACCAGTTACTGCAAGATTCAGGAATCAGAATATAAATATTGAAAATTGAAGGCTGATTAGTTGTGTCTATGTGTGCATTATCAATAAAAGTATAAAGTTATTTTAACTAAAATATTTATAAACTGAAATAAAGGCTGAAATTATTGGAATAATATTGAAAAAAAATGTAATTACCTATATAAGATAATATGCCAGAAAAAAACCTTTTTGGAGTATGTTATTTGTAAGAGCTATAGAATCATATCGTCTATGATTTGAGAAAGGAAGTACGTAAACGTAGAGAAAATTCATGCAAATATGAATATTTACATAATTTTTCTTCAAATTTTAAAGTACCATTTCTATTTATATACACACATATATATATATATATATATATATGTATACAATTGCTGAATTCTTTATACAGATAACTACAAGGGGTGATCAAATGAAAAGGTACGAAACGACACGGTGGGTACAAATATAGACTTTATTCAAAATATACACCATAGGCCTGAGCACAACGATCCCACTGATGAACAAGCAGCAGGATTCCTTGTTCCCAGAATTCCTGTGGCTGTGACGAGACCCAGTCCTTCACAGTGTCCTTGAGTACGTCATCCGAGTTGAAGCGTTTTCCTTTCAGGTGTTTCTTCAGTGGACCAAACACATGGAAATCGCAGGGTGACATGTCCGGACTGTAGGACGGATGGTCCAACGTCTCCCATTGGAACTTTTGTCCAGTTCCATTTGTGTGACTCTGGAGACGTGTGGACGCGCGTTATCATGGAGCAGAACCACACCCTCCGTGAGCAGCCCCGGTCTTTTGTTCTTGATGGACCTGCGTAGGCGTCGGAGTGTCTCACAGTACACATCGGAGTTAATGCTTTTTCTGTGCTCGAGTAATTTTGTGCTCGCATCATTTGGACGCCGCTTTTTATAAGAGCCTTTGCTCTCTCCTGCGCCTGCGGGCACCCGCGCATGATCCGATCCCAGTCAGAGTCTCCAATGGCCATCCCGAGATGTCTCACTACATTCTCCCTTGGCGGAATATGCAAATATTTAACTGTTTCATTTTTATGTCGTTTCGTACCTTTTCATTTGATCACCCCTTGTATAAATAAAATTAATTGATTAGTTTTGTTCTAGCAGTTTTTAATAAGACTTTTTTATATATTTTAAAATTTTTTTTCTGAATTGCTTGAAACTAGGAATATCTTACGTTGTATGTAATTTAACGACATCGTATGTAAATAAGGCTACTGCAAAATTGATAAATGAATATAAATTCTCAATGCGGTGCTTTAATAATAGTAGAGTTAAAATTATCTCTCTTGTCATAAATATTACTACTTACTATATTATCTTTTAACTGTATTTGAGTATTCTGTAAAATTAGCTTTATCAGTGTTATTATTCATCTGAATCAGATTAAGGTCGTCTGGCTAGTAGTTTATATTTAAGTTCCATCTTGTAGCAAGCCTTTAAAATGAATATATATATACTGTCATTATAATCCTTCATATAGATATTGAGAAGAGAGATAGACATTTTTAATTGAGCATATTTAATTTTCAAAAGTATATAAATAGATGCAATACTAATACGGTACTATATCAAATTATTATTTCTAGATACCACTGAATAATTTTTAGTTTTATTTTAAAATCATTCCATCCTGAATAATATCTTTTTTCTCATATTCCAAAAATTTTATTCTTCAATATAGAATATTACATAAAATTAGGCTATAATAAAAATACATTTTGAATAAATAAAAGTAACTCTACCAAAATGAACAAAAATATTTCTGCAGAAAATACTTAAATAAAAACGAAATATTGATCTAAACGAAATCTTTTTCTACATATTGAAAAAACAGAAATTTTTACAATTAAAAATAATTAATGAAATCTAAAATTATGTTACCTTCTGAATAATAGTAATATTTACTATTAATAAAATTTACTAAATTTGTGTAACAGAAGAAAAAGCATAATTTAACTCCCCAGTTCCTCTATCAAGTTTCTTTGTCAATATGATGCACACATTTCAACACCATTCTCCTTCACGAGAATTATATTTTATATAACGTAAATAAAAGATTGTTTACAATGTTAACGGTATTCATTATTTTAGTTAATCTCATTAATAAAATGTCTTTCAGTTAAGATAATTAATGAAGAATGAAACCAGACCTATTTTGAAATATTTTTAAAGTTGAATTCGACTTTTCAAAGAAATAATACAATTATTTCGGATTCAAACACTTTGATTAATATTTAATAAGTTCAACATATTGTTGTAAAAATGGTAAATGTTTGTCTTTAAGATTTTCGAAAATATTTTTGAGACCAAGGTCCAACTTAAGTGCAAGAGAGTTTTTGTTTGATGAATTTCAAAATATTTTAAGTACATTTATGCTAAATGTCTTGTTGTACAATCACGTGCACAAGCACCCGTGCACAAACATATATATTTAAATATATAATTATATTTCAGTAATAATTAAATTTTCGAGGCAACAAAATTAAACTCTAATTTTACAGTTGTATAGTCTAGTTTTAATACAAATATTTTTAGCATATATAATCAGAATATGTTTTAATTTTATCCATATATATTTTTGAAGCAAATATTTTTATTGTATTAAACTGAGATTATTTGTGTGAAATGTTTTTCCCTTTTAAAGTTTAATTATTATCTATTAGAGATACAATATACTATTTTTTATTTTGTTTAATGTATGAACGATTGTTTTATCATACTTCAGAACTTAATCGAAGATTAAATAAATGATAATGATATCCTACACACTAGAATTAAACAGCTAGAAAAACCATAAAACCAAAATGACTAAATAAAATAATAATTTTAATTAGATACCCAATCATGTAGTCATAATAAGAAATGATACAATAGCTTACTTTTTTGATGGTAAAGTATACTATCAATAACCACTAACTGTAATTAGCTTATTTTTCTGTATATATAATTTGATATTTAAGTAATTTTATCAAATAAAAACAGCTGTCATAATTAAAATTTGCTAATTATAATTTCACTTAATCAATTTTACAAAAGATAAATATTTTAGATAAAATATTTCTGGATCTATTTAATTGTTGATAAAATAATTCTCTTTCTCTATACTAAAAATGAAATGCTCTAATTAGACATGCAGAGTAAAATCAAAACAATTATTTTATTTATATAAATTATTAATACCTTTTAAGTCTGTTATTTGCTCTGGTGAAGGATGATGAATGATAAATTACGAAATCTTAATTTTTTTTTGAGATTCAATTATAAATTAAGAATGAAACTTTTTATCTACAGCCGAAGTAAATTCTCTGAAAGTTTGAATAAAACTCTTAACAGAGTTACTTTAAACAATTCGTCGAAGTAATTGCCTACGCAGCATTAAAGATAAATTCTTTAGATTGCAATCGAAAATAAAACACTATTTTTGGTTGCGGATCAAGTAAAAAAAATCACATAGCTGGAATCGTTTTCCAAGAATTTATCTCTTTGAAAATACGGTAAAACACGAACGAATTTCTAAAGATTTTAAAAACAGTTAAAATACAGTGGGGGAAAAACTTCTTTATAAACATGCACATTCATTAAATGTTATTTCTTCTTGAGTGTTAAAAAAAAGAAATGAAAAAGAAAAGATTGCTGAAAACGGAACCAGTACTCATGTCCTTTGAAGGAAATAAAATTTAAAAGGAATGGGGGTGATAAACAGCATTTTTAAGAATGTTTCTCAATGACTTTATTTCAAATGCAGATTCAATTCTTAACGTTCTTACTTTCCTACATTTACATTCCCAGGCAGCAGGTCTTGAGAAAAAAATCTTGACTTATAGCCCCCTCTTACAGTTCGGTATCGACGCGTAGGAAACCGGGTCATATGCGAGAGGGATAAATGAATAAAAAAAGGAATGAACGAGTGAATAACAGGCAAAAGTTGGTGTCAGGTGTTCTGAAGAGAGATCTAGAGAAGAAAGCTTATATACTGGGAATAGGATTGATTCCCCAAGTCTTTAAACTCCTTTTTTACCTTTCCACCTGCTCCTTCATCTCGAGATGTTTTTCACTCATTTATGAGGAATCGTCGCTTTATCTATTCTATTCCTTATTTTATTCTTTCTATTCATTCCTTTGTGTGTTGGTAAAGTTGGATTTCTCCTTATCAATTTAAATGTTCTTCAACGTAATATAATATATTTATCAGGATCTTGTAGAGCTCAATTAATATAGAAAGGAACTTGTTGAGGAGCATTTTTAAGGCATCATGATTGTATCTAGATTGCTAATACAGGAGTGTTTTTTTTATTATTATATTTAAAGTATGAACGTGTTTAAATGTTTGTTTTCAAGTAGTATTAAAAGGCGAAGATACATTCGGTGAAAATTATTTCTTCATAATAACTTATTAAGATTAAAACAAACATAAATAATAAAAGCAATCAATAAAATTATACTTGATGCATATAGCACTAGATTTGTCATTTATAAGTTAGTTAGTATTTTGAGCTTTTGAATTATCTTATTTATTTGAATTTAAACCTCCATCAATTCTAAGTCGCATACCGGTTTCTTAAAATGCTTTTATGAAAAAATAAAGAATAAAATAAAAATACAAATGTAAAATTTTTAACCGCTATCCATTATTTACAAAATTTTAAAAAAATCAAATGAGATCTAATAAGAATTGAATAATTAATTTATTTTATCATCATTAAACTTTCTAATTCATGCATAAATCGGCAATTACTCTAAATCCCAGATTATAATATTCAATTCCCCCATCGAAATAATTTCTTCACCTTCGACACTAAGCCGCACCTGGTTTTCAATACCATCAACATTGGAAAAAAGTGTGTGGCTTAGATTCGAATAAATATGGAAAAATGTGTTATCTTCTTATCAAATAGCTTATCTGTAAAGGTGTAAAGAGAGCTTATGTTTCATTATTTTATTTTCAATCATTTACATTCTAAATTCATTTCAGGCTTAATAAATTTATTTTAGATTGTTCGATTGTTAAAAGTGTAGCAATGAAAAATTTTCTAAAATATCTCCCGTTACACTCTTGTAACTTACTTGAAATATCAATTTCTCTTATCGTTTCTTAAACCTGTTAAATATGAACGAGGATTATTCAATTACATTGTTTATATATCCCTTTGCGAAATCGTACATTAATAATATCCTTAGATCTTAAAGATATTTTCGAATATACACACACAATGACACAATGCCATAATCCTACTGAAAATATGACAACCAAGCATACAAGTTTGATTGGAATTATTTTCATGCGAAGAAAATGGTGCTTCTTCTATACAGCATCTTTACGCAAGTTAAACACTTTAGCAAGATTTACACAGATTTATACTTATGATGTTTAATCTAATGAAAATTTGATTTCATACATTATTTATAAACGTTTTCATAACAAAATCTAGTTTGATTAATAAGTTAAAATAATTTTACTAATGAGAGATGAAAAAAAGTTACTAAACAAATATTAATTTAGTAATGGAAATTTTATGATTACAAAAGCAATATCAAGTCCACAAGCTAAAGGAACATTATGTTACTTATGAAATTTGCAAGGTTTACTTTTATTTTTGTATTTCAAATAGTAAAATTTCACATTAAAATGAATATTGTATCTACATTAACCGCTTCCCTTATATATTGTTTTGAAAAATCATCTCATTTTTTTTATTTTATTACTAAATACAAGGAAATGAAACAAAGCAAAATATGCAAGTTTTAAGTACAATTTTTAATTTTTTACAGGTGTAAAAGCATTTAGTTTTAACATTAATTTACTGTCCCGAGTTATCTCGGGCAAATTGGAAAAAAGTTAAATATTAATCTTTGTATGATAGTTTTTGAAACAAGGGACAACACAAAGTGATACCTTAGATTCTGTACATTCGTATCTCTCTGGTCTCTTTTCTTACTGGCTTACCTCTTTATACAGGAGTACAGAGTATACAGTCTCGTTGGATTAGATTTTTTTTCAGTAGCAGGAATAACATCCGGAAAATGCCCAGAGGTTAACCTGAGTGGTGAAGAACTAATGATGGGTCTTCCTGATGCGGCAAAAAACTCATCCCGATGATTTTCTAAACTTATTTTATCAGTTCCATTCTAAATTGCTTAGGTGATCATGAACCTCCTGTTTACAATACAAAGTGTAAGCTACATACAGAAGAATTACTTCCCCTATTTTTCAATGTAAACCATAATCACTGTCTGAAAAAATCATCGCATTCTCTATCTTATATCATCGCCATAATTTTATTCTTTTCTATGTAACTATCCTTCTTTAGACATTACTAATCCACAAGCCGACGTGTTCTCTACAATATGGAAAACACGTGACCTTTCCCACTAAAAAAGATCCACAAAACTTAGCAAACTGCCAATCAAAGCTGAATATTTCCTTTCATTTCCTCCAGACCAAGTAAAGCCATTATAAAACAAATCGTATTGACAAATTCTGCTTCGCCCGAGATTTCTCGGGATAATAATCAACTGCATTATATACGAACCCGAGATAACTCGAGATAATCAGGCAAATGGTAAAGTTTCATAAACTTCTTCCAATACTTAAGATTCTTTGGTATTATCCAGTTATAACCTTTCGCTAAGCTTACCAATACTATGTCAACAATGCCAATGCATTGCAGAAGTGAATTCTTATTATTTAAATTAAGAATATTTATAATGAGTTTGTTTCTTTGTGTCTGGAAAATTTTTCTTCCATGAGAAAAGAGTATTAAATGCTTGTTTTTTCTGTACCAACCATTCTGCGTTGTGCTTACCAAACGATGTGTTTCTTCAATTTTAACGGAAGTAAAGATTTCCTCCCAGGAACTTAGTTCTTATGTTTGTTTATTGAACTTTTACGAGTACATTGTTACGCTGAAAATGGATCGTTATACAACAAAGCCCAAACTTTGTAAAAAAGAAGAACGAGTTCGAAGAGTTCCGATCAGTTTTGAAGTTTTGGTCGAAGAAACGGTAACAAATTACAAGAAAAAAATGGTTGAAGCGCGTGATCCTACTTAGTTACCTACACAAAATGGTCCTTTTGCCTCACAGTTCTATAAGGAACGTGATCTACTCCGAACTGGAATAGGATCGGTAAGAAAAATAAAGAAGAAAAATAAATGAAAATAAAAAGTATATATCTAAGTGTTCGCTGAAAACAATTTCACAATTTTGAGCCAAAAAACTGAGAGGGAGATTTGGAGAAAAGTGGAATGCTATTGAAAGTTGAAGGAAGTAAAGAATTTTTCTAGAACTTTTGCAAAGTTTGTAGGTGCCAATTTTTCCCGGCGAAGAAAAAAATTTAAGTTTTGCAATTTTATAAAAAAAAAAAAACTTATGCAAAGGAAATGTAAATCTTATAATAAAAAAGCATGCACTAGCTGCATTTAAATTAATATTTATTCGAAGGTATATAAAACACAGACTCTTGAATTTCAAAAATAAACCCTAGATTTGAATCAATGATAATTTATGCTTACTTTATAGAAAATTTATGTTCCATTATCTTATAAAATTTATGAGGTCTGACTTTCAAAAAGATAATATGTTGCAATGAACAAATAAAGTGTTTTTAATGTTACCTATGACCAATATGTGTGCCTATTTTATGTTTTTTTTTTCTATTAAAAACCAAATAAAGCGTTATTTATGTTAAGGTATTTTAAATTAGATTATTTTTTAATCATATCATGTATCATTAAAATATCCTCCTTACATTTCCATTTAAATTATAATTTAATAATTTTATCTAAGGTATATGAAGATCTTATTCAGATGTTTTTTTTTACCGAGGTTCAAAATTGCGAGGTGTTCCCAATTACCCTCCTAAGACTTTAAAAAGTGACGTTAAATCAATCAATCAATCAGATTCTACCTTGCCTTCTGATCACGATTAAATGGTACAAAATCGTAAACGCAAATCTATGATTGAGTTATATAGAAAAATCAATCAAATTAAATGAAATTTATGAAATAATGGATATTAATCACGTTTTTGGAACTAGTCAAATGTCTCAGGTTATGTCCATTGGTTTTGTTACTGAACCGTTAGTTCAAACCTTACAGATACCACTTCCACGTAATTGGTCAGAAATAGATATCATAAAATGAGTATCTTAACCTTCTATTTCAGTGGTCTCCTCTTGAAAAGAAAACTGTGTATTAATAATAAAAGTTTATTTTAAATTATAATTATATGAGCATTTGATAAACATACTGATTTGTTAGAATTCCTGTAATTGATATTATTTTAATATTGGTCGCCCCATAAAAAACAAGTTTCGTTTCCTCCTAAGAGAAGTAAGGTCTTCTCACATTTTTATTAGATTCGTGTATTCTTATGTTTTCCTAGTGTACCTAAATTTCAGGCAGGGTTCTTATGATTATGAAATATCATGATTCTTCAAACTTTTCTAATGTCGCTGGAAGCTATGGTGGGTTATGAAAAAACATTAGTAAATGAATTCACAATAGCAGAATAAATATAATTGTTCATCTATCTCTGCAAGATTTTCTTCCATCGTAGATGATATGTCTCAATATATATCCTGATGGCATGCAAGTAATTTGTATTTAAAAATATTCCGTTCAAAAATAATTACTTAAAATATTATGGTATACCTTATCTTCGTACAATGTTACCTTTAATAGCTCATCGTAAACATGCATTTTCATCTTGATCCTGAGGGTATTTAATGAAACTCAACTTCTCATTCGTTAATTTTAAATACAAAGGATAAATAACAATGCCTTTTAAAATAAGTGTCATATTTCAATCTTCTAAATGGATATTAATCATCCAAATGCTTCGTTATTAGTACCTTTAATGTACTTATGAAACATAGGTACCAAAACTTCTCGGTACCAGAAATTAATTTGAAGTCTTAAGGCTAATAACCGCAATACCACAGACTCTATTGACTGTAAGTAGCTGAAGTTACTGGTGGTGTTGTTCCTAAATATTTCTGCTGACACAAAGGAATCAGATTTCAATCTCTCGCTTGATGGCAAAACAGTCCCACGAAACAGAAAGATGCCAGGGGATATTCGAGCCAATACCATTCGTAGAAAGAAGACATATCATCAGTCCTAACCTTTGGCGACACTTCAGAGATTTTATTGAACATTTGCCTCCCGATTTTCGAAGCACACCCTCTTCTCTTTTCGCAATCACGTCCTAGTGAATCCCCCCACCTCTTAGTGTCATTTGTGCCATCGATGTTTAAATCAATTTTCTTTAATAATATGCCGAACATAATTCGCTGTAGTCGCAGGGAAAGAACCGTTCAATAATGACGAACGTGGAGGGTTTTAATCAAAAATCGATAAAGCCATATTCGTTTTCGTCTTTCCATCCTGTCTGCTAGGCTTGCTTTTCCTTCCCCCCACCTAACAGCACTGATTTTCTAACTTGATTTTCCTTTTGCTTTCGTGGCTTACAGTGGAGAGTGTAGGGAACGACACCCTGCTCTAAATCCAGCTAATTTTCGAGCAGCACCGGATCGTTAATTAGAATATCGACTGGTTTTGGGGTTAAAAAGGAAAAGGCAAGCGGAAACATTCAAGCATATCGTGTCTCTCGATTTGTGTCGAATTTTCATCGTCGGTGTTGCGAGCCGTGTAAAATACCCGAATACTACACGTGTTAAAATGTAGCGATTGATCATTTCTTAGTCCTTGCTGGAATCCATATATGCATATATGCAGGCGTATTAAGAGTTTACCAATTTGGATTGGGTTCGCTCTTTTTAAATGTCGTGAGGAGCCTAATCGAATTTTTCTTGTTTAAAATATCTAGTCAGGAGAGAAGTGGGGCTTTGGGAATTACTCTCTCCTTTTATGATGACAGTATCGTTTTTTAATCAACCTGGCGAGCAGCAATTTCTTTCCGGAAGAATGACGTGGCTGGACGAAAATTGCACATGTTGCGGGGCATGCTTGTAAAACCTGACTGCTGTCTTTCAAGCAGAATGTCAGGCCATCTTTTTTCGCTGCTGGGAATTGATTAACTTTACGTTCTTTGGCTAATATCGTGCTTTTAAGTGCCGTGTTCAGTAAGAATGAACACTTCGTTCACATGGAAATTGTTGGCAAGTTGAGAACACAATACTTGGAAGCAATTGGTCTTTTATTGAATTCAACGCTATTTGGCCAAAAGTACTAAGCAACATTAACATTGTGAATCGAATATTTTTTAAACATAAATATAAGATGAAAATAATAAGTATTAAATAAAAACTATCTTTTTCTGTTTCAATATGAACAAACTTGATCTCCTATTAAAAACCAACGGAAGATGCTATTTGCATCATCTGACCATAGTTTTATGAAAGATATTGTCATTAATAAATTCTACAATGTTATGAATAAAATAATATTAAGAAAAAAGTAGCACGTATTTTGATTATGGCATAGATATAAAGTTAAGTCCATTGATTCTTTACTATTTGGAGATTATAAACAGCGAACCAAATATTCATTTGCAAAGTTATTGTCTATCCAGTCATTTCATTTTAAGGATCATCCTTGCACCAAAGAACAGCATTTCCTAATCTTAAACGGCTATAAATTTAAATGATTAAATTTAAGATGTATGGGAACAGTTGAATAATTAATTTTAATAAACAATAAATTAAATAATTGTAAACTGCTTGGTAAAAGAATTCAAGGTATTCACTATAAGTATTAATACAAAAACAGCAATCTGAATTTTTAATAGTTACGAGGGTCTTTTATGGCCCCTTTAAGATCCTATATAATGTGAGTAACTTACAGGATTCATGCATATATTTAAAAAAAAGATTATGAATGTTCTATCATTTCTAAATTATTAACTTTTGGTGGGGAAATCTTTGTCATAGAAATAGATTAAAATATATGTTGAAAGATCACTTGAAGAAAACGAAAGAAAATGTTTCAGTATTCGGTTGCATTTCCTTATCTTTTAATGATACATTTTAGCTCATTTTTTGAAATTTCTAATCTAAGTGAACACAACGTTGCAACAAACGTCACTTTACGTCAGTTCCTCCAAAGACGTTGCCCAGTGCTTAAAAGTAAGTATCGGAATAAAAAAGAGTTGCAAAAGAAACGCGAAAAGAACAATTGAAACAAATGTAGTAACTTTTTAACAGACGCGCGGGAACTCTTGGCAATGATAAAAACGCGTTGCAGGGGCATTGTCAAATTCAACTAGAAAAGCTTATTAGTCGATACGTCTCAAAGCTCTACTTGGGCACAACGACTAAGAATGATTGAGGAATCTCTTATCAGAGAGACTTGGGTAATGCTACAAGAGGGAGCAGCATTAATTAGTCGTTCATAAAAATGACGAAACTGGTAAGGTACTTTAAATGACGTCAGGAACCGGTCTGCTGATAAGGTGACGGAATATTCTTTCGAAATTTCTCATTCAAAGCTTTCTTTTACGTCCAAAAGTTACCAATCATTCGATCTTTTGGTAGTTTCAAGTATCCTTAAATGAACCACGCGGACAAATAATTCTTTTTAAAACAACTGCAAGGTATTTTTTATTGATGTAAAGACTTACGTGTAGTCGTTTAAAAATAGAAATTTTGCACTAGCTTAAAAATGGGAAACATGCGTATGCCATTAAAAGGGTATCGATACGATCAGGAACGATACATATTTGACATCCTGGGGGAAAAAATCTCATCTTTTCTGTCACATACTACTTTTTTGTGTAGTCAAAATCAGTTCTAAATTTAGTTTCTTTAAAAAATTTTAGATTTTTTTTAAAAAATTTAATGAAGCTTTTTTTTAAATTTATGCTATTTTTAAAATTATTGTTATTTTGTAGTGTTTTGGAGGTAAACATTGATTGAAAATAGATAAGATTGAAACAATATTATATTAAGTGCATTTTGTTAACAACAGACTACACACAATAAACATGGCTTAAATACGTAACATCATAATATTAAGAAGATAGATTTCTGAAAATTTCATATATAGAGATTAATAAAATTAAGAATAATTCTTGGATCACATTTTCAGACAGATTTCTAAATGGTTTTATAAGAAACTTTTCATTACATTTGTAATGTAACCGTTTATGAAAAACTAAAAAAAAAATTGTTATTTAGTAAAATGCATCACAGGGGAGTTTCTGGAATTGTTTAATATTTCATTAATAATATAGATTTTTTATTGATTAAATACATTATTAATTAGTCGTAGACAATTTTTTGTTAAATTTATTTCGCCAACACTTTTTGAGTTTGAGAGATTTTTTATTCTTACTATATTTAATAAAAATGTTGTACTTCGTTTTATTTAGTACATATCACTTCATTATAAAACTTTACGACAGTGGAAACTTTATTTCTGTATGAAACCTACTATAGTTAGTAGATTAGTATCCAATTTAACGCATGGGATTGAATGAGAATGCATTAAACCAAATAAAGTCTATGGCTGCTTAAGTGTAATCTATCTCGGTTCGGCTGAAAGCTGCTTTTATCTGAGCCAGTGCCGAAGGAAATCCTTCTTTTAATTACTAAAATATTCGTTGTTTCAAATTAACTTAATGTAGTGGAATTTAAGCAGTTAAAATTTGACATTTTTACTCTTCCTTTAGTTCTGAAGATAAATTACGATAATTAAACATTTCAATGGCAATTGAAAGATTTAGCTTTCATTTCAAAATACATTTAGTTTAGTATAATTTATCATGTTTGTCAAAGTATTCTCTGATCTTATATGATAGAATTTGTCAATTTTGATATATAAAAGGTATACTAACGAGAAAGATTATGAGCTGTATTTTTGGTGCTTTTATTGCGATATAATCAAAAATTGATCGATACTGCGTAATTAAATTACTCTTCTGACTGATGCTTCTAAATATTTTAGTTTTTTCTAGGTAAAAAAAACGAGGGCCTTTAATCTACTTTAACATTTTGCAGATTATATTATGATTGTGTTCTGGCCTATCTTCTCTCTGAAAGTCGCTAACTGTGTATTGTTGAAACACAATATGAATGACACAAAATTATTTTACAAAATGCAGAAACGCTATTGAAATTATTCCTAACCATACATCATTAATGTAAAACTTTAAGGACCTTCTTAAGAGATTTCTGCTTAAAATCATACAAAAGTTTGCGAAATCAGAATCATTAGCATATTTATCATATTAGCCCTCTGCAACTCAAAAACTTAGATTTAGTTCATTTTTCGTCTTCTAGATATAGCAAAAGCTTAAATACACGTATTTATGGATTTTTAATTTTTGTTTTATTATTTATGAAAAAAAAATACAAAAACAGGGAGTGCTGCCTTTTGTCAACACTGGATTAAAGGGTCTATAAGACGGTACATGATACGAAAGATGGAAGTTTTTGAAACAATTCCTTGGTTTTCGTGTAGCATACAGCTACCCTCGCATTTTTCACGTACATTTTGATTAAATACAACACATTTGGGAAACTTGCTCTGTCTTATACCGCCAAGGTAACCCAGTACCTTATTTGCCTTGTAGCACCATCTAATTGTTTTCTTTGGGTAATCGGTAATTTGCTCAAAGTGTAGACCACAGGCTACAGTGCCTGAATATGCTTTAAAATCAATCCTATAAATTGGGTGAGCGATCGAACGGTATGATGCCAACAGACTACACTATGCTACAGAGGATTAACTGCATATTTCAATATAGTGTATTTAATCAGGAAAAAAATATGTGGTAACATACGCAAACTATTTATTACTCGTTAGGTTTCTTTAAATCATGTTTACAAGGATTTAAAAAAAAGACCGATAATAAGTGTCGTATTCCAACCATTTCAAATCGTAATCATTATTCAGGTACACAGCCTTCCCAAAATCACCTATTTATTCTAGATTTTGTCTATCTATGTAAAAGGGGGGAAATTACATAGAACTTCTATGAGTCCATTTTCTTCTATTCTTCTTACTTGGAACGATAAAAACCATCATTCTTATTGTAGTACAGAATGAGTTTTGTTTTGAAAAAAATATAATACAAATAAGAATAAGTTGTATAAGTGAAAAAATCCCTTTTGAGAATTATATTTATTGTAGTTTTATATACATATTTTAGAAAATGACAAGTTGTAATTGCGAAATCTAAATTAAATTACATTTTTTTTACATTTTAATTAAAAATAAAATGATGAAATAAAAATTAACTGTATGCTACAATGTGTAGGGAAACTTTCTTTTTACTAAAAAAAAATGTCCTTTTCCATTAGTATTCAAACAAAGCTCCTGGTTACAAACTTGTTGAATTAAGTGAGTCATGTGATAAATTGCATCATTTATAGCATTCGAAAGGACATTTTTCAAGAACAGTGTACTTGAATAATTTATTGACAAGGTACTTGAATAAAAACGATGGGATCTCATAGGTACCCCTTTTTATGATAAAGACCCATGTTAAATCAAGCGTAAAACGTGTTATTTTTATTTCACAAAGGTTCTTGCACTCTTTGTGTGTGTTGAATACCAAAAGAAAAACGTTCTCTCAAAAATAGCAAATTACAGCTTAATGAACCTTAAAAATAACTCAGCCGCTTCAATCTTTTCACAAGGGAAGCAAAAAATTTTAATTTATATCTAATGCATTCCAAATTATCGATAAATAAAGTTATCGCCGTTGCTGCAGCTTAATGAAGTCACTTATGAAAGCTAAAATCTGCGAGGTTTAATTACACAGTTCCGAGTGTATACAACAATGCAAAAAACGATCATTTTGCGCGTTTATAACCGCTATTATTTTTGCGAAACTGCGCCTTATGAATCAGGTATTTTCATTATAAAGCGAAGCTTTATTTCGCAAAATAATTTCTGTTCACTCTTTATACTTTTTATACTTCAGTTTTTATACAATTTTTTTTATAAAATTCCTGAACGCGGTTTCTCATTTGTCTTACTAATTGCCAATTACGGGCGTTGATGTCATTTCTCAGATACCATTGGAAAGTAAATGATTTTTTCCCCTCGTCTTTTTAAAATATAGTTATTCTTCTAAGATAACATGTGTTTTGAAAGTAGAAAAAAAAAAGCGGATGTTCTCTTTAAAATATTAATAAATCTCAAAACTGTTTTTTTAATAATTAACATTTACAGTGATTTAATGAAAAAAACTCATTTTTTTATTCGCTGTAATTAAACTTACACCTGGAATTTCGATACCACAAAGAGAAAATTAGATTTCTGACAAACAACAAAGTAGGAATTTTTATTTTTATTTCTCTGTTTACCAAATAGAAAAAAGCCTTTATTTAGTTTTTCTTTTCATTATCTAATATATCCTTAATGCTGAATTCTTTTGATTTTATTTTTTGTACAATTGTTCTAAATCATTTTTTTAAGATTAAATAACAATGAAATAGCAAATATCTTTTTCTTTTTTTCTGATCTTGAAACCCTCGTAGTTATGTTATTTGATACTTTTTGTCATTGATGGAAGGAATATAAATATATATAATTGAGAAAAATAATACTTAGTATAATTTGCAAAAGCAAATATGCAGATTTTCCATTGCTAACACTTCTTGTATTCAATAATCATACCCGGTAAGAAAAATTCATTAAATCATATACATATACTTCAATTTGTCTATATTTAAGCATATATAGCATTAAATAGCATAAAAGTCTTGATAAAGCCTAGAAAATAGAATATATATTGTGACGAATATCACGGCTAATGATTAAATTTGTGAAATTCGCCGTTAAATTGTAATATATATTCTCGCAAAACATTTCCGAAAATGATTCTTTAATGAATAATACACATTTTAAAAATTAATTTTAAACTTATATTGATAGCTCATTCTGAAAAATACATAAAATATATATTTTTAAAAAATGAATATCAACTTTTATTTTGTTTAATGGTTTGAACACATATTTTCTATTTTATGAACAAGAAAAAAATACTTTATCCAAATTGTAAAATCTTAATGTGTGTGAATTCTATATTAATTTTAATTCAAATAAACATGGAAAAAAGCGACCTTTTATACATACAATGAAACTAACATTTGAATACGTTGTTATAGTATTTGTAACTATTTATCATTTATTATTACAGTATTTAGAACTATTTATCATTCACGTAAGATATAATTTCGATAAGTAAAGTCACTAAAACTGTCTATAAACTAATAGACATTATAAAAATAATCACTATGTGGACTTAATCATGTAACATGTATACTGAGAAGATAATAAAGAAATATCTAGATTCTATTATCTTTTGCTTTTTAACATACTGTGTAACATTGAGGGTATCGAAAATTTGTTAATAGAAAGAGGCGGCATCGATAAATGAATTAACTTATTTCAACACATTAAAAATATAGTTAGAGTTGCAGCACTAAATAATCAGTAGATCCATTGCAGGTGTGATGTATAGGCAGCCACGTACGGCAAAAATATTTAATGATGCGAACTATGGCCCGAAGAAAGGATAACCATTCGCTCTCGACCATTTTTAGCACAATTCGTTTTTCATTGGCAGTGCTGATGGCAACGCATGTAAATACGTATACAAAGGGAGAAAGTTTTGATGGTCAAGAAATCATCTGAACACCTTTTAAGGTTTATTGTTCGATCTCTATTGTGTGTAGAAAGGCGTTTTCTTGCTAATAAAGGGCATTCATAAGCCCTGAATAGCCATGGTCAGGTATAGTTCGTCATCGGCATTTTTAGGAGGTTTAATCAACTCGGACCAATGAAGATTGAATGTTGAGGGTCCAAACAATGCCAAAACCTCCAAAACCATGATGTTTCGTTTTGCTGCGGTTTATCCTAGTAGAGGTAGGAATAAACATGTTATCACACCGATATCAGTTTCGTTCGCAATGACTGTTATTGCTGAAGCACAAGAGTGATTCATTAGAGATACAGTTCGTTAGTGCACGAAGGAATAACTTGATACAATGCAAATAGTAACATCAGTAGTATTGGATAAAAAAATAGTATCCTAAATGGCACAATGACTGCATCCCGCTCGATATCAACCAATGCGTATTTTTTAAAATAGATATGAGTACATTCAAGATGCCCCGCACTTATTGCGGAAAATCTAAAAAAATGGACAGAGGGCTCTGCAACCTTTTCTGAAGAATTCATTCAGTCCATGAGTAATAACATTCCTCTTAACTGCTCTAGCATCCATCAATCGCAGCACATTGTTTTTATATGAGCATCTTTGACAAATCTGGTGTTTCATGGATGGTTATAAGTGACTGTAATTTGTAATACTCTACATAAGGTTCAGCCTAGTTTGCTAAATGAGGTCACGTAATCCTGCATGTTCTCTTCTTTTTGATAAAACTTCTCTCATTTGTGCTCTTTTGCCATCTTTGCCCATACATGTTTCCTTTCCAACGATAGACTTTAAAACAAAGCAGCACGAGTCTGCAATTGATCCTTTATATCATACTCACCAAGTACGGTACAAATGTGCTTTCCCTGCATTTTTCATAAAAGATGTGCTGCATATATCCAGGTGTTTATATCTTTTTCCTGTAATTCATTACTTAACATTGCATTCTTACTGTCATGTAAATTGCATTGCTTATAATTTGTGTTTATTATAAATTAGTTGTACTGTAAAAGTTTAATTATCAGCATTAAGTCGCATATAAATTATTGCATTACAACATACAATAATCCTAAACACCAGGTCTAGACAGCACCAACTGTCAATACAGGGAATGTCAGGCAAATAGTCATATAATTACTAAGTTGGCAATCGTGTCAAATCCGCTCGCTGAAATAATTTATCCTAACGTTCAGCGTGAAATTCAGAGATCATCGTTATCCGACAATGTCCTAATCCGTATCGTCCGGATACCTTCTCATTAGGCGGCACCTCAACAGATTCTCCAAATTGCATCGATCCAAGTTAAAATCAGAGCAGGGCTAGTTGGTCGCAGAAACTGGTCAGCTTCGAAACTTGGTCTGCTCAATCAAATAATATCTCAATCGCGCGCGCGTAAATAAGTTAGTTCGTGGTCTCTCTAAGCCAATCGTTTCTACGCTTGCTAAGAGCCAGATTAAATTATTGCGGGTATTGTACGAACCCACTTGATATACATATTAGAAAATGTGATCTTATCGAAGGATGCTTGGATAGATTCATTTTGATTTTCTCTCTGTTTGTTAATTATGTTTGATGATTTTACAATTGTATTTGGAAATAGATGTTTATAATCTTGTCAATGGTAGTAAAATAAGCAAACCATGTATTGGAAAGGATATTCTTATTTGTATTATTTATAATATTATTTATATATGTGTATTATGTATTTATGTTAGAATAACGGTTTTCCTTCTGGTTTCAATTCTAAAATAATAATTGAATGCTGTGTACAATGATTCGATCCCGTTTGGAAAAAATCCTCTTATTACAAAAATTATGTAGTTTTATTTGTATGAAGTTAAATACCTACACCATTGCAAAAATATTACATTACTAATCTATTCCTAGTTATATTAAATAGTTTAGATACGGTAAGTAATATTTCGCTCATAGAATATATAAATGTTTTTGTTAAGGTTATTATGAGATAATTGTTTTAATACAGAACATGAAATTTAAATAAAATATTTTTTTCTTTGTTCTCAAATTCTCAAAACATAGTTCCTCATTACATTCAAGTTTCAATATCTTTTGCGCTGATTTCGATAATTTTCAATTGTTTCTAGTAGTTAAATGAGAGAGAGAGAGAGAATTTACTCCTTAGAAATTCGGATTCTTTTTAAATATAGTCACGAAGAATAATTATTTAAAATAAAAATAACTGATTATGTCGCAAATAAAGTATTCTGATTTTTTTTGTCTTTATTCATATGCTTTATATCTTTAATATTTCTGAACAACAAGAAATATATTATGCTTTTCATAGGGTATCTTAGATAACAACGTTTAACATTTTTTTGAAAAAATTAAATTTATATTCTATGCTCATACTGACAAATAATTATAATTGATTAGATATATTTTCTTTTTCTGCTTAAAATTATTTAAATAATTTATCCAGTTTTATTTGATGAAAATATAAATATTATTTTTTTTTATTAAAACAATGGTACTATGTAGTTAAATCTTAAAGAGCTTTATGGAAAAGATAAATATGTTTAAAGAAGCAAAAATTTCAATATTTTATTGCATAATTTATTATTTGAACATCCGTTGAAAATGTAAATTAGATTTTTTTGTCACCATTACGTCAGAAAAGTTAAATTATATATATTCCATCGATCTACCCAATAAGAGAAAAATTCTCTCTAGTTACTTTATTTATGTATTCTTTTTACCATTTGATTTTTTTAAAATACGTTAAAAACTAAGAATTATTCAACTTTGAGACATTTTATAAAAGTCCAAACTTTAAAAGTGATACATCAAAAGCAGAGTTAATTTTTTTGTCATTTTGAATGGAAGAATCTTAAAAATAGTAGTTTAACCATGGAATTATTCTTTCGTCCTCATTTCAGGTATGTATTCCAATAATTACATTTATATATATATTTTAATAAAAAATTTTAAGAATCTTTAAGCAAAAAAAAAAAAAAAAAGAATTCAAATATTTACTTTTGTAAAAAATGAAATGACACCCCCACTATTTATGTTTATTCCACTTTAATGAATGGAAACAGACTGTACACATTTGTAAATTTACAATTCTTTCTTCTCACTTACTTTATGCAGGATATAGCTATTCTAAAGTTAATATCTCACTTATTGGATTTCCTTTCTAGGAAATTAATTTGATTTTTTCGTATGGAATTTCTCATAATTGAGCCTTTCACAGTTGTCTTTATACCTTATTATTAAAATGATACCCTTTGTTAATACCATAAACTCATATTTAAGACAATAGTTAAACTTTGCTTTAAGAGATAATTATCAAGATTAAAAAAAAGTTTGAAACTAAAGCATTTCTTAAGAATTCCAAAACGTTGTGAAAAATTTAACCAGCGTATATAAGTGATGATTCAAAGAAAGCACGGGAAACTTTTTAGAAAATAGTTTTTATTAAGACACACACACAGCCATCGAACACATCTTCACAGGAAAACAAACCGATGCCAAATGTGACGATTTTTAATTGAATTGTATATATATTTTGTCATGGTTCCATGTTTTTGGTTCTTCCGGTCTGATCTTAAGATTCTTGGGATTTATTAGTCTTCTTTTTAATTATTTACTGCTATATATATATATATATTATACCCTAGTATTTCTGTGGCTAAAACTATTCTATCATGACTATAGTTATCTTGGTATATAATTATTTTTTTTGTATATTTCTGTAATATATATATATATATATATATATATATATAGCAGTAAATAATTCAAAAGAAGACTAATAAATCCAAGCATCTAAGATATTCATATATATATATATATATATATATATATATATTATTCCATAACTGCTAAATCATCATTTTTAGTTCATGTTTCGGTTGGAGAGTAAAACGTAGAAAAGTACTGGGGAAGACCAGAAAAATTAATGAGCTGGGATTGGAATCTGTGATGTTTGAACTACCTTTTCAGCGAATGTATTAGTTCTTTAATTTGATACTCTAATATGTACGATGAGAAATAGAATTTTGTGTTTATTTTATAAATTAATAATCCTTTCATGTATAAGTTTATTTAGAAACCTATACTTTAATTGAATTGTGCAAATTGAATCAAAATATTACTGCATGAATACAGTTATAATTATTATAGTGAATCCTCACGGTGAGCATGACTAATAACATCTGCATGCTTCATCGTATTTTTTTTCATAATTGGTAAAAAAGAGCAAATATATTCTGTTAATGTTGTCAACAGAAATAGTAGTGTCAGTTAAATTTTAAGACATTAGCCATTGAATGATAAAATGAAAAAAAAAGGTTTAATATAATTTACATATTCAATAAATATACTCAAAAAGTTCATGGAATGATAAAACTATTGTGTTCTAAAATCAATAGAAGGAAAAAATTTTATAATACATTTTAGAATAACGTAACAAAAATATTGTTTATTTATACAGATATAAAAACTTGTTTTATAATATCATGTACACAGTTAAAATTCGAAACATCGATAGAAAGAAAGACCTACACACCTGGTCCTCCATCAACTTCATCTCCTACATCTGCCATCGTACCTTTTGAATGATTCTTTTAATCAACGAAAAATAGAATCTGCAATCATTTCGCATTTAATTTTTTCCTGTTTGCAATCTTTGAGGGTTTTAAAGGAACAAAAGTGTCTTAACATCCATTTCATCTATTCTTTTTCTCTTTATTTCCCTTCTTCACTTTTTCATCATGTTCTTTACCCGGGAGGCAATTGTTCCGTGACTCTATTTGAGAAATTTTGCTCTTTGCCCCAAAATTTGTCTTAGACTATTTTCTTTCTAAATGAAATGTCCTATTCGAAAATGAAATAGGAGCACTTGACGCCAAACTCATTCATCAAATTTCAACTCTGATGATTTTTACCCCTCTTCTCTCTTTTCAATCATCCCAGAGCATCTAGACATCTTGGAGAACATGAATCACATAGAGTTTAATTTTCTAGGTTGATTTATCTGTAAAAAGATAAGACGAAAGAACAGAAATAAAAAGCAAGGGCTAACTATTGTATATATATATATATATATATAGTTTTCGATAGGTAAAAATAATCTGAAACAAAATAAAGGTTTGCTTAAACACTATAACAAATAGATTAGTTTTATTACCAAAATATTGAATACATTTAAAAATAATAAATTGTACACATTTTTAACTAAAATTTAAAATAGCGCTTTTCTGGTATTCTTTAAAAGCAATGAATGATTAACATATCCTACAAACTTAAAATCACTTGAAATGGAAAAAAAGGAATTCCAAATTATTTCATGCCCTTACGATTATAAAATGAGGCTTTTAACCTGTTGTCACATATCAAAATGCTCACAATCTGATTTGAAATTTTGAGTAACATTTTCCTTAAGAGGGAATAACAAGATTTATAAAAAAATGTCTCATTTAATGCTTTTCTTATTTTTTTTACTTGTGTAGTATGTATATCTATTATTTAAAACAGTTTTTGGACTTAAAACAACACAAAAAGCTAAGCATTTAAATTTTTAAAGAAAATTTAAAAATTCATGAAGCGAGTTAAAAATTTAACTCCTTTCAGATAACAGAACTACATACATTAAATCTGATTTACAAGTACGTAGAACTATGTATAACAAAAGTTGACTTAAGTTTTGTGATAACATGATTGATATTCATAAAATAAATTTTTTTATGGCATCTTATTAAAAATTTCTTCAAAATGGCTTAAATTTTAAATTTAAATGTGCTTAAAAAATAAATATAGATTGGATTTAAAAATGCATTACAATTTTTGTTACATGTATTAATAATAACAGTTAAAAAATCAAAGCATTTGGCACAATCGAAACACCTTTTAGCATTTAAAATGAAGAAAAACTAGTATTTTTCTTTCTGAGAAAAATCAGTTTAAGATTTTTATTTGCACTTGTGAAACGATTAAAAAGAAATATGAAAGTTATTATATTAACTCTAGGTTGTTGTTTTTTTAACTCAGAAATATCACATTTAGAGTGATTATTGAAAAATATGTAAACAAATATAGGCTAAAAAAAATTTATTTCGTTTTTAGAAGGATTTTTTTCGATTGAATCTTACTATATTCTCTTACTAATAGCCTGATGATATTTTGCTGTAGTTAAAAGGAAAATACTTTCAAGAGTTCTTTTGATTTTTTATGTTCTTGAAGACTATACACTGTCATCTGTGAAGGATATATTAATATTGTGCTATTTTACTAACTTTCTTTCTAATCATATAATTCTTGGATTTCTGTTGGTCTTTAAGTGCTCATTCATTTTAAAATGATTTTAGTTATTATTGTACAGTAAGAAGTTATTTAAAATGACATCCTCTAAAATATGAGAAAAAAAACTTATTAATTATTTTAACTCCTAATTGCCAATAGTTACTTTTCATTCAACTTGAACTGATTGTGATTGCTTAAGATTATTGTTTTGAAAATTTAGTGGGAACTTTTTATGCGTGTGTGGTGAAACAATCATGTACAATTAAATGAAATTTCAGAGAAAAATATAAATGTTTAAGAAATCATTAGAACAAAGATGATATAGCTTTTTTAACATTAAAATAATACCACTACTTTTTTGGATATTTTACACAACTTCTTTAAGAAATACATTCATACTTATTTTAAACATATTTTTAAAATTATATGAATATATATCTTTCGTACTTCACTGATTAGTTTTTTGTTAATCTAAGCCTTCAGGAAATGAAGCACAATTGTTAAGCCATGAGTTTACTGGTAACATATTAAGTGAGAATCTAAAGTAAAACGAAGTGCTTATATTAAATGTGAAAAATAGAATAATTCAGTTTTACCGCATCTTCGTGATAAAATCTAATATCTTACTTTTTGCGTGAAGTTAGGATGAAATTTTACACTTAAACTTACAAAAAATATGAAACAAGCTCTGAATATCGAAGAAACAATCTTATAATGAGTTCTCATTAATCTTTTTATGGTGCTTAACCTTTTTTACCTATATATATATATATATATATATATATATATATATATACATCATTTTGAATTCCCTTATTGGAACATATATCTATTCTTCTGTTTCATTTTCTTCTTTGCTTATGGAACCTTAACATGCAGGCATTTCGCATTACAAGATGCTGTATTTCTTTAAAATTTTCATTCAGTTATTTAATTTATTCAGAGATACATATAGTGTCAGCTATTTGACGTAAGAATCGTGGCCGCAGGAATTTTGACCAGATATCCATTTTAACTGTAAATAATTTTTAATTTCTATATGACTGCCATTTTTTAAAACTTTTTCTTAAAAATTTTCCTAATATTACACTTTTTGTTTTAATTTATTATTTTTGCCTGCATTACTGTAAACAATTAGAAGTACGGCTACTGGTAATTTTGATTGGACCCAGAAACTTTTATTTGTTGCTTTATCTTTATAATATCATGGTTATACACGATATGCAGATAGAAAAACATGGTGCACTTGTAAGAAGGGGATAATAAACTCAATTTTTATAAAGAATGTATATATATATATATATGAAGTAATATATGAGTTGCTATAGTGCTATTGAAAAAGAAACACCTTTTTAAATAGAAGACCCACTTTATTTAGTTCAGTAAAAAAAAAACTCACAAAACACAAACATAAATTAGGCAGTAAAACATATACAGCAGCACAACACAGGCGGTTTAGATAACGTTCACGAAAGCAGCCTCTATTCACACTAGAGTTTTCATCTATTTATAGTCTTAGTCAATCGGAAGCCATTAAAATCAAATGATTTCTGGTAAATATCTTTTCTGATTGTTCCGAATACGTGGGTGATGCGTCATCCTGATTTAAAAGCGCTAACCTTCTAGGTTTTTGAGAGATAATGTCATGGTTAGCACCGGTATTCTAATTAAAAAATTTTTTCCGTGAAATCTTTCAGAGCTCAAAACCATTATGAATTAATATTCCTCCAGAGAAAATTTAAGTGGATCATTACATCTCTCTTTATATATCTATAGTATAATAAAATAAATTAAAATAATAAGAGAGAAATTGTAATTCATACAAAGATAATAAAGATTGAAATTGGATTCTAAAATACATATCATAATGCGCCAAAATATAAGTAAAAATGGTAAAAGAGAATATCGTACTAAAATTGGATAAAAGTTACAAGAATCAGAGGTGTAGAGCTATCAATATTGAAAATACCGACACAGTCTTTGGACTAAATATTATGATTCTAAAAGCTGTCACTGAAATAGGCCAGTGAATTAGGATTAAGCAATGCTTTTTGGATCCCCTTTCCTCGTACAGCAGAAATTTTCAACATAATATAACAAAAATATTGAGAATAGAAATGTTTCTCATGAGATGAATATTAAAAAAAAAAAATTTTCAAGAAAAAACAAGATAAAAATTTACATGAAAATATGCTAACTATTAAGATTTTAAAAGGCGAAGCATCTTAGTCGGGAATCGCGAGCTAAATGACGTGTACAAGATAAAGCAAAGAAGGAAAAAAACAGATGCGTTATATAGATAGTTTTTTTTTAGAACTAAACTAAGCATTTTTTCGTTATCTTTATAATAATAATCTAAATTAAAAGAAACAAAAAAAAGGCGAAAATAATATAGAAATATATTTAAAAATTTATTTAATTGGATAGTTGTAATCCAGACAATTTTTGCAGAATTTCTTACAATTATCATATTTTAATTCATTAGCAGTAATTAAATCATTGTTTCCTTTTATAAAATCTAAGAAAATATTTCTAAATATATATGTGTGGGTTACTACACCAGATAAAATACATATTAGTGTATAACATTGTATAAATTGCCATACACATTTAATTTAAAGTTAAAAAATTTATTTATGTTACTGAAGTATCTTAAAAATTTATCTCCATCTATATAAACCATAAATAAAAAAAACTGTTTTAAAGAAATAATTAATGACAATTAAAATAGATCATTTAATATATTGAAATGCAGTAAGTGAATACATTTTTTATGAAAAATGTTTACGAAATTAAAGCGATTGAAATAATTTGAAATTGATTCAAAGAAAAATTCGATGAACTCCTGTAAGACCAGTTTGTGCATAAATATTAAATATTTGTAAGTTTTATGCTTTAAGAAGTATGTGTATAGGGTTTTAAAGACATTTATTTGAATTTTTAAATAAATAAAAAATAATTTTAAGCTATTCTGTATTATTGAGAAATATTATCAAATGCAATTATTGATATTGTACTTGATAATATTTCTCAATAATACAATAACAAATATATATTACCCGTCAGAAATCTTTATTAAGATTTCGTACAGGTAATATATCATGAAAAAATATTATTATATATATTCAAAACGTACTAAGTTTAATATACTTTAGTACATTTTTGTAAAAAAAATGAGTTTTAATTTTTAATTTCAAATCTTAAGGTACCGATTTATTTTATGAACACCCTTTTTTCCGTGTAATACATACAGTAAGTACAGAGCCACAAATTTATCTTATTATCACCTAATTATATATAAGCAATTGAATGTATTTCATTCCATTTCAATTTAAACAGAATTTATAGACGCATCAAACGGGTTGGATCACTCTCATTCATGTAAAATGTTCTTGATGCTTATTCATAAAATACGAGCTCCGAGTTGAATATTCACGCTACTGTCGAAATATGTTTATGGTCTTTCAGAAATCACGCAAGGAAAAATGTTACTAGCTGTACGAAGACGAATGGCGAAATATATATATGCGCGCACAAATGGTGAAACCACTCTTTGGAAAGATGTATACAGCATTTCTGAACATATAATTTAAAAATAAATAATAAATAAACATATATACCTTTCTCAGATATAAAAAAACATTAGAACGATAAATCAGTGGATGGCAGTTTCCCCATTCTTTACGTTCTGAAAGCCTCGCTTCACCTTCACTTATGGTTCGATATGGTTGCGTGGTCGTTCAGCTTGAGTTCCGATAACTCAACTATTGACAACCAACTGCCAAGTCTTCGGGAAACTGCGTGGTATTGGCTGTCATACCAGTGGATCGGCCTAGATATAGTCACACCATTGAATCCAACGATAACAGCTCCATTATTGCTTCAACTAGTACGTCACACCAATATGAAGACCAAGACTACTAGTACTAGATTCCATATTTTCTTCCCAACCGACAATTTTCCACTGGACCATAGAGAAGGGCCATCAATCAAAAATACTGAAAACAAGCCACAGGTGTCAAGCGAAAGCTGTGTGCAGAAATTATTATATAAAGTACCTGTCATTATCTACTACATAGATTGTTAACATCGTCAAAAACTGACATGGTTTTTTTCTCGCAAACGGAAAAAAAAAATACTGCACTGAAAATACTACCTCATTATTATTGCAGTGTGTTAGTCACACATGATACAGAGAGGTAAAAGCATTTGAGGGTAGTAATTTTATTTTAAAACAAATTCGGCTACTTTTATATTAGGTATTCATAAATATTTATAAGTATTACTCTCACTCTCTTTCTCTCCCTCTTTAAATGTATATACTCATCAACACATTGATAAAAAATTCAGCCTGATTATCTATTTGAATTACGTGATATATTATTTATTTTGAGTAAAGTTTCTGTAAAATGAAAACAAAAATGTTAATCATTTAATATGTTCAGTTATTTGATTATCAACCGTTTTATTTCTTAAATAACGTTCATAAAGATGTATTAATTTTATTTTTTAATTCTTTTTCCTACTTTATTTATAACACCTTCCTTTTTTTATAGATATTATTATTATTTTTTTCAAAATGCTTCTCTTAGCTTTATTTTTTATCTAAAAGGGGGCGTGGTCAAATTGTCTAATATGTTTGTTTACATTTTTCAATTGAAATTTTTTCCAGCTTCTAACTTTCAGGCATACAAAAAATATATATCAGTCGAAAGATAATAATGGAAAAAATATGCCTAAATAAAAATTTTAAAAAAAAACGACATTTTGGTCCTTTTTAGGGTGCCAAGTCCACTTATGCAAATTATATTGGCGTTATATGGTAAAATGTGATTGAAAAAATATATATAAGTTTATTTATTCTTCCAATTTTTAATTTAATGAATTGATGATGTTTCCTTCTGGAAACTTTTTCGAATTGTATTTTTATTCGTTATGTTACTAATTAATACACACTTTCTTTTTCAGAAATACTATACAATACAAACATTATTTCCGTTTTAAATCTTAATTATTTAATAAGTAATGAGAAATTCAAAAATAGTTTTCTCAAAGTATTTTGCATAATTTTATTTAATTTTAAGGGAATTCAATAAATAAATAAGTAATTAAATGAGCTATCAATTAGATTTTCTGATTCAGTATTATTCTACATTAAAATGGAGCCCTTATAGTTGAAAATATAATAAGTTTTTATTTTATTCAATTGGGAGTGAATTTGGTTATAAGCAGAAGGCATTGAACTTCTCTTTTCTGAATGAAAAACATGTGTCCATAATCATCGTACTAAGTTCAAGAAATAAATTAAGAATAAACACTGAATGGGATATGTAACAATATCTAAAATAAATAATTAGATATCGTTATTTATGATTTCTTTATAGAATTTAAAGTGTACAAATTTTTATTTTTTCAATAAATATTAGCATACATATATGTATACATATATAAAAATGCTTCGCGAGTATTATGTTAATAACAATGACAAAAAGGACAGCAATAATTACACGAAGGCTAGTAAAAGAAATTTCTAAATGCTAGCAAAGAGAAAAATAATAGAATTGAAGTTCATCGTGACTGTAATAGATTGTGTATAGGTGAGTTGTGCTACATAATTTGGAGTACTGTGTTATAAGCGTCAGGTTTGTTGTTCTAGAGCAGGAATGGGTAAACTTTTCCACAGTTTACTTGCTACTTCTAATTTTTTTAAAGTAATGCGGTCAACCCAATAACGTAAATGTGGTAAGTTAAGAAGCAGGTTTAAAATATTTATTATAGCCTGATATTATAAATTAGCAATATGTACTTATATATATATATATATGTATATACCTACATAACTAAAATAAAATAAACTTACACTTTTCAGACCGCATTTAAAGTAAAACACAAAATATAAGCATAATAACAGCAACAAATATAATTATATCAAATGATGCATTTATTATCAAACTATTCAAGAAACATTAAGAAATAAAACATTTTCATTTAATGTTTGTTCTTGTAGTTATAGTCATTAAAGACTTTGTCTGCATACAGTCACAGCCAATCTTGAATACTTTCATATGTAATCCCAAAGTGCTAATCTTCAGGTGGCTAGCCCAAAATGTCTTGGTAGTCCATATGTCGACCGTGATCGACTTATTGCCCACTCCTTTTTTAGAGTACAATTAAACGATTCGTGTTAATATTTTTTCCTTTAGAGACGATGCATGTGAAGTGTTATTTCTCATGATATTCTGTTTAAGATAATTTTTGTGAAATTAACACTATTCTAGTATAATTAAGAAGGACCTATTATGATTTACGATCGAATTTATCTATTTTATGTTTTTTATTCAGCTTATATAAATTCTAAACTTATGAATATATCAATGTAATGCGAAAGCTAAGCAAATTCATGTGATTAATTTTTCATGTCATAATAAAACATTACATGCAACTAACTACATGTGGACATCGTACATTCTGAAATATATAGGTTAAAATGTTGGGGATGTATGCCTTATTTAAAAAGTATATGCATAAAATGAATTATTTTCTATAAATTCGAACAGCTTTCTATATATCTTCTTACACTCAATTATTACATCTAAGTTTTCCATGCACTTTATTTCTTCATATTTCTTTACCCATGTCTCTCAATAAAGCCATATAAATCTAACCAAGATTTCCAGTTTTATTAATCTATAGCTTACAAAGAAAGCTTTTATAGAAATTCGTATAAACACAAATACGTATCACTTTCCTTATATAACTAAATAATTCTGAGCTGAATTTATCTGACAAAAATTAATATGTTGTGTACATACACACAACACAAATATATACATGCAGGCTTATATGTACAGAAAGAAATATAAAAAGGGGAAAAAAACTGGAATTGACTTTTATTCTCTGTAAATATAAGGATACTCGGTGAGAAGCAATGAGACAAATGCCTTAGGTGATGACTGGAGATCTTAGACTCTACTGAGTGACAAGATTCTCAAAGCTTCTTGTTTGTACTTGGCTCAAACGTGGCTGACCAGAACTTGAAGAATTGGATTAGAGTTCAGGGTCAATTCTTTTATTTACAGACTCGATTCACAAATCTCGCAGCAGAGAGAAATAACATTTCTTTTTTTAGACTTTCTTATACTCTGTTTTTTATTCTTTTTCATGTATTTCTTCGTCATCTCTTGAACTTTTAAGATAGTGATTTATAAGTGGTCTTGAAGAAGTATGTTTTCAAGTGGAATGTGGGTACCTAGTAGTACTTTGTCTGAAGCTGAGAATTAAAATTTGGAAAAGAAAATGAATAAAATTTTTCTAAAATATTGCTAACTTAAACTGTTTAGTTCTATGTTAGACATATGTACGAGTATACAAACTTGGTCTGTTTACATAACCGGTCTGAAAGTTAACCTTTTTTGGAAAAGATCTCAAAGGCTCATCCATACTTTTAATCCAATATCTGATATTTTATCAATTAAGATTAAATTTCTATAAAGAAAATAATTAGTGATTATTAATGATATATTTCAAGGGTACAAATGGATCCCAACAAGGGGACTTGGAGTCAAAACAGATTTAATATGTTGACTTTGGTTTTATTGTTATACGATCCTTTTATTATAATGTTCACATTAAAACTGATTTTTAGAACATTGGATGCAATTAATTGAAACTGTGATTATGAGTTTTTGTCATTATTTATCTTCAATTACATCAAATGTTTCGTTGAAACAATACATGTGTACTGTTTATTGATCATTTGTTCTCTTCTCAATAATGATACACATCTATAAAAATATTTTTGTTCATTTACTATTAATGTTATTCTTAAAATTACTGATACGTGTTACTGCAACTTACATATTTTATATGTTATAAATGCGAAATTTGCATCTGAAGATGGAGATATTGTGAAAGTGATATATTTAATAAAGAAACCTCTTCATGAACATTTAGAAATATAAATAAATTCTGTATCAAAATATTTTTACCATTGGTACTTAGTAATGATTTATGTAGTTGTATGCATTTCAATACATCATTTGTTAATTTTATTTTGATATTACCACATTGTTATTGGTAGTAAATGTATGGATATTTAATACATTTTGTCCATACATTTGATCACGAAAGAAATAACTACTATAATTAATTAAAGTCGGACTTTATTTATTCACTATAATTAATTTACAAACAAAAATGATTAACCGAAACTTTCTTTTTTTTTTAAAATTCACCGTTTGACATAATATCCAATTTCATTTAATTGAATAGTTTATGGGCCCATGATGCCGTAATTTAGCTTTTAAATACTAGTCTGATTATCAATTACACTGGAAGTTGAATTTATAATATCCTTTATAGGACTTAATGGGAGCTTTTATAATGATTTATATGCTATGAATTTTTAAAGAACGATGTCTGAGTCTGCGTTATATATAATCACTTTTGGATGGTAACATGTTGTGTTGATATGCGTATTGTACATAATTAGTATTGAATCACATTTTAATAGAAAAATATGTTATTAGAATTTATATTATTATAAATTTCAATTTGGATTTTCAATTTTTTGAAACATTTTTTGTCTCTACTGTTACAAATAAATACTTGTTAGAGGGTTTGATGCACATGTTGTCAAATTTTGCAGTCTTCTCGTTTGTGGGGTGGGGAAGCTTGAAAAGTAGGGTGCTATCTTAGGTGTCGTACTCGTCACTTAACCGGTGAATGAAAATAATGAGGATTGTCACCAATATCCTCGTGTTTCTTCGTAGTGTGATGTTAAAAAATAATCACTCAATCTACTGTTACGAAAGGATTTCAAAATTACTTACATTTGTAAATAAGGGTAAATCATTTAGTGGTTACATGATGAATTGACAAAGAATAACGACGCATTTAAATTTTCTAAATAAATTGTCATTTGCTTAAAAATATATCTTTATATAATTCCAATTTCTTTAGTTTTCTACTTCCTTAGCCAGATCATTCATTACCTATTCTATTAAAAAAGTCGAAACACAGAAGGGACATACGGAGACAAAACAATAGCAGCAAATACTTTTTTTCCTCGCTGAATACATTTATTAGACAGAGCACACTAACAATTCTTTTGAAAAAAAGAAAAGAAAAAAAACTTTCATGTTTCCTGTATTTAACTCACGCCAAATAAACAAATTTGCGGACTGAACTTTGCTTTCTCATTTGTGACATCTCGTTTGCTTTTCTATATTTACCTTGGATTTTCCGCAGCTTTCTTTTCCCTTCCTCTCTCTTTTGCTCTTTTCTCTCTCTTTCTTTCTTTCTCTCTCCTTATTTCGTCGACCTTATTCGCTCGAAGACTTGGGCTTAACGCACATAGAATGAAAATAAAAGATAAGGCAATAGGATGGACGAATAGAGATAAAACGATAGATCGTTGGAAGGAGGAAAAAAACCAGTAGAGAGCACGGCACTGGTTGTTTTGGCGAATGCTACCCTTAGATAGCCTTCGTTTTCTTATCCAAAGGATAAGCTTTTCTGAGGATATCAATGAGAAGAGAGCGTTATTGACATTGAAACACATGGAGGTGAGATGACCGTGGTCATGAATCACGGTAAAACATGGCAAGGAAGTGCCGTGGTATTTTAGGGAGAGTAATCTTCATCGTGGTAATGAGTGCCATATGTATCTGGGCTTTTTGTTAGATGACGTGGGGAATAATTGTAAGTGGTTTCAATATATAATAGTGAAATAGGTCAGAAACATTCTATCTGATTTTTGTATGCTTTATTAAGATAAAAATAAGTTGTAATGTAACCATTGTTGCAATGGCTAATTTATTTATTATGTTATTAACATTCTTTATACTGTGTAAGGCGTATTTTTTATACTTAAAATAATGATGGGTTCAATTTAAAACTCTTTCCTCTTCGTCATTTTGATATTTAAAATTTTTGACTAAAGAGTTTAGTTGATTTAAATGAAAAACTTTTATTCATACATAGCTAATTTTAACTTTTTATCAAATATGTTAGAGCGTGACTCTAAAACACATACATACAAGGTGAAAATTAAAATGCATTAAAATTACTTTCAATCGTTTTACATTATTATAGAAATCTTCAGTTAAACGAGTAACGAAAAACTTTTTAACTGACAGCGTTCCATTGAATATTCCTCTTTTTATACATACTCATACTATAAAAAATATGCTTAATCACTTAACACAGGACATTAAATTCTAAAACCATCTATTGATAATTTTGTATTACTTAATGATTGGTTTTAACATTTAACTTTTCAGATTTTGCATACATTGCATTATGCCAATGAAGATTTTTCAGTTGCTGTAAACTAAATATACATATAGAGCTATAGCTAAGATAAAAAAAAATGGTTTTGTGAAAGTGTTTTGGGCATATAAGCATTGAAATACTATTTTCTAAATATAAATATTCGTTATATATAACTAATATTCATAATATTCATATAATGAATTATATTTTCTTGTCTATTGGTGTGGAATTGTTTAGTTTACCTTAAAGTTGTGACAAAGTTATATGCTTCTTTATTTTGACTATATAGCTAAACTATTTAAAGTGGGTGTTGAATTAAACAACCTTCTGCTATATTTTGACAACTAATCTCATGAATTCAAAACGTTTAAATTTTAGCTAGTTTGAATATCGAAACTGGATAAAATTCAAAATTTTATACTAAATAAATCATAATTAAGCGTACAGTTTCACATAGATGTAATTCATTTTCACTAATTTGGTTCCAGCTATCCATTTTATTACTTTACGTCTAAAGTGATTGAGTAGATTCAATAAAAGGAAATACTAAGCAGAATATATTTTGAATTTATCTAATAACTTAAAGTCATTAGCTCATTTTTGATACTTAGAACGATTTAATCCAATAAGTTCCAATTGGATGTAAGATTAAATTGAATTTTTCTTAATTCAATTACGTGATCTTGTTAGTTAGATTTATGTTAAGATAATATGAGTAAAATGTTTCTCCACTTACCTTCTTGATAACATACAATGTGTGTTTATTAAACTAGATTTTGAAAGTTTTATGAACTTCTTTTAAGAATATTTTTTGTAAAGGATAGCATACAACAATGTGTTTTCTCAAACTATAAATAAAATAATTTTTTTATTAAGTGAGAACAGTTTTTTAAGTGCTTTTTCTTACTGTTAATATAGAAGTTTTTCTTTCCAAAATAAATTATATTTCCCAGCATTTTACGACAGTATCTCGTTGAGTATAAGGTATTTTAATTATGAAGTATTTTTAATGTTCTATAAAAGATTTTGAGGGTCAACGTTTTTACAAGGTAAAAATCGTAAATCGTAAAACATATTTTGTATCTAATATTGCTTAAAACATCCATTAAAATATGTGTAAATTTTACTAACAGTTTAGCCAAAAACCACTTTTAAAACAGTTTTATGTATTAGTGTATTCTTTTCTCAATATAATTCTATTTTTCACTGTTATTTAAGTAAGGAAAAGTATTTTCTCATATCCTTTAAAGTATTTTTGGATGGTTTGATTTTGTAAAGTGTTAAATAGATTTTAATCTTTTGTGACCTGTACGAATAAATTATTTTAATTAATTTTCATCTTGTTTTATTATAAGTTGTATTTTATAGTTTGTATTATTTGAAAATATTGCACTACTGAATTAATGTAAAGTATACACATATCTATATTTCTTATTTAAAAAAAAGATTTTTAATTTAAAGTAAAAATAATTTCTAAAAAAGCAATGATATATAATTTTTTTATCATAATCGCATTTCATTTGATAAATGACATTATTTAATAAGACACATTACGGCATTATCAAAGGGAAAAACCAATACTTTGAATAAAAGAGTCTTATTACGCATTGGATAATAAATTTTTTACTAATGAAGTTTAGTAAGTTTGCTGTGACATTGAATATACGTAAGTACAATCTCTTGGAAAATTTATTTTCGCAATAAAAGAATCTTCATGTGTTTGGACAGCTATAAAAAATCCTTCAATAAAATTCTATCCGTCACGATTTAAACACTTCAAATCACTGAACATTTCCTTCAAATCAATGATTTATCTTCCTTTTTTTCCTTCAAACGACGATAAAACAATTGATATAACGATCGTGTGCAATGGAACCCTTTTCTATGAAATATGTTATAAATGAGCGTCGAATCGTCTCCGTTCTTCTCGATTGTCTAGTCTCGAATGGAGCTTGGTCACTCAGGTAACTAGGGAAGTGAGGTGGAACAATTACTTTTAAACCTTTTTAAGTCTCTTTTCTACTTTAGAAGTTCAGTCTACTGTTTAACAAAGAACTCGCGTGTCTCGAAGTGTCCAGACTGTCTGTAAAAACTTCTGTCAGTATAGATATTGGAAAAGCACCGTTAGACCCCCTACTATTGCTTCAGTCCATCAACCCAAATCACTAGCCGATTTCTTCCCATTTTTTTCTTCTCTTTCTCTCTCTGCTTAGTTTTCTTTTCTCTTGGTATTGTTTTTTTCCTCTTCTTTCCCTTTTGTAGTGAGGTCTCTACTTTTTTTTTCTGCAGACCAACAACGTTTTCAAGTGGGAGAAATCAAGTGGAAAAGTCTCCTTTGATTTTGAACGTTTCAAAAATCAATTGTCGGAAGGTTGAATTTATACTGAGATCGATTTGGAGGTTTTTGTTTCGGTGTTTTATGTAAGGAAACGTGACACTAGGCATTCCATTTCACTGTCGATCGCTCCTGTCTTCCCTCTCCCCCTTTTGCATTTGTTGCTCCCCTTTTTTTTCAAAGAAAAGGGTTATGTAAAATTTTGCATTCAATTCTTCCGCTGCGAGTCGTTCTTGTTTAAAATAAAATATTTCCATTGCAAATTTATTCCTTTCTAACGCATAAGTAGAGTCCAGAGTGTCGTTTCTGATACCATCAAGTATGCGGTAGTCTTCTTTGAGTTACGTCGGAGTACTCTCTCACGGATAGTGCAGAGAACCATTCTGAAAGAGAGTGTTAACTTAGCTGGCGATGTTCTTGGGAATCTCTCAAGCATTTCCATTCCGCGAGAAACTTTCAAACGATCTGTTTGATTCCTCTTGTAGACACAAACCTGCTCATTTGAATACAGAGAGGATCAATCCGAGAAAGTTCGCGCTTTGATTTTGCAATTTATTCTTTATTGCGTGAGTACTCATTTCTTAAATTTATCATGCAATACATTATCGTTTCTTTTATTAATTCTAGCTTTTGCTTTAATTTGTTGATGGTGGATCTATATAACATGTTTTAAAGTATCTATACATTAATTTGTATAATAATAATAGATGGAAAAATTGCTAGAGGTTATCCCAAGGATCGCATAAATCCTCACAGTCAGATAGGTAATAAGTTATTATTAATCCAATATTATGGCTTGTTTGATTTAAGACCCAAGTCCTCGTTTAGGGGGTTGACTGGAAGATATATTAGCTCACTTTATGTGGTATCACACAAATGCTATCAATGCGCTCTATCTAATCGAATATATAGATAATTTCAGAGGATTTGTTGCTGCTATAGGTTTTAAGTTTTATTGGAGGCATCGAAAATACCATTATAAATATCTATATACCACCTATATTTGTAATATAGTATGACAGCACCGACACCAATAGTCAAGCTACTCTTTCATCAAAATTGCATTTATTGGTGAAAGAAAAAAAATTAAGAGACTATTACATCAAAAAGATAGGTCTTCCAGAAAGAAAAAGAAAAATTTGGTATTTGAAGCAGTTATGTTGATGTATAATGAATTTGTAATTGAAGAGCAGAAAAATATAAAAATAGTACTACAAGAAAACAAATTCCTATTAATGTCAGTAAACACAACACAAAAGCAAGTATTTGAAATGAATAATATTGGATTGTCTGCTGCATATGTTTCAAAATGCAGATTCTACTTGTCTTTTTCTCTGACATCTCAAAAATGTTACTTTCATGCTACATAATATTTTGCAGTTGTGAATTTCTATATCAAAGCAAATTCCATTTTTATACTTCAGCTTCACTCCATTCCCTTGAGAGGAACTTTCGAATATTCCATGAGATTCCCATAGTGATATGAAAATATGAAATTTGAATCTTCTACGTTATATATATGTGTGTGTGTAATATTGCTTCAACACTGCGAATTATCTAGTATTATTTCTATTTACTTGGTTCATCACGTCTGTAATATTTGGTTCTTTTTATATTAAAACAAAATAGGATATAACTCAAGATATTGACAGCCAAATTATATTAACGTTATATAGTACTATCTCTAAAAATGCGATTTTTATATTCATCATCTTTTATATTCATTCACAAGATATAATATATTAATTGCAATTATCTATGAAGATTCTCAGTCTTTTGTCCCTCAGAAATATATTTAGAAATGCATATTAATTGAATCCATGTTTTGAAGAGTCTCTTGATGAATGTTTTAATAATGACGAGGATTCCCTGTAATAATGATCGAACAGAATAATGAATGGCATGTACACCTTATTTAAGTTCGAAATAATGAGGAATTTATCTCTATCACCAGAAAGGTTTTAGATCTTCTTGAAATCTGCCCTCGAAATTCCTCAGAAAAGAACAGCGTACTATAGGTGATTGTTGAAGCTCAAACAATCAACTGGGTAAGTAATAAAGTAGATTGTAACCTTTTTAATTTTCTAGCTTGTTCTTCACCTACATTGAAAGCTCTTCAAAGGTTCCTGAAGAGTCCTTTTATTCTTTCAATATAATCAGGCCCAGAGGGATCCACAGATAACATCAGCCTTAGTTCATTCTACCATGAGGACCTTTTGGGGAAAAGTATTCGGTTGTAAAACTGAGAGGGAATCTTCCAATTGATGCTTCTATTCGGAGAAACCTTAAATGACTTTGTATGTTTGATGGAATATAGAGTGACATAAATGTTTTTCTGGAGTATTTTCATTGTAGAGGGAGAGAGTTTTGACAGTTAAATTTTGCACATAAGTGTACACAATTATTAACTTGTACTTTACACATATTCTACACTTCGAAATAAAATCATTTTTCATCAATAGTTGTAAATTTAAAAAATTGCTGGTTTATCATCTTTATGAGAGAAAGAAAATTCATGCATTGCGAATATATTTTTTTAAAAAAAATATGATTTTCATTTCTTCTTTTTTTACATAGGGATTCAGCTTCAAAACATTTTCAATAAAATATCTCTTTTTCAAACTGTTTTGTTTATCGGTGAGATTTTCTAAAAGAATAACAAGAAAAAATCATGTGTGTTTAGTTGGTTTTTCAAATCCAAGCCCTGGCGAAAATGGTGTGAGGTCAATTCAAAAAGAAATACCCAACGGCAATCGGTTGAAAGAAAGAAGTTTTGACGAAAGGATATTTTATACGAAAAAGATATTGTCTCCGGTTTGCGTTATATATAACAGGAAAACTCCCGTAAAGTTAAGTAAATGATTTTTAAGCGATAGCTGAAAGAATACTTAATAAATTAATTAAAATTATACTAGTTTAGGAAGCACAAGTACCAAGTTCATAGACTTTTAATAAACATCAACTGCTTTTTATGTGTTAGTACTGTCTGAACTCACTAGACCATTACTAGGGGCGTCAGGGTTTATCGAACCAAAGTATGTACTATACTTTGATAGAACTAATTTCTTTTTCTGTAAACTCTCTTGATTGAATAAATCTATTCATCGTGATCAATTTATTTTCATACACTAAAACTCCTGTCATCCAAATGGTGCTAAAATTAAGAAAAAGCCAATTTTCTAAATCCTGTTTGTAAAACTATAAAAAAAAATTATTTGTGCATAAAGTAAATTTACCTATGAAATTCGCTATATATATAAACAGTGATAATTACTATTTGTTAAGAGCATAAACAATTTTGTAAGATATATAAGCAAAAAGAAACAGACTGAAGAAAACTACAAAAATGTATAAACAATTCTTATGCACAGTTTAAGTTAAACGTGCTATAATACTTCTGCATTTTAGGTTGAAATAGACAAAAAAAATCAATGCAAGTAAAAAAAGAATTTTATTTATCGAGTTCTTAGCTGTTTGTGAACCATTTCATTAAGGACCCTTTTCTTTATACTGAGAACAGAATTCCATTTCGAACACAAAATTAAATCACTTGCGGTAATTGTAATTTCCAATTTACGCATAGCTCCTTTCATTTGCAGCGAGTTCTTTCTTTTTCATCTTCCAAAGGTACAAAAACCAGACACTAGATACCAAATTTTCAACCTAACCGTACATCATCAAAGTAATACGTCAGAAATCCATAAAACATTTCCAATTACGAGTCAGCTGCCTCCCTCCTACCGAAGAGTGATGGTTTCTAAGACTTTGCTTGCCAGGTGCCATCGGCAACACAATCTGCCGGCGAAAAATGCCGCAATTTCGGCCATATTTCTTCCATCCTTCGATTTTAGTAGCGAGACGCATCAACAGACGAATCAAACTTTCATTGAAGATTTCTGCTTGCTTTCATCCGTGGCTTCCTTCCGCCCAGAGGAAAAGATGGGAAATTCGAAGGATTTTGTGGCATATGTTCTCAAGCGTATAGTCCGTGCTATGCATTTATCTAGCTATTATTCTGAGTACTGAATTCAAATCCTACCTTATTTGTTCATTCAGTGAAGGTAATAGGGATTTTTACAATCCTATCAATTCTGCCTATCGGTGATCTAGAAATTGAATTCATTTAACGATCTTAAGCCACTATATCTTTTCGAGTGGAGGGTATTTAAAGATGGAATGGAAAATGAAGTAGAAAATAAAGAGCTTTGTAAGGGTTACTTTTTTGAATATCTGGGACCTTTCTGATAATCATTTTGGGTTGCAAATATCGAGATGAGAATTGAAATGTCTAGAGATTAAAATATAAAAATTTTTTCGTTGAATTTTTTGTAGTAATCCTATTCGTACTCGAATATATCGATATTTTTTGAACTTAATGATATGAATAAGAATACATATGTAATGAGACCAGTGTTAAAGTAAGTTATATTAAAATTTCAGGGGATACTGCAACTTTATAAATTAAATAAGCTTATTTAAAAAAGCATAATTGCTTCTCTAATTAGTTTTCTTTCTCTCTATATAAAAAAAGGTTTTCGTGATGCTATAATAAATTTATTACGTACTATCGCAGCAATGCCAATGTTCAAGATGACTCAAGTTGGCAAACCCGATTTCGAAAGTAGCGTACGCGCTGAATTGGCAACCATGTGCTTCATTTTATATGCTGTCGCCATAACGGTTATGATACTACATTATGGCAAATTCTCGCAGAAAAATACCACAATGATTGCCAGGACTGCGTGAGAAGAAAGGCTTGGTCTCATACGAAGGCTTGCTAATAATCAATGGAACCAAATACTCAACCATCCAGGAAGCTGTAAGTGCTGTAGGCTCATCGAAATCTGTAGTGTTTATCAATGAAATATTTAACTGTGCAGTTTCAGTGATGAGTTTAACTGAAGATAAGTGCCAAGAACGAACTTTGCGAAAAAATCGACAAATAAATAGAACTACATAATGCATGTAAATCACAGTTTTACAATTTGAGCCATGAGTATGAACAGTTACATAATTTGTACAATAGGGGGATGGGTCCACCATTAGGTGGACAGGGGAAAATCCCCTCCCCAGCACTTCATTAAAAAATGCTTAAACTCTAACGATATAAATATAGTACTGTCTATACTTAACACAGTGTTACAATTCTTTAAAACAAATACTTAAGTTTTGATTTGAAAGTTTTGAAATAATGTAAGTAATATGTAAGCTGTCATTAGGAAACATTTTAAGTAACGGAAACACATATTTAGAGGCTCGTTATTCAAAAGCTAATGAATGTTCTTAGTTAAAGGCTAATAGACTGGCATCCTTCTTATTCAAGTGTGATATATTTAGTCACTTAAAAATACTGAGTAGAGAAACGGAGCTGCTAGGATTTCAAGTAATTAAATTTGCTTCTAATAGTAGAATTTTTATTTAAATTTTCATCACTTTCTTTCGCAAAACTGCTCGCATCTCCAAAAGAAAATTTAGGAGATGTGTAATTTAATAACTACTTTGAAATGTATTCCATTTTTAAATGGTAAATAAATTGAAGTTGCTGAACTAGGAATTACACGCTTGATTAAACAAATACATCGTTCGTTCGCCTATCTACCGACTCACTGGTGGGGTGTATGTAGCGGTACCATCTATATAAGCCAGTAACTACCTCCGCACCATGGTGATCATTTTGGTGTAGTGGATAAGTTACTCGGCTTCGGATCCAAAGGTACCTGGTTCTATCCTACCGGATAAGCGCGCCACTTCAGAAAATTAGCTTAGTCTTAAGCGATTGTTAATTTTAGGCGATTAGCTACATCTCTATTTGAAATGGTTTGTAACTGTGCAAAATGAAATAACAAAGGAGTATGTGATTGGTAAATATTTTCTAACACCATATTTATTAGCATTTTAAATTAAAATGAACGATATGCGTGATGACTGGTTACATTTTGGATTTAGAGTTCATAATATTTACCACAAACATTGTTTGTCTAAGTGTGGCTGTGTGCGTGCTAGATAAAATAATAAATGAAATTATAGCTGGTCGAATATAATCAACCGGATTTTCAGCAGCACGGTTTTATCACCCAGTAAAAAAAATCATAATTGTATCTCATTTTTCCCAAAGCGAAATTAAAAAGTTTACGAGCCTAAAAATCTAATCAAATATTCTGCCTTCCGGCACAACATGTCATTTTTTCACATGCTTTCTAATTATGCTTTTGTGCAATTAGGTATTAATTACAAAAACAACAACTCACAGAAGTAATAAACCAGTTGTTGTCAAATACTTTCTTTTATAATTAGCATCTCCTTGCTCCTGTTTTCCAAAGTATTTCTTTTCATTCCTGCTACCATATAAGTGAGAAAAACGATAATTATACTCAATTAGTTTATGCTTATTCCCGCTAACTCAAACCACTAAAGCCGTAACAAACATTTTTTTCCCTCTGCACTGTGATTATGCTTAGGTTTATGTAACTTTTTAAAAAGCCAGAAACGGTTTCATAATGTATTTCTTTTTTTTTTACTTTATGGACGTGAAAAATTAAATACGTGACTGAATCAGGGAGGAAATCAAGAGTAACTGGACCTTCGCCTTTGGATAGAATGGACGATAGTAATGATTCACCTTCTGCGTGTGACCAACGCAGGTGTGCAGTCTGAATCAACTACATGTATGGTCGACTCTTAGTCGTTCATTTCCTCCTTTCTTTTTCTTTTCTATGTATGAAAGGAAAGAAAGAAAGAAAGGGAGTAGAAGAGTCGAAGAGTAGAATCGATCTTTCTATTCAGGACATAGGTTTTTGATTCTGTGGAATACTTTTTCCTTGCGGTCATTCGTTGTCACTGTCTATCTGTGATGTTGTACCAACTGCTCACGCGTCGCGATTGGCCGAAAGGAAATTGCTCGTTTGCACAATCTATGTAAACTTGCACGTCAGAGGAAAAAAGACCATTTCCGATTGAAACAGTTGCTAAGGAATGTGTATATTAGGAAAATTGTAGTTTCTGGGCGACAAATGCAAGGAATGAAAACAGTATTTCTCCGCTGCAAATCTAAATTCCTGTTCAATTTACCATTGAAATATTTTCTGATTTCTATGGTTCCCCTCCCAGTAACTTCCGTAGTAATTTGTTCCGTTAGTACACAGATATGATAAGTTGAAATTACATTGATTCGAATGAAACATTATTGAAATATTTAAGAATATTTAAGAATATTAATACTATCTTAAATATTTTGTCCTTCATATGTCACTTTAAATATGTTTAAAATGCCTTAATATGATGTGCATCACAGCTATAATGTAAAAAAAAATTCTCCTTCAAATAATGTTTTTAGTTTATTAATACAAGCGCATTCATTTCATTAAGGAATTTAGAATTTCCTTCATTTTTAAGCTTATATCGGAAGATTTATTTAATGATTAATAAGAACTTTTCCATAATATTTGATATTATTTCTGAAAATTATTTATATTTCTAAAAATTGAACTATAATTAATAACAATTTGATTTATTGCGCATCTTAGTTTGGATTTATATTTATTCTCTTAAAAGTTTATCGAACAGTTTTGTTACGGTATAGAATGTAATATTTACCGTATATTTCTTCATGTATAAGCCGCAGATTTTTGGAACTTTTTTGAAGCTAAAGTATGATAGTTGGCTTATTTACGGGTCTGTTAAAATCAAGAAAAACTTAGCTTTGGAAAAGCAATTTTTTTATATATATTTTCCATTAGCTAAGCGAAAGCAATTTTGATTTCTTAACTCTGGTTTTTCTAATGTAACTTTTATTCTAAAGAAAAAGTCACATAATTCCTTTAAAGTCGGTGTTAGAATCCAAGTTTTCATTCAGTTCATAAAATTCACACTCACTCATTGAATATCTGGATGCATATATGTCCATCAAAGGAGAGTGTTTCCTCCAGACCACGAAACATAGGTCAATGGCAACATCTCCTATTTCTTACATTGTCATATCCTCTAATTCAAGAAGGCTTGTTCCTCATTTTCTCTCGAGCTCATTTCTCATTCACAAATAAATTCTGAGCACCTATACGGCTAGAAAAAAATTCAGCAAACGTGATTATTTGTAGTTTGAAATAAGACGTATACAAATTTCTCTTCCCGGTAATTTTCCGAACTAATATAATATGACGTAGAAAATAGCACAAGCACAAATAGTATACAGCACAAGCAATAGGGAGAAATGTGCTAACTACAGATATGGTTAACATTGATTAAACTACCACAATTGGTGTCTCGCGTTTTATTTTACTTCAATCTGATTGAGAAATATTTTACCCGTTGAGCAGTATTTTCGGCTTCGTGGCACATAACACAAGCATAAATAGTATACAAAATAAACAATCGGGAAGAATGTGCTAACTTCACATAGGGTTAACACATTAAGGTATCCGACTGGTTGCGATAACTTTTTTTTTTAAAAAAGGAGATATGGGATATTTTTGTTATTTTTAGATTTGTTTAGTGCATTTTAAGAAAAAAATGTGCTAAAATTAAGAAGAGAAAAAGAAATGATTATTACTAAAATGGGAAAAAATTGGTAAAAATTAACACAAAAAAAGCATAAACGTGGTCCATTCTGTACCAAAGGTTTATTAACAAATTTTCAATTTTTTCAATCTCTATTGAGTTGCTATATTATTCAATTTTGAAATGACCTTTAAGATAAGAGATATTTTCATTTTTACAAAAACTAGAGCACTTTATCTGAGTTATTATATGAAATTTCTTTAAAAAAACAGTGATTATATTCACATAAGAGACTGTAAATTTTGTAATAAAACAGTGATTGATAAATCTGAAGGTTAAAACAATTCTACTATTATACATAACTTATAGAAAAAATTTCTCTCACTGTTAATTATATTCAAAACTTTTTTAGCAATCGCTGACCCCGTTTGATTAATTTCAAAAAATCACATTTCGTGTAAAACGCGTTTTAAAGTATGACATCTTGGTTAAAATAATAGCATCTGCTTTTACTAAAACACATTTAGTTTTGTTCTAGTGAACGGAAAATGATATACTTGGTATTTTTATAAATAAGATGCTAATAAGATGGCCTATAAAATAAAATCATAAAAAAAATTTGTCAAGTTTTGGCAAAATTCACAATTTTAGTGTAGTCGGATACCTTAATAAAACCATCACTTATGGTGTCTGGTGTTATATTTTACTGCAAACTGATTGCGAAATATTCTACCCATTGGGCAATCTTTCCAGCTTCAAGGTGACATACTTTATAATTATGGGATTACTTTAAAATCAGCTTATATTCAGGTTTCAAATTTTGGGATCATTTTTGAAGAAAAAACGCATTGTCACCTGATACATGCATCGGCTTATATACGGAAATGTGCACCATATATCCTTTTAGTCTTAACTTTTGAAATTTTCATACGGAGAAGAGTGCTTATTATGGCCAATTCAAAAAACTGAATAACTGCATTTGAAAGTTGCTTTCACTATTTATTTTACTCCTATTGATATTTTAACACCTATAATATATTTGCGTTTAAATGAACCTTAGGTACCTTTTTGAAATATTTAATATAAGAATAAAATACATTTAAAAATCTAAAAAATAATTTCCAAGGAATTTTGAATAATTTGTATATGCTATATATTTAGTTAGATATTTCTGGCAAAGTTTAAAATAGATATAAATGAACTTGATATGCTTAGTTTATCTTACATTTTATATAAAATATTTACTTAGAAGCATAGCATTTACTTTAAAATGCCTCGTAACAAATGTAGCATATTTTATGCGTCATTAAATATAAAAGGAGTTTGAAGCATGTTGTCAGTGTGAAATTAAAGTAAGTTTCAGTTGAATAATCTTAGAAATGTAAAAAAAAAATGATTTTGGTGTTTGTAACAGATAACACAAAAAAAATATATAAACTGCCTCAAAAACTAAAAATATTTAATGTATATATATCGAATGTTAAATAGATATCATTAGTTTATTAAAAATAAGTGAAAACATAACTCACGGGAGAGAGAAAAAATGTTGTTCTACAATGCATCTCCCTGTTAAAAATATTTACTCTTCCTGTTAAGTTATCACTATTAGGCAAGTCAACCATTTGTTAAAAAGAAAACAAATAATCAACGAACAAAAATAGATCTGAAAGTACTACTCAAATGGATAGTAAACCAGTAGAGTATGTTTTTTTCTTTCATTTTTTGTATCATTCCACTAGAGTGGAGATTATAATGATAGAGGGGAAAAATTGGAAATATAATTGATGAAACTGCTTTTCCGCTACAAATCGGAAGTTTGAATCACAAATTATGAATGATATAGATTACAAATTTCAGCAAAGAAGAAGAAAAGATTACTTCTCGGAGCTCTGAGGCAGCTAATTTTTTTGATTGTAAATAAAAGTTTTGTTTTCTTCTCTCTTTCTTATATTTATATATACACACTACTACATTACTGTACAGACACTGTACAATCTAATTCCATTCTGAGTCGTAAATGAAGTTTTATTGTTTACAAAAAGAAATCTCAATTTTAGAAATTGAGAGAAAAGATGCAAACATCAAATAAATAGGATATGTCTTATTGGGTTACATGCTTTTTCCCCAGAAAACTCCTATTTTTCCTTAGTAAAGAAATTTGGGCGAAATTTATCATATTTGTAGTTATCACACACACTCACACACGCAAGCACGCATTCACTATTATTTATACTGCATTTCAAAATTATTACGCAGCAATTTATTTTACTGGAAAAGAATTAAATAAACTTCCTTTATGATCAGCAATTATTTTTCCATTTCGTCTCTTGGAATTTTGTAATGTGAATTTATTTGAGCCAAAGGCTCTTTTATGCGTAAATTTCTTTATTTCAGAGATTTATTTTTGAGAAGAATAATACATGAAATATTCATAGCTCACAGATGTTACAAATATATGCAACAATATACTCACAGATGCTACTGTTTTTCTTCGGTAAAATTAGAATATATTTCACCTTTGTAGAGTACTCTCAAAAATCTGTGAGCATTTGGAGCAAAAATACTTTTATGTACTTGGTAAAATACTGATAGATATTAATATAACTTTTATAAGAATAGGCATTACTTAAAAAAATTAAATGAGTTTTCGCTTTAAATTTGTTTAGACTTTTTTGAGGATATATAATTTATACACTTGAAAGCATGCAATAAATGTCTGTGAAGTGTGTTAAAAAACCTATTCTAAAAGGCTGATATTACAAATTTTAGTTATTAAATCTTGAAAAAACTATAGCTTTGGTTGATTTTTTTTGTATTCAAATTTTATTTTGCAACTAATTGCGTGAGAATAATACGTTTCCTTCCACTGCTTTATAATTACAAAATTACTTTCAGTTCGAAATAAATAGCTTAAGTTAAAATCCCCTAGATTTAATAAATTTTTTAAGACCCTATTTTCTTATATTTTAACAACAGCGAAAAAAAAGAGATTGGATTTTCCTTATTTTAAAATTTTACCACGAAACTCCTCCTTGCGAAGGAATAAAATTGAACCCATTTAATGCATCCAGAAATAATATTTTTGTGACCCTGAACAAACTCAGAAATCTAATATAAAAGAAAAGAGACCGAACGTAGGGAGGGGGCATGTTCTTCTTGCATCGAGTAACGAAAATGGAAACATTGTTCGCTCGTGTAATATTCCCCGGCAACCGCTTAGTGTAAAAGTGATACAGAACAAAATGACCCTGAATGACATACTTTGAAGATGGATAAATGAAGAGTGTGAAGGACATAAGCACATATATTTTACGTCATCCACTCCTAGACTGAACAGAATGAATGCTATGCGAGGTATTTACGCTCAAAGAAACCAACGTAATAAAGTAGAAGCGGGTATATTTCATTGTTTTATCCCTCCAACTGTGTAGACTAAAAATAAACGGAGTATTTTCAGTAACCAGATGAGAAATTTAATAATGTTAGTATATTCACAACACACACACAAAGGATGTTGTCAGAACGTAATATAGTCCGAGTTTTTTACCTAAATAGAACCTCCTTTGTCCAGAAATAGTTTAAAAAGCCTTACTATGTAATAATTAACCACACACAATAGGGGATCATTTTTAATAACATTCATTAGTTCATTCATAACTTAATATTACGTGGGGTGGAATAGTCAAGAATTATGGTTCGATTTACACCATGTACCGGTACACTTCTGATCCTAGTTTATTGCCAGATAAACGTACCCATCTGAACCACAAACAAGGTGGTCGTGTCTCATCGTTTGCTAGCCTTCGTCGTGTTTAGCCAGTGTTCGCAATTACGTTAGCCCCGGAATAAAGGATCAAGTATAAATCTCCTAGGGCTCGGCGTGGTTTCTGTCATCAAAGGGGTAAATCTACAGCCCCGTAATCCTTACACGTATGAAAGTGAGTTTGGAGGGTAGAATATGTATCTATTCAAAGGACCTACTGTGTAGGGGAAGAATATTATGCTATAGTAGTTTGGGCAGGTCAGGAAACTTTCAGAAATAAGGATAAACTTTAAGGAGGATGTTAGAGGAATCATGATAGTGTTCGTGTAATACTTATGTTTTATACAATAAAAATACTGGTTTTAACTTTAAAACGTAATGCATTTTCTCAGTATTTTGTCAATCATTGTACAATTATTTGAAGGTATATTTCAGGAGGAATTACCATAATTAATCTTGTAATTTAGTTACACAAGGAATACGAAGGAGTGACAAAAATCTAAACGTAAACAATGAAATCAAAACTGTGTAAATAAATAAATATGGTTGTTTTTACTAGGAACACCTGCATAAATGTATTAGATTTACATTATTTTATAATTCAAAAAAATGTTTGGATACAAATTCACACTTATTTCATATATGCTAATATGTATGTTTCCAGAACCTTTCAAAGTTAAAAGATTAAAAAAAAATTCTATATATAGTTGGCTAAAATGTACGCATTTTTATGTCCTTTATAAGCAACCGATATTTTTTCAATTGTTATAAGAGGGAAGATGACGTGGTTGGAATGTATGTATATATATATTATACATATGTATATGCATTATGTGTATGCGTTTAAATTATTAAATGTATATGCGTTTAAAGAAGGAACTCATAACTGACAATATTTTGATAACATAGTAAATATATATTGTAAATATATATTGTAAGTATATATAATATAATTAGAATATTTTGAATTTCTTTTAAAGTAATATATTGAAAAAATTGAATAAAGTGTATATATTTATAAATATTAACTTAGCAAGAAACACTTTTAGAACATATTAGAAACACAAAAAGTATGCTAAATACACTCCATTTACTTTAAAATTACATTAAATTTGTAGTAAATATTATAGGAGCTTGTCATGTAAACTATAGAAAGAAAACGTAGTCATTCAAAAAAGACAAGAGGGAAATACAAATAAATTGTAGAGCCATATAGAAATAGTAATAGTCCTCATTATGAGCTCTTTTTCTTCATTTATGTTAGTCTATTAGGTTGAAAACTTACTATTTTATTTTTATACTGTAAATAATGTCTATACAACCAAGTTAATTAGATAAATTGAGCGTTTGTCTTTCGCTCACTTTTGAAACTTCATTTTTTCTCAGATGAAGAATAATTACTGTAATTAGGTTAAGTTATTCTTAAGTCAATTATATCTCTTTGATAATGTAATAAATTTATTATTTTCTTTTAAAATATATATTCAGAACGGAAATGAATAAAAATGTACCATAAGACGAAGTTTGTTATACATTTCTATTTCATCATATAATTTTGTTTTAACTTTAGTTTTAATTTCATTTTTATATTGTAAACTTGTTTTATTAGTTTGAAACTGTTTAATACATATTTTTTTATTTACGAATTAAAAGAAAAAAATGGATAATGAATAATCTTATCTAATATTGTAATGTATTGTAAGTTTTAAATTAAATGCTATAGTTTTGTTCTTATTTTCAAAAACATACATTTCCCTTTTATTAAAGCATTTTTGACTAATTTTCGACTTGAAAATAGTTGTTTTAAAACAAACAAATATTATTACTTCGTATTTCTACTTTTTGAACATCATTACGCTTATTTTTGTAGCTTAGTTGGTATGCCATTGGTCTGGTAGCAGGTTAGAAATTATAGAGGCTAGATTCTGCTACAGATTAAATACTAAGTTCTAATGTAGAAGAAAATCTTGTTATAGATAAATAAGCTGCTGCATACTAATTGGAGGCAAATAATTTTAAATAGCGGTATAATCACACACACACGCAAAATGGCAATAACTTTTTTATTTTTCATTGATTCATCTCAATCTCTGCATTCGTAATACATCTTTGGGTATTAGTTACCTTTTTATTTACAGCAGATTTAGAAGTTCTACCTTTTATTTTTCATAGGATTTCATTCGGGTTTATAAAAAGAAAGGAGGATTACAACATCCATCTATGTAAATTTCCACTATCTCAATGACATTTTTATCTTTAATATTCAAGCCATTTAAGTCTCTTAAGTAAAATTTGTTAAAGACTTTTGTAATATATTTAGGTTTTTTGACATCTTCATCTTTTGTCCTTAGTTAAAGTATACGTCATCCCTTGGGAATAACTTGCTTTGTAACTATTGCACGAAAGTAATTCTGATAATTATGCATATTTTTAGATTAATGTTGTTATATATCAATACTAAATGAAGAGACATTTTCTTTTAGACTACAGCCACTACTGTGATGCCCTGGACATCCTCTGGAACAGAAGGTGGTGGTGGCCTGAACTACCGAGCTCTGGCTGAGCTGAGAGATCCATCTCGAACTCATGAGGTAAGTCTTATCATTTCTTATCAACTGCACTTTTTAAAAATATAATAGTTCAGCTGCACTTTTTTCTCACGATTGATCAAAAGAATAAGCAAGGAATAAATTCATAAATTATAAAACTGTATTGTGTAATTTTTAAAGAAAATTTTTAAAAGAAAAATATTTTTTTTAAAGAAAAAGTATTTTTTAATGAAAATAAGAAAAGAAAAGAGCATGCTTTGTCTAAAATAGATTATTTAGTGAAAAAATATAAATATAAGTCTATTAATGCGTGATGCATGAATAAATGTGTAGCTAGAAACAAAATTATGTATTTTCATTTTATGGAAATTAGATAATTTTTTCAGCAAACTTACAATGAAATAGACTAAACAAAGTTATGGTATGCAAATATATGCGTTGAAAACTTGAGTTAGTAACGTATGCTTACAATAATTAATTTTCTTAATGAATTTTGATGAGGATTGATAAAAAATTTCTTATTAAAATTCTAGATATTAATATTTAATGAACTTATTTCAAATTTACATTAAAAAATGAAAATTTGCTGCAATAATTTAAGAGGATGTACTACACAAGATATTACATTTCCATGATGCTAAATTTGTAATTTCATTCTGGAATTCAGCAATATTCTTAAAATATTTTTAAATGCTTACAATGTCTTACATTCTCAATTTTTAGCCTTTTCTTCGTATATACTAGAACTTGCTGTGGTTTAACATCTCAAATAGTGTTTTTACAAAATTTCTGTTCACATTTAAACATAAAAAGTAATGAATTTTTGCATGGGATTCTGAATAAGATAATGATTTGAGGAAAAAATAAAGATCAAATTGGTAAATACAGTATCTTTTTTGAGAAAGCCTACTATTACAATACACTTTTGATTTTGAATTGTAAGAAGAAAATATTCATTCAGATACAAAAGAAATATAATTGACATTTTTATTTTCAATAAAAATATAACTTTAAAATACAATAAACTCTCCAAATAAAATTTGAATTTAAATACAGATATATATATATATATATATACATATATATATATTGACAAAACTGAAGGGGCATAAGTACTCTAAATAGAGAGCACTTTCATTGAATAGATACTATACACTCAAGAGCCAAAAGATTATGACCACCTGTTAATAACAAGTTGGCCCACCTTTGGCGCGCAACACAGCTTCAACCCGACAAGGAATGGATGCCACAAGTCCTTGGTAGATGGCCGGAGACAGATTATACCAGATGTTTAAGCAGCGGTCACGCAAATCCGAGATATTGCGAAGTGGTGGTCTGTGAACTCTAACCTGCCGTCCCATGACATCCCAAATGTGTTCTATCGGATTCAGATCTGGTGAGTTAGGTGGCTAGGACATTAACTGGAATTCAGCATCATGTTCATGGAACCACTCCAACACAATTTTAGCCTTGTGACACGGGGCGTTGTCCTGTTAGAACATTCCATTTCCAGCTGGAAAAACAGAGGCCATGTAAGGGTGCAACTGGTCCACAATGATATTCAGATACCCTGTAGCATTCATGGTCTGCTCTACCACAACCATGGGTCCCAGAGACGCCCGAGAGAATGTCCCCCAAAGCATAATACCGCCAACACCGGCCTGTGTATGGCCTACTGTACATTGAGAGAACAACTGTTCGCCTGGAAGACGGCGTATCCTGACACGGCCATAGGCATGATGAATGACAAACTGTGATTCATCCGACCAGGCAACTCTCTTCCACTGATCCGTAGACCAGTCGCGATGTTCCCGGGTCCAGCGCCGGCGCAGTTGGCGATGACGCTTGGTAAGCAAAGGCACAAGAGTGGGACGTTTGCTGCTCAACCCCATATACAACAGTGTCCACTGAATAGTGTGCTCCGATACTATTCTACTTGGCCCTGCATTGTATTGGTCTGTCAGCTGAGCCACTGTCTGGCTCCGGTTTTGCTTCACCATGCGAGACAGTCTCCGATGACCTTTTTCTTTGATAGCGTGTGGACGTCCAACACCGTGTCGTCTACTGCTGGTTTCACCGTCATTCATCCACTTTGCATATAAGTACTAACAACTGTAGATCACGAACAACCCACGAGTCGTGCAGTTTCGGAAATACTTGTTCCGAGAATTCGAGCCATTACAATCTGCTCTTTACTAAAGTCGCTTAGATCCGCAGCTTTTCCCATCACACACAGAAGTGAGTGAAAGAATGATTCTACAGCAGCAGTGAAATACCACTTCCACCTGATCACGTGGCTTCCACGTCATCCGGGTGAGTTCATTGCAAAATGTAGGGGTGGTCATAATATTTTGGCTCTTGAGTGTATATAATAATGTGCAAAATACAAACAATATCATCCAAAAAATTATAGAAAAATTATAGGACATATATTATTATGAGTGTGCTAAGAAAGGCTTATTAGCTAAGAAATGCATAAAAGAAAGTTTATAAATTTTTGCAAAATATAGGTTAATAAGAAAACTATTTCCTCATAGAATTACATGGTGCAAAATCATGCTAGACATGAGAGAGTTAATTTGACCCACTCTTACAACCAGTGGTGTAAAAAGACTACTTTCATGAGAGGTGTTATAAAACGTAGATGAAAGTACTGATAAGTAATCTTTATGCTAAAATTAAAAACCCTTTGGTATATGGGAGGAGTTTGAACTCTGAAATTTCTCTCTTGTGTGTGCCACTGCTGGCAGCAGCATTGTTTTAATCTGATTTCCTCTCAAGTGCATTTTAAATAAGCTTTATGGAGATCATATTTTTAGATATGTGATTGGTCAAGTCAAACGGAGAAGTTCTTACATTTTTAAAAATCTTTCGTCCATATGAGCCCTTAAGAGACAAATACTGTCATCCAAAATAATGTTGAAAATCATGAAATAATGTTTAACTCAACCTGTGAAAAGGCAAACATAAAACTAAAATAAGATGGCTCCTGTGGCTTAGAGGTAGCCCGTCCGCATCGTAAGTCCAAGGTTATGAGTTCGACCACGGCTTTAGTCAATAGAATTTCTGGATGCAAAAATCGTAGGCACGCATGCCATATGCGTGCCTACGATGGTAAACATTACAAACTACGATGGTAAACATCCCCTCTGGCTATTTTGGGTTCAATCCTAAGGCACCTGGAGTGAGCCGAAGATACTGCTCGCTGTCGCCTAATCACCGGACATGTTTTTTTGGGAACACACCTTCACTGGCTTGGCCTGGCTGCTGACGATGCCTGCCCACTCTGCGGCCATGCCAGAATGGATGGAGACCACCTGATCCAATGCACTGGACTGAATGAACCCGACTGACGACATCGTCAATCAGTACTGGGAGGCTCGGCGTCAAATGGTCAAGAAGCTAAGTACTGACTTCGATAATAAATAAATAAAATAGATCCTTTGCGTACCAATTTGGCTCTAGGGCACTCGCGTCAAAATTAAATCTCGGTAATTTTTGGCATTCGACGAGAGCTTGAATTAAAAATCCATTCAAGCGTCCAAATTTGGTAACGATGCCGCCACTAGATAGTGCCACCATGAAATGGATCTCACGCTTGTTGACTTGTCGAGTTTTCAAATGCTAAGTTGCTAAATGCAGCCCCATTGGAAAAAAGAAAAATTTTTCGTTAAAGACATTGAAGGCTGTAAACCTGTTCAGCGTGATGGCCATCTGGACCATAAAACCTCCGTTTTCCTACCAAAATCGGATATATCGAGTTCCTAGTTTCTCCCAGATGAAGTTAAGTAGAGAACCAGTAATAAAGTTAAATATGCGAGTTTATACGTTAATAGATAGCGTATGCATATCCCACTTATCTCTGACCAACATCTGTAATCCTTACACTATGTCAAACGTGGACACTTCTTTAAGAAACACTTAGGTCCTGTTTCAAGCAGATGTGCACTATGTAGACTTCGGGAGAAAAGAATCCTTGAAGCATAAGTTACTGTAGTCAAATGCAGTTCATGAAACAACTGACAAGCTGGTACATTAATGTTACATTTCTCTGCAATGATCAAATCTAATCTTCACTAATCGTTGTATCTCTCACATGACTTTACCCTGATTTTAGCTTTTCTCTAGTTATCTTCTCACTAAATTGTGTCCATAAATTTCTGTCAAATCTTAGATTTACATAAAAGTATCTAGCAATCTTCACTTGAAATTACCTTGAATCACGTCAAATGATGATTCAACCAAGTGTTGAAGGTTATTCCTTTTAACCATTTGATTACGAATTTCATTGAATGTTACAAATAAAAAGAACGATTTCAGAATTTGCTTCTAAATTCACAGCCACAACATTCATGCACGCTTACGTAATTGACTCTAAAAATTCGCATCTTTGTTTGGATTTATTAGTTTCATTTTTCGTCTAGTATCTTTCTAGAAATATGGCTAAATATGCATAATGTTATGATTTTGCAATCCAGTTGAATATAAATGAAGAAACGTTGAAAAGTGTTAAATTTTTAAATGTAAAAATTGTACTAAAGACTTAAAAATACAAACTAGTTTGAATTTTTTTATTTCTGGTAATAGATAACTGCTGAGAATTTCTTTTTCTTTAAATCAAAAACTTTTTTTTCATACATAACCTTTATTTTGTATGAAATATATCCCAATGAAATCTTCATCTTTTTCTTCATATTTTGAATGAATCCAATCTAAGAGTTAATTTCTCCCTTATAATATATTTCCAAAATCATAACGAAAAAAATATATCTGCTACTTTTATTAGTGGGCCTAAATTTTCAATTCAATCTAATGTACATTTATAAATATTTAAAAATAAAACATATGCGTAAGTATTTATTGGAAAATGATCTACTCGAGGGAAATATAGAAAAATTTTATAAGTTGTTGTGTCCAACAAAATAATTACAATAAGAATAATTTTGAAAACCTAAAGCCTATTACACCTATTTTTTATAATGAGGCTTAGATAACAATAATCAGTTAAAAGATAATAGTTTTTTTTAGATAGGTTTAGTTTACTTTTTCATCAAAAAATTGTTTTGACAATGAAATAAATGAGTTTCTCTTTTTAAATCTTTTTTTGCGTTATAATTTTGAAAAAAAAATAATAATAAGCAATGTTATTTGATATTATATTTATAACAGATTTGTGTTTTCCTCTTCAGAAAAATTATGTTTCCAGTAATCTCCAACGCACGTGATATAACATAATTAATTATACAATTTTTCAATATTTTAAACACGTCGGGATCAAAATATTATGTCGAAAGTCTTAAAATATTTACCATTTAATATTAAACTTAGATAAATCTTGAGAGTAAAAGCACTCTTATTCACTGCCAAATTCAATTTAAAGAATTTTAAGTTTTTTTTGTAATTCATAATGTTACTAAAAACCTTTCTGCGACAACAGTCATCGTTAAGTAATATTTTTCTGAAGAAAATATAGATATTTGTGTTTCTTAAAAGCACTTAAAAGGATTTCAATTAGAATATATTATATGAAATAAAAATATATTTAAAAGGAATTTATAAATTATAGTAAATAATCTATTTCCTTTTATATTAGTCTGTTAGGGATAATGGGGTAATCGGGTTTATATTAGTTAAACCCGATAACTAAATTTGGAATTTATATATATATATGAATAAGTATAGAGTGCATAACTATATAGGAAAAAATAAGTATAAAGATCCTAAAATTTTTTTCATGTACAAAATCAGAAAGCTTATCATTTACAGTAATTTATTAAATTTATGTTAATTAAAAGATCACGTAAATTTAAATTTTATTTTTGATTTAAAAATTAGATGAATTTTAACGTTTATAGATAATTTTAAACAAAAACACATGATAATATAAAAAATAGTGACTATTTTATTGCTGTTTTTTTAAGTAATTTCTTTAGATTTTGAATAATTCCTATCCACTGAAATTTTGTAATCGTTAGTATCATCCAAAAATGCACATAAGAAAATTGAAATACAGACTGTTATAGTGAAACTTTATTTTAAAATGTTTCTTTTCCTGCAAGAATATCAAACATTGTTGCAAAATTTGGAGTTTGTATATATATATATATATACACACACACACATATATATATACGTGATATAGTAATCTGGACCAAAATCATAAAACAAGATTATATACATTTATGTCTTTAAATCTATCCGTTGCCCCTAGGGTATAAAATATATTTCTTCTCAGAGAGGGAGTCAAAGTGTTTCGTAGTATCGTTGAAAATATTTTGAAAAATTTATCTAAATATGACATTTTTTTTTATAAATTAATTTCTCATATTTATATGCATCTCTAGAATATCAGGCAACACAATATATGTTTTACAGCATTTTTCCAATGATTTGATTTAGAGCCTTGCCTAGTGAATATCTGTGCCAATTTACAAATATTCATCTTCGTACCAAAGGTTATAAATTATCAAGGGTGCAAAGCCCATTGTTTTGAAAATTACTATGATAATAATATTTTAATAATGATTGCTTTCAACACACAAATCGTTAATGAAGACACGATATATCACATTTGAGAATAATAATATTTTAGTATTTAGATAATGAATATATACGCCAGATGTAAGTTCATTAATAAATCTACGTAGAATTAAATTTGAAGTATTTTAGTTCGTTATTGTGACTTTTAGGTTAATTTCTTGTTTGACACAATTTTCTTTTTATTTTATAAATGCTACTTATGTAAATTATTTTGCAATATTTTTAATGTTATTTTCTTTAAAGTATGTTGTGTTATTAATTGTATTGCTATGTTCAATTTTAGATCATTTTTTTAATATTTTCAATAATGCTTAAGCAAATTTTTGTAAATTTATATGTGTGGAATATTCTAGATAAATTTTTTACCTTGTATGGACCTGTTCATGTATACGAAAATTCTTTTTTTTCATTTGAGTACTGATCTTTATTTGTTGTAAATAGTGTCATTACAATAAATAAAAATTAATTAAATTTCTAGAAACTTATTTATTAAAAATAAAAAATAAAAGTGAAAATACCTAATATTGTTATATATTTCAATCTCTCCTTCAACTTAAACCTTAAAAAATTATGATACATGAAAAAATAAAGAAACTGTGACATAGAGAACTGCTTTTTTTAAGCATCTTAACTACAAACATTTACACTAGACTTCAAACATTAGTTTTTCGTTAAGTTCAACTATACGGCTGTGGGACTAACACACTTGTTTTACTGACTTTTGGAAGCAATGGTAGAAAAATTTATTTGAAAACCAACTTATTTCGTTAAAAATTAATTGAACTGAAATGGTTTTGACTAAAAGCGATACGCAGTAAATGCGAAACAATTAAATGAAAATGATTGAATTCTTACATTTAACCTAAATCTTGATATAAAATGCATAACTATTTTTAAAAAGCTTGTTTAAAATTTTGAATTGTAGATTATTTCTTTAAAAAATTATTTAAAATACAGATAAAATAAATAAATAATATTAAATAATAATTTGCTATTTTATAAATGGCTTAAAATCATTAAGCCTATACAAAAAAAAAGTTTGTGACTTGCGTTTATTTGAATGAGTATTAATGTTAAAAGAATTACATGTAATGAAATAAATATAAATAACTAAAAGTTATTGCAGCTTTTATAGGCAAACATTGTTTTGCTACATTAAAATTTAACTCACAATCTTTAACTAAATTTTCTGCTGCAAAATAGGTATATTGATTTTTTGAAGAAAGAAATAACAATATAGCTTCTAAAAGTTTAAAATAAAAACTTTATTAAAGAAAATGTAGAGATAATTTGCCGATGATTAAATGCATTTTCCCCTCCAACAAGTTTAGATCAACAAAAATACATCCTTATTGAAACATAATTTTCAGACACCGTAAATAAATTACTTCACCAATCTTTTGAGTATCACTTCGAAGTTTAAAAAGTGAGAAAAGTTTGAAATCACATAACAGCACTATTACCAAAATAATAGTCGAAGCAAGGAAAGATGGGAAAAAAATCCAAACTTTTGCTCAGTAGGCTTAGTTCGACAGGCTGGCCAAAAAAGTTTTCTGTATCAGCCTGGATCAGGATCTAAAGTGCCTGCAACGTATCCTAGATCCTTCTATTGATTGTATACGCTTGTACTGCTTGTAGTGCATGGCATTATAGGATTTGCTTCGAGTTATGCTTTCATCACACCTTTGTCTTCAACTTATAATCAAGGACTATGATTTTTTGATGGATGTTACAAAATTTTTTTCACTTTGCGGAATTTTTTCGTATTGAAGAATGCTTCGGTCATCTAAAAAGAAAAGAAATACTTCAGGAACAAGAAAACAGGATTTGTTACAGGAAAAGAGAGGACATGATTTTATTGATTAAAGGGATACATTTGATCTTAGTGGATTTAGAGTTTCCGTTCTGGTTTCTTTTTTTTCCGTGCCAGTACCTTACATTGGGTATTTTGTAAATATTTTTTCCTTCTTTGAACTGAATTCGCCTTGGTTGATCTCAACATATCTGGGAGTAAACAAGACACGGACGCAAAAATCCGTTTCTCTCTCTTTCAGAATTAGGAATTCCTTATTTTTTCTCTAAACTTCCTACAAGGGATTGAAAAGAATTATTTTAGTTGAAAGTCAAAAGAAAATATTACTTTGTTTTTCTCATTTTTCAAAAGAAATAAGCAAAGTTTTCTATCTGATCTTTTTTTCTTCCCGAAAATGCAATATATTTATCTTCGGCGAATAATGAATCAATTGGATTTTATTTTTGGTATTAAGCAAACAGAAAGTCTTATTGCTATGAATATGAGATACATACTTTCCTTTCATTCTTTCTAGTTTTTGAACAAGTTTGATATTGTTTGTGCTATTTGTTTCATTGTTTAAATTGGAAAAAGTTCCTTCTATTGTGGGTATCATAATGTTTACAATTAGTCTTCAGTTGTTGACAAAAGAACTATATTTATTATTTATTTCAAGTGTTTCTTAAGTTATTAAAAAGCACTTATTTTTAGGACAAATGTCTTATATATAAACAAAATTTTAAACTTTTGATGTCTGCTAATGATTTCCACACGCAAAGTAGGATCATCATAATTTTTTTCATGTAGATTTTATTTAATTAAATGTTGGAAATTACACCAATATAATGCGTATAAAGTAAAATTTATCTGAAGTTAAAATGTAGTATCAAAAAGAAGAGAAACAGAGTGAATTAAATTAAAATTTGGTAGTATCGGGAAAATTGCCCAGCTAGAAGTGTATCTCTATTTTGCAATAACCGTCGAGATTATTCTAAATATACACGGAAGGATTCCACATTTTCATTATTGAATGGAAAGGAAATAAATATATCAGATCACAAGGAAAAAATATACGGAATGGAAAGTAATAATTATATCAGATTATCATCGCATTCAGATTACTGTTAACCAATTTTCACATTTCTGCTATTTTAACAATTTATGAGTAACACACTCGTTCTGTGTACATATTTTATACATAAATATATTGTTTTCAATATTTTTTATTGAAGTTAATATTTTAACTTGGTGTTTCCAATCTGATAAATGTTTTTTTAAAATTTTTAAATGATTTTTGATTATTGTTCTTAGATTAAAAGAGCTAGCACATATTGTGACACTGTTCACAAGACCGTTATTGTCCCAAAAAATAAATCTAAAACATTTCTAAGAAACCTTACACCTGTACCATTATTTCAGTTAGAAAAGGTAAAAAAATGTTACGAAAAAGTACTAATGCGAATGATTTTGACAATATTACTTTAAAAAAATCTATAGAGTTTGGAAAATGTTCAACAGTAGTGCATAGGATATTTTAATAGAAATATATCCTTAATGCGTTACTGTTGATCAGTTTACAAACTCAATAGATTTTTTAACTAATAATCTATAAATTCTTTTCAATTAAAATCCACCTGACTTTTGAATAATGTCTGGTAGATTTTAATTAGAAAGATCAGTAATTTCAAAAAATATATTTGATTACTCTAGCTACAGTATAAGTGTAAAAAAAAGCATGTGTTTTCTCTATTCACTGGAGTCCGTTATGAAATCTCTTTTAAGATATTGCTTTTTTGCTCCTACATATAACATATATTGAAAAAAGTACTTATTCTTGAAGACAATCTTTCATATGCGTTTGAAACAAACCAATATTATATATAGAGATCTCACGCGCATATTTTACATTCCTTTTAAGCTGATGTATTTTCGATTCTCAGTAGAATGTCCTTCATGTCAGAGTGTCCACAAGATCCCAGCTTCACTTTCATCGAATATAAAGAAAAACAATTGGTTATGGGGAAAAAAAGCCTAATGCTCACATATCAAGTTTCAAATACCACAAATTCATACGACTCCATTTCTATATTTTTTTGAAAAATCTTCACGTTCGCTCTGGTTATACGAAAAAAAAAATTTGCATTTACATTTTTGGTATGAAAAAACAAACAAGCATGAAAACAGAAATCTTCAATTTTTTATTGGTTTAGAAATTTTACGTTACGTTAGATCACTATAACCCTTGCTATCAAATCGAATTCCATTGCATTGGGAAGAAGGGGGCGATAGAAAATTCTAAGAATTTGATCTTTTTACGCGATCTTTTTGCGCGGGGTCTTTTTGCAAGATGACAAACCCCCATAGGAAACACTAGGCCCCAAAAACTACTTTCCTGGCAATGCAATGAGATTGGATTTACATTGATCGTGAACTCTACCTTTCGTCCTGAGACGGTAAAACCGCGTGACAATATTCCATCAAACGGGAATGTTTTTATATATTTGATCCCGTTTACCTTGTTTTCCTGTTTGTCTGCCGAGCCTTTTACCACCGTTATTTGAACCAGTGATTTTCTTGTAACATTTAACAAGATGACGACTTGTTTCCCCAAAATAAGTCATTATACTAAAGTCTTTTAAGCAGCTGAGTCTTTGTTGTCAAAATATGCTTCTAAGAAAGCAAATGTTTTCGGATACGAGTAGCTCCCTTGTTCAGATCTCCGGTATTGATATTCTAGTATAAATAAGATGATTACCTGTTTTTCTTGGGAGGGAAAATTGATACTTTAAGAGATTTTCCTAATTTTCTTCTACTCTTAGATTTATTCTCAGAAAGACTGTTATTCTGTTCTTTATAGTATACACATTAGATTTATTCAGATAATTGAACAAAATATTTACTGTGAGAAATATCTAAGAAAATATATACCACAGTTAATATTTGTTTTTACATTTCACACTTTTAATAGCTTTGAGTAAAATATTAATCATTTTTATTATTATGATAGTTTATAATTTTGCAGACTGTTTTTCAAAAAAATAATGCCAGACATGTTTTATTGTTTGTGTAGTACCATTTTTATGTACTTACATATATCTTTAAAGTTCCCTGACTAATTAAGCGGAGATACATTTTATAGAAACCTTCCTGCAAGTAACAAAGTATCAATTATTTTATAAACATTTAAGGTGCATCATTTAGTATTTTCAAAATCTTGAACGAGGAGTCCTATAATAGTATACATACCACACTAAATTCAATGAAAAGAAAAAATTATTTTTTATTATTTAATCATATTTCACACTTTCATCATTAAATATTTTTTTAATTGAAAAATATATTTACTTCTGAGGCTGTTTTAAAACAAACATACTACTTTTAATTTGTATTCCTTCAACTGATAATTTCAAGAAAACGTAAGTGATAAATAAGTCAGTATATATATGGAATATATGGGATGAACTTTTGAGTTTTCTCTACGCATTTCTTCCTAAAATATATATTTTATTTCGTAAACAAAACTCAAGAATCATATCACATGTCTGCTAGATGACATTCTGTCCCATGTTTTTCTAGATAATATCTTTCGTGTTGACATGTTGTCCTTACGTATGAAACAAGTGAGGACACATGTAGACAACGTACAGAATAAATAGAGAAAAGTACATATGCCTGGTTGAATAATAATTTTTTTCGTAGTATATCAATATAAAATATATGTAATAAACATAATGAAAATGTATGTTAAAAATGATTGGAATGTACGAAGTGTGTATTTTAAAAAAAGGTACTTTATACATATAACAAACCTTTTTTGATTATTTATTCATAAAAAAGTACATGTGTTATTAACTGTTATAGGATTATCAAATTATTTAAAGTAATGCACACTATTTTGATATTTTTTAAAAAAAATAATAAATAAATTATTTATGTTTGTAAAAAATAGATACAGGAAATAATCAGTATATGCCTATATATATATTTTTTGTAATGTGTTTAGAAATTCTGTGCATTATTTTCAATAGGATTTTCGCTCTGTATTATTAACAAGAAGGAGGATGGTTGGCTAGCCAGAAAATATGTTAAGCCCCCGGAATATTTTATCAGCGAAAAAAACCTTTAAGTTATGAAAAATAGGGATTGCTTTTTATTTTTTTAACATTACAAAATAAACACTGTTACAAGTAACTATTTTTACCAAAGCAAATACTCAAGTTAATATTAAATATTACTTAATCCTTAAATCCACTAAGAATATCGTACACTATTGTTATATAAATACAAAACAGAAGAAGATGAAGAATTGTTCCTACTTTCTCATTCATAATCGAAAGATTTTCTTCTCTTGTTTTAAAAACCTATTAATATTCATGTTTTAAATTTTTTTATATGTATTTAAAACAAAAGAAAACAAAAAAGGATTTCAAAAGCAATTACATTTGCATTTTATCTGACCGCATATAAATCATTTAATTATATTTAATTGTCCAACAATAGTTAGAAACGTAAAAATATTCAACAAAAAAAAAAGAAGGAAGAAAAACAGCATTGAGCAAAACATAGCTTCCTTGATTAAGCTTATATCACCGAGCTGAAAGAAACCAGAATACTAATACTGATTAATAATACTCGGTTTAATAAGTGTGGACTTTTATTTGAACTGTCATTTGCATTCAATACGACGCAGTACAAAATTTATGCGATTAATCATGAAGTATTAAGCTGTCTGCCTTTATCCATACATTGATTGGAATGAATAGGGCGTAATCGTGTTTGAATATAATTTGCTTAATGGGAAACTTGAAAGTTAAATAAAGTTTATAAAAACTTACAGTCAACATTCCAAAGAAAATGTAAGTTAATGCGGATAATGAGGAGCATTGCTGTTTGCAATAGTTTTTTCGGTTATTAAAAATAAAATTTTGTAGTTGAGAGATGAAAGAGTACTATGAAAAATTACTCTGCCTTAGAGATAAATATTTAATCGTTATTTAAACTAAGATATATATACATATATATACTATTAGATGAAAGTCTGTTTTGAAATAAGCGGATTAGAAGTATTTTTTTAAAGGAAATATCGATCTCTTAGCACACCTTAATTCAATTATTTGAATTTAATGAAATTACAATATATTACTTTAGAAAGGCTAATTTTTGAAGATTGTTAAAGAGTTTTTATGTCAGTAAAAATATTAAGTTATAGCATTTGTTTATTTGAGAAGAAAAGGCATCATAATTTAAAATCTCATTAATGCTTCCAAAAACTATTGTTTATAATTAGATTGAATATTTTAATTATGTGTCTTCTGTATCATATTAAAATTTAATGTGATAACTTTCGTATTGAAGTGCTGTGATTTAATGAAGAGAAAAATAACTTTGGAATTTTGTATCCGAGTTCCATTTTTTGTAAAAAAAGAGGCATCTGCATTACTTGCTTGAATTTTGTAGATGTATTGGATATATTTTTTAATATAAGTAAACACAAAAATAAAAGACTGTAGATTTTTAAAAACTAGGCCTTTGATATTATTTTAAAATGTTATTGATTAAATTTTGAAGTTGTTTTGAATATTTTTTAAAAATTATTCCTCTGTGTATCAAGAAAAAATTTGTCACAATTTTTAAAAACTATTTTGAAGTATTTCCTTCTTAATTTGCTATTTTTCAGAAAGCTAGGATATGAAATGAATGGCAGAAATATAGAATAATTATTGCCATAAAAAACTGATTTTACGTAACGAATTACTACTCAAAAGTTTGCCAATGAATAAAACATGTATTGAAAAAAGTATTTAAGTGGTATTTTTCTCTAAGGTAGATCAGCTGTTTAATTAATTTTAATTCACGTGCAGTGTATAAATAGAGCAAATGAAATGAAAGTTTCCCACGCATTATTAAAGTTTTACTTAGTAATTGCTTACTTGCTGAAGTACAAAAATTAATGTTTTACTTTACATCTTTTAGTAAAAGTTTATTGATTTACGTAAGAGCTCCTTTCTTTTGAAGTCGCACATTTTTTAAAAGTTAAGGGTTATGTATATAGTAATGCAATTTAATACTTTGAACGACCTCTATGAGTAATGAGTATTACTTATGCAATTAGTCCTCTATACTTTACTCTTTACTTAAATACAGCTTATTATTAACATAATGAAGTACAACGCACTCAGTTTCTGAAGGTAAAGTATTCATAATAAACGGTATGTTTGACTTTTAAAAAAAAATTAGGATTAAACACAAGAAAATATTAAAACTGCTTGTTGAATAAAGCCACTTAGCCATTTTTCCTTCCCAATATTTACATATTTTCTTGGATAAAAATTAATAACAGGCGGGCTTTGGTAGTTGCAGACAAATCTTGAATCCTGACAGTCCTCAAAATCTCCGATTTTAGATAAAACAAAAGAGAAAAATATCCTGACACATCCAAAAACATATGGCCGTCAGAGCGAAAGGAAAATTTCCAAAGGCCGTCGTAAAGGTAGAGCCCCGTGGTAGTAAATGACAAAGAACGCAAAAGATGTGGCAACAGTGTTGTTTGAAATCTGAAGCTTGGCCTCCTAATACTCTTTTGAGAGCCATAGAATTCATGGAAAAGAGGTTTGTATTATTTATCATCAAAACATCCCTACCATCTGAAGACCTCTGGTTGTGAATTGTTATCGGAGGATTTCGTTTTTCACTTGCAAGATGGCCCAAGTTTCTTTTTTTATTTGTTTGGATTTTTTCCTTCTTTCTTTTTCAGGTGATTTAAGTCTTCCTGGTGGCGTTAGGCCCCCCTAGGGTATTGACTTTGTTGCGTACCGGTTGGAGAAAAGCGTTTAAAAATAGCTAGCAGAGACTTTAGAATGAATGTTACTCCTTTGCTTTGATACCTTTAGGCTAAGCGCAAAGTTTGAAGCTACGCAAGAAATAGGTTTTTTTATCCGGTATTGTGAAATATTTCATTCAGGTCTAAGAACTTGTAAAATTCTTCTAGAGATTTTCTTTTGAAAATGCTAGGAGGTACAATAAATTAAGACTTCTAGAATCACTTAATACGCTGCAGGTCTTTTACTAAATTTGTATAATAAGATATCATGATTTCATGATTTTTAAGATTTTTCTCTGAAAACTTTAAAATGTAAATCTGTTTTGAAAAGTTTAGAGAGAATCATTCGTTATACTTCTCATTGTTTTATATATAAAACTTGGCTCATCTCGATTTTACTGTATAAATTTTTATACAATAATAGACTGTATAGTTTAATTAAGCAATGCTTTTTATAGTTATTTTTCAACCATATCTTATTCTCTCATGTGTAACTAAATCCTTAGGTATCTGATTATTTATAATGTTCTTATGATCTTGAAAATATATGCAATTATCGATAAGAGATAACATTACTACTATTATTATTTTTAAAGGGAGAATGATAGAAGTTTCATATTAAGTTTTAACTATTACAATGTTTACTTTTATATAATATGTTTCTTTTTCGTTTGATACTAATTCGAAAACCTCTATGGTGAAAATAATTATTTAAGTAAAAAAATGTTTTTCAAAGTACTCTTTTCAAATTAAATGATTTTAAATAATTTACATGCTTAGTATATAAAGTTCTAAATTTTATATAGATGTACCCTACTCATATATTTCAATCATAAAAACCAAAACTATATGCAATAAATCAAACATAAGCAGCCACATGTGTAGATAAATTTATAATAATTATTGATTTAATTTTCTTAAAATTATTTTAATTAATAAATCTATGAAACTAATAATGATTTCTAAGGAGCTATAAAGCTCTCAAAATTTAGCGAATAATTTCTGTTACATATTTCCAATTTTAGAACATTAATAGCTCATTAAATTTTATTTTTGATGTTAAACAAAAACGTTCGTGTATCATAGTAAGAGTTACGACTTTCTCGTTAATTTAGGGATTTTTATCTTTATTAAATTCGTCACGTTATTATACACGTTTTGATAATAATTTCTTGCAATCAGTAAAGTTTAATTTTTACAGATTTATTCACTAATGATTTATCTATTTTTGAAGTTACGATGATTTTAAAAACCTAAAATTAAGGGCAAGTACCTGCACATTTTTTTAACAAAATTGACATCGGAAAGTCTTAGCCGTTACTTTTAAATGATAATGTGCATTTAATTCATTTTAAACGATAAATTTCAAGCGATTCATTTTAACGATATTGAATCCTCAGACTTTGCTCAAAATATTACAGTAAATAAGTATTTGCACAATATTCAAACTCAGAACAAACTCTTTAATAAAAAAAGCAATTAAAATTCTCAAAGGTAGGCGTTTTTTTTCCATTTAATACCTATAAATTTCATTTCAAAATTCCTCCGAAATACAAAAGAAATAGATTGCTGCAAATATTGATTTATGAAATGATGCGAAAGTCGACTTTACAATAATTTTGCCTGAGGCCTTAAAACCGTCTATCTATAACTTTAAAATGTCCCATCTTTCAATCCAGTATAATTCAGAATTTTAATGCTCAAAGCTCTATCGATATACCAAAATAATGTGGTGCACGTGTGTGAAAAATGGCTCTTCTTCTCTACTTAATATAAGAATGGAAAACTTATCAAAACTTATTACATTCTCGATCTACGATATATTTCCTCTTCCATCCTTTAAGATCATCGGCTGCATTCCCTCCCTCGAAACCGCAACGGTTGAATCTCATTACATGAGCAAACAACGATTGGAAACGTTTCTTTAGCACAAACGATAGCGAAGAAAAAATAACGGCATAAACGGACTTATTTTTTCCTGTTTGAAAATAAATAAATAAATAGGCCAATGCTAGAGAACTCAAAGCATCCCCGGTACATGTATGAGTAGAAGTTATGCAAGATTTCGTATAACGTAAATCATCTATGCTTACATTCGAAAAGAGAAGCCGTACGTAAATAAAAGTAAATAAAAAATATTAGGATAAAAAATGTGTACAGGGAGCAAGGATAACCGAACACATCCGGATCTATGACGCAAAAATCAAATCGAAAGTAGCAATCGCTGTTGGATATCCTTGCTTGTTGAAACAGTATTAGGGGTAGCATATGGCGCATCCGCAAGTTTAAGTAGATCCATTTATTTCTATCGAAAGCGTTATGATGCCAAATTTTCGTAGTTGCTGCAACAAAAATCTCAACTTTTTTATTCGTGTTCGTCTACTGATTTTTTGTTCTGTTTCATATTGGCGGGAATGTATGGAATATTCACCAAAAGAAAAAGGAACGCCCCAAAAAACAAATAGTGGGAACGGAAGCTGCAGCAGAGTTCTGTAATATTCAGATATAACATAATTTGTGCCTACGGCCGTCTCTGTCTCAAAGTTTTGAGGGAGTGGGGGAGAGTTAGAGTTTTAGCTTTTCATTCGGAACTCTCAATCCGAAATTCACCATTGTTAAATTTGAATTTCAGATGAGGAAGTGTTTAAATTTCATCAGTTGTCCTTAGTCTTTTTCAATGCATTCTTCTCTCGCGGAGTCACTTTATCACAGCTGCTTTCCAATCTTTGCCTATACTCCTTCCTTAATCAATAACTTCAAAGATTTCCCCTCGAATCTTTTGTTTTTAACTTCGCTTTTCCGAAGGGAAGTGGAAACTACTTTCATATGCGATCCCCTCCCCCACCCCTTTCGAGGCTGTTATATAAAAGGAACTAACATTGACTTTAATGAAAAATATACATGCGTAATATCTTTGTTTCCTTTCGACAACAAATAAACCATGATTACATTGTTTTCTTGAAGCAACGACTTAGTTTATCTTCCTTCACGTTCACTTTCTTTTTCTTTTTCGCGACTGTTTCGCTGTCGTCTCAACGAGAAAAGTTTAAACTTTTCTTTGGCTTTAAGCTACAATTACGGGAAGTGTTTCTTGATTGGACACAAAGCACAGCCGCTGGGTCTAATTCTCTAATAAACCAATATTGCTGTGAATATTCAAGAATTAATAATTCTCGAACAGATCGATTCCGGATATGCCCTCCAACTTAATTTGTAAAATAAATATTTTTAGTCAAGTTGCTGCTGAAAGATGGGACAGGAGAGGGTATACGTTATTTGATTAAGATAAAAATGTAAACCATTTATTTTCAATGTGTATTTTTGTAAGCTTTCGAGGACCAGGGGAGTTTGAGAAATTTTCTTCATGTTTTCTTATGTCAATATTTTTTACACAAATTAATTATTTATATTTAAATTAGACTTCGAGTAATGTTTATTAAAGCCGTGGAATGTTTTTGAATGATCCAAATATTTATCAACGCATATTTTTTTTAAAAAAATTTCAACTTTTCGTGAATCTTTTAACTGAATAAAACGAATATGTGGGTTTTTAACAGTTTATTTAAAATTTACTCACTAGTTTTTTTTTGTTTTTTTTTGCATATATATTGATTAAATCAATAGCTATTTGTAAGATTTCAAACTTAAGAAATATCTTACAAAGTACCTTGAAACGCAATGGGAAACATTTCCAAAAGTTATTATTTTCGGGAGAAGAATAAAGGAATTTTATAACACACAAATGCAAAGTATTCCAGAAAGTACAATACACTTTTCATGGTCGATCAACAACATATGACAGAACAGTTGCATCTGAAAAGCAGTTGTATTTCAAAATATCAAACATCTTATTATATCATGCTTTTCAAACTTAAAAAAGAAAACTATTTTAAAATGAATATGTTCAAATACATTATATTTTCATAAATAGGGAGAATTGTTACATCGATAAATATATACCACTATATATAAATATATATAAGCATACAAATCTGAATGAATGACATTGCAAACATGGTTTCATTTTAAAGAATTTTAAATATTCCATATTTTATCTCTGTCACTCAAGAGCTTTTAGAATTTAAATCAATTAATTTAATACATCTGAAAATATTATAAGCATTAACTTGAAAAGCACCCCCCATTCAGAATTTTGCAATACGTAAGAATTCTCAAGTTTCATTATTTTAATAATGTTTTGTTATGTAAATCATGTAAATAATTTCGCGCAATTGAAGCACTTTATAAATATGCAAGGTCACACACACACACATATATATATATATATATTTATATAAAATACTAAATCACTCTGATTATCTAATATAAATAATTACATTAAGTAAAAATTGAATAAAATAGTAATAAGATAGTATCTACAGAAATACTGAAGAATTGTTGGTTTTATTACTAAGATTCCTGGGTTATACACATGTGTTGCAATACCTTTCTTTTTGTTTTACCAATATTGCTCACGTCTGAAAAAAATTAGAATAGAAAATACATTACTTAAATTAAAATACCTAAACTTTAATGTAATCAATAGTGAACCTTTAAGCAGTTCTCAGCTTGCTATGATCATAGTTACTAAAATATGGATAATTATTCTGGGTGTTTTGGTATTTGTCTTGAATTTATATTTATAAATACAATAATCTAGTCTTTGTATATTCTATTTGGTTTCATGCTTATACCGCTTAAAATTAAATTTTTTATCTGTATAGTATTTAATACTATTTACTTTCTGCTTCAAAAATTAAATCTTATTTTTTTTGAAAAATGCAAGGTCTTTGCTTTAGAAAAATGTATTGCGATGTTAATAGTGACATCATAACTTCATGATGCAAAAACTTTTATATGTCAGAATCATTTTTTTGGTAAGTTGTATTCCAAAATTGAAATATTTTATTTTAATTTATTGAAGACTATATATATATATATACATAAATAAGATATAAAATAGTCATAAATCTTTCACACATGGATGAAACACCAGACAGTAAAATAAAATGTAAGTATGAATAGAGAATAGTAATTGTCTCTCATAGATATGAATATTTAGAAAAAAATTCTATAGGAAAAACTAGGATAAAATCTTAAATGAAAAATTGCTAACCATAAGGAAATACGAATACCAAGCCTCTTAGTCAGAAAACGCAGGCTAAATGTCGTGTTAAAAATGAAGTGTAAACTCTTAGAAGCAAAAATCAGTTGTGAGAGAGTTTTTTTGTAATTAAACTAAGTATACGATATCTTAGTGAAATTAATAAACTAAATTGAAGGAGAAAAAAGAGAGTTATAACGTGTGGAAATATATTTAAAAAGGAATTTACTTGGATGGTTATAATCCAAACAATTATTGCAGAATTTTAAATACATATGGAGGCATGAGAGAAAATCACTGATACTCATCAATGTTTTTTTCAGATTCTTTTCACTAACAGAATGAACCACAGTCCTACCTTTTACGTTATGAATCTATTTCATTCTATTTCATCATAAAATTACGCCTGTTACGAGAAAATTAAACTTAGGTATATTCGATTCGACTTAATTTAAATATTAACTCTCCATCTAGTCAACAGTTGTTGCACCGATATGAGTGGAAACGTCCATCACAACCCTAGTGTACATAAACTGTCAAAGTGATGTATATACAGGAATTATCAGATGTTAGCTAATATCAACATTCTGAGAAACTGAGCAAAGTGATATGGTACTAAAGGCAATATTACTCTTTTAATTGCAAGTTCGAAGTTGGGCTAGGAGTTTCTGCGATTTTGTAATTAATTTCGTCAGCAAATTATATTAATCTTATTCTCACGAGCCAATCTGAACAACATGTACCTTAGTAGTATTAGAAATAATACTTTAAATATTTTATTGATATATAATACAACTTGACAAGAATTTAAAATTATCAATTTAAAAACATTTTCTTGTTAAGTTATAAATTATAGAAGTGTTTTTATGCTTTACATAAGTATAAATTAATTTTCAAATGTGATCAAAGACAAATTTAGCAAAGTGCAAACCGTTCATTTATTATCAATGTTACAGTTTTAATTATACGTTTAAATGTTGTTATGAAGCGTTATAATATATATTCTCTGGAAAAACTACAAAGCAAGCATTAATTGTGATTATTAACTTTTAAATCTCGAAGATGCATATGCTATAAAATAAAATTTTTCTCATTTACTACGGCTTCTGTGCAATTGCTTTAGCAATCAATTCACAGACAATTTAAGAAAATTCCTCAAGAAACTAAGAAGAGAAGGACAGGATACGAAATTAATTTCGAAAGTTCTTCTGATTTTGTTATCAGCATAAAAAATCCTTTACATTTTTTTTCTGCATTCAATTTTTTAGTAAAATTAAATTATCAGTAAATCTAATAATTTTAAATGAAGATATTTATACAAAAGATTATTTGTGTTATCAATTTAATTTTATTTGTATATCAAATTAAAGTGAGAGGAGCGTTTTCATTGAATACATACATTTAATATATTTGTACAGACAATTTTTATTGATTTTTACCTGAACCAATACATAAATTAATAAACAACACAATAAAGCTATAAAACCTTTTTAATACTAAATATTGAACTTTTAACATGTGCATTGTATTTTTTAATCCATTGCCCATTTGAAACTTTTTTTTTAGAAAATCAATTTAAAATTCGTTCAAAAGAATTTCAAAACCAGAAAATATTCATTTTGTTATAAACTATAAACTAGACTTTTCCCCCCCTTCAGAAAATAAGGAATGAAATATTGCTAAACCAACATATATTCTCAACAGTCTAAAAGTAACCGTTAAAGTTTCTTTCACGCTCCAAAATAATTTTTTTTGACCTCTTACAATTAAGTAGCCAGTAAATAAGTTTTCATGAAAAGAAAAATTATAACTTAATCGATAGGAAACTATGCTCTGTACTTTTACCAAGCACAGAAAATGATTAATCTCATCGACACATAAAAAATCGTGTAAGGTATAAAGAAACTTTAAATTCTAGAATTCATTTACTAGGCAATTTATCATTTCCTCGCTGCTGTCATATAAGGCAATACAAGCGGGTTTTTTTCTACGTTACCCCTCCCCCAATTTTTCGTAACATTAGTGCTGTACTCTTGGGAGTAATGATGACTTTATTAAAGAACATCACTGCGTTTGAGGAAACTTTCTTGACATTTTTGTCATTAAGAGTAGGTGCTTGTTGCATCAGATAAACTTAGCAGCTGTTCCTCTAATGATTAACTTGTTGACTTATGAATATAATATTCAAAACTGTACTCCACATAATCTCTAGTGCAAAGTTAGTTTGACTTCATGGACGATACCTTAACTTTTTCAAAACGTAGAATAAATTAATTTTAACGGAAGAATAAAAATGTTTATTTTTAGAAATTCGTAGTAGTTAGACACATCATATTATAAAGTTCTGTTAGGAATTCTTACAGGGGAAAAGATTGGTCTTCGACATAACGACGTAAACCATTCATGCATAAGTTTAAATTAGCAATACTACATATTTTAAGTTGATAGGATTTAGTTAAAGCTTAAAGTAATCAATCGGATTGCATCTTTTTTAAAAATTTTATATGATGCCCGAGAAGATTGCTGAGATATTATCGATTCCAATTCCAAGCAATCATTCTTGGAAAAATGTGTTTCTTTTCATAGTTATGTGAGCGTTTTACAGCTAGTGATAGTTAAATTCTTCAAAAAAAGAAATTCTAAGCAATAAATTATTCTGAAACTATGATATAGTCAAACATTAAATTTCGTAAATGACATTTCAAAAGATTTCTTTTAGTTATTTTAACTTTATAATTTTGGCAGCCTTTTTCAAGTGTTATGCATATTATAAAAAGATAGATATCACATGATATAATCTGGAAAATTTATTAACGACTTAAAAAAGTTTCTTTCATTCAATATTTAGAAAAAATAACTTTTATGAGCCTTTCGCAAATTTGCATTAAATACTTAAGGTATATCTTTCTATGTTCTGAGCTGTGATTTTGTAAAGGCGTATAATGAATATATTTTTTAATATACAGGGCAGCGATTCTCAAACTGTATGGCTCTCCCCTTAGGGGTCATGATAACCCTACAGGGGGGTAAGATTGTTGGAGAAAACTAGTTATTTTAAAAAATTATTAATTTTTACTGAAAGGAAAATAAAAAAAAAATACATTTTGAAAAAATAAAATTAAACACACGTTACTTATTTATTGGAACCTGTTTCAATTTAAAAATTAGAAAGGAAAAGTAACATACTTATCCTATTACTTAAAAGTAACAAATTCAAAATTTAATACTTATCTTGACAATTTGTACGGTTTATATTTAAGGTCGTATCGTAGCTTTAGAGTCAAGGTACACTATTATTGCATTCAATACAGGTAGATTGAAAGAGGGAGGGGGCAGTAAAATTATGATTGGAAATTGGGTATCAAATATTGAAAGTTTGAGAAGCAACGATTTAGTTTAACTTGCATTAGAATATACATATAATTTTTTTAAAAAATATTTTATTTAAATAAAAAAAATAGTTCAGTGCAATTTTTAGTATGTGTGCTTGAAAAAATTGTATTAAGAAATGACATATTTTCAAAATTCTTTTTTTTCGGAAATTGATTCTATACAAATAATATTTTGACTGCATATAGTTAAAAATTCTAAGCAGACCTGAACTAGGACTTTTGAAAACTTCGCATTATTTTCAGAGATGTCATCAATTGAAATTATAAAAGGTGTTTTCGCTAAAATTTCTTTACACTAATGTATAAAAATATGTGTGTGAACATATATCTACCTCTAAATTATATATTTCACAAATCTTAATTCAGGCTGATATCTTAGCTACATAGAGGCAAAATACTGCTATAGAAGCATTTTCCATAGAAGCAGAATATTTTGAAGATCTGTCATTTTTTTGCCAAAAAATTGGATTTAAATTAATTTTTAGTGTAATAATTTTATAACACTCTTAAGACAATTTTATATGTATATTCTAATTCAGGTGTATAACGATATAAAATTTTATTCATTTATACACTTTTTTCAAAATCACAGTTTCAAAGCAGTCAGATATCTTAAGAAATAAATGTCTTTTGCAAATGTGTATTAAATACTTTTGAAATATATATAAATTCTTTTTGTTTTTAATTCCTTTCACGTATTTATTTCATTGATTTTATGTAACTTCTTATCTAATTTATTTAATGACATTTAAATGCACCGAAATGTATATGGCACCATATTTTCAATAAATTAAACTAATTCTCTTTCTGTAATAGAATTTTTCTCTCATTTAAAAAAATATACAAAACTTCTGTAATTATTTCAACCCATCATTTCTATTTAAGTAATTTTAACAAACTTTCCAGCTGTTAAATTTCAAACCTTCATTGAGACTACGAGAATTTCTAGCGAAACGAGGCTCATCATTATCTCGATAACAAAGGAAGTAATTCGTCAGAATTGTTTTGTGGTCCACAATTGCCAAATTTGGATTCTTACTTATTCTCTTACTAATGGTAATCTGCTTCCGAATTTAATTAGAATTTAGGACATCAAATTATTTCTTTGTAATTCGAAAACTCACTTAATTCTTTGTAAGGGGAAAAAAAGAAAACCACTAAAGCAAGCTCTCTGATGAAGTCCGTACGAAAACCCTCTTACGAAAGCAATTAACTCTGGACTAATTCGGGCCAAAGACAGCCATCGTGTGTAAAAGGCATGAGCTATTACTGAAATGAGGTAAAGGGATAGTACTTTCCCTCGTCTTCGCAATGGGTCTAGGAAAGACTCTAAGGAATAAACGGTGCTCTTTGGTTGAACAACAATAGAATAGACAATGAGTTTAAGCGGCTAGGAAGACTGTTTTTAGCTAACCCAAAATGCCAAATCTATAAATGCAACATTGTCTGTAAAGCATCACGTTCTTTGAGCTAGTACAGCCCCTGGGCCTATGTTCTCAACTGAGTTAGACTTTAGGGAATTCTCCTATTTTTACCCATTCTCTAGTGAATGGCAAGAGTGACATTGTATTTTGCCTTTAGGGATATTTTTTTTAAGTTTCTTCCGTCTGTATTTCTAACGGCTTTTTGTAATTCACTTTTATTGGAAACATCCTTTATTGTTGTTTTCATATGTTTTTATTTCATACGCTTTCTCTCATTTTCTCTCCTCCATCATTTCAAACGAAGCTCATTGAAAACTTCACTGGAGGGTAAAATTACTGGCATTTCTTTTTAAGTTCAAGTTCATAGTAATTGTTTTGCTCATACCTTTAGGCTAAAATGTATCTTTATTTAAATGAATAATGATGTTCCTATTTTTTTAAAACTAATACATTGTTTTGAGAGGTAAGAATGGTTCATTAGATTTTTCAAGTAAACCTGATGTAGTAATTTGTACCCAGTTAAATATATCTGAGAAAATTTTGAACTTTTATCAAGCACAGTTAATAATGAAATGCGCATTAGCTTCTAGACATAACTTTAATGTATTTTTCCATCTAATGGGAGATATAATCTATTAGTGTTTTCTAAAAAAAATGATAAAAATTCAACTATTTTATATATCCAATTTTGGAATTTTTATATTTTTAATACAAATTATTCTCTATCATTTATATAATTAAAATACAATACTTAAACATTTCTCTTCCTTTAGAATGCAAATTAATTTTAATGATCATAAACATTTTTAATAACCTGAAAACATATTGATTTTTAAAGTATGAGTTTAGAAATTTAAGTTATTCGTATTGTTTCCAAGATATTGTATTAAGGTTTAAAAAGAAAACAAAAATATATAAGGTTTCTAAGGTAAGTATGAAGAAATAGAAACCGGTTTTAAATTGGGATCGATTTTCTTTTCAGTATCATACAATCTAAAATGCATATAACAGAACAAAGAATAAAATTAGTTTAGAGACAGTTAATTATTTTATGCCTCTAAATTATTTTTAAAATTAGATAAAGTATATGATAAATGATTCATGAACTAAGAAAGGTCTATATTATGCACTAAATATGCTCACTTTTTCTATCCAAACCACAAAACTTTCTTGTTTAAACTCTAATGAAGAAATCACTCCGAAATTAAGTCTAAATAATCTATCCTCATATCTTATATCAACCTTAAGAAGATTAAGTAATATTCACGCTCAAAAACTTACCTTCACTTGTTCTTAAATTCCTACAGTTGTGGCATGAATTTAATAATAAGATAATAATGTGTTTTATAACCTATACCAAACACTAAAATATTCAATACCTACTTTAAAACTTTTTATTTATATTTTTTTGAAAAAGTAGAGGCAACTAATTGTGATTTTTAGTTAGTCATTTAACCATTTATCTAAAGATGTTGTTCAAGCTAAGAATCTTATAAGCTTTATTTTGTGGGGATTATAAGAATATACTTTATAATAAGGGATAAAATAGATTTTTTTAAAAAAAATATCCTTATAAATATTTTTATCATTTATTTCACACATAAAAAATTCGACTTTGAAGCCACATCATTACAACTTTGAAACTTTTTATTAATAACACCCCGATACATAACTCACAACACATTTATTTTCTAAGTCGCGAATTTATATTAAGTTCTTGATCGTAGAAGATCTCGGCTCGAAAGATATGAAAAGGCAGTGTGCGCTTCGGTGCCTATGTGTGTTTATTTTATAAGGGAGTTGACTTTCAAAATAGAACAAAGGCGTATGCGGACCGGCCTGCTTTTTTTTATTAATGTTTTTGATGCATTAATAGTTCTTCGCGTCCCATTTGAAAGCCCATACTGTGAATCATACTGACAGAATATTTCTTAACTTTTGAATGATCGTTCCTTAGTGAAAGGCATTTTCCCCCTTCTTTACCAATTCTGTAAAAACTGCATTTCGGTATATGCGAAAAAAAATGACAGAAAACTTCAAAGGTTGAAAGCTATTCAGTGTGAAATTTTTTCAAGTATCTATAGATTTTCCATCTATCTCAGTTTGTTGAATTGGAGTTGACGCTGCTGGCATAAGAAGTAACATTTTGGAACCTCACGGATTTTTATAACGCAGAAAATATCTGCTTTATTTGAAGGGGATCTATACATTTATTTTAACTTTCATTTTATATTTTTGGCTCAACTAAGAAAAGGAGGTGGCTGAAAAGATAAGAAGTGGTCGCAACATGCATTTAAATGCGATATGAAATTGTGAAAAAAAAATATATATTCACCCCAAAATGTCATTTATTATCTGCAAGTAGACTAAGCTTGTTTGCTAAAAATATATCTCAAATATTTTTTTCTATCTTATTTTTTTTCAAAGTAAGAACATTACAATTACTTTAAGAAATTCTCTAAAATACAATAATACTTTATCATACAATAACAACGCTTAACTAATATTTATGTCTTAGGTTTTTATAATAATTATCAAGAGTTTACAGTAATTTTCCTTAAATGAACATAAGTTGTCAACATAAGTTGATTTTAGCATATTCTAGAAATATAAAAATCAGCAATTTAAATTACAATAATAGATATTCATTCCAAAGCTACAAACTGCATTCTTAACTTTATTTGAGAAAAGATGATTAAATTTAACTTCACAATATCCAGTACTTTACCACAAAGAGATATGTCTAAAAAAATTACATCTTAAAGAGTTTGTAACCTACAACAAGTAAGTATGAGTAATTTCTTTATATTACTAAAACTAGATTATGATGTTTAATAATATTCTCTATAATTTAACAGACAAAATCACTTCGGCTTATCCTTGTGTGCTTTATTTTTTGAAAATACAGATTTTCTTACTAACTTACTTTTCCTGGTCGTTGAAATTATTAATTTACTTATATTTACATAAAATTCAATTTTAAATTTCACATCACCCAATTTGTAAAATTAAAGATTTATTTATCTTTCTTATCTCCGCAAATTTATTTTCTTAAAAGAATATTTTATTGAAGTAAGAAGGATTTTTTCGAAGTAGAAAAATCAAAGTAAGTACTTATAAAGTATTGGTATATGGTCAATATATATATATGTACTGACAATACACAAACAAGAAATTTTTTATCATTTTTTTTTAGAAATTTTAAATAGCTGTTTAAATAATCGGAAAAAATTCGTTAAAAGACCATAAGAAAATTTTCTTCTCTAAAGCATTTGAGAAAATAATAAGATGATATTTTTATTAATCTATCAAGATCTGTAAGAAAGTCAGATAAAAATTTCATTAGTTCTCTAACCGCAAAATTTTAGCAGTTAGAGACTGAGTTTAGCAGAAAAAGTTTTGCAAATTTTCGAAAAAGCATCCTTCCTTTTCTTTTTATCTGATTCCAGATTATTTCTTTTGTATCGGGTCATTGACACATTTATTTATTAAATGTGATTTAAAAATCGACTTTATTATGTACACTTAGGACTATATACAGTTTATATGTAGCGCATGTGTGAATTTTCTTTAGAGCCGGTCTTAAAAAAAAGGAATGAACAAAAAATTATTTTTGTTTTACTTTTCGTGCTACATAAAATAAACCAAAAGTTTAATTAATGATAAAAAACAAAGTCGTCTAGATGGTTCTCTGAAGAAAAGTTGCAGAGCAAGTTTCAAACCAGAAAAAAAATGTCATTATATTTTAATATTATGCATATATATAAAATATTTAGATATATTTATTTTATATTAAAAGTTCTTTTTATGTAAGTATTTCAGCTTTTCTGTAACATATTTTAAAAAGGATAAATACTTTTTTTGTAGCTTTTATTAACTGAGAAGTATGTACGAAAAAGAAGTGTGTTTTGCTCACTGGGTAAACATATGGAAAGTATATTTACTTATTAAATATAATGACTAAATTACTTAGGTAAAGTCATATATATATATATATATATATATATATAAACTCTTTTTTTCTACACGGTTTTGAATTAACATGAATTAACACGGGCCAAATTTTTTTCTTTTTGTGTTTGAACGGCTGATTTACTTTAACGTGAGTTAAAATATCTAATTTTTCCTCCACTCTGATTTACTAATTTAATTTTTAAAGGCCTAAAACTTGCTGCAAGTCTAGAAAATAATTTGTAAAGCATTAGTCTTAATCTGGAACGAAACTTCCAGCTAGATATAAATAATTTTTTAGGTGATTATCAAGAATTATTACACACAAAGTATTTACAAAGTCAAAAGAGCAAATAAATAATAGATTTTCTGTTAATATGGAGTGTCAATGCTGCAAGATATCTTAAAACAATATTTCTCAAACCCCATAACCGGACGAAAATTCAGATTGGATTCAAGATTAGGGGTGTGGTACATCTTTTCAACGAGTATATTATTTTGATTCATTTTGCCGTAAATAAATTAACTCATTATTAAAAAATAGTAACGATTAATCAATTAATATTATTTCTAGTAATTAAAATTAAAATTTTTTATGAATTTCTTGAAGAAATGTTTTTAATTTTATTTTAATCATCAATTCAAACACACATGGAGGAATACAATTAATATAAATTGCATAAATATATGAAAAAAACAAATATAAATTACAAGAACGTGAATTGTTATACAGCTGATTTTTCATAATTTTTAAAAGGCTTTTTGAATTAAGTGACACTTTATTTCATCTTAACACAGTTTTTAAATAAAAGTATAACAACATGGATAAAGTGTTTTTGATCCAAACTTGGAAAAATATGCATATAACAAATGTTTCCCAAATTAAATTGTTTATATTTTTAAATTAGTGCAAAAGAAATGAAGAAATTACAATTAAATATTTTGGATGCAACATTTTTTTAGAGTGTAATCAAACATTAGGTTGTTTTTGTATAAACTGTTTCAAATGTATAGAATAACATCACCTTTTCTTAAATCTATATAACAGTCTTTTAGGCAATTAAATATAAATTTGATCTTGTTGAATTCATCCTAAATTTTATAAGTGAGCCTTGTAAGCCATATACCAACAACGCATTTCTATTATGTTTGGTCAAATGAAGCAAGAAAGAATTATAAAGTCCATCAGAAGCCAGAAAAATAACAAGTATACTGTTTAAAAATATAAGTCTTCCCATTTGCTCCAGTACTCACCCACCCTCCCCACATCTCTCGAAACACCATCATTAAGGAAACCCTAAAAATTGTCGCATCTCAACGAACAACCCCCAAATTCTGATTTCAAAAGAACGGCAAATCGAAGCAACCACTAGTAGCTTCTTAATCTAGAGTAACTTCTAAATTGCTATTGAGAAGTAGCAAGAAGAACCAAGTACATGAAAAAACATGGCTTACCCGCTCTCTTTTCTTTCCTTGCTAAAATACTTTTTCCCAGTTTTCTGAGACCCCAAGACAGTTGTCGGTAGAGAGGGGAAAAAAGTAAACGACTTGCAGTACAAACAAAAGAAAGGAAAAAAACTGAGAAAAAGAATCTAAGACTAAGTCTGCTATTATTTTGGATTGGTGATAATGAGGTAAGAAAATTGTCTCAAAGCAAGTGCAGCTTATTTTTTCTCTGTTATTTCCTATAGGCCCTCTCCGCCAGATGTCAATTTCTTTTTCTTCTTGTATCTGCGTTAGTTGCAAACATGTAATGACTCTTATAGCTTTACTAGGCAGCACACGCAGACCCCGAACAAAACATATAAAGTCGATTGGCAACATAATGCTTGTTTGTTTTCATTTCTTCCAGAAACATAAAATAAGTATGAAAAACGTAAAAATATGTACAACGTATAAGTTTGTCTACTGCTCTTTGGATTAAAAAAATCAAACTTCATTTTCTAATGCATATCCATAATTTGCATAAGTTATGAAATAAAATATAACATGAAACATACAGCAAATTTACTTACAAAATAGTCAATGCATTGTCCTAAATGATAGCTGCTATTTGAAGCAACACTATTGCATCCTAACATTTTAACATAATTTCCATAGACCGTCTTTAGCTAAAGACATTTTATATTAAGAAAATATGTCTGGAAGGAAAAATAATATATTACACGATAAAATCTAATTATATTTAAACATGTTAGCATTAATTATTCAAAACAGCCTTTTTACTGCATTTAAAAATGTATTTTTTAAACTTTATCTTCGTTACAGAATTATTCTTTTTTAAAAAGAAGCACGTACTATATATGATTCAAAGCATATACTAATAAGAAACTTTTAACTATAACCAGAATGTGTGAATTACTGAGAAAAATAATTCATGTACACACATTGCCACAAAAATTTGCGCACCAAGAAAAAGTCGTCAAAATGAAACGAAATTTTACATACTTAAGTATTATTTTGATATAAGTAAGTGATTAAAAAATCAAAGAAAAAAGATCATTTATTGCAGAAAAAGTACAAATGAACTCCGTGTGTCTAGTTCGAATGCACGATGCAATACGAACGGGCATTGAGGCATACAAGTTCCGTATGGTATCCTGAGACATCTCGCTCCACAGTTGCTGCAAACACGCCTCTAGTTCAAACAAACTCGTAGGCTGTCCAACTTGCCGTCCCAAATGATCCCAGAAATTCTCGATTTGTGACAAATCTGGGGATAGAACTGGTTAGTAAGGTAATATGTAGCGGAAGCACAGAGTCTTGAGACATCCTTACTGTGTGTAGCCAAGCATTACCTTGCTGAAAAATGGCTCTTGGGAGACCTGCTATGAGTTGCAACACATGTGGCTGATGAATGTTATTGGGTACAACTTGACTGTCATTGTGCCATGGATTAATATTAGGGATGAACCTCTATCGTAGGCAATAGCATTCCAGAACATCACACCAGCTATTTGACCGGTGTGTCGCTGTAAAGAGAAGGCAGGTTTGAGGCGTTGTCAATGGGACCTCCACACACGAACACGATTGTCATCACTGCTCAAATTGAATATAGATTAATCGCTAAAGACGACTTGGTTCCCTTCCGTTGCAGTCCAATTCCGTCGTGCGTGGCACCACTCCAAACGGAGGCGTCAGAGGTTGGGTGTCATTGGCAGCACACTTAATGGTTGCCACGATACCAGATGTCCTTCAACCAGGACCTTTCCGATGGTTTGAGAAGACACAGGGGATCGTAATGAAGGTGTTGCCTGTGCCAGGACAGCAGCCTGTGAGGCAATTCAGTCTACGCGTGCGTGTCTTATGATGGGACGGTCTTCTCGATGACTGATCTGTCGAGGGCGTCCTAAGCCTTTTCGCCGTGTAAATGACGTCGCTTCAGTTCACTGGTCCCGACACCTTCTCACAGTCAAATCTTGTCGGCCTACTTGACGAGCTACTCACCGAGCTGACTGCTCTACTTCCATCATCCCGATGATTCTTCCCCTCTCAACATCTGACAGGTGCTCGTATTGTCTTCGATGACGGCGTAACGGCATGTCCACCTCAGTGTTTAATTTGAAAAGATTAAGTGCACTCAAAACAAGTTCTGCTGACCAGTTTTATAATCCAAGGAGAACGAATTTCAACGCCTTCTAGTGGCATTATGCTGTGCGCAATTATGCTTCATTTCTAATCATTTGCATATCTGCCTGTCATGTACATTCATTCCAAGTTTCATTACGATTCCATCATTATTTCCTGGTGCGCAAATTTTGGTGACAATGAGTGCACTTGTTTACCTTCTTTAATGTTTAAATTAGAAATCACCCACCTCCACACACACATTTGGTGTAACTCTTCCTTCTTTGAACGCTCACGAGATGCTTGATGGTTATCAATGCGAGATAAATACCATGCTTTATAACAATGCTTTTCGAATGATGTGATTCTCCTTCGTAACAAAACAACAAATTTTTTGTTTAAGACATTATTTGCGTCCTTTTGGAGGAGTTTAACAATGGCAGATTTAATTTTTTTCTTAACTAATTTTGCCAATTAGTTAAGGAAAACCTAATTATTCCTGTTATAAGATGAATGTTCTCTTAACCAAAGTCTTGTAATTCAAATTTCAAATACACATAATTTACAAAAGCTTAAGGTATCGACTACTTGCGACAAATTAAAAAAAAAACAATGGATATGTGGAGATTTTTAGATTCGTTTGATACGTTTTCAGAAAAATATGCTAAAATTAAGAAGAGAAAATGAAATCATTATTACTAAAAATATACAAAAAATAGCATAAATAGGGCCCATTCTATACCAAAAGTTTATGAACAAATTTTCAATTCTGGTGTGTTGCTATGTCATTCATTTTTAAATGAACTTGAGGATGAGAGATATTTTATTTTTTACAAAAACTAGAGAGCTTTATCTTAGTTATTACATGAAATTTTTTAAAATAACAGTGATTATATTCACATAAGGGACGGTAAATTCTATAATAAAACAGTGGTTGATAAATCTGAAAGTTAAAACATTTCTACTAGTATACATAACATACACAAAAAATTTCTTTTAATTATTTTTAAAACCTTTTGAGCAATCGCTGTCCCCATTTGAACATTTTCAAAACGTATTTCGAGTAAAACGCGTTTTAAAGTACGACATCTTACTTAAAGTAGACATTTGCTTTTACTAAAACACTTGTAGTTTTTGTTCTAGTGAACAGAAAATAATAAACTTGTTATTTTTATAAAGCTAATAAGAGGACTTATAAAAAAACATACAAAAAATTGTCAATTTTCTGCAAAACTCCAAATTTTAGGGTAGTCGGTTACCTTAAGTATTTTTGATGCCCATCCTTTTATTTCATTTTATACAGATATACTGGTAGATCTCCTCAAAACTTAGTTGATGATTACAAATATTATCAGGAGATGATTCTCATAAAGCATTATTTAAATGAATTGAGAAGATGCAGTGATCAAAAGCATTGTAGCTTTAAGTAGAAATTAACGAAGGAACATGAAAAATATATTTCTTTGAAAACCATTAAGATAACTTTAAGAAGTGTATGTTCGAATTTAAATTATTCGGAACAATGAAATATTATCTTAGGGGGATATTGTAATTGTGTAAACTTCCTTGGATTGCTTTAGTAAAAGAATTGTTTCCCATTTTTCCTAAACTTTTCTGGAGAACTCATGATGCCAATGAACTTAATAAAGCATTTTAGGAAAACGTTGAAGTAATACTTATTAGGTGTAAAAAAATAGAAAAAAAATGGTTACTCATGTTAGGAATGCATCGAGGTTTTAATACAAGGGGTGATCAAATGAAAAGGTACGAAACGACACGGTGGGTACAAATATAGAATTTATTCTAAATATACACCGTAGGCCTGAGCACAACGATCCCACTGATGAACAAGCCGCAGGATTCCTTGTTCCCTGAATTCCTGTGGCTGTGACGAGACCCAGTCCTTCACAGTGTCCTTGAGTAGGTCGTCCGAGTTGAAGCGCTTTCCTTTCAGGTGTTTCTTCAGTGGACCAAACACATGGAAATCGCAGGGTGACATGTCCGGACTGTAGGACGGATGGTACAACGTCTCCCATTGGAACTTGTCCAGTTCCATTTGTGTGACTCTGGAGACGTGTGGACGCGCGTTATCATGGAGCAGAACCACACCCTCCGTGAGCAGCCCCGGTCTTTTGTTCTTGATGGACCTGCGTAGGCGTCGGAGTGTCTCACAGTACACATCGGAGTTAATGCTTTTTCTGTGCTCGAGTAATTCTGTGCTCGCATCATTTGGACACCGCTTTTTATAAGAGCCTTTGCTCTCTCCTGCGCATGCGGGCACCCGCGCATGATCCGATCCCAGTCAGAGTCTCCAATGGCATCCCGAGATGTCTCGCTACATTCTCCCTTGGCGGAATATGCAGATATTTAACTGTTTCATTTTTAATTCGTTTCGTACCTTTTCATTTGATCACCCCTTGTAGTAATTTTGTTGACGTATAGATGTAAAACTTTGAGCATTCGGAAATTTATGGTGTTTATAGTCAATTTATAAATGGAAATAAATTTAAGTAATTTGGCTCTTATAAGACTTGATCGTCAATATAGGCTGCATTTCCCTACTTCAAACTTTTAAGATATTTATTTATTATAATAATTTTGAATACAAAACTTTTGTAGATATATAACCTATTGTTAATGGATTATTAAATGAATTAATTGGAAAGTCCAGTTGCTTAAATCAGTCAAACGTAAGTAAATTATTAATTGCTTATAAGTTTACACATAATATAAGAGCGTTTGAAAAAATTCGTATCAATTGACGGATTTAAAGCATATAACACATTCATTTCTTCTTTACTGGCATTAAGGCCCTTATTCAAGGATTTTTTAGGGTTATTGCATTTAAATTAGATTAACGAGATTAACAAGTTATTTTCCTTCGAATTGTTCCTTAATTTATAGTTTTGCCTTCCAATCTCCAAGTTTAATACTCAGTTAAATTTATAATTTAAAAAAAATCAGTTTCAAATTATTTAAAAATATATTACACCCAGACTTAACTAAAATTCTTCATATAGAATGAAAATTTTGAAAAAATCACTTAGAATAATCTATAGAGTTTGGACCTTTAAACTCTCATCGTGCAGTGATGAATTATTTCTCAATCATTATCTATATTCTCTCTCTTTTGAAATAAACTAACATTGATTGACCTATATCTCGAAATTCAATGTTTTCCATTTATCTGTATTTCATTCGCGACGGGTTCACTAACCCTTTAGGTAGTAATTATTGCATTATGGATTAAGTCTGAACGACAGAGATTTAATGATATGTATATTTAAGACACATTCTTTATTAACAACCTGGAATTACCTTAAACAGTAACAATTAAAACATGCTACATTTTATATATAATTCTTTTAATTTCCTGTATAAAATTTAACTCCTTTTAAACTAATTGAAGGCATTTTATGTGTAATTGAATTACATTTGGAAACGAAATAGTGGAATATATTTATGTGAAAGAAAGTTTGTTAGGTTTAACTACGTATGAATGCATATTATGGAATGTTATTGACACTCCAAATGGTTAAGTTGTAGGAAGAGGGAGCTTTGGAAACAATGATTGAAAAACACATTATATATTTAATTAAATGAACACGAGCGATTAAATTATTTTAGAATAAATTAAGAATAACAAATTCCGTTTTGTTAGAAATTAACTAAAATCTCTGTAAAGGGCAAAATGGTTTTGTGAAAGTACCACTGTTAAATTATTTTTAGTAAAATAGAAAACAATGACAGAAGAGGAGGAATATAAGTATTACAATGATGCAAATAAATTTTGTACTTATGGTTACATATGATAACCATTTGAACAAGAATTTTAAAGAAAAAATTGCATTACTTACATACAGCGCAATTTTCTATGATAAAAGATAATTAATAAGAAACTTCCATGTATCCTCCAACTAAATATCTTGACGTCAGAATTTATTTTGTGAAAACTATTTATAAATATACAGTATTACGCTTCAGAAAACTACTTAAAAATTGAACAGTGGGGAAAAAAGCTTCTAGTAAAAAGTAAGTAACCAATAGTCCTCGAGAGCCACCATCCCGATGAGGATGATAAAGAATGACGATAAATACAGCATAATGGTAATGTCCATCTGAAATGCAGAGAAACGGCGCTTCCTCTCGTTTATCCGGCCGCAAAAGACACGCGGCTGCAGTTGCCATAGCAACAAATGGCTTGCGTAGGTTTGAAACACGCGACTTTCAAACTCAGTTATTGCCACTTGAGCTGGCACATTCCGGGCAAGTGCCAGTGACATGCCTAAATCTTGAAAGAGAAATATTGCCCGATTTATACCCAGAGTCTAAAGAAAGCTGGAACGGAGGTTAGGAACATTAGATTCAACAGGGCCTCGAGCCTCCTTGATAAGTATCTTTTCCCCACATGGCAATGATGGAGTATACATAGAGACGAAACCGACTCGACCCACTTTTCTGGGCCGTTTCTATGCGCAAAAGTCACCCTAGATCGTTCTTCAGATGAAATTTCGACGACTGGAATCGAAAGTCACAACTTCTCGCCACCCCCTCTCCAAAGAAAACTTACCATTGGCGCTACTTTTTTAACTGGTTAGTTTCCACCACAAATTCCTTAACTTTAGATATTTTTTGGTCCAATGCTTGAGAAAGAAGTAAAGGCGAAGGAAGGAAAGTTTTTTTTTTCGTCTTCTTTTCCTCGCTGTGGCATATTAGATTGCACACTTTTCGATCCTTACCCTGACAGCTAAGGCGATAAATAACGTACTTGGTTTGAAAATTTTATAAGGTCATCAAAGGCTATACATTTACAAAATACACGTCCAGTAGGCTTATATTGGAAGCTTAATACCCATTTCATACCATGCAATGCAATTTCTTCAACTTGGCTTGTCAGATGGTTTCATTCTGGAAAAGCTTCTTTCATAACAGATTTTCTTTTACCTTATAATATTTCCTCCCTATATTAAAATATCGGTACGGCGTACCGTGCGCGCAAAAGATGACAACTTTTTTGAATTCACGGCTGAACGCTTTTGTCAATGGCTCAAAGTTTGGGACATGAAATTTCTCAATTTTAGTGTGATTTGTGAGGTACTTTTTTATTTTCGATCAAAAGTTAAATCCGATACTAAGCAAATGAGAAAATGTCATTTTTAGATTGCATGTATATTTTCATTTGATTAATATATTCATATATTTATCTTCTCACATATTTTGCTTTTTAATTCTGTTTTTAATATTTTAAATAAATGAGAGAGAGAGTCATAAGTAACTAATTTCACAAATAATTCACATTAATAAGTTTTTTAACTTGTATAATTACCAGATGATATAAACAAATAATAAGTAATTATACGATGCCTTTATACTCATTATAATACTCTTGGCCAGAAATATAATAATACCTTCGCTTCAATGATAATCCAACTGCTTTTCGTTACCTAAGTTTGTATTTTTTTTCTTTTGAATAATCCTACTTTTTACTAAGAAGAATTTTAAAAATCCCACACAGCATAAGATGATGAAATTCATGGAAATTTATACAGAACATTGATTTCAATGCAAACAAACTTTGAAATTAAGATTACGAGTTAAGATCAAGAATATTAAGAAGTATATAAATTAATATTAAGCTTGCATTTTTTTAAGATGATTAGGAATTAAGATTGTATAAAATTATTAACTAAGTTCAAAATTATTGTAAAATGTTTTTAATAAAATTGTAATTTTTTAATTTTTTGTGAATCTATATATTATGTTATAACTGCAATTAAAAGTATTTTTCTAATAGCTAGGCTTATACTCTCTTATCTCTCCATTAATAGTTTATTGTTGTTCGAACGAAACACATATCCCAAAGCAAAACACGATACATTTCTTTTTTCTACAAGAACAGCAAAGCACCATTTCACAAATGGATTTTCTTTATTCCACGTTTGTGGTTGTGCTATTATTGTAACACTTTCCAAAGTATACCATTCAAAACAGCTATTACATGTTCCGAATTGCTTTCCTTCTCAGCTAATGTCTTGGTTTTTAATTCCAGCTGAGTTAAGAGTTAACTTCAATCCCCGTTAGTCTCAAACATTAACTTTTTCCCGTAATAAATTATTGTCGATTTTTCTTCAAACACCAGCATCACTTTTATTTGGGGCAATTAACAGACTACTTAGACGCTGTCGAAACGAAAGCGTCAAGAGTAACGAAAAAACATAATCAATTACAGGACTAGAAAACGAACGCATATAAAATCTTTTAAAAGCCCCAAAATACTACATTATGTCATTCTCTCTGACTGATCGACCACTCCCTGTACTCAGATTCCTTCTAAAAAGAAACAAAATGATATTTTTCAACATTTTCTGTCTCTTCTTAATGAACATTTTATGACATTCAACGGAGAAGAGGCGATGTCTTTTGCATGCGTTTTGCGTTGAATTTTCCATTAAGTGAGACTGGAGCTTATGGTACTTAAACAATTTCAGAGATGGTTCATCTTTAAACATTACTCACCCATCATCAAAGAAGAATTTTATTCTACACACTTTTGAAGGTAGTGTTCAAGTTCTCTACATAATTCATCAGCTGCCTGAGTACGAAGCAACAGTTTCAAAAACTTGTGATTTTACTTATATGTATATTTCAAGTTTCGTTCGTGACTAGTCTCTTTGAATTTTGATTAGCCATGTACTGAATAATACAGATGAAACTGCTGTCGGGTGATAGTATTGTTATGAATACATATTTTTGTTTATCAAAAGAGACTTCCTACTGTTTCTCTTTTTCGCATTCAACTCGTATTCGTATACTTGTTTGAAATCCTTTGTCAATGTTTGTGATGTATTTTTTGAACTTCAAAATTTATGAAAAGAGTTTTTATGAAATGTTTATTTTTTTTCAATGATTTTTTTTTTCCAATTATATATTTTTTTTCAATGAAGATGATTAATTTTGCATTTGATTAAAAAAAATAGGTTGATCTCAACGACCATTTTTAGGTTGATGATAAGTTAAGAATTTGAAAATATAACTTTATAATAGAAAAAAAATATACATAGCTTAGCTTTTACTGAAAAAAGAACTAATAAACTTCAGAAAAATAATGAAATTGAGATCAAAGCACTTCGTAAGATCGGCAGCTTGATCACACGCTAGCTGAAAGATCATACTCGTGAGCTCATGATGAGCGTAGTTTCCTTTAAATCATTGGTTCGAGTGCCGATTCATTAAAGGAGAGTAGGATGCCGGTTCAGGTGAAGTCCTCGTTACTTTGCCGTGGTTTAAAATTACGAGAGCTGACACCAATATCCCTTAAGCTGCCTCATAGTGCGTTGTTAAGTAGCTATCTATGAAAATTAACAATTATAGTATATATATATATTACAAAAATATAAAAAAATAGTTATATACCTAAGATAACTATAGTCATGATAGAATAGATTTAGCCACATAAATACTAGAGAAAATTCCTGTCCTTATTAACTAGGATTCCAGGCTTAAACAATGTTTTTCGGCCAGCCAACCTTCTCCTGAATTTGCCAATACTCTGAGCCATAGGGAAAGCATGAGATTTCTAGAGAAGTTTAACTATTATTATAAATAAACCATAATGTATTAATGTAAAACGATAATATTATAGCCTGTAATAATTACTAAAATATCTTAAAAATCAATTAAAAACTATTAGATAAAGACTTACCACGTGAGAACAAACCTATTCCTGGGCTATATACAATAACAGTAACGCATAAAATTATTACGTTTTGATAAAATAACATTAATACTATATATATACACATTTAAAAACTATATTTTTTGTTTTAAAATTTATTGAAAATAAAAGTACCACCCAGACATTTACAATTAATTATTAATAAAATATAATATTGTTAATTTACTTAGCTGGAGGCGCCATCTATCGATAAACTGTACAACTAATAACTCTTTTTTATTTAACTGTTAGGTAACTTTTTATAAAATTTGGAGCGTATCCGAGTTCCATAAATGTTTAATAAAGTTATTAAGATTTAAATATATATTAAATTTATCACTAACTAATACGTTATTACGATAAATATAATTGAAAATATTTCTATAAATTGATATAGGTTGAAATTCCAATAAGGCACTTTAAGAATGTTAAAATTAAAATCATCTCTTTTATCATAAATATTGCTATGTAATTTGTAGTCCTCAATACACAATAATACATCCAAGTATTTAGTTTTAACTGATTACTATTAATTTTAATTAGCTTTAAATAATTCGGATAAAAAGTAATATTGGGGTTAAAATTAATATTTTTATCAAAAATAATTAAGTCATATATGTATCTAAATATGTAATAATCATTATTAATAATATAATTATTTTCGTAAATGTGTAAATATAAATTAGCCAAACTATTGCTAGCAGGGACACCTTGAGGCAAACCTTTGGTTTGTTTGTACAGGGAACCATTAAAATTAATGTAGATTTCTTTTAAGACTAAATCCATTAGAGTTCTAATTTTTTGTAAATTAATATTAAGGTTATAATTATACTATGATTATCTAAAATTACCCTAATTATATCAATGATATTAATGGAATTAAAAGATCTTCAAAGTCATAACTATGAACTGAATAAATATTTTTATTTTTAAAAAAATCTATAATATCTTTACTATTTTTTAATTATAGCTTTATTACATTGCTTATTGATAAAATTTTGCATAATATTATGCAGCATTTTACCTGCAGTTGTGATATATGTTTTAAAACCATTTGTTACTGTTCTAAATTGAACAGGATTTTTATGGAATTTAGGTGTTAAAAATATATATGGAAACTTAATCTTATGAATGGTAATAATAATAATAATAGTCATATTATATATATATATATATATATATACAGGTTGATTCGTTGTCAGACCGACAAACTTGGAGTGTGTGTAATGGATACTGAGACGAATAGTTATTACATAAGAATGAAGGGTCTCAAATGCCGTAATTGCGAGTTATCGTGCAAAGAAGCAGAGAAAAAGAACAAAAACAGCAACACGTTAATGGGACAGAAAAAATTTATTGAAAGTTTATACTACAACAGGTGTTTGAAAATAAGACCAGAAGTCATCTGGTTGGCCTGTCAGTGGTACTGCACGGAATGTCTTACACTCTGGAAGATTCCTGTCATGTCACGTATCCTCCCGGCAGCTACAGATATTCCAGCGAATAGGTTTTCAACTGAAAGAACGGTCGTCTCGTATACCAAAAAGAACCAAATATATCCTTAAAGAACAAGTCTCACGTAACCTTTTGTTCACACTTGCCAAGGTCATGTGATGTGAATTACGCCTGTTTGAGTAAAGTTCCTGATATAACCGCCAAGTGGCATACCCGTTATAATCCGTAACAATTCCGTACTCTATTACCATGTGGGAAGTTCTTCTATTGTGAATACGAGTTCATCCTACTACCTCGGAAAATGGATCGCAAATAACGACTTCCTGCAGGATTAATGTTTACGAAACCTTCCATTCAGCATCATCTACCAAAAGACTGCTTGCAGGGATCTTCCATAACGAGAGGATTCCATGCAGCGTGGCTGTCAGGGCTGCCATTAGACTTCTGGCCGTAATTTCGAACATTTGTTGCAGTAAAATAGTTTAATAAAATGTTTTCTGTCCCATTATCATGTTGCTGTTTCTGCTTATGTTCCTTTTCTCTTATTCTTTGCACTATAGCTTGCAGTCATGGCATTTGTATGATTCCGATTTAATAATTCATGATTTAATAATCTCTACACACTCTGCAGTTTTGTGTGTCTGACAGCGAATTACCCTCTCTCTATATATATTGGTTGGTAATGCCAAAAGAAACAATTATATCGAAAATTTCAACTGAACCTTACTCAAATAACGATCAAAATAACTTGAGAAGTTGTGTATTTATATATTTAGAAGTAAGTAATAAACTATCAGCTTCTATATTAAGTAAGCTGAACCAACATACAAATTACTTTACAATTTTTATTTTAAATAATTGGTCATAAATGTAAGTAATTAGTATAAACACTATATATATAGTTTATAATTGATACACATTATAAAACTAACTCTTTCATTATTATCAGCGATGTTAAATTTTTAAGTAGTTAAAATCAGAAGCTTTGTGATCGTTATGGCATGAAAAATATCGCATTTATAATTGTATTCAGTAATGTTTTTATTTCATAGCATTTTTAAAGGGTACTCATAAGTATTCTAACTAACATCGTACTGAATCATTCGAACCACCTACATCAACTCTACGATCCTTAAATTTAAAGATACTTTGCGGCAAACTTGAAAGCCTCGAATTACCGTCACTAGCAAGAATCGCCCACTACCAAGAAAAGGTAGTCCAGAAATTCAAGAATCTATCTTCATATCGAGGAAAATTGCAAAGCAGAGATTGGGTAAGTACGTTCAGAAATGTCCGCAGCAACTCTAAACTGCATGATCAAACAAGATTAGAAACTCATAAAGAAGAGCGAATCCCATGAGAACCACATATCTGGGAAATACGTTTCAGAGAGTGAGGTGCGCAAAAGATGTCTTTATGAGGAACGTTTGGCGGCTAAACGGTTGAAGTATGCGATGACTTTGGAAGAGGCGTGAGTATATCTCAATGCTATTAACAAGATCCAATTTATCGCTCTAGTGATGAAAACAATTTTGAAAAGTTAGCGCGCTAGCAAAAGAAAGCTTTTGTTCGTGGTTCAGTGATAGCGTCAGAGATATCTTTTAAAGAAGTTAGCAGTAGCGAAAAAAGTTTGTTAGAAACAAAGTAGTGTGCAAACAGTTATAAATAACGGGTTTAACAGAAAAATCTCCATCGTATTTGAAAAGAATTTAATGCCTGGTGAGAGAATTTATCTGCAAATACTTTAATATTGATGATTTGGGAATAAAGTGCCATGTATAATTACAAATATTATTTTGATTTATATTTAGCTTAAAAAGCATCTTTTGCTTTTTTATAGACATGTAACATTTAGGACACTGACCTTAAGTTTATGCTTAAGTCTCACTCAGATTTTTTTCACTTGATATTTGTCTGCCTAATACTATTATAAAGTTCTGAAATAGTTCAAAATGTTTTAAATTTGAGGTCACCTTAAATTAGTGACACATGCAGCTGTTCTATTTTTGCACAGTTTAAAATAAAAATATAAAAAGTAGCTTTTACTTATCATCTCGTGAACTGAGTATTTAGATAAGATAGCGATAATGGAATGAGCAAAACTCAAAGTTATATCTACGTCGCACTATAAAGCTGCACGAGAGCAATTGGCGACGAACCTCGTAATTCTTAACCGTGGTCAAGAAACGAAGATGACACTTTAACTGGCACCTACTTCCTTCCACACCACACCAACGGGAGGACGTTTGAGTCTTGACAGATTTAGCGTGCAATTGCTCCTCAACACAACGGGTCTTCAGTGATATCTTGATACTGGAACACTGAACTCAAAATCACACATATCACTCGTTTGAACCAGGACATGAATAATTTATTAAATTAAATATTTTATAGCTGATGATAAAGATGAACACAGAAAACAGAGGTAATCACGATATTTATAATGGTCCAAAGGAAATAATATTTTTAAAAGCTTAATTTTTCAAGTTAAATCAACCAGTCAATTTTATAAGAAGGCTTTAATCTGTGATATTGATGAAGGGAATCTATTTTACAGAAGATTATTTGAAAAAATGCTATAAAAACAGCGAAATATTTAAGACTTTGGAGCATTTGCCTAAAATAAGTGACAAATTGTGAAAAGAATATCACTTCGATTAGCTTCTAATAAAGTATTGGATAAAATTTAAAATAGTTTGATTTACACAAGAACTTTTTATGACATTAATCTCTAAAGAAGATTTATTCATGGTATCAATCTCCAAAGAAGATTTATTTGTGATAGTAATCTCTAAAGATGATTTATTTACGATATTAATCTCAAATAGAAAGCTGGAAATATACTGAAATAATACGTTGTTGCTACTAATAATTCTTTTTCAATCCTATTTTAATAGTCTATTGAAATGATACACATTTGTTAAAAAGTTTTCGAAGCTAATTTTTTTAATGTTTTAAGGAAAATTTTCATAGTCATTAACCTGTTTATAAAATAGGACAAATTTAGTTTGCTCACTTTATAAAAAAAGAGCTCAGTGTTGAAGTAAATAAATGTCAAAATATAATCATGAGAATTTCCAGAAGAAACCTAATGCCTAAAAGGTCATATTTCTTTTTGTGCAGACAATAATGATGGTTAAATAAAAAAGAAAGAAGACATAAACATATTTATGTTTTTAACGAACCGCAGATATCATATTGCATAGGTCAAGAAAATATTGTTCTATAAAAAGAAGTTAATAAGAAGTAAACAGGTTATTAAATACACAGTGCATTGAGATTTCTTGGAAAGGAAACTAAAAAAGCAAAAGCTGCAGGAAGATAACTCAAAGGATGTGATTTTTTAAATCTTTAACTTTATTAAATAAGTGAAAACGGTATAAAAGTAAATGCTTGTGTGTGTTCAAGAAAGTAAAAATTCGTTTCCATTTTTCCCTTTCTTTTTATGAAAAAAAAAATTGATTTGCTATCTTATTTTTAAGGAAAAAAATACTGATCCGCTTATCTGTTAAGCTTAAGTCGACTTCACTTCGCCTATTTGGAATTAAATAGCTCTTTTTTGTGCTTATTTTTTTTTCTTTCTCATTGCTACGTTTTCTACTCTTTGTAGTAAGTTTTATTTTCTTTTGTAAACATTTAATTTGTTGTTGAAATAAATTCTTTATTTGTTGTATTTATTTTACAAGCATTAATTTTATGTTGAAAGTAATATTACAATTAAGTTTGTTTTAAGACATTCTTAGCTGTAAAAGTTTAAAGAAATCAACAAAAAAAAATGTAAAATATTTTGAAAATACAGTTAATATTATTTCTATTATTATTGTATCATAATTTTAAATACGTTTACGAAGCGATTAAATGAATAAGTTTAACGATTGGTAAATATATTGATAATTTCTTAAGAAATAACCCACCGCTTGATTTTTGAAGATTCTTTAAGAAAAAAAAACTATTGTATATTTAGATGCATCTGCTACCATTATTTCCTTAACAAAGGTATTAAGTCATTTCATTGATGCTATGATGGAACAAATAGCAACGTATTTTTTATTTTAAGGACGCCATATTCTACTTTACCAGAAATAGAAGAAATATACAAAGGAAAGTCAAAAAGTAGAGGGACTTTTGTGATTTCTCTTTTCAAGTTTTGGCAACAATGCCTGTATCCAGCGCTGAATGAGAAGTAGTCAGCAACACTTCTATAGAACATGTTACTCATCTTTCCCGGTAGTCGTTGGAGTGCAGGGGGGACTTTCAACATGACATCTCCATTGTCGATCTGCACCAAGGAGAAAAGAAGGGTAGTGGTTCGCTTTTTGTTTGCGAAAGGTGTGATACCTGAGCTGCATACTAGCCATCCCTTCCATCACTATACCCTTAATGACGACGACTCTCGGTGACTGATGTGGATAGACTGCCCTATCTTTCGACGCCACATAAAAAAACTCTTTCCTAGTTGAAGTTCTCTATCCATTCGAAGATTTTGCTGCTATTACTGCGCTTGCATACAACAAATAATTTCCTCAAGTTTCATACCTTCCACAAACATAAAAGAGAATTACTGTCCTCCGTTTCTCCTTGGTGCACATTAACAATAGAGCTGCCATGTTGAACGGTCTCCCATACCCCGACTACGAAGAAAGACGAGTGACAAGTTGTGCATAAGTGTTGCCAATGGCCCCTCATTCAACGCTGGATACTAGCTATGTTGCCAAACCTTGGAAAGAGAAATTGAAAAAGTCCTTTCACTTTTTGACTTATCCGTATATAAAACCATATTTTATTGATAAACATAAATACTATATAAATATACATGACATTTTTTCTCCATTGCAGTTACCGAATAAAAACGGTTACTTATTAAATGTAAATTTAAACCTATCTGAATAAATTTTCCATACATATGTCTATCGTTAAATTTTTTTTCCCTAAAATGCATATTTTTTTTATTTGCTATTATACATTTCGTAATATAATGCATGATAGGCCTTCAATTACAATTATTTAGCTGTAGTTAACCTACTTTTCTCAAATCTCTTCTGCTTACGGCCAGGTCATTAAATTAAAAAAACATGTATGAATTAGAAAGATAGCTCGCACTATTACAGCTGAAATTGAAACTTTAACACTTTTTGTGAAATATGTGTTAGCGATAAATATATAACAGGTATTTTTCTCTTTGATCTATAAAGGAATTTTTACTGTAAATAAGGCTCATATATTTGTTTTCTTTTTATCTAGTTCAAAATTATTTTTTTATATCATAAAAAATACTTTTAAAGAAATACATTGAGTAAAATATTATTTCACAATAGAATATTCAAGTAAAAATGTTTACTGAAACATACTCTTCAATTTTCTTAATTTTATTAACATAAAATGCTTAATGCTTTGGTTTTATGATTTAAAATAAGCTCATAAAATTATGATCCTTCATTTCAACTCATCCGAAATATAAAAAATATCTACTTAGAAAAAAAAATTATAAATCATTACATTAACTCTATTTTCGAAATATTGACTGAATTAAAAATTGACTATAATATTTCGATTAAGATTTTGTCAATTTATTCCAAAAATTCTATTTTTATATTTGATTTATCTTAGAAATGAAATATATTTATAAAAGCCTTTTCCTGCAAGAATTTCAAACTAATATCTGGTATCTTTTAATGGATATTTTTTATACCAAAACCTAGTAATATACATTTATAATTAATTTAACTAATAAGAGGGAAGGAGAATATTTCAGGATAAATAGATCATTACTAAAGTATAACTTAAACACAGTATTTTACATAAACATAGCACCTTATTCGTTTCAAATGTTTTACTATTTTATAGTTTGTAACAAAGTAGAAAATACAAAAAGATAATATTAACTACGTTTGTTAAGCAATATTGAGGTAAACGTTTATTTCATTCATCGTTTTACACATCTCTGAGTCCCCAAGTATCAAAAATAACTTTCTTCATTCTTTGGTAAGTACCCTTTGTAATAACTAAAGAATTTTAAGTCTAGTCTGACTTACATATTGTTATTGAAATTCCCGGAGCTACATAAGTTGAGAGTAGTTGAAGTTCTTGTTCCCACACAGTTTTTATTTGTTTTCAATTCGTCTGCAATCTATAATATTTTCCTTTTGTTCCTCCATGTGCATATTTCTGTTAGATTTCTTTTCATTTTGGACAATTATTTAAGAAGTAAATTTTCCCGATGATATATTCATTATAAATCAGCTTATAAAAACTGTTCAAATGTAAAAGGATAATATAATTCTAAACTTAATTTTTAATTTCTCGAAAATTGATACTCAACAAAAGATAAAAATAATAGTTCCAATCAAAAATGCAGGTTTTTAGTATCGAATTCACAAGGGTACACAATCATGTCTGTGCATTTGTAAAAAAAAATGCTTTATTAACATTACTGACAATTCCCATGCTTATTGACACACACCTTGAAAAATTAGATGGATTACTTGCACAATTTGCTAAAATTAAAAAGCAAAAATAATAAAAATTAACAATAAAAACGATTTTTAACAATGCAGTCAAAGGGCAAATTTTCAGCCAATTTGTCATTTATTAAGTTTCCAGCAATCTCATGTGGATATTGTTAGAAGCAAACGAGGCTATATTAATGCCTCTATAACGGTAAATTATATGATTTTTACTCATTCTCTGCTTCTCAATTTTTACTTACCATAAAATCCAGTGCATAATACACAACTATATTTTAAAACTGCAATTTTTAAGTATATTCATCGTATAACACGCCCTCTCTTCCGTACGAAAAAGCCTGAAATGCACGTGCACAATTATCTTGTGTTTTAAAGTAATTTATTCGAGGTATTATTCCAAGCTTTTGAAAAAATAGCATACTTCAAGAACAACAACCTTTTACATTTATTATGTATGTCATTTCTTTTAAATAAACAATAATAAAATCTATGTAGAAATCTAATTTTTTTAAAAGTACATCTTTTTTGTTATTCTTGAAACTATCATTTCTACAGGCGTATAACGCTAACCCGAAAATTGCGATCGTATTTTTTGTGTTGAGTGTAAGATGCTGTATGAAACTCTTTATAAAGGATGTGCAATTAACAAAAAAATATGAAATTAAAATTAATTTTTTTGCTTAAATTAAAGTGTAATCAATTGCATAATTGAATGTTTTAATTTAAATAGTAATTTATGAACACAGTTTACCTTACACATAAGAATTAATCCCGTATCACACACACACATAAAATGCTTGTTTCTTAAGTTTTTTTTTTTAAATTCAGAATCCATTAATATAATATGGTTACATATTATTTTTTCTCTTTAAAAAAGAATACATACGTTTTGGTCAGAAACTGAAGCAGTATATTTTTAATCCAAAGCTTCTATAATTTATTATTCTCATTTAGAATAAAGGCATGATTGCATGATTGAGTTTTACTTTGCACCATGTTGTCTGATAAAGGCTTTTAAATCCGTTATTTTTATAATGATTACACAAACAATGGTGTGAATTCTTCCGATAAAAATAATCTATTGACCTTTTAATGATCTTAATGTTGTTTACAAATGTGGCTAATTACAAATACTTCGGATAATGAGCACGAATTCCATTTCAAGATACAGAATATACATTTTTTTGGATAATTATTTCCATCATAACGGACATTCAGCTCAGTATTATGAATTACTGAGCTTTAGAAAATTTGATCATCAGTGTTAACTTTAAACAAATTCTTAAGCAAAAATAACACCCAGTAGTATAATCTTTATTTCTCTCTCTTTCTCTCTCTTTCAAAAACTGCTAAAACTAGAAAACTCTTCGTCTGAAGTTTCAATAGGATACAGTGGACGTTCTGATGATAAATAGAAGGAAGGAAGAAAAAAATTCTGAAAGGGTATGAGAGGGGGGGGGGACGACTAAACTGCATAACCCAGAGTTAATAAATTGAACTTTTCTCCCCGTTTACAATTTTTCGGGCGAAGAAAATACGCCATCCATATTCAAACCGGGTTCTTGCTTCTGAATTCTCCTCCAGCAGGGTGCCTTTTGTTGTCCAAACTCCGCTTTGTTTCGTCATGACAATGAGAAACCACATATCACGAAAAGGTTTCTCTGTGGTGTTTTGTTTTTCGGTGGAACAGTAAATATTACTCGTATTGTGATGTTTATTCCCAGTGATCTCCCATCGCTGTGTTCGCGTTATTAGAAAGTGGTACGGTTCACCGCCTGTATGTTAATAACCGTGAGGGGTCAGGGAAACAGTGACAATCGTTTGGGGATGGAAGGTTATTATTTATGTAAGGGGCCTTTATTTTGTAGCTTTTTCCGGGAGAATAAAAACCGGATGAATAAAATGCATGAAATATTTACACATATTTTTTTCCTCACTGTTTTGTATTATCATGCAGTATTTATTTGTATTAAAAATGTTTCTTTAAATACTAGTTTAGGATTACAAAGCTTCAGTCTTTGTCATAAGAATTATTATATAGAGCTAAATGATAGATGAGTTGAAGAATATTTGTGTTATTTCCCCTTTCATTTCTTTTTACAAAAATATTGTATTTTTCATATCATACTTTCTGCATTTGTGTAGCAATGAATAAAAACTATTAAAATAAGCAAATGAGACTTTTGATACTCTTTGTTATTCCTGTGAATGAAAATACTCTGAAAGTATTTAGTAGAACAAATATCCCTTGCAAATAATACGAAATTGTATTTTATAGTTTTATATGAATTCATACGTATGTTTGTTATGCATCACGGTAAGGATAGCGTTTTACTATGATGAAATTCTTCTAACACTTTTTGTGACAAATGTACTTGTCTTTGAGGCATCATAAGACTGATCTTCCTTTTTGTAAATATTTATGAAAGGTGAAAAATTTATGGTATGGTCATGAATTCTCCTTTCTACTTATTAGATGAAATTTTAAAATTATATTCTTCCAGGATGTATGCATACAGTGATAAGTACAGCAAATTGATAACTCCTTTTCCATATTATCCAACACATTCACATCAAATATACATTTACATTCTACTATATTTTTTTTCAAATATACATTCACAATTGCGCACTTAACCATCTATATGAATACGGTATTCAGAAATGGTTATAAACTCATTTATTATTTTGTTTAGTTTTCTTTGGCATTTATAGTTACACGTTTCATGATATGTATAGTTATAACTGTGGATAATGATTACTAACAGCTTGAAGATATGTTTATACTTCTTTTTTCTATTGCTTATATGGGGGGCTCGAAGAGAGTATTATAATTTACTTTGTTCTAAATATTACTTAAATTTAAATGTGATGGCAGATTACTGATTTTCATAGAAAATCCAACTATTTAAACGTTTCAGGAAAATAATGTTATGTCAAATGCATCTAATGAATTTTTCTCAACTTAAATTGACTATTTACGGGGAAATCTTTATCATCTTTTTAAAACTATTTATTTTTATAATTCTTATGGTCACACAAATACTTAAAAATATAGAGGAGTATATTATAAATCTTAATTGATTAGCTTATATTCTTGCAAACAACTCTAAGGTACACAAGAAAATAATAACAACTGTTTAAAAGTGTTAATTTTCATCTACTCTGATTATTAGGATTTCATTGTTTTATTTTTTTATAGAATGGGTAATAATATGAAAAAGATGAACAAAATGCATGCTGTGTTTATATGCATTTTATATGATTCATTTATAATATTTACAGCAAATATGTGTTATAATTAATTTTTGAATATTATTACGTTTTATTTGAGGTTTCTGGAATAAACATATAATTTTATGATGTTTTATGTTTCAACATTTTTTATGGTTATGAATATAGCAAGTAAATACATATTATTTACTTATTGTTACTATTTATTTAAATATAACCAACTTTGAATGTAAGTTATCTCTAGCTGTTGCTCTGAGAACAAAAGTTTATACATATATATATCTTTTTAAAACTAAATTAAATTCTCATATACTACTTATATCAAACAAAACAATTGTTTCCAATAGTATGTCATAAAACGTATTTTAAAGGGATTGTTTTGAGCAAATAGCCAAACCACATTGATGGTTTCAATAAATAAAATAGTTAATTAATATTTTTTTTCTTGCGTAAGTAATTTTAATTTACGCATGCCTATAAGAACCTTGGGAATTTACAAATTATTGAGTTTGCCTTCAAATTTAGGTATCGATTCCCCTTTGCTAATGCCCTGAACAATTCACTTCTAATAATGAATTGAACAGTTCTACTCTACTAACCCATTTATTTAATTACAGCCATTTTCATTTAGACCTAGTACATTAACGATCAATAACAAAGAGTATTCAGACAATGTAATATATTATAGTTAAGATGCAGTGTTTTTTTGTGTGTGTTTTCGTTATTATTTAGTAGAATATTGGAAAAAAATAAATCCAGTATCACTAATAGAAAAAGTTTCGAAACGCATTAAAAATAGTATCTTTTAGCAGTAATGTATATTATAAATGAAAGTATTTCCAACATATTTTAATTGGAGATGAATTATTAATTAATTATCATGTAAGTTTTATTTCTAACTTTTGCTTTATAACAATTTCAACATGATTTAAATAACTTTATATATTTATACAGTTAGTATTTAATGTTTAATATTTTAAGCTTTTAAACTAATTTTTAATCAATGCCCAGCTGACGTTTCAAAGTACTTTTCAGTTAAAATTTAGTTAAATAATTTAATGCTTAACAGTTTTTTTACAATAAAAATTATTTTTGAACCAATTTAAATCAGCTATATCAAAATATTTATTCATTGATATAACTTAATACTAAGGCTTAAGAGAAATATAATATGAACAAATATCATATGAGCATGTTTATTATCAGAAACTGAGGTCTTACGAAAAAGGTTGAGACAAACCAGTCTTCTCATTGTAACGAATGTAACCTCATAAAAATATAGGAAAAAATCCTAAAAAATACACATAAAAAGCAAATTCTAATACTTTAGTTACAAAGTCATTTTGTGCATATTGTTTATTGTTTTTCACATTATACAAATATTTTTTTTTATAATTTGAAAACAACATAACACCCGCAAGTCATTTAAGTCTTTATTCTCTAATGTATTTAATCTCTCTGGCCCTAATGGAAACTTCTTACAATAATTACATCCAATAGCATTCGTGATCTTATATAAGTAATACTGAACTAAAATTGCCCTAACTTAAATTAATAAAATATGATCATTTATAGTCCAGATAATTAATATTGATTACATAATATATGTGGGTATTTTTCAAGAAAATACTATTTATTAGATTATTTTAATGTATTAAATTAGTTGAAAATTCAAACGATATTTTATATCTGCTTATTTTAGTATCATTAGTATAATGGAGAGATTTATTAAAAACAAACAAACATGTGCAAACACTTCTGTAAACATTATTATATTCACTCTAGAAAGCTTTTTATTAAAATTTATTCAGAATCGACAATCATAATCAATGCACAGTGAAAAAAAGTAATTTATTATGTAAGTCGTTATTTTAACCAGGGTTATGTTTCTTAACCGAAATTCATTACACAAAGTTAAATACTTGTTTCCTTTTTGTGGTATATAAATAAGTTTATTCTGGAAAATCAATGCAACTTACCTAACCACTTAAAAAAAGAAAATTGGGTAGATAAATACACGCTTACTTGAGCTTGATAAGCAGTTTATGAATAAAATATTAAATTTTTCTTGTGTGGGATTACAAAAAAATTAACTCAAAAATGCTTCATTGGAAAAATATCTATAAAATCATAGACGGTAGAAAAATTCATCTGGAACAAAATCTCCTTCCCCATTTTATGGAATTAACTTCATTGTTTTTATAAGTTTTCTTTCCGGAAATGGCATTGTTCTGCCTACGTGTTTTTCTAAAAATAGCTTGATTTAACTTAATAAGGCTTTTTCGACCGTCAAAAGAAGATAAGTTATCTACTCCTCGGAAGAATATGTTTGGAGCTTGTTTTTTCGGGAGCTTTCTGTATTTCTTTAGTTTCTTTAATTTACTTCCTGAACCTAATACTCTCATGGAATTATATATTATGTATTTCTTCTATCATTTTCTCTTGTAGGTTTCAACACATGTTTGCTGATTCGAGTTTTTAACTTTTAAAATTGTTTTCAATCCAATTGTTTAATGTTGTTTAAGAAATGTGCATATATCATGTTACAATATTTTACATAATGATAAAAATATTATTGTAAATGTTATATCTGAGATAAAAGTATATTGAAAGTTAAAATGAATTTATTGATAAAATAAGAGAAATTAAAAACTTATAGATAATTTTTTTATGAATTTATTCTTTCCAAAAAAATTCATTATCTGTAACAAAAATGTTCAAGGTTTCTATTTAAATAAACTATTATCAGACTCTTATTTTATGTTACATAATGAGTTACTGTTTATAAAGTTTTTACTTATAGAGTAGTGTATTTATTTATAGAGTAGCTGTTTATTTATTTATATAAAGTAGATAACTGGAATAACTTAGTGCTTTCTACGAATGATTTATGAAATACAAGAGCCTTCATGGAAACTACTCCACAACTTTATAGAAATCGTAAAAGAATGATCTTCGATTAAATTTTCTGTGTTAATTAAATTAAAATTCTTGTCTAGAGATATATAAAAATGTATTGAAAAGCACAAAGCATACATGTATGTTTTACTAGAAAGACAATACTAAATTAGGTATGATAAATTAGTATTAATGAGAAAAATTCAAAAATTGATATGATTTTTTTGTTATTCTTTTAAAATAAAAAAATGTTTTTTTCGAACTTTAAATATTGTGTTATCTCCTTTTAATGCAGTAATTACCACACAAGCAATAAACACTATATCAGGATAAAAGCAAAAAAAAAAAAAGATTTTTTTAAAGTTTTACTTGATTTAATATTCATATGAAAATAATAAATGGATAAATATTTTTTATTTAAAAGAAGATTTGCGAAACATAGATCCCAATAAGGATTCAATTGGCTAAAAATAAGTATTAACTTAATTAAAAAGCATCAACGATTGAATTTGATAATATTACTGTGATGTAATTTACGCAATAAATACTTGATTTAATTAATAAGAACGTGTGACTTAATTAATTGTATGTGGTAGTAAGTAATAAGAATTCATAAATAATAATTCCAATTCACGTGGATTTAACTATAAGTTCATATTTATTTTTTTATTAATACTATAAACTATTAAACGGAAACCGAAAATATGAAACCGCTGCTAAATGCCATGCATAGTCCGCATTTAACTTTATAAAACTAATAACTTTTTAAAGCTGTTGCAATGTTTCCTTATGATACTAAATTTAGAAATCAAAACAGTAGGATACAATATTTTGTAACAAAAACACCGTAGAAAAGAAAGCCATCTGCACTTGACAGAACGAAATAAGAATTTAACACTGGATTGAGCAGATTTTCCCTGCAAACTGTGTGTGAAGAATCTGCCCCCCAACATATGTACTTTTATGTGTAATCCACGCTAAGTCCGTCAACAAGTGACTAAAATAATCCAACCTGACAATAATCTATTTCTGGAATTGACATAGAAAACAACTGTGAAGGAAATCATTAGAGATTATTGAAAGCTTTCTCTTACGTAAATATGTTTTTATAAAAGCTAGAAAAGTCTTTGGGATTCGTATTGTCAAAAACATTCACATCTCATTCTTTCCTATGTGATAGTTGAAATGTAACATTTCTGTGAAATATCTAAACATTGTATCAAACATTGATTGCTGCATTGTATTGAACACTTTATTTGAAAATTTATAACATTTCCCAAACGCAATTTTTAAATGGATAAAACCAATTTTTTCGAGATGTTATGTGTTCTTTAATAATAAACCTGTAAAACATTAATTGCAACTGAAATAAAAAATTAAGAATAAGGAATAAAACGTAAATAAAACTTATAACTGTACAGTAAAAACTCTGAAGGACTTAAGATGATAAAAATTAAAATGAAACTTAAAATGACAATATAATTAGTTGTAAGAAGCTTATAGAAAACTAAAATTGATATAAAATTCATAAATTAATGCATAATAATAGTTTATACGTACTTTAAATATAAAGCAATAGGCAGAAATTCTAACGACCTAACGCGTTTTTTTTTGCTTGAAGTATTATTAAAATGAAAATATGAAACATGTGTATTAAAATTGCTAAGTGAGAATCACGAAGATAAAACTGGGGCATCCAACAAAGTTTGGAGACCAATTTTTCCAAAATTAATTTTCAGAACTTTATTGTTTTAACGAACATAAATAGAACTATACAGTCATAATTATTAAATGAAAAAAAATATTTTCCTTTGATTTTGAAAAAAAAATTATTTTTATGAATATTTTAAGAAAATGTCAAATGTTAAGAAAAACAGCATAAATAAAAATATGATGGACATAATGTAATTTTAATTTCATTGATATATTTCTTGATCCATCTAAAGTGTCACAATCAGTAGAATTAAAAAATATTTTGAGAAATAAACATTTTATAAGTATTCAAATTTGATGTTAATGGTTTTTTTTCAAAATTACATTATGTTCTAAGCTAGAAATAGTTGTAAAATATGATTACATATAACAATCTTAAAAGCTGAGATTTTTTATTCTCTAAAAGTCTTATGGGGCATAAGTGCTATAAATATCATTGAATTTCTTTTTAGATATTCCACTTTTTTTGCACGCACAAATTATCGTAATAATTTAATTCTCAAAAAAAAAAACACATTCAAAAATATTTTTATAAGTTATATACAGAAAATATTATAAAAAAAACTTAAGATTCTCCTGTATTATATGTTTTTCCATCATTTTTCTTTAATACTTATATTTTTTTTCTTAATGGTCCAAACACTTAATAAAGACTTTTCAACCTAGTCGTGTCCTAGGGAGTGTTTTGAACAAAATACTTAAAAATTAGTATTTAAATTTATCAAAAAGATTGAAAACTTTCATATTTGTAATGTGTTATTCAAATATAAATATAAACATGTGGAACTTTTAAGCAAATTTCATACTTTGCATTCTTAGAGGGTATATTGCAGTTTAACACAATCTTAGTATATATATATTTAGATTACTTATATATATATATATATATATAAGTAATCTAAAATAAATCATAACACTTCATCTGGTACCAAGGAAAGCAAAATTCAGCCGCTCCGCATTGTGACGCATGAGCTGTTAAACTTTCTGGGTAGCAGGTGTCGAAGTCGAGAAGTGCACATCTTTTGCAACTTCAGGAAGGGATATTGCGATCCGACCAAATATCTTTTTTTCCTCTCCGAATGTTTGAAAGTCTGACTAGGAGATCATAAACAACAGCTTCTATCATTATCATCTCATACATCTAAAACTTTGGTCAAAACAATATAAGAGACTTCAAAAGTAAAAGAAAGTGGAATATGGTTGGACAACCACAAGGAGTTTGCAGCTCAGGTGCGTAGCTCACTTCCGAACTGACATAAGTAAGTTCGATGTTTTCGACTGGGAAAGGATCAGCGATCTGTTTTCCTTTTTAGAGAAGTATAAAAAAAACTATCATACGGAAAATGTATTGTTCCATTTCAGGGTGGAAGCAGATTCCAGTGATTTGGAAAAAAAGCTGCAAAAGTCCCATTTTCGTCAAAAATTAATATATTGCTCTTATAAAAATAACTAAATTGAATTATAAAATGTATAACTTAAATGTATAATGAAACTCGAAATACTATATAAATTTAAAATTTGCTTTGTATTTGACAGATTTTAACCCTTACAGGGTCATAAGATTTCCAAGAATAAGTATTAGTATATAGTTTATTTTAGTTTCCTTAGTGTAAAATAAATAAAAATCATAAAAAAAAAATACGTAACGTGTAGTTTTCTTAGATCAATGAGCCAATTCATTTTGGATAAATGTGTTGTTTTACCCGGCATTTTCGTTTCCATTTGTTCAAATATACTTTATCATGACACAGAATGTGATACTTACCCAAAAAACATAAAACGAGAGAAAACAGCAATACGAATACAAATATAGCCCGTAAATGATTTATCACTGGTAACAATTGATTTGACATGTTTTTTTTTGTATAATATTAAATAAATTCATGACTTGAATATTATTTGAGTAAATTTTGAGCCGTACAGGACCATGTTTGCTAAGAGTAGATATAATTGTGTAACTGTTTATATTAATTAGATTCGACAAAAAAACAAATAAATATACTAAAAAACATAACATAACAATAAGTAGTTTTTTTGGATCAATAAGTCAATTTAATTTCGATAAATGTGTAGTTTTATTTGGCATTTGTTTTCATTTGTATAGATATACTTTATGCTTACAAAAATCTATAGCTACCAAACAACATGTAAAACATATAAGAAAACGCAGTAATGTATTATTACGAGACGTAAAAAACTGAAATAAATAAAAGGAATAAAAATACAACCCGTGAATGTTTTGTTATTGTTGCCAATTGATTTGGCATTAATTTTTTTTTCTAAGCGTTCGTGTTTATGTAATTGCATTTGACATTCGTTTTATTTTGACATTCTGTATAAAAAATGCAGATAAAAGTATAATTAAATACAACAATCCCCAATTTTAAAAGGGGGAAATGTTTACCTTAGTCGCGTAAGAGTTAAAAATTAATTATGATATCTGCTTTATAAAAATATGTAAAAATGCTTCTGTATACGTATACAAGAACAATTACTTAGGTAAAGTGAATATAATCAAATTCAGTTTCAAATTATCACTACTGAAATCGATTTGATTACACATGGATTATTTTTCATATATATGTAATTCATAATTCGAAAAAGAAGTAACGATGGTACTTATTGTTGCAATTTCCAGTCGACTGTAATAATTAACCAGATAATATTACAATTTGCAACACTGAAACAGAGACAAAGTTTTTCCATGGTGTTTTATGATTTCCATTAATAAGGAGAGGAACGGATTTTTTTCATCAATATTTCCTCATGAAAAGCAGATGTCATAAAATATGACATAAACCTATCCAATTAATTAAGAAATTTTCTGTATTTCAGGTACTAAAACACAGAAAAAATGTTATAAAGTATTTTTCAGGACATCATGTTTTCAAAAATGATAAAATGAAATAAAGGCCTAAAATCATTGAAGTTCACCCACAATTTTTTATTAAAAACGAATAATATAAATTTAGTTTTTATTTTCTTTTATATTTCATTTTTCTTCAATGTATTGATGCAAAATGTCTCAATTACAAGTTACATATTGCAAAGAGAAGGAACCTTGTAAGTGTTTCCTTAACAGAATATTGAAAACTTAAAGCAATTCACTTACAAAATTTAGATATGCATTAAAATCAACATTAAAATTATACTCCCACAAACATTCATTTTAAATAATCGATATAAACATAATTAATATGCTTTAATTTGATAAACGAAAAGTAGATTTTATTATCCTTTCCATATTGCATTTAAAAATTATGATTTTTAACCTTGAGAATGGCTTTAGATTCAAGTTTCTTGTACTTGATAATACATACATAATTAAATAATACATATATTTAATTAAATTTTAAAATGCATGGTTTAAAATAAATTCCATCGATTTTATAAGCAACTAGTACATATATTTGTGATATTAGAATCTTCATGTTAATTTCAATTAGGAAAAATTGATATTAAATTACCATAACTTGCTAAAAATCAAAAATGTCAAACAATTCAGAAAATGATTCATATTAATTAACCCAGTAATATTCCAGTTATTTATAATTATCCCTTAAAATTAAATTCAAATAACACTAGATTTCTTTCGCGTTGAATACTGTCATCATAAATTAAAACTTTTAAAACAAATCATCAGAATTTCTATAGTTTAACCGCTAAGTGTATGATTCAAATTAGTTTTATGAAATGATATCACACATAAATTTCATATAACTTATTTTCTTTTTTATATTACTACTTTAAAATTTTGTGCAATGGATTTCCTATTTTGTTTCAAAAATATGTTACTATCAACTATGTGATAACTATGCAATATGTGAATAATCATAATCTACTGTTCGAAGATTACCGTAAAGTCTGGCATATAACGCAGACCGTCGTATAATGCGCACCTATACTTTCAAACTGCAATTTTAATTTTTAGGTATATTCGCCATATAACGCGCAGCACCATTTTATGAAGATACCTGAAATGTGTACTTGCACAATGCTCTTGTGTTTTGAAGTCATTTATTCGAAGTATTATTCCAAGCTTTAGAAGGTTTCTAAATAGTATACTTCTAGAACTACAGTACTTTAAGTTAAATAGGAATGTTATTTATTTTAAATAAACAATATTTCGATCTACTTAGAAGTCAAATATTTTTTCTATGCTCCTCTCTTTTTTTATTTTGAAAGATCTCCGTTTTACCCGACGTACAATGCCCACCCGTAAATTTCCATCTTATTTTTTGTGTTTAAATTTTGCGTTATACACTAGATTTTACCGTAATTAGAAAAAAAAATTATAAATTGTTTTGCAATTTTCAACAATTCTATAAATTATACTTTTTATAAAACACGAATTTTTTTGGTGATTATAGTTTTTTGGTCTAATATTTGAAAAAAATATGGTGTAAAAATTCACTTAGAAAGCTCAATTTTTGTATCTCATAAGACATTAACGAAATTCATGAAAATTTTCTTCCTTGTGCTCTTGCGGAGATATTGTTGAAACTCCTCATGTATGAGTGGTGGTAGCAGAATTTACCATTAAATATCACTAACGACATGATGAAAATAACAAAGAGATTCTCTTCGGCAACGGTTGCGCATACCGTTAAGATTGTAACTGTTCAATCCGTGATTGATCTTAGTCTCGTGTTCCAAATGTAATTGATAGGACATTGCTAGAAAATGTTGTAGCTTTGTTTTTGTGTGTTCTTGTTTTGGGAATCACTTTTCTGCAGTTGCTTTTTGAGTTTAAAGTGTTTTGTTGCTGCGTCCTCTTTCTGATCCATTAAATAGAACCATGTTCTTTTTTACTCGAACCATTTATCGAGGAGTGTTGTCTCTGATTGAGAATGGATCAAGCCGTTTGGTAATGGTTCTTCGACTGATTTCTTCTTTACTTTGGATTTTAAGCTGAAAAAAAAACTTTTTTTAAAGTTTTCTCTGAAGAAAAGAGATGTTGCATGTTGTCGCAAAATAAAAAAAAGAAAAGAAAACGTAAATATAAACTTAGTACAACATTATTGAGGATGAAAAAATGTATTGCTATTTTCTTCTATGGCTATCGAAAGTAACGCAGATATAGTACTTTTTTTATTTGACAGCAACTTCTGTTGAAATTCTATATTTAGAAATCGACTGCTTAAATAATAAAATTTCTTTACAAAGCACATTTTCTTAAAAGTATCTGCAAGAGGTTTCAATCTTAATTTTCATTACTTTAAACATTTGCCTATTAAACTTGTTAACTGAAAGTAAGCTTCTGGTCTTAAAAATTCCGTAAACTTACCAGAAATGTACCAGATTTAAAAGTATAAGTAGATTTTATAATTTAATTGAAATTTGGCAAAATTGTTATCTTAATAACATGTATTTTCTGGGAAATTTGCAACAAAATTTCTGATACGAATGATTTATTTGTGCTGTCTTTTCTTTCAAAGTGCGCATTTTTTCAAATATATATTTGTCGAAATTTATTTCATAAAAATGTATCAATATTAAAATATTCAATAATTACTTGAACACTTACTTAATAAAAGTTTGAATGCTGAAAAAGTCATATATTTTGTATTTTTATCAATTACATATATGATCCATTGAAATCAGTTGTATTAACTCAAAAAAATCATCGTGGCTTGACATTTTTCTCAAGTTGGTATATTGATTTAAAAATTATAGAGCAATTATAAAAACCTTAAATTTATATAGAAGGTTGTTCGTTGTGTATTGTTACGCAACTAAATTCCTAACACCTCTCGCGGGCCACATAAAAGCCTCCTGGCTATCATCATTTTGTTCTTCTGTTTTCTACATTTAACATGAATTGCTCTAATGAAGAGTTTCGCCTTACTCTCACTTCATCTCAATATCAGAAAGAAATCATTACTTAGACTCAATAAATGTTTCCTTAAGCAAAGGAAAACATGAAATTCCTTTGAAAAACGGTATTCATTAAGCCCCCATTGAAAGGACTTCTTCAGACACCCCCATAAATAACTTTGACATTTATCAACATGTTGGAGAATTTCAGTTAAATACAAGCTCATTTCATGGTATTGATGCCTCATTAACAATATTGAAGATGAAGAAATAGGGAACAGGGGCCATCAACTGTCAAAAATCAGAATTGTACAGCTTTCACTTACATCGTCCATAATAACGATTGCGCAGATAAATCACTCTTTGGGAATATCGCCACATGACGCCAAGCACGCCAGATCCAATTAGCCTAACAATGAGCGTTAGAATAGCTCCTGCGTAGCAACAACGCTCTAAACAAACTTTCCTCTATTAAGAGTAGATCCTGAAAACGGGAATCAATGGTTGGTACATGATTTAATCGCTTACGGTTTCCGTTCATTTTGTTGCTCTTGTTAAGGTTTCCCGCTCAATACCACTACATTATGCAACATATTTATTATCAAAGATCTAAGGCTGCTATTAAGCGCTGTACGTTTCTTTTTTAGTACAATTCACAAATAGATTTTTATCGAAATTCTGGTTGCTACCGATCTGATTCGCTTTCATTAGACGACAAATTGAATTCAGCAATATATAATGATGACCATGTGCGTTTCCTTTAAAATCTATTTTATTCGAAACTTAAATTGTTTTCATTCGTATAATGAGTTTATTATTATTGTTTGAGCATTATTTTTAGATAAGAATCAATTATTATCAAAGTAAATATTATGTTTCTCTTATATATAGATAAAATAATTAACTTTAATTTATGAATTATTATTTTAGTTTAAATATTTTTTCATAACATAAAAGCTGTTCTTTACCATTAGCATGAGTACATTAAGCAGATAAATATTTTTTAAGCAATTAACTCGGTAATAAATAAAATTTGCTTAACATCCCACAAAGAATCACATTATCTTATGCCAGTAATGAAAATAAATAAGTAAATAAATATCTTATATTTACAGCCTTACTTATCAGCCAACGCATTTACTAATGACGCCTCTGATTAATTTAAAAGAAGATATTTTTGAATCCTCATAGAAAGATTATTTCACGCTCACAGAATGTAATAATTTAATTGGAGATAAACTAGTTTCTAATTAAAAGAGAGCTAAGAACTGAAAACCTGTTAATCATTCAAAAATAACTTCAAAGAGATATTTAACACCTTTACTCGAATGTTTTTGAGTCACAACAATAAACCCACGTAAATGAAGACATATGAAAGAATTTAATGCGAAGAAAAACCATTAAATTGAAATAATGCCTCATTATTGCTTTAATAAACTTTTAATTAATTCAATTGAATCTCAGAGTAGTCAAAGGAAATAGTGTGGAAATATCTTTTTTTTTTATCAAAATCACTTTTATTTTAACTTTAAAAATTTATCTGATCAGTTGAAGAATTTTCTCTTAAGGGGCTTCTGATATAGATTAACAATTAGTACATTACATGGGATACGTTTCATTAGAAATAGTTTTAAACGTACAAAATGCCAAGTTAATTATTTCTGACAATGATTTTATATAATTTCTTCTGAAGTTGAATACAATAATATAGTTTCCTTCAAACTTGAAACGCGAGACAAAATAAATTAACTTTTAATGCAAAAATTTCATTTTTGTTAAATTTTGAGCATTAAATACAGTATGACCAGGATAGTTGGGTTAAATATTTTACAGTTTAATTTGCTTCATACACACAATTTAGCTATTATTCTTATATATATATATATTATTGTTTAAGAAAGTACTTTTTTCATTTCCTACAATTTTATTATAAATTGTTCGATAATCAAATTTAGAAATTTGAAAGTTACATTATTTTATAAAATTACAATTGAATATAGGCTTCAAGTCTGTTTATAAGAATTTTATGATCAAAATAGCTGAAAACTATCCCTTTAAAGAGTAATTAATACGAAACATAGTAGACCATAATGGAAAACTTTTTTAAAAATAAAAGTTTATTACAAAATCAATATAAGTGGCTTGAACAATTTTATTTCATAAAAATAAATATACTTTTTTTTAGTCTTGATAGCAATTTCTTATTTAAGATCTTAAACATGTTAGTTAGAATTTGTTAAGTTATCGTAGTGACTGCTTAAAAAAAAAATATGAAAATATTTTGTTCTCCATCTTTCCAAGCCTAATATTGATTAAATATTCTGATAAATAAAAATTACATCTACTTTATCTAATGTATAATATGACCAACAATTGATTTTTATTCGTATTATAAGAGTCAAAACAAAAAAATGTGCAGATTGTACAAAATAGTAAGAGCATCTGAAATATAAAAGTTCTTAAGAAAATATATTTTCCATTAGAGCTATAATTTATTTTCAAAATAGTACAATTCACCACATTAGACCTCTTGTTTTAGATATTATTCGGGTGGTACACTGAATATTAAATTTTAATTGAGGTTAAAAAAAATATTCAAATTTTTATTTTCATTCCTTTTTAAAGCGAAAAAAATCTGATTATAAATTCTCAACTTCATAAATCTGTTATCTAAATTATTTTATATTTACAATATTTGACTTTTTTATGAAGTTAACTTGCATAATTTTATGCACAATTAATTGTTTTCTTACTAAAATAGCGTTTTTTTTTATAAAATCTTTTTTTTCTAAGCGAATTGATAACATTTCATTAAATACGAAATTAAAGAGAAAGCATACAAATAAAAATGAAGCTACAATTCATCTAATAGTTCTGATCATTCAAAATATTTTTAATTTAAAGTAAAATTAATGAAATGTCAAAAGAATGTTTCGAAGATTTGTCTGTATTAAAGTGTATTTTTAACTGTGTGAAGTAATATATTTATTAAGTAATTCAAATATTGCTTACATATTCGTTACATTAGGAAACGATATTTTGTCAACTTTTGACTAAAATGTTGGCAACCACTTTTTTTAGAAAAAAAAAACTATTTTTTATATCCTTATTCCTAAATGCAATAAAACATTGTTGCCAAAATTCTAAACTAAAATCTTTGATTAATTTTACTTTCTGAGTATTTCTGACATTAGGTATTGCAATAAATATTTTTTATAGAATCTTTCCTTAGTTTCTTTATCTCGGATAACGGGACAAAAATATCAACAAATATTTTTAATGCATCACCTCTGATAATTTCTACGAATTCTACGTGAGGATTTATCGCAAAACACACAAACACACACTTCGTACACAAAAACCATTTCTCTCCTGAAAAACGGGTCTAAAGAAAGCGGGGAAAATATATAGGGAAGCAAACTTAATTTAAATTTGTTAATCCACCCCAGTTAGTTTTCCGATATGTTTTACGACAGTTGAAAAAATCCTCACCCGCGAAGTGGGATAATGAGAGCTGAAGTCCCCGCCCCATCTCTCGGCGCTGATTCCTTCTCTACCCTCACCCACACCCACGCCCATCTCGCTTCAACGGTCGATGGAAAGAAGTCCCAAGCTTTCGTTTCCTAAGAGCTCTCCGATCCGCCACACCAACTGGACTCGCTACATCACTTTTCTTCTTGCGGCATGTTTTTACTTTAAACGACTTTTCCATCCTCTGCCCCGTTGTGTTCTTCGTCGTTGACCAACAACTTTTCGGTCACCTTTCCGTTTCCTGCTCCCGAAAGTTTCCAGGACTTCTCGCTGAGAGCAAGTTTGAGAGAGTTTAAGTTTTCTCTTAACCGAACTCTTCATTCAACAATTCCTTCCATTTGTCATCAGCCGGTACTCATCCATCTATAGTCAATGGTAAGTTGAACACTTTTATGAAATCGTTTTTTTTTCCAGTTTTTCTCCTGGGAAGAATTGTGTTTTTAGTCGGATTTCAGATGAGAAAGTTTCGTTTTTTCACTCGCGAAGTTTCAGCGCATGATTAATTTATGTACTCTCTCGCCAAAGTCACGTGTTCTTCTAACACGAGGAGTTGGAAGAGTCGTACGATAATCAGCTGTCTTAAATTTATGTTCGCATAAATAAATATGAATTACAAGAAGAAACAAATATTCGCATCGCTTTTATAAATGCATGTTTTTCGAAATACAACAATATATATTTATTTTCGATGTTCGTTTTGTAAAGATGCTGATTAATTTATTTTGCCATAAATAGAATAAAAAGAACATTTGTTTTTATTTTTCTCCGGAATCACTTGTTTCTTTTTTAAAAATAAAAAAAAGGATTAATAAAAAAATAATTAATGTTACATTAGAGATTTATTTTACTATCTGCAATATTCCATATTAGTTTGCAGACTATTATAGTAAAAAATTGAAAGAAAAACATTAATTTAATAATTTATACCATTAATATTTTTTCTCTAAAACTCTTTTCTATCAATTTAAATATTAATATTTAAAGTAATTTGTCAATAATATAATATGTGGCAGAAGATTAAAAAAAGTTTTTAATCATTAGTTGAATCTTTCCAGTGAAATAATTTTTGAACGTAAGTTTTTTTTTTAAATAACATATATAATTAAGAAAAAAAAACTATGCTGAACTTCTCTTTCATGAAATTATATTTTTGTTAAAATAGTTCATTATATTTCTGCCAGTTATTTTTATTATTCAAATTATTTTAGTTGTTATTTATTCACTTATTTTTGGTGCGTAATATGTATATTTTACATATGATACCTATAACTAAAAAAAGATCTGTTCCTCTGAAAACATTATATTTTTTTGAATTTTAATTCTTTACGGGTTATATATATCAAATATAAATTTTTAAAGTACTTCTTTTTCAAAAAATTACAAATAATTTTAAAATAATGAGAAATTTGAAGAAGCAAAATTACCTGTTCCCTTTTCATTAATATTTTAATTTCCTTGTTTTCAGAAAATTAAGAATTTGAAACTTTAATTATATAACAATTAAAAAAAGTCATTAACAATGAATTACTTTGAATTTTATTTCATTAAACTATTTTGGTATTGCATTAATAAGTCAAAGAATGTTGCTCCCTGAAAAGTTTTTCCTTTTAATCTAATAATTATAATATTGTATATTAAATAACTTTATTATACTTATGTATAATATTAAATTTTTTACTTTACAAAACTCTTTAAGCATGATCGATACGTTTTTGTGAAGTGAATATGATACATAAAAGGCTATAAAAATGCAGATAAATAAGTTCCATTAATGTAGTACAAAAATGAAAAGAGAATAGTGCGCATTTAAAGATTCGTAAAGAAATTGGTTATTTTCGTAAAATCTATTTTTAAAATAAATTCAGTGTAATCATTTAAAAGACATTTATTAAATAGTATATGTCCAAACATGCACAAACAGAAAAATTTATGAATAATTTTTTATTTCTATTACTTTAGTTCTTTTTTTATCTGAATTGTAAGTTTTATTAAAAAGAAGGAACACTTTGGTCTACTTATTATTTAATTTTTTGACGAAAAATACATTTGAAAGTATATTTTTAAGTATCTGCTACATGTTTTTAACAAAAAAAAATACTTTCGTTGTCCGTTATGCAACAGAAAACAAAACAAAAAAATGTTAAGACACTTGTTAGAGTTATAGCTCCCGTTATCAAAAACTGATGTATGATAAAATTATGCAAATATATGCTACATATGATTATACATATATAAATAGTATATATATATATACTATTTTCAAACATTTATATATTGACTTGAAGACCTAAATATGATACATTGAAAATATCACTAAAAGGTATTCGATAAAAAGTATTTTCTGATATAAGATTAATTACATTATTAAAAATATCTTACGTAAAAAAATACTTGAATAAATTAAAAATATTTTTCCTTTTTTCTTTAATCGTTAACTTTATAAATTGACAAATATTCATTTAATTAGTTTTATTTTTTTAAATTGCTAGTTTAGATATTATAGTGAAATAGGTAATGAAATTCAAATTTCAAGAAACCTACTTTCGTTCAAATGATACCTAAATTTTTTAAAAAAACGACCTTTAGGATACTTTTTTTTTCAAAAGTTTTTTATAAATTGTTATGATTTATGAAAATGTGGTAAATGATATATTTCTTTATTTTTATTTTTTCTTAAAAAAAATTGTGTTTTTTTAAAAGCGCTTACTAACAAATATAATACCATGTACATAAACTAATTTAATAAACCATGTGCTTTCTAACAGGGTATTTTCAAGAAGGTTTGAGAACTGCGATGTGGGTTCGGTGTTTGCAGTTGTCATATTTATGTTTGAGAGAAAAATACTTTTACTTTTCCCCTTTCTTCGAATATAACTTGTTGAATTTTACAGAAAGTTTCAAAAATACTGTAATAGATAAAATAATATAAAGTATGGATTCACATAAAATTTAATTACATAATAGATAGGAAAAAAATCATTTTGCCAATTACATATTCCAGCATTTTGATTCATAATTTACAATGAAAGTTTAAGAGAAAGAATTTAAAGATTTATTATTTTTTATCTCTTTTTGCGTCGTAATAGTTTTGAAAAATAAAGCCTCCAATAAATGTGGAACACTTAAATTTGTATTTAATTTATTGCAAATTAAATTTTAATCAGATATTTTCAACTGAAAACAAGTTCAAATCGGATTTGGGCCATCAGAAGCTAATAAAACTGTAATTACCAATCATATCGTTATTTATGTGTCTTTATTTGATAAACCTGTAAAAGAAATTTATTGAGTAAAAAAATATTACAGCTTGGAGCTACTGATAAAATTAATTATTTTTGTATTTGTACTCAATTATGTACCCTTTAAATTTTAACATTCCAAACATAACCCAGATGAACATTGCTCTTATTTATAATACAATTTATAATTAGTAATGATATCAATCGAATCTCCACAAGAGAGTTCGCAACAGTATTACTCTATTTGGATATGAAACAGGTGAATATAACTTACATCATACTGGAGAAAAATAGTTATTCAATAAAGAGTTTTAAGAATTAGAGAGTTTAATTTGAACACACACACCGAATCCAGGAATTAGAACATAAAATATCTTTTCTTTCATTTTTCTCTTTAAAACTCTTTAGTACGTCACTGTTTTTATAACAGACTTTTTTATTTTCATGTAGCGCTTAAAAGGGTTTTTTTCCCGATTTTGTGTCCTTTTTTTTTGAAAAAAAAAAGGTTTTGTGTTTCTGAAAAAGCTGAAGTAGAAATAGTGTTCTCCTAGTTTTATTCTGTTTATATTATTCGTCTGGCCGGAATATGACCGAGGTATCATTAGCTCTTTCCAAAAGAAAACTGGGAAAGTATTCTTTAAAATGAACTATGGTGCTGAAAAAAAGATTTAAACGACTAAAGCAAAATTTGCATCTGTTTTTCCCCTTCTGAAAAGAAGAAAGTCAGGTAATCAACAGTGAAAACTTTATGCCTCATCAGTGTCGTTGAAACTTTCTTAACCTTTGACAATTTCTCGTGTCTGAGATTTAAAATATAGTCTGGGTTTTAACTTGATTTTAATTACAAGTCAATAAATATTTTTTTATCATTTTGATAATACAAGTAAAGTACAAAACATCTGATGAAATATTACATGATCTATTTTGTAATTCGTGAAACAAGTTTAAACTAAATATGTTTTAAGTTTGTTTTTTTAATAATTCCTTTGCATGCACATCAAAAAAGTTTCATTACCTTCAGAAGCATCTTTTTATTTTGTAATATTTTTATAAGGTAATTTTTTTTTTGTTCTTGCGAATAACATCTAAGAAAATGCGTTGTAAATCAATTAAGTATCATACATTAAATTACTTTTTTGTATTTGATTTTTCAGATAGTGAAAATAAATCCCTCTGGATAAATTTTTTCTCTTTTAAAAACATAATATGTTCCAAGTCATATTTTTAATCAATTTAGATATTTTTCCTGTTACTGAAAGCAGAATAGTTGTACTTTTTACTTTTTTATATTTTGATCTTAAATAATATAAATTAATATTTTTTGTCGTAAAAATATGTGAAAGAAATATTTGGAATAGGGGATCATCTTGAAAATCAAAAACAATACTTTTTGTATTATTGCTTCGACAAAATAAAGTAACATTTCATCAATGAGGAGATAATTGTAAGATATCTGTTTTTCAGATGAGTTCTAGATAGGGCACCTTTCTTACTGTAAGCAACATTGAGGGGTAAAAATTAGAAATTGTAAGAAAAAAATAATAAATTAGTAACAAATAAAAAACTGCCCTTATTATTACACTATAATCTAAGAATACTCTAAATGACATTGTATACTACAATTTCATTGTAATTATGAAATCTAATTACTAAGTGAGCAAATATGGTATATTTATTGATGATGTATAATGAGAGATATGTGCAATACTGTAAAACTTAGTTTTCCTCAAGGAGAGTATAACTGCAATGAAAACAACAAACGTGACGTGTGCGTATTTCCTTATCTGGTGTAAAAGGTTATAATCTATTTGCTACTCATAGGCTCTCCATTTTAGTACAATGTAATAATGCTTATAATTATTGGATTCGACTTATACATAAATGTTTTTGAATAAAATTGACCATATTAAATTCTTACGTATAAAGAATATGGAGAAAATGTATACTTTTGACAAGCTCAGAAAATTTTATATTTTTATTTCAACTGTTCCACTTAAGAATTTGCAAACAAATCTCCTGTACTTGAAAATACCCGCAATCTTTTTTCGTTTAGATTGGAATCAATTCATGCCGCTCTAGAGACTGTGCGAGGACTATTGATAGCATACTGCACAATTCAGTGTCTCTGTAAATTGACGAAAGAAGCATCTAAGAATACATATTATTTTTATATCCTCAGTTTCTGAAAACTTGATACATTAACAATTATTTCTTATATTGGATAATTAGTAGAACAATGTTTGAATCCATGACGTTAATCTCACAGCCATGTCTACTTAGCTATTTTAGACGTGCTATTTTTAACATAGCTTATAAAGATTTCTAGGGGCCAGAATGCTGAATTTTAAAGTTGAAATGTTTTACAACATATTGCATAGAATTCTCTAATAATCAAGAATGCTGAAAAAATTCGAGTAAAAATGGAACAATTATTTCGATGAAGGGGACACAGAACGATTTAACTGACAAAAATCGGTCAAAAAATCAAATTTAATTTTTTTAGCTTAAATTATTATTTAAATACCTTTCTATAACCTGACAACATTTGAAAGCTCTAAATTTAAAAAACACAGAATTTGGATAGCTCTTATGTTCGTTTTTATTCACATCCTTATGGCAAATACAAATTTTAGACTTACTTATCTCGGAAAGATAAAATAACTAGTTTGTCTTCATTTAAAATGCTAAGGGTTTTTTTCTATTGTATCAAATGTTTTCAATTTTTTTTTACCTTTTGCTAATAATACGTTACAAAAGTTGGTATGCATTTTTAAATCAAAGCAATATTTTTTTTTTAAATAATTGAACTCAGAATTTGTACATTTTTTAAGGAATTTTCAATAAGCATTCATAAAAAGAAGTATTCCACGAATATCAATCATGTTATTGCAAAAACCATAATTACTTTTGGTATACATAGTATTACAAACTTGTAAATAAAATTTCATGTGTGCATGTAAGCTTTTTGTAGCAGTAACATTTTAAGTTCACTTCTCAAATTTTAAGTTTTTTCCTTAAAAAATTTAATGGCTAGCCTTTTATGAAATTTTGAGCACAAAATCTGTTTTACATAGTATACACACATAGGAAGCAACCAAAAAAATTTTGAATATCCGTAAATTAAAATTTTTTGTTTAAATTGTACCACGTCCCCTTAACAACTTTTTAAATCGTTTGTTTGTTCGCCATTTTGGAGGGTTTTATGCTGCCGTAGCAAAAAGAAAATGTTTGAGTGTGTTAACCTTAATATTTATAAAGAAAAATTATACGTTTTGGTTTCTAACATATATTGTTTTGAATATTCAATAAAGTAACTGTTGAACCATCAAAACTACAGTCAGTTGTTGTACAGTTAAGCATGTAGAAATTTATTCCGTTTTCCTCATAATACTTGCGCAGTTAGCCGGAACTCTAACTCTGAGTTTCCATGCTAAAAGCATAATTGTTTGTGTGATGGATTGCATACCACAGAAGCGTGGAACTCGTCACCATGTTGACTAGTTCATGGTAACCTTAAAGCTGCTCAATCATTTTAGAGAGATGAAATATATTTAAATAATTGAGCGGAAGTATAGCATTACGAAAAAAAAGAAGAAATAATCTATAGAATACTAACATCGTAATACAGTGCTTCTCAAACTTTAAACATTTGCGACCCAATATTCAACCATAAATTTCATCATGCCCCTCTCTATACTATAACAATGTGTATTTAATTAATTAAATAATACTATACTCTGAAGCTAAACCTACAGTACGACTTTAACCTCTTAAGTATCACCAGCGCGTATAAATGTTTTTATCAGCCAGTGTGTTAATTGTCTTGGACGTATATATACGTCCTTCTGAAGTACGATCTTTTCTGTGCGCTGCTATCCATAAAATTATTCCAAAGGCTTTGGAATTCCGAAAATGACATTGAAAGTGTTTGGAAGGATTTGATTATTTATTCTTTTCTACCCCCTCCCCCCTCCAATACACCACATACGTTCGCCTACGCGCTAAACGGTGGCATTGGGAAGAAAACTACGTAATTTTTAATTGACTTTAAGGGATTAATTATAAATAATACAATTTATCAAGATAAGTGTTAGTTTTTGTTTATAATTTTATGTATGACAAAACTATGGGGTCATTGGTAATTATTAAACTTGATCTCTTTACTTAGTATTGTTAAATTAACTATAAAATACATTGCGCAGTACTAATGTATTTATAAGTGTATTATATCAGTGTAAACCAGTATATTATTTTTCATTATGTCAGAAAGTTTTTTGTTTGTTTACTTTCAGTTTGCTAATAATTTTTTAAATAATCTTTTGTGTTCGACTTTTCAATACACTCGCACCCCCCTTGTAGGGTTATCACGCTCTCCTAAGGTTGCCGCTCCCCACAGTTTGAGAAACACTGCCGTAATATATACAATTCAAAATGTTTCAATCACATCATTCCAAATTAGTTTCAGTTTATTGAGTCTTTAATAAATTTAACTAAGCAAACGAGACGAGTTGTGATTCAGGTGATTAATACTGTAATAATCCTAAGTATCTTTACTTCATTTTATTTAATCATTTTAAATTAACTTCATTATTAAGTCGAAATAGTTTTTGTGTTTGCAAATGTGGTTATCATAACTATTTGTAAGCCACATGACTTATTATTGCTAGCTTCATTTGTTTTAAACAATTGCTTACCATTTTGATTAAATGTTTACGAAGTCATATGTGGAGATTTGCTAACTTTACTGATATAACTATAACAAGATATCCCACGTAAAAATAGGTTTTTGATCATTATTTTTGGCTGACACATTTACGGAATGTATGGAAAGCTTACCTATTCTTTAGTTCGGAGTGTCACTAACCATATTATGGCCATAAATTGTCTGGATTTATTGAGAGAAGTCTGTTTAAAATCCTAATTGCATCAGGTACCTAGAAGAGGATTAAATATAAGAGGACTTAGATTAGGATTTATCTTTGGTTTGTAATCTGTAACGGTATACATTAGAGATTATCCAAGTCTTAGTTCGATGTACTTCAATTACAGTTATTCGCGGAGAAGCTTAGAACAGTATGTTAAAATGCTTACCATAAGCATTATTAAATCAGAAAATTCTCTGGAATATTTATCATTTGGTTAAATTTTAATACGAAATAAATATAAGGGTTTGACTTAGTCGTTGAATCTTAATTGGAATCTCTTTTAAATTTATATAAAATTTCTTACAATGTAATGTGTTTGTGAATAAAACTTACTCTCCTTTTTTAACTATCTGTTTAAGATTAATTGTTTAAAAGTGTTTTGTTAGGATTTAAAAACGAAGTATAATTGTAATGTTAAATGTCTATCACATGATAATTCTGACATTTTCAATTTTTTGTTCTTTCCTTATAAAACTCTGACTGAAGTGAGTTCAATATGTAATTGTACCATTTGAAAAAACAAAATCACAATTGCGTGTGCTTCCGCATATTTTCGTTTATATTTAAAATAATTTTTAAAGCATAAAAGTAATATTTTCATAAGTTTTTTTTAATTTTTAAAAATTAAAAATAATTTGAGCCATAGTATTTTGAATTAAATCGTTATTAAAGGAAATAGAAAATATTTCAACCTTATAAGAAGATTTTTTTCCCTTAAAAAAGCTTTAAAGATTTTTTTAGCCCTAAAATTTTAAAATAAACTGAAAACAAATTAAATAAAAAATGATAAATGATTTTTTTATTGTATGACAAATATAATTTCCCAATATTGTTACTCCAAGCAAAACTGGAATTTCAAGGATAATTTTAAATACAGAGAAAAATCATTTTGAGAAAGATGCTCGTAATCAAAACTTAGATCCATTGAAAAATATTGTCTTTTTTGACAAAAAATATACAGTGACTGATGAAAAATAGTCTTATTTGCTTATCATTTATTGATAATTACATAGATTTAACAACCTAAATTAATTTAACTTATCAATTTTTTTAAACTAGTTTATTTTCTCTCCATGTTACCTTAAAAAGGAAATGCTTTAAGCTATTTCTTAACAGGGAAAGAAATAACCTATAAAATCATATTTATTTTATGTTTACGAGCAAATCTTGTTATTTTTAGTTCAGTGAATAAATTCCACAAATGTAGAAATAAGATCTGTTCAAAAATAACTCTGTATCAAATGGAAGCACTTAAAAATTATTCTGGCTTGTTTGAGCAAATTTTTCTAACTGTAATGTTTGCACTCTACATTATAAAAATAGTCTTCTCTCTGGCTTTTATCCAAGTAGTGTAAAATCATCTCTATAAGATTGCAAAAACCTGAAAGTTGTATTCGTCCTGTGTCACCGAAGAATGGCATTATCTTGTATTCATTTTTCTAGAATGGTAAAAATATCGAAATAATCCGGATAAATAAGCAAATAAATAAAATACGCTACTATGAATCAAAAGTGTTTGGAAGTTTGACACAGACTGAGTATTCCCTCAATGTAGTCTAGGACGCATTCTTGATGTCTTGCCAAGTTACATGGGCATAATGATTCTCACGTGGTATTCCTCTGTTATACCAGTGCAGTCCAGTTTCTTTCTTGATTTCGTTTTCCTGCATTGATCAAGTTTTCCCGTTTTTCTGATATTTTATTTCAGAAAAGGGGTAGGAGTTTCAGAATGGAAATATGAATGTAAAAAATCTATTTGGAAAAATAAAATTCGTTTTTTCTCCTTTCTTTTTTTTATATATTTTTTGAGCATTGTGTGGGTGTTGAGCAAAGTGAAATTCGAATTTCAGGAATAAGCAGTAGTGACACTACAGAAATGTTGGAAACTGCAGAAACGAACGTTTTGATCAATAAATCAGGAACCAAATTATTAAAAACTGTAAAATCAACTGATGAGTTTCAGGCAAGCTTTCATATTATTCAAGCCTTTTGTTTTAGAATAGAAACTGAAGTTTCAGAGCGGAAATATAATTGTGAGCAATCTGTTTCAAATAAAACAAATCATTTATTTTATCGTTGTTCTAGATTATAATTGAAAAAAATTTAAATTATCCATTTTTTAATGAAATAGAAGTATTAATAATTCTGGAAATATTTTCTTTGATCTTAACCATCATCAAAATCTTCTTAATCAAATTCTTTATATTCAATAACTGGTGAATTTGGAGAATTAGAATTTTACCTTGATATAAATATTGTAATCTGTTTTTTTTTCTGTAATTCTAGTTTCTATATTATTTCATTCTATGGTTTTATAATTAGTGACAAAAATTATTTAATTAATTTATGGGAAAATATTTGCAGATTTTGTTATTTCTATATAAAATTATCATATAAATTGTTATTCGTAAATTTTAAGATTACTGAATAGTTAGTTATAATATGCATTAAATTTTTTTAAAAACATCATACTCGCAATTTTATCATCGGATAAAGCGAATAGATTTAACGACTTCCCTTCTACTCTGATGTCAATAATCTGTAATATCTTTCAGAATGTATATATTAACAAGCATTTTAAGATGAGATATAATTTTCATAAACTGGCATTTCGGAAGATATCCATAATTAAGTGTTTTTTTGGTGCTTGAAGAAAATTATTTTAGAATATTTAACTATTTTTAATAACAGAATTGATTAAATCATTAATACAGTGAGTCCAAATTAAAATACTATTTAAATAATGTTTATTATATAATTTTTATGCGAAAATTAATCACTATTAATTTCGTTCATTTATAAGGAATATATTCCTTTATATCTATGAATGAAGCTTTAGGAATTTCATTCTAACTACAACTTATTTTTCATGGGGTTTAGCGCTAAATATGTCAAAGGGTATAATGTTTCTATTATAGATGTTTTTAAAACACTGAAAAAAAATTGTATGCAAAACCAACAAATGAAGTATCAAAACCAACTGAAGAAAGTACATTAGTATTCAGGTGACAAAATATGTTTGTCATGTTTCATAAACATATTTTTACTTCTGTAACCTTTTTAAACTGATAGCTATGAAACAAAAAAATTCTCTGTTTGTAACATCAAAACTCATTATTACACAGTGTATCGAATGAATATTGCTTTCTATTAGGAATAAGTACATGCACTGAGAAATAAATGGTATAGTATTTGAAAAAAACACACATGAGAAGGTAAATTAACAAATAAAGGAAATTTCCTCGTAGTTTTTTTTATTTCCGCACAAAAACTACACATTCCACTCTCTATACAACTTTAATATCCATTCCTCTCCCCTCGCATTAATACGCTTTAGTATGGTGCTGTAAACTTCTATTACCGAACATGAAGAAAGTTTTCGTTTGCCAGTGAAGTCATGTCTGCATCACCTCCTGAGTATTGTCATCTGAAATGAAAACAAACAAAAAACATGTAGCACTACTTTCCCGGGATCAAAAGTTTGATAATCCAATGGTGCCAGATCAAGACTGTATGGAGGACTATAAAAACAGATGCTCATGTTAGATTTGTATTTTTGAAGTGGTACCTCTTTCATATAAATATTATTAAACTATTATTATATTAATCATGTTATATTGTATATGTTGATCTCAAGTTGTTGTCTATGAGTTTCGTCACTTGAACTACTTGCGACTTTTCGATCATCCTAAAAATAGAGTCGAATGTATAATATTATAAGTTATATTATTGGACATATGTGCAATATATGTTTAGACGTTCTCTTTGAATTCCCTCTTTTATACTGCTGCATCCTGCTTTAAAGTTGTTCGCCCATGTATATACTTCTTTTGAATCATGAATATTGATCCAAACCACTCTAAAAACCAATGTTGGATATTTGTTGGTTTGACTCACCCAAATAACAAAAAAAAAGCTGCTGAATTGTAGACTGTTTCTTGGAGTGGTGAGTGACAATTTTGATACACAACATTCAACTCAACAGAACATTAAAAATGCTCCTACCTCTCTGCAATATTGACGTTCATGTGACAATGTTAGGCATATCCAAGCTAAGTTTAATCCAGCAAAAAGCAATATTGCTTTTTTTTTAAATTTTTGATTTATTCTTGTATACTGCATTAAAAAAACCTATATAGATTCATTGGATATTAATATTTAATGAATTTATCTATTTAGAAAGGTTTCTAAATCCGTCATTTACTTTATAAAATTTAAAAAAATAAATTTGGAAAAAGATGATATAGTTAAAGAAATAATTACACTAACCAAATAAAAAAGAGCTTTGCATTAATACTCTTAAAGATGTGTTGTCAGTAGCTATATAGTATGAAATTAGAAACAGATCAATGAAAAAAAAGTTCTCCTTTTTAAATACTTTTTTTTGCATCATACTAATTGTAAACAAGATTGCTTAACGTATTAAAAAAGTTATCCTTGAAAATAAACAAGAAATTTCATAAATAAGAAGCAGAAACTATAATTAAATATACATGGTATAAGTTACATATATTTAATTAAATCTTATGCATTTCATTTCATGACTATGAAATGATGGCCATTTTTAATTAAGAAAGAGCTAATTATTATGTGTGCTTAAAAAGTCATATTAAATATTCATAAATAGAACAATAATAATTTAAATAAACTTTAAGAAATACTAAATAAAAAAAATTACCTTATTTATTACAACTGGAGGAAATGGGAGTTATTTTAATACTATTGAAAACAAGTTGAGAATTTTAAAAATATCTAAACTAAGACAAAAATAAAGCTTATACACTCATCCTATATAAATTTGAATCACCGTGGAAAAATCAGTAAAATTGTTACAAAAATACGCAAACTCTTGAAACAGTTCATCTACATAGATGCATTTTAAATATCATTTATTTTGCCAATTAAAGTAAAATGGAATCTGTGCCTTTAAAATAGGAATTTACAAAAACGTTCTAGCTGCTAATTAATGTAGCCGTGTCTTTACATACACATCGAGCTACATATTATTTCAATAATTATAACGAAGAAATATGTTCATAATGAGACTACTGCTAAAACAGAACTCATATATATTATTTTGAGTTCCTTAATTGGAAAAAAAAATTAAACAAGATGGCAGGAAGCAACTCAATTTAGCGGATTAAAATGTTTCTTTTTAAAAACTACTATTCTCCAAATTTTTAAACCATTGAATGAATATATAAAAACGTCCCAGAGCTTCATTACGTTGCCACCAAGGGTAATTTTGGCAGGTAAATATATATTTAATATGATTTGACTTAAATTAACAATGATGTACAAGCAAATGATTAAAAAAATAGCTGAAAAGTGGCCGGATCATCTCTTGTTAGAAGTTGCTAATTAAGGACTCTGTATTGTTTTGGAAGCGTCATATTCCATTAATTTGAAAACATTGAAACGAAAATATATACCTAATGAGATTAGCTACTACAACTGGAGGATAAACTTGGTTATTATACTTTTTTTAATTAGAAGAACATCGGCAAAGAAAGTTCTGTAAAAGAAATTTATTAAATTGGATACGCGTGTAAACATAACTTAGTATTCAATCTCAACAACCATGCTGGGATACAGTTAAAAGGAACAAATATCACCCAGAATCATGTGTTCTCCCTCAAAAGGAAGGATTAGTAAGTGTATGTACTTCTGCCATTTCGCTGTAGAATTAATTTTGGCATAACAATTTATGACTCTAGAAGAAAAAACCTCTAGATATCCTACTGTGAACCTTTGCTAATTAATGTTGCTGTATTAATTCAAATTCATCATGTTGCATTAATTTGGGTAGCATAAAAGGAAAAATCTATTTCTACTTGAAGATTATACTTATTAGTGAGATGGAAGGTCTGGAGTTCTTAGGAAAATTATTCAAATAATCTGGAAGAATGATAATATACACATTTTTATTTTTTAATTCAACAAAAAATAATATAATTAATTAATTTTATTTTCAAAGTATTATCATCACAAACGTTTTCAAAAATATTTCCAAACAGCTATATAAAAAAGAAAAAGCGAATTGCAATTATTTTATGGTCTTTTATTATCAATAGACATACATCTTAGGAAGATATTAATAGAAACACTAGTTTATTTGTACATTAAACTTAATCTTTCAATCGCGTGTTATTATCTGTTTAGTTGCGTTTTTATACGAAGATATAGATCATCTAAGAAACTAACAAAATTTCCCCGTAAGGATTTTAAAGAACTGTAATTATTTACAGGCATATAATTTTGAATTGGCTGATAGACAAGGTTTATTTATAAGCTTATTTTCTGAAAAATATTTTCACTTAACTTTATTCTTATTATATCTATACTAGTAATTCTATTCCACACAATATATATCTTTAAATGTCTTTATTCCGTTTTAGAATTATTTCTTGAAATATAAATAAATATTTAAGGGAAATTTTATTGAAGAGTAAATATTTTTTAGTTTGTAAATACATTTTTTTATCAAAGGGCTCTAGGGAATGATACTCCTTGTCAGCCTACGGTGGACTAACCCTCATTGTACAAATTATACAACTGTCTATATTCATTGCTAGAATTGTAAAACTGTAATTTGCATGTATTGCGTAGCTCTATTTATTTGTCCTTTTTTTCGCAAAATTCTTTCTGGGTGCTCTTCTTCAGCTAAATTCATAACTGAAGCTGTATTAGCCAACTCTTCTTTGACAGATTTCTCAGGTTTTGATAAACCTTCAGCTCTTGCCCTTTAGAGTTTATTTAGTTTCGTTGATTGTTAATAAGTCTTCGTATGAGAGACAACTCCTTTCTTCTCACACACTGACTCCAGACCAAAAAAATTTGATATTTTCTGCCAGAGCATGCATAACGTATTGTCTCAACCGTATTGGTGACACAACATAAAAAGAAGCACATGGTTGTCAGTTCAGCGTGTGCGACACATGCGAAATCGGCGCTTCAAACTTGACGAGTTATCTTGAACTTTGGCATTGTTGCGATAGTATGTAATGAATGTATTAACAAAAATCACGATTTTTTTACATATAGATAGATAAATATGTGTGAATTAAATTATTTTATTTTAAAAATTGACAATTAAAATCACGGTTAAGAAAAGAGTGTCGTAATATACGAGGCAGTTGTGGAAAAACGTTTTTGTAAAGCAAATACCCATTTAATATGGATGAGCATGTCTGTGAAAACTGAGCCTGTAAATAAATTTCTGAAAAAAAATTAGTTTTTCATATTAAGTAAAACAAGTGATATAAAATTAGATTTTTTTTTTTTGAAAATATGTTTATATACATAATTTTTTTGAAATACTTATAAATTACATACTAAAATAATGAAATAGATTATTTACAAATCAAATAATTCAATTAATTACAACTTCAAATCAGATAAAACTTGACAATGTACACTTTACACTACATTTACCGAGTCTAGTTGTGAAACAATTAGCACAAACATCAACCATGCTACTAAATTACACTCAAATTATGATAAGTCATGTTATATTTCGTTACAAGAAAAGATATATTCTGCTCTGACTTACAAAACAAAAACAGCTAATTTTCATGCATACAAATTGGTGGTGCTTCTGAAAGCATTACGAGTATTTTCAATGTAGCAATTCTCTCGCAACATCATTCAAATTTTTCATTTTTAAGAATATAAAAGAAGAAGTAAATAAAACTTCACAGATTATGAAAAATCTGGGAAAAAATTATTCGCGTTCTAGCTTTCTTTCAAGGCGGAAAATAGTGAAACCTTTCTTAGAAATCTAAATCCTCAAGAGCAGAAAACTCACCTTAACAAAGGAAGCAAATGCTACTCACGTCTATCAGGGAAAACCGGATCGACAATTTTTGCTCGTTCTGGAAGAGACCGCCGGTTGTTCGTTTGCATATTCATTTGACTCTTTGCTCCCATTAACAGATTAACTTCATTCGGTTCTCTAGGTTAACGGACTGTTTTGGAATTTTAAACAGTCGTTTTGTCTTGAGCTTTTCGTCGCTTGTCCGAAGGAAGCGATTTGCGTGTTCCCAGTTTATGAATATGCAGGTCTCCCCATTGTTTGGGGAGAACCCTTTGTTAAAACAACGGATCGAGGGATGCAAAGTCTAGGGAGATAGCACACTCCTTTTCTCTCGGAAGCTATGGAAATTTAAAATTAAAGGTGACGTGGTTTCTCATTTTCAGATATTTAAAAATTTGATTCTCTGAAATGTACTTCTCCGTTATAATAAGAATCTTTATCAGTAATACGAGACGAGTATTTTGGAATTTAAATTAGGTTGAATCAGATCTCACATGAATGTAAAATGTGATGCCTAAAATGAATACATATATTCACATGAATAATTAGATGCATATATTTCATTACATTGGCCGTATTTGTCAGTTGATTAGAATTTTTTCTTCAGAAAAAGTGAATATAATTTTAGTCATTACAATTATCGTTATTATTTAAAAAATTCCATTACAAACTAAATTGAACAATATGCCATATTTATTTCCGTTACAAAATAGACAAACCTAATTTTGGCTATTCAGTTTCCAAATGGATATAATCTATGAAATCAGTTGCAAGTACTATTTATTACAAATTATTAAGCTTAAACATCAAGTTGATGAATCTTATACCCAAAATATTTTTTCAAAATGATTTGAACCACTTGATTATGATTTATATTTAAATCTGAAAGGAGTGTTAAACCGTTCTGGAGCTTATTTATAACCATGTTCAAAATGTTACAATCAATGATTTTTATTAGTTTCTAATTAATATCTCAACAACATTTATTATATAGCTGATATAGATGATTTAAGCAAAATGCTAGAGCTTAGGTATTTTCTTGGTCATTGGGGTACTCATAATTCCTTCAAATATTTTTAAAACAAAAATTATTTAATCTTAAGAAAATTTGAATGATATTTATCACATGGTGACTTTATATGTTTTTACAATTTATATTTTTAATCTTTTAAAATATCATCGAAAAGACTCTTGACCAACTCAAAAGAAAAAACATCTGGTGAGAAACATTGGTTCTTTTAGTTACAAAGTGAGTTAATGCTGTTTTCCATTATAAATTTTTATTTGCGTGAAATAAATAAAATTATTCATTACTATAAAACACGAAAAAGACATTATATGTATAAAATATACAATTTATTTTATGTGCAAAATGATCATATATTTTGTAAGGTATCATGTAACTTAAAAGGATGTTTTAATTTTCCCCCTCAAAATTTAGAAAAGTATACTTCAACAAAACGATTTTTTTTTATTACGGAGTGACGAAGTTTAAAAGAGCAATATTAAGAATCTTAATTCAATGACTTAATACGAAAACCAATAGTAATGACGTTCTGTGCCACCTTTCGGCTAATAATAAAGATCCCAAGCTCCCTTAATAGTTATTTCACATTTTCTCAATGCAGCTATTTTAAACAAGTTTACCACCATTTTACCCTTTCTGATGTTAAATCAATGTAAAGTGGCTTAGACTCTTTAATCTTCCCAGAATGAAAATATTTTCACTAATAACTGCACAATTAAACATTCCCCTTAATTTATCCGGAAAGCACACTCCTATAACGCTAGTCACTGCACCTAAGTACAAATTTGTGTCGTTCTAACTGTAAATAAACGATGCCAAGATATCATCCTCATAGGAAGAGAGCTTGACGAAGGAGTGGGAACCTTAGAGCTGGCGGGCAAACATTTTCGACTCTGGTTACATACTTGCATATCTAGTGAAGTATTTTCAGCTTCCGGCGATTCATTAGTGTTAGCGACAAATTTAAATTTTTGTGGAATCTAACAGGCATTCTAAACAAACCTCATTCAGCTGCGCTTGCGAATTTCTTACATATTTATTTTGTAGTGAGCAATTCAAATCGCGAGTTTGCGTTTCTTTATAAATAATACAGTTTTGCCTGCAAATACATTTCTTGATGAAACGTAAATTGCAGTATCTCTAATTTTATTTCTAAATGAAACAAAGCAAAAATAAATATTTGAGCTTTTGAAAATTTTGAAGCTATTTATCGCTGGATAGAGAAAATCTTTCCAAACTATTGAGTTCGATTTATGATTAAAATCAGGAAGTGTTTCTCGTGTATTGATTTGTAAAGTATGTTAGGAATTTTAACCATTGATGGAATTTCTGTAAAATATTCCAATATTACAATATCAGGAATCAAACTGGTTGGATTTGAAAGACTATGTTTGGATTCAATTTTTTTCCTTATGAGATTGCTTTCTTTATTGCCAAATTCAATTACAATCAGTCGAAACACATATCTACAAACTATATAAATAAATCTGAGCAATTTTGTGTCACAACTGAAAGTGGTAGTTTATGTATCAATAAATTAATAAACATTTGATTCCAATATAAACGTATGGAAAATATTGTTAGATTCTAAATCTAAACATCACTTAAGAGGTTGTACGACCGGACGAATTCAATACAAATTCCTCACTTTCGGAATCAAATTCTATGAATGTTGTCAACATGAGTTACATGAAAGTAATTTTAAGATGCTAACTATAAATTTACACAAAACATTCTTAAAACTGAGGAATGTATAATATAACATTGTTTAAATAGTACAAGTCGTTTTAAGACATAGAAATCTTATGATCTTGGATAGCATTTAATAGATATTTGAAATTGAAAATTTCCTGAGTAAAGCTCTTCGTCCAAAACTTATATTGTAAGGAGTTCACGCTATTTAAAGAAAATAATGCTATAGAAACAGGAGAATTCAAATTAATTTTGAGATAAAAGATTCAATTGAGACTGGTAAAGAAATTCACAAAATTCAACTATAATAGTTTTGGGGATTTCTTGAGGTATCATGATTTTAATCGACATTTAACACACTTTCTAGATTCCAAAGAAATATCTGAATTTTATTTAATTGTTTTATTCTCCAGAATGTTAACATTATACAATAGAAATACTTTGAGTCTTTCGAGGGGGGTGAAAATTTACATCCAATTTAAAATGCTTAACATTAATTGTTTAAACGTTGAAATATTCTTTGTTTATTTATAATAAAGGAAATGATGCATTATAAAAATAATTAAAATATATGTATATAAAATATGTGCGCAAATATGACTTAAATACATTCTGCCCTCAGTATGTTAAATTTATATCTATAAATTTCAATCAATGTATGTAATCGCCTCATTGATTCATCTGCTCTTAATAAACTATTCGACAAGACACACTTTTTTTGTTGAATGAAATTCATGAATATTGCATGAACAAATTATGTATTCTCCTTTAACCAGGTGTATTTAATGAACATGATAGATTATTATTATATTTGGGAATGGTGCAAGTAGTATAGTGTATATGAAATAAGATAAATATATAAAACTATGTATTATGACAAATAATTGATTTACAGTTTAAAATTTGACTTATGTTTTACGCATTACATTATGCATTAAATGCTTGTCAGCTTTCTTTTATCTAACAAAAAAAGGAAAAAACACTGATACATCTTTACGTTGTATTTCAACTTTAAAACTATTTTTAATAGCATTTACCACTATAATTTTATTAAAACTAAATATAGACTTTATCTATTGCATTCTTTTCGATTATTTTAGAAAATATCTACATTTTACCTCTACGAATATGACTCAAGTTTATTCCAAAGTATCCTTTAAAACAGCAGTTAGCCCAAAATCACCGTATTGGTGCATGATAATGAAGTATATACAGATGCATATAATGGAAATTTAAATATCGTTTCAATTTGTTTAGTCAGAATTGAAATGCTCTGTATGGCAGATAGCGGTAGTTCAGTTTGAAATTTCAACAATTTATTGACTATGATAGGAGACACGTTAATTAGCGATTGCGTAACTTATGGTAGTGTCACCCGAGCATTCTTGCGTAGCTATCTATGTTTCACTATCGATAATGTCAAATGTACCCAAGAAAAAGAAGAACAGAATAAAAAAAATCAATTTGTTAAGTTTAACCTTTTTGTTTTCGATTTTCTTGACAGCGTAATTAGGAAATGTCAGATGCTCTATTAATTAGTTTAGGTACAGGGGGAAAACTTTGTTGGAAAAGTCTGTAAAAAGTATCTGCAACATTCATTTTAAAAAGAAGCGCCACACGGCAGTTTCTTAATTTATTTAGGTTTTTGCATCAAACAGATAACCCAAGAAGAAACTTATGCATCAAACATTACTTATCTTTAAGATTTATACAACTCGAAATTCATTAAAAACTTTTTTAAGTATTCTTTGTCGCTCACTTATTACGACTGCTTACTTTTGAAAGAAGTTATTCATTAATATTTTATTTCCGTAAAAACGTATTTTTTTAAATAAATAAATAAATAACATTAAAGATGAATAGTCCATTAAATCGGTATTATTAAAGCGACGTTTTTTTTTTTACAAACAACAAAAGTCTTAAAAATAATTGGTTTCAAATGTAAGACATGTAAAAATCAATAAAACTATGTCTTGCGTGATTGTTAAACGAACCAGTTTAAAATATGCTTTATTGCTCGAATGCTCATGTGAATTTCAAAATCCTTTAATGACTTATTTATGTTATGTCAAAAGTGCACAATTATTAAAATGTCTGTCAGAATTACTGCTGAAATCTAATGAGATTCCTTACAAATCATTTATGTCAAGAAATTGTTCGCCCATTATTAAAAAAAATAAAACTCAATTTTTTTTTATTACTGAAAAGAAAAACTTCCACTGAGGGTTAGTTTGTTGATAGAAATAGTCTCTCTCTCTAATGATTTTTATGTCTGAAAATGCATTTTTTCTTCAATTGCATGGTTAAAATGTCAAAATGTACACTCAGAGACAGACGGAAGCATTGCAGATTACAATGAATTTCAACAAATTTGATCTAATTATTGTATTAATTAATTTTGGAAGGACGATATTTAATTTAACAATATTAGTTTTCTACTCTTTAGTGCATATTTTTCAATTGCAGGTAAATTTAGTAATATTGAAGGATCTCACATGACTGCATAAATTTAATAATAGAACAACTTGTTTTTGCTTTGCTTGTTAAGGTGTTTTTTAGCTTAAAGGTGTGCAGTACCCTAAAAACGACGAAAATATGACATTTTTTGGGGGAAAAAAATTCCGTGGCTTATCCGGTTAGATAGCCTGGTTTCAAATTCTAGATCTGATGTCAAATTAGTGTTACAGATGCTTGAAGCCCTCTGAGTGTTGTTAGTCTCAAAACCTATGCCTTCACAAACTTTAAATATGTTTTCCTTCGACTTTCATTTTCTAGAGGTAAGTATTTTCCCATACTTATGGTGCTTTTTTATATGCTCAACTTAAGTTCACGATTATTTGTGACAATACTTTTATGTATACCTCTCATAATAATTTGCATGAACTTATGTCAGTTAGCTTTAGTTATTTTGCTTATAAATTGCACAATTAATGTTATACTTACATACTTTTAATGTTTCTTTCCTGGTGTAAGTGTGCAAATATTTTTTAATATAATAGACTCACACACACACACACACACACACATAGTACCTATTGTGGACCAAACTTTGTGACTAACAATTCAAAGAGTATAAATCCCTTAAAGTTACTAAAATCATTAAAAAACTGAATATTTTAAAAAGTTTATAAAAAAATTCAAAAATTTAATTTAAAAAAAAAAGATTGATTTGCTAAACTGACATTTACTTTTAAAAATAACTTTAATGTCACAATCTGAAAACAAAAATCATTAATTTATTTTAATATGACCGACTCCATTCTGTACGAACATTGTGTCCAAAGAAACGCCATTGTGTATTCTTAACTTCTTCCTAAGTCACTATAAACATCTCTATAATATAACGGTAGATATAAATGTAAGACACACAATTGTTTTGAAGAAATATTTGCAAATTTAAAACCCCATTTCACCGGCAACAAACAAATTGATCTCGAAGTTTGGGAAGAAATAATGCATTTCATGCCCTCCCCCCTCTATAATATTTTCCATTATTCAATTTATTTCAGTCAATAACGGAATATTGAAACACGGATGTATACAATGAATATTTTCATACTGTATATTTGCTCTGTCCGTTACGATGTCCGTTAATCTTACACTGAATCACAAATCATATTATCGGTAACATAAGAGAGGACATATATTATGCATGTTTCAGCTTGAGGGAAATGCTTGCAAATTTTAATTATACTGCTCTTTACTAATATTTAATTAGTATCAATGTAATTAGAGCCGGAAGCTAGCTTCTATTGTAAGGAATGATAGATATTTCAGGGCATTTCCAGAGTGCGCTTTTCATTTGAACTGAATTGAAGGATGAGGTGGTAAACTTAATTACAGCAGTTCAATTCAAAACTTGTTGTAGGAAATCAGTAAGGACCTGAAATTGAGTCGGCACTTAACGATATTAACTTCTGTGATAAAAGTGAGGTTACAACGATTTGTTTTCAATGGAATGCATAGATCGACTGAGGAAAGTCCTTCTTTTGAAGGGACTTTATAAGGAAGTAGTTTTATGTACGAAGTTTTTAAGAAATTACTTGGCGCACATTTGCGGTGATACAAAATAAGATGTTATTTTTGTTTGTTAAAATAAAAACTCTTTTTATTAATTGACTTGAAGTTAGTAATTTATTTTTCGAAAAATCTGTTTTTCTTTACAGTTTTCTTTCTCTTTGAGTGAAAAAGTAACTCATAACGAAAATTTATACGTTTTTATTTTTTTAATAAAAATGTATATGCGATTATAGGTCTAATATATATAAACTCCGGCATATAACGCACACCCATAAAATTTGATCTTATTTTTTTATCTTAAACGTGCGTGTTTTACACAGGATTTTACGGTATAATACCGTAATATTAATATTTACTCAAATTTCGAATCTTATTCGCTTATGATCTTTTATTCATAAATCCAAGCATCCTATTTCGAAACATGTCCTCCTTTCACATCTCGCACTTAAGCATTAAAACTTATATTTAGATAGATCAATTGATGATTCTTCATTAAAAAGATTAAACCTTAAATTTTTGACAAATATTTTGGCGATTCCAAACAATAGAATATCATAATGGCTGACAGGTGCCCTCCTAACCGGTTGAAACCGTTCCTTTAGATACTGATGTAATTTCTAAATATAACTTATATTTTCCTTCACTTGAACACGTGATTATAATTTTATGTTTCGTTTCCTTTCTGTATTCTTGGGAGTGCTTATATCTGAAAAATGAATAATTCCCATTTTTGTGTTTTTGCTTTTGAGCAAAGCGTAAACTGAAATAACTCCCCTGATATTAAAATTAAATAAGGAATCAATATCAAAAAGTTCTTTTTTTCTGCTACAAAATAATACCATCTTATCGATACAATGCACACATGAACGGACGAACGCACACGCACACACATATATATATACACGACAGAATTAGATGTTACAGCCAAGACACTGACATATAAATTATTTTTAAAAAAATAGATCTTCTTTTTAAAATATGAAATAAGAATATGTTCAAACATTAAACTACGCATGCAAATTGATAGCTCATAAATAATTATTCCACTTTTTCATTTAAGGTAAAAAAGGAATACCACACATGCAATATATGCAGTTTGATTTATCTCAATTACCAATTTTTCAACTTTCCTTAAAATTAATCCTTCAAATTAATGCCACAATACAAAATATAGTATTGTTGTTAGACATCTCGTTGAAGATTTTATGTTTATCTAGAATTAATCACATGTAAGCTTCGCCAAATTCTGAAACATCAAGTTATGAGGATTCATGTAATAGAAATTTTTTTAGTGAACATTGTTTTTGTAACATTTTACCTTAGATACTATATAAGATCGAATGCAAAGTTTGCATATCCTACATTCATCAAGTAAAATCTGTAGCATAAGATGCATTTTCAGTCTAAATTACACCTTATTTTTATGGCTTACAAGGTAAATCATTGCCTGGAAAATAAACCATTTCCTCATTTTTATAAATGTGGATTATTTCATTTTTCAGTATTACCATTTAAATATAAATGGTTACTTTTGCTTCGCAACTGAACCTTAAATGTAAAATAAATTCTTTTAAAATAATCTGAATTCCCTACTTATAAAATTTCTCCGATATGGAAAAATCACGTTCATTTTATCTCTACACTTAAATAAAATTTACTTAACAATCTATATTTAGGTCTTAGTAAATTACGTCTTTAAATTAATTATGAATTTCGGAATTTTAAACGAATAATTTGTTATTAGGCGAAAAGCAAAAGTCAATTGAAATTTTCCAAGAGTTCTCTTTATAATCCTCAACATTCGGTACTTGAATAACAGTTTCTGCTTTTAACTTACTTAAAGTCTTTCACGGTTCAAAAGGAGAGTCGGTAGGATTCAATTAGGTGCCGTCTCTGATTCGATAAAATTTTCCGTAGTAAACATTAAGTCAAAATAAAACTGTTACCATTGCAGTAACTCGATTCTGTAGCTTTGAAAGGTTTCCTGAAATTCTTCATCCAATAAGCTGTCGAGTTAAGGAATTAAAGTTGCCCAAAGGGTCGATCCATTAACTTAGGACGGAAAGTCGAATTAATTCGAATCAGCCAGAACTCTCGAATTTTCTAACGTTTCGTAGCTAAGCGGAAACAATGCTAAATGTCGACACAGAATGTCGCGTGTAATAAACTGGCCGATACTGGAGCATTTATTATTCGCCCAATCAACAGAAATATTTATTGCCTATTTAGTTAAACCAAGCGATATCCGAGAGAAATTTCCGAAGATACCGACTAAACTTGTCATTTCACTAGAGAACATTGCTCTAGCAGAATGGTGTCGACTTCTGTAGATCTAATTGGAAAATGGTGCAAATTTATTAAAATAGATTTTATCCTTTATTCAGTGTTCTTTCGCCTTAGGAGCTGAAACGTAAAATATGAGTTCATCTTTTGCACTGTTTTTCAGGAAGTATAATTTAGTTTATCCTAAAATATCTAAAACTATCTTAATGCAATTAAATGTACAAAACGTAATCCTAAATTATTTGAGTGGAATATTCTTCGTCAATTCATAATTACATTTAATTTTTTGTCAGTGCAAAAGAATATATCTAGTTCTTTAAAAATAACTTTAATGGTCCCGTAGAAACACATTTAAAAAAAAATTTGAAGGCGTTTATTATATCAATTTTTTCATAATGAATTATTTTAAATATTAAGGCCACTTAAAAAGATTCAATTGACAAAAATCAGACAAAAATCAAATTAAATGTTTTCATCCTAAGAAATTTTATATATTTTTCTATAACCTCACCACAAATTTGAAAGCTGTCAGAATAATGACATTTTTTATGCTCATTTTTAGTAAGATTAAATTAAAAAAGTTAAAACTTTCAGTTGATTTATCTCAAAAAGAAAAAAATATATATATAACTAGTTTGCCATCATTTAAAATATTGAGGCTTTTTTTTCTATTGGACACAATGCTTTGATATTTTTTCTGACTATGACTATTAATATATATATATATATATATATATGAATGTAGTTGAATAAGAATTTATATAATTTCATTGAAGTTTTCTATAAATACCTAATCATAAAACATAATTTACAAATAGCAATCATTCCATCAAAAACCCCAATCTTATTTTTGTAATGCATAGTTTGAAGTCCTTGTAAATCAAATTCCATGCATGTACGTCAATTATTGTAGTAGGAGTAGCCTTTTAAAATCATTGCATGAAATTTAGAATTTTTTTTAAAATATATTAAGTGGCTAGCTTTTTGTGGTATTTTAAGAACATAAATCGTTTTGCATATTACATATACATTGAAGAAAAAATTTTGAAAGCCATTGAATCAAAGATTTTTTTTATAAATCGTACAATGTATCCTTAAGGCTCTACACATCTAAAACTATATTTGAAATACATACAAATATGTATTTTGAAACTGCTCAAGTTTCATTTCAAAGCAACAGGTTCTTTACTTGTTCTTTTGGATTTGGTTTAGTCCATTAAATGTTAATTGTTTATGTGTTAAAAATACCTTTTAATACATTTATGTTGTAATTATGGTTGAAAAAATGCTTCTTCTTATTTATAACATTTATTTAAATTATTTCTTCTATTGCATGATAGAAATAATATAGCATGCGCTAATTTTAAAGAATGTACTTTATAATTTAATATATGGAACAAACTAACGAGAATAAAATGCAAGTATAAGCTTACAATCATTTTAAAATGCTTAGGAGCCTTGTTAAGCTAATGAGAAAAATTTATCTTGGGCATAAATGATTTGAACACCAGGCTTTTTCTCACGAATAAATATAAGAAACGACTTACATTAGAGCTAACCATGTAATTATGAAAACAACTGCAGTTAAAAGCTGATGGAAGACAACAGCATGAAATAAATGCTTTTGATATTAATATCTTCAACATTATTGAAGAATATAAACTAACATCGTTCAATACTCTTTTTATTTTGTTTCATTCAAATTAAACTTAAATATATTTTCCATTAGTGTTTAATTCTTAGTATGAATAAAATAAGTTCATTAATACCAATTATTTGGAACTTAAATTTGATTTTTTTTTGCATGCTTCTATTCGTTATCTCAGAGTAGTAAATGATATTCAGATTTACCAAATTGATTAACACTTAAAACGGTCAATTTTTTTACCCAAAGTGCTTCAAAAAAGGCATATTTTTATTGTTTATAACTAAACACCATACTAATTCCCGCCTTCCCCACAAAAAATGTCAGAATAAATCTAGTTCATTACCATATACAAACTGCATCAGTTTTTAAAAATGCTTGCACTAAATAATACACCAAGAATATTAAAAATAAGCACAAATCAAAGAAAGAAAATATCAGAGTGTGTGTGCCCGTACGTTGTACGGACAAACCGCTTAAGGCGTTAATATTTGATATTTTTACATGATGTTTAATATTTTCTTACTGCATATCACGATGTAAAATTTATCAATCAAAGAGTTTTGTAAAATGCTAGGAAATTTAGTATTTATGTAAGAGCTGTAATTATTGCACCTTTAAAAACTATTATGTTGGATTTCTTTTATTTTAATATTTTTTTCTCTTCAAAGTTTCCTCATTTTGCATTAAAACAATGCAATATAATAAAATAAAAAAAATAGTAAGAACTCTTAAAATCTATAAAGGCAGGAGTACTTGAAACAAAAACTTATTGTTATATTTTGCATTGTACAACAATGATGAATGACACTTTTTAACAAGATATTTTACTCATATTTCTTAACGGCATCTAAGAAATAATATAGTATTTGAAAAAAAAATTTTTTTTGACTAGAAAAAGAAATAGTAAAAAACACAGTATAGGTTTTCTTTTTATCTTGTTCACGATCTTAGATTCAATAATTACTATTTGAAAGTTCTGACAAGTCATTATAAAAAGTGAACGAAGATAGGAGAGAAGATCATATTTGAACTAATTTAATTTATCGTTTTTTTAAGACGACTTTAAGTCTTAGAAGGTGAAATATCTCTCTAAAACCCGATACTCATTACATAACAGTGAAGGACAACATTCGTCTTAACAATATATTCGTTTTTTAATATTAGAAACCAAATAGTCAATGAATTTTTAAAAATGCATAATCCATATCAATAAAATGATCTCCCAGAGAAATGTTAGAATTGGAAGAAAAAAATCATTAGTACTTAACTTCTGCATAAAGAATAATAACAAGAAAGATTCCAAAAAGAAATGACAAACGCTCTTAAGTATTTTTCATTCCAAGCCTTTCCGATCAAAATTATCCACTTATGCATTCCATGTCAAGAGCGAAAGATTTATTACAAGAAATTCTCGCAAAAGCGCCATCAGTTTAATTTTTTTAACCCTGATATTATTTTTTGATTTAGCCTCTGATGGAATTTGCTGTGATGAATGAAGCTTCGATTCATTCTTGCAAATACTAAACATGACTTTTTGAACTGAACTTCATTTGTTTAGCTTAGCTAAAAAAGCTTTTGACGGATTCTTTTCTTAAATACCACCTTGCACTCAGCTATTTTATATGCAAGATGGCTAAGACATATACAGATTGCATGTAAGAAGTTGTTAATGGATTTAATAAAATCGATGAATCGATTAACTAATTTTGTATCGAATTCAAATTAAAAATGATAGTTGCAAGGAGTTAGATGGAAAGAAATGTCACAATGAATGTATTAAATCGATGAAATACATTGTGTTAGTTCATGAAAAATGACCAGATTGAGTTATGTTAGGATGAAGATCCATAAGCCAATCAACACACTGAAAATTAACAATTCCTTTAAATAAGCAAAGAATAAATGGCAACAAAGTTCATTTTTACAGGCAACATTATATATTACTTTTCAGACTTTCTAAAATAATTACTAAGCTGAAATAAAAAACTTTATAATATTTTTAATTAAATTTTAAATATATTAAATAAATTTTTATTAATAAACTTTAAGTTTTCATTTATTTCTAAAAGGCTGAATTCCTTATTTTAGAAACTGAAAAAAAAGAAAACTAACAATTTTTTTTGCATTAATGCAAACCAAGCTTTAATTTGCATTTATTTGAACTATTTAAATGACTATGTTAAAATTTTTCTTAGTGAAATCGTAATGTGAATTCAAATCTTTTTTTTATTGCTTAGACACAGAATACAATAAAATTATATTCTTATTGCATATAAATATTACAATTTAAAAAATAGGTAAATGTGAATGGTTTTGATTTCACTGTTTACTTGATGCAGCCCTTCGAAAAATTTGAGTATATTTAAATAGAAGGAAAAAAAATATTTTTAAAGTAACTTGTAAAGGAATATATAAAATCTTAGAGACATGTGCTGATTAATAGAAATAACGAAATATAACTTTATGATATAAAATTCAGAAGTGTGTGTTACTTTCCCTTTGAACGGTTTTTTCTTTCAAAAAATGCCAAACGTTTAAATAAAGAATATTTCTTTTAAAGTAAGTATTAAGTAAGTTACGAATATTTATCTGCATATATATGTATAGCTTATTTCCGAATTATTTTTTTTTTAGATGTTTAGTATATTAAAGTTTCGTCAAAAACCTGTCGCTTGAGCACAGATAAAGTTTTTCTTTTTTTTTTTATAATAACTTTGATAGCTATTAACAACAAAAGAAGCAGATGAATTAAAATAAATGCTATTCCGCATAATAGTATCTATTTGAAAGTACATAAATTGCCTTTTTTTACTTCTTATTGTCAATATCCTCTAATACGATAATCTCATATGCTCTATTTTGCTTCACTATGATTGAAAATATTTGTAAATCCAATTAATCCTCATAGGCGAATGATAATCTTTCGTAAACTCAATTCGATATATTTCCTCTACGTCTGTAATTTCCTCTATTGATCAATTTAAATCGATTAGGGGCAAATCACTTATATAAAGAAGAAAAAGTATTATCTGAATAACAAAAACAAAATTTCATCAATCTTTTTAAATTATTTTTTTAAATATGTATGCAATAATAATAAGACAATGAATCCAAATAAAGTACTATATGTGTAGTTTAAAAGGAAGAATTAATATTTAAAAATAAATTAGGAAGACCACATAACTTTGATTACATAAAAATAATTTGTACAATCCAGTGGATTAGCTTCTTCTTAACACTCTATATAACATTATCATCTTATTTTGTCATTACCTTTAATTTTTATTTATTAACTCTATTTAGATATCCAACTACACTCGAAATTTTGACTTGGCAAAAGAGTACGAACTACCATATTTTCAATATTCAGTGTTACTTAGATTAGAATACAAGTACAAAAGTGTTTTAAGAATATTATTATAATAAAAAAAATATTTAAGTACAATTTTTTGGCAAAAAATTAACTTAGAATTATTTTCAAAACATTCTCCTTTTGTAACAAGTGATTTTGTAATAATAATAGTTTGTCCTCAGACCTCTGAGCTAGGATTTTTGAAATATGTAGCTTAGAAGTTGATTTATCCATATTAACGCATCAGAAAGGGAAAATGCAAATTTAAAAAAAAACACCAATTATGATTTCAATTGGTAAAAACTCTGAATATAATGTGATTTTTTCAAAAACTCTAATTAAGGTTCTGTGGAAAAGTGTTAGCTATATGTAAGCAAACTATTATTAATATTGAAGCATTTTTCGTAACAGGAGAGTCTTTTGCAGATTGGGTAATTCTGTGTTCATTCTTTTTTGCCAAAATATTTTAAATATTTATTTTATTATAATAGTATTTTTTAAACAAATTTAAATATGTATTTTAATCTATGTGACACAAAATATTTAAAAAAAAATATTCGCTTCTGAGCTTTTGCAAACTCATAGTTCCGCACGTAGTCGGGTGCCTTAAATAGTGTTTTTTTAGAATTTCATTTTTTAAACCCATTTTTTCTGTCATTTTTAACTTAAATGCTTTTGAGACAAAATTATGAGAACTTTTATCTTTATTATTCAATAACAGTACAATACATGATTATTATCCCATCAGATTTTTTTTTTTGCTTAAATTTTATCAGTGTTTACAATTAACAAATAATGTTAGAAAGATATTCTAATCAAAAATAAAATGAATGCAGTGTATATAATGAAAAAAAGGAAAACATTTCAGATAAATGGAACATGATCTTCCCTTTGAAATTTTGATTTTTCGAACTTCTAATCATTTATTCTTACTTAATCACTCCTACCGTTGTGATCTTCAATTTAATAAAATTACTTAATCGTCATTAGTGAATAAGATCTATTCACATAGACAAATCAATGGATTTGTTTTTCGAATAGTTGTTTACACTGTTAATGTGTAGCTCCGGTGGAATACTTCTTTTAATGAATGAATCCCAAATTTAGAAACACTCGTATTTAATGAGGAGAGATAATTGGATGGGTTGATTCAAATGAACGTTCGGAGTTTACCATGTGGGAAACGCTTTTCTGCAAATTAATGCAGTGGTTTTAAGGAAAAAACGGGTAGTGGTTGAAAACATTCCATCTTGCGGTGAAGATTTCATTATAACATGACTTTTTGGGGATTCATTTTAATTAAACTATTTTTTTGTTAGGAAATACCCTCCTTTTTAAATTATAATCATAAAAAACATGATGTTTTTAAAATACTAATTAAGATGAATAACGATCTTGAATATTCAGTTACAAATGGAAATCTGGTTGGAAAAAAAATTCTTAATGCAAGGAGTGTTCATGTTAAAGGATAATGATGCAGAAAAAAATTAATAAATTTAAATTAAAAAAAGTTTAAATTGTGAGTTGACCAGAATTCTGGTTTTATTTTAACGCATAGAATTAAGTATAATGATAAATTTTGTTAATAACAGAGTTTTCTGAAAATAATTTTTTTAGTTAATTTTATGAAGAAAAGCTTATAAAATAGTAAAACAACTCATTTCCTTTTAACAGATATTTTTAGATAAAATCTATGAAATAATTTCAAATGAAAAGCATACGGATATTTTGAAAATTATTATTAAATCGAACATATGAAGTAAAAAATTTAATATACATATTGTCAAAAGCTATTGCAAGTTTATTACTGTTTTAAATAAATTAATGAGCACAAGATAACTACCATTTCAAATAATACAAGGATATCTTAAGGCAAATGTGTTGAAGACTATTGTTTACACAATAAAATATTTTATGCAAGGAATCAAACACAATCAAATTCTTCAGTAGGGTTTTAGACAAAAAAAAATCGAAACTATTTCATTAAATAAATTAAATACTTTTAACCTCTTTAACTATTCTTTATTTAGATTATTTTCACCCAAAATTAAATAAGTAGATATTAATAAACATATGTCATAATATACAAGAATCAGTAAATATTAATTGATTTTATTATAATAAAGTAAAAAATTGCTTTTTCCCGATAAAATTTAATTTTTATATTCAAGGAATTTCAAATATTAATCTATTTGGTAAAAATTCAATTATTTGATGATTTTAACATACGTATTGATTAAACCTTTTTCGCTTAAAAGTTTTTTTAGGCTTTTTTTTTAAAGGAAGCCAAGGACTGAACTTTGTAATTTTTGTTAAATGTTTTGTTTTAAATATGAAACAATTGAATTATATTTTTTGGCTACAATGTAATCAAAATTTCTTTCGAATTTCAAATTGAATAAAACCATTTCGTATCAGAATAATATATATATATATATATATATATATATATATATATATATATATTGTTAACATTTTTAAAATGAAGTTTAAAAAGTAAATTTTATGATTGTACTTTTTCAAAAACATTATATCATAGTTAATATACAAGTAATTTTTAAAAGTGGCTTTTTGGAGATTAATCAAATAAATAAAACAGTTTTTAAATAAATGTTTGCATTAAATGCGCGATTTTTTTTTTAAAAAAAAGTATAATTCCGCATAATATCCCGAAAGAAAACCATTGCAGATTTTCATTAGATAAATCTTGGTTCCACTGCGTTAATTCTTGTGGTATATGCCAATACTTTTTTAATATATATATATATATATAATATTTTATTACATTTGTATATTTTCTTTCTTTTCCCACTTACAAAATAGTAGGTTTCTACTCTTTTAACTTGAACAAACAATTAAAAAACAGTTCTATTCTACCAAAAAGGGTTCAAAATATTCCTAAGCCAAGGCGGAATACCACCTAAGTGCTTACAATAATTAATCCGCCTAGATCATTTTGCGAAATTTAAGTGATACAAAGCGGACCCCATAGACGCTGCATTCCAGGATCAGTTAGATGGTGTCCCCCTCTGTTTTCTACGTTCTTCTCCCGCTTTTCCTGAATTTCCTGGCCGTAGATAGGGGCTGTTAAATTCCATTTGCGGTTTCTGGATGTAGGTTGTGATGGAATTCCTCAGTATATATATCTGAGAATACAAGTTCAGCAGATTACAGCAAATAATTAGAGGGTAAGCGCAAATTAGAACTGGGCTTCCCACATGCAACCTGTGCTATAGAGGAGTTCATTATAAAAGGATTAGAGAGAGAAAGAGAGGGAGTAGTTCATTAAAGTAAAAATAAGCTTCCAGATTTGTCATCGCACATAATTGTTTCCCTCTCTCTTGCTGCAGCTAATTTATTTTTAGATAACAATTTCAAGCAATTTTTCTCGTAAGTCGCGGTGTTTTAAAGTGTTTCTCTTTAGACGAATTGGCTAATTTTAGGAAGTTAAGATCTTTTGGAAGTCCTTCTCTGTAATGTCGCGAACTATTATTAAGTTGAGGAAATTAACTTCAGGAAGTTGAATCACTGTTTTATTCTCAATTTAAAAAAAAATTAATTAAATTATTTAAATATATTATGAAGGCTGGGTGGTGGTGTTGGTTAGGCGCTGGCCTTGTATGTCCATGTTTGAGGATTCGACCCTGCCCAAGTGCTCATTAAAGATCCCTAGAGTGCCTGTTTGGCTTCGGTGCTCTGCAAAATTAAATTCCTATTACAGTTTCAAATTCCTAGTACAGTACATTTCAGAATTCAAATACTTCCCTTAGGGGAAGAAAATGGATGTCAAAATTACACTTGAGGTAATCGGTGTCTACTTGTATGGTGTCACAGTAAAAAGTGATACCAGCTCCAAGGGAACGTACTAGGCCTGCAACGGTAAAAATACAAATTCATAGTCCCATTTAAAATTTTAAAAAAGTTAAATATATTATTTAAAAAAAAGTTAACGGTGAATTTCGAAATGTATCCCTTTTTCATTCTTTTAATAATTAATCAGGAAAAATAATTCAGAATTGAAAAAAAGCTTGTTTTTGTCATTCCATTCGATTATTAAATATAGAAGCAGGTTTGGTTAAAATTATAAAATAATTAACGTAGTATACTAAGCTTCAAAGAGTATATTGATTGCAGAAATTTTTAATCTGTCTCTAAAATAACGATTTTATCAATAGTCAACAGCAAAAGTAGGAGATTTTTCCAACAGTGTTTCATTGTTAGAAATGTAAATATTTGCGACTGATTTTAAATTAATACAAGTTCTATCGGAACATGGGTATTTTAAACAATATTTATCCAGATTTGACCTTTTTCAAATGGTGATTGTAACTTGGGTTAAAATTTAAAGGATGTATGTTCATGTGTTCCACCCTCCACACAATCTTCATAAAAATACCTAGATCTGCTTTCAGAGCTAGTGTGGAAAGCCTTTCAATAGGTTGGTCTTTTTTTCAGATCTCGTTAGGCAACTGGACACTTTCGTTTTCCTAGCTAATTTTGAACATAGTTTAAATTTTCAAATTCTTGTGCATTATTACTTACTTTTGTGAGCCTTGAGTCATATTTTGTGGTAAAGAAGGATTTTTCCCTTGTTGCTTTATATTTAAGAAAATAGCAGAAGTAATTTTTATACAACAATAAAAAAAATTTTACCGTCCCAATAGAATCATACAGTTGAAAGTATTAAACACATAACTATTATTTAAAAGCATTTTAACATTACTTTAATACCTTAAAAACAAACACGAAAGATGCTTGATAGAAATTATAGATTATGAGATATGCAGAACAAGTAGCTTAATGATTATTTATACATTAAAAACAAAAACAAAAAACTTATCAATAGAATTATACATGCGTTAGGTAGGGATTTATTTTGGGAATATTTATTTTATTGAATAAAATATACTTATTTCATTAAAAAAATAAAATGCTTGTTTATTATTAATGCGGATGTAGAATTCAGTAAATGTAAGGTAATTTATAAATAAAATAATAAATGTGCACCAATATTTAAAAATGCTTTTAAAGGAAATAAAAATATGCTTCGATGCACGTAATTGACACTATTCCCTTAAAATCTTTCGCGATAGTAATGTATTGTTTTGAATCATTTCTCATAAACATGTTTTAAATGGAGAAAACTTTCATATATTCAGACTAATGAAACGCTTTAAGTAAATTTGTATTGAGACTACTTTTAAAACAATTATTTTAATTTTCCTCTATAAGTTGTATTAATCAAGCATTCCTCTTTTATATTTAAAAAAAGGGATTAAAAAATATCTCATTTCCTAAGCAGATATCATGAAATTTTTAAGCTACCTTCAATACGGTGGCAAAACAATTGCAGTTTGCATTTTCGCCTCAGTGCGTGCAATGATTTGACAACGAAGATCTGACTTAATTGTCAAAGTTAATGTGTTCGATTTCAAAGACAGTATTCGTAATATCCGCTTTACTACTGGGATTATTGGTTTTCGTCGTAAATTACTCATTTTGAGCACTAGTTTTTATTTTGAAAGTCTTGTTAGGTGCCTGAATATGATTTCTCTCTTCATAGTGGTGAAAAGGAATGAGTGATTGATAAATGTTTATCAGAATTGTACAGATTTTTCGTAAGAAGATTGATATATGATGCATGGATAAATAATTAAAATATAAATATTATTGTAGGACAATGATATCACGTATTTCTAAACATTTTTGGGGCTAAGAATTGTGTTAGAAATCTATGAAAGTTTATGAGAGAAAGAAGAAACTTTATATTTATCAGTATAAATCCTGCTGTATGTATCACTCTTATAATAATAATCATAATCAGTGATCTTAACCCCTTGAGTACCAGACTATATTTTCTAGTATCCCCAGAAATCTCGAATTTATGTGGATTCTGAACTTGACGTTACGGTGCACATTTAATTTTTTTTTTAGACGATGACTGATGCTCACGTTTGTTTGTGTTTCTTTTCGTTTAGTACAACTATTTTCGTTTATTTTTGCATTTCATTGCCAATGTGGCATCGTCATTGGATATCAACAATATTGATACTGAATGAGAATATTGGCCGGACATTGATGAACACGACAGTGGCTCTGACACAGATTTATCTATTTGTGAGGAAGAAATGGAACAAAAACGAAAATACGCTTATGTAATATAAGTAGGAAAAGCTTTTTATTCCAAGGAACATTTCAAGAAATTTCACATAGATTTGTTATTTTAGTTTGATTTTTCCTAATTTTCAAAATTTTTTAACCCAGAGATTTTGTAACTTAACTTTTGTAATTTTATATAATCCCAACAAATGAAAATCTACTTTATAATGTTTCGTGTGTTGGTTACACAGGCTGTACAATTAAATAAGCAATGCATCCACATGAGGTTACAATTGGATTTTGCCCTGTACATAGCATGTATTCACTAGTGGTTATAAGGCACGCAAGGTATTAGTTGCATATTTAATCAACTAGCAAAGTAGTCCTACATAAATGTACTATAATATTTTTATAAATATGTTTATTTTACCATAAATACAATTAAACTAAAAAAATATGAAAATAAATTTTTAAAAAAATTAAGTATGTAATCACAAATCTAACAACTGCTCTCATGTAATACGGTATCAAATAAGTTTGCAACAATTTGCATTTCAAGAAAATTTTCTACGCAGGGAGATATTTTTTTTTCAAAAAAAAAAAAAAAAAAAAAGGTTTCGCAAACTTAATAATTGAGGACTGAATTTTATAATCAAGAATTGATATGGATCCCTCAATCATTTTTATATAAAATATACGATCAATAAACACATTAAAATGTAAACCGAAATAAAGAGAGGGGAGGGAATTTTCGAACCTTAACTCCCATCGAAACGAGAATATAAAATCCAATTTAATGCAAGGTAATAAAAGCTTACAGAAAAAGAAGTCAGGGAAAGGAGAAATATAAAAAGGGGGGAAAACTCACAGAATATAAAAAAAATAGAAACAAACACAGCGAAGAAAAAAAAAAGCTACATTATTTCTACCTGCCAGATCAAGGTTTGTGACAATCTTCACGTGCAGTAGCGTGACTGCAGTCTGAAAATTTCGCGTGACATTGTGATCGTGGGAGTTTTAAGGAAAAAGAAGTAATGTGTGTTGTGGGGAAACGAACTGAGATAAACTTTGCTGGGGGTGGCAGTAGGGTGGACGGTCACGTAGCTCCCCCCTCCCACATCTGATTTCTTTCTCTGGTTCTAAGAAAAAGAGAATAGTGTGAGTTCACGAAAAGTAACTGCCGTTAAGCGCTTTTATAACGAAACTCATTTCAAGGTGCGTGATTTTTGACAAGCTTCCCATTCCCTCTTTTTTATTTATTTATATATTGATTAAAATTGAGGGTTTGAAGAGCTCTTTAACTAGCCAAATGTCGTGCATTTAAGTAGTTAATTCTTTCTTTGAAAAAGACCGTTCTGTTCCTTAAGTTATTAGGGAGGGTTTTTTCAGCCATTTACGGAGTTAATTAATTGTAGAAATAATGGCATTGTTATTATCACGGAAGAGCACTGTAGGAAAACTCTCTCTAAGCCTCTCTTCCTTTAAATTAACATGTTTCAGCCTTAAATTATTTATAAAGACATATTGTTTCATCCTATTAAGAATTCCCTCTTAAAAGTGGATCGTGTTTTACGACTTATAAATTTTCAGTAGCTCTCTGATTTATTTCAGCCTTAAAGAGAGCGCTTTCATATTTTTCATAAAATATGTACCGTCAATTCATAAACGTGAAGGACAATTTATAAATTTTACGAGATATGTGATGAACTGTGTTTGCCTGCATGTTTTAGTTAATTAATCAGAAACATTATATATCGTTGGAAGTTTAAGCATTTATTTGTTGAGTTATTCTTGATTTATTAAACAGAGGCCTAGGTAGGTATCATTGACACATGTGGCAAACGTAAGAAAATATTTTATGCATTTGATATTTCTAATAGATTAGAGTTAAGAGGACATGATACGATTTATTCAAAAATCTTTGATTTAATGGTTTTAAAGAAATTTTTGATTTGCCTCCTATGTATATATATTGTATAAAACAGATTTTGTGCTTAAAATATCTCACAAAGGAAGGAAAAATTTAGAAATTTATGAAGTGATTTTTTTAAATAGATGTACACGTATGAAATTTGATTTTCAAGTACTTCAAACTGTGTACGTCAAAAGTTGACATGGGTTTTGTGATAACATGATTGATATTTGTAAGATACATTTTTGTATGAATGTTTTTTTTAAATGGTTAAATTCTCCATTAAATTATTTAAAAAATCAGATTGTTCGAATTAAAAAATGCATAACAACTTTTATTACATGTATTAACAGCGACAGTTAGAAAAAATATCCAAGCAATAAAAAGTAGAAATTTAAAAATTTCTTAACAAATTTAGTTTTGTAGATTTATATAACGAAATAACCATTATTAGTATTTTCATCATGCTCATAGTTATTTATAAGAGTAGTTAATTACTCTTTCACACCTTTATTAGCGGTAAAACAATTTCATTTATATAAAAACCGATGATATTTAGTGTTAGTTTCAAACATCAAATTTTTGCACATATTTTTTAGTTAAAAAAAGTGTTTACTTTTAAGAAAAAAACTCTCCCACATTTGAAGGATTACTTTGCTACAAAAATATTTGGAAACTATTAAAATAACGTCAGTACACAAACATGTGGCAGAAAGAAGCTGAAATAATTTTAATTTCATTTTATGTTTTCCTTGGTTAAATATCTGTCAAAACACATTTACGAATCAATTTAGGTAATACATATTCATTCCCTCAGACAGACATTTTAACTTGTTAATGAATATTTCATTACTTAATTCATATTTATGGCTAAGTGAATTAGAATAATGTGAATTCGTTAATAATTAAATATAAATGTAATATCCTAATTCTAGTATGTAAATAATGAATGCCAACAATTATTATTTATTCTGTATTAAAGTATTATAGCCATTAATGAAGACAAATAATATTTCGTGCAAGGTGAAACTAAACTAAACTATCCAATATTAAATACATATTTATATTACCCCTTAACTGCTGCCAGCTATCTCGCTAAATCAGAGTTTAGTGAACTGGACGTATATATTCGTTTTTCAATATACGATTTTTTCTTTGCGCTGCTATTAGTAAAAGTGGAGATGCAATAAAATGGCAAATAGGTTTGTAGATGCAATATTAATGTTTTAGAAGGATTTACTTATATCAGAGAAAAATTTGCTTATTTGTGCTTTTGTCCCCCTCCCCTAGATACACCTCTTAAGCGCACCTATGTGAAAAACGATGGCACTGGGAAATGAATCGCGTGATATTCAACCGTCAGTTAAGATGCTTTAAACAACTCATAGTGCTAAAAGTAACTCTAATACTGTTTTATGAATTTAATTTTAGATAAATTAATAATCTATGGGGAAAAAAATTATTTTCTTACATGACTTTGATTTTACAGTCAGTTATAATAGAAATTTTTTATCTCTTTTATTATATGATAGTGTGAATCATATATACAGTATCACATGCTTGTTTAGATTATCATTGAAACATTTTAATCAAACTAAAACATTTCAAATAGAGATGCAACTATTAAAAATGAAAATGTTTTAAAAATAACACATTATTTTGTAATATAAAAATAATTATCAAATATATTCTGTAAAAGTTGAATACAAGTCATCATAAATTAAAACTTCAGTAGCAGCATTTAAATATATTAAGAGCGCTGTTTGAATTAAAGATACTTTTTTTTTGGTTTCAAAGGACTAACTTAAGAGGGCATAAATACTATTCAATTGTAGTCAATAATTGAATAATGTCTTTAAATGCAGTTTTTAGATGAAAGGAATTTTTTGTAGAAGTAAAGCCATTTAATGAGGCATTCAGCGTACTTAAACGTATTTTTTTTTCAAATTTCTAAGACTTTTCCCCCCCTGACTATTCAATGGTTAACAAAATAAAAGTAAGTATTCAAGAATAAAAATTGGGACAAAAAACCTTGGGGAAAAAAATCTTCACCTGTTGTTTGCAAATACTACTCTTATTTGAGGGAATGTGAAAGAAATTGAAGACAAAAGGAAGTTAATAGCTAAAATAAAAGGATTGTATTCTCTGAAATTGCACTGCACTTTATTGCACAGCTATAGCTTTTCAGCCATTTTTTTTAAATATTTCGTTTCAAGAGAAATAATTTTTCTTTAAATCTTGGCAAATTTTTTTATGTTGTATTTCGGGTCTGTTTTAATTTGTTGTAAGCTGTAATTAGAAAAAATCCAATTTAATTAACTTCGAAATGAATCTTAATGAAAATCGGCTGAAATGTAATTAGTTACTATATCATAAATATACAATTAACACTATTCATATCAAATAAATCTGCGTAAAGAAATAAAAAAAGTGTAATTTAATCTGTTAATTTTCTTTGCAGGGAAATTTTAAGAACATCTGAATTATAAACAAAATCCAATTAGTTGAAAAATGCAAGTTATATTACTTAACTACTGAATCGTTCCAAATGCCGCGAAAGGAATATAGAATAAGTCAATAGTACTTCAGACTAATCTCTTTAAGTAAACATATTTATTTATTTTTCATATATCTATAAAAAAAAGAAGTAAATTTTAGTTTTTAAAAGATTTTTCATAATTATAATGCTAGAAAGTTAATCAAAGCATTTATGTCTTTTTAAAACTAAAATCAAATACTGATATTTAGATAGTATCGTCCAATTTAAAAATTAATAATGTTAATAAAATTCCATTGAATATCTAGTTATATTTAAAAGTAAATACTTATATTTCTAAAAAGAAATTAAACAAGCTCAATTAAAATTAAAACCAGTTATTTCAAGTGAATCCAAAAAATTTAATGTTTTACAAACACATTAATTGCTTAGCATACAAAATGATTGAAGAAACCGTGCGTTAAATATGTCCTTTAAAATTCCTTAAATGTTAAATAATTAATCAAGTTTTATTTACATTTAAAAGATAAACTCATGAAAAGGGGCCTTACGAGGGTTTACATTTGGAAAGAATAAATACTTCTTTAAAGGATATCGAAGTGCATTTACAAATATTAATATTTTATTAATGACGAAATCCTTGTTTTCATATTGTAGACAAACTATAGCTGTAATAAAAATGTAAATTGCTTTAATTCAATAGCCGTCAAAATTATTGGAGTTGAGAAACTCATGCGCTAAGGAAAGAGGAACTCTGTCTCTTTTTTCAAAAATTTTTTGAGGAAAATTTTCATACATTATCTTAAATAAATTCAAAACACGTCATCAGTCATTCCTCCAAATCTACAAAACGTTTCAGTTTGAGCATTTGTCATTCGTTCATTATATCGCTTACTTTCTACATTAGTTTAATCTGAGTTGTTGTGTGGTCGACTAGATAAATCATTTCTAAGAATACAGGACAGGATACATGAATGAATGGATGAAGTGGAGAAATTGCATTCATAAAGAGTTGGTGCAAAATTTTTAATTGCTTTTCATGTGCGTTTTTATTAGAAAATGTGATTTTCCTTACAAGAAAGCAATATCTAGAGAAGATGCCCCCTTTACAGCTGAACATTCAGCAATCTATATAATTTTTGTCGATATAATGTATAACTAAAATTAAAGTCATAACTAAATTTAGAATTATTTTACAATTTGCATTATATGACGATCATCCTGGAGAGAGATACCAATACAATAATTCACCATTAATCAAGGGTTCTTTTTTCTTGCCCATCAATATTACATGGTTTTTAATTTTCAACCATGTCATTTTGTATACTATACGTTATTTTTCACATTATATATATATACATATATATAATTCACTTAAATTTTGAGTCGAGGACTTTTGTGACTTTGTTCTTATATGTGCGCGTGTTTGTTTATTTGTGTTTGTGCTGTATTCTTTTTAAGTCACCACTTTCAACCATTTTTTTTGTCAATAAAATGCGGATTTAAACATATTTATTTACTTCGTTCTTCAATGGAGTCAGTCACCACTCTAAAAAGTTATCACCTCAATACCTAAATTATCTGATTCAAATCGTACAGAAATTGTATACTTCGTATATATTTTGCATATATTTAGTTATATATACTTCGTATAGAAATGAAACATGATAAATAACTCCTAAAACAAGACACGATTAATAAAGTGCCGGATATACACTCATGTCCATAAATTAAGGATAATTCAGAATCACACAGAAATTGAAATCTAAAATAAAAATTTCACCTGTAGAATTATCACACACATCTTGAAGAAGAAAATGCAAATTACAGGAAACCACCAGATGGCGGGGATAGTACGTCACAATGACGAGAGTGTAAGAGAGGGGTATATAAGGAATGGTGGCAAAGAAGTAAAATTATTCACAAGCGCTTTAAAAGCCTTTCAGTGCAATAACCGCATAGTTATGGCACAAAGGAAGCATTTCGATGATTTTTTACGTGGTAGAATTATCGGACGACTGGAATGTGGACGTACCCAGCTGGAAGTATCCGAGGAACTTGGAATCGCCCAGAGTGTCATCTCCAGGATTTGGCAACGATTCCAAGATGATGGTAATGTGAGTAGATGTTGCAGCACAGGTCGCCCCCTGAGTTACAACGCGGAATGAGGACCGGTATTTGGCAGTTACTGCCAGAAGAAACAGACGCAGCACAGCATCAGACCTGTCTTGTCAGCTCTCTTCAGCTACCGGTACGACAGTTTCAAGGCAGACCGTGTACAGACGTTTACGGCAAATTGGTCTATATGCCCGTAGGCCTGTCAGATGTGTTCCCCTTACCGCAACTCACTGTCGACTGCGATTAACCTGGAGTAGAGAGCATGCATTGTGGACCCCGCAACAGTGGTCTTGTGTGATGTTTTCCGTCGAGTCTAGGTTTAGTTTGCAGTCTCATTCTCACCGGACTTTCATATGGAGAGCACCAGGTACCCGTTACCGCCAAGAGAATACCATTTAACGACACCTTTACGGTGGAGCAGGATGTCTCGTTTAGGGAGGAATTATTCTTGGTTCCAGAACTGACCTGCATGTTCGGAGTGTAACGATGACAGGCCACATCTATCGGGGTGTCTTTCTGGAACAACATGTACGTTTGTTTCGGGGCGCCATGGGTGCTGAATTTCTGTTTATGGATGACAACGCTCGTCCTCACCGTGCAAACATTGTAGTTTCGGAGTTTTAGATTTCTTCAATCGGAGGATATCACCCGTATGGATTGGCCAGCATACTCACCGGACTTGAATCTAATAGAACACGTGTAGGATATGCTTGGCTGACGAATTGCAGCCCGTCAACCCCCTCCCACCTATCTACCGGAACTTCGGAGGGCATTGCTTGATGAGTGTTGTAATATTCCCCAAGATCAGATTGATAATTTGATACTCAGCATGCGTAGGCGTTGTAAAGCCTGTATTGCATCGTCCGGGAGACATACTCCGTATTAACCATTATATTAACCATGTTATACTGTTTTTTGTAAGTAGGTTCTTTTTTGAAATTTGCTCCAGGGAGTAAAAATCGCAATTTTTATTAATTATGTCAAACATATAGCATCTTTTTTGCTCTTTACCTTTTGTTTAATAAATAGACTTTACAAATAAGTCAAATTTGTTTTGCTTCTGTCTCTTTCTTTGCCTGAACTTCATTATCTTTAATTTATGGACATGAGTGTATTTTTAATGCATTGCAACAGTGTACCAGATAAAATAGTACACGCTTCTCAATTCAATTACGTAGCTATAAAATATTAAACATCTTTAAATACAACCCAAGAGCTTTATACATTTACACAACAAATTCAAAAATGTTATCTATTTTAATAACCACCAGTTAACAAGTTAAAAATTAATTAATGGATTTTTCAGCATATCAGTAACATTATAGATAATACAAAATTAATCAATAAATCTATTTTACTTAGTACTAAATGTGTGTGTGCATGTGCCCTTTTAATTAAAAATAACCTGTATAAGCAAAATGTATTAAAATTTTTATCTTCAATACATAATTGCTCCGTATAAATTCTAATAAGTTGTTTCCATTACAATTCTAGAGAAAAACCCTGATATAATAAGAATTTAGCTACTTTGTGTATTTCATCATTCATTCACTGGTAAAATTGATATGCTAATACCTAAAATCCAGTTAGTAGAAGTTAAGGAAAGTGGAATTCAGATTATCCTGATTTAACATGCTTGTGAAGAGAAGCTCTTGAGTCTTATCCACTGTAGAGCCCAGTCCCTGCGGTGTTTTACTAATCTTCTCCTATATATCATCATCAATCAACATAATTCTTGCAGGATCAGTAGTGATAATGGGTTCAGGCTGAAACCCGTGCAGTGATTTGGGTTTGCCCGAAACCCAAGCGCTTCATCAATATTGCGTGCTGGACAGAGTACCCCAAAATCTCTAAATTCTATGTACGAAGAGTCTGAGGAGTGTTGTTCAATTAGGAATCTGTCAGGAAGCTTTAGATGAAGCAGGCAATTTTGATGTTGCTCTAAAGTGAAAAAAATAAAATTTGAGTGCTTGATAGGTTCTTTGAGTTGGTGATTTTTATGTAATTTTCGTTTACTTAAGCGTAAAATGTATAAAATGTATTCACATGAAAGAAAACGATTGATTTTGGCATAGGCGTAGATAATGTGAACCTTTTACATTGCGTTTTATACAAGTATTTTTATCTTCCCTAAGCCACACCTGATATTTATGTAACTTAAAATCAAAATATAGATTTTTTTTTGTCATACAGAATACACATATGTAAAAGTGTAATAATTTTCAATCCACTGCAAATAAGTATATTCAATTATTTTTAAAGTAAAGAATAGCATGATTTCTTTTAGTAAGGAAGTAATCCCAAAATGAGAAAGTATGAACCATTTTTTATATATATTGTTCGAATTTTCTACTTTTTTCAGTAATTTTCTTTGGAAAAACCGTGTAAATATATAATGACTTTTTTTCGCTTAAAAATCAGAACTTTAGTAGAGTTATAGGAAAATACTTTTTAAAAAATAAATTAGCATTTTTTTACGTATTAAATAAACTCCCACTGCCACTCAAGGTATCAGACTGGTTGCGATAACTTTTTTCTAAAAAAAAGAGTTATGGGGATTTTTTTGTTATTTTTAGATTTGTTTAGTGCATTTTGAGAAAAATGTGCTAAAATTAAGAAGAGAAAAAGAAATTATTATTACTAAAATGGGAAAAAATTTGTAAAAATTGACAAAAAATAGCATAAACGTGGCCCATTCTGCACCAAAGGTTTATGAACAAATTTTCACTTTTTTCAATCTCTAATGTGTTGCTATATTATTCAATTTTGAAATGTCCTTCAGGATAAGAGATATTTTCTTTTTTACAAAAACTAGAGCACTTAATCTCTGTTACTATATGAAAAAGCTTGAAAAGACAGTGATTATATTCACATAAGGGGCTGTAAATTTTGTAATAAAACAGTGATTGATAAATCTGAAGGTTAAAACAATTCTATTATTATACAGAACTTACGGAAAAAATTTCAGTTAATTATGTTCAAAAATTTTAGCAATCGCTGACCCCGTTTGATTATTTTCAAAAAACCACATTTCGAGTAAAACTTGTTTTAAAGTATGACATCTTGCTTAAAGTAATGGCATCTGCTTTTACTAAAACACTTGTAGCTTTTGCTCTAATAAACGGAAAATAATAAACTTGGTATTTTTATAAAGCTAATGAGATGGCACATAAAATAAAATCATAAAAAATTGTCAATTTTTGGCGAAATTCACAGTTTTAGGGTAGTCGGATACCTTGAAATATACGTATTTCAGTCCATTAGTCATTTTAATTAAAGAATGTAATATTTTATAATGTACCTAAATAAAAGAAAACTAATTGTGTACTTGTGTACTTCTAAAATATATTTTTTGATGGTGGTTGAAAAAAGATTAAAGGTGAAATAGTAAATAAATATGGAATTATAAATTTATTTTAAGAAATCATTTTAATTATATTCCCTTGGAATTTATTGCACAATTATTTTAAAACTACTAATATAGTAAATTTAAAGAAAGCAGATATTTTTTTCAAAAGTCTTATTTGTCATTCTTATTCAGTCTAATTCCAGATGCTTTGTAAAAATATCACACTTTATACATAAAAATCTTCTTAGATTTTAATTAAGTTACATAGGATACGTTCAAAAAGTAGAAAATAAGTTTTAATTCATATTTTATCTATCACAATCTACTTGTTTTCATTTACAGTTCTTTTTCATATTTTTTTCTAGTTTCTCAATTAGCGTGTACATCTGAAATTAGATAAAGAAATAATTAAATCAGATTTTTCGCTTTGGGGACAAATACAATAATCAATAAAGTTAGGAAAAATCCGTATTAAAGCAAATATCAATTTATTAATGTGTATACAGAGCTCCCACCATTTTTCTAAATTAAACATCAATTATTTGGCTTCATAGTTTTTTCCTTAACATTAAGGACTTCTGAGACACAGAAAAAAATTTTAACGAAATACTTTATGCTATTTTCGAGTAGAATTTTTCTCTTTTCCTTCTGATTAGAGAAATATTTCAGAAATTGAAAGCAAAGGATTGTTCTTTTGCGCTATAAAAACTAGAAATATAGTAGTTTAATAGCAGCATAAGTTGTAAAAAAATATGTCTTTCTCACTTAAATTTCTTTTGAAACATATATTGGAAGATGTTTCTGAATAATCATCGGAAAAACAGGTTTTCATCCTTTCTTTTACCCCTTCTCTAGCTTTCTATTCTTTTAGAAAATAAATTAAACTTGGTGGGACTTTTTTCCCTGGATTTCATTTATTTCCTTCCTGATTACGCATTTGTTTCTAATGTTCGAATATCACTTATTTTTTAGTTGTTTCATTTTTCAGAACCTTTATTTTCATTGCTAAAAAGAACCATGGAACGAAGCAGATCGTTAATAGGGAATGGCAGCTTTAAGCGAACCACCTGTCTTCGTAATTTCTTTTTCCATGCGTTTTCTTTGTACAATTTTCAGAAGTAAAATTTGCAATCGCTTATTTTTTTTAAAATTCTACTTTACGATTTATTTTAATTATTTCATTCACGTAGATGCTGGTGTATCTTTTCATTTATTCAAGATTCAGTTTTCTATTCATATTGTGTCTTCGTATATAAATGTATACAAAGAAATATACGGTATTCAAAAATCGCTGATTCTTCAATATTTTTTAAAGTGTATCTTCATTAGCCAATTTCAAAGCATTTAAAAATTGTATCAATATGAGTTCTTAGTTGTTTCCTTATTTTAAATGTAAAGGTTAGTTAATTAAATATGTAGTTAAGGTATCCGACTAATTGCGGCAACTTAAAAAAAAATGGAAATCAGGGGATTTTTTTGTAGTTTTAAATTTGTTTAGTATATTTTAAGAAAAAATATGCTAAAATTAAGAAGATAAAAAAAACTATTATTACTAAAATGGGGGAAAAACTGGTAAAGATTTACAAAAATAAACTAAACGGGGCCCATTCTGTACCAAAAGTTTATGAACAAATTTTCAATTTTTTCAATTCTAATGTGTTGCTATGTTATTCATTTTTGAAATGACCTTCAGGATAAGAGACATTTTAATTTTTACAAAAACTAGAGCTTTTTATCTTAGATCCATCTGATACCTCCTAAGAATGAAATTAGCAATATGTTTATTTTTTTTATTTGTAAAGGAATATTTGATATTTATCTCAAATGAAACATGACCCTTTTAGTAGCAAAGCAACAGTTTGTGATTTTTTCAAGAGTGAGTACTGTATATACCAAGAACATATCTTAAGGTTGGTAAAAATGTAATCTTTTCTTTCTGACAGAATCCTTTTTATTATTTTAAGTGGCTTTGCATCCGACATTAAAGACGTGAGGGAGATATAAACACATTCATAGACTGTAACCGTTCTTGTCAAAATAAGTGTAGATGACTGTCCCAAGCAGCAGAACACCCTCTGTCGACCCCTGGACTTTAGTACAGGCCTGGTGAGGGAAGAATGTAAACCATGAAAAACCGTCCATTTTGTTAATGATGTCTGTTGTCTTATTGTAACCTAAAAGTAAATTTGAAATAAATTATTACATTAAAGGAGACTTCATTGAACCCAACTCCGAATTTACTACAATTAATTTACTCTTTAACGCCCCTTGTAATCTAACCTAAATTGATAAATAACTGTTACACTAGTGGAGAATTTCATTGAACCCAGCGCCAATATTACTACATTTAGTTTCTTCTTGAAGACCAACCCTCTACAAGATAAAATAACTTTTCTCCGCTGTAATGGACAAACATAAGAAATAAATGTTGATATGTGTGAGTTATGAAAATAATGTAAAACGTATGAAAAATAAATACATGATGGAACATAGTGAGAATAATAGCACCGTGATAATAATAACAGGAAGGATAGAAAAATAAGTATAACAACAAGAAAAATAAATAAAATGATTTCTGCCCTGACATGAATTTGAATTTATTGTAACTATAGCATTTTAATAACATTTGAAGCTTTTATATATTCATCTTTGAATTATTATCAAAAAAAAATTTCTACACGACTTTCAATTCAACTGTATTTAACACAATAATTTAGATTCATCCAATGGAAAAATCTAAGAAATATATATATATATATATACACATATATATATACAATTTTAATATATATATATTTTTATCAATATACAATTTTAGTCCCCGATAAGAGGAGTAAATTTAGAGATAGACATTCAAGTTTACTAGATTAAACTTAAAAACATTAATGTTTTTGTGAGAAATAAAATAACTACTTGAATTTTATTTATTTATTATTTTTTTTTTGCTTAATGAAGTAAATATTTCGACTAGAAAAAGTGAAATCCATTTGTTTTAAGATACTTTAGTTTTATCAGTGCATTTTACTGTCAAAAGTATGCGCACAGCGTATCTAAAACGAAACAAAGGCATTTATTATCCGAAATCAATATATCGTCAGTCCGCCTGTAGCCGTAATGATGTGTGTGTGTGGTAGCGACTCTTTCAGACATGCTTTCCACCAATTTCCGATATGTCTAAACCGAAATAAATCACCATGTCATAATCAAAGTTGAGGGAAGAAAATTACGATTCCAAACAAGGATTCGAAAACAACGTTCTAATTCACTCTCAAAAGTTTTCCAGTCAAGTTTAAATTGAAATATGAGATGGTCAGTTCAACGGTTTTTACTTCTGTTTATAAATTGTGACACGAAAGGACTGTAGTATAAATTGGCGGTAAACATTTCTAGAGCGATGCAACGTGCATTTCGAATTATAGATATTAGAGGACTTATATGGATTTATAGTAGGAATAAATTTTAATTGAAGTAAAAGCAGTCACACATGATTTTTGTTTGTTGAGAATCTCAACTTGAGATATTCACTTAACATGCAAATGGTATATCTAAATATAACTCTTAATTTAATTTTAAAAGATGTAATACTACTTACTACTTTATATGTTACTAGTATTATTGTTTTTCTGAACACAATGAAATAAGGATTGATCACCTGTTTTACCTTCCTGTAAGCTATAAGGATGAGAGAGAGAGAGATTCCTCTCATTTCTTCATAATATTGTGTTCAGGTTTGATCATGATTGTTGATCATGATTCACGATATTAACACTATCCCTATTTATGAAAGGGATAAAAGGTTTGTAAAAGATCCTTTGTGTATCAATTTGGCTCTGGTATACTTAGTAAAATTAAATCACTGCAATATTTAGCAGCTGATGAGAACTAGAATTGAAGAAAATCACGCGTCAAAAATTAGATGGTGCCACAAATGAATTGACTCTCACACTTGGAGACTGGCCGTGATTGCAAAGGCTTAGCTGTGCCAAAAATTTAGCGCATTAAATAAAAAAAAATGATGATTCTATGAGATTTTTCCGTCATGCTAATTTAGTCTACTTATTAGCATAATTATTTGGATAGGAATGTCAAATAGTTTGCAAAACATTTTTCTCCTGAAAAACTCGATTAAGTGTTAATAAGTTTGTAATTTTAAGATAAAGCAATGGAAAAAATGCATTAAATTGGTATATATATATATATATATATATATTATTTTTATTATATTTAATATATTTATTCTTTATTGTATATTATATTTTTTATTCTGTATAGTATATTATATATTTGATTCTTTATTGTATATTGTACATTTTATTGTATGCTTTATTCTGTATTATATGCATTCCTTATTTTAAATTATTTAAAATTATTTTTGAAGCTATTTATAAGAGTATATTGTATAATTTCCGTATCATCTTATTCTTAATTTGAACTGCTTGACTCAGAATGATTAACTTTATTTATATACTAATAAAACATCATATCATTGACTCCATAATTTTTAAAATATACTGGTAAATTGTACAGATTTCTTTGATACGTTTTTCATATAAAACTATTTGAAAACATCTCATAATTCATAAGTTTATTGCTCTAGAACCTACGTACATAATATTAATTCCTATTGGGATTATTCGCTTAAAATAAGCCTAAAGTTATTATTTATTCTTTTATTCTATTCTTCCAAACATTAATAATCCAGTAATTTATTGACCCGTTCTCCAGTTTTCTAAGTATAATCATACTTTATCAATATACTACACACGAGTAAGAATAGTGTTATAGAAAACTATGCAAAATCCAATAATTTATTCCTAAACTAAAGATTTTTGTGTGGGTAGGGTATATATATATATGTGCAACGAGACGAAATATATATCATACTAGAACTTCATATGAAACACACAGTTGTCGTTTTTTGCTTCAAGTTGAAAATGAAGACATAGTGGAATGTTTCTATCAGAAATGGTCGCATGATCTCGTGCATTATTGCATTCTTCAAATGTTATCTGGAAATGAATTGGATTCCTTGTGCAGTGGCCTCTCAAAGTTTAGTGACAGAAATTTGTAATATCAAGTGGTTGGTGTCATAAACATGAGGTTATGTTGAGATTTCGTACAGAGATAAACTGGGATATAAGAAAGAATCGGCATCTGAAAAGGACAATGTTTCAAATATATTATATGAATAGCTTCACATGTTAATAAAATATTAATATCATTTCTCTGTAGCTTTCTTTTTTTTTTACTTCTCTATTGGTCATATACGTCATTTCGTTCAGAAATATGTTTTAATTAACTTACTCAAGCAATGGAACTATAAGTACCGGTAACTATTAACTGTCCTAATATTGATAAGTTACATTAATCATAAAATGGTAGAAAATGATTGGCTATTGTTTAAATTTAGCTAATTATAATATATTCGTCATTATCAGAATTTTACTAAATTTCTTTGATGATTTATTGGAATTCAATACTTTTTATTGAAGAAAATAAAACCTGTGGTATTTTTATTTAGTTTGGACGGAGATAACTAATGTCAAAGTGAATCAATAATAACTTTTTAATGTATATTTTTATTTAAAAAAATTTAATGTCTTTTTTTTTGGACCAATCATTTTATGTGCTAAAATAAATATGATAAACCAAACAAATCATGAAATGTTTTGTTTTTCTTTTGAAAATGAATAAAAAATATGTTTATTAGTATTTTCTTAATTGAAACTTTGATTTAAAAACTTCTGTTAAAGCTACTTAAAATGCGTTGGGAAAATGATGTGATATAGCAATTTCTTCCTTCTTTCTATTCAAATGCTTATATCCATAAATCTTCTTTGATTTTTCTTTACGACGAAATGGAAATAAAAATATTTTTCATTACTTATTTTGTTTCCTTTTCTTTATCATTTACTTAAAGCCCATCAAAACCTTAAATCCTCCCTCAGACGCTTCAAAGTAAAAATGTAATCTTACTGAAGAAAAATACCAACAAAAGAAAGCTATACACACACAGTCAGGTACAAACAACGTATTCCAATCTTCAACAATGGACAAAAAAAAGGATCGTAAGATATTTAAATGTGTGAGGGGCTTCCCCCTTCTTCCAACTTTACAGCTCATTTATTCGTTTTCGAAGCCTATTACATGCATATTGTACCAGAAAATCCCACCCACTTTGACTGTACACAACTATTTTCCCATTTTCTCGGCTGGCGCCTTTTTTTCCACTTTTTTTTTGTGTTCTCTCACAGCGTAAAACTATTTCACGTGTTTCTTTTTCGGGGGCAAAAACATTTTTGTTGCCAATGTACAAATTTCTCTTCTATGCATAAGCACATAAAAAACACCGCTTCAAAAAGAGAAATTTGCACAAGCTTTAAATAACGATAACCTAGGTTGACTGATTTTGGTGCTTTTTGCGCATTAAATGAAATAAAATAAGTTCCTCTAATTCGAATTTGATGACGGGCTCCTGTGCTCCAAAATATACCATGCGGGCGTCGCTGTATTTAGGGTACTTTATGCTTTTCTGTAGAACCTCTACCCTCCCACCTCTGGTTGTTACATTATTTTAAAATTGCTTTGTAGGAAAAAATAAACTTTGGGTATTTTTTATTGGTTGAAGAGTATTGTGTTGATAAATTACGAGCCGTAAAGTTTATAATCTAATGATGGATAATTGCAAAACAGGAGGTTCAGAAAAGAAATTTTTTTCCGTGTTGGTTTTTTGTCTTTTAACTTCTGAAACAATGCAAATAAAGAGAAATTAATGCGGCAGATATGAATAAAAAATGTCTTGAAGAGAAGGGGAAATAAGAAATAATCTGGTGTAAAGTGATTTTTATTATTTTTGTTTTTAAAAAGCTAAAAGTACTAGAAATAAAAAAGTTTTGTTTTTTAGTTCCTTTATTTATAAATTTCGAGTCATTATATTTTCTTCTCACTTCTTCTTCATCAGTAGATATCTTTCTAGTACATCTACAAAATAATTCTTACTTTAGAATCTTACGTTTCAAATGTGGTTTTAACTTTGATTTCACTCAATAAGTGTGTTTTTATCGAGTATTCTAACAATTTGACAATAATACGTTAAAGAATTAAAGGAAGTATATTTATAATAAAAAATATATTAAGTTTATTGAACATTTAAAAATGTATTTTTGATATTGAAAACTAAAGGTACAGTTAAACTAAACTGCCCTTTAAATACACATCATTCAATTTTGTAATGTAGAACGCAATAAAATATTTTTATTAAAGGCGTCAATTAACGTATCATTTTCCTTATCTTCGTAATGTTAAAAAAAAACTAAGTTTAAGTAAAAGTTGTTCAAATAATTGACTGGTCTTACAATCACCATTTTTTATGTGCATTATCATTATGAATTTAAGGAAAGCATTTGTAAAATTTTGAGTAGTTTTTTTTTAAAAATTTATTTGCAGTTTGCATGGGAAAAATTTTGAAACAATTAAATTATAAGTACATTTTGAGCAATAATATTTTTCAATAACTTCCTTGTTAAATTAATGCATTCATATTTATTTATTTAGTAGTAGACTGTGTACAGTTTCAAATTTATAAGATGTGGTAGTATGATTTCCTAAAATTTTCCTCTTGTGTTTGATAACTTTTGTAAAATTGCTATTTAAAGTCAACATTTTACCCTTAAGTAAAGCCTACTAGTACCATAGTTTGGATTGCTAAGCTACTAATTTAGTAAGAGTATAAATTCAAACTGCGTTAGAAAACACAGAAGTCATAGTTTACTTCCTAATAAAAATTTAAAAATAAATTTTTCCCCTGAATTTTGTGAAAATGACCCCCTTAATGAAGAATAATCCATCTTATACTTATCCTATTTGAAATGCAACATCAATCTTGTTTCTACAGGTTTAGGTGGCATACAGAATAAGAATACTTTATTTTAGATAAATGCACACAAAATATGCAATGTAATATGCTATTTATCCCTGATATGCTTTATATAACATATACTTATACAAATATAATCTTGCTGTTCTATTTTTCTTTTATATCACTAGTTTTCTGAAAGATTTTAAAATAACGTTGCTGGGGGCCATTTGTATTGGTTCGTAATTAGCATTGCAAATCGCTCCAAACTTATGTAATGGAGTTGAAATTAGAACGAACACTCTGCAATCATAATCATGTTGGATGATCGATGGTGATACAGTATTGATGTTTTTCAAATTTTAGAGCTTTAAATGACTTACAGTTGAAAATTTTTAACTATTCTATAGACTACCATTTAAGGTACATTCAAATATTATGTTTTATGAGTTATTATTATAAATATTGTTAAAAGCCGAATTCTCTAATAATCCAGCTTTTAAAATACCAGCCCTTCGAATGGTGAAGTCTGTTATCCATATCATTATATACCTTCAAATACCATTCTTCAAAATAAATTTAATCCTTTTAAACTAGACACATTCAGTGCCCTATATATTTCTTTTTTTAAAAACGGATTTTATAAGAAATATTTACATGATTTTAGAATATCCTAGTTGTATATATTATCTTCAGAGCATTTTAAGATAAAGCAATATACAAGAATTTGAGACTGAGACTTTCTTGTAATAACATAACAGATGTGATATAATCAAATTTTCCACAATCTGTAAATCTCAAATAGCCAGAATGGAAAGATTCTTCACAGAGTAAAAACTTTTCAGAAAATGTAGCCGGAATAAATATATCAACTATATATAGATTTTAAGAGTATCTGCTAGGTTTTAAGAATTGAATTAAATGTTTCTTGTTAGATTGTGATCTACAAAAACCAACTCAAAGTATTTTAAAATCCAATATAAGTTGATGAATATCTTGTTGTAACTTCTTTATATTTAGAAATTATACTTACTTCAAACATTACACATATTTTCATTCAGTTGCATAAACAATAGTTGTGTACAATAGCTTTATGCAATAGCTTTATATTTTTTAGATCAAAATGGCTCCAATAAATAACAGAAATATGTTTAGAGAAACATTTTTATTCAAGGAAATTATTTATTCATGATTTATATAAAAATATAAAACATGATTAATATGAAATGAAACTTTGAAGAATTATTGGTGATTTAAAGTATAGAAGATTATGTACTGTTGTTTTATAAAAACTAAATATGTTTTAACACCTTAGCACTTTCCCAGCATTATAGTATTAAACAATTTTTGGACAATATCATGCTAATACACAGATTATCAAACATTTTTACAGAATTTTTGAACAAATAATTATTTCTATTAAGAAACATCAAAAAAGGTTTTATACACTTAGAATAAACCACTTCGACAAATAAAGGTTTATTACAAACTTATGTACTCAATACCCAGAATAGAAATTTGTGTTTGCTGTATATGAAGTGATGAAAAAATCTATGTTTGGTTTTGTCATTCTACTAGATTAAATTTTACGCAGATGTTCTGTGCGAAGCATTGTCGTCTCTAAACTCTATCCTTCTCTTATTTCTCTGTTTGGTTTTGTTTGATTTTACTTCCTTCCGGCCTTCATCTTTTTTCTTTTCAAAATGTTCTTTTTTTTAACTTTAACATTTTTTTTTCGCTACGACTGCATTTTTTTAAAGTTTTTTCAGTGTCTTACATATATACGGTTTATCTTACTGCCTGTAACCTCCAATGGACGAAAATTCTTTTTTTTTTATTCTTTCGCCTCCCCTCCCCCAGTTTTTCTTTTCTTTTTTTTTCAATTCTTTTCCTCACCGAGTCATAATCTTCGTAGATCATTTTGCAGCCATCTTCCCCAGATCGTTAGTTGTATGACCCCAGGCGGCATTCCGAGACCTTTTCTATGTTTGCAATTACAAACTAAACGCAAAGGGAGTGGGAAAAAAATGAATAAACGAGCACACATATAAATAAAAGAAAGGACGGGTTCGGGGGAGAAAATGCGACTGATAAAAATATCGGGAAAAACATATCGATAGTAAAGAAGCATTCATATTTTTTTCCTACTTCGTTTCACCCTTTGCTTTACTTGTGACATCACTCTGCCTCAGGAACTAAGTATTTAGTGGAACTTGTAAAACTCCGTTCCCATTACTAAAAAAGTCATTTTCTTTTTTAAGAATTCTGACAATCGACGGGAGTGTGCCTGCGACTTGAGGAAATTAAAATTAAAAGAGGGTGAAAAGGTAGAGAAACTGAAAATAAACGCCCCTGGATAAAAGAAGTCCCTACCGCGATGCTCTAAACCTACAAAGCCCTCGCGCTTAAAGCAATCTAACAATTTCATTTCCTTTTGACAAAAACTGGGCTTCATAGTTTTGAATACTATCTTTCATTCCATTCTTGAAATGCTTCGCTGCTTGAGACCATTTTGAGCGTCTGACAAAGATGAGCTTTGAAACTCATCAGCTGACAAATAATGAAGATGTTAGGGAAGCAATTTAGCACAAAGCATACTGTAGGTTAAGGGTTAGGAGCTATTTCGCCTTTGTGCTTAAACATAACACTCTGAAAAATAAAGGGTTAATCTTGTTCCAGAACTCTGGCCTGAGATGTAATATTGAATTAAATAGTAAATAATTGCTCTTACAGCAGTTGAGATTCTGAAAGTAAAGAAAAGAAAGGTCCTGTAAGAAAGATTCTGTATACTTTTAGTAACCCTATAGATTTTCATTTACGCGTTACCTCCTTTTAGCATTATTAGTAATTTATTATACTTATAATTTTTATACTACTTATTATTTCGATATAATAAAAACTTTAAAGATTTACATACAAATATACTGTGAATAATCACATTATTTCAATTATTTATTATTAACTAATTTTTAAAGCTTACTATACATATATATATATATACATATAAAACTCTATGTTATCATTTCAAGATATGTATAATTTTATTACATAATTACATACGCTATATCAATCTCATGTATTAATTTTTTGCTTAAGTATTTGGTAAATATTGTTAGTTAATCTTCTGAGATTACTACAGTTTTATTTGCGCCCATTTTGCAGGGTGTTTTTTTCAAAAGTATTTCAGTGTCATTTATATGATATTTAATGCAATGTATGAATAAATCCTTATTTAGTTTCCTCCATATTTTATTCATTAGTGATTTCATGCCTTTCTAAATACAGCACACAACGGAAATAATTCTTAGACACATGTGACCTTAACTAATTATTACTTTCCAGGAACTCATGAATAAATATTAGAACTTTGCTTAGTTGTGTAATACCGGAAAATAAAATCCTAAAATACGTATCATTAAAATTTCAGCATAAAATATCGTATAATATTACAACTTTAAAGCACTAGTTTGGTCTTGAAAATACAACTATCAACACTAGTACGCTTTATAAATTCCAAGATTTCAATCTTCCTCAAGATAACATGGCTTTTAAAATACTTTTCAAATCTAGACATATTTACTAACCATATATATATCTATCTTTGTCGGCATGAAATTCAATCTAGTTGTAAGCTTTGGCACACATTTACTCTTCTTTAAAAGCTTACTTACAGTAGTGAATATTAATACAATTGAAAACGATCTGTTAGGTTTACTTACTGTAATGCTTGGTACATGAATAAATGTAACATCTTTGTTTGTTCTACTACCTATTTGTCACTCAAATATTAGATATGAAAAGAATCTTCTTCTATTTAGTAAATTGATTGGAGTTCCATAAACTTAACGGCCAATTGTAACATTTTTCATTCGACATTCTGAAATATGATAAGTGGAGCCCCTCTCCTTCGAAAATGAATTTTGAACAGATTTCAATTTGAACAAAAAGCAGAGCGGCTTGCTTATAACCTCATGTTTAGAAAAATCTTTAATCAAAATATATTCCGTTAAATCGAAGTGTATTGTGCGACATATGAAAGATGCATTCCATAAAAATGTCAGATTTGGAAATGACCAATGGAAGATTGAAAAATTGATTTGTTAAATGAATCCCTTTTCGTGAGAGAAATTGAAAGTCCGATGATACAACTGAAAAGTATAGAGGGCTTCAATGATAGCATTAATAACAACGATTGCATTAAAGCTGACATCTTGTATAAATCATTATAAAAATGGGCCGATGGCAATGTTTTGGATTTAATGTAGGTTGCAACCAATAGTTTGGACTTTTTGAAATTTCGACAGTTAAATCACTACTGATAATATGATCATTTGGTATTGAGTGGTTGAAAGTATTTTGCAATGGAATATGTTGTACTTTATAAACTAGGGGTGGGAGATTCATATTTGTATGAATAACTTTGTGATAGTTTCTTTAAGAAATAATTGCTCCTTTTTACTGGTAAAAACATATGTGTTTATTACCAATCATTTGGAAAAAATAGGAAGAAAATATTTTATTTGTTATTAATTCAAGTAAAAGTTGGACGAACGATTGCTTTCAATTCCTAAAATAAACATTTAATATACCCTGTGCTTACGTTATAAAATCAATAAACACATTTTAAGAAAATGCATAAGGTTTCCTCGAAATTAATTTATTACAAAAATAAATTCTTCAGCGGATTAAATTACATATTTCACACAAAATGTCATTACATCAGTCTGGGAATCAACAACATTGATTTAATTTCAGACTCGAATGTCTTCTTGTGCTAAACACACACAGATATATATATATATATATATAATTGTGTTAATCTGACTCCTATATATTGAGTTAGAAAACTAAAAATCTCAATGAAGAAATTACGTAAGAAAAATATTTTGAATGTTTCTTCTTCCAAAAAACTATATTATTTACAGCATTAAGGGTTCATATATGACATTGCAAATAATATAATAATAATATAATACATCTCTTATCTGTATGTATTCAATTTTTAGCCTTGCATTAATGTGAAACATTTATTTTTTTCTTTCTTTTCGCAAAAATTCACTTAGCCTTTATAAAAGAACGACTTTTTTTCATGGTCTTTTACTTCATTTAGTTATAGAGTATCATTAAATTTCTGTTCAATTCAAACCCTAGACAAAAACATATTTTTATAATTTTTATATATATATTAATGTAATTCCCAGCAATCCAAAACTTGAAGGCAGCTGCAATGTTGTTCAAAAAGAAAATTTTTGAATACATTTTTTTTTATTTTTGTTACCAATTCATATTTGCCTTGTAATAAATAAATACTGGAACTGGACTTTTACCCATAATAAAATTTATAGTTTATTTAATTAAGAAATAAAGACGCATCAAACGTAGTAATAAGACGCTTCAAGCTCATGACAATACATAAAATAATACGCATAATGTTGCATGATAGAAATGTGTAGCTACTTGGCCCGTATATTACTTTTGTTTTGTATACAACGAATTGTTTCTCACTTGAAAATAACATAAATATACTTTAATAGAATTTGAAATCAGGAACTTAATGATTTGCTCATATAATAAACAGTTTAAAATACATTTCTGCTTTTTTAAATATTTTTATTGATTTTTTAATCATGACATTTTAGGTGGTGCTTAAACTTTTTAAAAACTCCATATTGACAGAGAACAATTTAGAACCTAATGTAATTCCATAATTCAATAAAAACGAAAATTCTAGTATTCTAGTATCAAACATTAAACGTAATATTTCAATTTTTAAATATTAATATTTCAAGAAAAATATTTCGCTAAGCAAGATGAAACTTACTGAAGAAACCTTATTCATGTGAAGGTTACAAAAAATATTAATCGAGAAGTTACTGGTGTATCCCTCAAACTTTGATAGGATCACTGATAAATACACTCGGAGTCCGTTTGTAAAACGAGACGGAAAATGACGGGCAGTCCACTGGTGTCTCAGGAAGAAGAAGATTGTATAAAATTGTCAAGATAAAAAGAAAATCCGTCCATCCTGCCACATTAATGTCAAAGAAAATAGCGGAAAAAAGGCGACAATTTTCTAAATAAATGTCACGTCTTATTCCCTTGCTAGCAGTTATCAGGTTCAGGGAGTCCATTCACAAAACTTGGCTCACTAAAGATATCTCATGGCCTTTTTTTATTGTAACTACTTTTTATTATCATTATTAAGTGTTTCTCTTTCCAGAATATCGCAGAAAAGACGCAGTTTTTTCCCCTCTTTACTTTTAAGTTTCTTTAGCTGATGCTTTAGTTACACTTGAATGTTGGCAAAAAGTAAGTGAAAGGTTAGAAGTCCATAACTAAGCATTGATAGAATTGTTGCTCATCTTTCAAGTTTATCTTGCTTATCTATTATAGATGATGCCAATAACTCTAAATTAAATAAAAAAATCTCTTTCAGAATAATTGCTAACATTTCCTCAGCGCAAAATTTTTAAAAAAAATGCCGTTCAAACAATGTTATTTATTTCGAAAAGGAAAAACAGTAAAGATTTTTCTAAGTTATCCTCTTCACATAATTAAAATTACAGAAACTTTTAAAAACCGATATATATAAAATTTTGAGTTCTGCATGGTTTTTCCCTTTTTTTCTAGTATATATGTATACATTTATATTTATACTTATATATATTTATATTTTTACTTATATATATTTATATTTATACTTATAAATATATAATCAATACTGTCTCATAAAACTAAATTACAATAAATCTAAAAAGTAAAGCAAAAAATAGAAATAAAACAAACTAGTTTTGGACAAAAATAAGATAGCCTCAGCAATGCAATGGAAACCTCTTAGCCTTAGGATCTAATATTCTAAGGCTAAACATAAATTTAAGGCCCACCAACCTCCCCCTATATTTTCCTATACTACACTGAGTGTATATATATGTTGTTGTTGTTACTAATGCTACCTGTCTGACAATGTCAGATCGAGGCCTACGAAATTCATCGCAGCAAAACGCCAACCCGAAGTTCCCAAATTCACATGGCTTACGAGAAAGGCTACTCTGATTGGTGGACAGCTATCGCACGAGGTGGTTACATAACGAATAATGGAAAATAGTTGACTACATAGTTTTCAAGTGTTAAAAATTAAGTTTAACTCCCGTTATAGATGAAAACTAATAATAATTTTTTTTCACAAACTCCTGGAGGTTTCAGAACCATAACAAATTAAAAAGCTCTCAAGAGAAAATCAGCGTGAATATTACACACACACATGCACACACAACACTCACATACTTTCACGTATATATCTTACCTCTGTACGAATTACAATTTGTTTTTTACTATATACATGCATTTATATATATATATATATATATGCATGTATATAGTAAAAAACAAATTGTAATTCGTTTAACTTAATAATAAACTTGTTTTAAGAAACATCAATATTCCTGTCATAGACACTGAAGTACAAATCTGATAAATCAATTTGTAATTTGTAATCTGGTAATCAATCATAAATTATTCGAATGTTTTAAATTTGCATATTTTTGACAAACATATAAGGTAATATTCGTTGAAGAATTTCGACACATATATTGGTTAGAGAAAGCAGTAGATTAACGTATATTTTTTAGAGTTTATTTGTAAGAAATAATCTCAACACACTTTTAATTACTTTTGAAATCCCCTGTGCCTTTAAATAAACTACTTTTAAAAGTTTTAGGCCGGAAAAATAAAAATTAATTTAATTGTTGTATTTTTAAATGTGCATGTTTGATAAAATCATTTCTTTAAAAACAGATAAAAAAGTATATTAAATAACAATACATTTGGTGTGAAATCAGATTTATAAACTTATGTATTTTTAATTTCGAGTAAAATTGTTTATTTAAATTTCCGCTAGATTTAGTGATTTATATCGTACCAAAAAGTAATAATGCCGTAAAAACTAACAGAAGCTACATTTTTCCCAAACTTCTTAAAAGTAACATTTAAATCATGGATATATTATCTGATAAGATAGGATAAAGTATTCAAATAATAAAGATGCTTTCAATGGGGCATCACATTCAATACACAATTTTAATACCTCTTATTGCTTTAATTTTTAAATGATAGCTATTCACAACGCATTTGATAACGTAAAATGAGATCACCTGTCACTTCAAGACTACACATTTACATTTTTAATCCGTCTGTGGAAATACGTTTTCTGACACATAAAAATGAAAATGCTGTATTTTTACAACGTTTTGTGTCAAGAATCTTAAATAGGGATTTAATATTTCTACTTTGAAGATTAAAATATCTGCGTTTCTCATTGTTATTCAATTAAACTATTTTCTCTTCATCTGTCAGCTGTAAAGGAGGACTTGTTTATTGAGATTCCAATATATTGAGCAAAAAATGTAATTAAACAGTTTCAAGTAATAAAATTGAAGCTATTTGTTTTGAATTTACTGTCATTACATGAATATTTGAATTAATATTATTATCGACCCGTCAGACATTTCTTAAAACAAAAACTAATTTCTAATTTGAATGATTTTCTTTTCAAATATACTGTCAAACTTTCAGCAAAAGTTATTAAACTAACTGAAATACTTAAATGCGTAAACAGAAGTAAGTATTAAAGATTAAGTACATATGGAATAATAACAATTTAAGTGAAAATACTAATTGGGGAAGACTCAGATAGAAAGGCAATAAGTTAATTTTAAAAATATAAAAAAGAAAATTATTTACTTCTTTTTAACTTCGTTACAAATTTGTTTCAGGTTACACTATTCTCTTAATGGTACAAAAGAATAAGTTCTTATTTTGTCATATTTTCGAACAATTTGGAGTCTTTTGAAATCTCTGGTTACCTGAGTCTTTTAACAAGGTAGTTTTTCTTGAACGAAAACATTTTAATTAAACACAGTAATAAGCAAGAAAATAATACTTCATATTCTTTCTGGTATATTGAATTACAAGCTTAGTTCCATTTTTTTCATGGATTATTTGAAGTTACAATAAATATTTCGTAAAATAAAATTCGTTTCACATTTCAATTATTTTTAACATCCTTTGTGTCTTTAATTTCTGCATTTAGTTTGAAAACGTCTTATTTTTTACTTTTATTAATTAAAAATTATTAAATAATGAAGTTTATTAGTAAATTTATTTTCGATACAAACTTGAACATTTCTTGAGTTAATTACTTAAAAGTGGAATCATAAACATCTACAACTTAATAATTCTGTAAATCAAAATAATTAAATACTGTTTCACTAAAAACACAAACACTGGACACAAAATTAAACTTATTTTAATTAAAAACTCAGTATACCCTCTATCAATATCAAATGATTGTTCTTAAATCAGTTTTAGAAGTTTTAATGAATGCAGAGAAGAAAGCAATCTAAAATGTTTAAAATAAAATTACTTAGTTTGTTTCAGTCATTATGATTGAAAGATTTTCATTTCCGGTTTTCATGGCTTATAACATTTAGCAAAAGATCGCTCAATGTATATTATATTTCACTCTATGAGATATTTGTTAGGATGTTACCAAACACTTTGTTGTTGTTGCGAATTAATTATGATGATTAATTACAATCATTTCATGATCCTGGCATCCACTTCCTACAAAAGAGTAATCATTCTTTGGGTTATTTTAAGAGCCGAATAGTGCTAAGCAGATTAAGGGTAAACTTAAGACTCTAACTTAAGGGATTTTGTAAATAAAGCTCTTGTTTGAAATTATTTTACCCTGAGGATTATTTCTAATTTTTGTAAGGATTTCAGAATGTTGGCTATTTTAAAGTAAAATCACACCCGACCTCCCCTTTTGTATCTTTCTCTAAATTCTAATTAACGACATTACTCATTTATTATATAGTCTTACTAAGATCTTTAATCAAAACTTCCTTCTTTTGAAATAATTAAAATTATAAAATCATTAATTATACAGTGCGTTAGAGATTATTTAAGAAAAAAATCATTTTTTTATTAATATTCCACGCTTTACATTTTTTGAATGGTTTACATATCGTTTATTTCTAAACTAGATGTTTTAGTGGCAAAGGAAGCTTAGTAGTTGTAGTCTGTGTGCCATGAGTTCAAGTCTAATGCAACTGAAGAACCGTGGTATAGATTGGTTGAAAGTCCTCCAGTTCACGTGGTGTGGTAATTTGCAGAGAGGGTGCCAACTCACAGGTTTCATTTTGGTTACTTGATTGAGGCTAAAAATTACGAGGTTTGCCGCCAATAGCCCTCGTGTTGCCTTATAGAAGGGGTGACCAACCAGGAGCACGCATGCCGTATTGTGGCACGGTACAGTTGTAACAGTGGCACACGAAGACTTAATATTTTTTTTTAAATTTTAAAAAGTAATTATAAATAACATTTTTTTTACAATTTTAGTCACATGCTATTGTGTGAGACAAAAAAAACTTAAAATTATTTTAAATAAATTTAGTTGAGATTTAGTAGAAATTTAACCTTTTAGAGAATTCACCTGAATTGTTGTGCGAGTTGGCTTTCCATAGCTTTTTTCACTCACGAGATTTTGGAATTTAAGGAAGTGCATTTTAAAATATCTAGAAGAAAATACTGGAGTGCCCAGAGAGTAGTTGCTTTCTAGGATAAAGTCAGGCTATGAGATTTAGATTTTTGTTGTTGGTATTAAGGGGCATTAAAGTAATTTAAATTTAAGATTGCAGAGAAAGGATTGTATTTTTTCTACCTTGTTGGTCATATGAATTCTTTTGTGGACAAACTTTTGATTTTTTTGTCTTCATTTTGGAGGAAAAATTAACATATTTCACATTAATTCAGGAACTATTTACCACTTCTCCGAGATGTGATAGATTTAAAAATTTGATATCCATTTTTGCAGAATTCTTTCAGTACTCGGATTGATGATTTTCAAGATGATAAGAAAATGCATATCTTTTCACAAATTCTTTTTCAATTATTATGCAAAATGTTAATTTTTACTCTCCTGAAATCAAAATTGAAATTGTTGTATACAGCAACATACTATATTCAAAAGCAAATATAAGAAATTCTATTAAAGTTTGTACTATCAAGCAATTTTTTCAAATTTACACGATTTGGCTGTCATATATTGTTGTAGATTTGAAACAACATACTTTTGTGAATAAATGTTTTCTATTAGAACATAAAAAAATCAAAATATTGTTCATAATTAACTGATTTGATTAACAATAAATTGTAAGTTTGAGCTTTGGTCCCATTTATTATATTGTTTTTAAATTTCCACTACGTAGACTTGTGTTTTAAAAAAAAATTGCTCTTTCCCTAAAAGTCACATAATTAAGCCGATAAGTAAAATTTTTTCACCTTTTCATTTGTTTGAAAAGTTGGAAGTGGCACGCTTAATTTTTTTTTATCTGAAAGTGGCACTCTTCCAAAAACGGTTGGCCACCCCTGCCTTATAGTGTGACATTAATAAGCACTCACTCGAACAGGTGTTAAATATGAATATTTCTAATAGATTTTTGCACCTATCCATTCCTTGGTTTCATTTTTTTTTAAATTTAAATGAATTTTAAATTTTTAGAAATACTTAATTTTTTTTCCAGATGTATATTTGTATCATTAATTATTTAAAGCGTTCTGTTAAATATGATTTATACAAAAACTGAATCGCTTTCAGTAACCACTGATATTTAAGTACAAGTCGTTTTCCACTTATCAAACTTTCCTGTACCATTTTTATCTTGTTTTTTTGTAAGCATTTTTTTGTTATAGTGTACCATCTTTCAATAAAAATACCTAATGCTTTAATGAACAAAACATTCAATTTTCTAAGCATGATATAGAACAGGGGTTGGCAACTTAAGGCACACTTGCTAAATTTGACACGTGGTACAATTCTTAGTGACTCCTCTATACCCCTCTAGAAATTTGTCAGTTTTTGAGTAAAGATTATTTTGAAATGGAGCTTATTGAAATAACATTTTCAGGATTATGGAAAGGAAAAATTACTGATTTAAAAAAAATACTGGAAGATAAACTGTGATAAATCAACAGCTATTTTAAATTGTTCGATGTCCTTTCTGGAGCGATTTAATACTTTGAAAAAAGAAAATTACATGTGCTCTGCTTTCCGTTTTTGACTCTACATATCTATATGAACAAATCTTTCCTAGTTCAAAAAGTATTTTTAGACTCCAAATAAGTTAGTTATTGAACAATATCTTTGTCGACTCAACTGAACATTCAGTGTCGTGAGAAATATAAAGCACAAATTACAATTCTGATATTGTGATATAAAATAGAGAAGTACGAGACAAAAGATTCCCATTTAAATATTTAATTATATTGAAGGAATGCTTATATTTCGTGTATGTGTTGTCTATTTTTTATTTAAATGATTAAGTTTAAAATATACCTAACACAAAATGCATGAACAGTTTGAATTTTTTTATTTACTTTGAAGGAATAGTTACATTTTATGTTTATTTTCATGTTGATAGAAATATTTAATAATGCATAATTAATATTTAAAAAAACCTGGATCTGTTTTCTTTACCTATATCCACTAAATCTGCATTCATTTCGACAGCAAACAAATTACTTTAAATATATTGATAGATTGGTTTGGCCCAATCCAACAACAAGTTTACTGACACCTGATATAGAATACTTTCATGGTGTTTCATATTTTCTACATTTAAAAAAAAACACATGTCTGTTTATCACAATTTGAATTAAAAGAATATTCTTAAAATATCTCAATATGCTCCGTATAGTTGATTCATTAATCACATAAATGTTTTTATTCGTATTAAAACAATATTTCACTACTTAAAGAGTTTCTGAGAAAAATACTTAGGTTTCGTTAAAGATGTACCATGAAATGAGATATGTTTTTACCTCTCGAAAAAGTTTTCATGATTTTCCATTTTAATTGTTTATATGCAAGATTTCTTAAAGTAAGATTTCTGGATGTAAACATCCATTGCTTAGTAATTAAGCCAGACAAAATTTTCTGAAGAGGATGTAACTTTATAACTATATTTTGGTTTATTAAAGTTTTAAATACTGGTTATTTACAGATAAGCAATTATAAACATTTATTCACTTCATTTGTAATAAATTTGTTTATCATAGAAAATTTATTAATTAAAGTATTTTTTAAGATATATTTATTTAAGTTTATTGGAAAGGATATTTTATGTTGCATTTATGATAACCACAGTACAAATAGAAATAAATTCACAGAACAATATTGCAATTTTAATTTCACATTACTAATTAATCAATAAGACTATGAAAAAAAGGTTTTTTTAATGCGCCTTAAGTCAGTGCTCTGAAAAAAAAAACGTTGCTCGTTGAAGTTAGAAATAAGAGACACAATCGAATTAAAATTTAAATTTCCTTAAATGATTGTGTACTCTGTTTCAAAACTCATACAATGCAATATATTTCCATGAAAGTAAAATTATTTGTATGAATTTCATTACAAAAAGTTTAAGGATATATATATATATATACATTGGTGTCCAAAAGTTAAACAAAAATCGTAAAATGCGAAAAACATGGAGTAAATATTCGTAAAATTATTTCAAATTTCTTGCGGATATTTATTGGGTGAAGAAGAAACATTGGGTTTATGCAAAACTTTTCAGTCGACTACGTCCTGCGCGAAACATCGCCGCATGTCAGAACGCGGAGAAACCGATTCACGCAGCATTGTCAGTTCAGACAAGTTTCGTGCAACTGCTGTGCGAAGGAACGTTGTTAACCATCAAACAAGGCACAAAGATGCCAATTAGACATGTTTACGAAAGGAAGAATCGTTGGCATGCTGGAATCCTCACGATCACAAACCAAAGTGTCTCGAATTCTGAATGCGGACCAGTCTGGGATCTCAAGACTGTGGCAGAGGTTTCAAAGAACGGGAAATGTTACCCGACAACCAGTATCAGATTGACTAAGAGTCACAAACCCTCACCAATACCGATATCTGGTAATAAGTGCGTGACGTCAGAGGGGCAGTACTGCCAGAGCACTGGGTTCGGCGCTCACAGTCGCCACAGGAATATGAATTTCGAGACAAACTGTTTACAGGAGACTCAATCATGCTGGTCTCTATGCCAGAAGACCATCAGTTTGCATTCCCCTCACGTCTGCGCATAAACGCGCTCGTTTGAACTGGAGTTTGAAATATCAACATTGGAGTGTGGGAGAGTGGGCCAATGTGATAGTCGGTGATGAGTCCCGGTTTAGTCTGAGTAGTGATTTTCGGCGGGTAACAATGTGGAGAGAAAGGGGAACACGTTTTGAACCAAGAAACATAACGTATAGACATCCTTTTCCATCAAGGGGAGTAATGGTATGGGCAGGCATCATGATGGACGGCTGCACAGACCTCCATTTCCTTGACACGGGGTCTGTGACTGCTCAAAGATACAGAGACGAAGTTCTTGAGCCTTATGTTCGCTTGTTTCGACGTGCTGTCGGTCCTGACTTCATATTCATGAATGATAATCCGCCATGTCACCGAGCGGTGCTGATTGATGACTTCCTTGAAACGGAACACATCCAGCGCATGTCGTGGCCTGCGAACTCCCCTGATTTAAATTATATCGAGCATGTATGGGATATGCTCGGGAGACAAATTGCAGCCCTTTCTCACCCACCAAGCCCCGTTACAGAACTGAAGAGAGCTCTCCAAGAAGCTTGGGACCGTTTGAGCCCACAACTCATTCATCATCTCATAGCAAGTATGGTAAATCGCTGTGCAGCGTGCCTAGCTGTCAGAGGTGACCACAAGCCTTAGTGCAGCATCAGTATTTTATTTAATGTTTTCTTTCATTTTTTCTTTAAAGTGTGAATCCTTGCTATGCTCTGTTTTCTTTCAAACTGCTACTTTGGATAATAAAATTAATTATTATCATTCTTTTGATTTGCTTCCTTATTTTATAACCATTTTACACTCGCATATCACGTTTCCCGCCATTCAGATTTACAGTTCCTTCTTTATATATTCCCATAATTATCAATTATGCTTAACTTTTGTGGACACCAGTATATATATATATATATATTATATTAAGTTTACATCTCTACAAACAAGCCCTAAAGTGTCTGATAAAAATATAACGCCTTATAAAAGACGTAATTTTGCATTTCTAAGCAATATTTATCATTTCCAAAAAGTACTCAAGCAAATGTTCTTTAAAATGTAGACACTAATTTTCTATCAAACCACTTCATTTAGTAAATAATACAAACGCTTAATTAAGTAATTTTATTGGGAAAAAGTATCTTCTTGGATTTTTTATTGCCTACAATAAACAACCCTATCCAAATGAGTATATTTGCCCTTGAGGAAAGCATAAGACATGCAATTATGTGCTTGATAGGTGTGATAGTAAACAACAGAGGATGGTGTTGATGGAAGTGATAATAGAAAAGTATCCTCTTTTCTTTGAAGTAAAGAAAGTAGAGAAATAAGACAAAATGAGAAAACTGAACTGGAAACTGAATTAAGAGCAAAAGAAAATACTCACACAAAGACAAAGTCGGGCCAAATAGCGTTTCTTGGAACTTAGATCCTTTAAACTAGAGTGCTCAGTGAGGAGTAGAAGTACAAAAAAGTTTAGATACTAGCATTTAAAATGTTTTCTTCATCGTATACACTTCTACATAGATTTTAGGGAGATAATTCTTTTTCAAGGATTCTGAAAGAAATAACTTTATCGATAGAAATACTTACAAATAGTTTCAATCGGTGTGAATTTTACCTAAACCTGAAATTCTTAATACTCTAATCAAACATATAGATTTAATTTATTTACATATTAGGACAGTAATTCATCCTAAAATTAAGAGTATCTTGAAAACAAAGAAAACTGCTTTTAATAACCGCAAAATATATTGGCATTTTCAAAGCTAAGAAACTTTACATATTTAGTCAAATTTTTCGAAGGAAAAAGGTAAAGACTCTATTCTTCTAAATATAGAAATGTATCTTATGTGTACATACGAGTAGGCTTTGCATTAAGAAAAAAAATGTTGTGTAAGTGAACGTGCAAATTTCTGCGCTTAATTTATTCACACCTTTTGAGACTTTAACAATATTTTAACTCTTCCTTTCTCCAACACTCAGTAAATTAAAAAAAAACAATCGGTTTAAATGAGTACTAACCAGTAATTACATAACGGAATGGAGTGAAAAATCCTCGATAGATTTGAGGCAGAAAAGTCTGGAATGAGAATAGCTACAAATCTTAATATGATCTTCAGCATAGCGTGCAATTTATAGTCATAGTTTAATGATACTGGATTCATAGATAGAAGTTGTGGGAAAGGTTCCTTCAAGAGCCACGGTGACCTATTAAGGTAGATATTTGTCCATCATAACGAGACATAACAAAACAGCTTCGTAGCTGCCTCGTGTTTTGCTGAAGAAATCCGTGTTCTAAGGTTTGCAGTTATTGAAAAGCTATGGTATACGTATCGTTTTTCAAGTAGACCTGCTGTTTGCATTCTTTTCAATTTTATGCTTAGCGTAGTTCGGAAAACATTCACATCTGAGTTGGAATCAGTGGGAGACTTCCGTTCACTGATGAATTCGAATTCAACCTACCCCCTGGATTCTCGATTTTGTTATCTCCATCTGGAGAGAATCGGGGACTCGCTACATGTAATGCATTATCGAAAAGAAGTTGTATAACAGTGGAGGTTTGTTTGTCTATATAGGCATTATGTTGAACAGGAGCATAGATTCCCATGTTTTTGACAGACACTGTATGACTGCTGAGAGATATAGGGATGAAATATTGGAATGGTATATTCATTTCTTTTCAAAGGCCTAATAGCCCCTGATTTCATTTATGAATGAAAACTGTTGTCAACATATGGTTAAATCCGGTCAATCAATTTTTGTAAAGTTTAAGATAAGCTATTCAGATCTTCACCGACCTGACTCTATAGAATGTACTCGGGCAAGTGCAACTAGCCTTCTTCTCAGAGTCAACCAGGACCTAGAAACAATGTTTCTAAAAAAATAAAGACTACCGCAAGGATTCACAAACTGTTTTATTTAATGTACGAATTCATATGAAGGCTGCATAAATGTGTTAAGGGATCATACTTAGTTTCATCTTGTATCTCTTCTATTAGAACCCTTGTCCTGATGAGCAATTTGCATGATCATACGTGCATATAAGTGCAGTAAGATATTGTTTTTGTAACATATCACATCTTTTGTCCATACCTGATTTCATTACAATCTGTTAAGTACTTCTAGAGGTAATAGACCAAAAGTAATGATTTTCTTGATTTTGAAAGTTTTATTACGATTACAGAAAATAATCATTGCGTATCTTACAATAACACAATTCTTTGCAAAAATCAGATATGAAAATGTTTTAGTGTGAAAATTGGATACTGAACTCTGAGCTCGAGGGTGGAAAACGCTAATAAGCATCCAAGTTAAAGCAGTAAAAAGAATATCAAAATAATTGATATCTATTTCATTTTTGCCGTAAGCTGTAATCTCTGATTTCTAAATTGTGTAGTCCTTTCTGAATTATAATGAATTATTAATATTTTTAGAAGACACTATTCTTAAAACTGTATATGAGAAGCTTGGAATTAATTTTTATACTATTCCTCAGAAGTATATTAGCAAAGAGCGGAATCTTGATGACAATTATTTCAATTCGTAATAAGATTTTTTTTCAAATTCAATTGTAATGTTTAATTTCCATAATATTAAAAAAAACATGAATGTTGAAATGAATAAACTCTTTTTTATGAAATTCAGAATGTATTATTAATATAAGAAAACAAAAACAATCTATACTTTTTATCAGCGAGATCAATATTTAATATATTTTACCTTTTAATTCAATCCATCAAGCTTTTAGTTCTCCGTCACAAATACCTGATATGAATGCAAAACAAATTTAAAATGCTAAGCATAACGCTCTTATAAAAATAAAGAATTAGCCATCATCAATAATGAAGGCAAAATTAATGTCTTTCTTCGACAGATACGTCCTCGTATTAATTGATGTGCCAAAAGTACTACAAGAAAGTTAACGTATCACTTCAAACCTTTACGTGATCTGTCGTACTTGAAGCTTATCACGGCCATTATCGTCTTATCGCGACACAGCTACATTAGCCGTCTAACCAAACATACCGAAACTTATAAGTCTTATTCCTTACGTTTTGATTGATTAATTGATTGATGATGCAGGTCGAAAACTTGTATGTCCATCTATCACGCCTACTAATCTGAAGGAAACTGGGATAGATGAATACAGAAGTGTTCGACCCCATCAGGGTTGGTCATAAATCAATTCATCAATCAAAATCAGAGAGTACTCCATGTACGAGATAGAAAGCTAGTCAGTCAAGTCTTAGCTGGGGGGCTTAAGTTTCGCATGAGATGAGATTAAGTCTTGTAATTGGAATTATACTTAATTCGTCACATGCGGCAAAAGCAGTCCATGGTAGCAGAGTTCAAGAGCTTTAGATAAATTTCGTCCCGGAATACACTGAATATTAATAACAACGTAAATCATAAGGATTTAGAGATGACACAACAGGAGAGTATTGGTTACTGTGTTAGTTTGCCGTCAAAGCAGGATAGGATATACATATCTGAATTGTTTGAATCTTCGAACATTTGTAAGTTGATTCGGTGTAAAGTTAGGGACAAATGTTAATCCTTGCCAAAGAGTTTTATGAAAATTAGCAAAATATTAGTTTTTTAAGTATATTTTCTTACAAGGCAAAATATTTAAAATCATGATAAACATTTTGGTCTTCTAAATTTTCTATGCACTAGTATACAAAAAAACTTAGAAATATATATAAAAAGAAAAGAAAATGTGTCGGTATATAAAACTTGAGCAGTAATTATAGTATATTAAAGTAGAAATAACTATTCCACTTAACTTTATAAATAACTAGTTGCATGCATTTTTTAGTATTTAACGTAGGGGGAAATGTTATTTGCCATCTTTAATGCAATACAACTACAATGGAGTGTGTATATCAACGCACTTTTCCCTAATGTTTTAAAAATTGTAATAATACATTGGTATTAGAGTAAAGCATTGTGTAAAATTCCTTTCAAGATGCTTAATTCTAAAATGTCCTCATAAATCCATAATAATTTATGTGAGTGTTTTTCATTCATTTTTTCTTAAGCTGGAACTTGTTTCACTCTTCTTGAATCGAGTAATAAGAGAAAAATATTTATTTACTTCAGAAAATATTTATTTACTTTTATTCATGGAAACTTTCAATAACCCTGTAAGTGTTTCAATTGCAAGTAATCTTTAGAATCTTTTAATTACTCAAATACCTAAGAATAATTACACTTCAAGTGCGGTTGGGTCTTGTCAATAATCTTAACAGTGATTTTTCTAGAATAATGTTAGAGGAAAGTCATGTAGGCAAATTTTCAGCTAAATTGAGAGTATAATTCAATAATTTTTAAACGAAATTACCCTAAGAGTTACTAAGTATACTTAGTAGTTCATACAAAGTAAATAAATGTGCGAAAATATTTTAATACATATAATCAGAAATAAATTTTGTTGCTGAACAAAGTGTACAAATTTGTCACCACATCTGAGAAACGTTGTAAATAATGTTATCAAACCTAATTAATATTTAATGTAATCATCTAACAATCTGTTCCTTTTTCAGTTTACTGTACATGACGCACTTATAAGATCATACCCATTCTAAAAATAGATTACTTACCGTTCGCAAACATATCAACATACTAACAATTAAGTAATTTTCGTTTAATATTTAGCTTGTTTGCACAAAGAGTAATTTTGTAACGGAAGATTATACTGGGGTGTCTCAAATTAAATCCATTGCTTACTTTAGGATTTACAACTCTTTTATGTAAAAGCAAAAGGAAACAATCTGTGTACAATACTAATGCACAGCGTGCGATATGCTGCTTACTACCTAAAAGGATCCAATTTGCCATTACGCCATTAAGCAACTCTAGCACTTCACCTAGTCCACAACACAACAGGGAGATAAGCTTAATAAGTAAAACACATTCCAGAGCCAAATGTAGAGAGAGAGAGAGGAACGAACTTAATTAAACAGTAAACTGCGTATACGTAATTCAATGGAGACAATAATGAATTCAATATACTATAACAGGGTTTTATCAGGTACAGTATACTGATTACTTACCAGATAAGCTGCAAGCTAATATCTTTTAGCTGAGCACGTGCTCTAAGGCAATTAATTACATCATAACGGTTTTAAAAACGCTTTAGCTTAGGAACATTATTTTTTCTCTTTTAAATACTATGTTCGTGAGGTTGTTTTAAAAAGAAGTGAACTGAGTGATTTCATTATGTAACAAGAAGTGAAGTGCATTAATACAGACTTGGGATCAACTTGTTTGGAATTGAAGCATTTTTTTTCCTTCAGATTCCTGTGTTGTAATATTTAAAAGTAAGAAATGTCTATTATTTAATTTTATGTCTGCCATCGGATACCTATTACTTATATATTTTTTTTCGAAAAATAAATTTTCAGAATAATTACATTTTTATAATTTGATAGATTCTTTGTTTGTTACATATTTTCCACTTAATATTTTGGGTTATTTTTAATATGTTTCATAAGTGAGTCATTAAATAATGCATTTGTTGTAATGCAAAAGATATTGATTTTTACATTTTTTGTTTATATTTATCAAGCTGAACTTATTTTTTTTGAAAATTTTACCTTATTTTTGAATAGATCACTAAATTTAAAACTTTTTAAGCTTATTGATCTACTCCGAATAATAATTTTCCTTTTTATTTAAAAAATAATCAATAAATTAATAATTTATTTGCATCAAATGCATTTTTTCAGAACTTAACGGTTAAGTTTTATATTATAATGAGTTTTTTCCCCTCATATTCCTAAGTACAACCAAGATTGTACTTTCATTTTTCGGAAACTACATGATTAAAAAACATTCCTTAAAAGAAATATTTCGTGTTTCCCTGAAAAGTAATAGCGATGTTTTTAAAGCCAAATATTCATAAACTTATATTGCAAATATTGATTTACTAAAAAAATTATGACTTCAGATTTTTTGTAAAAAATTAAAAAAAGAGAAAGTATTACATTTACCTAAGGAACGGAATAAAGAAAATTTCTTGACTTTTACGAAACAAATTTCATTAAATACATAAATGTATACAGTAAAAGCAACAAAAGTTTAAAGTCATAATAAACATAATGTATCCATGGAAACCTGATATTACAGTAATATGTTCAGAAATATGTTATTGATTGCTGTATGTTAAATAAATCCTTTCTTGTAAAATTGATATTTACAAAAAAAGAGATGGATAAAAGAGAAAAATGAAGAATTCAATAAAGACCAATTTCGTATTCAAAATGGAAAATTTCTCATTTTTTGCAGAATCGATTATTGTAAACGCCTTAATTTAAATATAAATCATTTGTAATTATTAAAGAATATATATATATATATATAGAGAGAGAGAGAGAGAGAGAATGGAGAAGAAACAATCTTTCTTAATTACATGGTTCTTTATATAGACAAACACAAGCAGGACAACACAAACACGAACAGTACAGAAGTAGTGGCACCCAAGTTACTACGTATGGAGCTGCTAAATGCTTTTTACAGTTCTGTGAACCCTGAATCAAAAACGAACGAACATTCCAAAACCTCCTATTTTAATGTATTTGTTGAAAGTTTGTGTGATGTCTCATTCAATTACATCAATCCAGAAGAAGGTCAGACACGTGGCAGTTAAAATTACAGTTAATAAAAAATCCTGATGGTTATTCTTATAAATCTGTTAAATTATAAATGTGCTTAAGAGTTTAGATCCAAAAATGATTTAGAAAAAAGAAAAAATAAATGAACTAATAATTTTTATACGAGGGGTGATCTGAAAGAAAGCTTTCAAGTTGAATAAAGAAATATTTATTAACAATAGACAGCAAAAACAGAAGGGAATTATGAGGCATACGTGCCTATCACGTGTTAAGCATTTATCAGAAAGCAGAAAAAACTTGCTTTTCCCGTCTTGGTAGAGATCAGGTCCCTGTTCATTGAGCCAGGTCTCGACGGATGTTTTCACTGCACTGTCTTGGAATATCGCAGCACATCAAAAACGATATGCTGCATACCATAGCTCAGTCCTACCTCTGACGAGATTTCGGTTAGAGTAACCCGTCGATCATTTTGAATCATTTCTTCAATTCCTGCCGTGTTGATTTCTGCCGTTGGAGAACTTAGACGGCTGCTCCTTGCCATACTGCGGTTTTCGACATTTTGTCTGTCTGATTGAAAAGAGTGACGCAATTTCGCTACATGTTGTCTGTTCATTGTTTTTAAAACATAAACTTCCACGATTTGACTGTTAATGCAAGATGCGTACACATTATTTGCTGATAAAAATCGGATCATGGCTCTCACTTCCAAGCGAGACCAAATTCCTAAGCTCTTGACATTTCAATCGTCCTGAACCTTCTGGAAACTTTCACTACCTACCCACAAACCAGCTGCATGATAAGTAGCACCATTTGTCTCCATTTTGAGAAAATAAAATTTCTCCACAAAATGTAGTCTTCAAATGCTGTGGCTTGTAACTTTTTTTTCTGATCATCCCTTGCATATATGCATTTTCCTATAATTTTAGTAAAAATCTAGATACGGTTAGGCTCATTTTTTTCTGTACATTTTACATCACCATTTATTTCGTGATTTAATCATATTATGGCAATAAGTAGGAGCGTAAGTACCTTTGTGAATAACTGTTAAGTGATCCTCTGCATTTAATTTGTGGTGGATTAAGAAAAAAATAAGTTCCAAGTTTAATTCATATTTGTAAAATAAAAATTGTATTTTTTTTCGAATGTTTCCGATTTATATTTAAGTTACAACTCAATCATGCAGACGAGAAACAAAATTCATAGCATCTGAGTTTAACTGGACTAAACTATCCTTTATTTTGAGCTTTTATCCTAAAGATATAATAAAGTCATTTACCGTAAAATACGGCGTATAACGAGCATCATGGTATAAAACGCATTTATCCGTTCAAGCTGCAATTTTTTATTTTTAGGGATATTAGCCGTACAACGCGCACACCCGATTTTACGAAGAAACCTGAAATGTACGTACTCAATGATTTTATGTTTGGCAGTCACTTTTTCGAGATATTATTCCAAGCTTTAGACAAAAAAATAGTATACTACAACCCTTTAATTTCATAAGAAATGTCATTTCTTTTAAATAAAAAGTATTTCGATCTATGTAGAAGTTTTTTTTTTTTTTGCCTATGATCTCTTTTTTTTATATTTACAGCTCTTATTTTTATACCCGGCATATAATATGCAACCGTAAATTTCATTCTTATATTTTTAGTGTTAAAAGTGTGCGTTATACACAGGAATTTACTATATATAGATATGTTTAACAATTTTGTGTTTACTTATTTTTTTTAAACGGGTGTCAGTTGTTTTATTTTTTTACTTCGAAAAGAGGTTTAAAATATATGTTTAAGTCACCAGTGTTTAAACACAAAACATGCTTAGGTCAGCTAAAATTATGAGCAATTTTTTAATGTATGAAATTTATTTTAAACAATTTCAGACTATTTATAATAATTGCTCAACCCTAGTCTGAAGTAAAAACACTGCATTAGTTAGATTTCTACAGGGTTTTGTAGAAACTTTTGCAAACCTTAAGATAACATGGATGAAACAATAAGGATTGCTTTGATAGGAAATGGAAACTTGATTTTATCGTAAGAAATCTCTCCAATAAAAGGCTAGTAATCTCAGCTACTTTCTGAAAGCATTCCCATCCTTTGCCGGCATTCCAACGCTAATGAGATGGAAACCTGATGTATGCAGTGGAAATACCTAGAACGTTTGCGTCGACCGAGGTATTGGAACAAAACAAAGCTACATTGATATGTGTAAAATTAGTTATTGGCTGAATAAATTGTCTTCCAAGAGAAGCAAAGCTTCGAATATTTTATTTATTTAAAGCAATTTAATTTCTATTATGCGACTTGCTTAAGCAATGTTTGTGGTTTTAAATTCAATAGGTAGTAATAATTTATTATTATTCACAAATTTATCGGATATGAAGCTTATTTTTGTTGTAAATATTAATTTTTTACTCAACATATCTCGAATATTTATTTACATTTATAACTTTTTATCCGTAGTTCTTTGTTATAGTAAAAAAACACGTTATGTTATTAAGCTTCCTTCTGGTATGTCCAATTAATAGATTATGACCAATTAAATTTTCATGGTGCTAAGGAACTGGATCTTTGTACCATTCTTTTAGTGTATTCTTATTCCTTACTTCTGGCTGTAAAAAAGGTCTTAAGGAACATGTTATCAATAAGGGACTAAATTCTTACATAGTTCATCAGTTTCCAAATAAATAGGATTTTTTTTGTCTCTACGAATGATGTATGTTGCAATAAAGAATCTGTTGGGTTTTGTTGCAATAAAGAATCTGTTGGCTTATGTTGCAATAAGGAATATGTTGGCTAATGTTGCATAAGAATCTTCGTTGCAATAAGGAAAAGGATTTTAAGGGAAAATATGTGACTAAAAATATTATCTTTAATTAAAAATTATAATTTATATTTTTAAAGAAATAGAAATTACTTCTAAGACAAGAATTTAAGTATATTAAACTTCTGCCTTAATCATTCACACATTCCTTCAACCACACTTTGCTGAAAGTATTACTTCTTGATAACTTGGTCCATTAACAATGATATATGAGATAATTCAAATATGAATGGTTTTCAAGAAATTCAGTGAACATTTAGTTTCAATTATCATCTCCAGTTATTAGAAAAGATTTTAGAAAATACAATTATAATAAAAAATTAATTCCCTGAGCTCTGAATTCTGAGTTCATTCATCATTTCATTTTTTCAATAATACAAAATTCAACCTGTTCAAAGAAAACAAAAATACTATTATAACAATCTAAAAAAAAACACCGTAAAAAATAATTCTCTATCATTGGGTCTAGACACACACAGTAATTCTAAGACGGTTATATCAATGTATTTTGAAAGAGAAGTCACTTTTGTTTCATTATTTTCATTTTTTGTCAGCTTATTACAATAGTACTCGTAGATTTCCCTTGAGATAGTTTTACATTATGTAAAAGCGAGACGACAAAAACTTCACTCAATCGAAAATGCCTTTTGTAATCATTATAATAAATCAATTCAGTATTTTTTTTTCTCTTTCTCAACTGTAATTTTTTTATCTTTTCTCTAAACACACCCTCGCTTGAAACTCTTTTCTTGGCTGTCATTTTTCGTTAAAAAGTAAGGGTCACGTATCGACTAAGAAATAATGACAGTTTTTCCTTTCTTGTCTTATCCGAAAAGCAATATAATTTTCTGTTTCATTAGCAGGAACAGAATCGAGCGATGATCGCCAGGTTATCGAAAAAATATGCTTCATTTAGATCCCGAGCACTAAAGTTGAAATGACTTTGTCGATCGCTTTTCTCTGCGCCTCCAATTAGCAGTCTAATCTATAGAAAAATCTAAAATTAAAAGAATAGTTCAACACGTTCTCGTTCAACATATAAATATGTATATATATATATACCCCATGATGTCATGGGAGTGATTGTAAACACTCCTATCCTCCTCGGTGGTAAGTTTCTATTTTGTTCAGGTATTCCGCTTTACGCAATATATTTCCTTTTCTATGCACACTAGTAAAGAGAGGATGCTCGTAAATTATTAATATAAAGCTCCGAGCATATTACACTAGCTCCGAACACGGATATCTTGTCCTTAAAGAGGCACAAGAGGAAAATTAGACTCCCAGCTCTAACGTGACGAAAGGCGATATGCACAGAGCGTAAATTATAAATTCACAAAATTTCAATGCTCTCCGACAGTGTTTTTAATGCTGGCATCAATATTCTATGCACCTGATACCTAGTCATTAAATATTAAAATTTTATATAAAAAATGCCGGGGATATGTCTATACTAAAAGGTTTCGGCTTGCTGCTTAAAAAGCTCGATGGTTTGCAAAGAGCTTGCTTGCGTCTTGGGAATTCTTAAGTATAGGGTATGATATGAGTGTTTTAAGTGATCATATCTTGATATGTTGGCTGTTTCAGCAAACTTTGTAGCAATTAATTATAAAAAATAAGTAATACATGGATGTGTTATTAAAAGACATTTGAACACAATAATCACACATAATTTTACTTACTGTCTGAAAAGTAACTGCTAATACTCAGATAAATATAAAACACGTGAGTAATTCTCAAATTACTTTTTCACCATATATAGATTTTAAAATATGAAACAGCGCTATTCTATTAACGAGACTCGATATTTTTGTCACTTGTTTTTTCTCTCAATCTTAGTTTAATTACATGTACAATGCAGTGGTTTTTAAAGCTGAAATTTGTAATCATCGCATGTGTGTGTAAACACTTGTGTTTAGTGATTTGTTGTCAGGAGGACTTAAGTTGTATTTTTGTTGATAAAACTTATTGTAGTCAATTTTATCAAGGTGCAAATCAAAAGTCAATGCATGTATTTGCTTTGAATGTATCTTATCTCTTTAATACTTAAATTATATTTGTCTGTTTAATAAAACTTTTATACAGACAATAGAACACCTTCCGAAGTACACAATGTACATCATGTAAGAATTCATATTGAAATATTTGGACTTATATAACATACCAATTTTGATGTATTTTTCCTAAAAGCAGATAAAAAATATTACACAATTATAAGGAGCTTTCAAATTTACTTAAACATAAAAGTATTAAAAAAAGAGAAATTTCATATTAAGCTAATTTTAATAACATCAATTAATGATTTTATAAATTACATATGGCTCATGTTTAAACTATACTTCATTTGAGATAACAAATGCAGAAGAACAAAAAAAGAAAATTATTTCTAGGAATTGGTTTCAGTCACACTACCACGCTCATAAACTTTAGTCCAATAAATAAACCAAATATATCAAAATATCCATTTTAACTTTTAAAAGTATTATCGAGTTCCTCACAAACTGGTGATTACAGGAATTCCAATATATGGTATTTAAAGAGAAATGTTCAATTGGCTTAAATCGAACGAAATGCATCCATTCCAGTTTTCTTAAGTGACATGTGAAACATAATTATTACGTTAGAAATCCTGTCTGTTAGCTCAAGATTAAGTCCAATAAGTTAATGGCTATCTGAAAGGCTAGAAATAAATAAATGAAAAGGCCACAGACCGTAGGGTAGCGTCTTTGATAGGTAATCAAAGTATTTCTCACCTCGAACTGAAACAGTCTTACTTCTCTTGGAAGGTTATGTGACAATCGACTTTTCTCTGTCATTGCAATTATAGGTTGGGGAAAGGAACGATTGCGTCTGCTGCGGAAATAGTACGTTCTATCAGAAAGTAAGATAGCGCTCTATAAGAAATACTTCCGTAGTTCCGGTATGATCTCACCTAACGGATGCAATTCCGTCTACAAACTAGTCTGTCTTGCTCTTATTGGTCGGAAACTCGAGCAATATATGTATTTTTTTTATTTTCTCTTATTTTTCGTACCGTGTAAGGACTTTGCAGAGAATGGTATTGCCAGAAGAAGACACTCATCAAAAAGTTTTCTCTATCACTTCTTGAAGAAATTTTTTATCCCGGTAAATCTTGAGGGGAATTTCCTCCAGATGAAAGTCTTCTTAAATTTGTAATTTGATTGTTGTAATAAGTGGTACTAAGGTAGAATTGAGAGCAATCAGTTTTTGATTTATTTTACTCTCAATCTGCAGAAAGAGAGAGAAAAAGCCCATTAAAGAGTACATTTTAGTTCTGAGAACTTGTCAGACGTTCATTTTATGCGAATAAAAATAAGGAAAATTAGATTTAAGTTGGTAAGATAGATTTTATTTTCATTTACGTTTTGATAAAAGAAAAAAAATGTAGGAATAAAGTTATTTAATAGAATATGATTTTCTTATATTAATTTATTACTTAATGGTAAAAGCTTCAAAAAATATAATACAACAAGGCGTCTACAATTGCGTTTATAAGAATTCTCCTGGTAAAAATTTTAATAATTTAAAGTGGTTGGTCAAAATGATAAATGTCATAGTAGTACTATATTAAAAACTCAGAAATAGTTTTCAGATTTTCTTATATATATATTCGAATTGAGTGATATTAAAAACTGTCATTGCCTTCTATTGACACAACTTGCATTCATTCTAACTCCTAAATGTCAAGTTCAATGGCAGCAGAACCACGAGATTTCATAAATAAAAGCTCGCCATAGATAGTGAGTGTTTACAAATCATCAGATTAGAACAGTTTTACTATTAAATAAACAGTATTAAAAGTACGTTATATTTTACAGTTTTCTCTGTTAAGATTCAACAGATCGTATTGGGAAACAAAATAACTTTGAATTAAAATGAAAATCAAGCTTCATGAATTCAGATGCTCAGAAATTAAATGATTATATTCCGGTATGTGTTTCTAGTCATTGACATTTTACTTATTCATTTGCATTTGAATTAAAATTTGAGTAGCTTAATTAAGACGTTTCTATTATTTATTAAAAGCTTAATATTTTCATACTATTGTAATTTTTTTTTATTTTGAAGTAATTACATTTATACTGAAAAGACTGTTTTTCTTCTATAAAAGAAAATTAAATTGAATCACACACTTACACACACACACACACACACATAATAATATACATATGGCATTAGTGTTAAAATAATTAATACTCACACAGCACACATATATGTATGTGTATTGTGTGTGTATTAATTATTTTAACATTTAGCCGTATATACTTGACATGAAACCCATGTGAATATATTGCTGTAGTTTTCAAATTATTTTATACTACATATATTAGACACACACACGCAGATTTCCCCGAGAATAAACAAAAATATTTACTGATAGCTCTTTTTTGAGTTGCTTAAGGTATCCGACTACTTGCGACAACTTTTTTTTTTTGAAAAAATGGAGATTTGGAGATTTTTCTGTGGTTTTTAGATTTGTTTAGCACATTTTAAGAAAAATATGCTCAAATTAAGAAGAGAAAAATAAATTGTTATTTGTAAAATAGGAAAAAATGGGTCAAAATTGACAAAAAATAACCTAAACGCGGTACATTCTGTACCAAAAGTTTATGAACAAATTTTAAATTTTCTACTTTGATGTGTTGCTATGTTATTCGTTTTTGAAATGACCTTCAGGATAAGAGATATTTTAGTTTTTACAAAAACTAGAGCACTTTATCTTAGTTATTATATGAAATTGCTTAAAAAAACAGTGATTATATTACCATAAGGGACTATAAATTTTGTAATAAAACAGTGATTGATAAATCTGAAGGTTAAAATACTTTCGCGATTATACAGAACATGCACAAAAAATTTAAGTTAAATATTTTCAAAACTTTTTTAGCAAACGCTGACCGCGTTTGAGAATTTTCAAAAAAAAACAAAAACAAAAAACACATATCGAGTAAAACGCTTTTTAAAGTATGACATATCTTGCTTAAAGTATGGCATCTACTTTTACTAAAACACTTGTATTTTTTGTTCTAGTAAACGGAAAATAATAATTTTTTTTATTTTTTATAAAGCTAATAAGATGACCTATAAAATGTTGTTGTTGTTGTCGTGTATGACAAAGTGCAAAGGTATTGTATATAACAAAATAAAGATAAAGAAATGAGTCAAATATTGCCAAAGGCGTGAATCACTGCCGTGGCAACATCCATGGCACAATCGTATAAAATAAAATCATAAAATAATGTATCAATTTTTGGTTAAATTCACAATTTTAGGGTAGTCGGATACCTTAAACATATATAGAGATTTGAAAGTACTTTATGAATGCTAAGTTTCGTATTTTCACTTGCAGGCAACTGGTTTCAAATAAAACATTTAACAGCATACATTTCATTTCGCTATAAAAATACTGAACAAAATAGAAAATATGTAATTTATTATTTGTTATAAATATGTTAAATCACAGTACGCTAGATATGTTTTTCATTTAACATGTATTAAATTAATATACCCATAGTTTTAAATAAAATATAATAGGTGTGTTACGCCTGCTAGTAAGTTAAGCGATTGGAAATATTTTTCTTTCGTAAAACGTATTCTGAAGGTATTTTAACAAAATAATAAGTAAATGTGTGCTAATTTTTAATGATTCTCGTATTTCCTCTTTTTGAGCGTATAATGATAAATTATACGTATTTTGAAGTTATTGCGTCTCTCTAAATGTTATCTGACATAATATTATTAGTAATAACTGATGAAATTGTACTTACAATTAATATCACATAGAGGCAACACACAGGATAGTGTACAAATATAATTAACAATCCATTCTTTTTTTACAAAAGTTCTTTTTTCATACATATAAGGAAATAGATATATATATATATATATAAAGAAAAGGATATTTAACATGTGTATTATATTTTTCTTATATTACGTCTGAAATATGATAATGTCAAACGGTAGGGTATACTATCGTGAATTTTCTTTAAAACAATACTTTCAAAGACTCTAAATTAAATAAATCAAGTACATTCAAAAGCAACACAATTTGAATCGAACATCTAACAAATAAATAATTATGTGGCGTTTAGAACAGACTTAAATAACAGAACTCTAGACTTCGATCGTCAAATGCTTTCCACCCACACCAACTCGAGAATAATATATCTGGTTACTTCGATTACTTCTCCAAAGGAAACGTTTTCCTCTGTTTATTCCACTGTTATATAAGGAAAACGCATCTGAAACATCGTCGACTAAATTATCGCGAGAACTCTGTTAATGACAATGGGCTAAATTCATTGCCGATAAGTAACTGGTTTACACAAAGCGGAGAAGGTCCAAGTACTGACCGCAATCAAGCGTTCATCCTGTACTTAAGCAACGCTGAGTGCTTTTACCCCAAATTGGTGTTTGTTTTTCCCCCTTATAGCATTAGGGGATAAATAAACTAATCCCATTTCCGAATTCAATCAATTTAATTATCGCTAGAACGAAAAATTGGACGCACACTGAGCCCAGTTTCTAGCACATCGAAATTCAGGCAAACGTGTTAGTAATTGAATGATGGAAATAGTAACAATTCCAGACTTGTTTGTCTTTCGACAAACTTACACGCCAAGTTAAAGGGGGAGAGAAAGGGGTGATGAAAAAAGAGAATTCATCGTCTCAAATTTACGAATACTTGACGACAAGTGTCGATCGAAACTTTAACCAAAGTGCTTTTGAAGACAATTACTGGTTTCTAGTGTTTCGAATATTTTCCTGAAGCGTTTCCTTATCTTAAATCGGTAACCTCTGAGGTCCATGTTTACAATTTACCAGAGCACATAATGAGCCATTAATTTAGATATATTTCATTAAGTAATCGAAATCTCCCCGATACATGTTAGCTATTTAAACTCCGAATTGTTTATTAAAATAGCTTAATCTAAATATATTCTAAATATATTATGTATTCAAGTGCTATGTCTCGTTGCAATTCTTAAGCATTAATGTACTCAAAAGATAATTTTTGTTTTAGTGTGAAAGCAAATTTGTCCTCGGTGAAAATGCCTTTTCTGAATTTTAAATCATCGTTACATAATTAAACGCATTTCTTTCTGTTGGAAGAAGAGTTTATTGTGCTACTTGTATAGAACTTATTTATATTTTTATGTGTCTCTGTTTCTATCTATCTCATATGTTGAAATTAGAAAGCTTTATCGTCTAATTTTTTTATTTGTTTTTATTTATTTGTTAGTAAACTATTTTTATTGTAGCTATATAAAAGTGAAATATATATGTTTGTATGAATTGAGAGGTGTTTTTGAGTCGATGTCTTTTAACTGCGAATATATTTTCTGATATTTTGAATATAATTAAATATTTTTTAAGAACAGAGGGAAACGAATTTTTTTTCAAAATCTAATTGTGAACACTTAATATCGAACAAGGAGCAAGTAATTTGTAATTAGTGTTATATACTTCATTTATTTTAAATTTATCTGATTACCTATTCAAATATAATTTATTAATGCTAATAAAAGTATAAGCACAAAAACATAACTTATGATAAAAATAATTTATTTTATATTATGAATAATCATTTTAGCTGTATTTTGTTTTAATAAAATAGCTAAGCATAATGCTTTGTAAAAATTCCTCTCCAAAATTGTAGTTTCATCTAATTTATCTTTCCTCGACAAATTTCTCCAACTTTTTGAAAAGCGACTTTGTTGGTGGTACTATCTATTATTTCAGGAAAACAATATCTTTTAAGGCGAATAGAATTCAATAAGGCTTACCTACTTATTTGCATGGAAAAGAACAGCAATCCTAACATTGCTCCGAACGTATCTTGGCACAAACTCAAATGTGTAATCTTGTTTCTTAAGCCAATTTGGCACGGGAAAAGATCACAGTAGGGGAAACAAGCGAGCAACGTGCTAAATTAACTTGACTTGAAGGCAATAAAAATTCAACTTTGAACCAATAAAGGCAAAGGCCTTCAGGGAAACAAAAAAGATTGCGCTCGTGTGAAGTGATGACTTTTGACAACTTATGCCCCATTACTAAGATCTTGTCTTCCCTTACCATTCCTCATTGTCCACGTTTTTTCCCAGTAGCCTTACCCTAATCTTACCCAGTCTTTTCCCCGGTGAGTGTAAGGGAAATTAGTAATGGCATCTAATTCCCTCGACTAATCTTTCTTCTGTAAATTTAAACGCTTCGAAACTTTTCTTTTCCCTCTATGTTTGTTGGAGCAAATTTCTTCGGGGAATGCAGCATTTGAATAATTTGTTTCCCCTTTTTTCTGACGGGTTTTATGGAAATGTACTTCCTGTGGGAAATATTGGTCATGACGAAGAAAGAAAACCCAAAAACTGTTTGAATGGAAAGAATGGCAAAGAAAACATTCTTTGTACTGGCTGTATTGCCAGTGTACTCTGCGGCTTGAGTTCCTTTGTGCAGTTAACAAAACAAGAAGCCACGTCGAGTTATATTCTGGTTTTGAAGGCAGGAAATACGGAGATCTTTATTTAGCAAATCAAATTTGCTAAGAGGGGGGTATGGGTTTTCCAGCCTTTTTCAAATGTCGATTAAACATTACTTTGGACTGAATAAAACTAAATGTATCGTGTTTAATATGCTCAACATATTAAATAAATTAAAGTTATTTCAATAAATAAATTAATTAATTTTTCATTCATCACAATATACTATTTTTCCAAATAATTTATTACATAAAGGCTGGTCGAATACATTACTTTCAAATTTAAGCTGTATTTATTTATTCGATAAATATGATGTTTTTCAGTCGCAAATCATTGCTTAAATCATACCATTTTTTTTATCAAAGATGAAAAGAAAGATAAAATAACTTTTACATTACGAAGGCCCTGAAAATTGGTTTTCTATTATTCAATAATAGGATGTTAATATATTGAAAACATTTTCAAAATAAAACTTTTTCTTTAAAAGTAACATTTAAAAAAAAATAAAACATTAATTTACTTATAAGCGTTATATTTCCTCGCAAAAATATAAAGAATATCCAAATACTTCAGAAATGGTATCCATGGAAATATAAAGTACAACATAAATTTTCTTTTAAGTCCTCCTAATATTGACGAATGAAAACATATAAGTACATTGTTGCGATAGGAATATTAACTGGAAAGCATGCAAAATGTGTTATTGAGAGCATAAAGATTAAATATATTGCGTGTGCATAAATCATATCAAATATAAATGGAGAGTATCGTAAAATTTTTCTTTGTAGATAGAATATAGCTGTTACTTTTAAAAGACTGAAAAAACTTCCTCATATATTTCTTTTGCTTGTATTCCGAAGTATTTACAGCAGTTATATTGATTTAAATATCCCCAGAGTTCGAATCCAGTATTTTGGTGGTACAAGATACAAAACATTTAAGATTTACTTGCTGAATTTTTATTACTTATATCTGATTGTAGTTATTATAGTTTATTAAAGTTTACAATACATTTTAACAATATTTTAATGCAACGTATGCACTGAACGTGTTACTTCGTGACTAATACAATTTCTGAGTTTTTTTATATTTTTACTTTCTATTAAGTATCGCTCAAATTCATACATTATCTTTTAAAAAGTTTCTTACTAAGAATACTTTTTAGCTTTTCAGGATATTTTCTGTAATAAATGAGTATTAATGCTATCACTTTGACTTGGAACCTCTTAAAAATCTGCAATTCTACTTAAATGTTATAATCACTGTAGCCGAAACGTCACTATACCAAATTTATGACAGGCGTTGTTTCATTATAATCGTAGATTTGAGACTTAATTCAATAAAAGGTCCTATAGTGTAATTTGTCAGATGCACCATAAATTTGCTCAATCTCAAAGTCTTCACGTCGACTTAGTATACCAGGCTTAGCTTGGAGAGAAAAACTCCAAATCGAGAGTCGTCTTCGTCTCGCCATTTAAATCAAAATAACAGCTCCATCAATAATAGATATCGTATTTCTTCTATACTAACAATCAATCCATATAAATACTCGAATTAACTTAAAAAACAATATAACTAAAGGAAAATAAACTTTTTTTGGAAAATCTTATTTCGAGATATTAAATTTCCCCCTTATTTCGCAACGTAAAAAGTCTCCAAAGTTTCCAAACTAAAAAGAAATATTCACTCTGAATTGTTTTAAGAACTTTGATAGCCTTTTTGTGTCTGTTACTACCAGGAAACAATGAATCATAAGACAAGATGGAACGGAACGAAAAATAAATCAAATATTAACTGAAAAAATAACCTTTCTTGCACTACATTTATTTTCACCTTTCTTTCTACCTCACCTACCTATATCTTCTTCTGGACTTCGTATTTCTCTTAGAAGATCACAAACTTCACTGAAACTTGCAACCACACAAAAGTAAAACCTTTTTAGCGCTTCCTCTCCAGCAGTCTATCTCTTTCAAACTTTTTTTCCTGTGAACCGTTGCTTTTTTCCCCTCTCCGTCGTCTTTTTCCATCGTTTATCACTTCCAATAGCATTATAAGGAATTCTTGGACATTTTAAGGCATAGAAGGACCAACTAAACTTTCGGATGCAAAAAGATACTGGGAAAGGTTATGCTAAAGCACCGTATTTCCTCATGCTCAACAGAAATTGTTTATACTGCTACAGTTCAAGTATTTCCTATTTCTTTAAATCCATTTGAAATGAAAGAAAATCGTTTTTGAGAATCGGTAATATTGGTGGAAATTTGAGGGGTCCTAATTAAATAATTATGCTACGAGATACAAATAAACTTTAAAACGAAGTTTAATATACACCGTATTTATTCGAATCTAAACCGCACTTTTTTTCCAATGTCAATGCTACTGAAAATTGGGTGCGGCTTAGAAACGAAGGCGGAAAAGGAGCATGGGACTGATGGTTAGAACAATTACAAAATCATGAAATCATTTAAAAGTATTTAATTCTCATTATTATTTTCACTTATTTTCCTTTTAATTTTTTTAAGTTTCGCAAATAACCATTCGATAAACAATTTTATACAGTTTTTCATTTTCTCCACAAAAATGAGTTGAGAATTAGAGGTGCGACATAGAATTGATGGTGGCTTATATTCGAATAAATACGGTATATATATGTGTGTGTGCGCGCATATATATAATATATAAGTCTGTAACTGCTTTAGAAAATCTTATAGTTGCGCATTCTTAGACTATTGCGGCATTGGCCTATATATATATATATGTGTGTGTGTCAAGTTTGAAAAGATTAACTTTAAAATTAAGGGAGTAATAAATAAAAATAGAGCGAACTCTTTATCATCGCGTAAGGATTTGTGGGTAAGTAAGCCTATTTAAAGGTAGCTGGTGAACTCTTGGTCGAAGTATCGTCTATTGTTCGATAGTGTTGGCGCCAAAGGGCCGCCATGTTGGATATTTGATGATTCAAGCAGAATAAAGAAGCATTTTGTAGAGATGATGTCTCATCATTTAACCCGCAGGCGTGGGGCCTGTCATATATATATATATATATATATCCATAAAATCTGGCATATATATAACGCGCACTTCTAACACAAAAAATACGATTGAAATTTACGGTGCATGTTATACGTCGAGTATAAAGTGAGAGCTTTAAAAATAAGAAAAAAGTTGAACATAAAAAAAAGTTAAACTACTACAAATATAGAAATACTGTTTATTCAAAAGAAATGACAATCCTTATGAACTTAAAAGGTTGTAGTTCTAGAAGTATACTGTTTTTTTTTCTGTGCCTTGGAATAATACTTTGGATAAATGACTTCAAAACATAAGAGCAATGGATATGTACATTTCAGGTTTCTTCGTAAAAAAAATGGGTGCGCTTTATACGGCGAACATACCTAAAAATAAAAAATTGCATTATACGCCGGATGTTATGGTGTATAATGTATGATGATTTGACGGTGCAAAAAACCCTGCAATTCTGGTTCCTTAGGCCAGGAGTTTCCTATAGTACTAATGTGGCTAATACTTTTTACTATCTTGACTAGTTATCTTATGTTTATAACAAATTTTGTATATATATATATATATAAAGATTTTATTCAACTCTCTTACAATCAGCAAAACAACTTTTGAGTGTCTTAAATGCTTCGTTACAAAGCCTTTCTATATTACCAGATTGAAATGCTTCAATTGTTTATTTGATTCATTCCACAGCTTTCGCAATTTTCAAAAATAAGAAATTATGTATATATAACTTTCCTTATTTTAGAAAGAATTTTCAATTTCATTATATTTTTTATTTAAATATGTTTCACTCTTTACTGTAAAAGAAGAGAACAATTTTTTTGACTAGTTGCTGAGACGTAGTTTAACCCTACTAAAAACAGTTCTCAGCCTTTTATGCTTATCATATATATTGACATCCATGTTGAATTTTCTCTGTACCTTTATTCTGTTATGCTTATTAGGTTTCATTCTATATCATGGAATGTATTTTTTAAAATTATTTCTGACGTATTTTCGTAATTTTCAGAAAAGCTTCCTTACATAAATATATATATTCATCGCAACGGAAAAGAATAGATTTGATGTAAATAGTCTATCAAATAACGTTATCTATCTGCTTAAAATGAGGAGTAAATTTCTTGCGAATTTCGGGAATTTAAGTGGCTTTACTTATGTTACTTAACAAAATATTTTATACAAAAGTTGTATGTGTTTCCGTGGAACATTAACATTTAGTGAATATATTTTTAAAAGATTTTAGTAGGTGTAAAATTATTTATAATACACTAACTTTCAGATTTTTTAAATAAATATTTTGAAAAGTTCTTACTGATCTTAATTGCCTTACTTATTCACTGAGTTTTTAGTTATCTATGTATTCAGTACTTTATTCTTCTAAAAGGAGCTATAATCTAAATTGTTCAAAAATGTATGATTTGAGGAGTTATATTTCTAACAGAAGCGTCTTTGAAATAACCTCTTTTTTACATTAGTATAATTGATTCCTGGCAAATAAAATGCATTTTAATATTTTTTTCGTTATTTAAAAAAAAATTACAGGAATTTTTTAAATATTACAGAAAGAAAGAAAAGAAAGGTAAACACCAATGAACAACAGTTAAAACATCAAGAATATTTTTTTGAAAACAGTATTTTTTGACAAATAAATGCTAAAATAATTTATTCAATTATCCATATTTTAAGCACAAAAATAATGTTTCTCTATTTTATAAAAATGACTGCTGAACTTAAAATTTACTTAGCAATAGATATGTTAATGTCTTTTAAAAGTAAAAGAAATATATGCTCAATTAATTTAGACATGTTAATTGCTTTTATTGATGAATTCATTAGCGTCTGTTAATTATTTGAATTTAACTTTCTGTTCAAAACTGATTAATTACTCCTCCTTAATTGAGAGCGTGGAAGTGGTAAAAAATTGGACTATGAAAAATTACATTTTACTCGTTACTTTGATGTGTTTTAGAAATTATTCTTTTAAAAACAAACAAGATACAGTTACAAATTTAAATTTTGTTTCGAAATAGTACGAAAGTAATTAAGTCGAACCATATGCAAAGAAATCAGATGCTTGGGATTTCGTGTCGAAATGAGATTTCGTGATTACAAAATGAGGTTTTCTCTTATTACAATTACATTACATTGATAAATAAAAAAATTGACTATCATAACATTATAAATATTATCATATAATTCTGTTAGTAAAATTATACATACTTCAAGCATTAGGAAATTATGTTTTTTATTTTAGAAACAATACTTACCCAATGCATTTGATTCTGTATTTTGTATTGGAAATGATACTTTATCCCGCGCACTTCGTTCTGCATTTTTATCCCTATATTTTTAAATAATCACTTGACTTATTATTTTTGGTTAAACGATGCTATATTATTAAGTATTTTGGTGTACTACTTAATTTTTTTTAAAAAAAGAAAATTTCTTGGTTTGGAAACTGTTTATTATATATATATATAACACAGGAAGTTTAAATTGTGATCAATATTTTGATGATAGTATTATTGGATAAAAATATTGTTGCTGATGTTCTCTGAGGAATTTAATTAAATTATTGTAATTCTACTTTTTTGATATGTGTTTAAATTACAAATTGCATACGAAATAAAGTTTCATATTTTAATTTGTATGACTTCAATTTTATAGCATATTTTTGAACGTTTTATTGATGTCGTAATTCAGTTATTTCTAAAATGTATTTTATTCAATTTAAATACATAGAAAAAATTTATATTTCAACTTTTGAATCGAAAACATGCATCCAATATTAAAACACACACACACACGCACGCACTCTAGACTGATTTTGAGAATTGGTTATTTTACTGCGTAAACCATCTATCATTTCATGTTTAATTTTAAATTGATGATTTAAAACGATTATTCAATATTTAAATCTACTATTAAAACATTTGAAAAGTGAAAAATAAAAATAAGATCATGTAAATTATTTCCATAAAGTGCATATATTCTTACCTTTCTAAACTTTTCTATGTCTGTATTGTTACTTTTTCACAGATTTTATACACATATACTCTTATTATTCGATATATTTTATCAATTTTATAAACTACCTTGCTTCATATTAGATGCATTAATGTATAATAGATTTAACATAATATCAGGAAAAATAATTTAACTCTTTCATACAGTGACAATTTTTAGTGGGATTCCACCCTCTGAACCTTAAACTTTAGCAACGATAAACATTATGAAGTCTGATTATCGTTTTTATAGAGAATAAAACTGAGAGGACACCTCTAACGCTTCAGAAATTTCATACTCAATGCATTACCTTTAAGTGATCCCTAGAGGAGAAAAGGGTGTAAAATGTTTGACTTATTTTTTTTTTTAAAATAAACTTCCGTGCTTGGGGATTTTAGGTATAGCAGGAGTTTACTTTTAGTTAACGCAACTTGTTTATAATATCTCTCTGAAGCGTTGAAGAAAGAGATAGCAAACCAGTATTATGTCCAATTTATAGAAATTATGTATGAGTATTGATATTATATATATATGCATGTATCTATGTGTGAGTATATATTAAAATTACGTACACACATTTATATATATATAACATGTTAATATATAATTGAAAAACTATATTTTCTTAATTATATATATGTTGTATAATTGTTGTATAGAATGTTTCTTATACTGAGTATATTATTTTATTATAGGTAAGTTACCAAAGAATTTCATTGTTATTCTATGAATATAAATTTGATTACGCATCTTAAAGACAAGGTAAGTTAAGTACTTTTTTTTGTCTTATGTAGATTAAAATTTACAGGAAGAAGAAAAAGAAAGAAATAGCACAAAAATTTAATAGTGTATCATTCTGATATTATCACGTTCACGTCTATAGTTAAATTTACGAATCATAATTGGAAATCTAAGAATTAAATAAAAAAAGTTATTTGTTGGATTACAGAAGTAAAAAAAAAAACCAGTTAAATGCCGAATCGCAGTGCAATCATTACACCATTATTTAAAATGTTCTGTTATAAAAACAGCAATAAAAATATTTTTTCTTCAATTTAAAAGTCTAATATTAAGCAAAACAATTTATGTTGGAAAAATATTTATTTGCTGCTAAAGAAAATTTAAATAACAATTTTTATGTAATCAATGCTGTTGAATTTAAATATATCAGTGTCTAATACTATAAAAAAATTTTGACGCAACATTATTTATGCAATTTCTCTCTTATTTAAGAGAGAAATATATATAACATTCATTTTAAGAGAAAACACTTTTCTAAGACAAAAACAATTATGTAAACTTTAATAGCCTCTTTAATTTTTAAAGTATATATTTGACTCTAATTAATAATTAACTTATTAATACTAGGTAATTTTGAGAACACATTAACAATTTTACTAAGATAATTTTTAGGAATCTTCAGATATCTATTTTCTTTAAATGCAGTACATCCTTTATTAAATTTGTGAGCTTTTTTTAGTGAACAAAAAACATGGCAAGTGCTATATGATTTTCTGAATTCTGAAACTAATTCAAAATGAAATGAATAACCTAAGTGATGTAATATTGCATTCATTTTGAAAAAAACATGTGCACATGCATGCATTTAAATAAAGTATAAACATATATATGTACCAGCATTAAATATTCAATATTTACAAGGATTTTTAAAAATACTAATGTAAATCCTTTCACAAGAAAAATCTAAAAGTAGTAGATGAAACAAGTTTGGTGAAATTAACGAAGTTTCAATGAAATTAATCATATCGTTCTTAATTTTACTAAACAAAAAAAAAAATGGAAACAATGAAGATAATATTTTATTAAATGTGGTACTTATATATATATGTATATGTATATATGTATATATATGTATATGTATATATATATGTATATATATATGTATATATATATATATATAACTATAGTAGTAGTATAAAACTCATAACTAAATATAATAACTCAACTGAAAGCAACAGGCATCCTGACGTAAATATCCCTAAAGCAATCGAGGTTATGCAAAATATGCAAATATTTACAACAAATTTACAAATAGGTACTTGGTGAAATATAAAAAAAAATTACCTTTACACTAATCAGAGGCTCGAGGAACATGCTCTGCTTATCGAATTTTGATGAAATGTGGAATATATGTTACATGAACCATGGGGAAAAGATTTCTGCAATAAAAAAATAAGTACAAATTTTGAACATCATGTGGCTTTTACCGAAAATCCCTTATTCAAATCCGTAAAATCTCTATATAAACTTACAGTCATAACCAGAAAATCATTCAGCGTGTATTTGTCATCGTTGATTATGCCCTTACTCAAAAAAAATCGAGCTTTACTGGTAAAACTGGTTTATTAAAACGGCAGCAACCACTTAGTTGCTCAGCGTGAATATCGTCGTTTAAAGGCTGTGCGAAAATGCCCCATATCGAGGATTGGTTTGAGGAAGATCATGACATTTGCAGAGACTCGGGATTTGGGTGTGCTGCCCGAAAAAGGACGAAAACCGGTTGAGACTGAAGTTTTCAATGAAGTCGCTACTGCTGTGGTTGAAGAGCATCCAGTTCCATCTTTCTTCAACAAGTGGTCTACCAGTGCCACGCGAGTTGAGGTTTCGTGGTTGACAGTTTGAAAAATTCTACGATACATTTTAAAATGGTATCCATATAAGATCCACGTGATGCAAACGCTGAATTCACGCCTTGAATTTCCTTGGCGACTTTTGGCGATAATGGAAATTGATGACGCCGTGGCCTAGGAAAATGCTATGGTCAAATGAGGCACAGTTTTATTTAGATGGAGCTTTTGAATAGTCGAAATTGCCGCATATGGGGTACTTCACTTCCTAATGTCCTGCATCAACAACCTTTGCATTCTCATTAAGTGACTGCTTAGTGTGGATTTACTGCTGAGATTATCCTCGGGTCTTCTTTCTTTGAAACTCTTATTCCATAACGTCCTAAATGATTCTTTGTCACGAGTGCATGGTACAGTGAACTGCGTCAACAACATGTCATTCCTGCTTTTCAGGAATGATAATGATTCCAAACCAATGTCTTTATACAATATGGAGCAACTCCTCACATTGGGCGCCAAGTCAAAGCATTGCTTAGTGCTAACTTTGGTGATAATAGTGTAAAATCAAGACATTTTCCGGATGCACAGCCCTCACCTGAATTAAATCTCTGTGATTTCAGGTTGTGGGGATTTCTAAAAAACCGTGTTTAAAGAGGAAACATTAGAATCTTATTTTATTTGAAAACTAACATTGTACGCCATGTCGCTGAAATCCTTTGTGAGTTGCTTCGCGCTATAATTGAAAATGCAATAATGCGCTTTCAACATATTATTAATGTCAATAGAGCACACATATTGAGCATATTCCGTAACTGAATAAATTTTAACAATTTTAACATATTTTTTGCCCTTCTTTGGAAACCACATTTCCTCCTAGTGGTCAAAATTTGAACTAATTTTTATTGCAGAAACCTTTTTCCCATGGTCCATATAGCATATATTCCAAGTCTCACCAAATTCCGAGAAGCAAAACGGGTTCTACAGCTGCTCAATAGTGTAACTTTAATTAAAACCATCTGAAGCAAATGTAACAAAATAATCATAGACTAGCAGGTATGCATCTTAGGTAAATATTTATAACCAATTGTTTGTTTATATCGCGGTTTAACATACTTCACTTGTAATATTTTTAGGGGGGAGGATACAATTTTTGTTAATTAGCTGACATATGCAATTAATATACATCTCATTATTGATATTAAATATAATTTTTTCAAAATAGGAATACCCTTTACTTCAATCATTTTCAAAAGTATTTCAAGAAATGTTTGAAACTACACTTTTCTAAAAAAGGAACAACGTTAAGTATAAAACACAAAATCTCCCATCACTACACGAAAAAAAATCAATCAAATCATTATCTTCCTCACTTTCAAAATCGCCCTCTTGGAGTTCTTGATGGATTTGAGCTTCAGACATCGTGACAATAAGAGGATAACCTTCAGCCTTATCTAATGATCACAGAAATCTGATGTGAACGAGCCAAAAATGCAAGACAAATAAAAGAGAACGGATTTCCTATCGTAATGTAAAAAAAGAGGGAAAACCTTAAGAAGCAGACAAGAGAAAACCTAGTGAAAAAAATAATAATACAAGACGATATTTAGCCAGTAATCAGGATGTTGTCTTACCCACTGCAACGAGTGATTCGCTCCACTTCAACGTCGCGTTAAGAGCTATGGACTTAACGGCGCGGTATAGGATTACTGGTCGCCTTTATTGTGAGCATTTAGAAGTGATCTAGTTTGGACGATAAATTGGAATTTTTCCTGATTGTTTTTTTTTATCAAAGTGAAGGGGCACGGGGGAAATCAAGATAAGAATTGGTCCCACTTTATGTATTTAGTGTTGCGGAAATTATATTACTTTGATGTTGTTTTGATTTCCGAAGGTGACTCAGGCACGATCTCAATTTTAAAAAAAGGTAGTAGGGTATTCAATGAAGTGGTTTCCTCAGTAAGGAAGGAATACTTCATTGATATTATCGATAAGGGATTTGTTATCTTCAGAAAACAATTTTGGATGTTCAAGTGTAGCACAGAATTATACAAAAATATACATTTTAAATACAAAAAGGATTTTTACATTAAACTCGGATGTATTTCACATAGTTCCTAAAAATAGAGATTTGAGTTTAGTACTACAAATGTGTTTCTAAAATAAGCTTAAATAAGTCATTTATAAATATATCTCGCATGTTTGAATGGTCACGGTAGCCTAGTGGTCAAGGTCAAGAACTGGTGGCTGCCATATCATGAGTTCGAACCTAGTACCGCTAAAAACCCGACATGATGAGGACGCTGATGTTGTTAAATATGTCTAGACTCAAAACGCTCTCCCAGTAATATGGAAGTTAGGAGATGGGGTTCCAGCTCAAGTGTTGTCCTTGTCATTTGACCAGGGTTCAAAATTAAGAGATCCGTAGCCAATAGTCATCGTGCAGTTTGGAGCGCAACATTAATATAACTCTCACTCCCTCACATTTTAGGAACTAAAAATGAAATAGAAAAATTTTCTGAACCATGGCTGTTCAAATGATTTATTTAAATTAAATTTCCTCTATTTTGGAAGCACATTTACAAGTTTTGTATATATATAATATTTTATAAAACATGCTTCTTTTGATTTTCACATTATTAATTCATAAACAACCTATTTAAGCAATTCATTCATATTATTTCTTAAAGTTCCACCTTAGTCAAGTACACAGGCTAAAAAAAAAAAAAAATTTAATGTTAGCATATATATTGTATATGTAAAAGATTGTTTCAAGTAACATATAATTAACCATACTTTTATGAAGATATTAATTTCATTAATTTAAATGGATTTCTACATAAGCATGCATTAAAAATAGATAATATTTGCACATTAAAAAAACAGCATATATCAGTGGTAACAAGTTTTTCCTTGTTCTACAGGGAATTATTCTGTCTAGTTTTATAAAAATGAATGTAAAAAAGACATTCAGTGTATAAAGCCATTTTTTCAACACATTATTAATTGAAAGAACATAAAAAATAACCAATTCACTAGCAATCATTGTCCCCCTGTACACTGACAAATGCCTCCCTTTGAGTTCCAATAAATGTTATCAAGAGTTAAATCCTACCGTAACCTAATTGTGTGGTACCCTGTCAAAACAAGATGATACCTGATTCGCTCTCTAAACACTCGAACTCAATGACTACTTTCAAATGAAAGAAAGCTACTTTATATCAAACTAAGCAAGGTGTGCTACTTTTCTCTTGTTATTTGGTTGTGCTTTTTAATAGACTGCAGATATTGCAATTATCTTTATTGTATTCTATACTTAATCAAATTACCTTTCTAATGATATGCAACTTAATGGTAATACTCTACAACATAATATAGATATGAGACCTCGAATATCAAAAATAGATTTTTTTTTCCGAAAGATTTCCATAATTTTGCCCACTACTATATTTCTTCTTAAAATGCATAACCCTCAGAATAAATACAGTTTCGTAAAATGCAAACGAGTTATCAATTTCTCAACGCATTTCTCATTTTCAGCTAAATATTTTAGAGTTCTTTACCGTAATCACAATATTTTTCTCAAAAAAAAACATCTTTTTACTAGCAAAAATAGCATTTTCTTTTTTATAATTTATTTTAGTTTACCATTTTCTGAAACACATGACAGTTACGTGTATTAACACTTGTTATAATTGTTTCGTTTCATTCATACAAGTTTATAAGACTAGTAATGTTAATTGTAGTGTTATCGATTGGTTCTGAATACGTATTACTTTTTTGAATATGCCTGTCACATGTATGCCTTGCTAAACTAGATACTGCTCTTCAAACTGAATGTCTTGCTATTGAAACAGAATTTTGTTCTCCTCTAATTCAAAAAAGTCATGTCCTTCACTCTCAAATAAAATATTTTCATTACTCTAGTCATATCGCGTCACGTATTTATAATTGATTAGACAGGAAAGTGCATTCAGTTAATGTTAAACAGTTGCTCTATAAGTGCATTATCCCTTACATGCCTTTTAAAACGTCTTTCTTAATTATAATCAAAGTAATTCTTATGAAAATCTCTTTTGGAAATAAATCAACAACCTCTTGAAACATTATTGCAGGACTGGAAGTCTAACATGATGTATTTACAAGTAACTTGTTAAAAAGTATGCGAACTATGATACACAAATAAACACGAATTGCTACGTTAGTGAAGGCACGAGAAAGTTCACACAGACTGTGAGGTTTGAGGAATAGTATTTTTCGTACTATCATTACAAAAGCTGGATGTCTGATAGAATATTATTAGATACAAATTCATAAAACTCGATTATAATATGTACATAACTCGAATGCTCTTTAGATTATTAAATAATGATATTTTTATTATTTTTTTTTTAAAAAAAGTTATATTTTCTAAAATAAAATAGCACATTGAAAAAATTAAATATAATTAATCAGACTTTTAAATATTTTTAATTAAGTTAAAAGAATCTTAAGTAAAAATAATCAAATTAATTATTTTTCTTTTTAAAAAAAAGAATTTCTGTATCACGATTTATTTAAATAAAATATAAAACTTTCTAAACTAATAAATAAATTTTTCACCACTGATATTTTAAAAAGTTTTTAATATTTTACTGTGTTTAGTACATTGTATTACAAATTATGAAAGAGTTACCTTATTTCCTATTGACATTATATTAATAAAATTCATTACATAAAGAAAATATTTCATTAATTAAGAGATTTAATATTTCATAATTTTTCTTATAATATTTTAGGATAGGAATTTATATAAAGATAGATAATCATATAATGTAAGTTAAAAAAAACAAATTGAATTTAATATATTTAAGACTTAATATATATATACGCATATAATACGTCGTTATATATATATACTATTGTATCATTGGACTATTTGTAAAAAAATATTTTATGATGTATATCATATATTAAAAAGCAAAAGATATTCGACTTGCTGTGTAGAAAAAGATTTTTGCATAAAAGACCATTTGAATGATGTTTTTCTCTTTGAAGATATTTTCATATTAAATATCTTCAAAGAGAAAAACATTCATTTCTTTATTTATTACCTTATTTGGACTCATCATTTTCTGAAATTTTTACATATACATGAATGATTTTCCAATATCCGAATATGAAAGGAAATGATGTCAATCAACTTGACTTTTATTTCCAAGTAAAAAGATCAAAGGAAATAAATATTATTTTGGAATATGTAGCTTGCTATATCATATTTTTTATGAAACTGTTTTCATTCCTCTCAAATTAAAAAGTAAGATACATATTGAGTGGGAGGAAATATTTAAAAGTTGAGTGTGATGAAATATATATATGACACTTTATCCTGCTGCCTTAAGCTCATTTGGTTGGAAGTATTGCACTCATATATGTACATTTTGGGCTTTTGATACATTGTTTATATTTGATGGTGTTTTTTTCCATAAAACTGTGTATCTTATTCCAAAGTAAGTTTCATACGCGTGCAACACTTTACATTGATTTCATCGAGATTTTTTTTCAGTTTAATATCGTAGAAATTCAATACGTTTCCTTGTTGACGTAAAACACATTTTCAACCTGAGTACTCATACGTATTATTGGTAAAAACCATTTTAAAAAGGGTGATATGATTTGTAGATAGCATGAAAGAAAAATAAGGAAATGGAAACTTGCAACATTTTTCTTCAAACACTTTTAAACACATTTTTTAAAATAAATATTTACTTCTAGATTTCAAAGATGCATTTAAAATGAAATTCGACTATTTACATGCCTCAATTGTATATACAACTAAAAAGGAAACATTATATTCAGAATGGTATCAGAGTTTAACAACAAATACTAAAATAATACAAAATTTAAGAAGAAACGAAAAGAGGCTACTATGAAAATCAAATATATATTTATGAAAAATCACAGATTACATATATATAAAGACAAAATTCTCTACAAGAGAGAGATGAATAAACACTAATCAAAAGTAAAACTGAAACAGAACCAGACAATATATTTTGGAAAGGATACATGAGAAAATAAAAATAATATATAAAAATATGAATGCTATTGTATTATAAACATTGCTGACTTAGGACAGCTTATATATAAAATAATTTATATAAAAGTGGGTTTGAACTTTTTTTGTGGCCAGCCAACCTTCCCCCGTTCTGTTAAAAATACTGAGCAAAACCCTTGGAAATAATGGATAGAATATCTAAACATTACAAAAAAATGTAACTTACCAAAAATTGGATTCAAAAATGCAGAGCCCATATATATATATTTATATAAGGGGGTTGAAAAAAAGATGATACAATTTAAATTGATTATTAAAATTTTGAAATTTAATTTGGATTATTAATATATATATATATATATATTAATTACACATTTGATAATTAGTGCTAAATTAAAAAGCAAACGAAAGTCATCATGAATATCAATGTTCTGCTAATTCAAGGACAAAAAGCACTTAAATCTAATATTGGGTAATTATAGATCACTGTGCTTATGGCGTAGGAATAGCTTTATTTTTTATTCTGCAATTTTATAAATAAATATTTTATCATATTATGACGAAAAAAACCCATCATAGGCTTCAGATATACGCGAAGGAAATGCTTTTAAATACAAGTAAAATCAATTTTTTAGAAGTAACAACTTTTTCCTCATATATTTCTTACGAACTCTCAAAAGAAGAAGTTGAAGAAATATCCAACTAACAGCTAAGTGTGTGTTAAGACATTTTTACAAATTTTCCTGAATAAATTGTAGATTCCATACAGCTATAAATATTTCAATTTCACTTTTTCAGTGAAATAAAAATGTATCACAAGAAAGAGTTAAAATCTAAACTTTTTCCTGATGAATAATTATTCTCTTCTCTTAAGTTCCTAATCAATGGAAAAAAATACAAAAAATGTAGCAATTGTTTAACATAAAAAGAATTTCCTGAAATGGCAGTTTATCATGCAATAAGGAATTTTTTTCATAAATTTAGAACTAAAATCGATACTAAAAAAAATTAATAGATTCTTCGAGGGAAAAAAATGTTCCAATAATTTTCAGTGATTTTCAAGCAAATATAAAACTATTAAGGAGGGTGGATGAGTTATTAGTTTTCTTTTTCCTTCTATTATATGAATGATATCTTTCAAATAACTCCCTGAGTGGTACATTATTTCTTCAGTTATACGTGCATGTCATTAAAATATTACTCTACAGCGTTTGCGCAACTGTTAAAATTTATTGCGCAATTCAGAGTTTTAACTTAAGAATTCAATGTTATAGCCCCCTAGTGAATAATAATGTTCCTTGTAAGGCACCGATTGGTATAGAACCAGGCTGCGTGTTAAATGTTTGTGGAATATTTATAGCTAAAAGGTGGAAATTCTGGGTATATAGATTATCGAAAATATTCTAATCCCTTGAAAAACGTGACAAAATTTTCATCATCTACTTTCAACTAATAAATCGAACTATTTTCCTGGTCCCATATATGATATACTGCCATAAACTCGGCATTGGTTCTATTGCAGTTTTACAGTAGGCTGATGTATCGAGTTTTTATGAAAGTGCTTTTATCTACGGAATAAACGCTTGGCAGTAAAAACTGTCAAAAATTTATATATCTATATGTATAGATATATGGGTGTGTAGTACTTTTTTTTTGAGTAATCTTCTGTTGCCCTTCGCAAGTGTTATTTCCTTTGCAGTTGAAAAAAGAGGAAGAGAAAGTGGGAAAAATTCTATTTTTATGAGCCTACATAAAGTAACGCCCAATCATGCAACTTGACTTTGAATTATTTTCACGAGTAAAAGGGAGTCTTTTCAAACAAAATTTCGAAAGGCGCTATCGATTATTCACCGTAAATAATACTTTTGATATATATTTCTACAAACAGGGTTTTATCAATTCAGTTTGGTGAGGAAGTTAAGGAAAATGCTTACTTCGATTCAATACTAAAGCTTTTATAAAGATTTATGGCTTTGCATGTTGTTCTGCAAAAGCAGTTGAGCTTTGTTTATAATGTTATAACCATAATATATTTTAATTAAATGTAATGATGACTTAAATACTCCAAAATTACTTAAATTAAATTTTTTCAAAGTATTTATTTTTAAAAATTGTGATAGGATTTTCTTTTGTTTTTTATTCATTTATATAACTTTTAGAATGTGTGTGGTAACAATACATTATTTCCTCTAGGTTTTCAAAAAGACAAATAGTTACACTTTAAAAAAATTATTAATTAAAAAATATTATCTTATAAAACTTAAAAAGAAAAATGGAGCGTGAATGGAAACGCTGTCATATTTCAGGCACAAATAATAAAACAGATTCATTCCCTTTTGCATACAATCATGGTGTTTTAAAATTTTAAAAATATTTAAAAAATTATCCAATCATAATTTTACATAGACAGTAAATGCTTATTTTAAATGCGTGTTTGAGTGTGTACGTTCCATTTTTTCCTCATTAAGTTTATTTATTTGAATGTTTAAATTTTAAATTAATTTGAGTAAAACGTATCTAATTACTATATTGCTTATGTTACAAAATTACAAAAATGTTATGCCAGGAATTCTTAACAATGTTTCTAATATGCATATCCACTTAGATCTCATTTAAATTGTATAGTTACCTATTATTTATTAGAATTATGCTATAAGTCAAGGTGTAAGTAATTTATATTGTTGTGAAAATGAAGCGTTTCAGGTTAAAGTTATGTTTGAATATAAGGAAATAAATTTGATTTTAGTATTGACTCACGTCCATTTGTAATTAATCTTAAATAATTTTAAAAATCTTGTAATTCATTAATACATAGCCAAAAAACAAGCCTTTTTACGTAATCAGAAAAACAAATTATAATACGATTGAATATGCTTTCTATCTTATTAAATTGCAATACAATATACATCTTATGACCACGTGGCCATCTATTTAACGTAAAATGAGGTTGAAATAAAAGAGTAAAAAGAATACAGTGTTGAATTTTGATTTTTAATCCAAGATTTTTCTTAAATAAATTTTAAAAATATGATTCTGGAATATCTTGAATGTTGAACGCTGTGTGTTTAAAACTACATTGAAAATGATAGCCGCTTTAAACTAAGTTTTATTTTTACCTTTCTTTAAGTTAAATACTTAGTATGATTCACTCAATGGAAATGAAAGGTTTTCAAATTTGATAAAACATAAAAATAATTTTTAAAGATTAATGATATTCGTAAGAAATTCTTCGAATTTGTTTATTATCCCACCAGATTTTCTGGAAAGAAAATCAGCAAGTTATTTGCTTAAGCTACAAATATAAATTGTTTATTTCATAGAAACATTCTAACATTTTATTAATTTAAGTTATCCAAATTATAATTTTTGTAACATTTATATTTTGATGCAATTTTAGAGAAATACCAATTTCGCACCGGTTTTGAAAAGCTCCAATATGTTAACCGTAAATAAGTATTTTGGAACAGTAATTTGAGTATATTAGTTTTATATGTATAAATAAGTGTATCAGCATAGCTTAGAACGATTGCTGATTTTCAAATATCCCCTTTGCAAATAAAATTAATTAGATTTCTTCACACATAATCCAATATGATATTAATCTAAGTATTTTTACCAAAAAAATAATCATAAAGTACGAAAAATATTCTTATAGAAGAAAAAGGAAGTAAAGAAGGTATAAATCCAAGAACAAGTAATTCTAGAACACAGGTATTCGTCACGTGCAGATCTGTAATTATTAATAGCGTGCTCACGTAAAATAGAAAAAAAAATCATGATAGGAAAAAAATATCGATTTCTGCATCTTTCTTAAGTATTTTAGTGCTTTAAGCATTTTAATATCGACTTTCCTTAGTGTTTAAACTAGAGGCGACGGCAAGTCTATTTAAATAATGAAGTAAATTATCTGTGTAAAACACTGATATCAGGATAGATTATCACGTAATCAAATTTCTTTGTCGCCTTTTCTCAAAGTTTTTCCATTACCAAGGCGATTTGCATATGTGTGAAACAGGACTCTAGCGTTCGCGTTTTAAGGCCAAGGGAGTTACTTTCAAGACCCCTCCATAGAACTCCGCCCCTCCTCATATCGATTATTTGCGGAGGTTAAGAAGAGGCGAAGCGGATCCATTCTGGATTATTGATACTCTGGCCCCTTGGAGATTAAACAAAGATAAGGTTATGGATTTGCTTTTTTTCCCCTCCACTTTCTTACTCTTTCATTTTCTTTCTCCTTAAGCATTTTTCGACCCTTGTTTATTATTATACATTTTTTTGCTTAAACGTATGATTTTTATTAAATATTTAAGGTTTACGAGTTAGGTTTGAAAGAAATGGATATAGTAATAAATAAAAATAAATGAGCTAAGTATTTTTCAATAAAGTCTGTGTTTTATTCAAGGCATTTATAATTAGTAAAAAGTAAGGCATTTTTTTGTTGTTTATTGTTAATTGAAACAAAAAGCTGTCATTTTTATTAAGGTAAGCTTTATCTGACATGTTAGAGGGTTTTTTGTTTTTATTAGAACTAACTTGAGCTAATTAATAATTTTACCAATAAGATTTTTTTATCATATAGAAACTTAAATATAAATTTATAACTACTTTGAAAAACCTTATTATTATGGAAAGTTTTTTTTTTTAAATCTCACATCTGTTGAATTATGAGCAAATTTGAAGTATGATAAAATACCAACCAATGTAGCTCCGTACCTTATATGAGCAGTATATATTTTTCAGTATAAGTAACTGAATGTAAAGCCTACTTCAAATTGAATAATAACAGTTGTGTGCTATATTTTTATGTATACGTGTTGAATATTACCACATGAATTCAAAACCTATAACATGTAAGCAATGCAAAAATTCCTTAAACTCACATTTAAAATTTAAAAAAAAAACACGAAGTGCAAAATTTGTCTTATATAATTAATTTTCCCTCAGTTATATATTTAATCAGTATTCCATTAATGTATTCAATTTTCAAATTTAAGTAAACAAATGAATAAGTATTTTACTTTTTAAGCCCTCATGCTGTTATTTTCCTCCTAAAATACATTAACAACAAACAAAATTTTAAACAAAAATACATGTTGCGATTACTTTTCAAGCACATGTTTACACATATTGCGTGTTATACTATTTTTAAAAAATCTATAATTTGTACGGCTGTACAAGAATACAAGATTTTTTTTAAAAAATAAAAACTCTTGCAACTTTTAATAATTTCAATTAACAATTATCAATTACTTAACGTAATCTTTAACAGCTCTCTCTCTCTCTCTAATACTCTCTTTATTTATATTCATATTTTGTCAGCAAACAGAGCAATAATACATGAGATATCTTATATTTTTACTTTAAAAAATTATATATAAACTTTCAACTTGCTATGTATTTGTAGCACTACAAACATTTTTACAGTCTAGCAGCTTTCAAATGTGAATAATGTACTTTAAGTGAGGTATTCTAAGTACAATAATCAAGAAAATAAAAAAGTCCATGGTTTATGGAAGACATTAGCTTTATATGCGAGTATTTTTTTCCAGTTCTGCCAAAGTAATGCATATTTTAGTCTTCTGCATGCATAATATGCTTTCTATGAATAGAACGATTACACACACATATACACACATATATATGAATGGCATGTCTAGTATCTTCAACATATGCATATTGTTCTGATGGAATGATCATGTCACGCGCCGAGTGTTCTAATGGACACAGATGTACCGCTATCATTAAATGAAGGCATCATCCATAACCCATTAATGGGCGCGGTAGGTTTAACTTGGCAAGACAATTCATTTCGGGGCGACAGTATTCCAGTGGCTGCCGTCTCTGCGCTGTCATAGACCAGTTAAAGGACAATCACAAACTTAGTTCTCTCTAAGCTTAGTTGAGATAACAGCGTCAAAGTTTTGTTCTAGAAGCAGTGAACGATTTAAATTAAAATCTAAATTTTGACTTCCGGCTCAAAACGAGGAAGTCACGGATGTTATAAGAGAGATCTGGGAATGTTTTGAGAAGGCTTGAGCACTGAAATATAAAGAATATATTGAACGTACACATGTACACGTAGGAAATTATTTATTTTGATGAGAAATACGATATTTATAATAAACAAAGACTTTTGAATTGAAGTTGTTTTGAAAATAGTAACATTTTTACTAATAAAATGACATTATGTCAAAAAACATCATATGACTGATTTTATTAATTGTTTTTATTTGCCATTGATGTGCTACATAATTTTATTTCTAAAATTGTTAAATTTATAATTTTGTTTTGCGAAGTGGTAAATAAAAACAATTTCTGTAAAATATGAAATTGGGAATATTAAATGACCATTTACATATTTTAAGCACCTAAAATTGAGTTAAATGTGGGATTTAATAAGGAAACTTTATGTGGATATTTTATACTCTGGAAAAATAAATAAAACTCATATCGAAAGATTTGATTGTAGTTTCTACGTAAAATAATAAAAAAGCATATTTTTTTCATTTTCTAGATTCATTAAATATTTGCTATTTGTTATATAGAGTCTTGAAAGTACAATTATATATTTAACTCTGAAAGACAACTTGAAAAGTAAATGAAATAGAACTAATAATGTTAAATAGCCACACACGTTTGTTAGGAAAACCCTTGGATGAAGAAATATAACGCAAAATAATTCTGTCTGTTTTGTACAATAAAAGTCTACTTGAAGATTTTGAAAGTAAGATTTACATTAAAAATACAGAACTGTAGAATTTACAATATAAAATAATTATGCATATAAAATACAAAAGTTCAAAAAAGGGAAAGAGAAAACTATTTTGAAAGGGGCAAAAAATAAATGAAAGATTATTGTCTCAAAATATTGATCTATAAAGAAGTAACGTGTAATTATATATTAAGATTTTCTAAGCTACAATTCCTATATTCCTTAAAATAATCAAGAAAACATGTTAGTTCCTTTTTTTAAAAATACTAAAGCCTATATTTATATAATTCATACCAAGTCAAATCTTAAAATACGTTGTGTCTCACAGACAACTATCTGGTTTCAGTTTAAAAAAAGCTTAGGAAACTAGAATAGTGCTAAGAGGAATAACTTTTAATGTTTATATTTATTCTTAAACTTATTGGAGCAAGACACAATTCAGATCTTCTAAATATAAATCCTAGATTTTGATATCCCTCTCTAATGATTTCTATTTATTGTACGCGAGTAATACTCAATTTCGTTTTCCTCTAATATAGATTCTATATTTATATATATAGCAACTAATAAGATTTCTATTTATTATACTCGAGTAAAACTCATTTTAGTTTTCTTATATAAATACAGATTCTATATTTATATATATCTCCCTAATGGTGTCTATTTATTGTTAATTAGTAACAATAAATAGACATCATTAATAAATAGATTTCACAGTTTATTAGATAATGTTCTAAAATAGTCTTATCATTTGCTGTTACACATTTAACATTTCTTATCCTAAATTTGAAACATATTATTTAATGAGAATAATTTCAGTCCAGTAAAAGAAGGAAAATTGAATGAAAACTCAGTTAAACTTCACTTAAAATTAATTGAGTACTTATAAGTTATTAGCTAGTCGTTTCTAAAAATTTCAACAGAGGGATATGAAAAACAAAAAAGTATTTTAAATAGAAAAAAATATTTAAAATTAACGATGATTATAAAGGAAATAACTATAGTACATCGATGTCTCTTGATTTTAAAATGAAGTTCTTTGTTAATATGCACAAAAAGTAATATCCTGTCAAAAAATTACTTTGAATCATTTCATAATTACAAGATAAAAACTTTAAAAAAAACATTAGGTATTTACAAGAAAAAAATGAAATATAACAGATGTTGAGAAATAATTATGTATAGAAAATATTCTGCATATTTGAGTAACTTTTTGCTATATGAATATGGCGTCTCTGAGAATAAATTCTTCGATGTCATTTTCCCGCTTAAAAAGAAATTTCCCGATAATCTTCAAAAATGTGCTCATTTTTCCTCCAGATAATCGAGTGCTTAAAAATAAAATAAAACCAATCATATTTTATAATGGAGTCCTCTAAAATGAGTCTTCCTTATTTAAGCTTCAGAGAGGAAAACTAATTAACTCATTAAAATAGGCTCTTTGCACCCGTTTTCTTTCAATTGATGCAACAAGAAAATTCATAATCTTTCTTCGCTTATTAACTTGCTCAATTTCAGCGTATTAATTGGATACTAAAAGGATCGTAGAATAATTCAATACAAAGCAAAAATGGCTACTGTTGTAAGTTTGTGGACACAGAGAGTATGCTTCACTGTGAAGTGTAATTTCATTAAGATACTTAATGTAGTAAGTGAATTGAACGTGTATTGATGTTTACAAAAGCAAATTATTTTTCAATTGTTAAATATTAAGTATTAATTATTTACGATATATTTTTCTCTCAAAAAAGACTAAAATAGCGTATTTGTTTTAACGATCTACTAAATAACTCTTGTTTTTAAATATTTATTTTTAAAAAGATGATCCTAATGCTTGAAAAGCAAATAGGTATTGAATGAATAGAAAGTTAGATAAAATGCATTAATTTCAGGATAATAGGGCAATGCATTTAAATGTATTAATACCCTTTGAAAGAAATGTTACATAGATATAAATTGTTTCAATATGTATATTTAATTACTTTAATACAAGAGTTAATTTGATCTTAAAAGTCATTCAAACAATTCATAAAACATACAATACACAATCACAAGACAAAGGTTGTGGTATCATTTACTTTTACAAACTGTATTTATTTTAAAATGACTTAATAATTTAATAAAATTCAAATTTAACAGTCGCTTTTTCGATTAAAATATTTAAAGTTATCAATAAAAAGTCCTACTCTTAAACGTTATATATTTTTTTATTTAAATATAGAGTGCTCATATAACAAATTTCTTAATTACAACACTAATCATATTTAATATTTTTAGAGATTCTATAGATATAGATTTCGTTTAAAACTATCCTGAATTAAGGCTTTTTAAAAAAAATTTAGATAAAAACTTGATTTATCTTTTCATGAAAATCTGGTAATGTATAAATGTTTTGTGTGAAACAAATAAAAATAGATAAATGAATTATAATCATGTAAATGAATAATATTTTAATATAATAAATATATGTATAAAGAAATCTTTTGAGTTGTTGAAAGAATAGTGAGCGTGGTTCCTCTCAGAAAAGTAGCCGTTTCAAACGATATGAAAATGTATTATTCATGATATACGTTTCATTAAAAAAGAAAAAAAATCTCGACTACATCATTGTACAGGCAATGTCATCATCCATATATATTCTTAAAATAGAAACTCCCTTTTTTCCCCTTTAAAACTAGTTCTGTCAAACAAAAATGTCAAAGATACGAAGAATCTGTTTATAATAGAGAAAGGAAATGGATATTGTATTATTTATAATGCATTTTTGTTGTGGTAAAAAATATAAAACTTTTACGTAGTTCCAGGTTGGGCAGAATATTGAAAAAAGGAGCTTTATAGAATTTTCTTTTCATCGACTCGTATACAATGCATCATGATAACTTAATAAGAAATATTTAAGTATATAGAAAACTTTATTTAGTTCAAGATTTCATCTATTCCGAATAACAAAAAAAATATTTCAATAACTCTGAGCTCAGTAGCACAGCTTCAGTAATGAATTTTTTTGGAGATACAAAAATTATAAGTTTTGAGGAGCTTGTACATTTAGCGACTGAATTATAAAAATAATGACAAAATTTATTTAAAAAAAATTAATTGCCTATATTTTGGATAAAATTAGTTTCGGAATTGTAGAAAAATAAATTTAATTCTAAAATCACTTCAAATTAGCCAAATATACTATAGTTTTTTTAAGAAAAACACCCAGCTCTCTCCTTCAAAATTGTTTTTAGAAATGAGTTTTAAGGCTTAAAGATAAAATAAGGCTTAGAAAATTTCTTTCTTTTAAAATAAAGTATTTCTTTCTTGCCATTTAACAAATTTATTAACTTATAAATCTATGTTATATTAGCAAGCAGAAGATCGTTAAAAATATTTAGGTACTTCTGAAACGCTCGACCAAAAACAGATTCAAAAATTAATTTTTTACTGTGAGTATTACTTCCATACTTTTTTGAACATATCGTATAACTTCATTACTTGCTGGAGAAAAATTATAACTTATCTAATTTCATATTGTTATGTTACAATTAAATAATGCATAGTTAAGCATGTCATTGTTGCAGTCTAATGATTAATTATTCACAATGGTAGTTTACCAAAGTACATATTTAATATTTTTTTATAAAAAAAATGTATGACATTTAATAAAGAAAAATCTTAATTAAAGTTGTTATATATTTTTTACAGTTCTTTTTTCAAAACAATTTTTATTAAAGACTGTCAGAATCTTTCTGTAAAATTATCGATCTATTTCAGAAAACTTTAAAACATTTTATATCCTAAGAAATTGTTACGTATTAAAGCAAAACTAAATTATTGTTTCATTCCATCCCATTTTTAACTTTAAATCGTGAATTCATTGCTTAAAATATTTGGTACATGCTTGTTTTAATATACATTTAAACATTCAACGAATGTATCGTATGATTTATAAAACTACCTCATTTTCTTATATATTGCTTACTTAAAATTTATCAATTTAAAAAGAATCAATATTTTCTTCATAATATTTAAAACAACATCAATTGGAATTTTATTAACAAACACTCATTAAGCAATTACATGCGGCACTTCCTAGATTTCTCCAAGTGTGTTCATTATTATGCCTATGCTCTAGCACCAAAATATCTCTTAAGATTGTTTCCTAACTACAAACAAAAGATAAGAACATACTATCGATATTGGGAAATACCATTTAAGTCAGGTACGCAGGAAGTACCTTATTTGCTTGATTGTACAACAAAGGATTTCCCCTTTATTTGCTTTGTTGAAGAATATAATCTATCTAAAGCAATAAAGTTCAACCCGCATGATTCTTCTTGAGTCAGAAAATAAAGAGAAATAAACATTTAAAGGTTCATTAGGTCAATCAAAAAGAGGACGTCAGTGACACGGTTTAATGTTTGCAGAATGTCGTTTTCGAATTGGTTTGACTGGCTTTATCAGATTATGCTTGTGGTACTTGTTAGCTCAATGTTTTCTTTCTCAAATATCAAGTGATTGTATTGCCTTTCTCTGGAGAAAAGATTTAAGCTGTTTGAAAAGACAGTCGATGAAACTTAGAATATTACGATACATTTCTGTAAGTGCTCGGTTGTTTTTTTTTTCGAAAATAAAATGTATTGAATGGATACACATTTCCTTAAGAGGAAAAATCCATGCTCTGGTTCTTTTTAAAGTATTAAAATAATGTATTCACGTCAAAATGAATTATATATTTACATTACATCCTAGTTTTACCAGTGATTTTTTTTTGAAATAATTATTCTTTTTAATAAATAATTCCCATACATGTTTGATAGACTATTACTATTATAATAGTATTGGTTGAACACAACATATCTTGCAATTTTAAGGAATATTTAATTTTATAAAACTAATTTATCAAATATTACGCAAGATTTCATGGTAAAACGAGTTAGTTTTCTTCATTTCATCGATGTTCCAAAAATCTTCATAAATATTTACCCCCCACCCCTCTTAAGTATATTGAGCAAATGTATATTTAAGCATTCTCTTTACTTCTTTGTATCATACCAATGAGCATCATTAGAAATAAAATGAATATTTGAAATTTTACTTTGAAATTAATTAAAAACATATAAAAATTTCCTTTATTGCAGTTGTAATGATATGCATAATGCTTTGAAATATTACTTCATATAGTTATTTGTCAACCATTTTATTATAAAGGATAATAAAGTAATCTTGTAGAGAAATATTTTAAATTATTTTAAATCAGGTATCCTCACATCATTAATACCGCTCCTAAATTGCATTATGCTTTACATCAGATATTTTAAAAATGTAATGATGCTCTTATTTATACAAAATGATTAATCTCACTAAATATATTTTCTTGCATTCAAGCTTTCAAAATATTTAATTCTTTTGCGTAAATTTATCTCGTTAGAGCGAGATATATTATTGAATATATCCAAAACCTTACTTTAAAGTATTAACGACTGATATTTATTGGTAATTTTTCTAAATTTACAATCGATAAGAAGAAAAAAAAATTCAGGAATAGTTAATAGAATATAGACATCAAGGAATATTTTTTAAAATAATAACACATTCTCAAATGTATTTTTTTTTACATGTGATACATTTTGAGTAAAAGTTAGACGATTATTTGGAGAATTATTTCTCTTCATATTAATTATCTTATAATTTAAAATAATTTTTTTATTAACAAAACTGTTTACACAATGTTAGATAAACTGTCCAAATTTCGGAAGTGTTTGTTAGTAAAATAGTACTGAATGTGTTAAAATAACTCATTTGTGCTCCTCAATACATATTTCAAAGTGTATCGTTAACAAATAATCAAATAATCGCATCAATAGATATTTCCTGCTTAAAAATAATGTCTTTTTATTATTAGAAGTTTTCATACCAGCATATGAGTGTAACTATCAAAACGAATGCATAAGTACAGTACGAATCCAATTTAACGAATTCATCAGAACTCAAAATTTTGTTCGTGAAATAGGGGTTACTCGTTATATCGGGTTATAAGCAAAACACATTTTTTTTTTTTTTGCATTTATTTCTTGAAATTTCTACGACAAGCAACTGTACAAAAAATATCCATAGTTAAAAATTTTACACTTTTCATTCAACAGCTATAAATACTATCAAATAATTATTATGCAATACTTAAATAAAAAACTTTAAATACTGACTATATATATAATGCATGTTTGGCAATCTTTTTTACCCTTAACTCGAAAGAGTTCCCTTTTCTACTTCATTCAGAGAAGAAAATACTGTGTCATTTATACATCCAGCTGCGTAAGGCATGCTTTCCCAGTTTCCAAACAATTTAAAGCATTACAAAATTCAACAGTTTTGTTAAGAGTTTCATTATACATTTCTGCAACACAATTGCAATCCATTGTCTCTGACAAATCAACAGTTTCTTGATTTTCAGCTGCAAAGATAGGCAGTCTGTCATCAAAGCAAAATGTTCGTTAAAATCTTAAAACAGTCCCTGCGTTGTGGAGGGGGGATCAGATAAGAAAGGAGTGACCTGTCCTATCCAATACTCACGTGAGAGATTACACTCAATACTCATCTGCACCTGTTACTTCTAATAACACTCTGTACTCTTAGACGTCGAAATCTGTCACTCACAAGAAACATCTTTTTTCTGTTTTCAGACAAAAAGGATGTCATTTGGAAAAAAATTCCAATTTTTTCTAACTAATATAAAAAATTCAGCTGTTAAAATAATTCATTAGTTCAGGGATTTTTACTCGTTAAATAGGGCTTTTTATTAGTTACATAGAGTTTTGACCTTCATTTTTATAAGAAAAAGAGAAAAATTCGTTAAATCTGTGAAATTCGTTAAATAGCGGTTCGTTAAATCGGAGTCCGACTTTACTTTTCTTGCTGAAAACCATTTTCAGATAGAAAAACACAAATTTTTTTTAAACCATATTTCATCACTCGTTAATCGAATAGCTTAATTATTCAAAAATCTAGTGACAGTGTATATTATTTACTATATCACTCTTATTACGTTCATTCCACGAAAAACTCATAGTAAACAACGACTCAGATTTTTCATCAACAAATATCTGTCGCCAGTTGCCTGATTACATGAGTTTAATTTTCTTTACTTGGAAGTTTCTTGCAATATCGAATGTGAATTCAAGTCTTGCACAAACCTAGCCTGCTATTTGCATTTGAATTCCGGAGAAGAAAGTCGTCGAAGAAAGAGCAGGATGAAGGGGGAAAAACTATTTGCTTTCGCCCAAGTTACTCAAATAAAACTTGTTGACAAGTACCTGGCGTGTAATCCTAGTTCATTTATTGCTATTTTCTATGGGTAAAGGCATTACTTATTTCTTATACGTCTTTTAATAAGACAAGATACATTCGAAGCTTTCTGGTGACGTCTTCAGCAGTGTTATAAAGTTTACATAGCTTTAATCCTCTCGTGTAGCAATTTTTATCGTAATGGAACACGACTCATTCTTCGTTTTGATTTCATTTCATTTCCAAATGCATACCCTGAGTAAGATTTCATCAAAGGATCAACTTGCGTCTTAAAGTGATTCCGTATTTGACAAAAGCATCGGATTTAACAATTGCTAATGTATCTGATAAAGCTGTTTTAAAGTACCTATTTTTTATTTTGCTTTCAAATATATTCGCAAACACGAACATGTTTTATTGTTGAATAAACTTATATCACTGATAATATTTTGTAGAAGTAAATATCATTTAAATGTGTTTCATATTTCTCTTTTAAATGAAATAAGCATTGTATTTATCCTTATAAAGCATTATTCATGCAGCACCACTAAATCCTTTATTTGAACTATAATAACAAAACTGAGAGATGTAGAAATATTTACTTCTTTTTTATAAATAAATATGTATTACAATGCTAGTACTTATAAATAAATTTCGAAAAGCATTTTAAGTTGGAAAAATTATCATTAAAAATACATACGGCATTTTTTCGATGAAAGTTTCTTCACTAAAACAGTTTTATTATCTGTGATTATTGAGTTTTGCATTTAGTTTATGCTTTTCTTCAGATGTTTTCATTTAACGATGTATAATCTTTCACCGAACATTCTATTAATTTTAAGAACTACAAGAAAAATTATGAAAAACTTTTACTTGTTTATCCTGAGAGTGTGTTATTTTTAAAATAAAATTTTTCAAGCGAAAAATTCGTAAATATCCCATTATTATTTAGTTACTCAATGAATTTTTCAGCTTTACACTTGAATAGAATAAATATGAATTTATTAAACTGCAGATTGAAGTACGAAACAGTAAGTTGTCTTTTTAATAATTTCATTAGTAAAAAAATACCCATTTTAGCCCATTCCTTCTCGTTCCCATCCAAATGACAGATTGACGTTTTGTCATCTATTCTTCGTGCCCATAGTATTTTTGGAATAGTTTTTTCAAAAATAACGCATGAAAATCTATTTCTTATACCAGAAATAAATTTTATTTCCTATTTTACATATCCGCTATGGCAGTATCAGACTTCTTATAATAGAATGGGAGATAATTAGCTTATCTTCAAGAGTTTATTTTATGCTACACTTATTTCCATGTAATTTTCTCAAATATATATATATATATAGTTTTTTTGTAAAATTATGCGATCGTTTTGGGGTTAAAGGATTAATAGTAAAACCTGTCAATAATAACATTTGTAGCATTATTTGCTACAATACAAAATTGTATGCTATATTTTTTTTAAAATTTTTTATTAACATCGCACAATGGAGCAATGCAATAGCCATTGGAAATGGATTTCATAATTTAATACAAAGTGAAACTATATCGTGTAAATTATAATGCGAATGGCTATATTTAATAACATTCCAAATGGTGGTTGCTATAGTGGAAAATTCTCGATGCAGAAACACATCCATCAGTACTCTTAGAGTTAATTTGTGTTTTAGAAAATTTCTTAAGTTAAGCTGTAATTTGCTTGCAAATTAAATTAAATTATATAATCACGGTAAAAATCAAACAATTTTCCAGAAAAAACTTAAACTATCTATTGATTCTAATTTATTTCTTTTGCAATTGAAAGATTAAAAATAAATAAATGGTTCCACACACAAAATTGATCATTTAAATTCAAATACGATTTTAACAAAATAAGCATTCACTAATAAAATGTTTAAAAAAATATATGCATTCTTAAGAAACGAACAATTCGACGCGGGTAAAATAAAACAAAAATTTGTTTATACGCTATTAGTCCCGAAATCTTATTCATTTCTTCTTTGCATGCAGAAAGGATTGAAGAAAACAAAATCGCACGATAGCATTTCTGGAAATAAATCCCGGAGCTGGGGAAAAAAATCTAAGAAACCTCGACGGCAAGAAAATACGTAGCTTTAACGCTTCGGATATATATTTTGCATTATCTCAACTCTTTGCAGGAAATCGGTATGTAGAAAGGAAAAAAATAATAAAAGATAGTCACAGATAGAAAAGAAAGTAAAGGGAGAAGTAAAAAAAAGGACACCAAAAAGTAAAGACAGTTTAAAACAAAAGGAAAACGAACATGCCATGCGGAACTGACGTGAACATGTCAAGCTAGCTCGCCACTTCGGTTCTGAAAGAGTAGGTTATGTCTATTTTCGAATATAGGGTAAAGTTTCGTTGCAGTCTAACTCATGCATTTCAAATCGACTTATCGAACTATCAGAACTGAGGGAAGGAAAGTGATTGGAGGGAAAATCAATGGTGGATACCTCTCACGTGAACTTCTTGGTTGCTAGGACGTGGAAGGTAACACGTTACCACTTGCATTGTGATACATTAGTTGAGGCTTATTGGTATGTCATACATGTAACCGAAGCTCCAATGCATCGGAATGTTATATTTGTGTTGTGTATTAGGCTGATAATTTAGCTTTTCTCTGGAAGAAAGCACGAATGAAATATGCTTTCATCAGGGCAAGTGTTTCAACAATTCAATAAAAAATAATTGCATTTTCTTTTATTTGAATAAAATAAATTCAACTATTATTATTTTTTTTTATTGAATTGAGGTCATGAAAAAAAATTTAATCTTGATTTCTGGAATTTCTCAAAAATGTTTTATCCTTAAAATGACCTTAGAAATAAGAGTATGCTTTTAAGATTTTAAAATTAAACTGGATGTCGGCTGTGCCATATAGAGGTAGTATACCCGCTTCGTAAGCCCGTGATTGCGGGTTCGATCCCTGCTGGAGTCAATTGATTTTTTGGACGTGAAAATCATAGGCACATATGTAAACGATCCCTTGAGTATCAATTTGGTTCTGATACTCTTGGAAAAATTAAATCAAGTCAATGTTGAGCATCCGACGAGAGCTTGAATTAAATTGAATTTACGTGCCAAAATTTGGTAGCGAGGGCCGCCGCTAGATGGAATCACCATGAAAAGGCCCTCACGTTTGGGGACTTTTCGTGTCGGCTCTTTAGGAAAAGAATATAAGGGGATGGATTGTTTATATTTTGTCATGGCCTTATATGAGATAACTTTATGTTTAGTTATAGCTTTAATTGTGTGTAATCTAGAACTGATGCTTATATATTTTTGCATGGATTCTGATTTTAAGAATTTGTTCGTGTTCTTTGTAATATTTTAAGAATTGGTTATTTTTTTTTTACATATTAAAAACTTGGCAGAAAATTCCGTTCTGTTACAAGCGTTTACATCACTCATAATCAAGGAAAATGTATGTAAACCATTTTAGAGAATAAAAAATAAAACGGACAAGCAAAATACGTTACATGTAAAGTTTAATTATATACTAACTATTTTGTTATCAATTCCTATCATGCCATAAATAAATTGCTTATGAGTTGTATGAAAATACCTCCATAGAATTTAATTCTGCAGTTAAAACTATCATTCAATTCATTTTCTTTTTACTTCATTTAATATTAAACTTATTTTTTTATTTCCAATAAACATTCAAAATATTTTAATATGTATTTTAAGCATACATTTAAAAATTAAAAGTTTTCTTTATTTATCATTTACTTATTCAGTTTCATCAAAATCTTTTTTTATTCTTACAGTTTTTGTAAGAATACCACTTTAAAAATATGGGGGAGGGGGAAGTATAAAGTTGAATACCTTTTTTGTTTGTAAGTAGAATATATTCCAAACACTTCGGATGAATTAAATATTATAATGCTATTATATATATTTAATAGAATGACTATTTACAAGTGTTTTAAATGAAATAAAATTATCAGCTCCAAAAACTGCAGCCCAAGTATTCTATATTATGTCTCTAGGTTCGGTATTACTGCAAAAACGCATCAGCCAAACGAAAATCAAAATTTGGAGTTTGTGCACCTACTCAGAATTCTCGAAATCTCTCTGTCGATTTCCTGTTATTAAATGTCATTCTGCGGTGAATGATTGAAATAAAGATGATGATAGCAATGATGATTATAGCAGTGCGGAAAAGGGCGATTTCGACATCTAGAGTTTGCAGTCATTCGAATCTTTTCTAGACAGTAGAAGCTCGTATTCTTTTTATGATACTTGATATAACGTCTAGTTTTAGTATTTCTGTTCAGTATATTGCCATTTCAAAATTTATATAGTGATTTCGAAATTTGAAGTTATTTAGAAAGGAAAAAACCCTTTAAACAGCTCTTATATTTTTTGAATTATTTTTATACATTATTTTTTAAAAGGTATAATGCTCATTAATGTTTTTCGCTTCATTTAAGAAATTTTTACTTTTTATTTAAACTTTAAAAGTATAAATTACATAATATAAAGCTTGTTTTTTTATAAAATCAGCTTCTTAATGTACAGTTCATATTTTCTGTTCTATAATTTTTTAACTGGTTAAAAAATGTTTAGAAAAAACTATCTGTACCAAGATTTTTTCTATCACATCCATAACTTTTTAAGTAAGATTATATTTATATTTATTAAACTATTTTAAGTAAAAATGTTTTCCTTTTGCAATATCTCAGTAACACTATTTTTCTTCTGTGTCATTTATATTTTAATATTTATGGGAAATAAGTGTAAATCTCTTTATGTAATTCATAACCGCATATCCACTTGTATTAAATTACTAGCAGGTATACGCGTTCTTTGCATGGGTGATTTGTAAAATATAGCAATTGAGATAGAAGAACAAAAAATTATTAAGTCAAGAATCAATTAATATTTTGAAAAAAATTAATTAAATTTCAAATTAATCTCAAAGGAAAAATAGATTCAGAAAATAATATAGTGAATTGAAATACATAAATAAAGTTTAATAACCATGTAACTCCTAGGTCCATTTGTCAATTTCAAATATCATCAATATCAAATAACTAATTATTTTACACTCCTGTAGGAGACGATTTTCTTAGTGGATCTATACTCAGAAAAATATAATTGCCTGCCAAATTTGAAGTCTGCAGTGGTAATAAACTTAAAAATATCAATATTTTTATAATGTCCCCGCAAACCCCTTTGTATGTCGATTCCTACAAAATCCGTTTGCAGTGGAATATACTCGTCAGCAAAATATACTCGCCTGCCAAATTTCAAATATCTCAAGATCTAAAAATTCCAAAAAGGAACTTTTCCTATAATGATTTCGCAACCCCAATTGGGAATCGGTATTCTCAAAACTCAATCCTAGGGAATCTGTACTAAAAAAAGAAACACGTCTTCCTTATATCAAGTATTTAGGTCTAATGGTTCCGGAGATCTAGTGATGAGTAAGTGAGATAATCGTTTTTCTCCTATATATGTATATATATATATACATACATACATATATACCTAGATAGACTAACAAAAATAAATTATAATTTCAAGTATATATGATATTAGTTACAGTTATTTTACAAATGATCTACATAGTTAATAAATAAGCTTTTTATTTTAAAAAAAATATAAGTAGTCAAGTGTTCAATAATTCGGTTTCTCATTTCCAAGCTTGGGGTTTAAAAAATAAGCTTTTTAGAATTGCGAATGCAAAACAACAAAGTTAACTACGCTGGTTCAAAATTTAGTATCTATTTCTGTTCTTTTTAAATGACCTGGGGAAGAAAGTAATGTTCTAATTTACAAGGAAAACTCATTTATGCCTCTTAATGAACTTTAAAAAAATTAACATGCTCTAGGGAATAAGACAAAGAGCTCGCACTATTTATTATTATGATAAAGAAACGTGAATGTTTTTTACAGTACACTGCTATATTAAGATGCTTCTTGCTTAAATTGTGACTAACAATCTGATGCACTGAAATCACTACAGCTGTTTAAAAGCTAATTTTACTCTATTATATTTGCTTTTACTTGCACGAAAAAAGTTTACGAAACGTGTTGTAAATAGCCGGGAGTCTCCACACTTCGTTATAGCAGTGATTACTTCATGAATGATAGTAAATTACAGTTTGTTTTTTTCAAGGAAAAAAGCAGGAAAAAATGCATTCTAATATATAGTGGAAAGTATTTCTTTATTATTTTTTTCTATTATGTAAGAATAGCGTTTATGAAGACTATTTTTTTTCTTATTTTTCTTCCTTTCTCTCTTAAACAAATTTATAACTAATTTTTAAACTTGCCTGAAGGGAAGAAAAAGCACACAGGATTCTTAGAAACCCTCAGTTTATTAATTTTATGCGGCATGCAATATTGCTAATTAGTTCGGTGAATAATCATTAGAAATGCTCTCTAATTGCATTTAAGTTAATTTAGTCGAACTGAACAGAATGCAGTGTGAGCATTTCTTCTTTATTCTTCAAATGCCTTAACTTCCGACTAGATTTTTTTCCCTGCTTTTCATAATGGATTCTGCACAACGAGAAAAATTCTCGCTTTTTAATGGAATACCTCAGTTTTTAAAAAAGAAATATTCGAATCCGTAGGAAAAAGAAAAGAAAAAAAATACAGCTGTGTGTGTGTGAGTATTTTTTTCCCCTTATATATTCGGCATTGTCAGAGGTATTAATTTCGATCATCTTACGTTCGAAGCGCTAAGAAACCAAGTTATGTTTTTTGGTCGAGAAATGTTATTCGAATGGGAAGCTAGAGAATATTTAATTCCCTGTTGCGCTAATCTTTAAAAATAAAATTTGCTCATCTCAGATGCCATTGTTAAGTTCCCCCAAAATTAATTCAATGCAAAAAAAAAAATACGCTAATCGGAATTTCGTTAAAACGCTCTTTTAATCTTAAATGAATTAAATTTGATGTAATATGGAACAGTTATTTTATTTTCAGAAATATGGACTCCTAATCTATGAAGTCTGATGTATAAATGTTCTGATTAATAGTATAAATCAATCCCCCCCCCATTTTATTTGAATAACAAATGAGAACTAAAAAAAGTGTCATTTTGCCAAAAAAAACATGTTTCTATTTCATATTTAACTATATCACTTTTCTTTTAGTTGAATTAATAATGGAAATTCCCTTATTATAAAAATGGTTTTTGCAAAATTAATTTTTGAATGTTTAGCATTAATTTGTGTAAATACACGAAGCACACACACGCATATATATCTATATATGTGTGGAGATATTTTAATTCATAATGGTCTTGAGCCTTCCAAGGCTTCGTGTGATAATTAATATTTAGTTTTGGCTTACCCGCCTAGTGGTATTTAACCATTTCATCTAACAAAAGATGAAATTTAGCGATTTTTGAACAAGATAATACAATCTTACATCATTCGCATGTTTGGACTAATCAGAAGAGAGATTGTCATAAATCATATGATTCTAACAGCTTCTGGTTGACCCAAACTATAAAAGGTTGAGATTTTTTGAGTGAACATATAAATGTATGTTGTTGTAATGTCCGCTATTCTATTGTGTTGTGTTTCGTAGCTGTTTTTTTTTTTGTGTTCATGGTGTCATTTTGTGATTTTCAAATTAAATGTGGACTTAAAAATGCCAAGCCTACTCATTCCTCAACAACTGGAACAAATTAATTAATTCCTCTGACACACAATATCATAAAACGAATTAAATATTCACATACATTAACGTAGCAGGGAATCCAAAAGATCCAGAATATAACGTAACTGTCCTTGATTGCAGATTTAAAAATACCGATATATAATCATTTTTAAAATAAACCTCTTAGGCATCAATATATTTTTCTAGTGCTCGAATAATCTCTTAAAAATCTGCTGAATGCCCTATTTTGAAATCACTTGCAAGGTTTCCTGTAATGCTGCTGTGCTGCTTTTACCTCAGCTGATGACCCAAAAAGACGGTGCAGCAAATTGTTGTCAATCATGGAAATAAATAAATATCACAGAGTGCAAAGTTCGGTTAACAGGTGGAATGCGGAAGCCCTCTTTTAATATCAATTTTTACTGGAAACTCGATGACCTTTTCAGAGCGATGTGCAGGTGCATTGAAGAAGGTACCATTGTCCATTTTGTAACATCTGAGGCCTTTTGTGACCAATGGACACCCTCAAATGACTTTTAATATCTAAATAATGCTCCTCGTTTCCTGCTCTGCTTTCGCAAACTTATTTATGCAAAAACTTTAAGAAAATAGTGAAAAATTTACAATATATTAGAAGAAAATGAATAAAAATATGATAATTTTTTGGGTAATATTCCAATATTATTTAAAATAGAAATACACAATAATAATATTTTAATCAAAAATAAAATATGTATTTTTAAGTTCTTAGTGTACTTTCTTTCTTTTTTTTTTTTTTTTGGTTACTTGATTTTCTCCACCTGAAACCTTCACTACCGCAACCTGGTCTGAAGATATGCTCATTTTTCATAATTTTTTTACCACTGAATCTTCGTTATTTTTTATACTGGTTGTAATTTCTCTTCACAAAAAGGTGGAGCTATTAGAGAATAAGGTTAATTAATTGAAGAGAAAAATAAATATTCGCAGACGTATAAAAAATATACATTAGTATACTGAAGACAAAAATTCCACCATTTGGTTATCTGTAACTTGGGATAAAAAATACTTGTGCATTCAGTTTCGATCGAAAAACTGGTTATAACGCAGGATAACATTTCCTTTTCTTTTTTACATTCTTTATTTTTTTACCATCAATTGATTTTTACCATCTTGTACTTTTAAGCATTTAAACTGGTAATATAAGCGGAGAGATAATTTGTCTACTAGCATAATTTTTTTTGAATATTTTCCATACATTCTAACTCAATTTAAGTTATTTTGCCTTAGAGTTTTTAAATATTTATATAGTTTAAGCATAAACTTTTAACTGAAATTTTATGCTGCTTAAGTAAAAACTATTGCTCTGTGTAGCAGCTAGTAAATTATACCAGTTATTCAATGTAATGATAAACAGATCCCACTTGGATGTATTTAAATATGTAATTTTATTCCTCTTTTTTAATGTATCTACAAAAATAATGAAATAGTGTAAATTTCACAATTCATCAATGTGTTTCCATAATTTAAATGGTCTAATCCCGTAGAGCAATGGTCTTCAAACTTTGTCGAATCAAGAAACCCTTAGAACTTTTAGGTGTTTTTGAAAAGCTCCACCCCACAATCCCTGGAACATATCCGAATATATAATACCTAAAATAGATTAACCTGTTATAGATACAGTTAAAGATAATGAAAGAGTGATAGAGAGAAATAAAGTATTGCATTTTTATTAAATATTTGTAAACATTATAATAATTATAGTCGTGTTCTATCGTCGTTGTTTGTAAATGTATTTCATGTTAAGTCTTCAATTTTTTCCTGTACGTTAAGTCTCTTACAACTTCAGCAGAAATTTAAGGATATTACGTGCGAATTTTTTACCAAAAATCGTCATATCGTTCGCAAATGCACTTTAACATGGAATCTGTTGATATTTTAATCAATAGTTCTCGTTTTATCATTGATCAATCCTCATGTAGAAATCGTTTTTTAGTCATTTCTTCTTGTTCAGAAAAATTATTCCTAATAGCAGTTTTTAATTGTAAATAATACTGCTGAAACTTTCGATTTCTTATGAGAATTAAAGCGTTACTAAAATGTTGATAAAGCAAAATGATCACTAGCGGGTGCCCTGTTGAAGTTCCAGGAAACCCGGGTTGAAGATTTCTGCCGTAGAAAACCCCTCAATTTTCTTGCAACTATAAACTAAAACAAAGTTACCAAAATCATGCTTTATTTTTAAGATGCACACGTCTTATGCAACATATTTTTTCATTGCAGTATTTTGGTTTGTATTAACTTTTCTAAGGTAATTTATTTTTTAAACGTTAATTACTGTCAATATATACAACTGTTACATATATACTCATGTCCAAAATTAAGGTTACAGACATGTTTTTCGTCATCTCCAGTAAAACTGATAGAATTTGTATTTAATATATTTCGAAGAACAGATAACACAATTTTAACTTTCAATTTGGGAAAAAGATGTTGTTTAGCGTTAGTTTTTAAGGAACTACTGGATTGAGACCGTTCAAGCATATGGGAACTTTGCCTTCAATATTGTGAATATTGCATTAAAACAAAAAGTTAGTCTGTTTCCAGTGAGAAAGACTTTTCACAATTGCTTAGATGATTCCTTGAAATGAAGAGCCGCTTCCAGGCTTGAAGCTGGCCTGTCTCAAGCGGAGGTGGCTTGATGGGTTACAAGTGGCCCGAAAGAGTTCTTCCGGTTATGAAATAAATTTGAAACAAGCGGTACTGTCACTAGAAATGTTGGACAAGGTCACCACAGGGCCTCGACATTTGCACAAGATCGCTACTTGGCATTAAGTGCACGATAACATAGGTGAACAACAGTGTCTAGCCTTTCTCGTGACCTTGCTACTGGGTCTGGAAGAAGAATTTCCAAGTAAACAGTCTACAGATGCCTTGCAGAGACTGGCCTTTACGCCCGACATTCACTCTTGTATGTCCTTTTGACTGCATCGTGCAGGAAAGACCGGATATTGCGGATCCGAAAACAGGAGTCATGGACACTATTAGAATGAGGGCTTGTTCTTTTCAGTGATGAGTCGAAATGTACCAGACAAAATGATTCTTCTGAAGTCCTCACACGGAGAGAAAATAGAGCTCGATTTCATCCCTCCTATGTAACAAAAATCGCCAGATTTGGTGTCAAAGGAATCCTTGCATGTGGCGGCATAATGTTGGGCAGTTGTACACCAAGTATGCTTTCGATGCGGTTACTATCAACTCACAGGCTATAGGAATAAGATCCTGTAAGCCTATGTGAGGTTTTCTGGGTGCTATAGGCTTGGACTGCATTTTTATGTACGATAAAGCACGGATACACAGAACTCGTCATGTTAATGAATTTCATGAAGGAGCTGATATTCGCCATATGGATTAATCTTCGAGGTTTTAGGATCACAATTCTATTGAATATGTTTGAGATGGTCTAGGAAAAGCCATTTATCGGGGTAGTTTCCCTTCCAGGACCCCCCAGTATTTAAATGACCCTCTTATGGAAAAAGGGCATTTTTTTATACAAATATACTTATTGACACTCTCATAAACTTTATGACAGCTCATTGTATGCTGGTGCCCGGTGGTTACACTCCATATTAGAGAGATTATCTTCAAGTTAAATGCTTTATCTCTGATTCATGATTTCCCACTTTTTGATATGACTTGTAGCTAAATTCAGAATTAAAATCTTATCCAAATTCTTATGTTACTACATTCTTTCTGTTATTGAAATATGTCTCTGTGCCACATTTTGTGGTATCTCAGTAAATACTTCATCAGTTTTCACAGATTTTGTATTAATGACCTTAATTTTGGATATGAGTATATACATAGACTGTCGGATAAAGAGGCTGATGCCAAGTTAATGTGTCGTCTAATTACTTTATTGTGGTTCAAACTTACCAATTCTGTTGCCAGTAGTTATTGAGTAGCTTTTAAGTGCGTTGTTCGTAAGCACACACACACAATTCACTTGCCTACTTAACTTACAAATTTTGGCAAATTATCTCGCTTTTCTCATTTTGAAAGAAACTTAAAACGAATAATATCAATTTTAAATTGCATGTTCACGTCTGTGTATTATTTAAATAATTAGCAACTGATAAAGTAGAGTGGATTTTCCCTTTTAGAAACACATGGCTTTAACTAATTTGAGGTACGCGAATAATCATGAAGTACTTGAAATCAATTGCAAATAAAATTCATCTTGGAGGATTAGACGCTTCAAGGGAAATGGGTTCTGTAATTTTATCCATACATCGCTCCCATCCATTAATTAATTAATATACATTTTGGATAGCACTGATTGTCCTTCACATTGTTTGAATTCAATAATAATTCAAATGCATTTCATTTCCATCCGAAGCCTGAGGCTTGCCAATTGATTTCCTAATCATATTGATTAAACTGAAAAATTTCAGCTATCCTAAAATTTTTAGCATTTGAGTTCAAAGTATTTTTTAACATTTTAAGTACTATATAACATTTTAACTAACGTTTATTCCCACATGTTATTTATTTCTGCTCTGCGCGAAAAAGCTTTTAAGACAAATGTTATTTTATCTGAAACGTTTTAATAGAATATATGCATAACAAGAGAGTGGTCTCATAAATAAATTTTCAAATATTAAAATCTCATTTTTTATGATATGTTATGTAGCATCAGATAGTTTAAGATGGTCTAAGCTGACTGAGATAGCCTGGTCGGTAACCGGCTGTAGTGCTTTGAAAGAAAAAGTAATGTAACTGTACTCTTTACAATATATTTTTTACCAAAATTAAATTTAAAAAATATGAATGCTCCAAAGTTTATCCAACTTAAAAGTTTTGATAAATAAAAACTACAAATAAAACTACTTAGAGGACAATGATTTCTGTGTGGAAAAACAGAATAATCAACGCAATTATGCTTTTTTAGTTGTTTTTTTAAATGCATGATTTATAATGATACAAATACTTTTAAAATTATAGAAACGTTGATAGAGCAAAGGCGATTATGCTTCCTACGTGTGGAAAATATCCGTATTGGTAAAAGTTGCTCATAGTAATTTGTCATAAATAAATTAATCACAATTTCTGCCTTTCATTAATATATGGTTGCAAAAACTTAAAAATCAAAACAATTTAGTGATTATAATGTAATTATTAAAAAACCTTTGTGGAACAATTAGAATATGATTTACTAAAAAAAATTTCTCGATTTGATTTCTAAAAATATTTTCTTCTTAACTTGTGTTGATTACAAGGATTGGCTTACCTGCGATGATTCTTAATGGTACATTATACAAACAAGCGTTCATATTTAAACATATAAACATCAACAAAACACAGGCACAAAACCTTATTTTCTCATTTCGAAAGATCTCAGTTTATATAACAATATCTCAGAAATGCAAGAACTTTCTGTGTTCACTTATATACTAGTCTTATCACGCTAGTTGGTTGGATTACGTCCTCTCATCTCAACACAAAAATGAACGACGTGGGACGTGGCTCTTTTTTATGCATTAAGTTGCAGCAGAAATTGTTTTGCCTGTTAGGTAAATAAATGAAATAATTAAGTACCACATCATATCATAGAGGTATCTTATGAATGGAAAAAAATTCCTTTTTAAGAAAACTGAAGTAAAGAGTTATTTTATATACAGTGAAAATGATTTAACATGAAACTGAGGGGACTAAATTATTTTTTCGTGTTAAAAGAATTTCCTACTAAAGTGGAAAAACATATATTCAATTAAACTAAATTTATTAGAGTACATTTTATTTCATATTTATGCATACATGCATGTATTTAATAAATTCGATAAAACAAAAACATTCACAAGAACGAAAGGAAATTTAAACGAAATTTTAAAGTTTTCTGAAAACGAAACATTTTTTAAGTTTATGGAAAATAATGTGATATTTTTCTTTACATTGCCTCTTTTTACATCAAATTGTCAAGGGATTTTTCGATGTTGTCCATTTTGTTATTCGTTTCACCGTTGGAATGTGCATCTAAATAACTGCGCATACTTTTCTTGATGTTCTTCATTTCGAATGACGTGGGAACAGAAGCTGCACTTTTCATTTCATTTTCGTAATCAAAATCCTGCATCAATGATATTTTTCAAGCTTTGAACTAACTCTAAAATGTCTTTCTCCTCCATAATTGGGGTTGTATACACATTATCATCACCTACTACAATACATTTTTCCGATGATATTGTAGGTCAGTCTTATAATACAGAAACTTTTTTAACATTTCATTAAATATCGGTTTGGTTTCAATATCCTCCTTCCTTCAGAAGGAAAATGTTTTCGTGTTAAGCGATTTTTGTTCCGTGTTAAGAGAAAACAATTCATGAAAATACATAATAGTTTGTTGCGACCGTTGTATTATTTCGTGATGACCGATATTTCGTCTTAAGCCTTTTCGCGTTAAGCGTATTTCACTGTATTTATATATCTTTGACTGTATGTGTGACTTTCTTTTTGCATAACTAACCATGGAATTTGATGTTGATTATGTTTGCTATGCTCGTGAATGGATTGTTATGTCCACTAACACACTACACAAGACTCATCGGTGTAGATTACTGGATGCTATTTGACTTTATATGTCTTGACTTTATATGACCGATATTTCGTCTTAAGCATTTCGCGTTAACGTATTTCACTGTATTTATATATCTTTGACTGTATGTGTGACTTTCTTTTTGCATAACTATCCATGGAATTTGATGTTGATTATGTTTGATATACTCGTGAATGGATTGTTATGTCCACTAACACACTACAGAAGACTCATCTGTGTAGATTACTGGATGCTATTTGACTTTATATGTCCGTCTGGTACAGCACCATTCCAAACTTTGACAATGATGCAATGCTATCAAAGGTAGTCATCGTAACGGTTTTCACAAATTTAGTTCATCTTGGATGCATTAACAATTGGCAAGATTACTTATGGAGTGATCTATAGATATTCTGATTGGAACAGTGACAGTTGTATCAACATGTACATGTGTATTAGAACATGTCGATCATCTCTGGATCTGGTTTATCTGAGCTTTCCTGATTCTGACTAATGCTATAATGTATATTGTTGCATCCGCTTGCGCCAGTAGTGTGTAAAAGTAGTATCACACTACAAACAATATAATAAGCTGCGTAATCCATCGAAGAGTTCACATATCTTCTACGGACCCAACTCTCTCAGGTGCTTAAATTGCATACAAATATTTCTTCAGGGCATCTGAGTTTGTTGCGCTATTAGATGTGATTTTATGACCTGGCATGTGTTCAAAACATTCCCTGCGCCCCACATGCTCAAGAGGACCAGAAAACTTGATTTTTTACGTATCCGAAAGAGTTTCATTCCTTAAAAATTCAATCACATCGTTTAACTTTTCCTGCAGCATCTTTTCTTTTGTTTTAGAATGCATTATATTCAGTATCCATTCCTCAATATTGAAAACACCAAATTCTAATATACATTTACAAATTGAATTTTTTTGGTATCTTGGGAATATATTTGTATATCTTGAACATATTGCAAAAATTTTATAAGACGCTTTTATCATACTAAATAATTTAAATAGTTTTCAAATTCAATCACGTTTCAAATAAAATCAAATATTTGTCTTTTCCAAGAAATATAAATTTCTTAATCTCCACACAAAAAAATGTAAATAAAGAAACTACTTTAACGATTACTTGTCAGTAGCTTTCATTATTTTTACTTTTATAATTCATAAAGATTTCTCAAACAACAAAAAAATTTAAAATTGCTTAATTACATTTTCTTCAATGGCATTTATTGCACTAATTTGTCTTGCCAAACTAAATGCAAAAATTCTTTCTTTAAAGTGATGGGGAAAAAGAGCTTCTAAGTGATCCTTTTGCAGAAACAATAGCTCTGCAGCTTTCAGGTAAACTGATGGCTAATTGAGATGTTTCATAATCTCTATTGTATTGCTCGAAGGGCCTTGTCACAGCTACAACATTTACATTCTTAACATCCACGAATTGGGTAATTTTCTGTTATAATTACCTTACCTTGGTCTCTTCTTTTGAAGTGAGACTTTTCATTAGTTCTTTGATATTTCAAATTTCATTTTTGTTCGTAACTTCCTTTTTAATTCATAAAGCTATATAAATCTAGTAGGGTAGTATTATATAAATATATTGACTTTTGATGCTATTTTGGATGCGTTACGGATGTAGAACATTATACCTTATACAACCTCTGACAATAAAGTTTGGTGAGTAATCCTGTAACATTAACGTAGATGAAATATTAACGAAAGTTAGTTTACTGTCCTTTGAAATAGTCACCTACCGTAACTATTCACCACTGAGATAAGCTATATATGTCCTGGAACCTTTGCAAGAAGTCTTCTTTTGAGATGCGAGTTCAAAAGCCTCGTTACGTTCAGTTGGATGTCAGAAATATCGTCAAATCTCTTCCCTTTAAAATCGAGTTTGAATCGTGAAAATAGGAAGAAGTCTGGAGGATTGAGATCTAGCGCGAATGGTGGATGTTCAATTTGCCCAGGCCTTGTTTTTTCCAGGAACTGTTTGATGATATTGGCTGTGTGAGGGCGAGCATTGTCGTGAACAAAAAATCATGAACCTTGCTGTGCTTACTAGGTCCGTAGACGTTTCATGAAACGGGTCAAAATTTCAATGTACCTTGCAGAATACCTCGGCCAGTTGTCATTCATACAGTTAATCGACTATCTTTCGTGATTAATTTACTCACTTTCTTAATGTTTTCATCACTGACGGGAATCGCCGGTCTTTCAATTCGGGGGTTGTCAGAAACACTCTTTCCCGGCCTTCTCGAAAACTAACGAACCACTTGTACATACACTTCATGAACATACTTGATCTTCAAAAAACGTACCAGCACCGAAAAAGTTTCTGTCGGTTTCTTGCCAAGCTTAAAAGAAAACTTTAATTTGATATTTTGCTTGTTCATTTTCCTGTCCTCAGTTAAGAATCAACGCACTAAACAAGCACTTTGTAAAACAAGTCTTACACGGAACACAAATGATATTAATCGTTTTTTCTTCAATAATTTTAGTGTGGCCGTGGTAGCCTAGTGATTATGATCATGAAATCGTGGCGGGAGTGACGAGGGTTTGAGTCTTGATACCATTGATGATCTGCCGTATAGGGAGGGGGCGATGCATATTAAAGTACCTTCCAACGTTAAGAGACGGGTTTTCTAAAATTGCATGATATTAGTAATTTTATGTTCTTTTGTTTATACTCATGAATTAAATTAATAAAAAAACACCGATCGGGAAATTATATGATAATTTAAACATATTAAAATGAGGTATTTTGGGTAACATTTGTTCAAAACACTCTACAGGGAATTTAAAGATATATTTAAATTATTTTTACATAACATATTTAACACCGTTATATAGGCAATGAACCAAAATCTAAAATATATCTACAATTACCAAAAAGTTATGGCTCAATGCATATTTTTTAAAGAAAATTTTGCAAAAATGCATGGTGTTCGTAACAATAAAATGTTTGAAGAAAGTATTGATTTCAGAGCTAACTCCTTAATTCATTACCTTTATTGTACTTAAAATAACGTATATACAAAACATGAAAGAAATACATTCATAAATTTTTGAGATATCAGTTTTAAAGAAACATAACTTTGACAAAATAATACCATCTTTATTAGTTTTGATTCTTATTTTACTAAATTAATGCTTGGTATCAGATATTTAAAATTCACCATTTTTATAGTATAAATCTCTCCCCTCCCCCATTTTCTATCTTGTTATTTTTCTTTCCTACACAAAATGGCAAAGCTAAAAATAATTTTTGAATTTCAGTCTGACACTGATTCAGAAACTTTGGATTCAGAAGTCTGTGGAGGCTCAATGCCCTCCCATTGATATAGTAGTCGGGAGAAGGGTATTCAAGGTCAGGCGTCGCCCTCGTCACTTGACCGAGGTTCAATTACAAGGTTCTTCATGAGTAGCCCTAGTGTTAATAAATATCTTGTTTTCATTTAATAATTCTAGATTTAAAGCAGTTCAAATACAGTTGTGATTTATTAAATAAAACTCCCTAAAATAACAGTAATCCTTCAACTATCATGCTACTAATTCGTTTAAATATGATACTAATAAGTTACAGAATTGATGGAATTCCTGAAATTAGTGGAAGTGAGGAAACTATATTCATAAATAATTAGTTTGTACTTGATTTTAGAATTTTAAAACCTATTTTTCATTGATAAATTTTATAAAAGAACATTCTGCATTGCATTGCAGTAAATATCTTTATCAAGCACTTATATTACCAAATAATAAGCTTATTTATACTTCAATAATTTCTTACTAAATGTAATAGAAAGTACTTTGCATGCATAATGTAATGAAATGTGAACTCAAAGGATTTTTTCTGCAGCTAATGCTTTCCATGAAATTAATAAGTCAAAGTTTCCAAAACTTCCCTTTAAGCTAAGACTGCCGTCAGATCTGCATCAAGTATTGATGTCTGAAGATAAAAGAAAAAAAATAGGGAGCTTTATCATTTTTAACTTTCTATCCCTCCTTCAAAATTGTAAAAAAACAGATAATTGTGTGCGAGCAAGAAAAAAGACACGTTTTTTACTCGGTTTCAAAGTAAAAAGCTTAAAGAAATCTTACCCTGAAGGCCTAACTGGAAATACTCTGAATAAGGCGGGAAGATAATGCATAAAACAAACGCCCACGTTACTTTTTATCAAAAACTCTAGTAATTATGTATGGACTTCAGGAAAACTTCGGAAAATTTAGGACATTTATAAAAAATTCCCAGAAATTCAGACATTAAACATTATGAATTTATCAAATTAAGAACATAAAGACTCGGTAAAAAATAACATATTCTGAAGTCAAACTTTAATTCAAATATTATTTTTCGACTGCAGTTTGCTATTAGAGAAATCAATGTACTTATAAACTCTCTTTCTAAAAATTATTTAGATATCAGTTATAAATACACATACATAAAAAACTTATACATTAATATAACAACAAGAAATGTTAGTTTAATTTATTTTGCTAGTTTTAAATTTTAATAATTTCCCATGACGTACTTCAATGTTTCACCTTTCTTTAATTTATTTTTCAATTCCTACTATTACTTCACTCTCTCTCTCTCCCTATATATTTATATATCTTGCTCAAATTTTCAATCGTTAATAAAATACTTTTTATTCATCCATTCAAGCTCAAATACATTTTTTAATTTTGTGGTGGATGACACTTTGTGTTAAAAAGTTTTTACGAATATAAATTCATTAATTAAATGAAAAAATGATTAAATCGTAACAAACAAAAATAATAGTCCAACCGCATATACAGAAAGGAAATTTTTTCGTTGTGTCCCTGTAGCGCAATGGATTTCTAACCCAAAGGTCGTGGATTCGAATTCCAACTGGGATTGCTTAATTTCTGAGAATGTTATTTCTTTTTTACTATACTATTTTATTGGAATAATTAAACTTAATTAATGAATAAATAGTAACAAACAAACAAAAATATTCCAGCACCATATACAGAAAGGAAAATGGAAAATTGTGCAAGGAAAATCGCTTTCTATTTTGTCACTTAATGTTGTGATTCTGTCATATGTATATACATATTTATATAAATTGTAAATATTTAAAAAAAAGTAAGAATAAAAAATTTCTTTTTTGACCTAAGTAGGAATTGACTTAACTTTTATTTATATTATTGTTAAATTTCAGTTGTAAAACCTGCTAATAAATTTTAAATATTTTATTTACTCACCAATCATTAACTTATATGCTAAACCAGCTATTAAAAGGAATAAAAGAAACCGTGGTTATTAAAAGGTTATGGTTTGATGCACATTAACTTTAATAAAAATATTTCTGTATCTATAATTTCACTTAAAAATAGAAAGTGTTCAAATTAATGTAATATGAACTAAGTATATCCTTCATTACATTATATTCATCCATTGTATATTGTAATTACTAAATTTCAACTCATATTTCTACTGAAAGTATAATATCTTTTCCATTTCCTTTTCAAATAAATTACCACAGCTTTATTGAAACCTTATGCATGCCACATGAGATAAAAATAAAAAATTTTAAAAAATTAAAAAATCAAATTAACCTTAAATTCTTGTTTTATAATTATGAATAAATATTTTTTTCTGTTAATATTCTAAATACTACGATTAATTTTAATTGCTAATATTTATTAGGCCATTTATTCTTAGTTAACTCAATACCAATATCAAGATATTTACTAAGCAATGAATATCTAAATGAACTATATGATAATGAATGTTTACTCGAAGTTGATTATTTGGAACAATAAGAATGCAAATTATAATTAGAATATTTATTTTTTGTGTGTATAGAACCGATGAAGACGATAAAAAAAGCTTCCGCATCAGTTTATTTTTGCTCTCTCAGCCCTTTTATGCTTTCACTAAATGCCTTCTAGACTTTCCTGATACTTCCAATAGCTATCAAGCATTCCACTGATGCTGATGCAATTTTATGGAAATCAGATGGGAGTTTTTATTGGAATCGGAATTTACTTAATGACTGTTAATATTTGGCATCGTAATGGTAAGTAACGCAAACTTAAGTGCAAGTAAATTCCTCCCACTAATTCCGAAACGCTTCAATGTGCCATATTTATTTTATTCCTTTGTAATGATAGCATTTTAACTTCCGTGGAATAGCTTTACTGAGCAATCATATTAAACTAGTTCATTTACATAGAGGAAAAACTCTCAATTCAGGCGGTTGATGTTTTTTTCTTCCTTTTCTTATGAACACACACACACTCACTCTTGTCTCATGGGAATTCTTTATGCGAAAAAAGGTTTTGCGAAATGTACACCATTATTTCCCTGGTACTAAAGAAAATTCAGGGAATGCATGCATGCCTCACCCACGGAACTTTTTATTCGCAGATGGCCATCTTTTCAAATCTTCTCCTTAAGGAATTTTACACCCAACTGTCATTCACTTGTTCATTGTTAAAGATACCCTTCTTTCATCATCCTTTAAAGGAACAAAGGAACTCATTTCCTAACACACTGCACTTAATCGATGTTAAGTTCTCGAAACAGAAGAACATATCTGACATATTATTCTGTAAAAAGGAATAATGCCAGGAGAATGTCTTCGCTTCAGCTTTAAATAGTCGAGTCGTCACAATGTAATGAACTCCGTAAACGAGACTCTAAAAACACGAGCTCCCTCCGATTATGCTAGAGCAATCAAAATTTAGCTGTTGCCTTATCTTTTAACAAAGGGAGCACCTAAAATAATGTGCTAATTTGCCTTGAATGCTACACTTAATGCTGCCGTTTCTTCATCAATTTATTAAGCCTAAAAGTTTCCTTTGCTATTAGCATCCAACTCATTAGCATTGGAACAAATACTTAAACGGATAAAAGCGGTTTCCAGCGCAAAATAATGGGTAAAAAAGTGTTTCAGTTTAACAGTTATTTACTTTAGAGGGAAGTAGAAAGAGGATAGCAGCCTTTGATGATCAAATTCATACTGCCATAACTTTAAGCAAAAATGAAATTCTTTCCATTTTCTTTTTACCTAGCATTCTATTCAAATTGTCTATTTTTAGGCCAATAATGTATTCGGAATCTAGGAATTGATGGTTTTGTCTGAATAAATATGTATTACTAGTAAGTTTATTACGTCTGAGCACACAAATCAGTTTTGTTAAGTTGTTCAGTCTAAAAAGGCTTTTGAATATTAATTTTTGCACTTCTCTTCTTAACAGTATATGATTTTTTACAAAATTCATTAAAATGCTTTCTAAAAACCAGTATTCTTAATGATTGCTTCTATTAAAAAAATTGTAGCATTTTTATTAGCATTTCAATTATTTTTCTTTTAAAAAAATATTTTAGTAAAGAAAAAAAAATTATTTAAAAAAAAATGATTCGCGCTTTTTTTAATGATTTTTTTTTTGTCGCAAAGCTAGAATTATTTTCATTTTTCACAAAATTGTAATTTAACTATTTATAAATAAGAGTATTAGGCCTAAAAACAGTTTATGGGCCAAATACTTATTTTAAAGGAAACGTACAAACATATATATATATATATATATAAATCTTATGGTATACATATATGCAGCTGACTCAAGTAAAATTTTAAAGTGAATATTTTAGGAAACAAAAAAGTACAGTTATATTGAAAATATGTATATCTATATATACACTCTTTTGCAAAAAAATTGAAGCACGAAGAAGGAGTTGTCCAATTGTGATGAAATTTCTTAGGCACAGACATCCTAATCAAATGTGCAAATTATTAAATTTACAAGGCCAAAAAACATGAATTGCGTTCGTAGTGTACATTTCTGCTGAGCAACTCGCAAAATATAAAACGAGTAACAGAGGCTGAAATGTATCTTTTTTTCATTTTCGCCGGTGTGATTCCTTCGACAAAAAACGAATGATGCCATCACAACGTTTTCGAAGACCTTATAGACAACTGGATGACTTCAAATGGGATCGTATTGTCAGAATGCAAAAAGCTTGGTGGTCATACCGAGTAATAGGTCGTTACCTGCAACGTGCAGTCACGGCTGTGCAAAGGTTCTAGTCGCAATGATTGCTGTGAGGAACTTATTGACGAAATACTGGCTCTGGAAGGCCAAGATGATCACATCCGAGGTAAGATCTGATGATTGTTCTGTAGACCCGAAATGCTCAAACGGTATCACTGTCTACTGTTCAACGTACAACCCCCACGGTACCATCTACCATCCGGCGCTTGGCTGAAGTGGGGTTGCGCTCACAGTGGCATTTAAAACGTCTGCCTTTGACCCCTCAATATCGATGGAATCGTCTGGTGTCGAAACTAATCATTATGGTTGCCATTAGACTGGCAATGCATGTGTTCAACGATGAATCTGGCTTTACTCTTGAAGCAAATGATCATTGTCTCTGCGTCTCAAGAGGGTGAGAATAACGGTCTCAATCAGCCTTTGTTCTACATAGACATACATCCATAACCTCTGGTGTGATGGTGTGGTATGTTTTTCATATGACAGCAGGTCATCTCTAGTAATCCTCCATATATCTTTAACAGCTCAACGATATGCTGATACCAACCGGCAGCCGGTTGTATTATTCTTCATGGCACGACATCCGGGGCCAGTTTCCAACAAGATAATACCATGCCCCATACCACTTGCATATCTCTGGACTGCCGTCGTGCCATTAATACTCTTCTTTGGACAGCGAGGTCGTCAGACTTTTCACCAATCGAACATTTTTGGAACATGGTAGGGTGCCAGATTTGGGTAACCCAAATTATCACAGATCTGGAACAAGAACTAGTGAGTTCCTGTCAGAATAAATTGTAGGATGATAATAACAACCCCTATCAGTCTTTACCGAGACATATACGAGTACAAGCATGTATTGCTACTAGGGACGGTTGCTCCAGCTCTTCCAACTACTGATTTGACCATTCAAACTGTAATCGTGAGCCGTGGATGGGCCCTATGGCCTTGATATTTTTATTATCTTATTATCTGTATGTGATCTGTACACATATTTATTTTCATTAAAAAAATAACTTTCTTTACGGTACTTCGATTTTTTTTTTTTTTGCTTTTTTTTTTTGCAAATGAGTGTACATAAAAGAAAAACGCGACTCACTCACTCGTCACGATATTCCCATAACTATTAGACCTATTGACTAACAATTTGTTTGATTTGTGCAGATCTCTCTCATGGAGTAGAGATCCGCTAAGGACGGATTTTGAGAAAATCAACACCCAAAGGACGTTGCTGGGGCTGAAGGGGAGATACAGATAAATATTCCCATTCTTGAATGTCGAAATGTAGCATTTTAAAACGAAAGTAATACCTAATCTAGAGTTTAATTTCATTCCACCATTCCACATTTTACAATCCCAATTTTCTTGAATACAAATGAAGTTATATTTAAGTTCATTAAGACATTAGTAATATATCTTTGGTTTCATCATACAATAAAAAATTCTTATTTAAATTATGAATTTTTCTTCTTTTTCTCATAATTTCTTAATGCCAGTACTCACTTCGGCATTCAATTTACTTTCTCATTGTCATTTGATGAACAATTACTCCTGGCACCAATTCTGCCATTTAAAAAGACACCACTAACTTTTCTGAAATTTTTGCTTGATATTGACATACAAGTATTAAAATTGTTAATAATATTAAATCCAATGGAAAATTAATATTACATCAAATGTATATGAAATTTAAATGTATTCACAAACTCAAGCAACAATCCAAACATTCAGGAAAGAATGAACAAATATATATCTCTAAAATAGGTAAACAAACCATGGAATTTTGCTTACATTACAGTTGTCTAAGAATAAATAATTAAACAGTTAGAGGCTTAAAAGTTATAAATCAAGTTTAAAAGGCTAATGTTTACATTTTTATCTATACAAGCGGATTCAAGTGTCAACAAACGTCATTTTAACGCACTTCAAATGTATATATTAGCAAATACGTTACATCGATTGAAAAGCCGTGAATTGGAAATTTTAGAAATATCAAAAACTCAAAACCGCATTTTTGAACATATTCAGGGTACTGACCGTAAATGATAAAAATAAATAAAATTTCAGCGCATCTCTATTTTGATTAGCAACTGTTTATTTTGTCGCATTTGCTAAAAAATGTAACGCATTGCTAATATTTGAAGAAATAATTGCATTCCATCTGTCGAAATTATTTTACTTCACATCTCACATCACTGGATGAGTTTTAACCTTAGGGTAAATTACATTAATATGCATTTTAGAGAGAACCATGAGTTTACTTCTAAATTTGGTCTAATTTGAAGATCAAAAGAATTGTTTTTTCACAGAACTAATGCTTTTATTTTTCATTGACTTACACACACACAACAGGATTCACTTTTATTCTTTGTTTTAATACTTTTCGGAGAAAGACCATAATTTGTTGGGTGAATGAAAGTATTACAAGAAGTTTAATTCTATTTGAAAAAATAATACCCCAAGAAAGACTAAAAATGCAAAAATATTTATAAGAGCGTTTTTAATACCTAACAAAAGCATTTATTTTGTTCAAATGTAAAGGAAAAAAAGATTCAAAAGAAAAGCATTTCATAAGCACGTCTGATCATTTTTCATATGTGCTAATTACAATTCATGAATATTTTAATAATTGAGTTGAGTAAAATCATTTTTGATGAATGCCTCTTTTAAATAGATAGTTTAATATGTGTGTGTGTGTGTGTGCATGTATCATGAAATAAAAGAAGGTGAAATAATTGCGATTTATTAAGTACATTGTGATAAATTAATAGGATAAATAAATTGAAAGATATTTGGAGTAAAATAAGGTGAAATATGTTGAACTGAATAATTTTAGAAGAAAATAAAAACTTTTCTCTTTATACGCAATTCTATAAATATTTTTTTAAAGTTCAGAAAAAACACTTTGTACAGAAAATAGTTTAAATTTCACAAAGTGTGATATTGGACTTTTGAAAGTAACTTTTGAATTCTTGTAATTCTTCATAATTATCTACAAATTTCAAAAAAAAAGAGAGAGAGAAAAGTAACAATTTAAAATAAATTTCTTCATGCATGCATGTATGACAAAACTTTCTACGTAAGTGTGATTATATTTAAAGTTTATCAAGGTATAGTATCTATTTGAAGAGTATATTTAATCTTTTCTTTTATATATTTTACCCAGAAATAACATAACAGATAATTGTTTTTAAAAAATGATTAAAAGTTTTGAAATTATTTTTTTTAAATGAAAAAATATATAATTTAAAAACCATTTTTCAATTATTGTTTCATTTATTTAATGTGCATTACTTTATCAGTATATTATTACAAATTTTTTTAAAAAACTTTAGTATTCGCTATTAATTCAAAACTTTCAAAAACGTATGTTTCTAATGTTTTCAACAATTAATCATTATTCTTTTTGATTAGTATTATTCTACATTTAAGACATTTGTCATCATTTTTCAACATATATGTATCCTTGTATTGCTAAGTGAACTTAAGTAAGTCATTTCAAAGTGGAACTTATTAATAATTTTACATTTTGTTAAAATAAAATATGTCCCTTAAAATGTTTCTTTTTTATTGACCTATTACTTTTGATTTTCACAATAGCATGAATAGCTATTTGAGCAACATCACAGAAAATAAAGAACTACATTTAATTAAATACAAATGAGATTAGTAAAGATTTATCCGAATAATTGTCTGTTAATGAATCCAAAACGATATAGAGAGTCTTTTACATTTTAGACTTTTAAATTTAATAAAAATAATCTGGTAGTTTGAATTTAATAATAGGCAAAACAATTAATACTCTGGGGTTAATTTTAATCTTATACCTTTAACATTCCCCTCTTCGATTTCGCATAATATTTTTTTTTACAATTTTGTGAGGTTATAGAAAAATATATAAAAAGTAATTTTCGGTAAAAAAAATTGAATTTTATTTTTTGACCAATTTTTGTCAATTGAATAGTACTGTGTCCCCTTAATTTATTAAAAACTCTACAAAGAAATCTGTTTACCTTCAGTTCCTCACCAGGACAAGCTATCTAATTCGATTAGTGCAATGTCTGTATTACCGAAATGAACATATCAATGGATAAAAACAAATTTGGGTTCCCGGGGTGACTTTTTTTATTTCAATCTTGATCTCCTCTTCTTCCTGATAGAATACTTCTTTCACATCAAACGAAATCCACTTAAGTTATACTGGAAGCGCAAGCATGCACTTTAATCTTCCGTGGTCTAACTCACCAGGTCGCGTGGGGCTTTCGCGAGTGACAGGTAATCGTTTCATGAAACCTTGGCATCAATAGGACAGCACTGTCCAGTTCTCCTAAGGGAGCATGGCTGATGTTTGGGGATTGTTGCAAGACAAGTTCCCTCGTTGATCCTGATTTGATTTGCGCTGTGCTCGTTAAGTGTCGAAGATGTTGTTTCCTTTACAAGTGTGGCATCCCTCTATAACCTAAATGGATAAGTTGCTTTTCGTCCATCACATGAAAGTAACCGGGGAGAGGAAAGGATGCCCTCTAGAGATTGAACATTATGTAAAAAGGGGTTTTATGTTAAAGGACGAAAAACTTGCTAGGGTAAATGTTGAAGTTGATAAATCAATATAGTTTTTACAAATAATACTGTTTTGATTTGTATTTGTATTTGGTATGATACAGTATTTGATTTTTTTTCGGTCTTTACCAAGTCACGCAAATAGTCCTTTAATGTGGTATAGACATTTTCAATTCTACAACAACTTCTAAAAATACTAATAAAGATAAAAAGTAAGACTCAATCAATGTATATTTACTGACAGTTAAAAAAAAGTGTATGCACAGTTCTAAAACCAAACATATATTTCAATTTCCGCATGTGGATAAAATAGTCTAGTGGTCATGTTTTCGAACTCGTGGCTGGAATTGTCGAGTCACGAATTTCAGCCCTCATGTTAGTAAAAAAACCTACCCTTCACTAACATGAAATTAATGAAGGGGCTGATACCCTTCTGATCTGTTGAGGATCAGAGTTCTCCCATTGGCTTCGTGTGGAAGGTAGAACAGGGGTGCCAGCTCAGGATTCGTCCTCATCATTGGACCATAATTCAAAACTCATCGGCCTTTCGCTAATATCCCTCGTGTTACTTTAAAGTTTGACGTTAATAAACACTCACTCGATTCCCGCATTAATGATTCAAATAATAATTTAACTAACATACTCAAAATTTCTAAATTCCCACACAGATTTATATAATAAACTATTACATAAGCTAAATTTAATGTCAACATTAAAAGGGGTCCTATAAATATTTCTCCTTTAGTTTTAATAATCACTATTCTACAGAACCAAGATTTAATTTTTCAAAAGCTCTTAATTCTGTGTAATCCTAAACATCATAAAGTATACATATCCGTTTTGATATTTTTAATTTATTATGAATACTTTGCATTCAAATCCTTCAATAAAAGGATTAATACTTAATAATATAACGTATTTAAATTACTATGAAACTATTTTTGTTGTAACATGCAATCCGTTATTGATTTTAATAATTTTTTTAGTCATTAAACACTACGTAAGAAGAATCAAAGTTTTAATACATTAATAAATACTAAAGGATTAATAAAATTGCGCTTTCAATCTTTCATCTATCATTTTAAATAGGTAATGATATTTAAAACCAATAATTAAAATTTTCGTCAAAGTTTTCTCATATTTTTGAATCTGTGAACTTTTAACAAATTTTTGTTGTTATTGTTTTTGAAATATGAAACTTTTCAAGTTTCACGAAAGAATAAGAAAACATGAATCATTAAAATCTTATAATAATAGTTTTCTCTCAGTTTTTAATTTTAGATAAACTGATAAAACCTGTTTACTGATAAGTACAAGAAAAAATTTAAAAGATACGAACAATTAAGAATTCGTAAAATTAATTTATAAAGTTCAGAAGATCGCAGATAATTAATTCATTATCAAGGAAAAAATAAATACGAAAGCTGGGAACAAAAACGATAAATTATAGCCTTTTGTTTTTTAAACAATAGGAAAATCCTTTGTGAAAACAGAAAGTCTTACAAACAACATATTTTAAAGAAGCAACTTATTAAATTATCGATCAGCGTTTTCCTTCGAATTCAAGGAAGGTTCATTATATTTTACATTAAATTAATCAATACCTCGGTAATGAAAAAGTTAAACGGGAGAATAATTTCAATAGAGTTGTTTAAAAATTTTCAAAACAACGAAGAGTTTTGGAAGCACAAACTTTCAAAACTTTCTGTGTTGCTTTCAAAAGCAACTGAAAAAGAAATGTTGTGGTAATTTTAGAGTAAAAAGGAGTTTTCAATGAAACATCGAAACGGTTCAATTCATTCCGATGTACACTCGTTTCTTAAACTTTAATTGCTGAAACAACAAGCTTAACTCACCTTAATGCTATCGATTACCATGCTGAAAAGTAATTTTTTTTCACATTTCATCGTTCTTTTAGAAATATTGAAACTCCAAGCACACAATCAGAGAGAAAGTGAAATAATTCACTCTGTAGGTTTCGAATGGGCTTGTTTCTCTAATGTGAAATATTTTAAGGCTTGGAAACTCTTTTATGTGATGATATTAGGCATAACAGTAGATTTAAATATATAGGGTACGAAAAGTATGATAACATTTAAAAAAATTAGTTAAAATTAAACAAAAATTTTCACTTACGTGTTTTTACGTTCCATAAAGAAAGGATTAAAGTTTTTGTTTATTGAAATGCAGACTAGATGGCGCAACATCCACGTTTTGCAACATTCTCGTTTTAAAATTGCTTCACAGCAAAACCAAACGCAAGTTGTAAGGATTTTTTAATAAATTTAAATCTGCAGAACATTTTAGGTGTAAATAGGGCACCACCACACTGGAGTTAGGGAGTTACAAAAAGTTCCCCGGTAAGATGGATAGAAAGAGGAAGCCCACCAAAATCTTTAGATGTAACACCTTTGAACTTTTTCTTGAAGGGGTACGTGAATAACATTGTTTACTCTTCTTCAACAAGTGAAAATGATGAAATTAAAAGTCGAATTACAGTGGCCATTCAGATGGTTGATCTTGCAATACTTTATAGAACGCGGCTAGAAATCTCGTACACACTCGATGTGTTGCGCGCAACTATTGGTGTGCACATTGAAATCATAAAATAAAGAATTGTAAAAAGCCTTTAATTTTTTCTCTCTATGAAACAAAAAGAGAACCGTAAGAGAATATCTTCATTTGTTTGTTTGTTTTTAATATTTGAATGTGTAGTCAGATTTGAGGATACTCTGTATGTTCACTTAGTAAAAAATTTTCCAGTTTCCTTGATAAAGATTTCATGTTTTTCTTATGGGAGAAAAACATTGTATTTATGAACTCTAATTACTTATATTTAATTTGAAAAATAATGCATATGTATCATCTCTTTTTAAAATTGTCTTTTGCTTCTAAAAGTGCCCTTAGTCTAGTGGGAAAAGAAAAACGTTATTGAACACACATTAACTTTTTAAGAGTTTTCTCAAATTTTTTATAAGGGGTACCATCCAATTTTAACAAGAAATATGATATGACAGAATGCTTTGGATAAGGTATGGTAAAGTTCCGGAACTGTATTGTTATTGTTATTGCCATGATGCGGAGTATGAGGCATTTTATAACGTCCATGTTAATACCTATGGTGGTAAAAAATACACTTAAATGTTATAATAGCCCTATAGAATATTTTATCATGTTCGATATTAAACATAAAATATCAGATAAGGCTGTAAAAATCGAATAAAATTCAGAAATGGCAGCTTATACCAACTTCCTTCTAAAGGAAATAGTTCGAAAAAGAAACGACTGCGACTAGTTTAGCAGGAGAAAACTGGAATCAATGCCCATAGTTTAGTTTACTTTTTTCCAAAGACACATAATACTATGATTTAGGCATTGCGTAATGTTCTGTTTGTTGCACACATATATTTGGGACCAAGCACTTATTTTTTATGCATTCTGATTTTTCCCGAACTATCGATTCGAATTATTGGGACATGGGATGTGTAAAGAGTTGAACAGAAACAACATTTAACTCAAATATATCCAATTTTACTCCCTAGAATACTAAATTTCAGATTCTACAACTCACATTTTACATTTGAGAAAGTTGATACGTTTTGATATAAATTAAATAAAAACACAAGAAAATTTTTACACTGAAATTCTGCACTAAACGAAACATTTCTTAGTAAAAAATGGAATTCTAAAAAACGTGCAAATTACTTCGGTAATTCTCATATTTATAATGTTTCATTAATAATAAAAATGAATATGCTTAATGTAACGGTAATAAAGATGTAACGAATGCGAGTTTTTTCAGAGTAAGTTTTAATTACATAAATATATTTATAAACCTTCAAAGCTTTTGTATATTTGAATACATGAATGTTCAATGCATTTTAAACTAGAATGGAAACATGTAAATTTTTGTGCCTGATTTGGTGGTAGTCAGTCAATCCAATGTTTCAATTCAAATATTTACATCGATAAATTAAAATCGAACAAATTAAAAGGAAAATAGAGAAAAGCTTGTTGTTAGCACATGACATGAACTTGCCAAAAATTATAAGCATATATTAAACAAATTATTATTTAAGTTTTACAGTTTTACTTTACCAAAATTAGCTCTTACGGATCATAATTAAATATACTGTGAAGCTGTTTGAAGCGCTACTATCATATGTATGCATCTTTACAAAAGGATTTATTAACACATAAACATCCAACATCAGATTTCCATTTTTAACATTCACATAAATATGAATTCATACTGTTGTGTTGTCTTGATGAATTTAAGTAATAAATTTCCATATGATATATATATTATATATATATTCCTGTTTTTGAATGGTGTCGTACTCACTGAATTGGCAACCATGTGTTTCGCTTCGTGTAATATCGCCAAAACGAGTGCAATAGTACATTATTACAAGCTCACGCAGAAAAATATCGTAACGACTGCCTGTACTAGAATTGTTGCGAGCGAAAAAAAGCGTTGCTTCATACGCAGACTTATTCAATCAAAGGAAATAAATACTCAATTTTCCTGGAAGATCCAAGATCTGCAGGTTTATCAAAGAGATTTATCAAATAAGTGATGGATAATGTAGCTTCAGTGATGAATTTAACTGAAGAGGAGCACCAAGAACAAATTTTGAGAAAAAATAGAACAAATAAATATAACTATAAATAATACACATAAATTATAATTTTACAATGCTAGCAGTTGTTATGAACAGTTGTATAATTTGTACGATTGGAGTTGGTCCACCGTTAGGAGGACAAGGAGGCATTCTCCTCTAGTAATACATAAAAAATTCAAGCAATAAATGTTAGCTATTTTCAAGCAATAAATAAAGTTGACTAAATCAGCAGTAGTATACACACAACTGTATTAGATAGGCATTTAATTGTTCATTTACTTAAAATTTTAAGAACCCATTTAGAGTAACCCATAAATTTAAAATTATTTCTTCAATTAATGTTAGAAATAAAGCATTATAGAAACGGGGATTAACTATAGTGTCATACATTTTGCTATCTAGAAAGCAAGAGGGAAAACTGTTTAACAATAAGTCTCTTACGGCAATGAATGATTAATCGAGCCCATGAAATTATTTGAGCATACGTGTTTAATTGAGAGTGTGGCTGGCAGAGCTGAGTTTGAAAGTCTATGGCTGTAAGTGCCATAAATTAAAACAAGTTATATTGAAAAATATGAATTATTTTAACAATATGGCGGCATTACAAAGTGATATACTTTAATATTTTACATACATTTATTCAAAACTAATGCAGATTATTGAATTTTTTATAATACAGAAAAATACATATGCATTAGTTCTGAATAAAAATATTTTTGAACAAATTATTTTTAAACGCTTCACTCGTAAATTAGTTCTATTTTCGATAAAACAACTGATAGTTTGAATATATTCTAAGTCGTAAATTTTACTATTTTTAAATCCGAAAACTATTCACAAAAAATTTATTATATAAAATCTAAGTAAATATAGACATTAATCATTCAAGTTTTGAATGGTTTCTCACCTGGAAAAAAACAACACTCAATTGCTTATATAATGTTATTACTGTAATTACACGTCAAGTTTTAATTTCTCTAAGAGTATAAACATTATATCATTTATTGTACTCGTGTGTTTAAAAAAGATACTACTTGCGTCAGCTTTTTTTAAAAAAATGGAGATATGGGGATTTTTTTTGTGGTTTTCTGATTTATTTGGTGTATTTTAAAGAACAAAATACTTAAATTAAGATGGGGGGGGGAATATTATTACTAAAATGGGAAAGAAATAGGTTAAAATTTACAAAGAATTACATAAATAGGGCCGACTCTATACAAAAAGTTTATGAACAAATTCTCAATTTTTTTAATTTTTCTGTGTTACTTTACTATTCATTTTTGAAATGACTTTCAAGATAAGAGATACTTTTATTTTTACATAAACTAGATCACTTTATCTTATATGAATTTTCTTAAAAAATAGTGTTTATATTCACGTAGACTGTGAATTTTGTAATAAAATAGTGATTGATAAATATGAAGGTTAAAACACTTCTTTATTATACGGAACATACACAAAAATAATCAGTTCATTATTTTCAAAACGTTTTGAGTAATTATTGCCCTGGTTAGAAAATTTTCTAAAAAAACGTATTTCGAGTAAATCACATTTTTAAGTTAGATATCCTGCTTAAAGAGTTGTGGTATCTGCTTTTACTCAAGCACTTGTTTTTTTTATTCTAGTGAATGGGAAAACAAAAAAAATTGGTATTTTTATAAAACTATTAAGATGGTCTATAAAATAAAATCATAAGAAATTGTCAATTTTTGACAAAATTAACGATTTTAGGGTAGTCGGATACCTTAATCAAATCGTTGTATCAGTCATATCTAAGAACTCAAAGTAGTATATGTATCTCTGTTACTTATTTCGAATATCTTTTTAATTAAAATTGAAAGAGAGAGAGAGAGAGAATGATTCCTAAAAGAGTTATCTTTAGATTAATGGAGTAAATACACATTTCCCCTAATTTACTTTGCCAATACATATTTCTTCACAGCAGCTTATGAAAAAGCATCAAAATGAAGAATGACTTAAACTTATTGAAATAAAAAAAAATGAGCATTTCAGTGTTTCATGCTTCAGTTTCTAGTTTTCCTCCATTTTATTCCTTATTTTTACACGATCAATTTTGCAGAAAGTGAGCATTGAGCTTAAGCAAATCAAAATATTTTTCTTAGAAGCTTTTTCTGGATTAATAGTTCAAGCCCTGTCGAAAGCCGTCAACTGCAATGACACTGCTTTCAGCTGGTGGTATTATTTACGACTTTTGGTCCACTCACTGTAACAGAAAGCGTTTAAAATCGTTTCTGCAAGGCAAACCTATCACAAATAAGTTTTCCAGAATACTATTATACATCTCTTTCCGTAAATGACTTGAATGCTTCGCCATTCGTGTCTTAGGCGTGAAAATTATGCATATTATCCATTACGAATTAAATTACGCTACTTGTCTGAAAAGTTATATTCCGAAAACATTATACAGTAATAAGCTTGCACTTTTGTGACAGTTGAATGGATTATACTCAGATTATTTATGAGTAGAATAGCCAATCAATGCAAGGGAGGAATGAAATGACCCGGTAATTGTAATTTGTCACCTAATGATTTCTAGAACCGAGCTGATATTTTCCATTACGAAATCCAAGAGAAACCATTTTCAAACTTTCTGTTTAACTTTGCTGAGAGTACTGTAATTAGTTAATGTGTTACATATGACTTGCGATTCGTAAACTTTTATTATTTAATGGAGTTTGTTTTAATACTGGGTGGAGAGGGGAAGGACTAATTTTACTTGGTGAAGCATTTTGCTATAAAACATCTTTGCTATAAGAGAAATGAAAGTAAATTCTAATTATTGTTCAATCTGAGATGCTATTTTTTTTTAATCTTATTTTATGATGAGAACCATTTTTATGGGTTTGACATATTTCAAACATTAAGCGCCGGAGAAAAAAATGTAATTTTATTCGTATCATTTGAAAGGAATTTTAAATTGAAAGAAGTTTGATCACTGCCATAGATGGAAAAAAGGCATTTTATACAAAATAAGCGTGCTACGTCTCCCATTATTTCACCATTAAAATGCTATCTCCTAACATTAATCTTCTCTCTACATTACTGTTAACTAATTTCATTTTTTTCTACTCATTTTATGCTGCGATCTTGTGATAAAAGACAATTTGATGGCCGTGTAGTAGGTCAAAGATTTAGCATTTTTATTTCTTATCTGATTTATCTTTTCACATAAAATCCATTTTGTTAATACGAATTTAATTATTATAATTTATTTTCTGCAATTTCACTTTTATTTAAAATGAAATAATTTTAATTGCGTTTCCGGTATTATCCGTTTTTTGTATGTTCAAAAGCTTTAATTGAAAAATTAAAGGCAAATAAGATGGTTATTATTCATAATTAAAAATTGCAAAAGGCTTTATAAACCAGATGGAAATTCAGAGTTTATGAATAATGCTGTACATAAATGGCATCGTGCATTTCCATCATCATTGTCATAGCTTTTAAGATATTAAAGCTATGAAAACTATGTTTGATAGAAAATTTAATTTGTTTTTATTAAATGACCAACTATGCGTTCTAGTTTTAACAGTTTTGGCAATAAAACACAATGCTACCACGTTTTATATGATTTATTTTGTATTTGTTAAATTCCGAAATTTTTTATTTTTATAAGTTTGAATTTTTTATGTATACTTTATTATCATTCAAGCAAAGAGTTTCGAAGAAGTTGATAATAAAAGGATGGATTTTTCGTAGATTCAATTTAATAGATGCATAGATTTCAACATGAAAATATTTATCATATTATAATTCTCTAATGTTCAAATTTTCTGTAATTATGGTTAAAAATTGTTGATAGTAACAGATATTTTGATGGGAACTTTATAAAATTGTTTTTTTTATTCATTACAACAGGCTGCTAATATTACAATTTTAAGTAGTTTTTTAAACTTTTATTTTTGTGAATTATGCACATTTTATCCTTTATGTCAAACATTCTGTTTGGTTCAAAATTCGTATGATAGAATTTTGTACCATTTAAAATATATGCATAAGCTTCGTATTTACAAACGTATTTTACATTCACATTCATTGTAAATCTTGCTATTTAATTTTTATTTCAAATAATAATTTAAGTCAAATTATATTATGTTATTTTTTTATTCCGTATGGGCTATTTCCGAAATCTGTGAAAATTACCCTTACACGAATGTGTTTCCTAAAATCCTATTATTGAACAAAAAAAAAAATGATAGCGCATAAGATTTAAAATTAAAGCACAAGTTGAAATTTTATTTTTCAAATGGACCTGTGAATTGGTATGTTTATCACTGCAGACCTAGTACATTCCCCTGAAGTTTACATCACTTTTTAGTGGGGTAACATATAGGTATATACCAATTGCTAAAATATAATTCTGACAACCAGTTTCAACCTGAGCTTTGACTATGCGAAATTGTACAAAGAATTTAATTTTCCCAAGAGCACCCAAACCAAACAGGCTATCTAGGGATCTTTAACATAATGCATAATCCTACGAGACGGGCGCTGTCGATTTTTTGCGTCCACCGACTTGGGCCGGGGTCAAATCTGCCAACTTGGGCGTACAAGTTAGCGTCTAACCTACTACACCACCCATCCATACAAATTGAAAATAATTTAACTTATAAAAATACATCTTAAACTATTCATAAAAGTTTTATATACTTACAACCCCATTCAGTTTCCTTATAATATACATATTACATATTCAGATTATTTTGTATTACAACCTCCCAAGAGCAAAGCATAAAATAAAGTACTGAAGAAAGCTGATTATTTAAATGTATCACAATACTACGATAAACCAAGTTTTATATCAGTAAATTATGGTAAACATGAAGTAATTTGGATCATGAAAAACATATTCCTGTATAATAGTCCCTAAATATGGGTGCGACCCCCTAATTCTGCCTTGAAGGAGCAGTCTCTTCAAGGTACGTCATAGGATAAATAAAACGTGCTATGTAGATGGAGCCGTTAATCATTGTGTCGATATGTTTACTTTCTTTTTTTTTCGATGAAAATAAAAAAGAGACCTTTTTACTTGTAGGGAGAGCGTAATCGGAAGTAGATGGGAACTCTCACTTCAAAACGGTCATCTAAAATTTGTAGTGGGTCTGTTAAATTTTTTATTTCTCTTGTTCTCGTTATAAAAAGTGAAACCTGAAACATATTAATGAGCATAATTGTTTCACACACTTATACTTCCTGGTGTTTAATGTTTGCTTAAAATTTTATATGTAATATAATATCCCATTTTATATACAAGAATAATTTTATTAATCATTTGTTCATTTAATAATTCATATTTCATTCATCGTGAGTTTTTACAATACATTTTCATGCTATATTAAGACTTTAGTTTCAAAGATTTCACCGCTTTTGAAAAAATATGTTTTTGTTTGTACGGGTATTTATATTTTTTTCTTCATTGAGTACAAAAAAGCAGAAAGCTACGGAATTAACCAAAATACAGTACCTTGCTACATTGCAAAATTCAATGGTAACAACAGTTTCACAAATCTGTTCGATAAGGTTAACTAGCTGCATTTCCCGGCGTTGCACGGGCTTTCCTTCCAGAAGAATATACTTTTTAGAAATTTCTTTGTGTTGCAAAGACTATTGCAATTTTAAGAAATAGTGCATAATTTTCAGAATCAAAAAATGCTAACACTCATATGTGCATTGATAAAATAAATGTAAAACATGACACGCATGAATTTGATAAAATGTGTCTATTTATTTTTTTAACATTTTAAACTGTTTTTATTTTTTAAAAAAAATTAAGACTATCAGTTTTGTTATATTTTTCAAAGATAATATGTAGCTATTTCATTAAAAAACTAGTTAATTATATTTTCTTCATTATTTTACATATGTGTGTAAAATATTTCTTATATTCAAGAAATATTTTTTTTTAAAAAGTGATATATAAATGAAAAAATGTATTACAAAATTATATTATGTTCAGTAAAACAATGGAAAAAATATTTCGAAATTAAAATATAAACATAATTTTATCATTCATTTGTTCGTTTATACATACATGTTTCACCCATTATCCATTGATGAGAATAATATTTCATTCATCGGGTGTTTTTACAATATATTTTCATACTATATTTAGTTTCAGAGATACTAAGGCATTTGCAAAAAATAGCTTTTCGTTTGTATGGGTATTTATGTTTTTTTTCTTCATTGTAGTACAAAAAAGCTGAAAGTTACAGAATTAACCAAAACTACAATGACTGGCTACGTTGCACAATACAATGATAAGAACAACAGTTACACAATTTCGTTCGATAAGGTTAATAAGTGTAAGTTTCTTAAGACATCCGACTTACATAAAAGTACATAAATAGGTTTAAAGAGTCACCATTATTAAATAAATAACATGTGTCAATACTTGTTTTTGAAAAAATATTATTTTTATAAAATTTTAGCGAAATTTTTAATTTTAAGACAAACAGCATAAATAAAAATTCAATGTACATGATATAATCTCAATTTCATTGATATACTTCTTGACCCATCTGAAGTGTTACAAACCACAAGGAGAAAATATTTTAAGTGATAAATATTTTATAAGCATTCAAATTAGACGTTGATGATTTTTCTTCAAAATTACTTTATGTTCTAAGATTAAAAAAAATGGCTGTAAAATGTGATTAGTTGTAACTGTCATACACCAAAGTTTTGCAACACTCTAAAGGGCTCGTAACATAAATGTTACAAATCTCATTGAATTTATTTTATTATTTTGATGATATTCCATTTTTCATGCACAAAATATCTTGAAAATTTCATACTCCAAAGACCACATGAAAATAAAACATTTTTATAAGTTACAAAAATATTTATAGAAACAACTTAAAATTCTCAAGTTTTATATACTATTCCTTCTTCCTACTCAATAATTATATTTTTTTTCCTAATAACCCCTAGCGTAAAGCACCTAAAACCCTTTTTAAACCTTGTCAGACACCTTATTGTGTCAATTCAAATAAATAACAATAGGGCTTTTCAAATAGTATTTAAATTTTCAAAGTGTATGAAGAAGAAAAGAAAATTATGATAATTAACTTATTTGTAAATTTGAGATTTATAAAGTTATAACCATTTTTATTTGTCTATTTATTATTTAAAATACTACTTTTTATTTCTCAAATAAATATATATATATTTTTTTATAATTAATGACAGCAATGAGCTCTTAAAAATCGAAACATCATTAATGTGCTTGTTTAACAGATTTCTAATGTTGTAAGATTTTTACGTTATAATAAACTGCTATAAATCCAATCATTTTACCTAGCTTCCTAACAAATTTAGAAATAAATGTTAACAAACGTTTTGTAGTAATTTTCCATGAGTTTATGAAAACAAATTTCGAAATTCTAACTATTGGATTAATAAAACAATGTGTTGTAATGGAAAACAAGTAGAGCATATCAAAGAAATTGATTAGAACAGAAAAATCCTCTCGTGTTCATTGATTTTCTAAAACTAATAATTCTCCTAGATAAAGTCCCCTATAACGAAAGATAATGCTATTAGTAGTGTTATACTACAATAGATGGGAAAAGCTAAGGCACGATAAATAGGATTATTATACTTAATCAATATATGAGGAGGTTAAAAGTGTGAAATATTAAAAGTTTTGAAATATCTCCAGCAAATTCTCATGGTGATTATATATACAGAAAATGACAGCGAGAAAATATATTTTTTAATTAAAATCTGATGAAGTCTTTGAATTATTCATATATCATTACAATTCCTTTCATCATTATTAACGTTTATTAAACACGTCAAGTGCTTTACACTGCGTGCGAATTGAAGCTGAATAGCAAATAATTTAATTTTTCTGCTCTGCTTGATAAACTACCATGATAGAAGCTTTTAAAGCCTATCCAAAAGATAACCTAAAAATATTCAAATGTTTTGGATATTTTTATCGATAATAATTTTCAGTGATCAATTAGATACACAGGTAAAGATTTTTTATTATTAAACAAGATTTATGAATAATTTATTTACCAATATTCTACAATGACAAATGATTTTAATTGTGTGAAATAATTTATAGCTTTTAAACTTAACCGCATTTTAAAATATTTTTGTTCAAGAAAGTTATATATATATATATACACACAAAGCAGATCAGTGTGTCATTAGAACTTTATATTTAAAGACTATTGTTTCCCTTTACATTATGATTCTACACCGAATACAGTACTCATAGTTTGATGTAAACAATAATGTTCATAAATTCTTGATGCTGTCTTACTAAAGCTAATATTGGCAGAATAATAATAATGCTATTTATTTTACTATTTTAGCACATTATATATATATATATATATATTGTATATATACACACTGCTCGCCACCGTAAATGCAACACCAAGAAAGACAAGAGATAGCACAACAAAATTTCTTTTGCAGATAACTTGTTGACCAAGTATCAAATGATTAAATTTATAGCCTTCTTTGAAGTGTGGTTCCTACCAGAATCAGTAGCCAGAGTAGCCACCATTGTTGGAGATCACCGCTCCCACACGCCTCGGCATTGATTCAAAGAGACTTTGGATGTGCTCTTGGAGTACAGCAGACCAAGCAGCTTCAACACGTTTCCGAAGTTGATCTGGTGTGGCAGCTAGGGGTGTAATATTGGTCAATTGTTGAGCAACCATGGACCACATGTTTTCTATCGGCGAAAGATCCGGAGAGCGAGCCGGCCAGGGAAGCAATTCAATCTGGTGATTGACGAAGAACCTTTCGACAATGCGTGTCACGTGTGGTCGCGCATTATCCTGTTGAAATATGGTTGTGGCCAAGCCCTGAAGGTAAGGAAGGACAATTGGCTCCAATACCTCGGAGATGTAAAGCTGGCTGATTAAAGTACCGGTAATGCGTACTAGAGTAGTGCGAGAGTGATATCCAATACCACCCCATACAATAATACCCGGTGCATAACGCAGCTGTTCAGCATTCTCTCTCCACGGTGTCTCCAGACTCGAATCAGACAATCGTGGAGTTGCAGACAGATGCGTGACTCGTCAGTAAAGACAACTTCATTCCATTCTGCCGCGCACATCCTTCTTTCATCGCACCATTGGCGGCGGAGACGTCTGTGGTTCTGCGTCAAGGGTAGATCAAACAATGGATGTCTTGCGGACAGACCACTCTGCTGTAAACGGCGTCGAATGGTACGCGCTGACAATGAATGATGCGTTACAGACTCAATGTTCTGTGCTATGGTTTTTGATGTGACTGAGCGGTCCGTCACTGCCATGCGCACAATTTCCCTGTCCTCACGTGAAGTGGTGCACTGAGGTGGATGCGATCGACCACGTCACTCCGTCGTACCCTCCTGCATCCAACGGTCACATATCCGCATTGCAGTTGTTTGGTTTCGTCCAACACGACTACCGATTTCCCTGAAAGGTAATCCACAATCTCGGTAGGCCACTATCTTTCCTCTGTCGAACTCGGATACTTGATCAAAATCTGATCGCTGTTTTCTACGAGACATAACGGACCATTTTTTTGAAAAAACCACAAGAAAAACCCAATTGCCGAGCTTGAAATCGTCGAAATCTCCAAACCTTAAATAGCGCTTTGAGGTGGCGTCACAGGCGTGCGTGATGTGTGTCTGCGCTGAAATTCTAATGATTTGCATATCTCACCTCCGCTAATGCATGTTGTAAATTTCATGTTATTTGCGTGCTTCCTTCAGGGTGTTGCGTTTACGGCGGCCAGCAGTGTATATATATATATATAGCCATTATACAGGAATTAAAACATTTTACTTTGTGACTATTTTATCTTGTTGTGGTCTTTGGAAATTGAAGGAATAGAATATTGTGGAGACTTCTTGGTATTTTAATTACACATTTATTGATTTTAAAACATATAAGGTGGCAACACAAAAATATGCCACAACTATTAGCGGATGTAGAACAGAACACAAAACCGTTCTTTTTTCACTCTGAATTTCCGAATTTGTATAGCGTTCTCAAATGGAAGCTTTTAGAATCATGTGATTTCCGTCAATGACTTATGTGATTGGTCAAAATACGCGGATGATACAATATCACATCATCTTGTTTTGAAAAGCGCTCCCTTTGCAGGTTTAGAAACTAAGAACGTGGTTAACAGGCTATTTCCCTTCAGGCGGATAAAACAAAAAAAAATTGACTATCACGCCAAGTGTTGGAGGGCTCACGATCTACTTGAATTAAATAGTATCCCTCGCGATAACATTGAAGGGGTGAATATGACATTTATATATTTTTTTTATTTAAATATGTTTAAAAAAAGTATATAGTTGCAAGTTTTATTTAATACGCATATAAGATAATTTTAAAGAGTACATTTCATATGTTTGATAAACTTGACAATTAGATGTGTGAAATGGTGATCTTAAAATTAAACTCTTACGTCTATTTTTTTATAAAATAATTAACAAAGCTCAAGTTAATGATATGTTAACAACAAAGTATAATTTTTTTTATTACCAGTCAAAAATTGGCAAACTCTTAAAATGTTTAATTCATTTAAATTGTAACATCCAAACACATATTCGTGATTTTATAATTAATTTTTAATTTCACGCAAGCTTACCATTCTGAAAAATTGTTAAAAGGAACACTTAATTCAATATCTGAGTAATGCAATTATTAATTGAGCATATATCTCACTCCCTTATTATGCCAAACAACAAAGACGGAAAATGCGATTTTTCTTTAAAGAAAAGGGTACTTCACGCGATCTTGGCAAATAAACTTTTCTCAAAATAGTTCATTGGAGAAAACACATTAGAGTAGTGCGCGTGGGGATAAAAAATGAAAACATTTGCTTTCTTTGCAAAATTTCACAATTGCAATCTCCGTTTTACGAATAAGTTCTGTTTCGTAAAATTCGGTGAAGCGAAGAAAGTGACGAACAGACAGTTTTACGGAACAGAAATTTTGGGTATTCCTGTTTTATTTTATGCCACGGGTTCCACGCGAGCGGTTGCAATTATTACTTTACCCATCAATCTTATTCTTTCCTTTTCTATTGTTTGAAGCTTTAGTGCTTGAAATTTATCATTTGACTGCTCAAGTGTACTTAATGCTTGGGAAATAAATAGCATTTTGAGTAAAGGTACTTCTGGTGAACTGATTTAAAGATTTAAATGCCGTGATGATAGTTTTGACGTGTTGTTTAGAAACCGTATTTCAGAGAGAACTAAATGCGTGCAGTGATTCATCTGCATATAAAAGAAATAAACTAAATTTAACCTAAAATCTTCCCTCATACATTATTCAGAAGGAAGAATAAGGGAAATATTTATCAAAACTTAAGACAGGAAATATTTACCTAGAGAATTTTTATTAGTTAAAATTTTGTAAAGGACTGACTGTTTGAACTTGTCTGCAGTGCAAAAAGTCTGAATATTTATACTAATTAATGTTTCTGGTAAACACACTGGAGAAATACATTTGAAAATTAATCATTCCAATTAACTGAAACAGATTTTAAAAAATATTTTAACGATAAAATTATATAATATAAAAGTAAATAACAGCATGAAGTATTTTTTAAAAGTTAACAGAAGCTTAATATGTCATTTAAATAATAAATAACATAAACGATTATTAAATACCGTTTTCATTCAGTAGGATCAGATCATAAATTGGCCTCTATTAGGACACATTCAATAAATTTACTTATAATTGTTTTTTTTAATTTTTTTTAACACTCATTTAAAATAATAAATATTGTGCTTCCTTCTTTTATTATTGAACATGTATTTCACTGTAAAATGACAGTAACGCATTCAGTTACAAAAGGAATCTTCCCTGATTTTTTCAAAAGTTTTTAATTAAATTTAATTTCAAGTTGCAACACTAGTTTAATATTCTCTTTATACATATACATCCGTATTGAGAGAGAGATTTTACACTTGCGCTTTTGAACACAATATCTATTTGATGCGTATATGTAAAAATCTTAAATTAAATACTTAATTTAACAATTGTCCTCATATTTTGCTGTAAAGTAGTAAAATATTTCCTATGTAATTTAGTAAGGAGAGTTCCAAATAATGACAAAAAAAAGTACCTCGTTTAATGATTTGTTTCACACCCCTCTTATATTTAAGCAATCAAAATTGATCCCATATATTTTATTTCTTTCATTCAGTGTATAAAATCACGAAACATTATATATTGAAAAACTTAAAATTCATCAGTATTAATAGTGCTGTCTGATTACTTATAAATAATGCCACACTTAAGTGTTAAATTTTTCTGTTATGTAAATACATATATAAGGTACTATGCACTAATAGTAAGATCTTACATGCTACAACGATCCTCAAAAGTAGGATTGCGTCAACCAGTTGATCAAGATAACAAAAATAAAAAATTTCAGGAGAAATATTTCTTTATTTCACAATCAAATAAATATACTTTCATTACGAAACCAATAGCAAGTATTGAATTCACTCTAATTAATTGTGGAAGTTGAAAATATCATAAAAATTCTGAATTGCGCTTTCATCATTCGTTGAAAAGTACATGTTTTTACATCTACATACTTTTCTTAACTAGCTGTGCGTTCTTATTAGGATGCCTCTAACAAGGTTGGAAGTAGATAACTTTTTTGGTTTGTGTGTATGGGTATGCATGAACTTACATTTTATAAAAAACACTGTATTTTTATTTACAATCATAATAAAATTTCTCAATAAAAAATGTGCAACAATTTTAAAAAACATTTCCTGTTATAAAAAAGCTAAATCTAAAATTAAGCATTATACTAAAAAATGTTTGTGATTATCATTACTTAAGTTGTTTTTGATAATGCAGGAAAATTCTATCCTATTATGAGAGTTTATTCAAGACCTGTGACACTCCTTCCTTAACTATATATTCATCTTAAGATGAAAACGTATAATAAATTGATAATGTTTTCGGTGCGATTTATATGATATAATTACATAGCAGCAATGTATGGATTCACCTAAGAATTCAATAAATCTTTTAATAAGAAGCTTATATCAATTTCCAATTACATTCTTCCAAAAACTATATTCCTTTCAAGCAGTGAGCAAAAAAAAAAAAAAAAAAAAAAATTTTTTTTTACAGTAACTTAGCCCTGAAAAAAAAAACATTTGTAATGCTTACAAAATACGAAGATTTTGCAAAAAGCTTATTTTTGTGTTCTTTGACAATATAACTAATATTAATGAAACTTTTTAATATATATAGATAAACTTTTAGTTCATTCAACCTTTCGTTTACTTTAAATATTTGGACCTGAAATTAAAGCTATTTTAAGTAATACTAACCTTACTCCTAATGTCCAAACTAACTATATTAGCTTTTTTAAAATCTAACTTTTTTTTGTATACAGTTCTTTGAAGTTATAACAGTTTATAAGAAAATTTTAATGGTTTGAACAAGTTGCGCATTTATGGTCGAATGCTTTAGTTTGCTTCGATTTTAATTACTTGTTTGTTATGCAACCTTCATGTAACGTTTCTAATATTAATACATTTGCATGATATTACCAAACATTTTAACATACAATTTTCTTTACTTATTTTGACTCGTTTGAAGCAATCTAGTGATGGCGCTTTAAATAGATCACAGAATAATTTGAAAATCACTAGCCTTGAAGTGATTATGTTGCAGATCATTTCAGACAGTTTGACTTAAAACGTCATTGAAAGAACATTGTTTCATTTTAATTACGAAATATTCCAATTTAATGCATTCCTTAATGTTGTTTAATCATCTAAAAGCTATTTGCATTCTCTGATGTCTAAGAATGAAGGAGAGTCATGTATCGACTATTTTAAAATGTCGGCATTCATTGAGTTCCTCGAAGAAAACACGTACATCAAAAAATTTCATTAATCCTGTACACAGTCTCTATTTAAAAAGTGTTATCAAAAAAACATAGTGTTGTGTTCTATCTTATATATTCTGTGGGTTGTGCTATGAATCTAAATAAAAATAATTAATTTTGTTTCCCTTGTATCATTTTTGGAAGTGTTTAGATTATATATATGCACATGTATGAGCGTGTTTTACACATCTTTTAAGTTTTCCTTATCTTCTAATTATTCAGTTTTATTTCAACTTACTGAGGATTCTGTGGGGAAATAAACCAATAAACTTAAACCTAAAACAAATATCAGTTCCAGAAAACATATCCCACGTTAATAGAAACTTTAGGATATGTCAAACAGTAGATAAATTAATTACAAAACCCATTATTTGGTACCCCTCAGAATTGCTATTCCGCTACAGAACATGTCTTAATGTTTACGATAAGTTTTAGCATTTTAACCATTGGTGATTTTTCAATTTCTCGACTGATCCAACCTGTAGCCCTTTTTTCGGCGTTCGCTCTCTGTGTGCAGTTCACTAGGCAAACATTTATACTCTGTAATACAACCTAGTCCATTGTCTTCTCCACGCAACTCGATGTAATTAAACGGCGAAAAAAGGGGAGGGGAGCAAATCGTACCACGGCCTAATGCAATGATAGTACAAAAACAAACACCAATTCGGAGTAAAAGCACTCATGTGTTAGTTAAGTAGCGGATGAATGCTCGACTGAAGCCTGGCTTTTATCCTTTACCCTCTGGTCAAAGAAACCGTGTTACTTGCGCCGTCTCTATTGCATTTAGTCTTTGTCATTAAGCTATACATCCCAACCATTCGTTCAGTACGGGCTTTTACTTTTCGTCGATGCAATGTTGCCGACTGCTGAAGATAAGTTGGTTCGTTCAAGCGTATTCTATCCACTGATATCGAAGGCAAAATTAATATAGGAGACCAGGATGGCCTCTGTGGATTGGGTGTAATTTGTCTCTGGTAAGATCACAATCGGCCGGGTAAAAACCACAAGCCTTTCTTAGGGTTATTAAGCAAATATTTATTTTTATTTAATGATAAATGTCAGGCTTTGCATCAAGAGATCAGCTTAGAATTTAATAGTACACGCTGTGTTATTTTTGGAGAAGTAAGAAGATTTAAATCCCAAATATGAATGAAATGATTGAAAAATTTCTATAGTTTAAATAAGAATAATTGGAATTAAAAAGTTGGAAGAAAGACTCCGAATCTTTTAGGAAAGGATATAATATTACGTAAGGGAGCATGTTAGTAAGAAAATATCAATGCATGTGCATCTAGCTTTATAGAATGCAAGCATATAAACGCATATATAATATAAAAAAACTTTAAGTAAATACATATACACATTTATTGAATACTACGCGTGTTAATAGTAATAAATTTTTTAAACTACCACTATAAAGTACTAAGACTAAAATATTTTTTAAATAAAAAAAAACCTGAAAAATATGTAAAGGAACATACGTGGATGCAATATTGCTTATATTCAATCCTTAAACCTTTGTCTAATTTTCTAGTTTTACATGAATAATTATACAATGTCGATCCTTATATATAGGTTAGGTTTAAAGATTTTAAATATTAATCTTTTTACGTGGAGTTCAGAAAATGGTTGCAACTAACGGAAAATGTTTATTAAAATAAACTCACACAGGAAAATAGTATGATTTAAGTGTATGTGGAAAGAATTTTTATAGCATTAAAAACCCTCAAGAAGGGTACTATACACTTCAATTTTTTTTTTCAGAAACAGGAATAATGCAAAGCATTTTATTTTTATCTTATAAATTTTAAAGCTTTTTTTCGGAAATGAACAGCTATTTTCTACCATATCATTTTAAAATCCTAATCATATTATTATGCACAAATAATTTTTTAAGCATAAATAATGTATTTAAAAAAAAAACTTTTCTTTTTAAAAAATGCTTAAACAAGCAAATGTTTATATATAATGTAAACGAAAAATATACAAACTTTTTAACTGAAGATTACAGGTATTAAGATAATATTTAAACTTGTGGAAGAAAATAAAATTTATTTCCTAATAATTATCTTAGCTCAATTTATATATATCTACTAATAGTAGCGCACAGAAAAAATTTTCAAGGGGGGAGTCCAAGGTCGAAAGTTCCCCAACTTGTATCATACCTCAAAACAACACCTACTGATTTTTCTGATTTTGTCAATTTTGTTAACAAAAAACTGTAAAAAAATTTTTTGAATTAATATAATTATCATTAATTAATAAAATAAATTGTTATTTACATGTATTTAATTAAATTTTACGTTATATATAAATATGATTATCATCAATCGAAAAAACTCTAGGGCTTTAGGGGTGTCCGGACCCCCAGGACACCCCTTTGTGTGCGCCACATTCTACTATACATCCATCACCAAGAAAATCTGTTACACATCTACTACTGCACATTCACCCGTTACAAAAGCACCTAAATATTAATATTAAATTTAATTATCGATAAAAAACATTTTTAAAAGCGTCATATAACATTAACATAGTAACAGGACACGACATAGTTTCTATTTTAAGACATGTACTTTGTATCTTACAACAGATTATGTCTAAAAGGAAGTGATTCAGAATTTGTATATAGTCCTCTAGTAACTTTAAAATTATTGGCTGGTGCTCCGTTATTTTATGTCTTCATGTCCTATAAATAGCGTTCCTTTCACGCATAAGGAGTACAGGGTAGGGAAGGGAAAAACATGTTAATCTAGGAAAAATCGTAAAATCAAAATTGTTTATATTCTTTAGTATGTATGACGTACTCTTATGGACTGTGTGGACACATAAAAACCTTTTAAAGCGGGAAATGCATAAGAAATGAAAGGCTTAGGACTTTAAGATGGCTTTGGATCTTACAGATGCATTAAATTTTCTTAGTTACACCTGCAAAATATCAACCTCCGCACAAAAGAAAAGGCATAAAAATAAGGACACTACAGAAAACCGCTTAACTGAAAAAAAATAAGCGAAAGTGCCTTGTTCTTGATAATGGCAGTAAACTCTAGGATTATGGGCAATATAAAGAAAGCAAAGTACACACGTTTCATAACGATGTGTGCTGCTTGGAAACGATGACAAAAGACAAGCAATGGCCGTATGATTTTGGACTAAAGAAAATCATTCATATTCTTTCGTGTCGTTCGAAGTATATGTATAGTGTCTAAATGGGTACTTCAAAGTTCGGAGGTACCTTAAAAGGAATGAGCCTGACTATCTTGAATTTCTAAATATTACTTGACTATTTAATAAATTCCACGCAATCCAATTAATAATATATGAATCGTTTTTATAACTTAAGGGTACTTGGTACCTTGTACTGTTTTTTTATTTATGTATTTATATTAAAATATTTACATGTACTCTATTTCAGCTCAAATAAAATAGTCAAAAAAAAAATTCAGAAGGAAAGCACCATTTTTAAACATGACATTATTTTTATTTTTATTTTAAGGGAATATGGTACCACTGTAAACAATTTTGTTTTTAATTTATGCATTTATATGAATATTTTTACACATACATTGTTTAATCACTCATGAAGTAAGTATACATTTCAAAAGATAAGTACCCAAATAATGATTTTAAATTTAATTTTCTTAAATATTTCAATATTTTAAAATTACTATTACCTCTAAAATTTTTATCAATTATGAACATTTTTCTGTTATTCTTGGAAGCGTCTCTTGCAATTTTGTGCTTGGGATTGATACATTACCAGAGATACTTTTAATTTACAATTTTTCTTTCATGTGGACGGTATTAAAAACACCTATGTCTAATTTGTGTATTTTTGAAAAAATAACTATTAATCGAAATCTTTTTCCCATGCACAGACTTCGCCAAACATATTATGCAGAACAACTAGAAAAAATTTCTAAACTTTATATTAAATATAATAATGCCATGGCGTATTTAATTAAACACTTTCGTGAAAAATAAAATCCTGTGAAAAAAGTCATTTAAAGTCAGCAAAAAATGCAAACATCACGTATTTTGATTTAGGTTTTTACTTCGACATTTTGTTAAAAAAATTAAATAACTTGCTAAACACACAATGTAGACAAATCTACGAGATTTTGTACACATATAATAAAAAATTACAAAATTAAAATGAGGTAATAAAAAATAATCGATATTTAGGTCATTTTTAGTCCAATGTGTTCCTTTAACAATCTGATTTAAGCTAAAGCAAAAAAGTACAAGGAATTCTTATTCATTTTTTGCTATTCATGGAATTATTTTATAATTTATTTTAATTTAATTGATTTATTTATCCCATTTTACTCTAATACAATTGTTAATATTTTTTTCCTCGGTAGTACTTTGATTTTTCAAATTTATTTAGTTTGTTAATATATAAAGGTGCTTTTAAATTTCTACGTGTAGAAAATTTGTTTGTTTTTCTTTAAACCTGTTTCTTTTTATTGCTGATTGTTAAAATAATTGAATTAAACTATAAAACATATAAAAAGGCTGTAAACACAACCTCCTTATCTATTAATACCACATAGGTTATTATAATTTCATAAATTATTTTAGGTATAACTTATGAGATTATTAAAACTCTTTGAATGAAAGGCGTAATAGACACTTTTCTGACATATGACCGCTAAGTTTAATTTATTTCTGAAGTAAGGATATATATTTTTTAAAATTTATAGTGACATCGAAAAAAAGTTGATTTTAAATAATCTTAGGGTATGTACTTGACAGCTACGCAAAATTTCATTCAATTTCAATTATCGGATCTTATAAAATCGAAGCCGATTTTTAAACAGTAATTCATTTTTCAGTTGGGAGTCGATGAACATTGAAAATTAAACTAAATCATAAGCTTGTTTTGCTTAGAATTTTCAGGAAAAAAAGTCTATTTGTTCAATTAAAATTTTGACAGAAGTATTTCTTAAGTAAATTGCATTCCAATGCTTAAAAAAGTTTCATGCATCGAAGTAACCTCAAAAATATATAAGGATGATGTATTGCTTATTATACGTGGAATACCATGATGAAACATCGCACTTTCTTAGTTGTTTAATAAATGCGATTTAGTTCCACAAAAATTAACTTATTTTTTTTTTAAATTTATAAACCCCGTGCACCACCGAACGTATAACACGGGGGTAAACAACACAGACAGAAGAAAGGACTACAACACAAACATCCATGCCTTCTCCGGGATTCGAACCCAGTCCCTGCGGCACCGCAGTCAGCTTCACTGACCACTATACCGGATGGGCGGCTGTAATTAACTTATTGTACTGGGTTTTCGATGTCTAAAAGTAATTACTACGTAATTGAAAATCTGTTATTTTAGAGACCTAAAAAAGAAGTTTTAAATAATTTTCTGAAAAGAGAGTGTCTAAATGTTCAGCTAATATAATGACAAATATATTTATTCTCAATATTTCATTCAAGCATCAAGAACAATATAAGTTCTTTGAAGAAAATCAATATAAAAAAAGTTATTTATTATGCATTACGCGTGCAATAACATGGAAAGTTTAATTTTTTCAGAAATTTGGAGAGAATAGAAATTCTGTAATACATCTATATATAAATGTGTTTCTTTATATATAAGAGTATTAGAATAGTCAAATAGAAAAGGGTCATATTTAAACAAAATTCTAAGAATATATGTATATATATATATTTAAATAACATATAATATATATATATTTAAACAAAATTCTATGAATATATGTATATATATATATATTTAAATAACATATAATATATATATATATTTAAACAAAATTCTATGAATATATATATATATATATTCATAGAATTTTGTTTAAATATGACCCATTTCTATTTACAAAAATATACAAAAAAAAGTTATATACCTAAGATAACTATAGTCATAATAGAATAGATTTAGCCACAGAAATACTAGAGCAAACTCCTAGCCTTCGGAACCAGGAATGCAGGTTTAGACAATGTTTTTCGGTTAGCCAACCTTCACCTGAATTTGCCAATACTCTGGGCCATAGGGAAAGCAAGAAATTTTCTAGAGAAGTTTAACTATCATTATAGATAAAACCATAATCTATTAATGTAAAGCGATAATATTATAGCCTGTAATAATTACTAAAATATTTTTTTTTAAAAAATCAAAGTTAAACTATTTGATAAAAACTTACCACGTGACTCATATTCCCCGGCTATGGACAATAACAGTATCGCATAAAATTATTAAGTTTTGATAAAATAGCATTAATACTATATATACACATTTAAAAACTCTATATTTTATTTTAAAATTTATAGAAAATAAAAGTACCACGCAGACATATACAATTAATTTTTAAGAAAATATAATATTGATGATTTACGTAGCTTGAAGAGCCATCTATCGATAAACTGTACAACTAATAACATATTTTTATTTAACTGTTGGGTATCTTTTTATAAATTTTGGAGGGTATCCGTGTTCCATACAATGTTTAATAAAGTTATTAAGATTTAAATATATATTAAATTTATCACTAACTAATACGTTATTACGATAAATATAATTGAAAATAATATTTCTATAAATTGATATAGAATTCCGGTAAGGCACTTTAGGAATGTTAAAATTAAAATCATCTCTTTTATCATAAATATTGCTATGTAATTTATAGTCCTTAATACACAATGATACATCCAAGTAATTAGTTTTAACTGGATTACTATTAATTTTAATTAGATTTAAATAATTCGGATAAAAAGTAATATTGGGGTTAAAATTAATATTTTTACCAAAAATAATTAGGTCATCTATGTATCTAAATATGTAATAATCATTATTAATAATATAATTATTTTCGTAAAAGTGTAAATATAAATTAGCCAAACTATTGCTAGCAGGGCCACCTTGAGGCAAACCTTTGGTTTGTTTGTACAGAGAACCATTAAAATTAATGTAGTTTTCTTTTAAAACTAAATTTATTAGAGTTCTAAATTTTTGCAAATTAATATTAAGGTTATAATTTCTATGATTATCTAAAATTACCCTAATTATATCATTGATTTTAATGGAATTAAAAAGATCTTCAAAGTCATAAATATGAACTGAATAAATATTTTTATTTTTAAAAAAATCTATAATTTCTTTACTATTTTTAATTATAGCTTTATTACATTGCTTATTGATAAATTCTTGTATAATATTATGCAGCATTTTACCTGAAGCAGTGATATAAGTTTTAAAACCATTTTTTACTGTTCTAAATTTAACAGGATTTTTATGAAATTTAGGTGTTAAAAATAAATATGGAAACTTAATCTTATTAATGGAAACACCCAATTTTCTATATATACCAGTAATTCGATTTGTAATTTCTTTATCTGGCAAGTCCAGTCTTTTAAAAGATTCATGGTTTAAAAAGTGTTCATTAATCATATTATTATAAAAATATTTACAAATTATAGCATAATTACCAGGCACTTTATCTATGTAAACAATGATAAAATTCTTTTGTAAATCATAAATTTTCTGTTTTACATCTTTATAAGTAAGTACTGATTTAGAACGATAGTTAAATTTCATCAGGTCTTTTAAAATATTGTACTTAAATTCCTCAAATGTCTCTCTCTCTCTCTCTCTCTCTCTCTTAAGGCAAACCATATTTAACTGCAGATTTAGTAATAAAATTATTGATATCATTATTAATTTGTTTTTAATGGTATTATTGTTGTTAGAAATTGTTAATCTAAAACTAGTGCCTTTACTCATGATATATTTTAAAATTCTGTCCTTGATTACATTTAAATTGCCTGTTACTACATGTTTGTGATATCTATCATTAAATTCATGATAGTTCTTACATTTACAGTCATCTATGTCAAGAGTAGGTGAGCTATTATTGTAATTAAAGATAAATCTGCCCATCATTTTATTATATTTATAAGCTTTTTTAACAATTACATTCCTAACAGGAAAAAGTGACAAATATCTATTAATTACACTAGAAAAATTAACTTTATCAAATGTATTATTCATGAATTATAAAGTGCAGTATTCTGTAGTAGGTTAATTAAATTTATCAATAATTATATTGAATTTATTAACTAAAAGATTATTAATGTTTTTATTGATGTGAACTGCATGACACACCATAAGGCACTCATTATTTAAGATTTCATCCAACAATACAATTTCCTTTTTATTAAGACCAAACATGAAGTATTTGATCTGCTTGATATTAAAGTTTATTTCAAAATCATCTATAATAACTTTAATATTATCAATTAAAGATTTCTTATCTCTCTTTTTCTTTTAGTTCTTTTGCTTCTGGAATTTCTTTTAGAATTCTTATCTGAATTGGGAGCAGTATAAAAACGTTCTTTGTTATTACTCTGTAACATAATTTGGAGTGTGTTTTTAGCAAAGTATAAACTATTAAGACCATATGGATATATTGTATTAAAACTTCTGATAAAGTGATTTTCCCACCATAATACGTGTTTAGTATTTGGTACAATTTTAATAATTGACAATTCAACATTTTTAAATTCATGCTTTTGAAAGTGTCCGAGCTCAATTTTATTAGAATTGTTGGTATAACTGAAGTTTTTAACATCAAGTCTATGTTGATTAATTCTAATGTTAATAGTATTTGAGGTCTGTCCACAATATATTTATACTTACAGATTTTAATTTAAAAGGTAAATACAATTAAAAGTTTTACATAGGTTAAATTTAGATTCACAATCATATTGATCATTGTTTACATAGTACAAGTCTTACATCTACTATCTTTATATTTATTGAATCTCAACTTAAGGCTATTATTAGATATATTGTTTATATATTTGCTTGGGGATAATTTGTCCTTATTTACATGTAAAGTATTACTATTAATGTAACTTTTATTACCAAATTGAATATTATAATTTCTAGATTCTAAATTTTTTTGTTTAATATAATAAGAATGACTATTAATGAATTTTTTGTTCCAAAAAATTCTTGTCTTGAATCTTTTAGTCGTAGTGTTACTACTATAATCATTAAGATCATTAACTAAAATAGATTCCTTTCCCAAATTGTCATTATATAGTGAGTTATAAAAAGCCATCATCCTAACCATTTTACTTAACTCTGAAATGAGTCAAAATTCTGTATTGATAACAGAAGTACAGTACCAAATCAGTATTAAAAACCAAGGTACGGTACCTAATCAGTATAAAGAGAGTGCTTAAGCAAACAACAAGTTAATTTTAAAAAAAAAAAACTTGATAGAATCTCAAAACAAGTATAAGCTGTGTAAAAACACAAAACAAAGCAAAGCTAATTATAAAGCTCACAAAAGCAAACAATTAACCAAACATTTAACTAAGAATGAAAACAAGCTAATAGGTAATTTTATAACGATGCTGTACCTATGTACCTAATCAGTACACCACCGAGCAATGATCAGCATAAACTAACCTAATTGACAGTCTCTAATACAAAGTAATACCATTCCATTAAAAAGATATGTGAAGAAGAAAATTGATTGTAAGTTAAAGCTTTGCAGACTTAATCTATATCATCACAAGTAACACTAAAAAATCGAAATACTATATAATATAGTATTACAAACAAAAATTTATTAACTAGATAGTACAAAATACACATATACAAAAATTGAATGTATGAATGAATTGGACTTAACTAGCCAATAGGATAATAATAGTATTATGACAAATAATAAAAACAATACTTAAAAACTTGATTAGACAAAAATAATAGCATAAATAAAACATGTATAAAAAAAGAAAAAAGTATTAATTTTAACAAATGATAGATAATAAAATAGTAAAAGGTAAGATTATATATACAGTAGCCACATATTAGAATCTATTAAGAATTCATAATTAGGCTACAAGCTAAATCGCTTACTATAATAAGAAAACAACAACAGTGATTTATAAATATTAGCAAATATATATATTAGTTTTTTTATTAGCAAATTATATATATATATATATATATATATATATTTGATAATATAAATTCTTTGGTAGAACTTGACTTCATTATTTGTTTTTTCTTACACGAAGCACGTGCTAGATCTAATAAAGATTAATACACTTAACTCACATTACTAACCATCTAAAAAATCGAAAACTAATTTCTATGATTCTTCTACATATTAGAATTTACGAGTTTTTGCTACAACTTAATTCTGATTTTCAAAACGTATTATTTCTTTCCTGGCACGAAGCATGGAATAAATTTACTAATGATTTAAGTACCCCGTATGTTATATCACTTTCTAAAACCGAAAACAAGTATCTATGGTTATAATATAACTTAACAATTACATGTTTAAATTCAATTACAAATTTTAAAAAGTAACATACGTAACTTTATATTTCTGATATTTAAAGAATTTTTCTTTAAGGAAGCACAGTACGATTCAATTGACAAAAAGAACCTGTCTAAAATTCAAATATTTTTTTAGCATAAAAAATTATTTATATAATTTTCTATAGTTAACCTAAATTTTAATGATCAAAGTTAAACAAATTCAGAGTTATTATAACTTTTAAGCTCGATTTTATTCACATCCCAATGGCAAATAAAAATTTTAAGCTGATTTATCCAGAAAGAAAAAAAAATATCTCATTTATCTTCGTTTAAAATGCTAAGGGGCTTTTTTTTTCCTATTGGGTCAAATGCTTTGAATTTTTTTTTTACCTATTGCTATTTGTACATGTAACAAAAGTAGCTATGTATTTTTGAATCAAAGTGATACTTATTTTAAAAAAATAGTTTAATTCAGAATTTACACATTTTTTAAGGAATTTTCAATAAACATTCAGAAAAAAGAGAATTTTGTGAATATCAATCATGTTAGCAGAAAACCCATACGAAATTTTGTTGTAGATAGCTTGACGCATTTGTAAATCAAATTGCTTACTTACACATCAATTTATTATAGGAGGAATACTACTTTAAGATCCCTTCATAAATTTTAAAACTTTTCTTTGAAAAAATTAAAAGGGTTGTCTTTTAGAGTATTGTAAGCACAAAAACTGCTTTATATAATTAATATACATTGGTTACCAGAAACAAAACTATAAGAATCCTTAGATCAAAGATTTTTTTTTATAAACTGTATCATGTTCCCTTAACAAATAAAAGAAGTAGTCAAACAAATTAAAAATTATTTAAAACTATTGCGAGCTATGGATTAAGATACATACGAGGATTCTTTGCATATTTTCACAGGCAAAAAAGAACTTTGTGAATTTTTTTCATGCTACGCAATAAGAAATACATTAACAGGCATGGATTTTTATTAAAATGCTTCATAGTAAAATTTTACACTACAGAGATAAAGAAAAATTTCGATTTCTCTAACAAAATGATTTTTGCTCACACACAACTTGCATTTTACTTTTTACTTACTTAAATGCAATTCAGTATTATAGAATTTTTTTTATTATTATTATTCATCAAAATATATATTATTTCATTAGTTTTTGAAATGATCGCTATGGTAACAAATATTTTTAAATTTAAATGCAGAAGTTTATTTAGAAATGGATGCTTGAGACTTTTTCTTAATTAATTGCTCCAAATCTGATGGAATCGCGTTTTAATTACTGAGATTGAAGCTTATTGCGAGGATTGCTGATTCCAATATCTTAAGTAGTATGAATCTAAATAATCAGAAAAATAGCAATCTGCTCCTGGTACGCTGGACAAAGTTTCTCATTGCTATGTTTGATGATTAAAGAATGTATATGATTACTTAGAAGTTAATGGAATGCGCAGAGTTTTTCTTTGATTTGATGAGGTTCCAACGTTATTTTTTTGGGTTTATTTTTCGCGTCATTTATGCTAATTGAATAAAGGAGTTTCAAAGCACAATCAATCTTATGATTTAAATATTATTTAATTAATTGAGAAGTAAGTTAAAGTAATTTAATTAAATTTTTAAAATTCTTTGGTGTGTTAAGTTTTTACTGTTTACGTTTGATAACGCTCAAATTAAAGATTATTGCTTTATATTGTGCTCTGTTTTATTTTATTTATTTATTTTATTAAAATAATTGTTACTGAATGCAGAATTTATTTTTTGATAGTATTTGTTAATACTAACTATTCCTAAATTATTGTCGAATGATAAATTTTTCGTTGGAGTTCGTTTATAATCCATACAATTCCTGGTCATTTTGCTAATTATAAAATAAATAATCTTGCATTAAGTACTTGGCAGTTCACCCACAATTAAGTATACATCTTCCAAAGCATTATTTTTACTGTTGTTTCAAAAAACGATGTATTATTTTCTGAAAAAGATACTTTACTCACATGTACTCATAGGAAAATGAGTAACAAGCTGATGGATTTTGAGGAATATATGGGCAAAAGGTAATCCAGTTAAATGCACCAAAGATGGAAAATAACTAGGACATTCAAAGTGAAAACTAAAATTGCAAAAAGGAGCTGAAATTTTGCATTTAGAGAGAAATCTTTTTTAATATATAAATCTTCAACATATTTCTCATACATGAGCTAACATTATTATGACTTAAGCAACTGTTTTTGTTAGAGCTATTTGTATAAATAATCTTTATATTGCATTTGTTTTTTTCTGAGGTAACATGACACATATTTACATTATAAGATTCCCTCAACTTATAGCGAGTTCGGTTCCGAATAACAAGTCAAGTCTAACTGGTTGCAAGGCTAATATATTTTTATATAGCACTCCTTTCATTATACTAGTTATAACAATTGTGAGTAAAAGCCAAACATTCAATTTATCTATGTATACTACGCAAAAAAATACTTAGCATGCATGAGATACAATTCAAAAATGCGTAATGAAAAATATAAAGCAAATAAATATTTTGTAGTCGTATGTGCAAATAGTCGTGAGTCATATATGGTCCATAAATCGAGGAATAGGTGTATATGTATGCATACTCGTTACTCCATAATAAATTATATCAAAATAGAAGCAAATGAATTATCTGCAGAATCTTAACAAAATAGGGTTTTAAATTATTTACATTTTTTATTTCCTTAAAAATATGTCATCAATCAAATCTTCAATACAAAATAGAACATTCTTAGAAGTAATAGAATTGCTAAATATAGTCTTTATTCAGGTTGAGATTAGAGAGAGAGAGACAGTAGAGAGAAGAGAGAGAAAAGAGTTTCTTTTATAACATTAGATTAATTAAAAAGTAATACTGAGTAATTTTTCCTGCAAAAATGTAGAAAAAAGCATGACAATTGCTTCTACAGTGTTTTTCGTGTAGCTGAATAAGGCGACGTTAATTTTCACTCACACTATAGTGTTATTGTCAAGTTTTAGCTAGTGCTTAGAAAATAAATCTGTTTTTCCCCTAAATCAAAATCTACTGAGCTTTTATAATGCTTGGGTTTTAATATGTTTTTATATACATTTACTATGCATTACATATTATTCCCTCAAGTTTTATGCAGATGAGAATTTTTTGTTAATCGTAGCAATTCAATTTTGTTTTAAATTTTGTGAAAAACAATCTTTCTATTGGTATAAGACAGGATTTTAAGGAGAAAGGAAGTTTATCGCTCATAAAATACCTCACAACGTAGAAGTTATATATATATATTGAATTGTGTTTGACACATTATTAAGTAAGGGATATTGTTTAATTGCATTATCTTTCAGCAATAGATGCCCGAACTCAAAAAACCTCGGGACAATGTATCACACATAATGGTCTATTAGAACCTATAAATACTCACTATCTCATGATTGAGATCTTCGCTTCGTTTGGAAGATTGAATCGCAAGCACTTTACGGTTTAAGTAGTTTCAGATCCAGTGGAGGAAATCAAAGAAGAAATGACCTACATGGACAAACGTCGTATCATTCTCTCGGACAAACGTCTGGATCCAAAAACACAAATAAAACAACCCTATATGAGGGGAGTAGAGCCCGATTTGTAAACTCCAAATGACCAGAAGAGAAGGTGCAATAGTATGTCCTTTATAAACTCGGTTATCTGCCAACTAAATGGCCACCGAAGCCTTTTCGTAATGGCAAGGTTCTTCGAAGCGTGTCGGCTTACATTCATGTAGATAAGACGAGCCTGAAAAGGGGTCGAAACAGAAAAAAAAATAATACCCGTCGCGTGGTTTTATCAGAGTTTAAATCAGAGAAAAAGTCCAAATCCGTAGAGCCAAATGGCACCAAAATCGGCGGCTTCGCTCCAAAAGATTGCCAGAGTGCTTTTCTTCATTTATATTGCTTGCCAAAAGGAAAGTTACAAAAGGAACGCGAATTGTTTGTAGCTCACAGAAGGGAGGTTTCAGGCTTGCCGATTGCATCCAAATAGCCACTAAGATAGTATTTGGGAAATGAGACTTCCTTCTTATAGTTGTACTTTTTTTCTTTTGATTTTCTCTTTTCTTGTTGCAGCATTGGATCTTATTTTCACGCTTTTCCTGAGAATTCTATTTTCATTCTCTTTCAAATTATTTTTTTCTCTCGCATGTGTTGTGTGTGTGTATTCTTCCCCCTCTTTTTCCTCTACAGTTTAAAATAAGTAAGTAGTGCATTCTTGTGAAAGTATAGCAACAAATTCAGTACAATCATTGCTTACTTTTTAGACAATGTTTATTTAAGGGGATTTAAACAGAGAGCTAACTTTGATCAAATTCTTTAAATAAATGTACTCCCAGGCTCTGTTAAATGCTCAAATATATTGATCCTTTTAAAAACGTGTTTGCCTGAAAATCATTCAACTCGGTAATTCCACCGTAATGGCTCTATTGAATTGAGTCAAAAGAAACATTTTAACTGCTGACAATAAAAAAAGCCTGACTAAAATGTGAATTTCAATTTGCATTTACTAAGAGGCTTTTTTATCCGCAAAGAAGAGAATAAATACAGCCATTGGAGACTCTAAGAACGATTATCTTCCAAACAGAAAATGACCACAAATACATTCGATTCTTCTCTAATTGTCCGTTGTGCATTTAGTTTCTTCAATATCTTTAAAAGAAGTTATTGTGAATACTTACTTTTGAAAAAGTTACTCTCTTTGAGAACATTGGTGATTAAAACATAGAATAGAGACATAGCTATAGAATACAAAGAATTATAACATAATTATAGAATATAGAATTAAAACATAGCTACAAAATATAGAATTAAAAGATAGCTATATAGAATATAGAATTCAAACATAGCTATAGAATATAGAATTATAACATTATTATAGAATATAGAGTTAAAACATAGCTACAGAATATAGAATTAAAAAAAACATAGCTATATATAATATAGAATTAAAACATAACTATAGAATATAAAATTAAAACATAGCTATAGGATATAGAAGTAGGCATAAATTATACTTATATTTTAAAACACATTAAATATATTGGTTTTATATTTTTTTTATAAATATTAAATCTTAATTTTGCCTTAAAATTCCTTTACTTATCTAAAAATTTAGTACAATTGAGAGAATTATATACATTCTAAGCAAAGTGTAAAATTTTTTAAAATTTCAGCATTTGGAAAAAAAATTGTTTAAAATCTATATTAATTTGAACTAATTAATAATTTAATGTTGAAAATAATACTCAGACAGCGAAAAATTATTTCTTTAAAAAATCTCAACCAATTCTTTCCCCTTCAAACTCTATTCCTGAATAACCCCTGGAAATTTAAAAGCGAAAGAAAAAGCAAGACATAAAACTACCAAACAGTGCATGTGGTTTGTACATTAAGAATTTAAGAAAATGAACGTTTTTAGAATGTTTACTTTAGTGCACTTTAAATTAAAGCCACTTTAGCTTATGGAAAGCAAATTAAAATAAGAATGTAAATAAATACCCCCATTTTCAATTTTATGCATAAATATATAAATATTTACTTCACATTTATTGAACCTAAAAAGGATCAGCTTTTAAAATAATGAAAGGTAACTCCAATCCTTGTTGTCAGCTTTTAAAAGCCATTTTATATTTTTCTTTGTATCCTAAGGTATCACATATGTATTCACTTTAATTTAAAATTAAAAACTTAGAAGTTTCATTTCCAAATTGCACAAACATTTTCTATGAATGATATTTAAAATATTAAGTAGCTTAAACAGAACTGGTAAGTTCAATAAAATAAAATTTTATCAAGTGCTACGTTAAGAACGATATAAAAAGTGTAAAATTACTATGTTCTCAAATGTTAAAACTGTTATTATAACAGGAGTACAAAAAGTACTTCTGCTGTGTACAAAGTATACAAGGAATGCATCAAATTTGTTATAAGTATAGCAAATTACTGTGATTTTTATCTCTTTTTCCGAAGGACATTCAAATATAATCTTCCCTTACATATCTCTAATTAACCCCTTAAGCGGTCAATTTTTTTGCCCAAAATATTCCAAAAAGACGTATTGAATATAACTAAAAATGGTACTTAACAGAGCACATAAATAGGAAAATTTCATTTTAACTATCAATTTTAAGGCCTCTAAGGACTCTTAAATTGCAAATTTTTCAATTTTTTGAAAAAAATATATGTTAAAGCCTCAACATTTCTGAGCATTTTGATACCAAAATGTTGTTGATACTGTAAAAATTTCCGAAGTTATTGAGAAATAACTAGAGAAATTTAAACAAAATCCCTATCTCTTTCGTATATTTAGCTTCATTTTTCTCAAAACAACAAATTTTAGCTTGCGCGCAGAAATTCTCAGAAACTATTTATGATATCGATTTGAAATTTCATACACGTGTTCAAAATATGGCTCTTCATAACTTATACTTCAATTTTCAAAAAAAAAATTAACAAATTTTTTTTATTTGAATTTGTTTTTTTTCTTAAAATTTTAAAATTTTCGTTGTAATTGTATTTAAAAAATATTTTTTATTCTCTAAATTTTTTAAAAGTTAGTATAACTTCGAAAGTGAACATTTTTATACCAAGTAAAGTTAATTTTGTAAATTTTGATCAATTTTGTACTTCAGAATCTTGCGCGCTGTAAAATACTATTTTTCAAATTTTTGAAAAATTGTCCAATTTTTATTTCCTTATAAATTTTAAAAATGTTTCTCAAATTCTCCGGAAATTTGAGAACGAATGTAAATATATGTGATTATCATGTGATAAAAATTTCAAATGATCGTTTTGCTTTATTGCTAAATTACATTGGTTTCAAGAAGGATATTTTTTTCGAGTGCACAGACATATGTTAAGGGTCCTGAGACCCTTAAAGTTTTCACGATATTTTTTTATTTTATAATTGTGAAACATAAACTCCCCGAAATATGTGTTTTTTATAAGTACACTCTGCATGCTATGAAGAGTGTTTCATATATTTTAATAGAATTTATCTCGTAGTTACAAAAACATTTCATGTGCGTAGCTCTTTTTCAAATGGTTGAAAATTTTGAGTATGCGTACATATGTATATGCAGATACAATTTGAAGCATTGCGTAATATTAAGTCTTCATTGCAATGGTGAAAGGGATACTATCCAATTTTTTGAATTATTCTTCCATTTTTATTTCTTCTCAAGCAACAAATTACACATTCCCAAGCCAATTCCTGTTTTTATCGAATATTTTCAAGAATTTTAATTCTTAATAAAAATTCTCTCTCTCTCTCGCCTTCACAACAAAGAAAATCGCAGATGAGAAGTATTTCAGTACCATTTAAAAAAGGCATTTCTTAAAAACACTAGCATTAATAACCTCAATATAAGAATTAAACATATCCGCAAATCTAAGATAGAAAGGAGAAAATATCAGTGTCCATATAGCGTTCGGGGAAACCGGTTGTGGCTAGCCTTCGTTAGCCCGTACGGTGTACGGGCAAACCAGTAAATGGTTTTAAATCTATTATACAAATTGTTAGCGTGTTTAATAAAGCATAAAGTGCTATCTTTGTTTTATTTTAGGGTCTTTTTGCAAAAAAATGACTGAACAGTTATTATAATATGTAATTAATTATAACTTAAAGAGACTGATTTGTATGATTGTAATTTACTACACATAAATTTATAGTTACACTGAACATTTATATCTGGTGTTTAATTTGATCTTACATTTGAAATTTTCAAGATTATTGTGTAAACAATAAGTTAGGAAAATTTACACTTTCATAATTAGGATTAAGTATTAAGTAACAAAAAAATGAAGAAAAACAATCGAGTAATTTTGATGTGTTATTTTATATTATAACCTAGAAGAAATCAAGGGATATTTTTTTTGTTTTAAATTTTCATTTGCCTCTTACATATACAGAGGTACTCCATGCGAATTACAACATTCTTATTTAGAAACGCTCAAGTGTTTTATTAAAAATAGTCCAGGGATAACTGTACAAAATGTGTTTATTTAATATATTTTTGTAAAGCTTTCTCCTGCTAAACTGAAAACAGCAATCTAAACAACTAACTCTACTTTGTGTTGCAAAATGCGACATCCAACTGATTTTTAAATAATGAGGTATTGCCCTAAGGTGGATAATTTAACAAAAGCCGCTGAGTGATCCATTACTGGGTTTCATACTTCAACATTTCATTTATTGGCTTCATTAAGGGTTTTTTATTTACAAGAATAGAGACGCGCAACAGATTTTTCATCGATAATCACAGTTTTACTTGTTTAATAAATGATTTTTGGAGATAATCATTGAGTAATTACGACGAAAAAGACAAATTGGCGTATGTTTAATGAGAATGTTCCACAATTCTTCACTTGTCATTTAATTGGTTTCATTAAGTTTTGGTAAATTGGAAAAATAAACAACCTAATTCAGTGACTTATTTTTACACTCTTGATATATTTTGTAACAAAATATTTTGCAAACCAAGAGAGAAATAAATTTAAATATTTTCAAAGTTATGGTCTTAAAATCCAACAAAAAGCAAAATTTTAACTAGGGTTTATTTCTTGCCATCTTTTTTTTTAAAATAAAAGTTCATGAAATGGATATTAATTTTAAATATTTGTCTAAACTTGTTACTTTGTGTTGTGCCCTATTTTTAGATTTAGTCATGATATTGGATATATATTTTAAGGTATAAAAATCTCTGTTTACTGTATATTACACTCATTGATGCAGATGCATCTAAAAAAATCATATTATACTATCTAAACATTGGATTGTGAAAAATATACTAAAGTTAAATCCTGTACTTTCTTATCCGTAGAGGGTATATTTGAAACAATTACTCTTTTTCTTCCCTTTATACGATTAAATGAATCAAAAACCATGTAAAATCTGTGCTAAAATTGAGTTTAAAATGTTTTTTTTCATTGAACATTATCATTGGATTTAGCTTAAAATACTTTGAGTTAAAAACACATTAATTTTCTCCCGCAAAAAAATCTTAGCTCTTAGAAAAAAGCTTCTTGAACATCTTTAAATGTATGAAAAAATTCTTCATGTTCTAATATTAAAAATTGGAAACAAATATTTATTTTGTAACTGAATGTGTGTGTGTCTGAAATATTTTATGATTATTAGCTATAGTCTTACAATTTTTATTTAACTATTATTTCATTAGAACTGCCAAAAAATAGTATTGTTTTGTCATTAATATAAAAAAAAATCCTTAAATATAAAACTATTTATGCAATGTTTTTAAAGGTTATAAGCGTATATACTTTTTTTTGTTGGAAAGCCTGCGTAAACTTCATCTAATTTGTTAAAATATTTGAAGGTATTATTTTAGTACCTTGCTTTTTTAGTTGGCTATGAAACACATTTGTCTAAAATATCCTTTAATAAACTCTTCCGCTTTGTTAAAATTCTAATTTTGCCTTATCATTTTAAATTAAATATTTATTTATTAACCCTATATTATTATGAACATTTTAACATAAGTTATTAATTTTTTCTCTTTCTCATATTGAATTATTCTCTTAGTTATGAGTTTAAATTCCATGTGAGAATCACTTTCTAACCGGCGATAACAGAATGGCATATGTATTGAATTCTAAGTTCAGGAATAGTGCTAAATAACAGATGGTACGATGAATTAAATACTTACAAAAATGCTGATTTGGAATAACTGGCATATGATAAGGATTGCTGATCAAATGCGATAAATACATAAACTTTTCCTCGTTGAACAAAATGTTCAAAAACCTGTTTTTCATGAATTTGGTATCAGAAAGTCGTTAGCCCGAAATATAGATAGTTAACGATCAAAATCTAATCTGTATTCAATGAGAGCCAACAGCTCTGTAGCTCATCGAATAGGAATTTTGAAGCTTTCGGTGCATAAATGACATTTCCAACATGACGTTAGATCATTAATCAAGCAATAACAAATCTTTCGTGCCTTTATATCAATCAATAGAGCATTTCATAAGGATTCATGCATTGTGAAACAGAATGGTTTAGTTCAAAGGCCGGGAAACAGAATGGTTTAACTCAAGGGCTGTGAAACAGAAAGGCTTAGCTTACAGGTACCATGAAACCATTATTAATTAAGACCTAACATAATATTTAAAAACATATACCTACATGATTTTAAAATAAAAATAAATTAAAGATATAAAAACAAATTTATATATTTATTTCATACACATAAACATTTAGCGAATATACTTGGATTATGTATACTTATTTAAAGTTTAAAGATAAAATTTTGCAGTTTTTAATTATAGAAATTATTTGTTTAATTGATACAGCTTTAAGCTCCTTTTTATGTTTAATGTTTTAAATGTAGAGAATGATTTAAAAAATGTAATTTATGCCTCTACTTCTTTTTAGCTGCAAACACTTTCAAAAATGAAATTTCAATAAATACTGAAATTGGAAAAATCAGCTTGGCTTTATTTATATATTTATTTATTTTTTCCCTAATTCGTAGTATAATTTTTAGTTCAACAAACTTCTCCATGGAAATGTATTAATCCCTAATACATCATTAATATTAACTTTATTTATGAAACATATATGCTATTAATCTCAAGAATTTGAAAAAAAATCCTTTTTTTTTATTTCACCGAGTTAACTATTTCTTGGAAATCCCTGGCTTAACGTATTGTTACAATGGTGCACATTTGTCGAAATCACATTTATACTTCTTAAGTAAAAATATTTCATATTTTAATAATTAACTAAACATAATGTAGTATAATTTATTTTTTATGTTTTTTTTCTTTATAGTGTGCAAAGCCTTTTTTTATTTCATTACAGCATAAAAGGAACATTTCATGAAAAGACAAATTAGTATTATCCATTATTCCATTGAATATATTTTTTGCTGTAAGGAAAAGAAACACAAAGCTAAGTCGAGTGATTGTAATGTTAATTTGCTTCTCTTCTTCATTTTAATGAGTTTTCATGAAGACAAGGCATTTGCATAAATTTATTGAAACGAATAATTTGTTGCACGGATGTCATTTAAAATTACATTTAAGCATTTCTCTTAAGTTTCTATATTTTTATAATTTACGTATTTAAGCAATTTAAAATGCATTTTTAAAGAACATAAAGTTCTTTGTTTTTAAGCGGGGAAATGTATTCATGGATTAATAAGAACTTCTTTATGAATAATTTTATTTGCGGAAAATTGCTTAGAGTTTATAATGAATACTGAAGTAGTTTAGTAGATCTTAATTAGTTAAGTATTATACTGGACCATCAGTAATTCAATTTTAATGATTTTTAAAAATGTATTAATAACAAGTTATGGACTGTTTTGGAATGTTATATTTCAATCGAAATGATAAATTTAAGTATTGTTCTTTCAATAAATATCGTAATACAATTTATTGCAATAAGAATATGTTTCCCTTTAAATTTGATTAAGTTTTTTTTAAAAATGTTTAGATTAAAAATGTAGTTTTATAGTAATCTCATAAGTTTTATGTGTTTTTAAACTTCTAAATACGGCAAAACATCACTCAAGTACTGTAAAATTCGTAATAAGGAGAACAATATTTTTATTACTTTTAAATTTATGTTTGGAATATCACATTTAATGTAGGTTTCATGGAAAAACTTGAATAATTTTAGATATTTCTTTCGCTTATTATTTAAGCAATTTCCTTAAAATGTATTCATTAGTATGCAGATAGTCTTATCATAAATTTATAGTACATGAATCAAAATATATTATTTGAATGATAAGTCGTCTTTTCCTTTTATGTGAATAAACCTACGATTAAATTTTAATGGATCGCTTTGTCGCACAAAATGTGTTACGTTCTGATGATGCTAATATGTTCAATGATTTTTCTTAGAATACCTATATGAAGAATTATTAATAAGTTAAATTAGACTAAGAAGCCTGCTACTATCAATTTTACATTTTATCTAAAACATTACTGTTTTTTATTTCCAATGTTTATAAGTAAAAGAAATACTATAATGCTCTATCTTGACCTAATATTGCAATCTTATGAAAACGGATAACTCTACACAAATAACATATGTTAAGATATTTAATATTTCTTTCCCTTATGCTGTATAAGATTTAAACCTGATTAAATAATAAGTGCCATGATATAGAGCTACTTATTTTATTACCATAAAAATATTCAAACTTAACATTTAAGTAATTGTTATTACAAATCAATGCCCTCTATATCTAATTATGTTCTCAGTATCTAAATTATAAAATATGTTGTGAAATCTAAAATATGCATGAAATATTTAATACATAGTATAAAATATAAGTTTGTTACGTGATACCTTACATTCTTATCTCCATCAATTTATACTTTATTTTGGCATTATTTTCATTAGCTATGCTTTTTATACAGAGTGAAAACTGCACATTTGAACGTTTAAAATAGTATTATATAGTGTATTAATGGCTTTAAGGAATTTCTTAAAAACGATACAGAATTTACTAATCATGTTTATTAACTTCACACTGCAAAGTTTCAAAAATATCTGGTTGTATGTATGTGTGTGCGTGCGTGTGTGAAGAAAATAGATCCACTATTTATTAACATAACAAAATAATATATATATATATATATATATATATATATGTAACGTTTCCTAAGGAATATGGAGATTTTTCGAGAAAAAGCTTTTTATTCATTCTTGATGACAGCTTTCAGCTACCTCTCAGTGATGTAAACCAACGTCAACCATCCTTGATTGTAAGTTGGATTACATACTTATTTCAATAACTGCTAAATCACCAACTTTCAGATTAAGTTTTGAATGGAGAGTAACTCATGAGAAATTACAATCATTGACCATAAACAGAAATTACATGGAATTAGAATTTGAGATTGGAGGATCTTTTCTAAGAAATTATTAGCTCTTTAGTTTCATAAACAAGAATATACGGTAGAAAAAAAAATATCAAATGGGAATTATAATTTTGTTTGAGTTATAATTATATTATCCTCTCACACATATATATACACAGAGATAGATAGATGGATGGAAGAATAGATAAATATATAAAGATAGATACAGTACCTGTTGTAAATTTCCATTCATTTCAGAGATAAGATATAAAGTAGAAAAAGAAATACTTTGAAAACGTTTTTGCTTTCTTTTAATGAGATTTACGTTAATGCTTCAAGCTTGTTGTCATGCATGCAACAGAATCGAACTTAAACACGCCATTGTTATGCAGATTTGATGGACTTAAAGAAGATGAGAAACGTGTCATTGATTGTACTCCTTCACAAAACTTTTTTCCTCAAAAACTTTCTTTTTCGGTGCGTCTTTTTCCAATCAACTACGTTTCACTTTCACCCAGTGCTTTAATTTTAATGATTCCTTCTAGCCTTTTTTTACACTATCAAGAACGATCGATATATTTGATTTTGCGAGGCTTTATAATGTTCACCTCTTTTCATTATTGGAAGTTTTACCTCTTTCTTAATGTTTTGAAGAATTACATTCGTTGAAAAAGGCAAAGGGCTTCAGGCAATGACTTGACACAACAGATAACAAATTCCCAAACTGGCTGAGATTTTAAATTTGATCTCAATTCACCTTAGCCATAGAAAAATGAATTTTTCTCGAAGGTAACTAACAATTATTTACTTTTGTGAAAAATGTTTGGTATGCAATTGTAACGGAAATAACTTCATTTTTTTATTTTTATTTATTTATTTTTTGCTAATCTGCGTTCCAGATGATTTATTTCCACTTTGGGCTGTTGAAGTTGTAGAAAAATAAGATTTTTTTTCAAGATAGCATTAAAATAAATTAAGGATTGAGATATTTTTTGAAAGATAAAACTTGAATTTAAGCTGCTAAATTGAAATGCAATTTATTTAAAGAAATGTATTATTTTTAAAGTACTTAAAAGAAGTACAAATGTACATAAAAACAGCAATTATTTTAATAAGCCCAGTAGAGTGTAACGAAAGTAAATAAATTTAAATAGTGTCCCAATACGAATGATTGCTAAAAAGTTATATACAGAATAACAAATTAAAAACAACTGCCTTGAAAATTATATTTTTTCGCAATATAAGGATAACGGAAGACTTTTATTTTGAATTTTGTCTAATTAAAGTAACTTGTTTTACCACCACACACCATATGTTTTAGTAGTAGAGTGTTTCTCAAACTAATATATTTGATATATTCAGTATATAAAGGATATGAATACGGTATGTGCATAGAACTACCAGACTGTGGTTCAAATTTGTTCCGAGTTTTCCATACATAATATAAATCCGAGTAGTATATATATTCGTACTTATTAAAATTGTTTTCAAACCTAGTAAAAATTTCATTTTCTAAACTTATATTACGGAATCTCACTACAATCACACGTAATTTGTTTATTAAAATGCATTAAATAGATAGTGAAAAGTGAATTTTAATTATAAAATCATCAAAATAAATTATTAGGTTATTTACCTAAAAAGTTCATTATTTGTGAAGTCTCAATTCGAGATATAGGAAGAAATTAGCAAAATTATATAATTATTAATTTCTAAAATTTTGTTTTAATTACTTCGCATAAATTCTAAATTGCAATTTTATTTTAGGTTAAAAAAATTATTTTATTTAATATTTTCTCAACTTCCAACGATCAGAAAACCAAGCACATTGTGGGCATAATTCACTTCTATTATGTTTAACGTATAATTATTTTTTTAGTTCGTTCATGGATTCTTTAAAGCTATTTATGGAAGATTAAGACTTCGTATAACCAATGCCTTATCAGTATTAAATTAAAAATACTAATTCATTTTTCTTCTTATTTTCTTATGGGATTAATATAAAACTATATTTTAATCTAAACATTTTTAAAAAACTCATGCAAACTTAAGGGGAAAAATACTCTTATTGCAATACATTATGTTACAATATTTATTGAAAGAACAATGCTTAAATTTATCATTTCGATTGCAATATAATATTCCAAAACAGTCCATAACTTATCATTAATACATTTTTAAAAATCATTAAAATTGAATTATTGATGGTCAGTATAATACTTATAACTAATTAAGATCTATTAAACTACTTCAGTATTCATTATAATTATAATTAAAATTATATTTTTTCTTCTAATTTTTTTATCAACATAAATGCAAAAATTAGTAGTAATAACAATAATTGATTCATATACAATATATCGCAAAAATACCCCTTTTTTAGATTATATTAAAATTTTGATTACATGATGATGCTTTGAAATTTTGATTAATATTAAAAAGTAATAGTTAAATAATAACTATAGCACGGTTTTACAATATCTTATTCTACAGTCTTTAAAATCTGCAATGAAAATTCTGACATCAGATCAATTATATGTTCCTTACAAGAAAATTAATTTTTGATTATAAGTTTCTTCTGTATCATTATTCGAACATGTTTATTTTAAAAAAGAATTTTTTATTTAAAAACCATTAACACTAAAGAATAATTATCACTAAAATTTAAAACCAGTTATATCCTCGACTCTTACAGTCTAAGAATAAACATTTATTCCAATGTATTCAAAGTAACTTTTCACAAATGAAACATTATCGCCACCTGAATATCTTTTAACATACTTTATTTGAGTAAAAGCGGCGACAGAATAGAGCTTCTACGATGATGAAAACTGTTATTATACATAAGTTGTGTTTCACTGAGAATCAACTAATGTGAATAGCATACGTTGTTTTTCATGGCAGGCATATGAATACTTCTCCCACAATCAACCGACACATGAAAGCAATAATATAATTGCCAGCATCGTATCAAACGACAATCTGCATCTTCTATCGCGTATTCAGAAATATTCTTTCAGCATAGATGGTAAACACATTATCTAAATGAAACGAGACTTTGCTTGAAGAAAGGCAGAGTCAATATAATAAGAGAGACTCAAAAGGAGTATGAAAAGGGGAAGGGTGTACCATACGTAGGATTTTTATCTCTTAGACAACGCCCCGCAACATTCTTAGCAGTATCGCTGTTTTGGTGTCAGGTCCACCCAAAACCCTCAAATCTTCAACAATTTTCGCTCTATATATTTAGTTCTTATTCGCAAAGGATACCACTCCCTTACATACGTTCAAAGAAAGTTAATACATTTATAGCATTTCTGGATAAGCTCAGGGTGTAGCAAGTGGGGACTATTAGTAGCTTTAGGTCTTAAACATGAATTTTAGGTTAAATGAATTCAAATTTAACTTCGCTTGCGTGATTACACTATAGTTAAGGAATGGTAAAATTATGCCAATTAGAAAATAGAGGCTATTTGGAGTATAAATATAATCAGTTCTTATGAGTTAAATAGTTTCAATAGAATCTCAACTAACTGGTTTTTATCATATTTTTAATAATACAAATTTTGTAATATATATTCCTGAATGAAGCTACCCTAAAATGATTGAACTTTAAAATATATCATTCTCTCACTCAGATATTCATTTTAAATTATACTTTTTTTTTCTAAAATATAATGAGGGGTCACGGACCCTAGTAATAATGGCCACGAGTTCGAGCCCTAATTCCAACGAAGATCAGCCATATAAAGGGACTGATGTGCGCTAAATCTCTCGTGGTTCAATGTCTCACGTTAGCGCGGTGTTATAGTTTGGAGAGGGTTGGGTGAGTGAATATTAACGTCGCACTATTTAGCTACTCGAGGGCTTTGGGAACTTACCACGTAATTTTGCATCATGGTCAAGTAAAGAAGACGACACTTGAGCAGGCACCCCACCTTCTACCTTCCACACCACACCAACGGGAGAACGTTTCAGCCTCGACAGGTTTAACGTTCATCGCCCAGGTCTTCAGCTGCACTAGACTCTAACCCATAACACGCCGGCCACGAATCCGTTACCTTCTCCACTCGGCTACAGTGGCTACAGTTTGGAAAGGGGAGTGCCATCCCAGGTGTCATTATCGTCACTTGACCATAGCTCAGAACAACACGTAGCCAATCACCCTCGTTTTATAGTGCCGACGTTAATATATATTCGTTCTAAAATATACTGAACTTCTTACACAGCAGAGTCTATTTTTTATCAAAAAATAAATAAATGCTCTTGATATTCATTTCATATTAATGTCAAATTTAGACAACTTTGAAGGCCTAGTGATAGCGTATCATGCTTTTACACCACAGGTCCGGGGTTTTATCCACGGGCTGAGCAAGGCCGACTCAGCATTCCATCCCTTTATCTATAATAGCGTCATTCAAGCTTGTACTTTTTAGGTTTGTAATATTTTTACTTTGAATAAAAATGAATCATGATCGTACATTATTATTTCATAGCACTTTAAAATTTCCGGTCAAATTAGTATAGCTTGCTTAAAATTTTCAGAACATTATTGCAGTTTGAGGTGACACAGGTAGCCTAATGGTTAAAGTAGGTGACTCGGGGCTGACGTGTCATGAGTTCGAGCCTAATATAGCTGAAGACCCGTCGTGCAGAGGGAGCCGATTCACGTTAAATATGTCGACGCTCAAACGTCATCCTGTTGGTGTGGTGGAGAAGTTAGGAGAGTTGAGTGTCAGCTCAGGTATCGTCCTCGTCTCTTGCCTATGGTTAAAAATGAAGAGGTCCATCACCAATAGCACTCGTGCAGTTTTGTAAAGTGTTGTAATATAACACTCACTCCCTCACTCATTGTAGTTTGAAGATTCTATCTAACGTCAATCTCAAAGGGCTTAAAGTATTCGTCGTAGTCTAGATGTTATGTTACGAACTCCTAGTCGGCGTGTCATGAGTTCGAGCCTAGTGCCACTGAAGACCCGCCATGTAGAGGGCTGATGCACGTTAAATCTATCAGAGTTTAAACATCCTCCTGGTGATGGGATAGTTTGATAAAGGGTATCATGTATTGATCTTGTCACTTGACCGGGCTTGAGTATTACGAGATACGTTATCAACAGCCCTTCTTATAGTCCAACGTTAATAAACACTGACAGAAAAAGTAAAAAATGCATTTTGGAGATGAAATTTTTAAGGCTGTTTGAAAAATTGATAATATACAGCCTCTGGCAATAAAGTTTGGTGTATGAAGTCAGAACGTACAATCTGTTAACACTGGAGAAACAAAATGCTGCGCATGCGTAGCGGCAAGAGTTGTTCATCTGCCCCCACGGTTGTTCAATTGAGACTCATTTGTGTTTCATGTAAGACTTGTTTTTTACAAAGTGCTTGTTTAGTAAGTTAGTTCTTAACTTAGAACAGGAAAAGGAGAGAACAAAAGATCAATTTAAATTTTGGTTTTAAGCTTGGTACGACACCAAAAGAAACTTATGCGATGCTGGTACGTGTTTATGAAGATCAAGCACTGTCCATGAAGTGTGTGTACGATTAATTCACCCGTTTTCGAAAAGCAGGGAAGTGTTTCTACCAACCCCCGTAGCGGAAGACTGGCAAATTCCATCAGTGACAAAAATATTGAGAACATTTAGAAATATTTCACTAAAGATGGTCAATTAACTGTGCGCACGATAGCTGATGAACTGCAGATCCATGTGCCAAATCGTTACTCAGAATTTAGGAATGAGATAACGTGTTATCGGTATTTACGATATTCCAAACATCCAACGAAACTTGAAGCGGCTTTTGAACTCCATCCCAAAAGAAGACTTCTTAAAAATTTTCCGGGACATGTATAGCAGATTTCAGCTGTGCATAGTTATGGGAGGTGACTATTTTGAAGGACAGTAAGGTAACTAGTTAATATTTCATTTACCTTAATGTTACAGGACTATTCACCGAACTTTATTACCAGAGGTTGGATATAAATTTCAAAAACGTCTCAAAAGAAAAAAAAAATCATCTCTTGTCATTCCCATAATACATACATTCAAAAGTGATGGAGGAAAAAATTTGTCAAAAATTGAAAAATGAAACTGAAGTTATTTTGAGAAATTTATATACAGAACTGTTTTTTCAAACAAAAAAAAAATCTCTTAAAAATAGCAAAAAATTCTGGAGATATAACATAATTCTAACAGTTATGAGAGTAATCTTAACGTTTATAATCAATAATCTCAGGCACAACGACACACTATTTCGAAAAAAAAATGTGTTAATAAACAAAATAGTTTCTGCACTTAAGCTGCGTTAATAGATTTTCTGCCTGATTGTAAAAAGAAATATAAATCATTTTCTGCTCCCAATTACAGAAGTCGTCATCACACCCACCCTTTCTACACCACGCACGCATTAGAAGGTGGTTCTAAGGCCATTTACCATTCACGCTTTGACGTCAACTTTTGTTGCTGGCTGGGCAGGTGCAGATTTATCACGCCCATGTATTTTTATGTTCGTTAAGTGATAGTGATTCATTTTTTATTCCTTATTATTTCTGTTTACGGAGATTATTTAAAGTGACTTAAGGCAAAAATTGCTCTTTCCTTCACTTTTGTCTACGCCCAGATGTGAAAGGGCTTTACTTTCCATGGCTGCGTAATTAGAGGTTTTCAGCGATTAAGACACAGTTACGCGGCTGATTAATGCACTTTCGGCTCTTTTTTCAAAGTGAATTGTTTGTGTTAAATAATTTGTTAGATATTGGAAGATTTTTAGACTTAGCCACATTATAATATAGATGAAAATGTGTTGAACAAAGATGAGAATTTTTTGTCAAGATTTTTTTTTCCATGCCTTCAATTATTTTTCAAAATATCTGGCTCATTTTACTGAAATCTTAAAAAAATCCTCAGTATAATCATGTGTTTTTAGTATTTTTATCGTAGAAATTTTCTTTTAGAAAAGTTATTCGATAAATAATGTAATGATATATAATTTAAATTATTTCAATAAATTCAAAATAATTGCATTGCATTTTAAATAAATGACCCATCTCTGAATTTAATATAAAATTCTTTAGTTAATAATATAACTCTAAATTTAATTTTTAATTCTCATATTTGCATCCAAAGCTATAAAAAAGATTTATTTTTAAATAATCGAAAATTTGGGGGGTGGAGTAAAAAATAAAACCGATTTTTTTACGAATAAGAGAATAATAAAATTATACATTTTACTTTTACATTATACATTTACCTCAAACATCTTCATCCAATTCATGTTACGCGGGTCCCTTTCTACACGCGTTGTGATATTTGGGAGAACATAGATGCTGACCACATTCGCCGCTGCCCAGCACTTTTGTGCGATCTTCATAGGCCTAGGTAGGGATTTATTGGGTTCATAGAATTTTCTCGCCATTTTGTTTTATCCTACTTTGTTTGTTTTGTCTGTTTTTGTTTTTGTTCCTACCTCCTTATCGTGTAGTGGTCTTTTGTAACCCGGCCATTGGAAATAAAAAATAAACTTTTGCTGCGTTGAATTATTCAATATTTTATATAAATTAAAATAGATTTAAAAGAAATAAAAACGCAAATATTTAATTTATTTTTATGTACATTAAAATGTATTCACTAAATTATGTTCTTAATCATATTTTTAAAAATTCTAATGTATCTATAATATTTATACAAAATAAGAGCTAAAATGACCTGTATGTGCTCCTACTAAACAAATTTTATAATGTTGAGGCAGAAGTGAAGGCATCCTTAAGAACCTCTACTCAAATTTTCGCTTCCTTGTGTAGCTTTTTCTGTACAAGGATATTTTAAGTGTAAATTTTTAAGAAATTTCCTCTCAGTGCAACGTAAATGCATTTGACTAATATATTAAGTAAGCGCCTTTTTCCATGCACACATATTTAATAATAACAGTTTAAATTATGAGCGATATCCAGGCATTGTGTATAAGTTCTGCACTAATATTTTTATTCAATTATGTCTAGGCAGTGCATCAGTTACTGCACTAATCTTTTTAGTCAATTATATCTAGGCAGTACGTCAGTTACTGTAGTAATCTTTTTAGTAAATTATATCTAAGGTAGTGTATAAGTTCTGTTCTAATCACTTTTGTAAATGATATCTAAAGTAGTGCATAAATTCTGCATTTATACTTTTTAGTAAATAATATACTCAGCAATGTAAAATTTCTGCACTAATCATTTTAGTTAATGATATTTAGGGACTGCATAAGTTATGTACAAATCGTTTTAGTCAATGATATCTAGATAGTACATTAGTACTGCACTAATCGTTTTAGTCAATAATTTCTAGACAGTGCATAAGTCTTGCACTAATCTTTTTAGTGTGTCAGACAATACCTAGGCAACATATAAGTTTTCATGTGAAATTACGTTACTTGCAATTAATTTAATATTTAAAAATATCACCCATAAAACTAATATTTCGTGTAGTTAATAAATTAATGTCTTGCCATGTTTTCTGAATTTTTATCAACAGCAGGTTCAAAGTTCATTTCTATTTGAAAAATTCCAGCATTTCTGTATTTTGGAATCGCTCCCTTTTCCCTTCGGATAGTGATTTCACAAAAGCAATCTTATCAACGCGTCCTATCTATAAAGGGTCATCACCTACAATAAACTTTTTAGGGGATATATCAACGACTTTTCACTGCAACCACCAGATATCACCAATAATTATTTTATTTTTATTTTAGTCAAAATACTTTTTTCGTCTCTTCGTATTTTTTATTCATGGAAGAAACAAAACAAATTCATAATCATAATGATGGCATTACGGATAAAAAAGATCATTTTCCGTAATGCCATATTCATATATGTGGATGGGCAGGGTTCAACTGATGACTACCTCCGTCTTCTGTGAAACGTGCTGTTTAATTTCCTAATGGATAATGTACACACACACACACATTCATTTCTTTGATCTACATATCTATAGAGAGAGGCTTAATGAAGGACTGGATAGAGCTTTCTGGGACTGGAAAAACTCTCTTCCATATTTTTTCTAAAATATATTATTTTCTATTCTTAATTCGTTGTTTTTCTTTCATTGGCATTATTACTATAAAAAAAATTAGCACAGACGTATAAAAATTTAATTGATGTTATATTTCTGCAATGATTTTATAAGTGTTATTGGTCTGTTCTTGGTGTTTTAATAAAACGATTTTAAAATAGCTATAAAACATTTGTTGTGGACTATTAAATTAATTTGCTACGAGTAAAATAAAATGAGTGGTTATTAACGTTATAAACTAAGGCAACACAACGGGGTTTGGCGAAGGACCTCTTAATTTCGAGCCACGGTCAAGTTTTGAGGATGACACGTGAAGCAGCTCCCCTCTCCCAATAACCACACCATTCCAACGGAAGGATTGAACCTAGACAGATTTAACGTGTATCATCCCCTCTACACGGAGGGTCTTCAGTGGCTTGAATTTTCGACTCGACAACTGCGGCTACGAGTTCGTGATCATGACAACTTGCCTACACGGCCTTGTGAGAAAAACAGAAATTATTTCCTAGCAATATCTTAACATTTAAATTCTGCAATGGGAAATAATTGGATTATGAAATTTTTGAATATTTCAACAAAGCTTTGCCATCATTAATTTTATTCTTATAATGAAATCATTATCATAGATATGATAATGGCACAGCAAAACTTGTGCTTTAATCCATTGAAAAACAAAAACGCTTGATTTTAGTTTAAATAAACTGACTAATTCTAAGTATTCTAAATATTCAATTTTTGAGTAAGAATGCAAAACAAGAAAAATGTTACATCTGTACAGACAATAGTTCAGCATTTATACTAAAAAAAGGGAGATGATTTATGAAATCGTGCACTATTTAAATAACCCATTAAATCCAATATTAGACTTTTAAAACTTTATCGAAATATCATATTATTAAAAGAACTATATTAATATTTTATCATGTCAGCAGTATTGATCAGTGTTTTGAAGATGATTAAACAATATTGATCAGTATTTTGGTGACAAATTTAAATGAGATGTTTTCATTTATATAAAAAAGTAAACACAGCTATCTAAATTCTCCGTTGATTCAGATTGTCTGAAAATAAAATATTACTTCTTTTTTTCTCTAGTATAAAATGATAGAACAAGTAAAAAATTTAATAAAAAAATCAATAGTATTTAAATTACTAAAAAGACTTTTAAACAGCTCACGATAGAATAAAATGATTGTGCCCTTGATTTGACCATTACATACAGAATAAATCGGCATTACTTGCAATTCCGTTCCTTTTTTTCCTTTTCATTACAAATTACAAAAATTGCCCTTACTCGTCAGAATCATATATTATTGACATATTTCCAATTCCAACATTAAAGTATTGGCCTGGAATCGGTGAATTAAAATTCAACGAATATCGAAAGCCTCTGAACTTTTTTTCCCTATCCCAGGTATTCTACGGGATGAAAAGTAAAAGATTGGCCTTCTACTATCGAAAATATATAAATCCGATGATGGAAGACGGAAAAGGGGGAAAAAACCGAATTTCTGGCAGAGATGAATCTGTAGTATAAGAAGGAACGAAATGGCAGATCCAAACGCAGACGTGACACGAACAGCCTCTAATTTTAGGTGACGTTTCAGGGCACACCCTGGCAAAGGACTAGGGCGAAAAATTACAACCCTTTATCGTGGGCCTTTCTCGGGATCAGTACAACGACAGGTCTCCAAACTGACAGGTAGTTAAAGAATCATGATTTAAGATCGTGAACACCTTTTATTTTTCTCGCCGTTGACGTGAAAAGGAAGGAATAAATTCCTCTCACTGAGGTATTTGTTTGTCCAGCATGACATAAAACCGACACGTCACACTACGAAATTTATTTTTCTATGGAACACATGGTGGGCCAGTGTTTTCTTTAATAGTTCAGCGATTAACGCTACAACCGGTGGAGACATTTTCTGTTTGGTGGATAAGGTATCAAACGATAGGCTGGCTTATTTACAGTAAAATAAAGTGATTTGGGATGAAAGGTAATTGAACATATTTTTCATCAAGAGAGTTCTGATAAACGGATAATGTTTATCTTTTTAATACACTTTGTTTTAATATACTCTCTTTCGCATAGTGTATGTAGCTATATGTATTTGTATTTTCGAAATATTACAGCCATGTTTCCCGATCTTCTCCATTGTATAATTTTAATTACTGAATGTCGTGAGCAAATTTATATTTTGTTCTGTATTTATTGCATTTGCATCCACTTTTGTTTCTTTTTCCCTTTTGATTCCCAATTGTGCCTGTATCCTTCTATTTGAAACTTTCTATAACTATTGATTGAGTATTGACTTATGTTTGTAAGCTATGCTTAATAGTTGTCGGCACACAATGAGTCTGCCCTGAGTCTCAAATATATATATATATATATACTCCCCTAGATTTGGGACATTCAATACAAAATTTGGTTTGCGTATGAAACTAGTAATTAAATTTAATTGAAGTAGATTTTAATTTAATAATTTAAACAAAGCTAAATAAACGGGTTTTGAATGAGCAGAGATCTTCGTTTCTTGTAGAATATTTATACATTCCTGGAATAATTGCACACAAGGCTTAAATTTAGAACAAATATTATTAACTTTTAAAAATGTAGTGTTTAAGCGCATGAAAAACCAGAAATTGATAAATTTATTTCTGTTCCAATTATTTTCTTCAATTATGTGTGTGTGTGATTGGGCTCTTTTTTTCCAATAAAGACAGATATGACAGACCTATAGTCATTCAAAATTTATTTAATTTTAAGCCATGATTAAGTACCAAGAACAACACCTATCTGAGCTAACATACCACTCTCTAAACTTCCACATCTGGCAAACATGAGGACTTTGACCTTCAGTGCAACAACTCATCCATGCGCTAGATCTTCAGGGGTTCCAGATCGTAAATCCATTACTCGATAATGACGGTATTTTTAAGAGCAAAGATAAAAAATACATTAATAAATTTTGTATCCCCTAGTATACAGTCAGTCTTAGCCTATACTTACTTAATACTTAGCCTTACCTTAGCCTTAGCCTTACTTACTTATACTTACTTATACTTACTTAATACTTACTTAATTACTTAGCCTCTGCTATACTTAAAGAACTTCTGTAAATAATAAGCATCATATTTTCTAAAAAAAATCCCCTTCATATTATCTTGAATAAATTGCATGTTTTGAGAGACATCTGAGCTTAGAAATTTGATTGTTGATTTGATATTTTGTTACGGAGTCCTCTTAGGACATACTGTATAATACACATGTTTAAAGATCATTTATATAATAAATTTAAATTATACGTAACCCAAATTTACGTAATCTCTACAAACTACATATTTAAAATCAAATGTATGAAACAGTGTGATGCAAAAAATTTAAAGTTTTTGGTTGTGAATATTTTCAAACCAAATTAATCAATGTTGATGTGTAAGATTTAAAATATATAGAGAGAACAGAGAGAGTAAAAACATAACACTCAATCAAAATGTGTCTCTTAGTTAGAGGACAAACACAATGAATAAGCATTGAGGAATCCTTCGACTTTATGTGAAGTTAAAGAAACTAGAAGCTGATTTTTTTTATGTTGCAAATTTTACACAACTAATGTTTGTTTTATACAACATATATTATTTATTTATTAGTATTATTTTATTTACACAATTAAATATATATTTACCTATAGAGTGTAATATTTTTTTGTCCAGCGATGTCCCAATGTATATATATGAATCTAATGTATACCATAAAATATTGAGTAAAACTAAATAGACCTTTGTTAAATGTTTAAATGCAACTCATGAAATCAATGAATTATTTTACACATGATTTAAAAAAGACGCTAATTATGAAAACCTCCCTTCATTTTATCTATTACAACCTTATATTAAGTGTATTCCTCTCTCATGATAGTATCCAACGCTTGTATCGTAACAAATTGTTCTGCTCTTAAAACATAAACAAAAAAAATTGATTCATTTATTATTTAACTTATTGAAATCTCTTTTTTTTTCTTTTCACTTAAAATATCTGCGCAAATACTTTCAAAAGATTTTTATTCGCTGAAGGGATGCTTAGTTGCAATATAACTTCTTCTTGCATAATTTTTCCATCCAAAACGTTATAATTACAGAAATGTCAAAAAAGTGTTCGAAGTGTTTGATAAATTTGAGTGAAAATAAAGTGGTTGGAGAAATTGCGTTTATTTACTCATGGAAGCACAGTTTTTAATCTTTATTGAAACTTAAAACATGAAAAACAAATTAAAAATGGAAAAAGGGCCAAGAAATTACAAGCACACACACACACACATATATATATATATATATATATTCAGCTGGAATATTACATTTAAGTTTATTAGTATTCTCGGTCAAAAAAAACCCTATTTTTTAGAATAGCACAACATTTTATAATATAAATAAAATAACATTTAAAATTCTTAACACATTAGTAATATCGTAAGAATATTTTAAGAAATATTTTTTTGTGCTTAAAGAGCTTAGACCACATTCTTTAAAGCTTATTTATCTATTATACTAATACAGTCATTATTTAATTTTCCATTGTTAGCAGAAAGCATTAAAAACTTATATATTTAATTAAACAGATTTAAATGATATGTATTTTAATTCAAATTGTGTGTTAGTAGAAACACATCAAAATCAATTACAAAACTATAATAATTATTATACATATTAAATCGTTACTATACGTGTATATGATATTATAATTATTATATATAATTATTATTATATATAATAAATATTTACTACTTTTTAAAGCATCTAAAGAGTAATGATATATTAGAGAAACAAGATTTTTCATTTATATAGTGATAAATATTGAATGGAAATATTATTTTTGCAATTCTGTGGAAAAATATATCTTCTATGTTTATATAAAATTCTATTTTTGGATAAACATACAGAGTAAACAATTCTTCAAGCATTCTGAATTATAAATGAATTGCCTGATACCTCTCTCATATAATTATAGAAAGGTTCGTATCACCCATCAGCAAAACACTATACTTTAGACACTTTTTCAAATAGTTAAACAAATGATAAATATTAATACAATGTATTAATATTTAGCAGTTATTATTTTAATTGATAAGAATTATATCTTATCGTCAACAAAAACGTCAATTTCTAGTCTAAGCATGTTAGAAAAATTAGTATACTTCCTAAAAAGTAACTAAATTCAGTAAATTATTCAGGTCCTATTCGTGCTTTTTTAAAGTCCAAAACTAATTATAGACTTGATTTTAATCACATTATTTGGAAAAATTAATTGATATAAGTAAGGTTACTTATTTCATTCATTGAAAAAACATTGTGAAGTAACTTTAAAAATCTAAGCCAAACTTTTCATTAAAACATGAAAAAAAAATTAAAAAGCTTGAAAATTTCTTATGTTATTGACAGTTTTAATGAACTTAAAAGTATAACATACTTATCTTTCTATTCATCATTCATCTGCTTTAAAAAATCTAGCTATCAATTTTCAGAAATTTTTCATGCACGCCTTATAAATTTCTTTTTATACGGTTACTTAATTATTGAGAAAATTAAGTGCTTTTTCATAGTCACACTTTGTTATCTTAATATCAGTGAGAAAAGAACTGAAAGATACTAAATGATCAGTTTTGTTTCCCCAATCGTAGGTATTTTATAAAAATACCTTATTAGCCTTAAGAAAAAAAGGGACTTTTAATTACTTTATAAAATTAGATACTTCAGATGAATTTAAAAAAGTGTCAAGTTTTAATTTTGTTTGGCAGTTAATTTAATTTTTAAAGTTGATTAATGCTGATTTTATACATAATGTTTACAAAAATTTCCGTTGATATTGGATTTTGCAAGCTTAAGACGAGGATATTTTTTTTTCGAAATAAAGTTCTAGTTTTATTCACATGCTAACGTTTAAATCGATTTCCTTGTCAAAGTTAAGCTGGATTCCAAATCATTTTTTTTTTGTTCTTAAGAATTAAATCTCATGAAATGACACTCAATCAATCATACGCTATTTACTAATTTTCCACTCGTGTATAAAAGCTTTTATCAGTACTTTTATGCAAGGATTTTACTTTCTGAATAGAATATTCTACATATTAAAACAAAATAAATGATACTTTGCAATTAATTCACTTTGATAAAAATGAAATTAAGTATTTCTGAAGGAATATTGATTACGCATGGCAATTTTCAATGCTTTTCCAAACATTTAAAAATTGGATATTTATTTTTCTACAGCTTTTCAAAAGATTTTTGACACATCAGTAATTGAAATTTGTAGTAAAATGTAGTAAAATAAAAAGGAAGCACCTTAAAGTACTTCATTTGTTGTAACAAGCATTAACACGCTAGTTGAGTAAGTTGTTTTAATTAAATTTTATTTATTTTCGTAATTTAAAAACATTTTGTTTTCTATCAAATTAAGCGTTTGAATAAAGATATCGATATTTTTAAATTACTTTAAAATTTTGGTTTGTTAGTTTCAAGACAAGTTTGCTATTCTTAGATAAAAAAAAAAGAAATAAGTGCCATGCATAATGACTTAAGCAAAATTATTATTTATGTTAATTAAGCCTAGAATATGGATTTAATGTTCGACATTAAAATTCACTTAAGGCATATGACTAGGCTTAGAACTATGATTTTGAAAAAACGTATTAAGGGTTTTTTTTATATTTGTTGTCATTTGAATTAGAAAATACATATAAAATTGTTTTAAGGATATTAAATTAACAAAATTACTTAAATGCAGTTTTTTCTACAAGAAATGAAGAATAAAAGACATATTTTCAAAACATTAACCTCTTAAGAAAAACACTTGCATCTCTTTAAGACCTTCCTTGCGCGACCGTGCGGGTTTGTACGGGTTAGACATTCTTATCCTTAAAGACCAGAAATATTTTTACGTTTAAATATAAAATTTTTCTGGTTATGAACACTATATATTGACCCCCCCCCACAATGACGCTGGAAAAAATAATAAAAAAACTGTTACTCCTCCCTAGAACGCGTAATGTTCGAGCACGAATTTGCGGGCTGAGTCTTAAATGGCTGTTATAATAATATGTTGCTCATATATAGCTAAGGCTTCTGCACAGAGTCTAGAATATAATTTTTGAAATATATAAGTAAGAAGTGGATTTTTATTCATGTTTTATACATATGAGCTGAGAAATTTTCACAAAAGCTCATCGGTTATTATTTCAACTGATAGTAACTCTAAAGCAGTGCACGATTACTCATTAGGTGAAGTAGGCAATTGTCCATGGGCCCCGTGCTTTTTAGGGGCTCACAAGAGCGTGTTTTGTTTTCTGTTAGTGCTCCAAAAACAGACTTCAGGGCCCCGAGAATTCGACTGCCTAGAGGCCTACATGTCGTCTAATCCGACACTACTCTAAAGGTACCATGAATTTGCCAAAAATCTTTATCAAGACTGTGTAGAGAAGTTGCAGCTGTATATGTAGGCAAAATATAATTATTAATATCATTATAAAAACATTTATCACATGAAATAGAATGTTTTAAAAATATGCCATTTTTTTCTTCAGTTTGTGCCAAAAGATTGCCTTTATTCTTTTTTCATTCTTATAATGTTCTTGAAAGAATTTTATGTGCATATCCTATTTCAAGTGACACTGAATATTAAAAGAAAATGTTTATTTATACGCCTTACAAAACCGTGGTTTCGAACGCCAAGCTAGATACCATAAAGTAACTTTTTAAAATTAATTTACAATAAAGTATCTGATACTTTTTTTGTCAGATTCCTTTATGGTTTGGATTCCATTTCAAATATTACACATTTTCATACTGTTTTAAGCTATGAATTTAATTTGATTTAATGGAACTGTTAATCTTTACATGTTCAAAATCAAATCGAACTTTTTATATCATCAGAAAATAGGCAACAAATATTTTAGTAAACATTCGTTGTTTTGTGCAAAGAAACATTCGAAACCTTTAGAAGAGAGATTGTAAGTCTCGTAACAAGTCTAACTTCTTTAGTGTCAGTTGGGAGAAGATCAACTGCTGTAAGGGAAATGCGTTTTCGTTGTTTCATCCTAAGTTGGCTTGCTGTACATATAAAGTTTGTTTGTTTGTCGTTTCATTGCTGAACTCCGAGAACCATGACCTAAAGTAAATTCATTAGATTCCACTTCCTTCACTAGAAGGGCAGAAGGTATTACTCAACAACACTTGAAATAAAGTGGAAATATTTATCTGTTCTCAGGTAGCTCTCTTTAGAGATTGGAGGCAAACAAAAGCTACAAATGATATTACGTTATAGATAAGTAGGTATTATTATTCTTAGTTTTGATTAAACATAACCTGGACTAGGCTTTGGCAACCTATGACACGCGTGCACACATGTTGAACACGGTACGATTCTCATTGGCACTGTGCACTACTCTATAAATTTGTCAATTTTTGAGCTGTTGGAGGTTGATAAACTTGTAATGGGTCTTCTTGATAAACATTTTCAGTATTATTGATATTTAAGGTATTATGAAAAAATATGAAAGATAGCTAAAATATAAATTTACATCTATTTTGTAAATTATTGAATGTCATTCGTGGAGAAATTTAATTGTTCGAAGAGAGAAAATTGCGTGTACTCTGTTTGTCGTTTTTGGTTCCATATATCTAACAAAAAAATCGCATGAAAAATATTTCGAGTCCGCAAAGAAATTGTTTAACTACTGAGTGCTCATAATCCTGTCAAATTGAAAGTCACAAATTATTCTCCTGATTTTGCGATAAGAAAAAAGAGCGGTGCAAGCACTAGATTCGAATTAAAAATTTTATGTAACTATAATGAGGAGAAATACATATATTTTATGCTATATATTTCTTATTTTTATCAATTATTTAAAAAATACATAACATATGTACAATTGTAATTTCTTCTATTTTTTTGAAGGAATAGTTATATTTTACGCTGTTTATTTTTATGTTAAGAAATATCTTTAAAGGATGCAATATTAATATATAATAAAACTGTAAATCAATATTATTAACCTCTATTCTCTAACTCTCCATGCCTTATCGTGGTAATTTAATTCTTTCAAAAATGTTCAACTGTGTGGCATGCTGAATCATTTTGGTACATTGGTTTGGCAAGATTGATAATTCCTAATCTGGGCCATAGTTTCTAGTACAACACCTGTATGGATAACCCTTTATCCTTCTTTCCAAATTCAATCACGTTTATCGTGCAATGATTGAGTATGCCTCTGCTATTCTAAATGGGCTTCTAATTAGAATTTGAATTATTAATAAAAATAAAGTATATAATTCTTCATATAATACTTCTTAATATTTACAACGGGAAGAAATGGAAATGCACGCATATTAATTGCATATGCTCGAAGTATGTGTACATAATTTGTCAAAAACAGTTACAACGTTCCTAAGCCATGATGGAATAAAACTCTTCATTCTTCAGTTAAAGTTTCAGAGAGAATTTACAACTTATTTCTTTTTTCTCCTTGTAGGGTCATTGACAGAACTTGTTCCACAATTAAAACTTCTCGGTTCATAAGTATACGAGCGAAGCTTGTCTGTAATTAGAATACTTGATGCTAGGATTTCACGTTTCAGGGTAATGCTGCCTTTCCAAAATGTCGAGAACTTATCATTGTCAAGAACATCCACTGCTAATCACCTAATCGACTTTCAGAGAAATCGCATTATTACCCTACGAGAAGTCGATTAGTCATTTCGGCAGGTATCTTATTTGTGTTTGCAATCAGGCCATATTATGCTCAGTAGTTCGACAATGATATTTAAGCTTTTCAAACTGCTGAATGCCACTTTAATGTTAATGCAGACAGAAATTTGTAAGAAATTTTCTGTCATTTCCGATTGTACTCGGCAGAATTTTGACTACTGGAATATATTTCAGTGTTAATTTCAGAATTCTGATTCTCGCTTTATAATAAAAGTGACGAATCAGTTTTATGAATATTAAATTTGAATGGGATGTTAATCGTAAATCATTATTCATTCATTCACACACGTATAATAAATTAGAATCCCCCCCCCGCTTTATGGTTATTCATTAGGACCTTTCAAGTATCCGTCACCGATCTCCATAACATATTCTGTCAATTACTACTATTAACTTGGTTAGATGCTAGATTTTATTTTGATCACATCTAATAATGACATTTTTTCCCATGATAAGTTTCTTATAATTTTTGATATGCAATCAGTTTTACAAAATTGATTTCTCAGCTGGTGTGACAGTTATGTTAACGCCGTTCTACAAAGCAACCCGAGGGCTATTAGCAACTGACTTTGAAATTCGAAACCTAGGTAAAATAAATCTAAGACACCTAAATTTGCACCCCCTCTCCACAAACTACTACACCACTTCAACAGAGGACTTTTAACTCGAAAGATTTAACGTGCATCAGCCCGTTCTACACGGTGGATCTTCAGTGGCATCACGACTCGAACTCACAACACGTCGGCTACGATTTCGTGACAATAATCACTAGGCTATGATAGCCTTAACTTCTTATCAATGCCATTTAGCTATTTTTCACAATTGACAATTTAGTATTTTTTTAACATTTATAAATCTCGTGCACCACGCAATGTATCACACGGGGGCATACAACACAGACAGAAGAAAGGATTACAACACAAATATCCATGCTTCTCCGGGATTCAAACCTAGTCCCTACGGCACCGCAGTCAACTTCACTAAACAATGTACCGGATGGGTGGCAATTTAGTATTTAATCTTAAATTTTTGATACCCAAATAGCTTTACTTGTTTTGTCTCCCACTTTTCTTTACTTAAAAAAAGTAAACAGAATCTATAGATCGCAATTTAAGGACGTTTTTTTATTTCTTTTTTAAATTTAATGTGATTCTTGATATTTTTCAGATGTAACAAAACCAAATTTGTAAAATCCTCTTTCTTTGTTTGATTAAGTATTTTCATAAAAATTTTAAGAAGAATAATGTTTATTTTTCATTTGTTCAAATCAACATCAGTTTTAGAAGAAAAAACGAAATGATTAATTAAAAGTTCATTTTTTTTCTTTTTGCTTAATTGGAATAAAAATATGTGTATTCGTTTGAAAATATGTAATACATAAACTACGTTATGCAGCTCAATTTTTTTTCTTTTAATTCTATTGAAGGCTTATTTTTCCAAAAATCATATTTTTTCATAGCTGATTAAAATATATATATAGCTTTACGAAATATGTTATAAAGTAATAAAACTAAACATTGTTACTGTCCTCAGCTTTTTTTGGAATAATAAATTTTACAATTTCAATATTAAAAACGAAAACAGCAATAAATAATTAGTATTAAGAGCTAAAACAATGTTACGCCATTTGGTATTTGAAATACGCTTTAATGCCTTTATCAATCTTAATCATTATTTCTGCTTGTATCAATTGAAGAATTTATCAACATTTTGTGGTAGAAAAAAACACGAATAAAAGAAAAGAGAACACATTCAAACTTATTGAATCTATCTTCCACGTGTTAAGGGGAGCCATTTCGTTAATATATCATTAGAAAACGGATGGCACAAAGAATATTTTTCTTGTAGATTCTGATATCTCTTCAATAGAGAAAACGAAAAGCAAACAAAATAAAAAGATTGTGCGTAATTTTCTTTGGGGCATTACCACGGCTTTAGCCTTTGCTCTTGCATCTATTATAATTAATGATGCTTATTTATTCCCATCGCTAGAAAAAAAAGAAACGATTCTAAACACTATGGAAATAGCACATTAAAGTTTCCAACGATATTATTCATTATAATATTTCTGTAAAGGCAGGAGTTTTCTTTAGCTTTTATCCTTTTCCTATTAATTTTTCTTTTCCCTTTATTCATTCCCCACTTTCTACCTTTTATCTTTGTTTTTTTTTTCGAACTCGACTCATCTCATTCTGCTCGTATTATTCTTTTTATATCTTTCTATATTTAGGAATATTTTTTGCCATTACTTCACTCCTCTTAAAAGTTCTCGAAAGAAATAGCCATCAAGAATGGGTCAATTTATCTCGCGCTTATTTTATCTCTTTTAATACCGTACGAAGAAGAGACCGCCAATGAGAAATCTACGCGCGTTTCCTTAACACCCCTGTTTCCTCAATCTCCCCCTCCCTGTTTCACGCAATTCTTTTAAATGAAGCCCTAGAAATAATAATTATCCAAAAAACTTCCATTAATTTTCGCCAAACAGCATTACTTTCTGGCGTGGTTTGCTTTATCCGATAATTTCTATCAGTTCTAACCTTTTAGTTTACCATTACATAACTCTTTTAAAGAAAAAGTATTTAAGTTAGGTTATAGTTTTTGGCGATGCATTTGGAAGGGGTAAGAAGGATGGGCGTTAGTCCTGTTACTCCTAGAAATGTTCTCTTTTCAATCCCATTACAACCTATCGTTTTCTAAAAGAACGTATTGTAAAATGAAGTTTAATTGTAAAAAAAAAAATATATTGACATTGAATATAGCTTATCTCGCACAAGAAAAATAAACTTAATTTGCAAAGTTAGATAAATGTGAGAACTAAATGTAGAGAGTGAATGTATAATATTTTTGATTAAAATAAGTGCATACCTTTGTTTAGGAGTATCGGGTGTTAATTTTGTCTCTAGAGCTGAAAATATAAACAATTTTAAAATAGATATAACTCTGAAGTTAAAATTAAATAATTCGATTCTTAAGCAAGTTATTTATAATGGAATGATGTTTCAAAAAGTGTAAAATGTTTAAAATATAATCATAATTTTAAAAAATATAAGCATATGAAAATAAAAAAACATTTCTGTTATTAATGTTAAGTAAATGTTACGTTGCGCATGATATTTTCCAAAATAGCAGGCTTTGATGCATAAAACGTTATAGAAATTTAGAAATGTATCCATACTCTTTAAACCTTATCTAATGCTAGTATTATACATCATTTTTTTATTTCAAAAATTTTGAAATTTTTTGATTTTTTAAAAAAAATTAAAAATTTATTATTTTATTTTTAAAATATATATTTATTATTATAATATTTATATAAAAATGCTACAGTGTAATAAATATGTATTTAAATCAACTTGTTGCTAGTAATTAGAGTTACTGTTTTAGAAAATATCATGCACAATGTAGAACTTAGTTAATATTTCTTACAGAAATATTTTTTTATTTCCATATGCTTATAATTTTTAAAACTGTGATTATATATATATATATATATATTTCAAGAATTTCACCCTTTCTTGAAACCTCATTCTTTTATCAAAGGAATCGAATTAATTAATTTTAACTTCAAAGAATTGTATCTAATCGAAAATTGTTTATATTTTCAGCTCTCGAGACAAAATTAACATTCCTCAAAAAGAGAGTAATAAATAATATAAATTGATAAAATGACTCATTATTGTATTTTTACACCTGCATTTAGTGTAATAGCATGTACATCTAAAAAAAATTCAAAATGCAATTTTTATTCCGTTTTTATTCAATTGTACTTAAATTATATGCACCGCGTGTTTCCGAATGTAAGCTGATCCAGGTATAATCCAAAAGTACGCTTTTTATTCAAAAATTTACTCAAATATCATCCAAATTGGAAAAAGATAAAGAAAACCTCTTTAATTTTCAAACATGTCGCCATGAAGATACAAATGTTGCTAAGTGGGTAAAACGCATGGAATAATTACTAATCTAACTGCTTTAAAGCAAAATGTCAGACGCTAGTGACAATAGTTTTATTTCTGATAGACCTATTTGAAGCTAGTATACTTCTCCATTTATTGCTCCCTTATACATCAAGTGTGCCAGTCAAAATATCTGCACCATTTTTTGTTTGGAAAATGAACAAGAAGTTAAATTTGGATAAGACACAGGATCGTCGATCTATGTTTCATTCACTAGAGAGAATTCGCTGTATGATAACCATGTACATAAATATATCCAAATGAGGGAATGTGAATTTTCAAAACTCAGTTTCTGATACTAATATTGATCTATTTATGCGATTTTTTTTCTTTTAGAATTAAATTTTCATTGGAAACACACAAACTCTTAAGGATTGAAATCATTTGTGTATGGGTAATGGGAAATATTTAAGAAACTACTTTTCCTGATCTATGTTTTCCCCGAGATTAGCCGATCTGTATGGAAGCCAGACCAATTACTTTAAATTTAATCCACTCAGGACCATGGCCTCATATATGGGATCACACGTTTTTCCCTTAAGGGTCCACGATTGATTTCACTTTCCCCTTTTTGAGGCCCTTGATCACACCGGTATGATCTGAATTTGGAACGTATGGAATTTAGAATGAATATAAACTATAAATTTTGGAGTATTTAGTTACAGCATTATTTATATGAATATCATTATTGTATATGAATTTTTAAATGAAATTAGGCTTAACAAAAAAAAAGCCCAGTACTAAGCAGGTTAAGAAGCTCCAAAAATTCGCAGCTTACATACGAAAGGATACGATTATTATTTTACAATATAACTCTTTATAAAACAAAATGCATAATATTATCAACTTAAATAAATATTTTCGCAATTTTTCACCAAAGATAAAATTTATTTTTTTTTCAAAATTAAAAAAATTTAAAAGTAATTTTATTTTCAAATAAGGCTTAAAATGAATGATTTTTGTTTTGTTTATCGTCGAAAATTATTTATTTAAAATGTCTTCATGCATCCACATTAGGGGCATGATCAGGAATTTTTCAGGACGGGGGGGGGCAGAGTCCAAGGTCGAACAAATGCACTATTTTCTTAACATACCCTAATACGCTGCCAAACATATTCTTTTGATTTTGTCAATTGTTGGAAACAAAAGAACAGTTAAAATAAATTATTGAATTAATAAGTAGCATCAATTAATAAAATAAATTATTAATAACAAATACTTAATTAAATTGTACGTACTATATATATACAATTATAATCATTCGAAAAAAAATCAAGGGTAATTGGAATTTCTGGACTCCTGGACCCCTCCCTCGCTTGTGTGTGCTGCCACTTATTCACATATTACAATCAGATTTCATTTTTAAATACCGTCTCTAAAAATAAAAAAATGGAACTCATTACCATAAATTAAAGAAATAACATATTTGCTTTAAAAAGAAGCGATCAAACAATACATTATCCAATCATACGGATTTAAAAGTAACAGGCCTTTATAAAGTCGTCAATAATTTCCGTTTGTCAAAAGTTCAAACATAATCACCATCGTTGCTCTTTTTCCGTCAATCACATAATAAACAAGTGCAATTACTTTATTTAAAAGCTTAGCTCTCTATCTTCCAATCTCTTTTAGCAAGCCCCTACCACAGAATGCTTTTTCGCTTGTGTAAAAAAACCGATCAAAAAATATCAGATAACCGAGATCTCAAGGGAAAGAAGTAGATACCCGAAGAGAACCGATACTAATGAGATAGTATACCATCAACATCATCAGCAACAAAAACATCAGCAAAAATGCCGGCAAACTGAACGGCTGGCTTGATATCGGATTTATCTACTTTTTTACTTCGCCATCATACTTCAGTTTTGGTAATTGCAATCATGCGCAGCTGGGGCTGACTTGGTCCCCTCCCAAATCTGTTCATCGTTTCACACACTTCATTGTGAGACTCTTTAAAGAAGTTGGGCGTATTATAACTCTACTCCTTCGCCCTCTGTCTGTTTTGTTTGGAGCACATCTATCGTAAATCGTCCCCATCTGCAGATACCGCCTTTTGTCAAATGTGATTTCAGCAACGAGAAGAGGTGACAAAATTATTGATTTCAGTTTAGTGAAGAGAGTTTTTATTAGTCATGTGAGAGGATAAGACTCAGTAAAACTGAACAGTATGTCTCCAGATGATTCGTCATTTTCTATATAATTATTAAACGGGTTGTTCACAAAGACTTACAATAATTTAAAGAATTTAGTAAATGTGCAACTAAACTGAATATAAGGAGGATAAGGGGGGGGGAAGGAGAGGATTATTTTTAGTGAAATATAAGTATGCTACTACTCCTTTCAGGATCATAAGTTTGTCAAGAGTAAATATAAGTATATAATTGCTTATATAGGCATAAAATAAATAAAAAAAATCATAAGAAAAATACATAACAGCATGTAGTTTTTTTTTTTTAACAATGGGACAATTTACTTTGTATCAATATGTAATTTTATCGAGCATTTGTATTTATTATTTCAAACATACCAGGTGACCTAAAAGTCCGTTAACATTTGAAAATTCAATAATTCATAGAATAATGAAGGTAGAGAGGTAAAAATTGACACATATGTTTGTAATGACACGGGTTTTTATTGAATCCCAAAAAAGTCTAAAAAAAATCACCAAGTAACGAAGCTGGACCGCAGAACGTCAGTGATGCCGCATGAAAATCGTGATTAAAATAAGACGTAGTCGGAGAGGAAACAGATACAACAGTAACTATAGCATGTTAATTTTACCCGAAAAGGCATTGTTAGAAATCTGTAATATCGGAATGGATATGCTGTACGCTTTTATCTCGATAATAAGGGTATGAAAGATCTATTACGCCCATTGTTTGATGATCGTGCGCTGAACCACCACTTCCGTCATGCAAAAGATCTCCCAGGTCCCCATACCTAAAATCCGTTTGATTATTGGTTGGGAGGTTACCTGAAGTCGGAAGTCTTCTGCGATCTTTCAACCTCATTAGAGATGCAAAAAAAAACAACACTCGACGGCAGTTTCTCACCATAACTACAGATATGCTGTACAGTGCATTTCTCATTAATGTCCCTCGACTACAGGCATTGTTGAAGAATGACGGCCAACGTGTTGAACATTTGTTATAAAGAACGTCGTTTATTGCTAAAAATCAGTGATTGTTTCATTGATTTTATTATAAAAACGCCATCTGTTGGCAATTTTTGCATTTTTTTATAGTTTCAATAAAACTTCATGTCATTTCAAACATGTGTGTCAGTTTTTACCTCTCCACTTACATTACTTCTTGAGTTATTGAATTTTCAAATGTTAACTAACTTTTGGTGCACCTGGTATTTATTCTTGTGCAAAGTTATTCTTACCGAACATTATAAAACATGTGAGAAACATAAAAATATATTTGTACACAATAAAATAAAATAAGTAATAATAAGAAGAAAACAGACCATGAGTGTTTTATCATTGGCGATAATTGATTTAACACAGTGCTTTCTTTTCTTTTTTTTCCTAAGTAATCCTGTCCTGCTTTCAACTTATATGTTCTATTGGGTCAATATGTATAAAAATGCCAATAAAGCTAGAATTATTTACGACAACACCAATTTTAAAACGGGGGAAAATGTTTCCTTTAGCCAAAAAATTTGAGATAATCTTACGTATTTATGAAAAACATGAAATAACTGACGTAAATATTAATTCGATTCTCAGTAATGAAAATGTCTCTTATTAAATTCCCGTGAGTAAGTAATTGTGAGGGTTTATGGCTCAAAAGCCAATTCCCTCTAAGCTACACAAATATCACTTGAATCAAATAATGAGTTGACGAAAATTTAAGAATGCAAATGATTCTAATTTTAAAGGATTTGCACATGCATCTAGTTAGGATAAATTTTGTTGCAGTTAATTTTGCTGGAAAGGTTCAAATTTTTTTAAATGCAGTTGCTAAGATATATGTAAATAATTATATAAACTAAAGGGATATATAAGTATGTTAATTGTTATTTAAAAATTGAATATATTTCAAAACAACCATTAAGACAGTTAAATATCCCTCAAGTCATTATAAAACACATTTTTTTAAGAAATAATTTCCAATTATTTCGTAACATGTGTAACATGTTTAATATAAAACAATTTTTCGCATGTATAAAAATACTTCTGAAATGGTAAGTCAGAATATTTTTTTACACTCATGTTGAAATCGTACATCAGTTATTATCCCAATTATTATTTATTATATGCTTTTTTTATTTTGTGACACATCTTATAAGATTAACTCTATTTCAATTTGTTTTATTTAGTAATGAAATAATGTCTCAGTAAATTATACTTGAATATTTTCCATACGTTTATTCCTTTTTCAATATTATTTGTTATGCTATTCAAGTAAGGAAATGAATGCCATCCAAACCTTATGCATAAATTTTCCATGATGTAACTTTATATTATTGACTTAACTCAAGGAAATATTAGTGAGCATTTGAATACAAAATTTTCAAAGCATCGTTAATTTAAACACTTTACCGTCTAATTGCTCTTTATTTCACAGTTTTATTATGATTATAATAAAAAACCTTCAGTTTTTAGAAAATTATCATGGAAACATTCTTATTAGAAAGAAGAACAGTTTGTAAAAGAAGGAATGAACTATTATTACTATTTCTGGAACACATGAAGAATCGAATAATAATATAGACACAAAACAAATCTTCTAACTATTGATTTGCAACATTAATGCCTTTTTTAGTAACATGTCTCTGTAGTGTTAGGCTAACTTTAGAAAATACCCTTCATGTTTTTCATACCCTATAGATTACCCAAATGTATTGTTAAGTACCAGATAATTATTTCCTCAAGCAATTATTTAGATTATGTTCTACACAGAATCCAATAATTAAGAATTCAAATGTTTTTTACAGTTCTGAAGGATATTTTATTAGTGTGTGGGTATGTGTATATCTTGATACTCTATACCAAATTTAATTTTCTTCTTCTACGAATAATTTTATTTTTTAGCTTTATAGATAAGAGTTATTTCCCAAAACGTTCGTAAGTCAGTCATGAAATCTGAAACGAGATGTTGGGCACTTTTAATCACAATAGTAGTTGTTGGTATTTATGAATTAAAAAAAAGATTTATACCTCCAAGAATGAGCTCTTTTTGATGAAAATTCGAGATTTGCGTTGAAATAATCTTTTTTTAGTGGGTGCCTTGTAAAAAATTCAGGGAACATACTACATATATTTCAATTAATTCTGAAGTTAGAGGCTTAACATTTTCCGGAATTAAGCCGCAGAAGCGACTTTAATTTAATTGGAAATTTGAGATTTTTAATTATTGAAAAAATTTCTCAGAATTCTACTTAACATTAATAGAGAAATAGCTTATGTCTGAACCTAATACTGTTCTTGATTCTGTCTAAATATGTGTATGGAAAAAGTAATTAATTTATAATTTTGAAAAGGAGACGCGAATTCCAGTCTTTAATTTTTCAACTTTATTCGTGTTTTATTTTATTTATCAATCACTTAATTATTAATTTATATATTTTATATTTTGTTATTTTATTTTATTTATTTTATGTTTACAAAAAAATTGTGCTGAAATTCAGGCTGCATTCTTTTCAGTGCATACCGTATTTAATGTGTTGATGGAAGTTCATTGAAAAATGTAATCGTTTTATTATTATTATTATCGCTATGTTTTTGTAAGTCTAGAAATAGTTTTTAAGCAACTGAGTGAAATAATGTAATATTTTTCCAGGTGTATATTTAAGGTATCTGATAATTTTCAAAACCATAATTTAGAAAAAGCGTATAAATGAATAATTTTTTGATGTTTATTAGAAATGTATAAATGTATATTAGAAAATATACATTTAAAACAAAACAAAAAAAGCAGTTTTTTGGCTCAAAATAAATAATTAATAATATATTTTCTAACCATTCTCCTTTTTTTATAAAAAAAAGCTTCTATAATAATAATATCTTACCAATATGTAACTAAGACTTTTGTACAGAACCTGAACCAAGATTTTTGAAAAATAAAATTTAAAAATGTATTTATTCATATTTTTACTATATTAGACAAGATAAATTTTAACAAAAAACACCTTATATTACTTAAATTAATACTAACTCTGAAAATAAAGTTAAATTTTTCAGAATTTCCTGTCTTTTCTCTGTGGAAAAGTTTTAGCTATATATAGGCAAAATCTTATTGTACAATTATTTTCCATAATAGGAAAATGTTCTTAAAATATGACAATTTTTTTCATTTTTTGCAAAACGGTTACATTTAAATAATTGTACAGTACAATTCTATTCTTAAATATTTATATGTATACATATTCTAATTTAAGTGACACTAAATATAAAAAAAAAATATTCATTTAAACACTTTAGCAAAATTATAGTTGCGAAGAGTCTGTTATCTTAACACAAACTCTCCCCTCAGGGGGCTCACTTTCTATAGGTGAGTACGGGTGTCACAATCCCGAGGCGCCCTAGTGATCTTTTCCTTGTTCCAAGGGGTTTACTGTCTTTGGTAAACACGGGCTTCACGAACCCGGGGTACCCTAGTCAACCTTCTCTATTTTCGACCCTCTTTCTTGTCATTCAATTCATTCTTTCTTTCTCTCTTCCCGTCTAGATCACAGATATTAAAACAAATGTTTGGCGCAATATAGCCGAAATCGGCTCTTGCGCCCATAAACCCCAAAATCACCTCACCTTAACACAAACTCTATGTGTGTGATTAGTATTCAGTATTAGCAACGTTTTTATAAAAGTACAATTCACTTGCAACAATATTTTAAACATCAAACTTAGTACTAAATTGATGACATTGTGTTAGATCTACCTTTGATATCGTGAGATCAATATTATAAATAATTTCTTTTTATGGCATATACATCAACTAATTAACGCCTTAATTATTTCTGAAACAGAGAGCTCAAGGAACAATGATATTAATATATTCAAATCAAAGTAACGCGGAGTTGTTTTGTACAATACAGAAACTCAACTAGACTGGAGTGAGACAGAAACAATTCCTGATTTAGTTGTCCTAGTTGTGTCCTTTTAATAAATCATCAAATGTAGTTATCACATTTCAAGCTGGCGCTGTGCTTATGGCATGTGACAATACTCAATGCCCGGTGCATTCGAGTGTAAATTATTGTGAGCTTACCTTTTGGACCTACCTGTTCTATTTAATTATTCTGGAAGCTAAGGTCGCTATTGTTATAGGCCCTCGGGATCCACAATGTGGTTTCTACCTCCGATGAAAAGAGATAATGCAGTTAGTATGTATGCTTTTAAATTACACCGGATGCCGTGTTACAAAAGAGCAGACTAGAGAGAATGGTAGAGATATATCTACCTGTCAAAAGTATTTGAATTTTATGTAATATGCAGTTAGATTGGCGGATAATTTGACAGATAAATAGCGTAACATGACAATGGTCTTTTGGAATTTAGTCATATATCTGGATAATTTTGACAAGCAAATTAATTATGTTTGAGGCTTGAGTTTTAGCTTGAGATCATTGCAGAGCATACGTTTATCGATTACTTTGGTTTCGAAATTAAGTTAAGGAAAACCTCGACTTGGACTTGTCACGGGTGATTAAATTAATAAGTCCTTTTTTGTCTTTGTTTGTATAAAAATATAGATAATTTAATACGGGTATTGTTATTATTATTATTGTTTTTTCTTTTTAAAAATCTGTATTTTTTTGCTTTATTTTAATGTCGGTAATAAGGCAAGAGATTAATTTAATTACCATGGCTGTATAAATAAAATGCATTAAATGTCCTTTCAAATACGTACATTGATGCAAGAAAAATAAATGGTCCTAAGTTGTAGTACTGTTGCGGAAATGATAAACAAACCTTTTTTTTTAATTTTGAATTTTTCAATGACTGCTTTTAATGTTATTTTCACAGAAAAAAAATAGCTCTTCAATTTGATGTTGCTTTCTTGACATACAGTTAATACTAACATAAAGTACAAAAATTTTAAATTCATAAAGTAATTTTTTAAAATACATGTAAAATTTAACCCACTTTTTTACCTCTTCGAAGTTACTTCTTAATTAGTAAGAAGTTAGTTTACTTATATCAGCAAAATAATATTTTTGTATCGTAGTTACTATTTTTGTTGAATTAAATAACTTATAATTAGAAGCTATATTAATCTACCCATTAGCATGGGATGTAAGGTATTTAATCATAAGCTAAATATATAGCATTTATAGCATTAACTGAAACAAAGCCATGACATATTACAGCCACCTTTCTCAAAGCAAGAAAACAAAATATTAATATAAATTTGTAGAATTACAAAATTAAAAATCAGAATAACTATACATTTCCTATAAAGATAATACATAAAAAAAATTTTGACTACCTATCCTATACATTTTGTTATGTATAGGCATAGTGCGTATATAAATCATAGTTAAATATTGTAAGAGAAATTAATGTAAAAAATATACAAAAAAAATCTACTATACAGTTTTGTTTAAACTAATGTTCATAAAATGGCTGTCAGATCCATCAGACATAATTTTGTTTATACAATATCTCCTTATGCGTGTAGCACAGAATAAACTGTGTGCTTTTTGCATACAAAACTTTTTACGAAACTTCTATAACATTGACATTCAGGATTAATTAAAACTCCCTTCATTAACAAATACTTTTTTATTTCAACGATTTATTTATATCACGTTACATATTTCCGATACAAATTTTGTCATATCCTCATCTCTAACAGAATAAATCCGTCTCAAAAAGGGAAAAAATGAATAAAATGTCCCTGTTATATTTATTGACATCAGCTTTATCAATTAGAAAAAAAATCTTATTAGTTTTCAACATGACTTATGTAATGTAATCCATTAAATTTGATAAAAGTTTACTTTCTTTTTACATACCAGTCTTTATTAAAAAAAATATTTTGTCAAGTGAAATATGTCATTTTTGCATGGATACCAATTTTATTATCTTCTTGAAAATTGTCTTTTTAAAATTGAGTATTCCTTTTCTTACTATTATTTTATTCTTCACTATTTATTAAGTATTTCATTTTCTATTTACTTTTTAAAAATGTAACACTTCAATTTTATTTCATTCTTTCATTTTTAAATTACAAAAATTCAATTTTGCAGTACAAAACATATATTACTGTCCCCAATGCTTCTCGTCTGTTAAGTTTTGGTAGATTGTGTCAATAAATCCCCATTGCTCTTATGCACCCTTATTTAAATTCTTTCAAATTCATTTAACGTTCGTAGAATTTTTTATTACAGATCCGATATTTATCTACTTTTATTATCTCACATTTCCAGGCACTCAGATATTCAACTAACCTTCCGATAAACTCAAGTTCTTCCTGTGATGCTTTTATCAGCTGTGTGCTAAAAAAAAGATCGAAACCTTTAACAAGAATAGCACATCCCCCGCGATGAAGAATTGATTTTATAATACTTATTTTCTTCAGTAGCATGGAAAGGCTGAAGTGTCTTTAAAATGGGTAGTAAATAGCACATTTTAATGTTATACGATCAGACAATAGTGAAAAAGACACGCTTGGTTTTAAATAAAATTTTTATTCTTGGGAATTTTCTTCCGAATGTCTTATTTTATTTATTTCTGTGACTTATTTGTATACAGAGTTTATACAGAAAATTTATCTCTAATATATTCTACAAATTCTTGCCTTTTCGGTTAATTAACCTTTAACTCTATTCAGAGGACATGGAATTAAAGAGCCTAATTATACCTCATTAACAATTTGTAGCCTAATGTGGTTTTATGGAACAGCCATTTACATTCATTTTTTTTCTTAGAATTCCTTAAGGCATGAAATTTTATGCCATGCAATCTATCGTTCTTTTTTCGTATATTCTTAAGAAAAGAAAAGTCGCTCTGATAATATTTTTTTTTATTTCTGAATACCATTTAAATAATTAAAAAAGATAACACTTACATTTCTTTTAATGTAGTTGTGTGTGTTAGAAAAAATAAGAATTATAAATGTAGAGCTACACATTTCTTTACAATAATATAGCGTAAGAGTGGCATTCCTCTGCTTAGGTTGAGTATGGAAAATAAATTTTGGGGGATAACAAAAAAAAAGTAGATTTTTTCTTGAGATTATTTAAGAGTAAATTCAATATTTATATATATAGGAAAATATAGGGAAGTTTGGCTGGCCTTAAAACTATGTTTAACCTTATAATCTTAGCTTTTAAGGCTAAGAGTGTGCTGATATACTACAGTAGCTACTTTTAACCTGTACTGTCATGTTATATTTATATTGTCTTATATATATATAAAGGAGAAAAAAAAGCGACTCACTCACTCACTGACTAATCACGATATCTCTGGAACTATTCAATTTACAGACATGAAATTTGGTAGACATGTTCCTTTCATAGAGTAGAGATCCGCTAAGAACGGATTTTGCGAAATTTGAACCGCAAGGGGCGTTACGGGGGTTCAGGGGCGTTATAAATAATTGTTTCCATTTTTAAACTACTCGACGTACAATCTTGAAATTGGGTAAGCAGATTCCTTTCATAGAGTAGAGATCCGCTACAATATGATTTGGTAAAAATCAACCCCCAAGTGACGTTGCGGGGGCTTAGGTGGGGTTATCGATAATTATTTTCATTTTTAAACTATTAGACCCACAGTCTTGAAATTTGGTAAGCAGATTCATCTCATAGGATAGAGATATGCTACAAATTGCGTTTCGTGAAAATCGACCTCCAAGTGGCGTTGCGGGGCTTAAGGGGCGTTATAGATATTTATTTCCATTTTTAAACTACTGACGTACAGTCTTGAAATATGATAATCAGATTTCTTTAATAGATTAAAGATCCCCTTTGTAATGTGTTTTGTGAAAGTCGACCCCTAAGTGGCGTTGCGGGGGCTCAAGGGGCGTTATAGATAATATTTTTCCATTTTCAATCTATTAGACGCACAGTCTTCAAATTTGGTAAGCAGATTCCTTTCATAGAGTACAGTTCCCCTACAAAATGGGTTTTGTGAAAACAAACCCCCAAGTGGCGTTAGAGGCCTCAAGGGGCGTTATAGATAATTATCCCTTTTTTAACTATTAGACGTACAGTCTTGAAATTTGGTAAGCATATTCCTTTCGTAGAGTAGAGATCAGCTACAAGATGGATTTTGGGAAAATAACCCCCAAGTGGCGTTGCGGGGGATTAAGGGGTGTAATCAATAAATATTTCCGTTTTTATACTATTAGATCTACCTGCTTGAAAATTGGCATGCATGTTCCTTTCATGGAATAGAGTTCCTCTTACGAAGAGTAAAACGAAAATCGACCCCCAAGGAGGGTTGCGAGGGTTCAAGAGGAGTTATAGAAAGAATTTCCTGTTTTTGAATTGTTAGACCCACATACTTGAAATTTGTCAAACATGTTTCTATTGTTGAATAGGGATCCAATATTGTACGGAAATCAACTCCTGGGGGGGCAGCAGAGGGTTACTGGGGTGTACTGATAAAAAAATTCCTTTTTTCGAACTACAAGGACTATAATAATGAAATTTGGTTTGCATTTTTCTTTTGTTGAATTGAAATCCGCTAAGAACGATTAGTTTGGAAAACCACTCTCAACGGGATTACGGGGGTATTGATAGTAATAATTTCGTTTTTTCCCGTTAGATTTAGACTTGAAATTTGGCTTGCGTGTTTATTTTACGGAGTAGAGATCCACCAAAAATTGGTTTAGCGAAAATCCACTTCATTAAAGGGCTACGAAAGTGCAAACATCATTCTATACTTCAATTTTATAGGAATTACAAATTAGATGAGTTTTGCCCTTTTTTTTTATCAAGAGGCGACCGGTAAAGGTATAAGTATATTTTTCAATACAATCGAATTCTTAATGCTTTGACTTAGATATCAATAATTTATATATATATATTTATAAAACACCATGAAATACCCAGCGAAGCGGGTGGGTAACGGCTAGTATATATATATTATATGTATTCGTGTGTGTATATGTTACTTCTACAAAATCAGTTAAGAAGTCAATAAATGCCTTATTGCTAATTTAAGATTTATGACTAAGAATTTTGCAAGAATTAAATAATTGTAAGCATTTGATTAACTAGAACTGATCCAATAAGCTGCTTCCTTTTAAGGTTTTACCGGTCCCTATACCTAAATATATAAGAAAATATGTCAAAAATAATAGTATATCCTTCCGGATATTATTGTAGAAAAATTCCCAGACTAGCTTTTAAAGCAATGTGCCAATTCCGCCTTCTGCGTCAGATATAGTACCTCGTATAAAAAATAGGATGTCGTTATTCTGCACGGAATATAACGTTGAATGGAACTTTAATATCGTGTCCTCACAATGTCAAAACATAACGCAAACGCCTGGGAATTTATCACGGCTATAAAAACGACTTCGTTACATCGTGCCGTTGTAGATTTATCGAAAACGCAACCGCAAAGCACGTTCTGATTTTCTTCTATTGATATATGCGCTTGGGGTGATCTCACCGATCGGTGATGTCATGGCGAAAGGACGTCTAGAATCATGCACCATTACCTCACATTCCGTGAACCTGACATCCATCAGTTGTAGATCCGGACTCCATCAAGACGTCACTATACATTGGACAGTCTTTTTATGAAAAAAATGGCAACTATGTTGACACCGATAGGCGCGTAATATCAGTTGTTACTGTCCGACAAAAATGCCATATATCAAGACTTTCTTAGAGTCCTTCTAACACCAGATTAACGAGCAGTGCTGACATGGAGGCTGACACGGTACAGCGTCATCAAATACCAAGCATATGCTTCGCCATTGCTGTTCACGGAATATCTACATAAATGATAAAAAGCTTTGACCAGAGTCTTTGCAAATGACACTTGCCGTTGGGGACAGAAGTGATTGAGTGAAGTGAAAATTATGGGGTTTGCCAAGGTGAAGATTGTAAAGTGAGAAATGAAACCATGGAACTTAAATATTCTATTTGTGATTTGTAAATTGAAAAATATATGTAGCATTTGGTATTTTATATCTAAAAAAATGGATTATAGAATTTGTGAATATTAACAGAGTTTAAGTTGCATATTCTGTATTCTTTTTTTTAAATAAGAAAAGTTTCATTATTGTAGAAAAAAAGAACTAGGAATTGATTTGTTTTTATGTCATCAGCATTTACTGATGTATTACTATTTTTTTTATCAAAAATTTCTGTAAATATTTAAAAAGCTATAGAATGGTTTATGAATGGAATGTTTCGAGATGTGTAAATCAAGTGTGAAAGGGTATGGGACTAGAGAACTGCTTATATAAAAGTTGGGCTGTGAGATATAAGTTAATAATAATCATAACTGGTTAAAGAGGAATATATGAGAGCTCATCTAAGCTGTAAAATGTGTAATACGAACAAATTTATTTTAAATATTTACTCCTGCTTATATTCTTATAACGTGATGAAAAGAAATTAACTATTAAATTAAACATAACTATATGTTGATATCATGGAAATTAGTCCATAATAACTTCTTCGTTTTGTATTAAAATTAAGAATTCAAATTGTGCTATATTTAGTGAAAACTTAAGCACATTCTTAAATTTTTAACTCATTTTTGATGTGCAATGCTTAAAGAGATTTCCCTTTTTTCACGCATTAGTTTGCACTCCAAGTGACTTAATTTCTTATTTAATGGATTGAGTTTTTATTTTTCTTTGTATACCGTATCCTTTTAATTGCTTCCTATTCAATTATGTATGATTTTTATCCATGAGAGATAGATTACATGAACATGCGTTATAATGAACAAATGTTGGTTTGAACTTTTTTTTAAAAAAAGAATATCTGTTCGTATTATAACAATGTATTTTTCGTATTGGTTTTAAAACTTTAAAATTTGAAAAGAAGATTTTTTATTGTATTAATGTTTAAAATCAGTTTCACGAAAACCAATTTAAAATTGGAATGTTTCAGTAATCATTTTAATAAACGGCCATAATTTATTATTTAATATTTATTAAATTTAATTTCAACAAATAGCTTCCAACTGATGATATCTCTTGCGAAAAGGAAATGGGGTAAATATTTATTTAAACGGTTATATTTGTTTTCAACAACTTAAATGAAGTAGTTTTTACTTCAGATAATAAGTCAATAAATAAATAATTTTAAAAAGAAAATCATTTAATTCATCATTTTAAGCCGCAAATTACACTTCGTATATCAAAACTATTTTTCCAATAAACTAACGCACTCTGTATAAAACTTTCGAATTATATATCACAGAATTTTTACTTCCTTGAAAAAAAGGAATCTAATGTACACTCATCATAGTATGAAACAGTCTTAAAACAAAATCGGAAAACTGTTAGTTTAACGCTTCCAGCGCCATCCTTAAGAAACCTTACAATACAATAACCGATATCTTGAAGAGTAGTACCCGAATCAGTTTGTCATTTCTAGCAACTTCCTAGGTCACAATTACTCTTCAGTATTAGAAATAGAAATCGAATCCAGAAATGATATAAACCCACAATTTATCAACAATTCTTACTACAGAGTTTCTGCGAATTCCCTTTCCTTCAATCGGTATAAAAATAGATCGCAGGTCAAATTCGACCGTAATCCTGGCCCCGCTACGTAACAGCGGGACAGGCGGGGAAGAATGAAGCTCTATAAATTATTGTTGTGAGTATTACCTAATTAATCAGAGCTCTAGGCTCCGAATAAGCAGTGTGAGAGATTGCGCCTCTCCCTCTCTTTAACCCTCTATCGAAACAGGGCAGTTTAAACTCGGCTCTACAGCTAGGGCTGGCTCTGCTGATCTCCCAATATTTGGTCGGGTTATAGCGACCGTACTCGCGGGGTAGAACCGTAATTAAAACGTTTAATTAACGACGCAATGCAGGGACTGCTCTTTATTCGAATATGATGGTGTTCTAAGCTTACCATGCAGTCTGGAGAATATCAAAAGCTAAGGGTACTTTTAGATGCTTTCTGGGCATATTGCTTTAAATGAATCGAATTTGATGCGTGATTACCTTTTGAGATTTTCGTTTACAGCGTGTATGCGTTCAGATGAGGAATTTGTTTTGGAAAATAAGTATTTCTTTCTGAAACGGAGAAGTTCCAGGAAATTAAGTTTCGGGTATTTTTGATTCCTTTAATCGCTGTTCTCACTGCGTATAAAATTGTAGGTAATCAAGTTGTACATATGTTTATTTTCATTTATTAAATTTTAACCTAAGAGAATTATCTTAATATGGTTGGAAAATTTGCTAGTAAACGCGTCTTGCGAAGTTGATTTAAATTATAAATAAATGTTTTTCCACTGAATTACGTGAGTTGCGCACTAGTATGTAGCGCTAATAGTTAATTAAATGTTCACGATTATAATGAGCAAATAGTTCTCTCAAAATTCAAAGAAGTCTTCAAAGACTTTAAAATGTGGAACAATATATTATATTTAACAGAAATTATAAAACTTGCAAAAACAAACATTAGTTTTTAAACCGTAAGAGTTTTAAAATAAGCCTTATTCAAAAACATTTCAAAGAATGTTTTTTATTATCCAAATGTACTGTCCTGAAATATTATAAAATTATGAAAAATATAAATAATTTCTTAATATAATACGATAACTACATTATTCATGCACGCTATATTAGGGATAATTTAACGTAAAAAATATTTCAATAAAAATATTAATAAATAAAAATACATCATTTCGTCCATCATCAACAATTTAAAGATTAAGAACATAAAAAACTTTTAAGTAAGATAACTTGTACTGTCTTTAAAAATATTGTCGATAGAATTAATAGCTGAAACAAAGAAGTGAGGAAAATACGAATTTTAATACTTACATTTGTAGCTCATTTAAATATAAACTTACACACATAAGTAATACAATGCTTTAAATCTTACTTTTTAGCAAAACTGTAAATCTTATTCGATGCACTGTAAAGAGTTATCAAGCATATTATTGTTGCAAAATAAAGATTTAATATTTTTGGTGGTAATTAAGTTTTAATTTAACTTGTTATAATTATGTAATATAATGATGTGTGTGTGTGAAATTAAATGATTTATATAATTATTTAAAATAGTTAAGTTTTAATTTAAAAGTTTATAATTTATGTATGTGTCTGATTAGTACCTATATCATTACCGTTTCATAAATTACTTCTTTTCTGATAAGTAACTGGGATAGTCGAAGTTTAAAAACTGTGGTTACTATTTTAGCTTTTCTCTTTATTCTTGTTTAAGATGAGTGGGTAAGACAAAATGTAGCATATAATATATATCACCCTCCCAAAGGTCAGGAAATTTTGTTCCATTTCCCCACTCGTATTCCTATTTTAAATAATATTCTAAGACAGTTCGATAAGCTTTATAGTGTATACATCTATTTTGCACATAATCCTTAGAGAATTTTAATACCGGAACAGAATTCCAATCAAGATATTCTGTTGTCAAAATGTTTCACATTGTATCATCTAAAATTAAATAAATCCTTGTAAGAAATACTTACACCTTTCCTTAATCTTTGACAACCTTAGCAGTTAATACTATTACCAAAGTTGGAACGATCACAGATTATAATGCTAAGGAAAATGTGACAAGTCCATTAACTAATTAACGCTTTTCAGAAACTAATGAAAGAGCCTATGAGGTATTCAACGCACTTCCTTTCTTTATCCCCTGTGCATTTCTGATATGCGTTTAGATACCTAATTCTGAAGAGTCAAAAGGAACTGATCTTATTAGGGAATCCAAATACCTTTTGCTTGATATGTTTCTTCAGGTTTTCCGTTAATGGACTCGGTTTTATGTATGAAAGATGATGAGTTTTCCGATGCATTTTGTTTGTTTGGTGTTTAACTTTTAGGAATAAAAGAATATTGTATACATTAATGTTTAACATATTGTACGTCAAAAATAATTAAGTTCACTAAGTTCAGGCTTTTTTCAGGTCAATCAAAGTGCTTAGAGTAAAATAGTTATTCTAGCACCACCTTATATATGTAAAAAGGTTTAGTTAATAAAAATTACAATTGAATCGACTAGGGATTTTTATCAAACCCAATTATTTTTATAACTGATTAAAATGCAGTAATAGTACTAATAAAAACAATATGTTAATAAGGTTTTAAAAATTATTTATCTTCTTGTAAACATTAATCTCTTGATGTAGAAAACGGTTATGTGCCTTAAAGAATTAGAAAAAGATTTTTAAAAATACTAATTAGAGGATATGAAATATAATGAAAATCGTTATATTAAATATGACTTAAAGTTAAGATTATAGTAAATATTTAACTTATAAATGAAATTTCAAAATAAATTTAACTCAAAAGAAAGATTTAGTACTCAAGTTTGGGCAGAAATATTATGAGACCCCGTTACATTTCATGAAAAAATAATCCAAAGAAAGAGTCGTAAATCATAACAAATAAAATACATGTATATTTCTTAACAAATAGTTTTCAAATAAAACAATTTAAAATATTTAATTATTAAAAATTGCATTTTTTTATTTAAAATATTGTTACGAAACAAAAACCTTCATTAGTTATACAATGATAAATTTTATTTAAATGCTATCTATGTATGACCATTCTGTAAATAAAAATATTAAATTAAGTGTATAAATAATGTATACATTAAAACAGTTAATACTCTAAAAAATTACATTACAATTTTACTTCAATATTTTACTTAAAAAGTTATTATTTCTTAAAAAGCTGGCCTTTGTGAGGTTTTTATCATTATAATTAATTTTGGGAACAACGATGAAACATTTCTAATTCTTATAGAGCAATATTTTTCCTGCCAAAACTTTTATTTCTTATTTTTAAAGTCTTTTAGAATGAAATTTGATTAGAAATATTCGCTTCGAGCTATGTGCGTTTTTTTTTAATTCTGGAAAAGAAATTTGAATGATCAAATAAGAAAGATCATTGTCATTTCATAAAAATACCTGCTAATGATTGAATAAAAATATGCATCTATTTTCTGCTTTTATGTTTCGTATGGTTTTCTTTCTTATAAAATAACAAAACAATTCCTTGCCTCCATTGAGTTTCTCTTCTTAATTCTTAGTATACAGTTTTATTAGAAAAAAAATGCCATACTTTTATTAATAAATTCCAAGAATTGTTTCAAAATGTAAGTATATTTTACCAGCAAACAAGTAAGCTGAAACATTTTACTTTAAAAACTAAGGTAAATAGATTACATGTATCTTATTTTCCTAGTAATCATGCCTTTTGACAATTTTTAGAGAGAAATCTAATTTGATTGTTTTATTTATAAACGAAATGAATGTAGAGAGGAAGAAATAATTCTAAGCAATCCCGAGAATAATAAAAATATGTTAGCAGGTTCAATTATTCTCATTATTTTTATTTCATTGGAAAAATAAGTAAATGATATTAAAAATAATGACATAAAATACATTGGTTTCTTTTTAATATTTTTTTCAATGTCTTTACTTTTTGTAACCCAAGAAGTAACATTGACCGCAATATGAAGCAAATGTAAAAATGCTCTTCAAGTAATGCAAATATAAAGAAAATAGTTTCTGTGGGAGTCATGACGAAATTTAAAAATAAATAAGTTTTACGAGACTTTGCTGTTTAATTAGAAAATATTTTATGAAGAATGTTTTTCCCTTCAAAGAGAAAAACAATATTGATCCCAGCATTAAGTATAAATAAAATGTTTTGTACATTTATTATTCTTTTTGTAAATAATTGCTATTAGTAATTTTTTTTCATATATTTGAGAAAAATTCATTTGAATGATCAAATAAAAGAAAATCATGGTAATTTTCTAAAACTAACTATAATAATTGAATAAAAATATGTATCTATTTTCTGCTATTATACTTCATATGGTTTTCTTATGAAATAAAAAAAACATATACAGAGAGTTTCTTGCATTATAACAAGCAGTTTTATTAGGAAAAAATTATTATACTTTTATTCATATAAATTACAAAAAATTTTCTAAAAAATATTTTTCGAGAAAACAAGATCAAACATATAACTTTAAAAAATAAGTTAAATTGTTTATATGTATCTCATTTTCCTGGTAATCATACTTTTGATAATTTAAAGCAAAATCTAATTCGAATTTTTCTAGTAAAAACGAAAAGAATTCAGAGGAAGGTATATTTATAAATAATTCTAGAAAAAGAAAAATATTTTAGCAAATTCAGTTATTTTTTAAAATTCTTGATTTATTCGGGGGAAAAGAAAAAGGTATTAAAATTAATGACATAAAATACTTTTTTATTTTCGATTTCATTATTTCATAACTCAAAAAACCCCTTTAACCACAAAGGTGAAATGAAAGTAACAACATTCTTCAAGTATCGGAAGTATTAAGAAAAGTATTTTGAGTGAATCATGGCAGAAATCAGAAATAAGTAACTTTCAGGAGACATTGATGTTTATTAGAAAATTTTTATGAAGTATTTTTTCAAATAAAGAGAAAAAATTGTTGATTCTCACATCAAATATAAATGCAATATATATGTTGTGCTTTTTTTTTATTTTTAGTGTAAGTCATTGTTAAACATAAAGAAAAATAAAGGTAAATTGAAAATATTGTGCCCTAAGAACTTCAATATTTTTTTATTCGAGAGGGATACATGTTAAAAATTTTCTTTTCTAGTAAGATCATTTCAAATCCTACAGACATATCACATAAAGAATATATCGATGAAACATATTTCTCAATCGCTTCCTCTAATATTTATTGCAGTTTGTATATTTATATTATTTGATCACACTAAATACCAAACACATTCTTGGCATAAGAGACTGTGCTTATGACTGTGCTTATTTCTTTTTAGTAGCGTTTTGCTTTCTTATATTCATAGACGTGTGAACACTTTTAATTATATTTTTAAGTTCTACAACGCACAGCACAAAACTAATATTTCTTTTCTTTTAAATTCATATGAATTCATTAATATTTAATTAAAGGTCATATGTATCTGATCAGATAAATAATTTTAAGACACTTGCAAAAACGTACTGACTTAAAAAAATTACTAAAACAAAATAAAAGAAACTGATGTATAAAAGTTTCTAATGACGTCAAAGACGTAAGACATTTGAAATCACTTAACTAATAATTATATAATTGCCAAGTAAAAATCACAAAAATAAGTACTTCATGTTTTAAAGGAAAAACAATATCATTACATTAAACAATACTATAAAATATTACATTATATCCTATTTCTCTGATTATATGCAATTTGGAAACTAATTAGTGTCAGCCTTTTTATTTACTTTCGTTATACTATTTATTTATTTTGTATTTAGAAAAAAGATTGAAAGCATTTTTTTAGAAAGGGGATTTTTAATTAGAATTGATTAGAAAGGTAGTTTTTAATTATATGTGCATATAAATATATATATATATATATATATTATATAAATATAAATATATTATATAAATTATCACGTTTCTATATTCAGAAATATTGTTATTAATTACATTCAACGTAATAAATTTCTAGTTTCAAATAAATCAGAAAAAATATAAAAAACTATAAACATTTTACTAAATACTGCTTAATTCAAAAATACCCAATTAATTTTATTAATAGATATTTGAATAAAGAAATCCTAAATAGTAAGGATTAAATTTCCATAGTTTATTAATAGGTTATTATTAGAATTTTATTATTTTTCCTAGATAGTTATAATTACCTCCAAATTCTAATTTTAGATAAAATTATATATACTTGTTCTCTTAGTTATTTTTTCTTTTTGAAATTTAATCTTAATGTCCCTAAGATAATGACAGTATGTTTACAATTCTTAATTTATTATTTCTATTATTTTCATACTTTTTTGTTAAGTGCTACTATTCAGCCATTTCTATGCTTTGAATTAGCATTTGGGTCAGAATCTGGCTATAACTTGTTTATTGTTCTCAGATTTAGCGCGGGCTCTGCATTTTTGAATACAATTTTTAGATAAGTTAGCTTTTTCTCATAATGGGTTTAGATTTTCTATCCATTATTTTCAACAGGTTTTCCTCAGTATTATTAACAGAAAGGGGTAAGGTTGGATGGCCAAAAAACAAGTTCAACCCCACTATTATGTAAATTATTTTTTTTATAAATTACTTTTCAAATAACTGTCCTAAGTCAGTTATAATACTGTAGCATCCATACTTTTATACATTTTTATATTTAACTATTATTTTAATTTTTCATATTTCCTTTCAAAATCTATTTGGTTATTTTGCAATTTCAATTCTTTTCAGTTTTGATCATCTTTATTCATCTCTCTCGCTCTTGTAGAGAAATTTTGATTATGTATATATATATATATATAATAGGGTAGACTATAAACGAAAAAGGTTTGAAATCTTAATTAGTTTTATTAATATGAATTAGCTAACCCAGAACTTGACACGCACAAATAATTCAACAGGAAACGGATGTATATTGATTCTCCACAAAAAAAAATAAGATTGTATAATATTCCTCTTATAAAATATAAAATTTTGTTAGTGGGAATGGGAAAAAATCTCACCTGTCTTTCAAGATGCTTCCTACTAGGTGAGAGGAAAAAATTAAATGAATGGGGAAAAAAATTAGACACCATTTATGGAAATTAATTTTCTTTATACGTTTACATCAATATAACCTCTAGAAAAAAATGTAAGGAGATTGAGATTTCCAAAAGAATTCGTGATTCCTACTTTTGTCAAATCAATATAAAATAAAGATAGTTTTTTAAGTAATTTTCTAAATGTGACTGATATACATATTTTATTAAACAATTTGATATTTTACACTTATTTAGATACAACGAACTGAATTGCATATTTTTAAATATATTCGCAAAAACTTAAAAGCATGAAAAACATTAATTTTCCATTAAACTTCGAAGAGTTGATTTTTTTTTATTTTTTAAATGTTTAAAAAAAGGCCACAATTATTATTAAATATTTACTAAACTATCTAAAAATCTATTTTTGAAATTTGCAAATTATTAATAAAATGTTTCTTTTTTTTTAGGTAAGTACAATCCTTTGTGGTTGGATCAAGATATATAAAAATGAACTTCACGCAAGTAATGTTTTAGAATTGTTTATAAATATATTCATTATACACATAAAAAATAATTTATCAAACAATTAAGTCCATATATATTTTCACAAATACTAAGAAAATAGTTGAAACTTCTCTAAACTTTTTCAAAGGATGAGATTCTGTTACTTTAACAAAACGTTGGAAAAAATCCCTTCTTCAGTTACTTTAGTGACAATCGTAGAAAATTCTTTACCTTTGATCATTAAATGATCAAACGTGGCGATTTCATTGGTCAAAAAAGAACGGCTTTAAAAATTAATGGTCTTTAAAAAAAATTTGAACAAAATGTCCCCCAAAGGACCAATTTCAACTCAGAAGTAGAATTACTGAACCAGGTGAAGAAATCACAATGAGACAGGGGAAAGTGTTGAGCAGGAAAAAAGAAAAATCACCAAGATTCTCTTGGACTCAACTGACCAACCATTATCTTCTAACTGTTCATTCGAGTAGCAAATATTCTATTTCAGGGCGAAGGAAAATGTAATTCAACATTTTTTCTTCGCACTTTCGAGCTCTTCGAAAATCAGAAAATTCACTTCTTCAACTTAAAGTTATAATGGTAAAGAATTCTATATCAAAGAGTATTTGCGCTGGCATTGTAACATTCTTTCAAAGAAGAAATTGAATTTATGATTTCATTTGAAATCAGCCGCAGTAAATTGATTTGACAGTTGAAGCTGTCATGTTATATTCATGTTTTACATAAATATTTCAAAAAAGATGGTTACATAGAGAAAATTAAATGTATTGGAAAATTTCGAAAGTTATAAAGAATTTGCATTTTCCAGGGACTATTCTTCCCCTAGAATTGAATCTCAAAATTTAAGAAGCATTATATAGATTCTTCAAAATTATTAAAATACAATTTCTAGCAAAAAAACAGAACTCACTAGGCTTAAATAATGTTATTAAGTTTTTCGTAATATTCTTGTGTCCTTCGAAATTTATATCATTAAAAATTATTAATTAAATATGATTGTTTTGCATTATAATTAAGAATTAGTCAGAAATTTATCTCTAAATATTTTATTCAACAAATTACAAAAATAATCTGAGTTCATGTACTCTTACATCATGTTTGGGTTATCAGATTCTGTTCCTTGAATATAGTTAATATATAGTGCTGCAAGGTTATTATAATTGTGTCTAAGTAGTACGTTATATATATATATATATATATATAACGATTTTTTTGGATTGCAGTTATAAACGATTGTTTTGTTAGCTATATAAAAACTTCATTTTGCTGATTTTATGCATTTCTGTGTGTACACATTATGTTATTCGCATATACTTAAGTAAAAAAATCTTACAGAAATAAATTTAAGGTAACACAAAACAATTATTATCTACTCCTTGTTATGATAATACAACTATTTATTATTATCTAATACTTGTTATGTTGATAGGGACTAATTGTTATTGTCACCTACTTATTATGACAATACGGATCAATTTTAATTATCTACAACTCTTATGATAATGCAAACAACTTATTATATTATCTACTACTTACGATAATGCACACTACCCATTTTATTTTGCACTACTTATAAGAGTACAGACTACTTATTATAATACTACAAACTACTTATTATTATCTACTGCTTACGGTATTATACAGAACATATTATTATGTGCTACTTATTATCTACTACATATGATAACACACACTACCCTTTATTATGTGCTACTTTTTATAGTAAAAGAGGCTACTTATTATCTAGTGTGCTTATGGTAATACAAACTACTTTTTTATGTTTATAAATGTATGTATTTATATGCAAACCCGTAAAGGAATAAATACAAATCCCATACAGGGACTTCTGATTCTAGTGAGGTGGTTTTAGTGAAAACTCTGTAACTGTGTTCTGAATGATTTTCTCCCACATTTCCTTTTATTAGAATAACAAGCAAGCTCACTGAACTGATGAGGAGAAAGTTCCGCCGGTCTATTGAATTTGCATTAAGCTTGCCAGCAGTGGATGTTTGGCTCGCTTTCTCTTTTTAATTTACATGCTGACAATTTAATTTCAAGGAAGTCGGGAGCTTTCAAAACTTTAACATAATCACTTAGGCCCCAACTTTTCAGCAGTAAGACTACCACTATGAATCAATACTCAGGCTTTAGGGCAAGCCCATTTTAGTGGTATCACACTAAGTCTAAGCTTATTCAATATTTCAATACAAGCATGTTTATTATTGTCTATTTGACTAAAAGGACACAGTTTACACACAAAAAGAGTAGATAAATGATAAAAGTTTTGGCTTAAAAAAAGGAATTATCAATAGCAATATGGACTACTTTTAAAGCTCCCGGTGTTTTGTGTGTGTGTGTTAAAGATTTTAACAATTATATTAAAGGCTCTTTATTTTTATAATTTTCAATATGGTCTCAAAATATTTTTTTAATTCAAAATCCATGTTTTTTTTTGAAATAATGCTTAAAACTTATGATATTTTAAAGTTTCATTTTTATTATATGTAAAAGAGATCATGGTGTTTTTTGTTTGTTTTTACAATTTGTTTCTAAATTTATTAAATAGAAATACAGTTGCACTATTTTCAGAGCAAAAATAGTCCAATTTTTTTCAAAAAATTATAATTTATTTCAAAACTTATATGTCATTACATTCTGTACAAACTCTTGTTTCTGTTATTTACTTATATTGAATTAAAAAATAAATTTTATGTGTTAAGTTTAATATTACGAAGCGAAATCTCCAAGTATACAAAATATTCTAATGATACATGCCTGAAGTTATTTGGTAATCGTTTGTTCTACCTTTATAACATGAATTTGCAACTTATTTCAATTAAAATAACTATAAGAGAAATGATATATTACCTTAGTTTATACAGAACTAGACAAGACTTAATGTTTTAAATTTGGCATTTTTCGAAAATACAAGATGCCTTATTAAGCAGACAATCTCGAAAATATTTAGAAATATAATATATTCATCTTACTTCAAGAAATATAGGGATTCTCTAAAAAACATTTTTCTCCTTAGAAGTTAATTTTCTATGAAAAGCTTTGCATAAATTACAAAAACAGAATTACGCAGGATACAAGGACACAGATAGGTACTAGGGATACAAAATGTACATAAACATATTAAAAATGATGAATAAAATTATCCTGCAGAAAATTTCTTTATTTTACTTCGGCTGTAAATGCTCTCAATTTTTCTAGTAGTAAGAACATGTACCATGTAAAAACTCCTTATACTTTCTGTTTCTTGAGAAATATAATACCTTTAATAAAGACGTACACATATATTCATCAGCAACATAAATAGAATAAATTTTAATCAAGAGAATTCTGGGAAGAAGAATACAAAAGAAAATTTGAAATTACAAAGTTATTTTCTTTGAGTGATGATACTATCTATCTGTTTATATTTGTATGTGTATAAAAATATTTAGAAAAATATTTTAAGTGAATATCAGAAAAGTTTAAATTTTTGTGCAACAGATAAGAAAGTAATCATGAAATTCCCCCGAAAAATAAATAAAAAAAAATTGTTTATAACTTTTCTATAGCAAGCATTAAAATTTGCTGGAAACAGTAAATCATCGTGTTTTATTTTGATTTTTTTTAATTCACTGTATAATAAAAAAATTAAAGCGCTTTGATGGAGAAAAAAATATTGAGTCATAAATTCAAAATTTTGGCTCCTTCTCTAATGCAAGCAGGTATTATGTTACAATTTCTAAAAATTTAGAAACCAACTCTATTAGTTACTTCGAATCCGATATTGCTTATAACTTAATAAAATTTTGGGTGTTTCATTGCAGCTCTAATCAAAAGAACAAGTTGTGTTTTATTCTTGTGTTTCTTTGTAGATAATTAATTTTTGCAATTAAATGAAACGTATAAAATTACTTTTACAATATCACTGCAAAATAAAAGATATCTAATGCAAGCAGGTATGTTACAATTTCTAAAATTTAGAAACCAACAACTCGATTAGTTACTTAGAATCCGATATTGCTTATAACTTAATAAAATTGTGGGTGTTTCATTGCAGCTCTTATCAAAAGAACAAGTTGTGTTTTATTCTTGTGTTTCTTTGTAGATAATTGATTTTTGCAATTAAATGAAATGTATAAAACTACTTTTACAATATCACTACAAAATAAAAGTTCGGTGAAATTTTTGTATAAAGCTCCTTGACAATTAACCTGTTTTTAAAACATACTATTAAGAGGGTGAAACTAAAATGTTACTGTATTCCATTGAGACAACCATGCATAAGTATAAAAAAGGGTTCCATGACATTTCCAATACTTTCTAAGCTTTTCGTGACTGGAATTCATCTTGATCGGAAGTTGAAGTCTACTCTACTCTGTTAACAATTGCATTCTTAGAAGTTATTTTTTTGGCATAAGGGAACTTATTTACTTGATAGATGTACACTTATTCACTCAAGAAAGAAATTTTTAAGGCTTTACTTTCTAGAAATTCCTGGATATAAATGGTGCTTAAAATGGCTTCTGATGGAATGGAACCATTTTTCATAAACTTTAAAAATAGTTTCCCTTTATCGTAAACATTTATGATGGATTTATGGTACAACGATTTTAGAATATTACTAAAATTGATATTTTGATTGTAATGTGTTAACAATAAAGACATACATAACAAATATAGACTCTACTTAATAAACATCAATACCATCCGACCGACAGCAAACACGCAATTTCTCATTTCTCTGTAATATTTACAAGAAATTTAATATTAAAAGTTTATTTTTTAAATTTAAATTAAATTTTTGTACTTAGTGTGAACAAATTTAACACATAAAAACATGTAACATTAACACAATTTAAGACAATTTTTTTAGATTTAATCTCAAAGTAATTCTTAGAAGGATATACATTTGTATAGTTCTGCAAAAGTAGTGATAAAGTATTAATAAACGTAATCTAATAAACTATTTGCGAAACATATTAGAGCTTTTAAATTTAATTATTTTTTATTTAATATAATCTGATATAGCTCTAGATTATAAATCTAAACATCGCTTATTCTTATAATTAACTAATAAATGTGTATTTAGAAATAAACCTTAAAATTTTTAAATTGGACTGCCATACAGACATGATTTCCTAATATTTTTTTATTCGCCTTCAATACACAAATGAAACACTTTTAATTTATTTTTAACGTAAATCAACCAATATTGATATTTAACATCATTTTCAATTCCTCACTATTGGTTCACATTATCCTTATATATATATTTATTTATATATCTCGTACAAATTTTCAATCGTTAATAAAATACTTTTTTTTATCCACTCAAGTTCAAATGCATTTTTTAAACTTGCAGTGGATGACACTTGATGTTAATGCAGTCTTTTCAAATATTAATTAATTAATTAAATTTAATTAATTATTTATATTTTAAGAGTTACATTTCGGTCTATATTATTCCACTAGATTGCAGCACCATTGGATAAAACAGCCTTTCTTAAATTTGTGATGAGGATTTAATTTAACCGGGATAATCGTATGTTAGAAGAGAACATTCCTTTTACTCTGGTTTAAGATAAATTCTTCCCTATTGTTTAAACTTTTATTGAAAATAAAAAATGTCATTAAATAGTTTTTAATGTTAATTCAAAATCTGTTTTGCAACTTAATATTGTGATTCTGTCATATGTATATACATATTTATATCAATTGTAATTATTTAATAAAAAGTAACTAAAATAAAACTTTTCTTTGTTGACCTAAGTGGAAATGGACTTCAATTTTTTTAACATTACCTGTTAAATATCTGCTTTTTTAGATAAAGTTTTACATACATACAAGGCCCAGACATATAAGAAACTGCAGAGCTCCTCTTAGATGTTTAAAACAAAAAATTTATTTTGCTTTCTAATACACAGCTTATAAAGAATCAGTTTACTAATATACAGTAATGTATTTCATTTGAAACACAATGTATTTTTAAATAAAACTAGGGAAATGTTTTCACAGGGCAATGCATTGCCTTAAACTGATAAGCATGAAGGATTATCAAAATATATTGACCTTTTTTACTGTGAGAAATATTACACAACATTTTACTACGTATTACTTTCTATATTTAACACGTTTTATTGTATTCTCTTTTCTCTTGTTTCTTTCCTGACACTTGTAAGGGGAGAAAATATGTACTTGTTCTTATCATATGTCGCATTCCCAGGAAACGCACAAGCTATTTTACACTCAATTGCTCGTTCTATATTTTTTCTATTACATTGCTCTTCAGCAAGTGCGTTTTTTGTCGATTCAGAGCAGCAACCAAAACAAAGAACACGGTTCACTTGTCAATTTTCATCTTTTTTTACAAATCCCGGTGATTCAGAATATGCTCTGTTGCACAGAAAAAACCCGTCGCTGTACGAATCCAATTTAAAACGAAATAGACGCACATACACAGATGCATAGAATCGGTAAATACGCTACGAAGGTCGTGACTAAGCATACATTTTTCTACCACCGCTTCCCCTCTCTCTTACGCGTGTTACGTTATTTCGAAAATGGTAATTTTTTCATAAACGTGCCTAGTTCGGTAGAGATTTCTTCCCTAGTAACTCCTTGCATACGTAATTCAGTGTAGATTCATTTTTCTTAATTTAAAGGAACGCTTGCAAAAATATGAACGATCGGAATTACACAGTCTTCGACATTATCGGAAACTTCTTATTTCCTTTCCAAGAAAATTTTAATACGTATGTTTAGTTCTCACTTTTGTGATATAGGTTAGTACAGCTATGCTTCTCTTAATCCTTAAATTTCATTTGATATATATAATTAACTTTAATAGGCTTTCGGATACATAAAAGTTAATAAAAAATTATGAATTTATCCATTTAATTACATAATATATATATATATATCTGTAACAGGCTATTTCTATGTATATCTATATATGTATCTATCTACCTATCTATCCATACATATATTCATATTAACTATTGTTTGATATCGGTGTATAATCGTCCAATTATTTTTCTGGTGTAAATATGATAACGAATTAAAAAAAACTATAAAAAACAAGAGATATGAATTATTTAATTAAATAGTTCATTGGTATGGATCATTAATATTGGTATGGACTTTAATACATATAACTCGTATAAATATACGAGTAATAATTATGCTTTTCTCACGAAATAAAAAAATCTTTCTATAAAAATTTTACATTCTAATATATGTTATTATTTATCCATTCTATTATAGATGTTAGTCAACAATGAAATTGATACAACACACAAATATATAACGGTTAGCTAAGCATAGTCTCAAAATATGATGCGGTTTCTACAAAAAAAAATTTTTTTTTAAAATTATTCAAACAAAGAAAAATAATTTATAAAAAAAATTATTCAAACAAAGAAAAATTATTTATAAAAAAATTAGTAAATAAATGAAGACACATCAAGTTATAAGTGAAATTTTCAATCAAATAATTTTTAAATCTTCTCTTAAAATCGTAGGAATGGCAATTAATGAATTTGCTTAAACTTGACAGCTAAAACTATTATCATTGAATTACTTCCTCTTGCACGAAGTGTGATGTAATTAACCAATGCTTAGATAGACATTTAAGCAATCTTTTGAACAAAATCTTCTCTGACCATTACAAAACAATTGATGAAGCTGCAGCAAACAGTTTTATCATCATAGTGTGTGTGCAAAATGAATGACACTTCCAACAACCATTTTTAGATTACCTAAAACCACCTTTCCAGATGAAATTTAGCCGTACCATTTCCCTGTCTCATTATACTTTAAGCCACACGAAACGCTTCCAATGGTTTTCCGTTCCCTAAATCCAGCTTCCAGTTTCCCGCATATGCATTTTCAAACCCTCCCCCTTTTCCTAATACTGTGCAAGCCGTCTTAATTGGTTTTGTGAATACCAATTTTTCTCATCTTCCCTTCCTTTTATAATTTGGTGCACACAGAGTTACGGGCAATATGAGAGTAACATGAATCATAGCTAAAGTACATGCACTCTTTAGGGGGGACCAATCTTTCTCTCCCCTTTGCATTAGGAACTATATGATATCGTCAAAAGTGCTGCCAGGATTTGCAGTTTGATTTCTCTTTCTTCGTTAAACAAAGGAGATTATATTTTTAAAAGCATGGTATAATGTTCGAAAAATAAAAGCGTGGAAAAGCGCATTCGGCTTGTCTTTAAAGTTATGTGTGTATTGTTATTTATTCTAAGATATTCTTTGAGAATATTAGGATATTATCTCTATTCTTTGAATGAAAAATTCATCGAGAAGATTTAAATAGTAGGTGTGTTTTAACGCTTTTAAAATTACTTTCTTGCATGTTGATTATTTATTTTCATTCACAAATTTCAAATGTGTATCTATTTAAGCAGAATAAAAAAGATTTTTTTTTGTTATGATATATGTATGCAACACATCAGCTTTTCTAATCATTATATATTCCTATTTTCTTTTTGTAATTTTGATAACGATTACATTAAGTTTTAATGCTTCTTTCAAGACGTAAATCTTACGTATTGCTAAATATAAAGCAAGATATTTATGTTTTTTATTTGCTTAAGTGTATTAAAATCATATGTAGCCACCCATCTAGTATAGTGGTTAGTGATGCTGACTGCTGAGTCGTAGGGCCTGGTTCGAATCCTGGAGAAGGCATGGATGTTTGTAAATGTATAATGCCTTTTTGGCATGGGGGAAATCTAAATTGCCGTCAAGCCGCAAGTCCTCTCGTGAGTTTGGTGAAAGAGGGTGGGAGAACTATGGGTCTCCTCCAGGGTGTAGTCTCTCAAAATTAGGGTGAAACTGAGCTAAATCGTACTGCCACCTATACAGTGCCTAAAGCTATACCTAGGCCTTAGATGTAATGAATTTCGTGGGTATCGATCTGACATCGTCAGACAGGTGGCATTAGTGGCAGCAACAACAATAAATTAATGTATATTAGGGTGAATTAAAAAATTATGTTTTTGTCAAGCATTCCTGCTTCCAACAAAATTAAAATCTTTCTGATATAGAAATATCTCAATTATGAATTAGAAATTTTTGATATCTGTAAAGATCTAGAAATATCGAATTTCTGTTTATAACAAAAACATTCTTCGCAATTTTTTATTACTGTTGCTCCTTTTCAATGAATAGTGTGGAACTGTGTGAATCGATGTATGCATTACTTAAATATCAGTAGTATCTGAAGTAAAATATTTTACTAGCAAAAGCTTAAAAAAGCCCCGTGTAAAGTTTAATTTTTGTAATTAAAAACTATCCAAAAAACTGTGATACACATGCATAACATAAAAGTAGAGTTTTTATTCTCATGTATGTGTATCAAATATTAAACATTTCTCAAGAAATAAATTAGTTTGGTGAGTTTCAAAACTTCAAACTCAAGCAATTATTTTTCCTTTAAAAATCTACCCTCAAAAATTATTTACTCAAAAATTCCTCAAGAAAAAGAACCTAATCGTAAATAAATTTAGATGGCTTCTTATTTTTTTTAAAGAAAAAAAGATTAATGCTCTATTTTATAATGCACTTCAGGTCATTAAAAATACACCATAACAGAGAGAAGATTCAAACGAGAAATTCGCACGGAAAATAAAAGATGTTGGGATTTGTAACTGATTACCATTCAAACTCATTCGGATGACATAGGAGAGGAAAATGGCATCTCATACTCTGTGTAAACGAAAGGTTACGCATCGGATTTCTCAGTCAGAAATCGCATTTCAGTGTTGGTTGTCTGTGAGAAGATTGTATTATATTTTTTAAAAAAAGGAGAAACGAATACAAGAACATGGTGGATTTTGATAGAGACAGGATCATGCGGTATAGCTACTCGCATTGGTTGGAATTAAATGCCTGTAGGAGGGGGGGGTGCAAATACGGAAGGAGGAAGGATAGGGGGGAGTTAGGTAGAGTTGAACGACATGCAGAATCTGAACGGCCTCCCGCCACTAACGCCTAAGAAGCCAGACATGTTGTCAAGTTGTCCTAGCAGGATCTTCCGGTCACATGACGGACATTGAATCAGGAAGGGGGCTTGTTTGCAGCACTACAAGTACCCGCACTGACATGACCATAGTGTTTGGAGAAACACGGACTGTCAGCACAGAGTTCATTACTGCAGCTTCCCTCTGAAACTGCAGCATAGAAAAACGTGGAGACAGGGGTGCGACCAACAACAAAATTGAACACATTAGGAGTATAATATGGTCTTTTCAGACGAGTTATGGTTTTGCGTGCAGCATCGTGATGGGCTTATCAGTCTCTGGAGACATCGAGTGTTTGCATTCAGTATCGACATACGGGTGCTACGCTTGGTATGATGGTATGGACAGTCATTGGGTAAGCGAAACGAACACATTTTTTTTTTTTTGCTTCGTCAGTTATCAGATCTTAAGACTGATAGCTATTCTCTGTCTTCGGGACTTTAGTTATTTTTCACTAAGGTAACGCAAAGCTGCATGTTGACCGTCGTGTCCTTATTTATTTCGATACAGAGGGTGCTCAACAGTTGTCCTGCCTAGCACGTTCTTTAGATCTGTTACATTGAAAACACCTGACCATGGGTTACTGAGAAACTGGACCACCACCAATCTCCAGTTACTAAGATTGATGAAGAGGGGAAGCAGCCGGGAATAATTTGCCCGGATCTGTCATCCAAACCCAGTTAGATTCGCTCTTACTGCCAAAGATTGGCATCTATGTGTTTTGATTTCGAGCTCTGTATACCCTCAAATGGCCAATGAATTTAATTGCGGTTTATTTTATCTATCTTGTATGCGTACAATAAATAAAGTTTTGATGTTTGCTTTCCTTCCAGGTGTTGCAATTCCAATGACCAGAAGTGTAGAACCTAATGTATTTATATGTTAATATGAACATATATAATTAAATAAAATATGATATAGCAATATATAAACAAAATTCTTCTTAAAGGGTATGTATTGAATCATTTTCTTCTAATGAAGCAAAGATCTTTTTTAAAAAAATTCGGATGCTGTACTTCCTCATATTTAAGTCTAAATTTGAAGGAAAAGTAGGTTTTCTTGAAATGTTCAGTCTAAATCTTTTGTGGGCAAGTTTCTTGAATTTTATTAAAATAAATATTTTATTATTGCTATTGAATGCGACTCCTCCGGATATTTCTAGCCATTGTACGCATTTTATTTTTATATGTATTAGATATTTTCTCTTTATATAATGTACAATGAAGTTTTAGTATTTTGTTAAGATAAGTGAACTGAAAAAAAATGAGGAAAATCGTAAACAAAGCATTTACTCATTCGTGAAATTCTGCCACTGTCTCAGTAAGAAAACAAAAAAATAAGACATTTCAACCATAATCGACTTGGATATTTTTATAAGAATCATGTAATAAAGTTATATTGATTTTAGAGGAATGAGAAACAATGCCTTTAAATAGACCGCTCCAGTTATACAAAATTTTTGATCCATGCATCCAAAACAACAACATACACAGATACAAATATATGATAGTGGAGAAAAAATCAGTAAAATAGGGAAACGACGGGGAAACTTATCAACCTCGTTGTTTTTTACGTGAAGATTTTCAATTCCATTCTTCGCTCCCTTTACTCTCTTCGTGATTGTTTCTCAACAGAAGCAGGCCAATGTGAGAATAGAAGTGGGGAGGGAACCTCACAAATCCAAACAAAACAGAGGGCTTTGGCAAAGCAGGGAGGGAACTAGGCCGGGGGAAGGGAAAAGAAAGCAAGCGATACAGGAAAAAACAGAGAAAATGCGGAAATTCAGATTGAATTCATGGACTTCGACTCAGGGTATATTTTTTACTTACTTCTATCACTTAAATTTAAATTGATCGAAAATGCGCACCGAATTTGAAGGTTCCTTTTACGTGGATGTGGTATTTTTATTTCGTTTCCTATTATTCTTTTCCTTAAAAAAACTTTAGAGCATTTTATTTTCCCATTACTAGTTGCGCACTTTCCCTAATACTTTTTTTTTCCTTCAAAAAAGTTCTATCGTTTTGTTAGCGTTTTTTTTTTCTGACCGTAGAAGATTTTTTTTTTATAAAATGAATCGTTTTTAATTTAATCCCTCAGAAATTGAGTTTAATGTTTAGGAACTCAGAGGAAAAACAAAGTGGAATTTGGATTTCGTTGGAATTTTATTTAATTTTGGACTTCCTAACAGGTGAATTAAGAATTTATTTAAATTTGTTTCAAAAAGTAACTTTTTTTTCCTTTTTTCAATGCTCTGTTTTTTTTTCTTTATCGATAGAGCTATAAATAGTTTTCTTACAGAAATTTAAAAAAGGCCCAGTTTAAAAACATTTCATTAATGATCTTTATATTTTTCGTGTTTCCAGAACTTTTAGTTCCAGCTTAATAAAAGAGTAACATTCGATAGCACTGACATATCTCGCATAAAGACAAATTTTATTAATAAATCTGACATTCTAAATAATAGAACTCCTCTGTTTCTTACAACTTGTTTCATTGTGTTTTTTAAGTTCAGTAGTAGCTGTAGAAAATTTAGGAAAATCTTTAAGTTTGCTATAATTATTTTTAAAGTAGACTTTTTCAATCACACGAATTCAATACTATGTATTATTTTTATTTAACTAAAAACTTTTACTGACTATTTTAATACAGAATTTTTTAAATGGAATCTTAAAGGAGTGCCATTAATCTAAATTTGCTTTAAAAATTTTAAATAGGTTTACCAATTTTAAAAATAATCTTACAGGCTTTAGTATTAAAATAAAAATAAATGCAGCTAAATTAATCGCATAATGTTAGTAAAATACCCTCAAATAGTCTTATATTCTTTAGTACATTTAGATTTTTAAAATTGCACGATATTAAATAATGTAATAAAACGAAAGAAACGCATAGGATTAGAAATAAACATGTATTGAATGACGGAAATAAAACTCCGAAACTTCTAATACAAGCAAGATGTGCATTCTAGTAATTTTTTTTTAATTTCCAAGAATGATGTAAAAAACACTCACTATAGTTTCATAAGACAGAATTACTTTCTAAATATGTTTTTCAACAATAATTTTAATCAGATCAAAGCATAAAATAGGCTTTAAAATTCATACAATACAATCGTCTGTGGTTTCAATCATTATTTAATATATATAGAAACCTGAGTACTGTTGAAACTTTAAAAATGATTAGAAATCAAATATTGTTTAACTTTAATTTGCTAATAACTTTTGATGCATAGAATCCAAAGATTAAGAAGAACGTATCTGTGTGCATACCCCCTCTTATTTGCCTTCTGGTTATTACTAAAACAGGAAATAATCTATTGATAAATGTACGTTAATAATTATCTTGTTCCAGGCTTAGATGTATTTAAAGTAATGTTAATCATTATTAGCTCTTGATAAACTTCATTAAAATATTTGATTTTAGTATGCTTTAATATTCAAGAGTTTTAACGACGTTTAATTAAACTGTCATATATTTTCCCCTACTAATGTTTTCGAAAAAGTTGTCACAAAATTCGAAAAAAACTCTCACACAATTGCACATATAAAATACAAAAAATTGTCAAGTAATATTAATTCCATTAATATTCCTTTTATCAGCTGCTTCGTTGAACTCATAGATGCAGATAGTTAAATACATTTTCCTATAACACTCATTAAAAAAAATATTATGCAGATGGGTTACAAATTTTAAAAAGAAGAAAATTACAAAACATTGAGTTAAACCATGTTCAAAAAACTCCTCCCAGTCTTTGTGGAAACATCTCACGCTTTAGAGATATTTTCCCTCGCAAGAACGCTTCGACATTGACCTCTTCGATACGTCAAATGCGAAGGCTTCACTGGGCAGTTTGTGTGAAAGGACTTTTCGATGTCTTAAGCCCATGCTACTTCACAGATTACAAGGAGAAGTGGGATTACAGAAAGAATTCTTTTCACGATCAATCGGTACAACGTGTGGCAATTACTAGCCCCTATTGCTAACCCAACCGACAAGGCTTGAGGGTAGAGGATAAGTGTCTTTCAAAGTGTTAGATTGAGGGCAGAAGAAAAGGACTTATCGCTAAAGAACAGCAAACAGAAAACATTTTCTAATTAAGGTGACTGCAGCTTTCGCTCGTTCACTTTATGATAGTCCGATTAAAACGAAATTTGATATGGATGGTGATTAATTTTCAATTGTATTGTTAGTAAATCATTCTCTTTAATTCGGCACATTGTGCCTTTGCTTTATATTTAGAATTCTATCTTTTTTATGATTTGTTTATTTTTCATCACCATTTGAGATTTAAATCTGTTAAAAAGACTGTTTTCATCGAGGAATGCTAATGTAAAAAATAAAAATCAATTGCAAAAAATAACTGAAAGTAATCAATATCATAATTGTTTCTAAATTTTTTGATAAAAAATTATTTAAAAAATCAAATAAGCTTATTTCATACTTTTCTTACTCAATCAACTTTACAAATCTTCAGAACAGTTTTTGAAAGTGCATTTTCTTTGTAACATAATTATTATTTTTATTTAATGTTAACATTTTACGTATGCGTGTGTGCATTTTTTCTATAGAATATCAAAATTTATAAAATTGATTAAAACATTCATAGCCTAGTTTTAAATTTATTTTTGTTACCACTGTAGACAACCTTACTCGAAGTTGTAAGTTTGTTTTCAGAAATGAATTTTAAAATAATTGAGTACCTCTTAACGGTCTATGATTTAAAAAAATTGTCTTCGATCCAAATTGCTAAATATCTGTACATGAAATTTTATAAACAAAATACACTTTAAATATAGAGAAAAAAATCTCATAAGAAAACGAAAAAAATTGTATTATTAACCTCGCTTTATACTTTTTGAATTTTGGTGTTGATGGTCCGTATTAGAATAATTTCAAGTGTAAAGTAAATATAGTTTTAAAAAAGTGGTGTTCATACTTATCAATGTATTTTAATTTTTTTATTTATAAAATGCTAAATTTTATTCAATTTTTTTACCCAAATATTTTTTAGCGTTTAACGTTAGGAACGAAATCAAATCATTTGAAATATTTCTTTCTCACTGAATCTTTTGTAGTTCCATTTCTTATAGAAGATACAATGATCCCATCTAAAAGGCTTAGGGTGATAATTTGTAAATTTTCCGAATGCTTTGAATAGCAAATTATATTCTAAAACTCTTCAAAACTCACTTTCGGATTCATATTTTCAAAGAACATTTCCGCCATTTCCTTTTTGCACTATTTCCATGTAAATCCCAAATATTTTCTAGTTTTCTCATTATCATACAAAGTCCAAACATAAAGTGACAAGCGAATGCAATTCTCGTAGAAGTTAAAAATAGCGTCGAAGAACTCACTTCTTGAAAGAATGGTGCTTCAATTTCTGCTGAAGTAAATGATGGGGCCTATGGCCCCAATATCCCTATGTGGATAAAAATAAACTCATAAACTCTACATACATTCGACTGATGACTAAGGCCCAGCAGTCTAAGAAGCCCATGCGTTTTAAGGATAGTTTAGTAAAGGGGGCGGGAATTTTTCCAATTGTTGTTCCCTCCACAGGACTTCGTGCCGTCCTAATCGGACCCCTATGTGCTTATCGCGTGCTTCCCATCATTATCGTGTAAAGAGCTTTGAGGAATGTACCTGTGCCAAAGAGATTATGATGGAGTCTGCATTTTCTCTATCGTAAGAGGGAACATCAATGTGAAGAAATTTCTAATAACAGCTCTTTATTTCATCATGATACTGAGAACGAGTCAATTAATTGTGTTACCAATTACACGATATTGATGAATCATCCTTCTATAAAATTGGGCTTTGATTAATTAAAACGAATTAGGTTCGGACTTGTAGAAGAGGCTTGAAAAAGTTAAAGCATGTCTGGGAAAAGCTATTGTTTTCGAATAAAGGAAACCGAACTCTTTTTCAACTTAAGGCATCTGTTGTTTTATCTATTGTTAGTGTAATAGCAAACTAGCTAATAGCTAAAAGCCAGTTTCAATCAATTATTTTTAAAAATACTGACAAAATCAAATAATTAATTAAACAAAAAAGACGGAACAATATAATTGAAGCAACTTATTTAAAGACGTGGTTAATAGACTGAGACAAATAAAAAGCAGTTTGAAAACCTATGTGTGAGCACACACATATAAAGCTCAATATCTAACACTAGGGGCAAACTTAAAAGGTAAGACGCACTACATCAAACAGATTTGGTAATAGAAATATATTAGTGGAAAAGACATTTAAGAACACAAAAAGAGAAGCAGACATGAAATGAAATGAATTATAACGTATAGCACCATTGACTAGAGGTCCTTCTCGACCATTTTATCGTCAGGGACCGGTCAACATTTGATAATTTTACCACGGCCCACTGAGTGGGAAAGGTGTTGATAGTCTATATTTTAGATTCTTTTGATTTAATAATTTTCAATTAATTGTACTTAAATATCCCTTCAGAATAAAATACAGTTACACCAAAAAATGAATACAAAGTGATTTAACATGGAATATAAAGTGATTTCCATGTGGAAATTCATCCAAATATGAGAGAAATATACTACAGGAAATAAAATGGAAATAATTTATAATGTTCCTTGAACGGCCCGGTACCATTTGATCCACGGACCGGGAGTAGGGGACCACTGGACTAGAGTATCTTTATAGCAATGTTTACAATAGTTGCTTAAAATTTCATCTACCAGCTATATGCCGACAGTGTAATTGACGTACTCTCTTAAGTACGACAGTAATTTCTGACTCACGGAACAGATATTTAAGTGACAAAGGCTTTCATTTCCACACATAAAATCATTAGTCAGAATGTTCCAAGTATACAGTTTATGTATCTTATTACTTTTGTCTGACTGAATGCCTCCTTTGCTGAGTTCATACATTCTTAAGCAAAAGTTATTTGTTGTAGTATCTAGGTGTTCTGAATTATATATATATATATATAATGTGATGTTTTCTATTATACTTCTTCTGTGTGGGAAGACATCTTTTTAAATAATTTTAATTCCAAGCGCTTCAAGACTCTATAACTTCCAAGATTCTCTTATTAATTTGTTTTGGCAGGAATAGTAAATTAATGGAGCCATAGTCATCCAAAAGTTCGACGTCATCAAATTTAATTATGAGGGCACTCAGTATTTTATCATCCTTCAGATTTAAACAATTGGTAAACAATGATCAAATTATTTGCTTATATTTAGACCATTTTAGAAATTTCTAAAAAATTTTGAGCAGCTGATACTTCTGAATTAGAAAAAAATCCGTTTTGTTCATCCCAGGCTTCACACGTTCTATGCAGTTACTGCAATATTTATGTTTGTTCAAGACTTTTTTAGATGTAAATATGTGCTGCCTTCCAAAATAGAAATATTAAATTGCAAACGAAAGGTATAATCTAGTTTTAAATGCGTTTTTAAATCATTTACATTTAGATCTGATTCTTAAAGGATATCTAAAAAAGCCACTTTGTTATATGTTGTGTTCAAATTAAGAATAATTGGCCGACTGTAGGGAAAAAAGTCTAAATGAAACAAAAAACCCTGAAATTTTGCAAACATTATCTATTGATGCCAACTATATATTGGTTGTATATATGTAATTTTTTTACAAGTGACATAATAGGATAATGAAGTGCATTTATAATTCTACAAATTAAGTAATATGATTGTGCATTCGTACTTGTTTTCGTAATCAAAGTGCTCCTGCGTATTTCAACAGTCACAAAAATATTGATTATACCTTACATTGAAGAGTTTAGTTGTTTTTTATCAAAATCATTCTTGCGCGAATATTAGAAACTGGATGATCTCAGATAGAATTGTTTATTGCTATAAAGGTTACTCAGTGCATAATTTCCAAGATGTTGAAAATGTTCGAATACAAGTTGTAACTGATCGATCCAAAGTAAAAACAGCTAAACTTGATTGGAGAGAACTGCTATAACCTTACCATATGTATCACATAGCTGTATTTGGAGCTTGCAGCAAACACGAGATTGATTATTTCCAGGCAACTAGTTTACAGAAGAACAGAGAGAGTCACCTATACACAGACGTTGTATTGTTTGAAAGCTGTTGACCTGTTCTTGTGTGAAAAAATAGATCTTTTGTGACAGAATCCAGATCATAGTAGCTGTACATATAATCACTGTAGCGATGTGATGTTCTCCGATGAAACATGATTTATTTAACAGTGAGATTCTCATTGAAACATAAAACATAATCTAGAGAGAACATATAATATCACATTACATCACATCAAAAGATCAGTATCGCCGTGAAGGCGTTTTAACTTGAACGAGCCTCTCTCTTTCTCTCTCTTTCTCTCATGTTTGTGTGACAACCATATGTTTTAGCTTGAGTTTCAGTTCCCAAATTCTCCAACAAGGTATAGAGATGAGATTCTTGAACTTTGTTCTGGTTTTCTAGTGTGTTTTGCGTTCACAGTTCTATTTCTTGGACTACAACACGAGGCTACCTGTGCTCTCAATTTTTAGAGAAATAACATAAAATGCATGAATAAGCCAAAAAACCCCTAGACATAAATTCAATTCAGCCTGTCTGGATGTACTGGGGTTAAATTTTTCAGTTAACCAATTCCAAAGGGCATTTCTTGTCTAAAGTCCATTCAGCCGCTTAAGTGGTAGTATCAGTCAGTGCAATGGATCCGCACTCTCATTCGCAGCATAAAACATCTCTACGATGTTTGTACTGTAACGACATATCACATGCCTTACTAATCAACTTTAACGGCTTGATTTTTTATTACAGTGACAAACTTCTAGATTTTTCTCTATTTTGTGTCATAAACATAAATAGGCAGGGTGATGAATCAAATGCTTCTCTTTTGGAGAGACCTATATATAACAAAGTTAAAAAGCAGAAGAAAAATCGTAAGACTAGATAATAAAAATCACAATTTTTTTTAAAAATTTGGCGCACTTTTGTGGTGGCTCCCTTAGTTACCCTGAGGATATCCAGCCTATTCCAGCCATGTTTGCTGTAGTATTTCCGTAGTTACAGTAACAATTAGTAGTAGTTATTGAGACATAAAAATTTTCAACATCAAGGATCTTCCATAAATTGCCTTTGCATTTTATGTGGACCTAAAAACATCAGTGAAAAGATACCAGAGATATTGGTTTACAGTTAATTAAGAATCCGCGTTCCATTCAAAAGAAAGCTGTATTAAAAATGCTCGAATATCCGTGCCACAATCAAGAAGGCCTCCATCTTGTCAAAAAATAACAATGGTTAAAATAACAGTGTTAAGTTGAAATTAGAAACATTTGATTCGGACACTCAGTATTTTTATGAATTCTTTAACTGTCCATATATAGCATATGCATGCATAATTCCTAAAAACCATGTCTACGCAAACAATATTACAAATAATATAAGTATATTATTTATCTCAGTTCATATGATTCACCTTTATATAAAATTTATTTGTTTGCATCTATTAGACATTTAACTTAGATAAAAGTGTGTTCATTGGTTGTAAGTAAGCTAAGATTTAGATATTTTGTGGAGAATTAAAGTAGAATTTAGGAAGAAATAAATTTTTGAAAGCATAACTTATAATCATATGAATGAAATATTTCTAGAAAATGCCATTGATGTATTTCTTGTCCTCATGGGAAGATAACTATGTCTTCGTTGCATTTTATACCTTTAGGCTTTTGGATCAAAATGATATTTTGGGTCATAATTAGAGAATTTCGTGCCTTTGTTTAATTTTCCACTGCGTGCTTGCGGGTCAGATATAATAAAGCCTGCGTGCTAGTAGAACAAATAGCCGTAATGCTGGGAATGGAATGAAAATGTGTGAATATAGATGGGGTAGTTTATGCTTGAAACATTTGCATTTGATGGAATGAAAATGTGTGAATAAATAACCATTTCATTCTCGCCTCATTCTAATGTCTTAAGCAGTGAGTATTTTCAGTTCATTGAAATAATAAATTATCTTTATCTTAAACTAATAGAATTGTTAAGCAACACATTTTGGAATTCATTGTAACTATTTTGAAAGGTGGTCGAATGTATTTTTTGTGTATTGATGACAGTTCTGGTAGAGTAATCTCTTAATCAAGGAAGCGTTATGGTTTTAATTTTAAAATTTAACTACAGAATTATATATTTAATATTAATATTATTGTAAAATATAGTATAATGTGTTACTTTATCCTGATTTTTATTTTTATTAATTTACTTTATATACGAGTATAATTTATTATATGTTTGTACACTAAGTAAAAGGAAGTGCCCTATTTATAGAAATATGCTATTAACTTCTCAACCTGTAATTGGTGGGGAAAAAACAAAAAAAGTGATTTTGTTATAAAATTTACCACATCACTTTTAAGCTTGCGTTTTTGTACCAATTTTTTACAAACAATGTTTTCTTTTTTCATTTTTTTCAATATACTGTAATTCTGCACTTTAACATCTTAAAAGAAAATGACTCATTGGAAAACAAACTTTTCAGAGAGCTACAGCATTTAACTGGTAAATGACACTTACTCATTTAGAATTCAATGTAAGTTTCAAATATGTATTTGAAAGTCATAGATTCCAGATATCGTTTCAGTGGTAATATGCAAGTCATACAACAGAAACTATCAGCCAAAAACTGATTATTTTGGAAGAACCGTGATACAGTTAAAGAAGTCTGTTCCTACTCTCCACTTAAGTCTTGTCTAAGTAGCTTTTTTCTGAAGAAAATATTACTCTATAGGTTACAGAAATTATTTTATAACACCACGAACAATCCATATTTTTTCTTTTAAAATGCCTTTGTCTAATGTTAAAAAACAGGAACACACGAAATTCTGAATAATTTTTAAGAGCAAGGAAAGCCTCAGTGTAAATATCTTATTTTGACTTATTGTATAAAAGCATGGTATTTGCTCTGTTAATCATCATTGAATTAATTTATTTTTGATGAAAAAAATTTTTGGATAGGTTATCTCATGTGTCGTATATATTAAACGAATTTCCAGTTTTGCATTGTAAACAGAATACAAGTGCATATTTTTAGTACATTACTACACAAAAAGATACACTAACAATAAGCGCATGTATAGGATATAATCTCTTTTTAAAGTAGTTGCATTAAATTTATTCATTTGAAAATGTATTCCTATTTTGAGTCATGCTTTAAATTATCATGTAACCATCCAATAAGAGATCCAATAGTATGGGTTTTACTTTGTCCCTTAAAAATTATTATTTATCCAAACACAAAACATTTTTACATAGCATGATGGCACACTATTTTAAATTAATTTCGTTCTTATTCTAAGTTTATTTTACAAAGAAGTCATTATAAAGAGAACCTGTCATATTAAAAAGGCATACTAATTTAATCACCTATTGGGTCAACAAGAGTAAAAAATAACTCTTGACTGAGAGAACAAAATGGCTGTAAATTGCTTTTAGTACCAGTTGAGTATCGAGCGATAAAGATTGACACCTGAGATTCAAACAAAAGAGTAAAGCATTAAATCGTACACCATTTCGTCCTTAACCTCTGTATTGAATAAATCCAAGCCTCTACATGTCACCTATAACAACATTAACGACACCTTTTAGTCGACAAAAGTGCAAAACGTAAGGGAGAGAAACAAGATTTAAGTTTTAAAACTCTTTCAATGCTTTCGACACAATGGATCAGCTAAACTTCTAAGGACAAAGCCCCTATCTGGAAAGCTAATAAAAATTGTCCTCCTCGTTGTCCCTAGAGTGGCAAGTGTTTTCTTTTCGAAAACTTTTCGCTCATGATAGATTGTAGATTATTTGACGTGCTCTATCCCTCTCCATTCATAAGAAGAATCCCTTGGGTATTAACAGATCGTCGATACCTAGAAAGATGGTAAATCAGTGTTTTAAGCCTATGTGCTCTCCCCTTCCCCTTAGTATCGATTTAGGAATTATTTATTTTATTGGTGACCCGGGGGTTGCAAGAGAAACGAAGTGTTTCTCAAAAAGAGTTTTTGAGGACAAGTATGATGTATTTTCTCTTTATACTGTATGAAATATTGCATTAATATAAAATTCCTGAAGAAAGAAGGTAGAGAATAAACCTGGATTTAAATAGGTACACACATATTTTTTTTCTTTATGTTGCATAAAATATTGTAAAATCGTTTGAATTTTAAATTAGTTTCCCCAAGATTTAAACAGCGGCATATGTTTTTGATAGTAACCTTTATACAAAACAGAATCATATTACCATCTATGGATACATAAAATTTACTGGCATTTTCCTTTTACTGTTTATAAACTTAATACCCAAGTACGTGCCAGTGCTATTTTTTTTTCTTGTGACTTTATTTGAAACGTGAGAATATTTTGCACAGTTACGTTGTAAATTTTCCTGTGGAGCTGTAAACATAAAAATTCTACGAGAATGCAGAAAATGTATATATTGTTGCATTGAAAACTTTTTGAGGTACTTAAATAAAGTGTTATTTGAAACTGGAAATTGTTTTCTCTGCACAGAAAAAAACCTATTTTATTTAACAATAAAACAAAGCTTTATCATAAATTTTATAAATAAATGTATTTCCGATAATTTGTTCACTATAAAGTCAAAAGTTAAATTCCATTTGAATTTGCTTGCTATAGTTTTTCGGCTTCGTAAATAATTTATAAAGAAGGTAATGAAGTTTTTCAATTAATGTTATTTTGCATATATACTCTCCGAATATCCATAATTTATTTTTTGTTTTAAATTGATTGTGTTTTACTAGTATTGTTTGAGAGTTCAAATAGTTTGAAGAAAATACTATTTTCGTTCAGTTTTCATAACATAGCATTATAAAGTTTAATCCTCTGTGCAAACATTTTGAATAGGAAGTGGGATTTTTTTATCTGTAACTGTGAAACATTTAGTATGCTTTGTATTTAAATTTTATTCCATTATTAAGAAATATAAAAAACAAAGTTTTCTTAAATCTGTGTGATTGTTCGTAAATTAATAAATTCATGTCATAATTCAAAAAAGTTCAATTTCCCCCTCTTATTTTTATTCATGTATTTGATCATTAACTTTTTTATACTGTATGTATTTTACATATTCAGATAGTGACTTTTATGTAGTTTGAAAAACTCTAGAAAGATATATTAAATGCATAAGGAATATTTTATTCCTGAATGTAGAAGTTTTTAGTTAGGTACTAGCAACAGAATTTGTTGGTTTAATTTTTATAAAAACATTTCTGTGACATTTTAAAAATTATCAATTGCAAATATGTGGTAATTTATTGGTCTATAACTTTGTATTTATAAATATATTAAACATATGTCTGACATGTATTGTTACAAAATTAAGAACATAAGGTGACAGTAATATGAATACAGTTGTTTATTTTATTATATTTTACTAACATGAGATATTTACTCAGTTTTCAGGAATAAGCCATTTATTTTATTTTATTTATTTATGAAATTCAGATACTTAGAATTAATTTCATAATACCTTCAGTAATACTTCCAACACATTTGATTGAAATTACTTATATAGAACAGAAATTATGCCGCCATCTTTTCATTTAGAAAACATTGCTACAACATACATGGTTAAATACAAGATAATGTAAGATTGTCGGTTATATTTTTACCATTTAATTTTAATTTTTTAAAATTTTATTTAAAATCTTTAAATTAAAAAAATGAATTTTTTTTTTATATAACAATAACCAGATAAATTATTTGGCAATTTTTAATTTTTAGCATACATTACATTTTTATGAATTTGAATTAAATTTGAATTTTATAGCAATCTTATTTCTCATTTGAAAGAATTATAGCGATACATATTTCTTAAAAAGAATGTTTCTCTCATTTTTTTAAATTTAAAGCTAAAAATTATGAAAAAATTTAATGTAACAAGTTTTGTTGATATATATAATTATAGATGCACAAATTGTACATGAAGTTTACGTAATCATATTTGTCCTTCTGTATGAAATTAGTTCTAGCTATTAATTTTAACTATTATTTAATAGATATCCTGCTACTCTTTCAAAAGTTTTTAGTAGTATGTATAAAGATGTTTCTAAAAACTTTTGAAAGAGTGACAGGGTATCTATTAAATAATAGTTAAAAATAATAACTAATACTTTTAACTTTTTTAGTAATATGTATAAGGAAATTTCGGCCACATCAAATCCCTTACTTTTCAACAAGACCGGAAAGTCTTTTCAGAGTGTCATAGGTGCGAGGCTAATCAGATCTCTCCCAGTCATATTCTTAATTGCTTGAGTTTTTCTACTGACGAGGTGTAAGAAACCTTATTTTATTTTTGGTTTTTTTTGGCGATATTGTTTTTATAGAGATAGTATAGTTAAGATACTCCCTCTGGGATAAGAAACAACTACATTATACAATTTTAATCAAAATTAAATACAGATGAATACCTTTTACAACTATGGAAGAAAAAATATTTTATTAAAAATACAGTTAAAATACACTAAAACACGAAATGGAATATCTCTCTTATTTTATAAATATTATTTTCTTAGACAGGAACATTTATGAATAAAAAATTGTTTGATTCAACAGTATTACTAGCAGGATTCTCATTTCTAATAGAAATATTTTTGGACATTTCACTTTAAACTATGCTGTTAAATGAATTAGGACGCTTTAAGCAGTGATAAAAATTGAGAAATTTGTCATTTTATCAAATATTAAAAACATATTTAACATGTATTTTAAACAAAAGGAAGTTTATACTTTGTTTAAATTATTATTTATTCGTGCTCAAAGCATTTTCTATGTTAGATTACCCTTTATCATTCAAAAAACATGAATTTTCTTTTTCCGTCTCTACAAGAAAACAGACTCCCAAAATAATTTATTGCATATTCCTTATACCCTCCTCTTTTGGTAGTTCCAGTAAGAATGCGTCAATATCTTAAAATATTCTTCAGAAATATGTGCGCCAAACTTCATTCATAATGGGATTAACCACCAAATATAAATCACGACCATAAGCTATTGGTGCTGACATCCTTTCTGGGATATATCTCAGAACCTCCAATCAGAAGTTGAAGATGCTATTCACATATATTTTTTGTTCCACAATTTTTCCCTCTCGATCTATTTCCTCACCTAATTCTCTTCCCTATTCACGAAGGATTTATTTTTATCGTCATGTATGTACATCTGTATAAATTTAATGATATTTGCATTATAAAAATGCTTCCCGTAGAGTGTATCAAAGAGGAATGGAAGCGAAGCAAAATCCTTGCATTCATAAGGTCATGAGAAGATATAAATAACTGGAATTTATATATTTCTTTAGTTTTTCATTTCCCTACGATTGCCGATATTACAGGGAAAGTGTATGTGTGTGTGTGTGTGTGTGTGTGTGAAAAAAAGAGCTCCCCATAACGGAAAGCAGTGTTAACTTAGATTTATGATGTTTTGATCTCAGATTTTTACGCCATAAACGATTTTTTGTGTCATAAACAATATATCGTAAGATTACCCAGTTTGAATTGATTATTCGATTGTATGCCGATGCTGTTCTAATATATTTTGAATCGATTGGCATTATCCAGATGTAGCAATCGTTTTCCTATTCTGTACTTTTTTTCGCCTCTGGATAAAGTATAAAATGAACAATAAATAAGCTGGGATGCACTCTCAGACAGAATCATTATGTTTTAACTAGTACAAGTAGACTTTTATTAACTTTCTGGTAATAAATTCAGGAAATAAAATAAAAATAGTGTTAAAGTGAGATATTACATACATTAAGCTTTACATAAATTATTCTAAGAGGTTTTATTTCAAGTTAATGTAGATAAACACTTTAAAGTATACACATTGTAATGTTCAGTAAATTCGTTTTAAGGCAGTGCTAAATTTCCTGTCTTTTATTTTTTTTTTGGAGGGGGAATAGAAGTTCCCAATTTTTTGTAAAAAGATCAATTGTGTTCGATATATAGAAAAATATACGAAATTGTTTCTTCTCTTATTATTTATATAAAGTATGATCAAACGCACTTAAATATTTCTACAAATATTTAAGAATGTATTTAATGGCATGCCATGAGTTTGTGCCTAATGCCACCGGAGATTCACCGTGTAGAGGGGATGAAGCACGTTAAAAATGTCAATGCCATCGATATTGTGTGGTAATTTAGAGAAAGGGGTATCAGCTCAGGTGCTGGAATCTTCCCTTGATCGAGGTTCAAAATAATAAGGTCCGTTGCCAATAGCTCTCATTTTTTGCTTCAAAAAGGGTGACGTAAATAAACATTCACTCACTCATTAGGAATGTTTTAGTCGAAAAAACATTTTATAAATAGCAAATGGAATTTTCAAACGATTCGTTTTTGAAATTAAAAGCAATTTTCTATCAATTGTAAAACTTTAAAAAAAAATTTATTATAAAGGACTGTAATGATTTAATATTTTTTAGAATTCATACAACAACAATATTCTAAAATGAAACTTTATTAAGAATTTTTTGTCTTACTTTCGTCAACTTTTTAAGAATTGAAAAGTTTTAAGCATTACAAACAAAAAGTATCTTGGAAAATAATATATTTATCTTTACTCTATTAAAATATTTGCAAAGATCAGAGAAAAAGACATAAAATATGACAGAAATAGCTATCTCAATGCATTTATAATGCATCGGAGAATTGCGTCTCTTCAAATGAGGTTATTGTGAACTGAATCTAATAATAAAACCTAGATCTAATAAAGAATACAGATCTTTAAATTTCTTTCCAAAGGTCATTTTCTCTTATATATATATATATAAAATGATGATAAGTTTTCGTATCTTATGGAAACATTCCTGATGTTCCCATTGTACAATTTTATTATTTTCCTGTTTAATATTTCTTTTCTAAATATTTATTGATAACAAATTTATAAATAGTTCGCAGACGAGATAGATCTCCTTAGGATTTTGTTCTTCAAACTCGATTTGTCAAGTTTTTTTTTTTTAAAAGTTTCTTTTACCAATTGTCAAGTTGGTGTTTTATTTATTTTTTAATTAAAAATATATAACAAATGTAGAGTTTAGTGCTGTTCCCTATCTTTCAGGACCTAAATTCTACACAAAACTGGTTTGTGCTCTTATTCTTTACTAAATATAGATACCAAACTATGTGGTAGATAAATTTCATTTCTCCATTCTATCTTCTAGATGAAAAAGGAAGTAAAAGTAATGAAAAAAAGATTACATTATCCAAGTTGATGAAGAAAGGGTAGTTGTAGGCAGAAAGTACTGTTGAAACTGAAATCTGACATGTCAGCTAATCCGCGATACAATTAGAGGTTAGAGGAAGTAGCCGGGTAAGGTGGACTTGAATAATCAGTGGTAATCGCACCCATGAGATGTAACGAAAGCTATTACCGATTCTAATAGCTGTAAGCGAAGATCTAACGTAAGAACACGCGAAACCGTCATTCCTTTCGTATTTAACTTTTTTTTTATTCTTTCGGAAGTTAGCGATTTCCTAACCTATGACATATTTTTTCCCAAGGAATTCCTAGTATTTGAGTGAAAAGGAAATGTCCAATTGGAAAAAAAATTAGAAAAAGTCAAAGAATAAGATTTCTCTTAAATTTTTTATTAGAAAGGAAAGGGGAGACATACTCTGCTTATCTTATATGTTTCACACCATTTTACCCGTCTACTTATCTTCAATTATCTCTGGAATAAATTATCCAATTGGACGGCTTGATTCCATGCTTCGAAGGATTTTTTATTAGCTGTATCTGAAAGATAATGATAATATTTTGATACGTTAACGTTACATTGGAAAGACATTACATCAAAGAATTTACGAATATTTTTATAGCTGAAACAAATTTAAAATATTTCATGTACATAAATGAAACACTTCTAAAAATCTGAATAATTCAGAATAATTTCCCTCTGTAATATTCGGATAAGAAGTATAATACTGAGACACAAAATACGTTTTCATGAGCTATATTAAATTAACAGAAAAAATTTGATGCTTAGTTCCCCTTTAATTCCTGATAAATATCACTTTTATGACAACATTATATACTGTTTACGTAAGTAAATTAATCTAAGTAAATTGATATTAGAAATATTAAAACAGCATAATTAATATTTTCAGATGATTTATTTATATTTTTTAAATAAGGATTCTTAGGGTATAGAGAAACTTTGATATTATATAAATAGTACATGTAGAACGATTCTCTATGTGGGCCATCTACATGTGATGTAAAATGATGCACATGAGCACGATTCATATGTATATCCTCCCAGAAGATTTAACTTTTCACTCAAGAGTATTATTGTAGAAACAGTACATTTTTTCATAAAACTATCTATCAATATTTTCTTCAAGAAGGGACTGTAATTATATCCATCAAATTCAACAACTTCAATCTGTCCAGAATATTTTCAAAAAAGGAAATTGGAGCATAAAAAGTCAAGTTTTTCATAACTAAGGAAATAATGTTCTGACAAACTCTTTAAGATTTCACGACATATTAGCTTTAAGAATCGTAAAAACTTAGCATGTATCACATAATAATTCTCGTTATAAACAAATATAATAAAGTCATCAATTAAAACTAATATGCCTACATAAAATAAACATCCTGAAGCATAATATCTATATAATTTATATTAAACTAAGAGTTCAGGCAGTGTAAAACCTTAATAGACTGGAGCAAATGGAAGTATAAGCATTAATATCATTGACAATATCATGAAAGTCAATAAAAGCCACCTCATCTAGTAAAGATATCAATTTGATCATTCCGTTGACTTTCCATTCGTGCAGTGTTCCATTTCGATACTGGAAGTCTTCATTGTTCAGAAGCAAACAGACAAATGAAGAGGCCCTGCTTGGAAGAAGTGGCGAGTCCCACTGGACATAACTTGACCTAAGGCCTTGAAGGAGAATAACACATCATGTCAAGCCACCAAATAAATCTTTTATGTCGGAACACTCGCTACAGTACTTTCATTTTTGGTTCTATTGTTATTTTTATTGACTTTAACTCAAAGGAAATAGATATGAACTATGGGTGGCTAGCAATTCTTTTCATCAACTGTCACTGAGATAAGTAATGATAAGGAAAAAGCTATAGTTCTATGGGGAGTAAGAATCGTAATACAGATACACAATCCAACCCATCTCTCCCATTGTTGTCTAGGTTTGTTATGTTTAATGCACTTGAAATACTAAAAAAAGAGGCTTAGTTTAAAATTTTTCTATTTCTTACTTTGTGACCAAAAATAGAATTGATATCAATGAATGACAATTTTCTTTATCCTCATCAACTATATATATATATATATATATGTACAGTACAGAAACAACAAAGGAGGGCGTAGGAAAAAGTACTTGAAGAGTTACAAGCGTTGAATAAAAGGAATTTGAGTAGGCCATCGAGGATACATGTAAAATGATTTACGACGACAGTGTGTTTCTGCTACAAAAATATATAAACAGTGAAATTGAATCTCATAAGGTCTCTTTCAGATTTTAATTCTTAATTTGTAATGTGTGTAATTTTACATTTCATCTCCTATTACTGTGTTAACTCATATGTTGTATTGAACATTATTATAAAGGACAAAACAACCATATTTATAATAGTGCAAAATTACTATGCTTACGAAAACTATTTAAACTTATAAGACTTATGGAAACTTTAAAAATACCAAGTAAATTCCTAGTCCTCTTAATACCATAAGATAAAAAAGTTTAATTAAATATATCATTAATTACAAAAAAGATTATAAGGGCTACTTTACGCGGAAAATATTAAATAATACCCATAAAAAACAAACTATTTTTGAAAGATTTAGAATTTAATAAAGATAGAGTTACGAGTAAAAAAAGGAAAACTTTATTTAATTATTATTATTAGTTTTAAAAATGTTTTGGTATTACTTCTGTTGAATAAAAAAAATAACGCAAATTATATAAATTATAACAAATCAGTATTAATAAAAAAAATTACTTAATTTAAAATGTATATTGACTTTCAATTTAGAATCCGCACTATCATATATTTGCTCTTTTTAAATTAACTATTTATTTCTATCAAAAATTGCTATTCTACAGTATAGTTGTTAGCTACAACTTATTAATTTTCAAATTTTTTGCAAAGCAACTAAATATTATTTTATATTATTTTATTGGTCTCTAATGTATCTTGTTTTCTAATATAAGTAAGAAGTATTATTTATTATATATACTTGCATTTATTGTAATATATGCATCTGCAATCCTTTAAAATATTAATTTCTAAACCATTCCTTGCATTGTGAAATTGGTTACAAATAAGAAGAAATTATTGGTCAATATGAGAACACGCCTATTTTTGAATAAAATTACTTTCTGCTGATTAATTTTGAATTATCTGGAGTTAAATTTTTTTTTCTGTTAGTCTTCCTGATACTTCATACAAAAAATAAATAGGGATTTTTAAACACAAAAAGAACACTAAAAATATTCCCCGCTTTATTTATTGATTCATAATTATAAATTAAAATAATATCAAAACAATTTTATTCAGATATTTTCATGTACTTATCTTTTTACTTGAAACTTCAGTCAAACTTGGCCGTATATATATAAACACTAATAACTATTATAAAGTGACATTTTACAAACATTTAAAACCTAATGTGAAACTAGGTATAGCATTAACCAATTAAATTAAAAGCAAAAAATTACATTTTTAAGCCTAATTTTAAAAAGCAAATTGTGTCCCATTCAAGATCCTTAAACCGTGTGCTTGTTAGCATATTTTTTAATGTTTTCTAATTATGCGTTTCGTATTTCGCCTCTTTAATAGTATGGTTTATTTTTAGCCTCGAGTGCAAGCTCACTTGCCATTCTAATTTCGAGGCTGAAAAAGCTTACATCTAAGCCGCCCCCTCGCACAGTCGTTAGATTCATATAATTACAAAGAATCCATGTCAGGGCGCATAATTTGCGTCGAAAAATCTATTCGCATTTTCTAAGCAATTGCAATTAGTTCTTACTCTCGCTGTGTACTTTCCGGATTCATTATTCGTATGTGATCTCTTCTATTTGCGAAGTTCCCACAAGAATTTATAACTTACAATTGCCCGAGAGCGCTTGTACTCATTAAAAGTTCAGACTTAATGCATCACTTTAAATAACTGATACATTGTTATTCCATTCAAAATGTCACAGCCTCTATTTGAAAAGTTCTATAACAGGCTTAAAGTCTCCGTACTTTTTTCCCCTTATTTGATATTATTTATGAGATCTTTCATCAGACTCCCCTCAAGATAACAAATAAGATGAAGTTACTTCCAGGAAGAATTAAAAATTATAACTAGTGTCTGAAAAGTTAGAATTCTGCCAAGTATTTAAAATATTTCGAATTAATTTCTAAAGTTTTTTATAAGATTATTTATTTGTTGCTTTATGAAAATCTTCATAGTAACTATTGATATTAAGATATCGGTTTTAAAAAGTCTAAGAACATTTTTATGTATTTTCTTTATAATTTAAAAAAAAAAAAAGTATGTTTCTATATATTTTGTCATTTCATTTAGTACAGTGGAATCAAATATGTAGCATTAAAAGTAATAATTACTTAAGCTAAATATAGATTATCAAGCCATGTCTCTTATTAGTTTAGAGAGCCCTTAGCCAAGCTAATGTAATGTATAGTTCAGTGTAACCTAAATAGAAACTAAAATGTCCACATACAAACATGAAATGAACTAAAATATACTTAACACGCATGTGTTTTCAATTCAGTATCATTATTATTATTAATGAAAGCAGAAAAACGGTATTAACTTTCCACGTTTCCCCCCCCCCCCATAAAAAAAGAAAGGAAGTGAAATCATAAATAAAATAAACTAGTTCTAAATTGTAGTTACAATTTATTTATTCATCAGTAGTATCGATTTCTAGATAAATATAACTCGGGAAGGAAAAAATATATATTCTTTCCTTCAAATAAAAAGATATCTCAAAAGTAACTTTTCCTCCTGAATAAAAATTTGATTCCATTCTTAAGTTTAAGAAAATAATAGTTCACAATACATTTTGAGAATTTGGCGATCAAATTCTGGATCATTGGCGAAGAGAGTGGATTTTAATCCGGTAACCCTTGCTATTTCAAAATGCAACTCACGTTGAGACACGTTTCTCCTAGCAAAATGTAGAAAAAACCCTATGCCTTTTTTATATCTATTTTTTCACGCTCTACTATTTCAAGTTGTTGTTAGTTTCTTTTTCGGCAATTTTTTTTTCAATATTATATATTATATCTATATATTTTGCTTTCAGTATCATGTATTGCAGGAGGATCGATCTGGACAAAAGTGGTAATTTCCCTTAAGACCAAAACAGAAAGGATGAAATGACGCACCGAAAGAATTTATTTGTGTAAAAATATTTACTAGGGGGTTATTAAAATAGAACTGAGTTATATCAATACAACTAGGAATACATTGATCTTAAGCAGCGAATCCAAATGCCTAAATATTGCGTGAAGAGTTTTTTAAATAGTGAATAATGCTTAAAAAGTTTCGTATATCATTTTTTTTATTCATTTCAACTATTTTATGAAACTTATATGAATACTTTCTGTAAAAAAATAATATTTGTGACCAGTGGCGCAATTTTTCCAAGTCCAGCATTCTTGCATCGTTCCTTAATACCCCGCCAAATATATTGTTTTGATTGTGTCGATTTCGGGAACAAAAACACTAAAAAGTAAATTATTAATTAATAATTAGCATTAAAAATAAATTGTTAATAACAAATTATTTATTAAATCTTAAGTACTATATACATACAATTATCAATTGGAAAAAAAATCAAGGGATATGGAAGGGTCAGGATCCGTGTCACTCCCTTTTGTGTGCCACTGTTTGTGATAGATATATATAATAAGAAGTGAATTCTTCTAATGACATTACTTATAGTAAATATACTAATGGAAGGATATAACACTCATTGGCAAAACCTTTTTAAAAGTTAACTTTATTATGTGTTAAAAGGAATAAGGCTTGACAATTTTACATTAAAATTTTAAATTACTTTTCCTGCGAATACATAAATATTGCCACAAAACATAAAATTAAATCATGGTTTCAGAAACACGCATTTATTAATGCGAAAAAACAACATAGACTATAAAATAACCTAACATTTTATATCCAGTTTGATTTATTCGTATTTATGCTTGAAAAAACTGCATGATGGAAATTGGAATCCTATTTACAATTCCTGAAAATATTAATTTTACTATGTATACTTAGGGGTTTCAAAGAGGCAATGGGTCTAGACAGACTTGAAATTCAATTTTCCAATTTAAAAGCATGCTCATAAATAAAATATCGAAATCAAATTATATGTATGATACTCAATTTGAAATTCAAACATCAGATTTGTGATTGAATTTTTTTGAGTGTTGAATATGAAAATATCAATTATTAAGATGTATCAAGATAATTAGATTTTTTTTTATATCAAGAAATATACTCGCCTCTTCAAACCTAATTTTGGAGAATTTCATATTTATTTCCTGTGTGTGCACAGCATTTTTTCAAAACATGATTAAATCTTATTTTATTTTAAATACTTTTTTAAACATAGTTGCTAAGTAAATCAAAAGAAAGAAATGTGTACCATGAAAAAAATTAATTAGAAAGTTCGACTATATGTTTATAGGTATATAATTTAAATCGTGCCTTAAAAATTGTTTTTTTAACTTCCATCTGTTACAAATATTAAGCATTTTCACTTTTAACCCACTCAAACTCTTAGTTCTTCTTGCGCCTTTCACAGAATTTTATCATTTTAAATTTAACTGAAAAAAACGTTTCTATCCATTAACATTTCGAGTTGCAAAAAACAGCTGAATTAATAGGAAAAAATCCACTGAATTTTTTTTTCTAAAATAATAAAAGCTGTAAAGCTTCCCACACTCTATTTTGGATTTTCCAATTTTCTGGTTATGGCACACGCCTTGCTGCTTGCCCATCGCCACCATGTCATTGAAGTGTTTACTCTATCCCATTTGAAAAAAACCTAAAAGCAATTTCCAGATCTTATATAAATAAAATACTTTTAAATTTACTGGAGTCCATTTAAATTGTAAAAAAACCAACTAACTCTAAAACATATAAATTTCTCAGTTTCTAAAGTTTTAAATAGGTAGATTTTTCTGTTATATACTGTTTTATATTATTTGGCTTTTATATTCTTAGAAATTAATCATTTTATAAAAGTAATTAAAAGGCTTTTTCTTTTCATATTTTAACCCAGCAAACAAAAGGAAAGCTGGTGCCATGAAGCTATGTGTAACCTGCAATTGTAGGTCCTTACTTAAGAATTAAGTTACATATTGTAATGCTTATTCTATTTCGATATTCTGTCTTGCTATATTCCTGCATAATGTTTTTCATTAAATTAGAATTACTGCAACTCTCAGTGTATTATTACTGATTATATATATACACAGGCCGAGAAGTAGCCTATCACAATTCCCCACCCCATGCCCGGGGTTCAAATCCCAGACTGGGCAAGGTTGGTTCAATCTATTATCTCTTCAGTGGGTCGATAAACGAGTACCAAGTTTTCTTAGGAACTAAACACTAGGGGTGTTCTCGTCAGACTGACTACCTGACCGAAACATCTGCTCATACACCTCATCACCCATAACCACGAAAGCTGAGATGAGCACAGTAGACCTTGGCCCTCATGGTCAGTTGTGCCACTCAGTTTAGTTTAGCTAGAGAGAGAGAGAGAGAGAGAGAATAGGTATATCGTCAAATTGTGAAAAAAAAAAACTGAAAATAATATTTTTTAAGAAGAAAATTATTTTAAAAAAATAGCATTTCTCATATTTAATACGAAAAATTTTATTTCTGTTTTTATCAGTTGTGATAGTTATTTGCTTAAAAATAACATAAATCACAAATATCATTTCACGTCTCTTTGCATATCGTTATGAAATATGTTATAAATCTTCTTCTGTAAGTCAGTCATTTTAATTAATTTTCCTTTTACTGGGAAAAGGAATAGTACTGTTCAGTACTAAACAGTACTTTTGAAGACTAAAAATATTTCAAAAGACGTGAAAAATAGGAAACAAATTTTAAACATTGGAAAAAAATTAGTATAAATTTTAATAAAACAGTGAATGAGTCATCTCTTGAGGACTATATTCTATAAATTATGTTTTCGGAAATGTTTAAAATGATGGATTGTTAATGATGTCGTATATTCTGGAATAGGACAGTAACAATTTACATAAAAATAGTGAATGAGTCAACTCTTGAGGACTATATTCCCCAGATCATATTTTCGAAAATGTTTTAATTGATGGATTGTTAATGATGTCGTATATTCTGGAAAAGGACAGTAAGAATTTATTTTTAATGGACTGCATATTAGCAACTAAGCTTTTACAGACACGGCAAGTCCCCAAACGTGAGAGCCATTTCAGTGGTGGCTCTCGCTACCAAATTTGGACACTTGAATAGCTTAATTTAAGCTCTCGTCGGATGCTAAATATTGCCATGATTACCAGTCAAATTGACTTTCAAGGGATCTTTTACATGCCACATAATCGTATAACATGTGTGCTTACGATTTTAGCATACAGGAAAACTATCGACCCCTACCGGGATCTAACAATAAAACTTGGGCTTATGAAGTGGGCACGGTAACGCTAAGCCCCAGGAGCCGGTGATAATTTAATAAACTGCTTAACATAAGTTACTAGGCCAGCAAAATCTTTTTAATTTTTATATAATGTAATAAATGGGCTATACTTTCTGATACATAAAACGAAAGGTAAATAATTAAATCACTTGTATATAAAAACAGCGCATAGTATTAAGGTATCCGACTGGTTGCGACAACTTTTTTTTTGTTAAAAAAAGGAGATATGAGGATTTTTTTGTTATTTTTAGATTTGTTTAGTGCATTTTAAAAAAATGTGCTAAAATTAAGAAGAGAAAAAGAAATTAGTATTACTAAAATGGGAAAAAAATGGGTAATAATTTACAAAAAAATAACATAAACTGGGCCCATTCTGTACCAAAAGTTTATAAACAAATTTTTAATTTTTCAATTCTGATGTGTTGCTATGTTATTCGTTTTTGAAATGATCTTCAGGATAAGAGATATTTTCTTTTTTACAAAAAGTACAGCACTTTATCTCAGTTATTATATGAAATTGCTTAAATAATCAGTGATTATATTCACATAAGGGACTGTAAATTTTGTAATAAAAAAGTGATTGATAAATCTGAAGGTTAAATCAATTCTACTAATATGCAGAACTTACATAAAAAAATTCAGTTAATTATATTTAAAACTTTTTAAGCAATCGCTGACCCCGTTTGATTATTTTCAAAACATCACATTTCGAGTAAAACGCGTTTTAAAGTATGACATCTTGGTTAAAATGTAATGGCATCTGCTTTTACTAAAACACCTGTAGTTTTTGTTCTAGTGAACGGAAAATAATAAACTTGGTATTTTTATAAAGCTAATAAGATGGCACATAAAATAAAATCATAAAAAAAATTGTCAATTTTTGGCAAAATTCGCAATTTTAGGGTAGTTGGATGTCTTATATGTCGGATGTCGGTTATATGTCTTAGTGAAGAATGTAGGCTTAAATGGACACAGTACGATTCAATTGACAAGATTCAGTCAAAATCTAAATCATGTAGGAATTAAAAAAGGGTTACAAATTTTAGAAAATTTAGCCTGCAACGAAAAGAAAACTTTTTAGCAAAACAAGAATTTAAAAAATTACTAGTATGCTACTAGGAAAAAAATTCTGAGTTCGCAGACACTTAGTAAAATTTTACAAACATTTCTATATTAAAATAAATTTGTTTTGTGATTTGTATTTGTGTTATCTAAGATTTTATTAAAAATTATTTTCTCTACGCTATTTTTTTTCTTTCGCATCCGGCCCCAGTTAAAAATAATTTGTATGTACTTATGTGCGAAATTATACCCCTATTTACGCGAATCCGACTTAAGCGGTTTTCACTTAGTCCCCTCTATCGCTTAAGTTTGGGGTATTATTGTACATAATTTTGAGAAATAGTTGTAAATTTTAAAAGTTTTAAATTTTAAGATACATATTGCTAATTTTTCAACTTCATAGCTGATAATTAAACATTTAATAAGGTTTTTTTTTATCAATCATATAAAAATTTATCTTGAAAACTCCATTTTTATCTCAGTATATACAAAAGCTTATCACAGACTCATCTTGTGTAAGCTGAAATAAAATATTTGACTCTTTATTTTACGCTATGTGATAATCAGGATTATGCTTATAATATTTGCTTCTATTTTTCTAGAAATGTACAATAGATACTAATACATATATGGGAAAATCTAACTCTTTTATTTCATTTTTTTTTAAATCTCGTTTCGTTCTTTGCGTTGTATCTCCTTTCGTAAATTTTTTTATAACGGGAACGTGCTGCCGGTTTCTTACACAAGAAAGAAAGCACAAACTTATAACCATATCCTCAAGGGGAACTCGGGTGTATACGTAAGATTGGGTCCTTTACTTCGTATTCCTATTTTTTCTTTGCGTTGATTTTTAGGTTATTTTTTTCTGTGTAGTGCATTTGCTTTCTGTTTATAGTCTCCCAAAGAGTCTAGGATACCTATTTCACCCGAGGCTCCAGAGTCCAAATCCGAATATCACAGATAGATGTGAAAGAAACTCAGGTATCCAAACTCTGTATGACGCCACCAGTTTTTCATGCATGGTTTATATATACGAATGCTTACGTCTTTATGGGAGGTTTTTTTCCGATGGTTTATGGTCTTGTTGCAAAAAATGATCTAAATAATTCCAAAAGTATATTTTTTTTGTTGGACTTTTATTTACTTATAATATTTTAAAATTCTACGAAACTACCAGAATTAAATAATTTTAATGAGTGAAGATAATACTACCCTCACACATTATAAGTCATGTTACCTTATTTGAATTGAAATCATTTAAACTTAAAATTTTTTAATTGCATCCCTTTTTGGGATTAAAATGTATGGTGTAAACATGGAGAAAAAGGAATTATGTGATTGTTACAGAATGACTGTAGTTAAAAAAATGCAAAAATGTTCGATTTATGTACTCAGTTAACAGTTCAGTTATTTCAAGATATTCAAATTATGCTTCAAGATGAAAAAGCAGTATTGTACATATATATATATATATATATACACTACTGCAATCCTGGTTTCTAAGGCCAGGAGTTTGCTATAGTACTACTGTATTTATGAATTATATATATATATATATATATATTTAATCAAAATTTTTCTACAAGAGATGAATTAACATGATTAAAACTGAAAAGAATTGTAATTGCAAATATATATATATATATATATATATATATATATATATATATATATATATATTCTACTTTTCTCAGCAAATAAGACTAAAAATGTACCTTTAATATTTAAAAGCAAAGTAATTATTGAAATATAATAAGAAGGTATAACAACACTTCTCAAACTGTGTGGTGCACCCTCCTAGAGGGCGTGATAAAGTGAGCGTAAAATCGAAAGTAAAATATTATTAAAAAAAATTATTAAAATGTACTGAAAGGAGGCAAAATAAAATAGATTCTGGAATAAAAAATAAGATACACGTTGCATATTTATTGCAATATATTCCAATTTAAAAATTAGAAAGGAAAAGTAACAAAATCTTTATCCTTTTACTCAAAATTATTACTTAAAAGTAAAAATTGCAAAATTTAATATTAATCTTGGTTATTTTTACAGCTTATAATTAAGGTGTTATTGTAGCCTTAGCGTCAAAGTACATTGTTATTGCATTCAATACATTAATATTGTATGGGGGAGGCAAGGAAAATTATGATTAAAAACTGGATCGCAAATATTGAAAATTTGAGAAGCACTGCCGTTTGTGTCAAAAATAAGGATGCCTGAGTAGTCTTAGGAACGAAGATTGTAAAGTTAAACAAAGTTTTAAGGCTAGCCAACCTTCTCTTATAGCAATGGAATACAAGGAAAAGCAAAGAGAGTGCGAATAAGATTCCATTAATGCCAAAAATAATAATCATAACACTAGAAGAGTATGTTTATACCCTTATTATTGTATAAAATTATATCTCTACTCTATTGTGAATTATTTCATAAAATAAAGTTCATAATATTAACTTTTTCTTAAGTTAAACTTGAATTTAAATATATATATATATATATATATATATATATATATATATCAGTTAGAATTAATATAATACCCACCTACTTTTAATTTAAATTTCAATAATGTTATGAAAACATACATAACAAGAAATGCTTCTCTCCATTCTGTGATATCATCTTCTAAACATACCAAACTCAACCTTCTACAAATCTATATTATTGAATCTAAGATAAAATGAAAGTGCTAAAATACTGATAATAAATACAATCTCCGAGACTTTTATATTAAGAAAAAGACTAAAACTACAAAAATATTAATTTAAGTTGGTATTAAATTATAAGAAAGAATTCAGGCAATTATTATCAAATATTCAGTGAGTGTGGAATCCTTTGGGTTTCAAATTAATATATCCATTGATCATTTACTTTGCACGGTATTGACTTTTGAGTGTCAGATAGCTCTATATACAAAAGAGCATGAGCATCAAACTGCGGAAACATTGCAAATTAATTGCACAGTAGCGTATAATGTAATTTACTGCAGCTAAGCGATAATACAGAATTCCACTGATTGCTGAACGACCAGTACGTTGCTTCAAAATGAAATTTTTCCACCTGAGACACCGTTTTCAATTACGGGACCAAAGCAAGTACAGGGTATTAGAGAAATAGGATAGATGATTTCATTTAATGAAGCAAGTATATATTCTATTTTCTTAATAATTTTGTAGAACAATGGGGTAATTAGACTTTTCATGCATAATTATTTTAATCGTTGATTGTTTTGTACTCAAATAATTTTCAAAATAATCAAACATTAGAATTATTTTAAAGTCAGGTCAATTAATGCGATAAATGGATTAATTTTGTTGTAGATTAATTATAACGTAGATTGGACGCTTTAAAAGTTTTATAATTCAGAATTTTCTAGTTTATAAATTTATGACAATCCCGATATTTATAAACGGCATGAGTATACTCAAAGAGAATTTAAATTATTACCAAAACTTTCCTATAATTAGGTAGTCAGTAATAACCTAGGGCTTTTGTATGTATCGTTTTACAAAATTCCATAGACTTAATTTTACAAAGGATTCTAATCAGGAATTTATTATGTTTCTTATAATTAACTTCATTATAATTCAAAATTCTGGTTGTTTAACTACTAGTTAAATAGTAAGAAGCCTCCAAATGTAGAAGGATCACACATTGAAAAATTTTCTTTGATATCATTTATTATTTAAATAATATGATTATTTATGAAAATAATCCTTACACAATATCATTACTTACACATTTGTAAAACAAATTACTGTAATTTCCCTTTACATATAATATCCTAAACTAGAGATATAACTCTTCTGACATTTAACTTTTTTGAAAAAGAAACAAGAAATTATCTATAGAGAAAACTTGAATATTATTAATATAGGTATATATGTAGTTATTGATTGTTTAATAAACAAAAATAAATAATGCATATTTTAAATTACTAAAATTTAATCATATTTATTATTAATTATAATATGACTGTAGCTAAGACATGTATAATGCATAATCCAAGTACTACTAATTATTAATGGAATAGTTTGATTTTCATGGTGTGGAAAGATAGATTTTTTTAACGTACAGGGTGTTTCTAAATAAATATTGGATTTTTAACGTTTTATAGAATTTATTGCATATAGCTTACAAGTATAATTCACATACATCGAATCAAAGAGTAACTGAAGCAGTTTTACCTACAAGCTTACAATTGCTCAATCTGAGCCCCATTCGTCACATGGCACACATCAAGTCAGGCAATTTCATTCCAAACTTTGTTCAGCGTGTCTGAGGTAATTCTCGCAACAGCTGACTCAATCCTGTGTCTATGTCTGGAAGGTCAGCTGGTAGTGAAAGTACGTACACACAATCCTTAATGAAACCCCACAAATAAAATTCGCACGATGTCAGATCGGATGAATGTGGAGGCCATGCGAAACAAGCTTTATCGTGAGGCCCATTGCAGTCAATCCATTGGTCGGGTACAGTGATGTTCAACCAATCGTGTACTGAGAGATGCCACTGAGGCGATGCACCATCTTGCTGTCAAATGAAGTTATCTGGTTCACTTTCTACCATGGAGAAAATTATTATAGAGTTGTAGAGCACATCAAGATATGCAGAACCAGTTACAGTTGGTTTTCCGAAAACGGAAGGCCCATACACTTTCCGCCGAGATATGGCACAAAAAACATTCAATTTAGGTGATTTTCGCTGCAAGTCTAGCACCTCATGAGGATCTGCTAAGCTCCAAATGCGCACATTATGAGTTTCTGTTCACTAGTCACCATTTCTCTACTAGCACGCTGATCGGCGGCGAAGGGAGGAGTTAACATACGTTTCGCGTGCATGCGCACACATGCCAGCATACAAAACCCTTTCAGTTGCTCTTTCATTCGATGTATGAATTATACTTATAAGTTATATATAATAAATACTATTAAGCGTTAAAACTCCTATATGCATTTAGAAACACCCTGTATTTCAATTATTTTAAGTAGCCATGTGGGAATGCTATGTTAAATGTTACTCGATTTCATCAATTTGGTACTAAGCTGAAAGATCATTTGACATAATAATGAAATAAAATGTTTTAAAACGTAATGCTTAAAGTAAATAATATCACATGTGTGTTTGCCACAGGTGAAAGTATAAATATGATCCGACTTGGTCATTTACTGATGTACGAACTACATTATGCACATTGACATCTCAACAATACAAGAAACAAAATATTTTATTGAAGCAATATTTTTAAGAGAATAATTCAAGGAGGAAATAATGAGCATGTGCTCGTAAAATAAAATAGAAGAGGAAAAAAATATTTTTAATCCAAGTTAGCAAGGGAAAGTGTTGTTTTGTATATGGAGAAAAAAAAGAAAATCCCTGCAACAATAGCTTGTATTATAAACAATGAGAAAAACTTTAAGTAGAAGTTATTTTTAATTAGGAGTCGTTTATAAAGTTTTATTATAAAGGCAACAAAATGAGACTGTATTTTTGTGGGTTTTTTTATGAAAGGAGGTTGAAAGTTTTTCTGAAGAGACTTTGATGACTGGTTTAAAATATAAGTGTAGTAAGCAAAAATAAAGAAATAGATGTCGGAAAAAGATCAGTAAGTTTCAAAACAGGGTTAGATTATCTTTGTTTATACATAGGAAATCATGAAAACGATATGAAATGCAATTTTAATGTACAGTAAAACTAAGGAAAGAGTTATTAAAATTTCTCATCTTAGTAGATTCTAAGTACGGATCCTGTAACACACAGATTTTCATTTTAAATTTAACTATAACTATCTGAACCATATTAAAAGTGTAAGGTTCATAGGTTCGTTTTAAAATATATTTAGAAGCTATGTATATGCGCTTTTATTTATAGCAATACTTTGTTACCGTTATTTCGTCTAATATGTGGGGTAGAATTTCTTTTTTTTTTCATCTTTCTATTAAAAAAAACAAGTCACGCTATGGAAAATTTACAAGAGATTAGTGGGTTGGAGAGCAAAATTATTCACTGAAATGTTCGTAATTTTAGTAAGTTCAGATAGTACTAAACAATTCATGTTACTAGTTTGACTGTGCTGGGATTTTCCCGTGTCTCTCTCAATTTGAGTAAATATCTCTTAGAAAAAGAAACTTTCGTTCATCATCTTGAATTTGAAGTATAAATGCAAGTCCCATACACTCTTCCAAAAACGCAGTCAGCTAAAATTTATAAAAAAGTTTTTTTTTGTTTCTAACTTCTGAAACAATGTAGTTAAAAACTTAAGAAAATTAAAATAAATTTAATCCTTAAGTACATATTGCATTTAATGATATTAATTATATATTCACATATTAATTATATATAATAATAATTTTTGAAAGATCTACACCTTCGTCAAACTTTTAAGTTGAATCATTTTAAAACGTTTTACAAAAAATTTAAAAGTAATAAGGGATATGTCTTCCTTAAGCCATAATGCAGTATTAGTATCATATTTCCCTTGATAAAATTAAGTATTGCACATATGAACCAGAGAGTATATAACACCACACATGGTGGAACTCCGATTGAAGCTCATCAAGGCTTCTGAGGAAATGAATTTGATGCTAAAATTTCTCCGCCAAGATAGTCTCAAATATTATTTGTCGAGTTCAAGCCAGGTGAACAAGATGACCATTCCTTAGGACTAATATCCTGATGAAGAAGGTTTCAATGTACAAGCGTAGCTCGATATGGCTGAGTATTATCATCTATCAGAATAAAATTATCATCAATAGCAGCAGCACAAGGTCTCATATATTGATCAAGCATTTTGTCTTGATATTTTTGACTATTCATAATGCCTCCATCGAACAAATACATGTTTACATGTGTTCGTTGCGTTGCTTGTTCCTTGTTGTTTGCATCTGTTGTGTGTTGCAAGTCCCATCTCCGCTGTGAAAGCATGTCTTTCCTGTAAAAAGAGCAGTCATTAATTCTTTGACAAATATGCTCTTTAGCATGGCTTAATCATGCATATCATTGTATTTGCTTTAATTCACCATATCTTATCAGTCTCCTTACATACAAACTATCATTGTGAAGATGTATTCATACCATAGTAGCTAAAATTTGCCTCATAATTCCCATGAAATGGACTTCAATAAATGCAGTAATTTTTCTATTCATTCGAATAGGAAGTGTAAGAAAACAATCATCGCGAGACGTTATAGTACGAGTGAGACCTGCAATAGATCTTCACATCGAATTTTCCAGTGTGAATTTATTTAAAAGATGCAAGAAAGATTATGTAATTTAGCAATATCAGAATGGATAGTTCTATGTCATAACCCTCCATCTTAAAGAACTTTATTAAAGTGTTCTATCTGAAATGCTAATAATATTTTGAAGACAAAAGTTTGAGACTAATAAAGCAATTTTTAAAAAAATACTTTTCTTATCAAATCCGTTTTTTTTTTAAATTAAAGATAGTGTAGTGAATACAAAACTTTAATTTTTCAGTATTAATATGACGTAATATGTTTCATAAAATTCTGAATTACCTGAAATGTATGCTGTAACTAGGCAGCCTTTGTAAGAAAATCTCAAACACAGTAAAATAATGTTTCACACTTTCAACACTGGTCTCAAATTCAATTTGTGTCAATGTTGTACAACATATAGAATGATATTCGATTGTAAATTCAATTTTGTTTGGACTTAATTTAATTCCAGATATTTGAATTAAAGTGCATAATATTCGAATAATTTCATTACTGCTAAAAAAAATTCAATTTTTCTCATTTTAGCTGCTTAAAATGATCTGTAAGAAATAATGTAAACTGTAATCACATTTCTTAACAATTTCCCAGTTTCAGTAAATATGTATAATTTTAAACTCTGAAAGCTCTCTTTCGAATTCTTTAAAAAAATTTATTACAAGTAGTGTGTGAAACTCTCAAGACTCGTTTTACTTTATTATTTGCTATGTTCTTCTCTCTCAATGACGGGGGGAAAAACACTGACTGTTGTTTTATTTTGACTCATTTTTGTCTGCAATTCCTTTCATTGCATTTAATATCTAAAAAAAGCAATACTAGAGACATAGTATCGACTTAAGCAAATAAGCATGCTTAAATGAAAATTTTGATACCCTTTTGTAAGTTAATTATTCTTATATATTTGTTTAAAGTCGAGTGAAAATGAAACTTGCATTCATTTTGCATCTGCTGAAAATTAAAATAGCAAAAATTCAAGCAAGTTTCAATTTAAATTGATGCAGATAGGGAACAAGAGATAAATTACACTTATTATACGCTCGATCTAGTTTCGCACTTTAAAAAAAGCTGAATAAGTATTTCATTCGAATTCAGATGGAATAAAAAGGAAATAAAAATCGTCTGCATGAGAGAAAAGAATATATTCTGAATTCTTTGCTGGTCAAAAAAGTCAGATGATTGCAAAACATTTTTGCATTTGTTTATTTTTTCCCTTTTTTTTTTCTTTAGTAAAAAAAAAGGAAGTAAAAATGCTAAAGCGCCAAATCTGGTAACATCGACATAAGTAAAATTACGCGTCAAAATAGGTTTTCTGTCTGACCTCTATTCACAATTGAAGTAGGATCAGAGCAGGTCTTAGCAGAAATTGTGGATATATTTTGTTAAAGGTGTTGAGCTATGGTGTTTTTTTTTAAAAAAGTCTTATGTGTTCCATTCTATTTTGTTGAACATTTTCTCAACCACTCTTTCAAATTTTTTTATACTCTTTCTTTTATTTCGTGTATTTTTTCCCATTTCTTTCGTTATAAATTTCAGTCATCTGACTTAGTGTCCAAGCTTTAGACCTAAATCACAGTTTTACTGAAGGGCTCGACGTTATAGCACGACACTGCTATATTTTTTCTTCTACATTTGTTCAGGTTTGCTTTCATTCCTCCGTAGAATTGCTCCGAAAGCAAAATAATACTTGAACTTAAAACTTGTGATCAAATGAAAGTTCCACTACTGCTCTCTTTTGAAGGAGAAACAAACAAAATATTTTTTTTTCTTTTGTGCAATGTCGTAAATTGATGCCATTCTTAATATTTACATAACTTTTTTTTATGATATAATAAAAAATATAAGTAGAAAACAAAATTTCATAATAACTCGATTAATTCTCCTGTAATAGATATCTTAACAATATTAAATAATCTTGCGATGGTAGTTCCTATTTTTTTTTTATTTAAACCAATGATTTATTTTGCTGAATATAAACATCTAGCCCCAGGGTTGCGGACCGGTACCGGACCACACAAGGAACATTAAATTATTACTATTTTATTTTCTGTGATGTATTTCTCTCGGGTTTATGCGACTTTTTTATGGAGATTACTTTATATTCCATGTTAAATCTTTTTATGTTCATTTTTAGGTAAACTGTACTTTATTCTGAAGGGATGTTTAAATACAATTTAACTAAAATTATTTAATCAAAACAATATAAAATATAAGCAATCAACACCCCCCCCCCCCCCCCCAGTGAGCCATGATATTATTATCAATGGTTGACCAATTTGCGGCCAGCAAAAGTTTGAATAGCACTGATGTATTTCTCTTTTCTTATTTTTTACGAAAAAAACACTGATTCTTTATTTTTTTACATAACTTATATATGTAATACATATCATTTTTCGAACTTGATATTATTTGGTATTTATTTGTTTCATACAAAACTTGTCAGTGGTCAGGGTAACCTAGAGGTCAAGGTCATGGATTGGTGGGTGGGATGCCATGAGTTCGAGCCCATTGCCTCTGAAGTCCCTCTGAGTAGAGGGAGTCGATGCCCGTTAAGTTTGGCGTGGCTCAAAGTCTTCCCGCTGATTTGTGTGAAAATTTGGAGAGGGAGAGGCGCCAGCTTAGATGTCATCCTCGTTACTTGACAACGGCTCAAAATTTCGCGATCCATCACTAATAACCTTTGTGTTGCTTTTTGTGCGAAGTTAATGTAACTCTCAGAGTTTATTAGCTAGCAAATTAAACAAATTATTATAATATGAAACAGTATTACTTGTACCACACATAACATACTCCTTATAACATTAAAACTCTTTACTGTTTAACAAGATATTTTTAAAATTGTGAAATTTATAAAATAAATTGTTATATTTAACATTTTAAAGTTTTTTCTGTATAAAGACAATAAAAGTATTATTAATAATACCGAATACTTGTAGTTAATTACGTATTTGATTTATTGTTTCACAAAAGTTATAATACGTGGAAATACTTTTTAAAAAAATACTGAAATTCAAATGCTTACGTTTTTTTAGTTTTTTACGTCTTCCTTAAAGCTTTTTCAAGAACATAAAGTTTAAATAAAATTTTTATTTATCGTTCATACTTATAAATTTTTTTGCACCATTTCATATTTATGTAGCGCTTTAAATTTCTTAAAAATTATTTATTTAAACTTCAAATTAAAAATTTATAAGCTATACAAATAACTGCACAGTCAACAAAACCATTTTCGTGAAGATAATCAATAACTTTACATGCTTGAAACTCTACCAAATACAGTAAAAGGGTATTACTAAACTTCATAGAACTTACCACGAAAAGTCAACATCGGGATAAACTTATCTTCTCATGATAGAACAGAAGATTTTTTTATTTGGATTCATAAAAAATGAGGTGCAGCGAGTTTATATAGAGACAGAAGCTTGATAGATGAATCAATGTTGTGAAATAGGAGCCTTGGGACTTGCCAGGTGTTAACGTTGATGGAGTATGCGGATATCGATGCTTTATGTGTTGCTAGTAGTGAGTATGTCTAAACTCTATGGATAGGAACAAGCATCGTCTTTTAACGTTCGTTTAAAATAGTAGCAAGATGGTGTTGGCAAACCCGTATGATAAATGATTCTTGAGCTAAAAATATGCATTTCATAGGCTCAGAGAATGTGACTTTTATACTATGTTGCATACTTAGTAAAGATTAAGAGTTAAAAATAAAAATGAGACTGGATTCGAATAACAAGGTGCCTATCAATGGGTTTACTTTCTGTAGAGTAGGTTCCAATCCGCAAATCTCAATGTACAATATGAAATTTGTTTACCGATTTCATATTGTTGTTTAGCATATATGAAAGGTAAACCAGATATACTGGGGAGAGTGTTGGTATTATTTTGAACTGGAATTTGTTTTATGACATAAATAAATTCATATAAGCTTAAATAAAAAGCTGTATTATATTTAATGAAATGTTTATTAGTTACTAGTATATAGCACTGGCAGCATTTACTTTCATTTGTTTTATAAAAATAATTACAAGTAATTTAAGCAGTTATATTACAAATTTATAAACGTTATTATTTTCTTTTATGAGATAACAAATTTACTTACAATATTCAAATTTTATTTTCTTAAATTTCCACTACGAACGAATAAGTTTGTATTTCTGTCATTAAATTAGATACAAGATAAATTTTAAAGTTATTCAACACAAATGTATCAATTTCTAATGTGCATTTTTCTTATTTCAAAAAATATTCACTCAGTTAAAATATATAAATTGTAGTTTAATTATATTATCATTTATAATTTTCTATTTCACAAATACTTTTATACAGAGTCAACTATCAATATTTTGCTTATAAGTTTTGCCTGGCTTTTTTATTAAATTATTGCTTTATGTTGCGAGAAAATGCTTGAAACCATGATACAAATTAATACAGGGGAATAATTTATTGAATAATGTTTACATAAAAGTCATTCCTTATTATTAAAATTTCAATTAACTAACATGACATTACTAGGTTTTCTGCAACTTTATTTTCCACAAACTTTTTAATTACTCTCACTACTCTCTGTTCACAAAATAATAATATAATATTTTCGTGAACTTTGAAATTAAGACGTCTGGCATGAAGTAAAAATCACGGCGAATTTTTTATACATTACACGGAACGAAAATGTTAGAACTGATTTTTTTACTCAATTAGTTTCTTTTGCCTTTGCTAAAAAGCTAAAAAATATATATATTATTAATTGAATTATTCATTTTGGTTACTTTTTTAAAAATCTGATTTGCTCTGTAAAACTATAACGAATGGAATATTTTTATATTGCACAGAGAGAGAGAGAGAGAGAGAACATAAAATTAGAATCATATCTACTTCAGGAAAATCATTTCTTTTCCTACGCTTGCACAACACCCAAAACTTGACAATCAATTAAATTTCAAACTTGGGGATAAATTTGCTGTTATTCTTTTAAATATGTACCCATTTTAAGACATCAACATATCTGTAATTTATTACATGAAGAAAAATTAAGATGTGTAGGAAATTCCCTTTAAAAAAAAACACATCAAATGAAAAGACAATGATTTTATTTTCCCTTTTAAACAAAATTATCCAAACACTAAAGAGTAGTCTGCAATAATCTAGAAAGATGAACTATTATATACATTGCTTAAAGTATCCGTCTACCCTAAAATTGTGAATTTTGCAAAAAATTGACAATTTTTTTATGATTTTATTTTATAGGCCATCTTATTAGCTTTATAAAAGTAGCAAGTTTATTTTTCCCGCCCACTAGAATAAAAACTACAAGTGTTTTAGTAAAAGCAGATGTCATTACTTTAAACCGCGTTTTACTCGAAATGTGTTGTTTTTTTTGAAAATGTTCAAACGGGGACAGCGATTGCTGAAAACGTTTTGAAAATAATTAACTGAATTTTTTGTGTATCTTCTATATAAGAGTAGAAGTGTTTTAACTTTCATATTTATCAATCTCTATTTTATTGCAAAATTTACAGTCCCTTATGTTCATATAACCTCTGTTTTTTAAGCAATTCCATATAATAACTAAGATAAAATGCTCTAGTTTTTGTAAAAATTAAATGTTTCCTATCCTGAAGGTCATTTTAAAAATAAATTACATAGCAACATATCAGAATTGAAAAATTGAAAATTTGTTCATACACTTTGGTTCAAAATGGGCCCCATTTATGTTGGGTTTTTTTGTAAATGTTTATAATTTTTTCCCCATTTTAGTAATATTAAATTATTTTTCACTTCTTAGTTTTAGCATATTTCTCTTAAAATGTACTGAATAAATCTAAAAACCACAAAAAAAAATCCCCATATCTCCATTTTTTAAAAAAGAAGTTGACGCAAGTAGTCGGATACCTTGTCTACAATACAAGCAGACAAAATAATCCATTGCTTTTATGTCATATTATTGATTAATATCCATCCAAGCAAGAAGCTTCTATGATATTATTCAATCCATACAGTTCTATAATTAACTCACTCCATCTTGTATAAACATGCTCTCTGTTTACTTCATCCTGTCGCTCGTGCATCATGAGCGCCATTATTTTTCTTAGTTCACTGACTGTCTAAAGAGACATACGAATCTTGACAATCAACCATAGACACAAATACTGAATAACCACTGGTCTGTGCAATAGGCTAAAGGGAAAAGGCACTTCAGACCATTCCATTAGATAAGATAGCTCCTTATCCATCAGTGAAAACTTGAAGGGCGTCACATGTGCTTTTTATGACGTAATTCCAGAAAGCATAAAGCTCCTGGACTTCCCATCTGATGACTTAAGAATCCAACCTTCCTTATGCTGCCTTATATTCTTACTTTTCGCAAATGCTTCGGTTCGCTATTTGGTTTTTTGGAAGTGTTATACTTCAAGGCTGGGCATTTTTATGACCTCTCCCCAACGTTGAATACGTTAGCTCTCGAAACATAAACATGGTCGAGGATCTAGTGTGAAAATTGTTGAGAGAGTTATGCCAGTTTTCCGTTTTATTAGCTTCTGCGTCGGAGAATGATCTAATAAGCAATTAAATGGAACATCGTATGCCATTCCACATCCAACTGTGTTCCTAGATAATGTATTTCTACTTATCCACACATCTATCTTCAGTTCATCTTTTCTTTATAGAGTTTCAAAACCATTGAAACTTTTTTAAGTATATGAGGAGAACTTGAATGTAAAATAATAAAACTTAAATGCTTCGTATAATTCTTGAACGTTAAAAGTTATGGAAATTTAAATTGCTTATGCGTGTTATTTAAATAAATATCATGCTAACTCTCTCTTTCTGAGAAAATACTCAATTTAATTCACTAAAAGTATTCCCAGAATATCTAAGAGTTTTTGCAAGCAGTTATTTATTATATGAGTAATAACTAAAAGCAGAGTACATTATCCTAAATTAAATATAAATCTCTCTACCTTTTTTAAAACTCTAAATGCAATACATATCTATAAAATAAGAAGTTTTATGGGAAAAAAAGTAGAAGTTGTTACCACATATATTCCGGATTATTAGGCTCACTTTCAACAAATTTGCAATCAAAATCAAAATCTTCGGGTGCGTGCTATAAGCCAGATACAAAAAAGATTGCTTGAAAAATAAATAAACGATGGGCATAAAAAAAGTTAGATTTCTATATATATCTAAATACTGTTTATTTAAAAGAAATGACATGCCTTCAAAAATGAAATACTGTGAATTTTATCCTTCCCCATCTTTTCTTGTGCTTTAGAGCTTTGGTTTTAGAAGAGTACCATTGTTCAAAAGCCTGAAATAATACTTCAAATAAACGACAACAAAAGATAAGGGTATCAAACATGAACACACACATTTCAGGTTTATTTTTAAAATAAAAAAAGCTGGGCTTTTTCGATGAATATATCTAAAAATTAAAAAAGATCCGTCCGAAAGTATAGGTGCGTGTGATACGCCCGATTAATACGGTTTATTAATCAGTACAATTCAATTTTTAGCATGATTAATTAAAATATCAGAGCTAATCATATGTTTCTTTTAAAATTAAATGCCACCGAAGAAATTTATAAATAACTAATCTTTATTTTATTTTAATAAGTAGTGAATTTTTATTTACTGTAAGTATGTTGAAAGATTTATATAACAAAGCAGTAGCATCAAGTATTTATAAATGCAACCTTAATTATATATTAATTAGATACTCAATCATTTTTCTGTACCACATTTTTTAAAAGAAAATTTACTGTAAGCCATCCAAAGAATTTATAACTACTGCTTCTTCTAGACAGATTCAAAATTGATCGCTTTGTGTACCTACTCATGTTTAATTAGAGCTTTTTCACAATAATTACCTTAATAGTAAAAAAACATAGAATTTCCTTGTTTTATCTTTATAAAATTACGTTTCCATTAATAAGTGCTAAAAAATAAGAAGTCCAGAAAGATAAATATTAACATTATGGTTCTTTTTGGCTATGGTACTATTTTTTAATAAAATTAAAAAAAGACGGGTTTTTTAATGAAATACTTTGTTGGATCGAAAACGAGGTATTATTATTATAAATTAAAGGAAATCTGAAAAATAATTAATTACCCTTCATTAATAAATCATATGTTATTGCATGATATGTATAGTACAAATATATTTAATTATCTATGTGTATTATGTACAGTATTTCAAGTGTTCACCTAAAATACGTATCGATGGAAAAAATCTATTTTTTACCCACGAAGAATAAACAAAGCTTCATTTTAAAACTAAAATCTTTTTAACACATTGGAGTTTTTAAAATTTTCAAAAATTTAGGTTTTCACAAAAATAGAACATCTTTCACATAGATTTATTAAAATTTTGAAATAATCCCAAGATTTTTAAAAAAATAAAAAATTGTATTCTTGTAAGTCAAGTATGCCTCAAATACTTGAAGGAATATTTTTCTAAAATAATGCAGAAAATCTGAAAATAAGTGTTTTAGCCATTAGTAAAAAGCATTTTCAAACTCTTAATAGGTTGTTGAGGGTTTCGTTCACAGGAAAAATATAAATATTTATAGAATATAATTATTTTCTGAAATATAAAGTTGTGATAACTAGATACAACTCCGGTGGAGTGGTTTTGGATCTTAATAAATTCAGATAAATGGAATATATTTTTGAAGTTATATTTTTTGCAGAAATATTTATTTAAAGTAAATATTCTGGTAAAATAATTTTGAATTATACAGATAGTATGATTGTTTATTTACAAAGTACCTCGAGGCAACTCGAGGATTGTTGGCCATGGCTCTCGTAATTTTAAGCCATAAATCAACCTGGTCGTGACCTATCAACTTCATAACCTTAATAAATTCAAATAAATGAAGTATATTTTTGAAGTTGAATATTTTATGGAATGTTTACTTGTAAATATTCTGATTAAATAATTTTGAATTATATAGATAGATTGATTGTGTTTATTTAGGACGTACCTCGAAGCAACTTAAGGAATATTGGTCACGGCATTCGTAATTTTAAACCATGGATCCAACCAGGGCATAGCCTGACCAAATTGATCCAACTGGCACCCGCACTCTTTCGAATACCATTCCTAGAACCTTTGAAATGTTACGTTAATAAACAATCAATCATTCAATATCCAACCTCATCAACATTAGGGATAAGAGTTTCAGCACATTTAACGTGTATTAGCTTCTCATTCTGGCAGACCTTCAGTGTCATAAAGACATTAACTCATAAACTGCTCAAGACAGAAGCAACGCTACCCATGAATTTGTGACCATGTCGCAGCCGTTATAAAGTTGAAATATTTATTTATAGTTATTCAGATATAATTTTTATTTATTATTAAATATGTTGTTGTTGCTAATCCTCCAGGGTCTGACGAAGTCAGACAAGATCAAATAAATCGTTGACTTTCAAAAAGTCAAGCACAAGAAAGGGATCCATGTAGATATCTTTGCTTGTGAGATCCATATAACGCATTATGTGCTCCGGGGAAGCCTGGTGATCTTGACACCTTGCACAGACGGCGAAGATCTTCTTGTTCGCTGAGAATGAAAGGCACTTGATGTGACCACTAGCAAGACGAGAAAGTGTAGTCTGGGAGCGTCTATCACACTTGAGGGCTAGGGCCAATCCGGGTCTATTACCCGCATACCAATGATGAGTGGGAGGCGCTCTCCACTCTACCAAATTTTGAGATTTTTTTAAGGAGTCTAACTCCAGATAGGTAAGGGCGGATGTAGAGGGGGTTGGAAGATTACAGCCCTCCTTTGCTAGTTTGTCCGCCATTTCATTGCCATAAAGTTCGACGTGAGATGGGATCCATTGGAAATGAATATCATGATGTAGTGATATATGGTTTAGTTTGTGTAAGATGGAGACGCTGGTTTTGTCGCCAACAATAAACCATTTGAAAAGGTGTTGAAGTGAACTACGAAAATCGGAGAGAATCCAAAGATCACCGTAATTCTTCTTGGATAGAATGGCCTCAAGTCCGCGTCAATGGCTATCAGTTCACTTCTAAAAACTGAGCAAAAATCTGGATTGTGATACTTCAGGGACAATTTTTCCTGAGGCGTTTCGATATAGATACCACTACCTGCCTGGTTAGAAATTCTACTACCATCAGTATAAATTTTGATTGCATCATGGGGGATGCTGTTAATGATCTCCAGTGCCAAATGTCTGAGATGGCTAGAGACAAAATTATTAAATATAGTTCTATTGATGGATGATTTCAATGTTTAGTCTTAGTGTTATTAAAATTGTTTGTTGTAGTATATATTGTTAAAGTAGAATAATCTATCTTAATGGGTAAACTGTTAATTGGCAGAATTTGTGCAGTTTTCCTTTAAAATTTTTAGTTAAAAGAAATGTATAAAATGCTTACTTGATAAAATTTTCTTTTAATTAATTATATAATGATATTCTAATAGTGAAATATAACAGTGTTCCATCTTCATTACTGTGTATTAACACCATAAACAGTAAGAATAAAATCTAATAATTGATTTTCTTATCTTTTTGTTTTTATTTCGTAAAATCGTTGATTTATACTAGATTAAAAATGCATACCTGTAAGTATAATTGTAAGGACACTTTCTATAGATATGAATAAAGCGTTGTTCTGTTCCTTTTTAACCTTTATGATTTTTAATTGATTCAGTCCCCCCCCCCTTAATACAAAATTTGCTCGTCATTTTTATCAAAAAAAGTCTTAAGAAAAAGTATATTTTAGAAAAATTTTTGAATTAAAAAAAAATTAACTATGAATAAAGTAGAATAATTTATAAGTTCTAGTTTAATTTTTTTTTTTTTTGAGTATGAGAAGAAATTGCATTTAAAATAAAAAAAGTAAAAGATGAATGCTTGGCATTAAAATTAACTTTCTAAAAAAAATTTTAAGATATTTTTCTCTTAATGTATATAAATTTTATGTTCGGCTCTTATTTTAATTCTTTTAATTTCTATGCTATTTTTTTATTTTAAATTATGCGAAAACTCATATCGCTATTGTTTTCTAACTTGAACTTTATTTATGAGCCTGCAAATTTAATAGTAATTATTCAACACAAAATCTAAACTATCTTCTCAGCAGCATTTAAATATGGGAAAACTACACTGTAATACTTTTTTCTTCATATACATTGTATTAATTTAATATCTTTTTTTATACTTCATCTTATCTACTCTCACTGCAAATTATTTTATTTTGATTAATCAACAAAATAAATATTTGAAAATATTCATGCACACACATATAAAACGTAAACAGGCCTTTTCTTTTAATTTTTAGCCATTAATAATGATTAAAAAAGTAAAAGTTCAACGTTCAATAGCCTTGCGTTTCTCCAGACATCTACATTATAATGGTCAATTAATTATAATATATTTGAAATATGCAACTAAAAGCAACATAAAAAGAAAACTTTTATTAAGATAAATTTAATCAAATGATGCAATAATATAGTGCAAAATTTATATTCTTATCAGTTTTGAAGTAATTTAGCAAATCCTTAATGAACAAGGATAGTTCTTTTTAAACACACAATTAAAAAAAACCATTCATCAAAAAAAAACTTTATTTTTTTAACCATTTGTTTTCGTTACTTTTAAACCCGTCATTATATACAAGCAGTATATATGCTCCCAGGGATTATTTTTTATTGTTATTTTCAGTTTGAATTCTAGAAGCAAACTGTGATAAATTAATTAAAAAAATTAAACCTAGAGGGAAATTATAAATTTACTTGCTAATGCAGTACAACAATAAAACTGAATGGTTATATTCTTTTTTTCTGTTTTATAAAGTAATGAAATATTTGAAATAGTCACTATTAATAATTTTATATCATTTGCTGTAAAAAAAACATTATTTCTCCATTTAATTTAATAAGTTATACTATGTAAAAAAAATTATCAAGAAACATTTCTGTTTTATCACCAACTTCCCAATTATTGCTTCAATTTTGAACAAATAAACGCAGACGTCAACTATATTATTAAATTTGATACACTTGGAAGTTGAAAAGCATAATAAACAAATTACAGTTACACGTCGTAAAATATGATTATTTGTTCTAAATTTTCTTATTTTTAATTAATCGCTTCTCCTTTATTAATCATGAGTTTTTATTTGAACATAATAACTTGAATGATTTTTCGAAGTAATAAAAAATAATAAAAAGTTCACCTTTCCATTCTGAACATTGAAAAAATATGTATTGTAAAAAGTTGAAACAAAACTTCATCCTTTGTTGTGTCAACGGTGTTAGCACCAACCGCGCCGGTGCCCCGGCTACAATATAATCGTTGATTTTTTTAAGCAAAATAAAAACTTATTTCGAAGAAAGAGGTTTGCTTGTCTCGCTCTATTTGAATAGTAGCAGTATTTTTTTTAGTTAAAAGCTTATTTTATATGTTCTTTTTATATATATATATATAAACCTATTAATTTCACTCAAGAAATTGCTAAGTAGTTAGTTGTACGATAAAACTTAAAATTTTGAGAGTTTATAGCTGTTTTAATTTTGTGTTTCCATCTAATGTGTCCAACAGTAATTTTTAAAAAAATTTATTCACTGAGAAAAAGATTCATGATCAAAATATTCAAATGACAGTGGCAAATGGGAGCTTTAAATTATAAGTTTTAAATAAAATTTACATTGTTCATATGATTAATTTAAGTCAAACTTTTCTCACTAGCTGATAAATATATCGAACAAATTAAAAAACTTACCGATTTATTTAACCTCAATATAATGTCTAGATTTTAAAATTAGCATTCAAATATTTTAAAGAAGTAATGCTATATATGTATTGCAAAAGTTTAGTCGAAGTTTAACACTTAATATTATTTTAAAGAAAACCTTTTTCTTCTTTTTCCTTTTTTTACGAAATGATCAAAGCAGTGAATCGAGCATCTTTTTTTTTTAATTCAATGTTTGCAAAATGCAGGGGGAAAAATTGATAAATAATTTAAGTTGATTTTAAAGAGGATGAAAGCTTTAAATTCTATTTCCGCAAACGTAGTTGCGTTTATTTTTATTTCGTTCAATGCAATGGAGTTATAAAATAATACAGAGAAAGAAAAATAAATTAGTTATCAAAGTATTTTGACTCTATCTCCTCTGAAGCATGTTTCAAGCTCTCGTCGTCAGATGGCAGTAGCTCTGCATACGCTTATTCATTTGCTGAAAAAATACAGCCCTTGTTTGATGATGTGTAACCTCTTGCGTTGGTAAATGAATCGTGGAAAGACAAAGAGGGCTCTGATGAGAAGGGGCAGCGAAAATGTTTCGAAGTAACCTTTCCCATTCATTGTCCATACTACAACTAAAAGAAATTCGCGACAATCATTTTTATTTGCGAAGAAGTACAAGGCTAATGAAGGATAGCTGCTTTACAGTTAAAAAAAAGTACAAAAAAAATCTCGCTGCACAATTTTGGTTTTTGTGTTCCGCCTTTATTATGCGTTTGTTACGACCCGCAGGATTGTAATTTTGAAAAATAAAGCATTCGCTGCATTTCGGGAATACCAAATGTTCGTTCTTTTTAAGCCTTTGCTTCATTTTAAAGTCAATGAAGGATTTTAAGTGATTTGTTTTTCACAGGTAATTAACTTTCATGGTAATGCATCATTTAATTTAGAGGAAATTAAACATTAAGTCTTTGGGGGTCGAGTAATCTTATAAAACGCTATCTTAATAGATTACTTAAAATACGTGCAAAGGGAGTTGATCAATGTGGGCATTATTCGTTGGATACATTCTTCTATGTTAGTTGAAAACATTACTTAATGTTTCGTAGCATGCAATGACAATAGCGTCACATAGATTGAGAAATCTTTCTTCCCCCAAATTTATTCATAGCTTATGTCGGTCAACCGTTTTTCATTTCGTTTCGTGGTAATTTCTGAACGAACACAAGAAATTACTTTTTTTTTTCCTTTCTCATTCTTAAATTAAGAATGGAGCTCTTCAATGAACACGAGGATATTCCTTCATCAGAAGAATTTTCTTCAGAACCATTTCTGAAAATTAAATAATTGATACCCTGTTTGGTGGGAACTTTTACAATTGGAATAGTATAATATTAAAATAATTTTGCATATATAAAAGCTACGTTTTTCTTTTCAATTCCAGTTAGAAGCTTATTTTCAATATATATTTTAACAGATATATTAGCGCCACGTAGTGATATCATTTACATACAGCCAAGCAGTAAAACAAAAATACAATACATCCCTCAAATATTATTCACAATTTCTTGACATTCCAAAAAAGTTAACATGATTTCAATGGTAAGAATATTTTAAAAAGGCTTATTTTTTTTTTAAAAAAAAGTTTGGATAAACTTTAAAATATAGAAAAATTTCATTCTGAGACGACTATCCTTTGTTGCAAACATTTTTTTAAACTATAAAGGTTTCTATTTAGCTTATAAAATATACACTGTATACTTTTACTTAGTTAAGTATGCACAGCCAATACATATATTATTTACCATTACTATTACTTCCATCTGTAGTTCAGCCTTTTTATGCCTATACTTCTTTGAATTCTAATCCATTACTTTTTGAACCATATAAAATGCATTATCAAATTAATGCTCATAAAACTCTTTACCACTTGGTCTGTATTAATTTAAATTTGTAGGATATTCTTTTCTATTTCCTAAAGTCCAAACTTATTTTTTGTGCCACAGAATTATTTTCCAAGTACTTAATAGTTATTGCTTTTAATTTTTTTCTTTCGTATGTAAGGTACGGATTAAAGTCAGTTGGAAATAAAAAAGCGCTTTAAACTTTTTGCTAGAAAAAACGTAATAAAAATAAAGTATTTGCGTAAATAATACTATGCTCATTATGAAAAAATTAGTGTAGTATTTCTATTTTTTATTTAAAATTTTCCTGTGAAAGGAAAAATTAAGACATGTATCACTAACTTTCGATTTAAAATATAATTCTTTCCATACTATTTATAGCAATTTTTATACGTACAAGCATAATGAAGGGAGGAAAAAGTTTGGCCTTCAAAAATGCTGAAATCTTTATATGTTATCCAGAATAAAGAGATGAAAATATGTCGTCATGGTTTAATGTAGAGCTTAAACTTGCGGTAATCCATTCCTTTCAAACTATAGCACCTAGCAAACATGCAATTTGAGACAAGAAATAAGTTTTGAAGTATGAAATTTCTCAGAATTTTATGTAAAACATAACACTTATAAAGGAAATGTCCATACAATAAAGGAATTATAAAGTGTAATTTTTTAAAAAATAAGTGTATGTCAACTATAAGTGGCAGTGAAATATAACCTACAGCTAGTATAATTTTCTTGCAGCTGATGATCCCAAATTTATTCCCGAGAACCCGCTTAAACATCGAAAAGTAATGTTAAACAATAGAATACTATGAACGATAGCTTGATGTCAAAAAAGGGAGCAAACTCGAGGAACATTTAAAAAAAACGCGTAAATATTTTGAAAACAAAGTACAGATTCTTAAAAAGAAAAACCTCCCGACAGAGGGAAAAGTAGTGAAAAAGATTAACAGGCTGTAGTCGAGCATATCCGCCATACGGTATTTTTCCCACAACCCTGGGGCATCAGCATTGCTCCATCACTGCTGTATGACACAGGTCTCCGGAATAAGCGTCTTGCACGCTATTGGCAGAGTGCAATGCGGTAGCTAACGTCCGTCATTTTTCCTTTGGAACATTAAAGGGGAGGGAGCCATCCCTGATCGAGATTAAGTAAATATATTGATTACGTTAAAATCTGAGCACTTTTTTCCCCCTTCTTTGCCAGCTTATCATATAACGGAAGAAAAGAATTTCAGTGTTTCTTTTGTAGGAGGTATAGCTTAAGAACATACAGTCACGAATATTTTTTCTATTTGTTTGTTCTGAGAGAACATTTGCAACAAAAAGCAATTTTCTGCTGCGTATGGTCTAAAATGATACGCCTCAGTGTGGTTAAAATCCTCCTGAACAATTTCCTGAATTTGTGGTCATTATATTCTGTTCGTTTTTGCCTTTGTTCCTTTTTTTTTCTGTTGAGTCCTTATATGGTATTATTTATTGATGTTATCTGACGCTTTCTTACTAAAGAAATTGCCTTATAAAAAATGCCTGGAGAAATATTATAAAGTGAATCCGTACAGGTGTTTCAAACACTTATCACAGTTAGAGTTTTCACTTCATTTGTTGGGGAAAATATTTTTTCCGATATCGGCTAAAGTACTCACAAAGTGAAAATAATTAAGAATCGAAACAACTCAATTTTGAAAGTAAAAATATCCTGATATGAAAGGAGTTCTAACATAATAGTGGAACAATTGCCGATACTACAATGTGGTTGGAAGCCTATTTTATTTGTAAGAAATCGACCATACAAATGCGTCGAAAATGTGGCTTCAAAGAACACTTGTAGACATTTCAAATGCAATAAAAAAACACACAGAACTCGAGAAATGTCTTCAGAAGATTAATTTTCTCACAAGCAATCTAACTTTCAAACCAGGTATCAGTCAAGTAATTTAAGTTCAGGTCCCCCCCCCCTTTTCTCACTCTCAGAGTTTGAAAAGATGTGATTGTAACAAGAAGCGAAGATTGTTTACTAAAAATTATGATTATATTGCACAATCAAAGGCAGTAAAGGTTTGATTACAATGAGTTCAAAAGGAACTTTTCACCAAAGTAATTATCTCGCAGATGAAAAGAGAAATGACAAATTAATTAGTTTGATGATAATTTTCAATGGAAGAAGACTGCCTAGAAATCCATTCTCAAGTTTTGGTTATATTATTTATTTACGTTACAAAATTTGTTAATAGTTAACTAATTACGAATAAATTTCTTCTAAGTGGGAATTTAATTTAGAGCTTGAATATTCGTGTAGTCCGAAATTGTAAGCGTTTATCATCCTTATGTGTTTTTCAAATAAAAAAAAAATAGTCTCGAACTTAATTTACGATAAGTCTCCTTTGGAGAACATAATAGTGAAAACTTTAGAATATAACTCATTTAATCGAAAATGACTTTGAAGGAGCTAGAAATATTTTTAAGAAAGTGTTTTCCTCAAAGTAAGTTTCATGCCGTTAAATTATTTATTTAAAAAAGGATTAGAACACCGATGAAGTTAACGCTTATAAATATTCATAACAATGCTGAATTGCAGGATTATTTCAAACTCTTAATTGAAGTATGAATTTAATCATCTTGTAGCGAAATGTTTTAGACATTATTTTTACGAAATTTATTCTATAATGTTACATAATATTTATAATAATATATTTTTAATAATTCTTCCACATGTATTTTAAAGTTTAATTTAAAATGCGTGTGAATGCAAATTTATGTGACTTTATATGAGTAAAAATTTAGCATGAACTTTTGATTAATAAAAATAAAATTGTCTTAAAAATATATGAAATTACTTTTTTTGCTTGATTTGTTAAGAATGAATAAATTAATATGTAAAAAAATTGCCTGTTTTGGAGAAGTTTACATTCATTAAATTATAAAATTTTCAGTTTCTTTAGTACATTAAGACGTTGGGATAATCGACAAAAAATATTCGTACGGATGATAGATATATTTTTTTACAAAACTTTTTAAATGCATGAAGTTCGTTACATTAAATATTCAACTAGACGTAATTATTTATTTTAAAACATTGCATGAAACTTAATATGTTTCCAACAGTTTATTCAGGCATTTGTAGAAATAATAAGATATTATTAATACCTTAAAAACTATTTCTTTCAAAGAATTTCTCCACCAAATAATGATTATCATAGCGTATAACAACAAATGACTAAAATCAAAATCTATGTAGAATTCTGTGGAAAAACTTAACGATGTTTTTAAAATGGGAAAATTAGAAACAGTAGTGCAAAATACATTGTATGTAGCAACCGCCAAATAATTAATGATTTATTTCAATGGTCACATGAATCGAATTTCAAAAAAACATCAGCCCAGCATTTATTTTTAATAATGTATAGGGAAATAACTTTTGAGTAATTATTTGCTATCTTTTAGGTTGCTATATTTTCTCATAATTAAAACTAGTGAGGAAGATTCATTAGTTGCTCTTCCTCATTTCGAAAATATTTTTACGGGTTGTTTCCTGCATTCCACATGACACTCATTAAGTCGATAGTAAAAATTAATACAATTTCTCATCAACATGATTATTTGCATTTTTTATTGTTGTATACATCTTTGTATGTTTTACAAAAAGTAAGACTAAAAGTTCTTGATGAAAATATTTTTTTTATCATTGCAGTTCTTATACATAGCTTTACAACCCATGTTTTAAATTAATTTTAAGTTACATATATCAAATTTATCCGAGAAATTTCTTAGGAAATTTATTCATAAAAAGAAGTATTATAACGTGGTTCTTACTAAGTTCAAATTATTAGATTGATATCTTACCCCCTTCGGAAAAAGGATTTATTTTAATTGCCTTTAATAATGAATTAATCTTGAGTACTAATATTTATCCGACTAAATTTTCAATTCCTATCAAATCTTTATCGGGAGTGAAATTAGAAGAATATCTGAGATCTCGAATTACAGATTTTATTAATTAAAACAGGAATAAGTTTAATTAGTTGCATAGATTAATTATTTAATTTATTTAATACCATATGTTATACGCTCCTTATTAAAGTTAAGTTTATTACACAATAAATTAGTTATATCATTGCATGGACTCAAAATGTTCTAATTAACTATTCCATTTGTAATGGTTATATATAATCACAAAACATGTGAATTTTTTAACTATCGCCTGTATTATTATTATGGCTCCATACAAATGCAATACATGAATAATTTATATAAAATTTTAATATCTTAAAGAGATGAAACAAATTGAAGTAATTATCCAAGCATAAGTATGCAATTAAAAATATGTCCTTTATGTATTAGAATACAATACAACCCCATTCAGAATATATATATATATATATATCATCCTTTGATGCAGCACTATAATCTAGATAGTTTTCATAACCGTTTCCTAGGATATTTATTTTTTTGTTAAAATTATGATTAAATTACATGCAATTCAAAGCTACATATGACTGAATAGAGTACAATAACTATGTAACTACGTTCGAGTTATTTAAATACGAATTAACATAATGAAAAATAAATAAACTATTATCAAATAAATAGTTAAATCTGTTTTGTTGCTTGGAAAAGCTTGTAATAGCTTAAATGGTTTTACGAAACTTTATCATAGTTTAAAGGAACTCATGAAAGAACTTAAAATACAGTATACACACAGCTTAGGTAAAAATGTCTACGTTCCAACCAAAATACTTAGTGTGTTCTAAAATACGCTGGATTCTTCTCCTTTATCTGTTCATTCTTAAAAGCCAGAACATTATCTTACATAAATTCATCCCATTCTGTAGACTTTAGCAATTTTGCGCCTGCGTAATCCGTTGTGGCCAAAGCACACGGATTTGTGTTTTATTATCCGTGGGATTAAACGAAGGAAGCAATCATTGAGCTTTATAAGGTTCCGTTTTCATTTCTGTTAGTGTCTTTAAGGGAGCAAACGGAGATGTTGCATTGTCGTTAAAGAAGGCAATTTCTGATGAAATTAGGAATACAGCGTTGTAATTCCTGAACTTTACGATCGCTCTTGGGATACGTTACCAGCGAAGATTATGATTTCCTTCATTTCGGCCCCCATGCTATAGTATGTAAGTAACACTTTAATGGTGTCGCTGGAGATCTCATTTGAGCAATGGTGACTTTAGGTACTATGGTATGTTGTTTTAGGCATCCTGTGGCTTGTTATATGTTATATAATAACGTACAAGAGAGAGAAAATAATAGCTTGTAAAAAGATATTAAAGCATATAGGAAGTAAATTACATATGAGCAATTACTGTAATTGAACAGAAAGTGATTTTTTAAAGTCATTTCAATGGTTAAAAACAATAGACGGTTTATTATTTATAAGTTGATCAGTTTTTTTCTAGAAAAGGCTTTTATAAAATTCGAATGTAAAATGGTACAAAACACTTAAGTAATGTAAAACTGATTCTGAAATCCATCAATGAAACATTTACTTATATCTCTAAGTTATTTTACCTATATCTATCTCTTCCTTATTTAAGCAATTCAGTATGCAATTCGTTATATTTTCAAACAATCATTGCCCTTTTCATTGTGCTTTTTGATAAAACGATGAAAACACAAAAAGAAATTAGACTGTTCGAAAGGTGAAAAAACATGTATGTACTCATGTGTCTTTCAGAAAATTCGAAGAAAATTTTCAAAATTACTAAATAGAGAATTATGTTTCTGAAAAGTACAATGTCTTTAGCTTCAGTGGACTTTTAAACGAATTCATTTAATTCCTTCTTATATCTTATTTATTATACGTTTACTGAAACTGGAAAAATTCCCTCAAATATTTAATATGCATCATAATTTACGTAATACATCATGGTTTGAAAGTATTAAAACTTGAATTATTTTATTTCATTTATCTAAATATTTTAAATGTAGTAATTCATGCATTTTGCACTTTTTTTAAGTAATAAAAGTTTAATGCAATAAATTGATTTTGTAATCATTATTTAATCTGGTCTTGAAGCATTTGCTTCTGAATAGTAAATTTTATCAATGATAATTTTCTTTTTAACGGATTAAAGCCAAAGTTTCAAGTATATATGTTATCAAAAGGTTAAACAGTATATAATATTCTTCTATTATAATATTATTTATTATAATATTTATACTTGATTCCGATACCGGAATTTAAATCCTTAAACTTTAAATTATCTTTAATATTTAAAATATTGAGTACTTCTTAATTTTAAAAACTGGTATGTATTTTCATGCTATTTTTTACATATAAATTCTTCTATTTTTTTTAAAAATATTCTAAAATTACAAACACATATTTATCATCAAAAGCGTTGAAAATAAAAGAACATTAACATCCCAAGGAAAATTCCGATATGTGTCAATTTCATCCGAAACATTCAGAGCTTTTTCAAAATATCATAAAGAACAACCCAGACAAAAACTAAAATCCAATCTACTCAAAATAAATAAATTTAAAAAAATTAAATACATTTTAAGCGTACTATAATTTCAAAACAAACTTTAAACGAAAATATTTAATCCTACGCATTTTACCATCTCCCAGCATGGCTAAACCTATCCCATCCCTCACACTCCAATCCAAAAAAAAAAAAGGAATCACTCCTGTACTGCAATTTAAATCCCACACAATTTCTTATCCTCTACAAATTACAACGTTTTTAAAAGCCAGAACACCTACCGCAGGAAAATGTATAAAAAATTCAAACTCTTGATTAAGTTACATCGTTAAATTACCATTTCCGGGGAACTGGTGCTATCGCCACTCTGTACTACACCCCCTCTAAGTCAAAGAAGCAAACGCTGGTAGCCAGCAAGGACAGAGCGATCAATGCCCAACGCATCCTGCTCGACAATAGGACAGTAATTAAGAGAAGGGCTGGTGGTCTACTAATGGATCGTCCCGGTGGACGCCATGACGGACAATATGGCGAACTAATGATACCAGCTCTGAAAAATGAGCGAATATTTTATTAATAGCACATGTCAAATTGCAGTCAAGTGCTGGTAGCAGAGAGTGTGTGGTTGATCCAAGAACCTACCCTACATGACGTCGGGGGGATAGTGAAAAGAAAAACCTTATTCATCCTTCCGGGTGGGATAAATATTGATTTTATAATAATAAATGGGTTAGCTAATGGTGTAAAAACACTTGCAAGTGATGACGGGGATCGATATCTTTTTTTGAATTTCACGGAATAAAAATCATTCACTAGATCTAGAAGTTACCAGGGATTTGTCTCCAAAGAATACAAATGAACAACGATTTGGGCCTGCTCCTGAAGTCAGATTTGTTACTTTGTTTCGATAATGTATCTAAAAAAATTAAAATTATGCTTAGAGAAAGTTAATGATATCTGGATAGAAAATACTGAACAAAAAATTGATAAATTTGTATATTGAAAATAATTATGTGCGAGAAATTCTGCATCCTCACTTTTTAACTGCTTGAGACATTTTATTTGAAAACATTAAATGAAATACATATTTCTTACAGAAAAAGTATTGACTGGTGCTGTTTTTATTTATGTTTTGGAAATTTGAAACAATAGTAAAATAATAAAATTGAAAGCTATAAATAAATTTTTTAAACTTGTTTTGTGCTAGTTTTTGAGTTGCAGAACAGATGAATATTCAGGGTAAAATAATTACACCCCACTTATATTCCCCCATAAGGTATTTTAGTTTTACTAATTGTAAAATTTAACGATTATTTATTAAGCTCTCACTTTTGCAAGTGGAATGCAAAATTCATAACGAATAAAAGCCCAATGGCAAAATCTGTATGTATGGAAACATTATTCTTAAATTCAACAAGTTAAATAAATAAATAAATCAAATTACTAAAACGTTTTAAAGCTATCTATATTATTAAATTGATCGTTTGAATAAATTTTTATACATGTCGTAATAACAGTACTTAGCAAAAAACAAATAAAAATAAACGAAAAACACTAAACAATTTTTTTAAACAAATTATTGTTTATTTTTTATTTAGTTGACTTAAAAACCCAGGACAAAAAATCTTTAATAAGATATATGATAATGTCTGAGTGGAATACATATTTTTGTCAGTACTTGTCAGGAGACAAATAAGCAGTATTATATTTTACCAAACCATTCTGAATCCTTAATCAATAAGCCTAAAATAACGAGAGGGTACTGAGGAAAGTAAAATAGCCAAAATAACATATTAGCAAATATTTAGGCTTAGGGATAGACTGCAAAGTTGAGCAAAGTTTTGAAAAGTCCAACACTTTCCCCTTTATTTGCATTTATTATTGGACTGAAGTAAAATTGAAAAGAGAAAATAAATGCAGTTCGAAACAAGGAATACATAGTTAAAAAGTTTTTACATTGTTATAATTTATCAGTCTATCTCTGAAAACTCACATTCATATAATGTTTAAAAAAAAGGATTTCAAAACTTCGCGTTTGGTTCTTCTGAAAATATGTATGCATATATTTAGAAAATTGGGAACAATTTAGCAGTTTCATATAATTCATAACTTTGTTTTGTTCTACAAATTAATTCTCTACAAAAGAAAAAAAACACATTTTGTTTATATCTTATATTTTATAGTTTGTCTAAAACTAGCATAATGCTCCGTTTCATACTTATACTGAAATGTTTACAACGACTTTTCCTTAGCAGCTTAATTCTTTCTTGAATGAATGCTAAAAGATAAATAAACAATTAATGAATCAAAGATAATTAAGCAATAATTAACAGAAATAAAAGTACTTTAGGTAATTGGCGTGTCTGCATGTCCATGTTGAAATCAATGTAGATCGTTTAGTATAAACGAGGATCATAAAAATAATACCAAGTAATTTTTGAGATACATTGAATAATACAACGAATTCAAGCAGTATATAAGTAACAAAAAAAAAACGTCGCCTCAGTAGCTTAGAGGTAAAATTCTCTCTTTTTAAGCCCAAGGTTGTGGGTTAAATCCCAGCTGGAGTCGATAGAGTTTCTGGATGCGAAAATCGTAGGCACGTATGTCATATGCTTATATGGCATGTAAAATATCTTTTGAGCACATGCCTCTGATACTCTCTGTAAAATTAAATCCATATTTAATTCAGTATTTATCATTCAACGAAAGCCTGAATTAAAATTAATTCGAGCATCCAAATTTGGTAGCAAGATCCGCGCCTAGAGGGGGCCACCATTCAATGGCTATCACATTTGGTTATTTGCCGTTTCTACAAAGGCTTAATTGCCCATATGAGCCCATAAGGGAAAAATAACAAATAAAACCGTATTATTATGATGATTACTACTGTAATTTCAATGAAAAATATACATCATTCCCAAAGCTTTAAAAATAATTAAATGCCTAATTAGATATTTATACTCATGAATAAACGCTTTTTAATTAAATATAAACATTCTTAAACAATATGACTATTATAGTAAACATATTTACATATAACTTATCATACATATTATTACCATAAATATTTTTAAGAGGAAAAAAAAATGAAAATCTTAATTAGGTTTTTGAATAATTCATTTTTCTCATTAAGAAATAAAATGAAATTAGTATTATGCTAAGTTAGCTATAATTTTAATAAATGAATTAAGTCTCTTGAAATAGTAACATTCTTTATGCAAATTCACAACGATTTCATAACAATACATTCTACTAGTTAACTATATTTTTTTTTGCATTAGCTAATTAACACTGTTAGTTTAATTTAATCTCTGAAGTGTAAATTAAATTAGTTAAATCGTGATAAATGATTTAGTCTGCTATTATTGCTTTAAACGCATGTTTCCTTGTTTAGTACATTAACTTTAGATACTTCTTTACTCTTCCCGTACTCGTTAAAGTCTAAGCTGTAGCATGAAAGCGCAGCTAATTTCCTTTTAAAATATTGCTAATTTTATTTAAAACAAGAACATTAATTCGTAATTTACGATAAATGCATAGTGTTTAAAAACACAGAACTATATTGTTTTGTGAGATTTAATATTTTTTCCAATACCAAAAATAAAAACTGTAATAACAATAAATAGAAAAAAAAGTTAGTTGAAAATAATTCGGTAATTAATATTTAAATATCTCAATTACGAGGGAATGAATATAACTGTGTGTGTGTGTAAAATTTCAATTACGAGAGAAGTTTTCAAGAATTTCAACGCTTGTCAACAAAAATAAAACCTCTTCTTGCCTTTTGCTTTGAGGAGTTAATTTTTAAATCAATTTTTTATTAGCAATATTAAATCAATTATAAAAACCTCACTTTGAAACAGTAATGACTCATGTATCTAATATATATTAGGAATTATAACAGGCATCAAGAATAGAAAAAAATACGGAAAAAGAATAGGTGTCGCGTCTAAGAAGCATAGCTGCTGCTAGCCCTAAGATTAGGATTAGACTGAGTTCACTAAAGAGCGTTACTGGATAGTTCGTTACAACATTTTAAGGCTTTCCAATAACATCATCGATAAAATAACTGATCTTGTATGGCACTTTAATTATTTAATTAACTTACAAAATCTTTAGAGGTAAATAAACATTTTTTTAAATATTAATACTGATTTTTAAAGTTCCACTTATTATTTAATTCATCTGTATTAAACTTATGACTTAAAATATATTCAAACTACAGTTGAACCTCCATATAACGAACCTCTATAATGCGAATTTTTCTATATAGCGAACTTTTTCCTGGAACCAAGAACATTTCATGATTTTTTTCGTAAAATAAGCTCTCAATAGCGCAGTGATTTTCTATATAACGAACTTTTTTCTTGTGATTCAATTTTTTTGCTCCCTATGTTTTAAGTATTTCTTGATATTTCAAGCTCTTCTCTCTTTCAACACATTTTATAATGGCCATAAAGGGAGTTATGATGCATTACAAAGATGTGAGGTGTTTTTTAAACAAAGCATTTTTTCAATCCAAAAAAAAAACTCAAACAAAATTAACAGATTTTATGAGTAATTAAATTTAAGGATGCATTTTTGGTAATGTGTGTTTAGAATCTCTAGTTATAAAATAATGTATGTTTAAAATTACTTGTATGCTTTAAATTAGAAAATGTCCTTAAAATTCATAAATTTTAATTTAAAATTATTTCCTTAATTTTGAAAATACAGTTTTTTTTTAACATTATAAACCCGTACACCACCGAACGTATAACACGGGTAAACAACACAGACAGAAGAGAAAGATTACAACACAAACATCCATGCTTCTCGGATTCTAACCCAGTCCCTGCGCACCGCATTCAGAAAATACAGTTTATTCCTCGATATACCTCTTTCTTGTTTTCCTTAGAGTTTTTCCTTCTTTTTTTTTTTTTTTTTTTGTGGGTAAGATGTATAAAATACATAAATATTAATTTACAAAAAGGTGTAAGTAATTACTTTTTTAACATATAGTGTTTATGAATTTAAAATTTGTTTTATGTGGTTTATAAAATATATTAAAAAATGAACCTCTATATAGCGAACTTTCCATATAACGAACTTTTTTTTTCGGGATTTAGCAACTTCCTAAAATAGAGGTCCGACTGTAGTTCATTTTGTACTTAGTACTGACTTAAGTTCTTAAAAAGCAATCACATTGTTGTTTTCGCATAATTAACCACTAGCATAATATTCCAGCCATTCTGCGTCAAAATATTAACATTCATTGATGAAAAGATTAGACACTCATAAATAATATACCGCAAGAATAGGAGCAAATCGATACTCTATTATGGCTAAGTTCCGAAGCAAAGGCTTTCCGTGCCGAAGTATCGCCCTATCAGAAAGACTAAAAGAAAGAAAAGTAACCTCCGCCCTTGCATATTTCGTGAAATATCAAACATCTTAACCTTTACTACGTAATTAAGACGCACACAAGCAAACAGATAGAAAGTCTGAACGAGCCATCAACCTTATCAATAGGAGTAATAAAATTTACGATCGTGTATGCGAGCCCAACCGCACCATATTTGATTACCAATAGAAACAATCATCTATCGGTAGTTTTAAGAGATCTTTTGGTATTAATTACCAAACTTTGGAGATAGGCACCGGCGACTATCGACAAGCTACGTGCCAAGGAAAATAAAAACCGCGAAAGGCGTAATCTCTTAAAGCTCTCGAAAATACATCGATCTTTCACCCTGCAAGGCAGTATACCATTCCTACTCCAGCGTATTTAAAAAAAAGATATATAGATCGATAGATAGATTATTAATAGCTGTTTTTGAATTCGAGTCAACGGACTACCAGTTTGAGTGTTATACGAAGGCAATAAAAGTCGCTTTATCCAATCGGAAGCAACAGTAAGAGTAGTAGAAAACAAAGAAGCGAACGAAAAAGGGAAATAAAATCCTTCCCCAGTGCAGAAAAAAACCGTATAGCTATAAAAAGAGATGAAGATCATAATTATTTGACAGTTTTGTGGCCCGCCGTAAATCAGCCAGTAAGGTATCCGCAAGCTCGAATAATCATTCTCTTGAGTATTCAAGAAGAATTATTATATTTGGTTATACATTTATAATGTCAACCGTAATTTTTTTGCTGCGAAGACCAGCTTTCACGCTTCCGTCTTTATTCTTTCACTCAACCATTTAAATGACTTTGATTTGAATAGAAGGACATAAAAGCTAACTCGTTTGTGAATGCCCTGTTTTTAGCGCTTTAACAGAAAGTAGTTGGAATAATCACAGTTTTTATTCTAAAAAACCTTTGTCTCTTCTCTGTTCTTGTCATTTGTTTTAATTTTTTATTTTTGCATAAAATCAGATGTTTTTGAAAGATTCTGTTTTAGAATAAAACGGTCTATTTCATACACACACACACAATGGGCTTTTTTTTTTTTTTTTTTTTTTTTTTGCCATTGGGTCGAACATTTTTATTTCAACCAATGTTCTTAAATTTTGTGACATGAAATGTACTAATTGTCGACAGTTTAAGAAAAAAGAGAAATATTAACATTTGCACCAAACAATTATCTTAATATCTAAATTAATTAAAAAGGTTTAGTTTCACGCTCCCTCTCACACATAGCTCCATCATTACAACGGAACTGATTTCAGCATGTTGCATGTTCACATGACTTAATAAGAAAGAAAAGTGAACTAAAAAAATTAGAGAAATAGTAATTAAACAAAGAAATAATACAAAGGAAAACATTAAATGATTTTAAAGAATTATTTTTAAATGTAAATTAATCACTAAACAACAGCAAAGTACATAAAAAAATAAACTTTTAAACAAAAGAATATTCAAATACTGAAAACTTAAATCACTTGATGTTTTGAGTGTAAAATGGAAAACCCAGTATATAACGGTAATATATATATATTATATTATATTACTATTAAAACGGGAATTTCTTATTTGAAAAATAACTAGGTATTTCATGACTTACCGTGGAAGTTGTTTAAAGTATGTAAAGTTATCGGAGTTCACGATTTAATTAGTTATTTTATTTAACAATGATTGCCTAACAGTTAAAGTATTAAAGAAGACTAAAAGTAACAAAGTGATCGTGCCAAACATTATGTAATAATATAAAGTATGTATATTCAAAAAAATAATTTTCACTGTAATTCGAAGTGTCGTCACTTGGCAAAGCTTTCCGGAAATTGGTTCGTCCACCATTAAACCTACATTTACTCACTCCAAAAGCCTTCACAACTATCCTTTTTTCCACAAGATAATGAAAAATGAAAAGAAGGTACTTCATTAACTTTAAATTAATATGATCTTATCTTTTTGCTTTGAAAAAAAGTTTATGCAATATTTTTATTACGGAGCAAAACTTGTTTACCTATCGTATAATTTTTTAATAATGTTTAAAGATATTTTTAATATTACTATTATTTGAGTTATAAACATTCTTTTTAATTTGCGTTTTGGATAAAAATTGTGTAGTATTTTTTTAAAACTGCATAAGCTTTTGTTTTTTGCGAGCAGGGCTAAGAAGCCTAATAACTTATATAATTATAAGCCTTAAAAATTTAAATATGACTTTGAGTCTTTCTCCCCTTCTCAATATATATATTCTGTTGTTTTTTTAACTAATCTACAAATACTATTATATTATATATCATATTTCGCTTTATTAAACAATTAACCTATCCGTATTAAGAATAACAAAAAAATACTTTTACTTAATAAAGACATGTGGAAATTACATGAGATTTTACCTAATTATCTTTAAACATATATCGATAAAAATAGTATTTTAATCTATTACATATTTCTTCCAGAACTCTGATGAAATAAGATCTCAAAATACATCACAGATCATTTTTATCGTCTCAAACCACAATCAGTTTAGAAATTTTTCTTTACTTTCCTGTTGAAAGAAACTAAATCTCACCCTTAAAGAATCCAATGACAGTGCTCTGAAAATGTGACACATACGGCTAACGAGTAAACCAACAACAAACAATAAGAAAAAAGAGGGCTTGAACCTTAAAAGAATGTTTCCTTTTCATGTTTTTTACCTCCCGTTTCCCTTTCTGGATTTTTTTTCATCATTCTTCTACATTTTTTTTCTTTATCTATCTTTTCTTTGTGGTGGTGTTTTTTCTTTGTAATTATTTGGCCACTTGGCCGGACTGTGTTCCATTCTTCAAAGTCTGTCCGGGTAATCCCAGACCTTGATGGCTTATCCATCTCGGCCATATTGCACGGCTTGCAGACAACCGTAACAAATGTTGCCCGTAGAAAAGATGGGATATGGACTATGGGAAGGGTTGCCGCATTTATTTTACTCGCCAATTAAGGAACTAATGTTGCCAAAACATTGTTAGGTGTATCTTAGCAAGAAACAGTGTGATATATTGCTCTTTACTAGTACCCTTCGGTTATTTTTTTCCACAACTTTTAGAAAACAGCATTTAATGGTTGGATGTGCGAAAACTATGTAAAATGCGTGTTCATTACTGGAATCTTATGTAACAGTTCAGAAATTCGAATAAATTTGCTTTAGTTCCATTTTTGTTTGTGTATTAATGAAGCTCATTATATATATGATTTGTATATGTTTTGAGCTCATGTAAAGATGTCTTCATTTAAACTTAGCTATTGAAATTCGGTTTAGCTTTGAGGATAAATTTAATCCACATGCAACTTTGATTTGTTTTTCTTTATTTATGCATTTATTTCTATTGAATCCGACTATAAATATGTACTAATCTGAAAAGCATATAAAAATTATTAATTGAAAATCCCAATACTGACGTAGAATACAAAAGATTAAAATATCTTATCATTTTATTATTTAATTTACTGATTGTTTGGGGGAAAATATGTTTGTTTGAACATATATATAGAATGATTCCAATCATTACAAAGTTATTTTTAAATTTCATGTTTGTGCAGTTCAATTTTAGAACCCAATATGAAATTGTTAATCTCTTATATAGCTTAAAATTGGACCATTTCATATTAATGTACGAATTTGATTCCGTTCTGATAACAATGAAAATGTCTTAGTACTGAGGCAGTTATTTATTGAACGCTACGATATAAGTAGTTAATGAGAGATATGCATACATGTTTCATTTTACTCAACAAATATTGTCTAGACATTTTGGCAATCATCGATAATTTAATATATGTATATTTTATTTCAGAAATGTATTCTGCAGTGATAAATCAATACTAATAATGCTTTTCAAAATACATATTATAACAATCAGTGTTGCAAAGGGCAAAAAGGGGCAAAGGAAAATTATCTCTTGCCTGAGTTTAAAAGCTCCTTTCTTCACACACAAAACAGAAAAATGTCAATGCATTTTTGTCAGCAGTCTTTAAAGAGTCCCTTCAGTTTCAATGGTTCAGTGTGTTACATTTTCTTAAAATTTAAAACATTCGTAAATTTTAAGAACCTTGTACAAATTCATTTTTGTAAAAGTTCTACCCTTTAAAAAATGGAATGAAGAAAATTAGGTGTTTTAATGCAATTAAAAGTAGTGTAATCGATTTTTAATGAAATCAATGCATCTAAATACGTATTTTTGTTAAACATTATGAAAGCTTTTTCATTCATCTTTCATTTAAACTGCCCAGTGAAATCTGAGAATAAGTGTATTACAAATTCAAATGTATAGAGCGAAATGTTTTTATAGAAATAAATATTAATTGTTCTAATACGTGTATAAGCTTCACAATTTTGTACACGAATATATGCTATTATAATTTAGTTCAATCTTCATTTTTTAAGTTTAATACATGTCAGTGAAATGATTTTTATTTGTTTTTAAATGGTGATTCTAGGGTAATTTAAAGAAAATTTCAACTTATACAAACGTATATAAGTTTACTTATACTTAAAATAAGGGAATGAGATAAAATGACGTAATGAATTTCTACATTTGATTTTGGTTTAGGTTGTCTATAGTTGTAATATAATTCATATTATGCTCAAAACACAATGTAATTTATTCAATCGGTTTCTTTGGCTGGCTTTAAATGACTTCTGCAGAGAAAAATGCAGTAAAAGAGTGATACAAATCTGGTGCATACCCTTCCTCAGATATTAAATATGGATTAATGTATTAATTATCAAATAAGGATTAATATATTAGTAATGAATTGATAATTAATATATTGATTAATTAATGAATAATATTAGTTATTAATTAATGATTAATATATTAATAATTAATTCACTGTTTACATCTTCTGATTAACATCAACTAATTAATTATTAAAAGCAATATATACCCAGTAAAAAAATTTCAGAAAAGTAAAAGCATTAGTTTTTTATGAAATTTCTTTAAAGCTAGTAAAAAGCATTAGTTCTCAGCAAAATATATTTTATCCCTTTTAATAGTTTTTTCATAAAAATCAAAACACATTATTTGCTTGTATTTTCATTGCTTCAATTTATCTCGTGTATTTCTAATCGAAAATAAATCTATATGTAACTTTGTATGTACCCCTTAATGCTGTGTTTGTATTCGTCCGTCAACCAAAAGAAAATAAATGGGCCAAAGAAATACACGAAGAACTTCTGTACTAGAAAAAAAAGAGGAAGCAGGATGTTAGTGGCTGTACAGATATTTCGCACCGCAAGAAGCTTTGACTGTGATGACCAGTGTCCCTCGGAAGGCCAAGGTGCTTCCCATCCGGATGCATTTGTCTGAGGGAGACAAGACGAATGGTCTGGGATTCCATTCATATCCTGTGGTCACTTGGGAAACTCTTGTGAACAACTGAGGTTTACTCTGATTCACCATCTCTATCCTTCTGTAGAGTTTATGACAGATGCACTTAAGAAGGAATTTGCTAGGAAATGAGTAGTAGCCATAAAGTGGTCATTATCTGTATTTTATTCAGTGACATGTTTTATTACATTAAAATTGTATAAAATTATGTTTCATTTGACTAAAATTCATCGCACAATTCCAATTTGATTCCTTACTTGATGTATTTCTCTTTTACAAAGTTATTTAGTTATCCAGATTAGTTTTTTTCTTAGCTCAATGCTTCTCAAACTTTCAATATTGACGACATAATTTTCACTACCCCCATCCCATTAATGATAATGTATTTAATACATTAACAATGTACTTTAACACTAAAGCTACTATATGACCTTAATTATAAAACATACAAATTACCAATACAAGTGTTAAATTTTTTATGTGTTACATTTAAGAAATACATATTTTAAGTAACATTTAAGTAGTAGGATAAATATTATATTACTTTTTATAGTTAGAATATATATTGTTTTGCATCCTTTCAGTAAATTAAAATTTCTTTTAAACAATCTTTTATTTTTGACTTTTTGATATGTTCGCGCCCCCATGAAGGATTTTCATGCCCCTTTAGTGGAGGAACAGTTTAAGCAACGCTCATAACTCGATTCTATTTGCGTATTCTGCGTTTTCAGTTTATAAGAAAACATATTAATTTCTTGACTTTTATTAATAGATATTTTTAAATATTTTATTATGTTATTTATGCAAGGGTAAAATAGCTTTAATGATTTGGTTGTACTTTGGCAAATGAATGTCGATATTGCAAGAATTAGCTGCCTTTTTTTAAAATTTTCTGTGAGAGTTGAACTCTTAGAGTTTGCGTTTACATTTGACGTTTTAGTTCCAAATGTAACTGCTTATTTTTGACAATGATGGAAGCTTTGTATAAGATGATAATATGAAAAATAAATTATATTTTTGTATATTTCTGAAGTAATTTTTAGGTGAAGTAAAATTGATTCACCTTTTAAAACGATTAGGGATGAATTAATTGAATTCCTTACGATTATTAATTGAAATTCTTTTTTTGAAACATTTAACATAAAGATAGGGCAAAAAGCACATTTAACTTGTTCTATTCCACGCTTAAATTTTTTACGGTTTACACAATTATCACGTTGCACATAATTCCTAACATATCTAGGTGCCGTGAGACGCTATATTTCTGAGCTGAATCTATTCTCCGCAACTTTGAACCATCCAGAGTCACATTTTCTCGTTTTCATATCGTATACAAAAACTCTTTTTCTTTATACATTGCCTTAATGTAATTTTTATACATATTATAAATAGTGCATAAAGATAGATCGGATTTTATCCAGAATAGTTTTTAAAAAATTGCGCTCACAGTTTGCGTGTTGATTTATTGTAATTTTAAAATTACATATCAAGGTAAGTTTATTATGCTTATTCATAAACTCTCTTATTTAGGGACTTATCTCAATTTCTTATATTCCATTCATTTTATCTTAGTTTTAATTGCTAAAATTATGAGATAACAGTCGAAAATATAGATCTGTTGCGCAACTGTTTTTCTTCTCCTTATCATATTCTGTGCTTATATGTATTAGCAGCTAATTGTATGTAATGTAACTTATGTACATAAATACATTAAATCAGGGGGAAAAGATAAGTTAGTATACCTTACTAATTTGATTTAAAATAATAAAATCATTTAGGAAAACATATATATATATAGGGTTGGATATATGCACTGTCGCATCCCCCTCCCCCTTTTACGTCGAGTGGAGCAATCCACACTGACGTCACACCCCGCCAATAGTGCCAGACACAAGGCACTACACGGGAAATCACTCAGACGGACGCCAAGAGACGTAGTGGAAAGACGTAAACGTAAAAGAAAGACTTAATCCTCTGGTGATTAATATATGTTTTAATATTTCATCTTCGCTTATTGTTCAATAAATCATTATCATCCTAATGTTGTAATTAATTTTCCTATATATATATATATATATATATATATATATATATAATCACTCATTAAATTAATAACAGCAGTTTCGTTTAAGGAATGTTGAATATATAAATATATATAACAGCGTTTCTTTTTCCTAAATCTAAAATGTAAACATAATTATCAAACACGAAAAAGAACAATTCGATTAATACAATTATTGAAATTATTATTCATTGAGGATTTGCTGAATGCTTGTTCAGCTTTGAATTATAACACAAAAACACATTCCATCTGTTGAAAAGCAGTCCAACTAATTATCAATAATGTCCCTACGCGTCCCTAAAGAACGGAGCTATTCATTTTATGTGACGTCACGTAACAAGCAATCAATCATCCAACGCGTAAAAGAGAATCATCGAGGTTACTCTAGCTGTATGTTCATAGAAAATTAACCGGAAAAAATGTTATTACCTTTTGGTTTGTTCTGTTGCGAATGTTAATGGCATCAAAAGTAAGGTTTTTATTGCTTAGGACTGTGAAAGCTTTTAACTTTATTATTCTACTGTATTTAAATATAACGTATTGTCTGGATCACTTAAATTTAAATCGTATTTTTTATCATTAAGTGGTAATGTGATGATAGGTGTGTTATGGTAAAATAAATACATATAATTACATACTACGGTTTTGAATATCTGGAATTACGCTAAGATGTACTTAGAAGTTATACTTAACGTAGTAAGCAATAAGACTATGTTTATTTCTGAATAATATTTATGATATAAAAAATGTTTCACTGAACAGCTTATCTGTATCTGTGTGATTACGTTTTGGCTATACGTACCAGGTAATAAATAAATTAAATTGAACAAGAAGGCCTTTGAGCGAAATCATTTTAATATAGTCTGAAAAAAAAGTGTACATTATAGTTATTTTCATATAAAATAATTCAATCCTGAAAAAAGAAATTTATCAATTAAAAAGATACTGTTAAATGTTTTATTGTCAATAAAAATTAAGGAAATAAGAAAGGTACAATTTATATAATAATAAATCTTATAATTTGAAGTTTTATTAAATTACTGTGAGGAGATTTCTTAACCTATACAAAAAAAGTAAATTTTTATTTAAAGGAAATATCAATGTATTATAACTTAAAAAGATTTTTCTCATTTTTAAAGCTATTGAAATAGAGAAATTAATATGAAAGTTATTTAAATTTAAGCCGATACACTATATTATGTTTGATTTAATAACACTTCTCTAAAATTACAAATGATTTTACTTTTGTATGCTTACACTTATATTTCCTTTATATGTCCAACTATTTAAGCTAAATTCTAGAAACTACTATGGGTGTACAAACTTATTGTTCCGAAATGATTAAGTGCTTCATTATCTGCATACTGTATATTCCGTCGTATAACGCTCAATTTAAGTATAAGAAATAAAATCGAAAATTACGGGTACACGTTATATGCCAGGGATATCAGAAAAAACGTCTTTAAAAATAAAGAAATATGAGCATAAAAATTGCCCATTTAAAAGAAGTGACCTACCTTATAAATCTTGCCCCTAACACTATTTTCTTATGGTTTAGAGTTGTTGTAATGCAATTATACCATTGTTGAAAGTCTGGGATAATACTTAGAATAAACGATTCAAAAGACAAGAGCATTATAAGTTTATTTGTAAAAAAAGTGGTAAAAAAGGTACATGACGAATATACCTAAAAATTAAAAAATTGCAGTTTGAAAATGTAACATATGTGCGTATATGAAAACATAACGTGTATAATATACATTATGCACCAGTGCATGTGATACGCTGGAATATAGTTAACTTCAAAAAAGTATTTGATTAAAGAATAAAAACGAGTTAAATCTTAATTTACTCTTCGGACTATAACTGACTTCAGAGTTAACTGTTATCTTGAAACACACAATGAAAATTGCGCAATATATTTGTGTGTAAGGGGGGGGGGTCCAGAGACTTCTGCAAATAGGTAGAAATATCCATTAACTTCCGTCGCATTGGGAAAAGAAATAGTTGGCTGGCCTAATTACCTGGATTCTTTTAATGGTTTCATCGATACATCGATCAATTGCAATCCATACGTTCGTTAGGAATCGATCTGTGTGAATCTATTTGAAGGTACGACTGACCTCATTCAATCCGAAGATTTTACAGAGATAATTAGTAATTATTCTAAACTCTAAACAATGAATTGCCTTTTTCTGACGTCATATACTCCTATTTTAAATTTTCCGATACACCCGAAGGGATTTAGTTTAAGTAGCATCAGATCCGCTTTATGTGTTATTAGCCATGGGCTGAAAGAGTTTAAGCAGGAAAGAGGAAAGAAAACATTTGGGAAAGTGAATTTTCTGAAACTACGTTAAGAAAATAATTCAGTTACATCTCACATCCACATTACTACGTGTTCATAAATTCTTAACAAAATGTAGTCATATTAATTAGAACCATGTAATTGTTTGATATTTTACAGCTACTCAATGCTATTTAATATTAAAAAGAAATGTAAATATAATATATATACAGAGAGAGAGAAAGAGTGAGAGAGATGTGACGATTTTTAAACAGTTCTACAAAAAGACGTATAATGCAATTGATCCAATGAACTCATCATATGTTATAAATATTTTGTTATAACATTAAATATAATTTCTCACATAATGCCTAATAACGATTATTCAAGAATACAAAGTTCTTCAATAAATTTGAATGAATAGTAGTTAATATTTTTAATGTATTAACAGTACGTATTCTATGTTAGAACTTTTTGTAACTTATAATACATAGGTAATAAACAAAGTATTAAGGAAGTGCTGAAAATAAGAAAAAAATTTTAAGTAGATAAATTTTTCAGAAATATGCATGATAAATAAAAGAGTATTTATTAACGTTCAACCTTAAGGCTATACTAGACTCACAAGGCTTCCACCCCAATGTGTGGACTTTCAGCCTCGATAAAGTTAAAGCGTATGAAATTGACATTATGAAAAAAATCAAATGGCTTTATTTTGAGTACTTAAAAATACCGTAAAATCCGGCGTATAACTTGCACTTTTAACTAAAAAAAACATTGAAATTGGCAGGTGCGTGTATAAGAATGATAGCTTGAAAACTAAAAAAAAAAAAAAAAACATTGCCATACAAAATATAAAGACCTCGACATAAATCGAAATTATTTAAAAGAAATGACGTATCTTATGAACTTAATAGATTGTAATTCTAGAAATATACTATTTTTTCAAAGAGCGTTGGATAATACCTCAAATAAAAGATTTCAAAACGTAAGAACATTGCAGTTTCATTCGTAAGGATCCTTCGTGAAAAAGGAAGTGCGCGTTATATAGCGAATGTACCTAAAAATTAAAAAAATGCGCACACACGCACGCACGCACACACACACGCACGCATATACATATATATGTATATATATATATACATTTCTTAGAACTAAATTTTAAAAGAATGCCATAAGAATTAAATTAACGTTGCCAAACCCTAAAAATGTTTTTTGCTACATTATAATTTTTGTAATTTTATATTGAAAATGGTATTACTTTTGGGGGGATATTTTCAAGTAAGTTGATCAAGCAAAGTTAGAAATATTGCACTATGTTACTCAAACTCAAATGTCTGATTATTGTTATTGTTGTATATTTTTATTTGATTTTTCAAAGAAAAATAATAGTATTAAAAACGATGAATTTATGCTTCCTGGTGGTGAAAAAATATTCCATTACAAATATTGGAAAACAGATGAACCTGTAAGGCTATATAAAAGAAATAATATTGATTTCTGCATTTTTCCAATAACTGTGTAATTTAGTGTCTGATGCTAATACTCAAGGTGAAAATATCTTTTAATTTAGTATGTACAGAAAAAAATTTATCCTATCGCAGTAAGATGTCTGTTCTTATGTTTCCTGTTTAAAAATCCCGTATTATTTAATTAAACATAATTCTATATTTTAATTTTTGAAAAAAATCTTTTTTCGCATTGAAAGATACCGTATTATTCACAGCCAACAAAAAGAGTAAGAGAAAAAGAAAAGAACAATCTTTATTTTCTTGTATTTTTGTGAAATCGAGAGAAATCAAAAGTTAATAATCATAACTAGATTTATCGATGTATTCCAATTTAATTATGCATGTTTCTTCAAAACAACGAAAATGATTTATTCTAAAATAAATTCTTTTTTTTTTTTTAACGAAATGTAAAACAACATTTTTCGTTCTGATGGTTACATTAAAATCTGTCCCATTTCTAAGAAATAAGTTATACTATCCAATATCAAGAGTCAGGTCCAGATAAATTGGATCCAGTATCAGAGTAATACTTCAATCGAATACTTCAACCACGAAAAATGGAAAAGAAGAGGGAGTAGAAATTAGTTCAAAATTCAATTTTCTTCTAAAGCCCTATTTTCTTTTATTCTTAAAAGCACATCTGGTTAAGTATTATACAGAAACCAATACGTTCCCTAAGCCCTACAAAACAGCAATAAAAGCACCGTTGCAATTAAATTATTTTCTTATACGTTTATGCCTAAAATGTTGTAAATCTTTCAGAATAATTACACTAGCTAAGCGGATGTGATAACAAGTACATTTTAAAAGTTAGATCTGATATTAAATATAGGGTAATATCGCTTACTTAAATGTATACCAAGTACCTCTGATAACAGAATCTAAAAAACAACAAGCAAACCAGGAATATTCAACTCAAAAATCAGTTCCCTGATTTCTTTACGTCAGAGGTTCATTGCTCATTTGAGGTGTTAATTCAATTTGTATCTTGCGTGCACTTTTAGGCGGAAATCTGATAGCACCTTGGTTAGGGAAATAAGCGAATTAGTTCGGACTGTTATCGTTTTCAGCTAGCTCTTTTCACCCAGATCACCGGCAAGGTAATAAGAGCAATTATCGTATTTGCTTCCTATAGCAGCTCATGACAGCACATTGTTTCCCTTTCAAGTAATAAGGACAAGGGGGGTTGAGTACTTATTAAAAATACTGCAAATGTAATAGGATTTAGAAAATTACTCCTAATTAGCAAATTAAGATTTAGATTTTCTAAAAATTGAACTTGAGAATATGATAATAGAAAGTGGTAATCTTAATTCAAAGGAATACATAATTTTACTCTTTGTCACATATTACAACATAAAGCAATTTCCGATATATGTGTATCTTAAAGTTTTAATTATTAAAAATCATAGAGATATCTCTTCTCTCTCTGTATTAAATTTATCCTGTGTACATAATATTGCAGATTGCCGCTATTAATACTAATTTGTTTGACTTAAGGAAGTCATAGACGGAAATAATTTGCAGTATGGAGAACATTGAGGTCCGTAGTGTGATTAAGTTCCTTTATTTGAAAGGTTACATTACCCGGCAAATGCATGATTAAATGATGGCTGTTAATGAAAATTATACCCTTTCATGTGACATTGTTGTGGGGTGGAAAAGGAATTTTCAAGCTAGCCACATGGCCCTCACAGATGATCCAAGAAGTGGGAGACCATCACTTACGGATGCTGTTGTCATAGTGAATAAAGCGGAGGACTTATTATTCTATTTGATCTAAGAGAAACCATCCAAATTACCAAGAATGAGACTTATATTAGTTATGGTAGTGTGTGGAAAATCATTCACGAGGAGCTGCATTTGTCAAAGGTAGCTGCGCGTTAGGCTCTACGCGCGCGCGCGATGACTTACTCGTTTTCAGAATCAAACAAAACACTACTGATCTAGAGAGATTTTGAATCTTTTGGAACACGACGAAGAGGGGTTTTATGAACGACTATTTATAGATGAATCTTGGATCTATCAATAAGATTCAGAGACCAAAGAGATGAGCGAGGAGAGGAAACGCAACAATTCACCTCTCCCCAAGGAGGCAAATGTACAGAAGTTTACCAGGAAGATCCTGTGGTCTTTTTTTTTTTTTTTGAGCAGTCGTAAAGTCATTTTTAAAGACTACTTGGAGAAGGTTTAACTTGTTCTTATTATTGAACACTTCTGAATAAATTGTGTGATGCTCTGTTCAAGAAACAGTGTGATTTCATCACCACAAATGATCATGTTTTTGATAGCAATGGTCTCATTTCGAGATAGGGTTGAAGAATGAGGCTTTAAAATTCTGTCACATCTACCCTATCTTCCGATCTCACTCCTATCGACTTCTTCTTAGTTCCGAAAGTAAAATAAACCCATTAAAAGTAGGGAGAGTCGGAGATTTGACAACACAAATTACGTTATTAACGAGTTGGTAACAATGATTTTTGAGAAGCAATCTACAAAGTTTTACAATGATAGCCTTCGAAAGGCCAAGGAACATTGGACAAAACGTATAACTCTGTATTGCAGTTACGCAAGATGTCTTTTGAATAACAATAGGAAATTAAGATTCTGCATCGATTATTTTTATGATTATTCAAATGTTACGATGCCCCTCGCCTATATATGTATATCACATTTCCAGAAAATATTTTTTTTTAAAAATATGATATAACAAAAACAATTTTTTCTCCCCAAAACAAATTTAATTCAGCTAAAAAAAAGTAGTGTGACAATATTTTCAAAGTTTATTATTTAATTATAAGAGCAGCTGCGACAAATTTTACATGCCTTTTAGATACACATTTATTTTTCCCAATTGGTATATTTTTATTATTTCAAGCATTATTTTTAACAAAAATGATACATTTGATATAACATACTCTGACAATGATTAATTAACTATAAAAAATTATGTGAATCTATATTTTATTAGGTACAAAAAGATAAGATTCCAGTTACTTTTTAACAATTAATAACACTTTTTGATTGACAACCATTTTGTATCACATAGCCAAAATCTAAACGCGTTTTCAATTCCAGCCAATGCAACCTGCCTTCTACCCCTTTTATCTTATTGGTCATAGGGGCAGCCTTTTGAAAACCCCATAAGAATGGAACCCTCGCGGCTATGTTTATACTTCTGTATTTCCCCCAAGTCCCAAGTAACAATGAAAGGGTGACAAGTGATTTATCTGTTCACGCCTGAAGAGAAGGAGAAAAATGCTTTACTTGACCCGCTTGTCCGATTCGGGTCTTGAGTACACAACCCAGCTGGGTATCAGGGAAATGTCTGTCGTCTACCAAAAACTTGGGGGAGGGGGAAAAAGAGACTTTGTGGTAGACTGATGATATCGTCCGAATAGTTTTAGAATGTTAAAGATGGTTTCACACTTTTTAAAAAATGACGCACATTTAAAATGTGCTACTTGATTTTTTTCCGTTATAAAAATCGTATGGAAAGCATTGCTTACATTGTCTAATAATTATTTATGATGAAAAGTGTTCAAGGAAAAAGAAATTCCTAAAGACTGATTATGTGTTTAATGTTACAAAAATACAATATTTTACAAATACATAAACTTATATTTATTTTTTTTTAAATTAAAAGCTGAATTTTTAAAAAAAAATAGCATAAGCACACTTTACGACTTATTAGATTATACAATTAGGTTTTTGCTGATTAATCATTTTTAATTAATGTTCCAATTTTATAATTGCTGGTGGTTTATATAGTTATTCCAAAAAAAGAAAAAATTTACAACCAACTTTTACTTTGAAAAAGGCTCAGAAAATTCCTAGGATTTACCTTAATTATAAAATAAAGGTTAATTCGCCCTGAAAAGTAAGGATAATTTATAATAAAGTAAGAAAATGACATTGAAAGTTTTGAATAGTAAATGTTTTAGGAAAATATCTTCAATCTGAAAATAAAGTTTCAAGATTTTGCAAAAACATTTTTTCATAATTTATGCTTAAAAAGTAATTCCTTTTATTCAAATTGCAAAATGCTTTTAAGCTACAGTGCATCAATTTCATTTGATATCTTGAAATACCGACGAAAATATGGCATACCGAATTTTTTGAAACACATTTTGCAGAAAAAAATCAGTAGGCATTACAACTGAAAAAGTTTTGTCAGAATTTTAAACATTAAATAAATCCTTCTTTGTTGAAAATTGAGGAACAGGAGCTAATACAGATAGGATTTTGTTCCGCTGAAAAGAACTTTTTCAAAGTGATGTGAAACTTTTTTCATAGAAAAAAAAATTATAGTGAGAGATTAATCCAAAACTGGAACTGTGAGAGAAAATACAAATCCTTGAGATCCAGCGATTCTTTGAATCATCAATTCTGACAGACCACCTTTCAATGCCAAAAGAAGAAAAGGAAACTGAAAATAAAAGAATTTGCATTGCTGCTTGTAACGTAGGCGTCTGTAGTGGAATCGATACGAAATAGTAAAAACTTTAGCGGAAAAGAAATCAAATAATTCCAATCCTAATAAACTTGGATAAAATAATTTTTTTGAACACAGTTTTTCTTTTCTTTGGTCTTTTTTTTTCTTTTTCTTTTTCTCATTTTATGTATAATTCGGATATGTGGCATTTACCTTTAGAAGTGTTTTAAAGTGCCGACGTTGAATTTTTTTTCGTTCGAGTTAAAAGATATAAATTAAATGGCTTTATACATGAGGACAGTATCGTTGGATCTTGTCAATAAGCTGGGTCATGTTTTCCTTTCCTGGATTTTTCTCCTTTTTTCTTACTTATATATATTATTTGAAATTTGTGATATTCACCTGAATGAGTTTCTGACGCATCTAAATCGAATCGCGTTCAAATGAATCTAGGTATATAAAATAAGTAGTTTTAAACTTGATAACGTATATAAGTTGAATTTCAGCAATAAAATTCAATTAATTAAAGTGTTAAAATCTAGAAATTTTCTCCAAATCTTTGGGGGATTTACATAGATTAAATTGTTAATTTAAAGGGATGGATCTTTAAAAGAATATTTGGCTTTCACACCATGGATAATAGTTAACTAAAAATAGAGAGGAGCTCTAACATCTTAAGAAGGTTTTTGAAAATAAAATATTCATTCTTTATTAAGTATGTTTTATAAAATAAGCTAACGAAAGAAAGGCTATTAATGTTTATTTTGATATTTCGAAAGCTCAGTAAAAGGTTAAAAATTTATTATTGATTATTATTTCCCTTTCTCCTCAAAATTAAAAACTAAAATGTACCTTTATAAATTATTTTTTCATTTATCATGTGATGTACGATATACTTATCATGTGATTAGCTCTAATAGAAATTAAAAATATTAAAATATACTTAATTACAGTTTTGATCGTTTTGAAAGGAGTAGATTTTGTGAATATAATTGCAATATAGCATTTCTTTAAATGTGTTTGTAGAAAACGTTTCAAAATAGTTTTATTAAATGGAAAAAAATCAGATTTTGAATTATATCCCTTTTTGTAAAATGGTCTGAAATGTAAAGCAATCCCGATGAATACAAAGAAAGTTTCTGCCAAGAAATGTTTTGAACTTACTAAGCAGTAATTCCTTTTCAAGGTAATTTGCGCTTTTTTATGGCATTTAAACTTAAAACGAATAAAATATTTTTCAACTTATCACATTTATTTTTCTCCTCCTATATTTGTAACTCATCGAACGATCCCACTATTAGTCATCGTTGTTTGAACAAAATTCCATTAGATTCCAATAGACCTTGAGTGATTAATCATTAATAATTATAACGAGAAAATAAATAGACGATACTATCTTCGCCGAGCAATAATTTCTACCAAATTCATTAGACTAAAAACGCTTACTTTTTTTTATTAGTTACTCTGAAAGCCATTTTAGAATTCTTTATTGGAAAGAAAATATATGACGCTGGACGTATTTGAAATCCATACCTGAATTATAGTCTATTGATTTAGTTATTACCCTGCCATTGAAAAGAAATATCTTATTTTTTAACAAATAAAATCGAGTGTGTACCCCTCGGCAAATATTTTCTACTAGCATTTATCATTATTGACGTTTTCGTAATGACAGAATGGCGAAAGACATCGAAGATTGAAGTCAGGTTATTAGTCTATGCCGGCAAATCATTTATCTCTGGTCCTGTCCTTTTCCCATGCAATTTTTCTTCTCCCTAGAACCTAAAGTGACAGAGGTACACCTAAACAATGGACTACGGTCCGTTCCTCATTCACTTCGCTTGAGAACCGAAAATCACATATCGGTACTCTCATTTCTCACGAAGGGTATGATCAAGATTCCAGTGCTTGAGAATATTTCTTGACTAGCTTTTCCCTCTACTATCCTACTGATTGAAGTTGCTGTACCTTCGGTTAAGTTCAATCAGTTAAAACATTTTCATCCTTCTCCCTTTTTCTGAAATAATTTTCCGAAAGATGCCTTACTTTCCCATAAGTATAAAGTATGTCGGTTTTTTCCAATCTTGCATGTGTAAAAAAATAATTATAAACAGTTAAGAATTATTGCTGTTAGTGTGGTGGCCTATGGATTTCATTATTAAATTTTATTTTTCTGCCGAAAGCTGGTTTAAAATTAAGTAATTTAGTATTATTTTAACACATATAAATCTTATAAATATCTATAGTATAGTGCTTAGTTTATTTTATCTATCTCAAAATATTTTCTAAAAAGAAAGAGCTTCATATATATGGTTCCTAAAAATTGACTAATAAAATCGACTCAACACATTAGGTTCTTTTAAGGCTGTGTTCACTTAATGTCAAAGAATAACACACAAATTTGAAATATTTTTTCAGATATAAAAAAAAACATTACTATTATATATTGGCTTCACTATCCTATATAGAGAGCAGTATATTTTATCATACTAATAATTTTTTACCATGTTGAACCATTTTTTATGATATAAAATCTATTTCGCATTTTTTCTCCTACACCATTATAGTAAATGAAATATGCCTTTATCTATTAAAATCAAAAAAAATTATTATTTGTGGAATATTTAGAAATTTTAAAAACGTATATTATAATTAGATGTATGAATTACAATGTTGTAAATTTTTATGAAAATTGCTACATTTTTCTGCCTGATAATGCACGCCGCATTTAGAACAGGATCTCATACATATACCGAAGCCAGCTTTTAGGAAATAGCTGGTAAAATCATCATCATTATTACACTTCAAAAAATCCTAATTAATATACAGTTTTTTAAATAATTAGTTCAATGAGCAAGATTTTATATGGAAAGTCAAGGTCATGATATTCGAAAAACATCTCAAACTGAAAATTATACAATGCCTCTCTGTGTATACTTTATTTGATAAGGTATGTAAATACGTTTTAAATTTATATCAAAATAATTTTTAGGAAAATCAAATAATAATTTTTCTTCCAGAAAAATTTTTTTTTGCTTTATGAATTTCATAAAAATGCTTATATTTAGTTTCTATATTCATTAATAAGCACATTTTTTTTAATTGGAAAACAATGATAAAATCCCCGTGCACCACAAAGTATCACACAGGGCTTACAGAAGTAAGTATTAATCACATAATACAAAGGAAAAAAGAAAAAAATAAAGAAAAAATAATAAATAAATAACAAAAAATAACCCCTTGAGGTTAGGAAGCATTACAAATACTCATAACAAACTCACTGAACTTTTTAAAAGTACTTCTGGTGGAAAGCAGTTTAGGAAGATTCGGAGGCCAATTTACATTAAGTCCCTTGAATGCCAGTCTTAGGATATTCCGTTCTCTTTCAAACTTGGAACACAGAAGGAGCACATGTTCTACATTTTCCTCGCCACCAATATCGCAATCACAGGAAGATGACGGAACTAACTTAAATTTGTTCAAGTAGCTTTTAAAGTTGCCATGACCAGTTAGAAATTGGGTTATTTTGTTATTAGTATAAAAATGATGGCAGGACATTCTCTTATTAATGGTTGGAAAAAATTTCTTTGTTACGCTCCCATTATTTGATGTGAGATATTCTTGGTTCCAAGACATCACCATTCTTTCCCTCATAATCTTCTTGTAAAATGACTTAGGAATATTAACGGCAATGTCAATTTTGCGTTTGGTTGCAGCCTTGGCTAACCAATCGGCCCGCTCATTTCCAAAAATGCCCGTGTGTCCACGAACAAATGCAAAATCTATTGAGATGTTTTTATCTTTTAGGTTTTTAAGTTGCTAATAAGCACATTGCGATTGTTTTCGCAGTTTGCGTGACAAAATAAATTATGTATCCGTAAAGTTAAAATGAAAAAAAAATTATAAAGATTTTAAAAAAGAAAAATATGGTATAAAAATATACTTTCAAAATGCATATCATTGATTTAAAAAAACAACTACTTATATAAGAAGAAAAAGAAAAAAAAAATAATACTCAAATGATGATTTCCATTTGAAATTTACTCCAGCAGAAATGTGACATAATATATGATTTTTTGATGTGAGCAGATTAGCAACATGAGTTCGCTGTAATTTAAAAGTTTTCTGTTTTTTCCCTATCCCGATAAATTTATTTTCTTTTATTTATTTTTTTATTTTACTTTTGTGATTTCATGTGAAAGCAAAATTTTCAAAAACTAATTTTAAAGATGTAGTCTTAAATATTGAAACTAACTATGGAGCATTTAATTTCTTAAGCGTATTACGTAATTTTCTAAAGTGCTTTATTCTTTTAAAAATTAAACTTAAAAACCTTTTTTGAGATACTTTTTTAACATTATTATGTATATATTGTATTGAAAAGGTCTAAATTTCTTTTAACTAGGTTTCAATTATAAATATATAATCATTTGTCTTCTGGCCTACCTATTTAAAAAATAAGCAAATATTTTTATTTCAATGAATAATCAAGTTATAAATTCCATAAGAAGGACTAAAATAAGTTAATTTTTTGAATATATAATTGATTCTTCTCTCTGTAAGTTATATATATATTTATAGAGTCAATTCATTAACTGTTAGGATTTAATAGGAATTTTATAAAAGTGTATCTTTTTTCGCTCTATGTGGTAAACTTTATTTTCGACATAAAGTTTATAATTATTCAGTTTTTCTGTGTCAAAAAAGTAGTGAAATTTATTTTAAAATATCAATAGGTACAACGAAAGAAATGCAAAACAGGTGTGACTGATAAAAATATTTTAAAAAATAAATTACGTAACCCCCCCCCCCAAAATGAGGGGAAAAAATTCAGAATTAATTTTAAAAAACCTGTAATTTTATATTTTTAGAAATTTTATTACGAATTTAAACAATTTTTTTAAGTAAGATTAATCAGTGTTGAGATCAGAATTTTTAAAATCTTTCTATTGATGTAAAAAGATAGATGTTAAATAAATTTTCGTCAATGAAAATCATATTTTATGTGATTTTATCTTTTTCCTGCTGCCGTTACTAGCACTGGCATAGCTAATCCCGAGTGGGTCTTACATCCATTTCTGAAAAAAAAAATACTGTATTTGTCGCTTCCTTATGAACATTTTATGATTAAAACGTCTTAATAATTTAGTTTTAATTTAATTAAACTTGTAAAAATATATTTTAGAACTTTTCCAGTTTTTTTAGAAATTAAAATCATTGGATTACTCTTTTAAATTTAAAGGCTATTTCTTGAATGAAAACCTAATTTTTTGCTTATTAAATAATGTTCTTTATATTAAAAATACGATGGATTCAAATTGAGTATGATTTAGGAAGTTAAGTTTTATAAAGTTAAAACCCACAAAATATTTATTTTTTTTAGTGTCAAACCAATATAATAAAAAAAAAATCTATACTATCATTAGAACATTACCTTTTTGGAGTAAATTAGTTTATAAATGTACATAAAATATTACGCTGTACAATGTATGATCTTATTTTTGTAATACGCTTCTTATAAACTAATTTAAGTCTTCTAAAAAAATATTTTCGATTTTATCATAAAAAAGTAAAACACATAGGTATTTTGCAACGAAAATTTCAAATATTCCCCTTAGACTAAAACATTTTGAAAGCACAATGAAAGTTTTTTTAATGGAACTAAAAAGAAAATATTTGATAGAAATCAATATCACGAAACTTCCACGATTTTATTATTGAACAGCCCCTCTTTACCAAAATGGGAAATTTAAAAACCCCTCACTAGATGGCGCAACCATACAAAGTTATGGAGAAACACATTCTGAGGAGTTAGTAGCACATATTTTACTTTAAAGTTTTCAAGAGGAATGAAAATAAAATTATTTTACAGAGGAAGCAGCAAGATTTAATGAATTTATTTCGGAAGCTTTAACTTTAATGAGGTATCCTTAAGCATTTTAATTGTGAAGCGTTTCTCCATGAAATTCGTATATTTCTGTTCAGTAGAACTTTCAAAATTCAACGCTCTTAGAACAAATGATTGCGCGAGTTAAGAAACTATTGCTTATCAAATTGGATACACATTACAATTATCACAGATTTAATTGTAGTAATAGTTTCTGAAATTTAAAGTTAGTTTCATTATGCAATTACTTGCATTGGAAGTAATAGCTTTGATGAAATGAGATCAAATTTCAACTCCTAATTTTTTTAAAAGATATGAATTCCTTAAAACTATTATTTGAATGAATTTAATAAATGTATGCAGAAGCATACATTTATAAACTTTTTCCTGGCTTCTATATTTAAAAATAATACATCAAATCGTAAGAAGTAATATTAAATATTATAATTGCAATTTTTTTCCTGTAACACTGAATATACAAATATCTACAATCATTATTAAAAATAGAAAACAACAGTTTCTTTGCTCAAAGAAAAAAAAAATGTTTCGAAATTCTTTTCATTACGGAATTTTCTAATCTTAAGAGATGGCGATGTAACAGCGTCTTGCAATCTGTTTTATTCAATTGGAAATATTCTATTTGAGGGATTTATTTATCTTTATTTTTGAAGCAACATAGTAAATCTCTATATATGCAATATTAATAAACAAATGGCAATTTGAGTGCAATATTCTTTGTTAGAGTGTTTACATAAAAGCTCTCTAAAAGCTATAGTAAACAGATGAATTCTGTCATTTTTAAAATATATATATTGTCATTAAATATACTCTCAAACATAAAAAATGTTCTCAATTTATTCGTGCATTAGCTAAAATTTTAATCTGTATCGCCTTGTGCCTTTAACTTGAATTGCTTTATAGGTTTAAATATTACACTTAGCCTAAATATATATACATATATTTTATAAAATTCTGAAATTAAAATTAAATTACTTAAAATTACTTACTACTTACTTCTTAAAATTACTATTTTATAAAAGGAGAACACTCTTAAGCAGATTCTTTTAAGTTGCTGCTACGGATGTAATAGACTTATTTCAATCATTTCTTTGAATATTTGTATTATGATTAAAAATCTAAAATTGGATTAATAGACAAAAAAGCAACATATTTTAGCTGACTGTAATTTGAAGATAATATATTATCAAAACATTTACAATATATAAATTAAATTAAAAAATTAGATCCTGAATTTTTCTTTTAAAATACTCAACTGGCAATTATAAATATTAAAAGTTTGATTTCCGCAGTTTCAAAATGTTAAAACTCTCAGTTCCTCTTAAATTTAATCTATAAATTGTGTAGTAAAAAAAAATATTTTGTTTAAAAACTTATTTAAACAAAGTCTCGGTTACACAAAAAAATTAAAAGAAATTGTGAGTCGAACTTCAAGTGATTATCCTTTGTGTGTGTGTTTCCCTTTTCTTTTTTTAAATTATTATTCTATGAAAATCAGGCGAAATGATTCTTTCAGAAACATGAAAAAGAATCAAGACCCATACGAAGTGATTCTTTCAGAAATATGAAACATAATCAAGACCATCTCAAAAACTGTAGGAAGATTAGCTTTTATAGAAACAATTAATTAGCCATCCATTTTGTAACACAATTCGAAAAAAATTCTTTCGAAAGTAGGATACATGCTCAGGTGTCGTTCTTTTTTGCTTGATTGTGGTTTAAAGCTACGAGATCCGTTGCCAGTAACCTTTTCATTTTTCCTGTGTGTGAGTGCGACGTTAACAAACAATCTTTCAGTCAGTCGATGAAGATATATTTTTAAGCACTGTTCATTCAGAATAAAGTAATCCTTAATTTATAATTTGGCTAATTTTTTAATGATGTTTGTATTATATAATGTATACAAATTATACTTTTGTAACATTGTAATAGTGGCTCCATAGATTTTCTGTTTGTTTATTTTTAAATTTCAGTCATGATGAACATATTTTAAGGTTGTTGAATTGAAAAAAAAATTGCTTTTAATAAAAATAAATTAAAAATTTCAAAGATACTGAAAGTATTATTTAAGTACGCTTGAATTTAAAATTCTTTTTCTTAGTGCAGACTGAACGTCAAACAAAATAAAGCTAAACTATGCATCGATAACTCACTTATATTTTTTATAAAGTGTACGTTGATTTATTTATTTGAGCTTAAATTTCTCATCTGTACCCCAAAAGTACCAGTAAAATTTAAACAATCTTTCTATTAAAATTAATTATTATGATTACAGTATGCATGAGTGAATATTAATACTTAAATAGTATGATAATATAAGAATTAACGAATAATAAAAGTCACATAAAAAGTTATAATTTCGACTAAATTAAAAAGGAATTAGTTCCCTCAAGAAAATATTTAGATATTGATATGCATTTAGATTATGATGCGATTATGAAAGTAATTAAGTATACAGATGCTTATTTCAATGTAAGAATTTTCATACAATTTGATTCAGCCTTAGCTTGGGATTTATGTTATAGCACTGCAAATATTTTTTTGTAGAAAAAGTACTATTATCTGCATAAATTTATAATTATAATAGAATTTTAGAGTTTATATTACTAATCACTGAGTCAAACGTACCTTTTTAAAAATAATAGCTTCTATATTTAATTTATATCTTCGATAAGTTTTTTTACTAATTAATTGTTCGATGTTAGGTATGACTTTAATAATAGTATTAAAACTTATTTTATAACTTTTGGCATAATTTGTCTTTAATTGACAGGAACAAGTTTTACTTGGCGTGATTGTTGCACAAAACAAAGAAAAAACTGTGAAACCACAGAGAAATTTGACACACACACAAATATTTTATTATTTTATGTTTCAATAGAATAAACAATCTTTTCCATATTTTCCTACGACCATCACTTTATTTCCTGCCAACACGATACTTGTAAGGCATCAGTAATCCTGATTAAATTTTCTCCTGCTATAATTCATCCACACGTTCAAGATGAATGACCTCAGCATAATTTCTCGGATTTTCTTCGTGAATAACATCTTGTTGAGCAACTATCAGTCTCAATGTTTCACCTCTAGTGAATTTTTTTATATCCCTGCATTCTCATTTTCTTTGCCGCATGCACCAAACGCAAAAATATTATCAAAATTGCTTTGGGTCCCATCTATATTCGTACATATGTATATGTGTATGCAAGAGGGGAGGTTCTTCATGTAGGGGGTGTAAAAAACGATGATTCTTTTGGAAAAGAATGCGAACAGTTGATGGATGAGTTAAAGCGTGTATTTTCAATACTCGCATGCTTCCAGCTACAGTGTGCGCGAAACCATCTAAATAAGAAGGACATGGAATACTTTATGCAATATTCATAGTAGCAAGCATGAATAGCGAACTTTGCATTTAATAATATAATAATAAAAATAAAACTCCCCCAAGAAGAATATTTTTTTTCGTTATTATTCTACGCGCTTCTATCTTTTTAGATCTTTCCTAAGGATATATTTTAGCTTAACACAAGAGATCTATTCGAAAGAAGATTTTCGAGAAATCGACAAGGCTACTAGAGTTCTAGTGACACTTATAGGTCGGGAGAAAAGGATTGCCTCGGTTTAAATGGTCAGGAGGAAAAAAAATTCCTTAAGCCTTTTTCCTCACATCGGTAATTGGTGGATGTTTCTTTTAGGCGTGTTAAAGTGAAACTGCTAAAAATTTCCAAAATTCGTTCCACTGGAAGATGGAAGTCGAGGATTTTGTAGCTTTCATGTAATCGAATTTTGTTTTGAAAATATTTCATAAGTCAAAGTTTTTTTTTAGTAACAAATGCATCGCTCTGTTGAAAAAAGTCCAACTCATTGACTTAAAATTACTGCTACATATACAAACGTTAATGCGTTTTAAAAAGTTTATATTTAGTAATAATATTTACAAGTAAATTAATCGAAATGTGAATGTCAATTTGTTTCTCTAAACTTTCTTGTGTACTATTGAATTAATTTTAAAACACCTGAATCTTAATTTCTATTAAAAATTAATTTAGACTAAGAATTAAAAGACAAATTCAAACTGTTGTATATATTGGAAGTGTTTATGCAATTCAAAATAATGTTGAACAAGAATATTTTAAAACAAATTCATAAAGTGAAGATTTTGTAAAATCCTAAACCCTTATGAATATTCTAACTTTTAATTCTTTGGTATTTTAATTTATAATTTAAAGCATTTTACTTAAATAGCAAAATGTTTTGTATGGGAAAATGAGATTTAGCATTTTAATGCTTCCGCATAAAAGAATTTTCTTATTTTAAAACTACTTCCGAAAGATAAACGTTCTTTAAATTTTAAAGTTTAATGATGATGTAACAATTATCACAAAATTGTAGCTAATTGACTCAAATTATTGTAAATTACACATCTTTGTTTATATATATTATGTATAAAAATCTGCACCTAATTTAAATATTTGAAATTTAAAATATTAATAGTATGTAAATTGCCATAAATTGCTTCGCAGAACGTTATTTGAGTAGAGAAGATATTTATCTTTAAAGTAATTTTCTGTACCATTTAATTTGTTTTCAAGTTAATCAAAAATTCATAAATAATTTCATAATAAGTGTATTAATATAACACTAAACTTCTTAGGGTTATGTCATAGAAATATAACATTTTAATAAAAGCATACTTGTTAATGATAAACAGTCTTAAGATATTTATACATTAATTAATAATAAAAAAGTATGTGTACAAAAATCTACAGAATAACATTAGTGTGATACTAGCTCATAACAAGTTATAAGAATATTAAAATCAATCTTTCATGCTTTTGCTCTTTATTACAAAAGATAACACTTTCCCGATGCTTCGAAGTCCAGACTAAAGATGTAGATTAAACTTAATGAATTGCTTAAACACTTTTTTAATTAATATCACGTAGTTTAAAGCATGCATTTGCATACGGAGAAGATGAGCCTTTGTTGCAGTTGTTTTATTCAGAGCCTTTAAAATCCTCATTTTCTTAAAAGCGTTAACTTTTAAGTAAACGCCTCAACTGGTTAAACAGCAATGTTTATTCATAACCCATTAATTTCTACGTAATTAACTTTTGCGTAATATGTACCCACAGGCAAATGTTCCAGGACATTTGCAACTTGGCACAAATAAAAGTACGCTGTTAAAATAAGTTCACCAAGAATCAAGCGGTGAGCTTGCTTTTCACAGAAAATACTCCATTATGCAGCATTAAATATAAAAAGAAAACAACAAGCATGAGTTTTATGGACAATGTAATCTGTTAGGAATTTTTGATCATTCATCGAACTCAAAATTCAAGTTATAAAATTGATATACTACTTGAAGGTGGGTTTTGCAAAATGATATTTATTGGAAGTTAAAATTCGATGGAAATGAATTCACAGCTGAAGTGTGAAACTGTCACAAAATTTGATTGTTAGGTTGCATTCTACTAAACGTTTGAGAGTAGTAATCTTCACGGAAAGAGTTGCCAGAAAGCATATGCAATTCTTCATTTGGTATTCCAACTTTCAATTAGTCTCCTTTAAATTTGAAATGGTAATTTAAATAAAATTTCCTAACGCATCATTTCTCTTTGGAAAAGCAACAATTACAGATGATGAAATTAATATGAAGTTGAGACAAAGTTTGATGGAATTAATCTGCCAAGTAGCTTAAATTTGGAAAATATATGTAAATATAATCTCTGTGTACTTAATTTAAACTAGGTAAGAGCTTTATTAATTTAAAAGTTGAATTTATTAATAATAAACCCATGTAAATATTTAAAGAACTTAAAACAGATGTAATTAATTATACTATCCCTGTAATATATATTTACAATGGGCTTTTTATTATGTTACGTAATTATTTTTAGTAAGAGGAAAATATTTTTGATATGTTGAACTCGCATAAAGCGATGCTATACTTAAATGGAAGAAAAATAACTGAAAAAACACTATATTTTAAGTTAAAAAATGTATCACATCTTTTGATAATGCGAAACTTTAAGGATTTAATGAAAAAAATCAGACAATTTCTTGATGTATTACTTGTTAGTGCATGTTAAAGTATTTTTTAAGAAAATAATCATTTTCTGAAAAAAATTTTTCTTCAAGAAATATTCACTTAGAAAAATAGTTAGTACACTAATTAACTAATTACAAATAACGTATCAGTGAACATTATACACAAAAACAAAGCAAAAAAAGTTCTGTGCAGACTTATTTCTCTAATTTAAGCAAAAGTAGTTTTAATGGTATCAATTACAGGCTTAATATTTCAAAATTACGTTTCATTTGAAACAATTATTATCATCCAAATTTAACTTTATATGTTTGTGAAACAAGAAATGATAAGTCATTCTGATGTGCATTGGGAGTGATATCATTTCACTTTTTAAAATCTGCTAAATTTTGTACTATGCGTTGAATGTGAAGGTAACTACGTGTCTTTTTTAACTTCCTTATAGATATTTAAATAAAAATGAGATCTGTAGTACTTTCAGAATATTTCCTGCATTTGTGTTTTATTTTCACTAAAAAATTTTGAATATTATAAAAAGAATTTAAAGCATTTTTAAACAATTATTATACGTTATATAATAAAAAAAATTGTGTGTTTTATTTAATGAATTCATACAATATGATTTTAATACCTCTTTGAGATCTGAAAAATTATTTTATGAGTACAAAATTCGTTTCTATTTAAAAATAATATTTTTAACTTAGTGTGAAGATACTTTGATACTTTTAGAGGGATGTAATCGAAATATTGGATCTAACAATTATTTATATATTTTTTGTATTTAGAAATACATGGTATACAATGAACCTGGAGCCTAGAATGTACACATAAAAGTATTAAAATTTTTGATGTAATACTTACATATACATGTTTTATTTCTGTGTATAGTACCTGTTGCCGTAATAAACTAGAAATTATGCGTCAAGGTTTTGGAATATTATGTACACTAAACATAGATGTTGTTTGGGTGATATAATATTAAAAATGTTACTTATATACATATTCTATCTTTGATAGAAACATTACTAGTTGGGTTACTGAATGATTGGAAGGAGATGTGATTGTCAAAATACATGAAATACGTGAAGGTGTGATTGATCACTAAAGAAAATTATTCTAAGTAATCAGAAATGAAAGGAAGATTCGTTTAAAACAAAATAACTAGCTGAGACGATACCAAATATCATCTGAAAGCGAAGAAGTATGTATGTTTGTAACAAAAATGAATCATATATTCCTACATGATTCTTTTATATGAAATTGGTTGATGCTCATAAATTGTGATACAATCATGAAAATAATATTGAGATATGATGAACTGACAGTAAAATAACATTTATATATTATTGGTGAATACCAAAATACAGCAATACCATACATACATCTCAACTACAGGAATAAAGTAATATATTTTATATATGAGTGTGTTTATTCCCTCTAGATGTATATTTTAAAAGCTATGAATCATGTGCAATGAGACATATCAGTCAGTTTCGTGATCGCTTAGAAAAAATACCCAGCTAACTCTTAAATCTTGTTTATACATATAATTATTTTTGGGAGTTGAATATGAATGCTAGGATCGAGATGATGATCCACAGAAAACATGAAACAGATGAAGCCGTGATTGACCACCGAGGGAAAGTATTCCGAGCAATCAGGAATCAAATCCAAAAAGTCTTCCTTTCTCAAAGGAATCATTAAAGACAAAACGACTTGCTGAAGCGGATCGAAACTTATCTAAAGGCAAAGGGGAAAAAATACAAGCAAAAAATCTTAACAACTACAGGAAACAGTTTGGAAAAGGGAGCGAAAGGGAAGGCTAATGATTTAAAGGAAGAGCAGATAGCCAAGGGGAAAAAAAGGAAAGAAAAAAATGCACCACGAAAACACGCACCATCACAAGACGATAGAATTCCGGAGAAAACTCCTGGAAAACATTAAGTAACAAAACTCATTGTCTATCGAGTGACTTATTTCCTTTCTGAATTGGAATTTTTAAAAGAAAATTCTAGTTAATTTGTGGTTACAGAAGCTTGAATAAAAAATTATTTACTATCTTTGATCGTAATGACAAGGGCTTAACTAAAACATTCTTTCTGATGGAATGAGATGTTGTCAATGTATGAATAAACACATAAAAATGAGTCAAAAAGGTTTTTATGTACATTGAGTTGGATTTACTTGCACAAAATACATAGTATTAGATCTAGGTTGTTTGAAATAGGCTTAAAAATATCGGATTTGCGTACCCTAATACGATTATTCTCTTATACATAAAAATGTTATATAGATGTGTGTGGGTGTATGTATATATTCCGTTTTCTTTGAAAGTGGAGTAAGTCAATTTTATATTATATGCATATATTTAAGGGTTTGTATTTGATTGGTTTGAAAGTAATTTATATATAATATGCTAATTTTATGCTTTTTGAATATTAAATTGATTTTCACACACACATACGCACGTGCACACGCACGCACACATACGTTTATAAACTGATCGTTTTTAAAATAATAGTTAAAAGAAATTTGTACTTTTAATGACCTTAAATGGACTTTCAAAAACAACAAATATAAAAATAATACATAACAAAATATTAAATATGGGATTTCTATTGAATCAAATAAACTTTAAGTGAAATTTGTATTAAATATCTCCAAAAAAAAACTTATTTTGAATTATTTTTCAGCTTATGCCATTTAAAAATCACTTTAATTACATCATTATATTAATGTAAGTCATTTTTAGTTTTTATCATTGTCCACCAAAATTCCAGTGAACGAACGAAAATTTTTATATCACTAACAACATTGCCACATATAAAAAATGAAGTATAGAAATTATGTGGTATAATTTTTGACTATATATTATATCTTCTCTTTCTAAGTAATTATATTTATAGTTTCATTAACTACACAAATTTTTATATTGACAAAATGATGAAAGAAATTTTTGGGATCTTCATATAGATAAAAGAGCTCATATCAAATTGCATTAATCATTATCGTTAACTAATATAGTTTCAAAAATGTCCTTGCACAACTTTCAAGCAAAATCGCTCATATATCAAGGCTCGTCAAGTCGAAATAATTTTTCACAAACAGTAGGAAGTTGAAAAAACACTGTATGTAATTAAAAAGGTTTTCTATGAAGAAATAATTCAGACAGGAAGTGATTTTCCTGTTTTTAAAGCCTGGTTTGATTTCTTTTGAAAGTATTGATCAAGACAGAAAAAAAGATTTTAGATTTTTAAATATTTACATAATTACAATAGAAGATAACAGGCCTTCCATTTTTAGTTCAAGAAAAAAATTGCTTGTAAGATATTGCTAAAATTCTAGTCTAAGAATGATATAGTTAAAAAAATGCACCTTTATATTAAATTCATATATAATCACTTCTGGATAAATATATATGATTTATTAATATCCAATTTCCGTTCAAAATAATACCTTCCTCTTTAAAAATGATTTATTTTTATTGAAGCTAAATAATTTCTTAAAGAAACATAAAACTTAAAATTATTGTTTATTTATATCTCTGAAAAAACTAGAGAATGTGAGTAATTTTTCTTTCATTTTCATTTCATTCAATATCAATTTCTATTTTATCTATGTCAACTAATTACATTTCATGTTTTTAATTTCCTTAATACTCTCTTACAAACAAAAACAAAAGTAAGACCGATCATATAGTATTAAAAGTTAATATTTATGGCATTTTCATTTCTATCAAATGCTAGGATTAAAGCAAATAAAATTTGTCTCTCCAGTCATAACTTTTTTTTATTTGCTGCATCTTCTATCTTTTTGATGCATTTTTAGAAAACAGATGGAACTATAATAAACCATTTATATTAAGATGAATCGTTACACTTTAAGAAATGTAAGAAAGGGAGAAAAATTGGTGAGGAGACTTTTTTCCCCTACCAGAGTGGGGATTATTCATCAACTGAGAAAAGTATGTGGGGAGAAAGATCTTAAAAAAGCTCCATAAATAAAAATTATAGATAAATTAGGAGTAGTTATGTAATTATTTTGACGTGAAAAGGAATTTTGAAGGATTATGTACTTTATTTTAAAACACGAGAATTGTCTTTTTCAAGTCTTCAGGAGTTGAGACTGAAATAAAACAAAAGAATATGGAAGTGGATGAATGAATTTTTTTTAGTGACCATGCAAAGCATTTTTCATTTTATATTTATGTTGGCTAAACATGGTGAATGAATATATGCATAATTAGAGAGAAAATTTTGAAAATATATATTTATTGCTTAAAACAATCAAGCTTCATTGTACCCTATGTTTATAAATGTTATATATATATATATTTCTCTATGATATATTCAGTTAAATATTATTATTAAGGGTACATAATGCGTATATAATTATTTCTAAGATGAAGGAGATTTTTAAGAAAATATTTTTTCTCTTTAAATTGTGAAAATCACCCTTTCTTGTGAAACGACATTTTTATATGTGTTACTATAATCTTTACACTTAATTGTATAATTTATGGTATTGTTATAATTTATCTTTCACTTTATTATTTATATTTTGGCATTTTCTTTTATTTAAAAATAATTATGAAATGCTCGTTGTAATGCAGTCTTGTTAAATCAGTATAATGTATAATTAAATTTCATAACTCAAGAGTTTTGCTATAATTCTAATGTTATCTTTACTTAATTATTGTTCCGGAAGTGTTTTAATGGTTAAAGTTTTAACATTTTATTCTAACTTCTATTTATAGTAATGTTTACGTGGATTAAAAATGTTTTTATTTCATGATTTGTTGATAAGATGACTATGTAAATCAGGAGTATTCAGACGTACTATGGTTTCAAAATATAGAACCTACGAATCACTTTAAATATATTTTGGTGTGAAAGTATAAGAAAATGACTGAAATATTCGTTAACATTGCAAACTCGTTTCCCACATGATTAGTAAACAAATTAAATTATTTTCCTTATTTTTTCAATATTATGCTTCAGAACCAATTAATTTTACGTTTTATTTTTCAACATTCATGACAAAATCAAATGTTTTTTAAGGGCTTTATTTTTCAATATTCATGACAAAGTCAAGTTTCTTCATGTTTTTTTTTTAATAATGTTTAAAATTAAATCGTTTAAGTCAATGTATTTATTCAGAACAAATTAGAAAGTTACAGTTAAAATGAAAAGAAGTTATAAAACAATACTTTAAAATATATCTGCATATATTTTACCCGAGCTTAATATAGAATCAAATTCACTGCATCTTTTAAGCTTTCCGAAAAACATTGAATTAATTACTTATCAAAGACAGTTTTTTAAAAAAAAATTGTGTTATATTGAATACAATAGTGTGCATAATTACTTCATACTAGATAGGAAATTTTCATATATGTTTGTAGTCAAAATTCTCTACAAGAGAGAGATAAATGAATAAACAATAATGAAAACTGAAAAAAAATTAAATTGCAAGATCACCAGACAGATTTTAGAAAGGATATATGAAAAAATAAAAAGAATAAAGTTAAATATAAAAAAAATGGATACTACAGTATTATAAACATTGCTGACTTAGAACAGCTTATATATAAAATAATTTATATAGAAAAATTCTCTTGAACAGTGGGGTTGAACATGTTTTGTGGCCAGCCAACTGTCCTCCTTTCTGTTAATAATACTGAGCAAAAACCTATCGAAAATAACGGATAGAATATCTAAATCCGTTACAAGAAAAAGGTAACTTACCTAAAAATTGCATTTAAAAATGAGAAGCCCATGCTAAATCTGAGTACAATAAACAAGTTATTGCCAGATTATGGACCCAATTGCAAATTCAAACCATGGGAATGGCTGAGTAGTAGCACTTAGCAAAAGTATGAAAACAATAGAAATGAAAAATTAAAAAGAGTATAGACATGTTACCAATACCTTAGGGACACTAAAATTATATATGATTAAAAAAACTAAGAGAATAAGTAATTTTATCTCATATTAGAATATGGAGGTAACTATATCAATAGGAAATGATAAATTTATAATAACAAACTATTAATAAGTTATGCAATTTTAATCCTTACAATTTAGAATTTCTTTATTCAAATAACTATTAAAAATTAATTGGGTATATTGAAGTAAGCAATATTTAGTAAAATGTTTATAGTTTTTAAAATTTTTTCTGATTTTTTTAAACTAGATATTTATTGCGTTGTTTGTCATTAATATATTTACTCATATATATATGTATATATATATATACATAATTTCTAATAGCATTCATTTAGTATAAAGTAATAAGAACCTTTTAATTTCTTTTTAGCAATATATTTGAATTCAGTAAGTTGCTATATAATTTATGAATCAAAAGTTTATACTATGTTCAAAAACGCACAAAAAATCAGGGCTAGAAAATTTTTGGCAGTGGGCATGACATTTTAAAATCAGATGCCCCGTTTCTAAATATAACATGAAATACCAACTTTTATTTCTGTTTGCCAAGAGTGAGTGACATCTTCCAAAAATAAAATTTCAAAACTCCCAACAGGGAACGCTACATCCTATCGCATATTCTTGCATTTTCAGGAATTAATAACCAACAAAGTAGGACGGAAAAAATGTGGACTGGAGAAAAAAAAAGTTTTCAAGAATAATACTAATATTTATCTTCTTTAAGATTTCCACTGTACCAGGTCTGCGTTGCCAGATTTTTCTCTGTTTTATTCTAATAGAAAAAATAGCAATTTTTTTTTTTTTTACTTCCACTTTACAATCTTCGTGTTGCCTCGCAAGGTCAGTGAGCTTTATCACTCCCGTGAATCTTCTAGGTAAGATTGTTCCACATACCTACTCATGCATTTTAATTTTCATCCTTTTCAGTTCTTCAGAAGTTATATGACCACCTTGCGCGAAAGAAAAAAAACTCTTCTAAAACCAACATCTCAGCTTCATAAAATCTTGTTATATATTAAACAAGATAAAATGTCAGCAGGAGACAAGTTTCTCATTTTCAGTCCTCTTCGGGAGTGTTAAAATAAACAAATAAATAAACTACAGTCCGCAGCTAGTGCATGGTTTAAAGTGTCAAGAGAACAGTAGTTGATTTTCATTTGGTTTTTACTTTCGTCTTGTCGTTCACTACTAACACGCATAAAAGCGAATACGCCGGCGTGAGTAGTGAGAAGGTAAATTACATTCGCTATACCTGTCCTGACAACGAAGACTGGGTTAAACTCGTCATTGTATTTACCTGTGTCCCTTTCGTTATAACCCCCTAGAGTGTCGTAACTTGAAAATGGTGGCATTAGCAAAATAATTAATGAAGTAAAAGCAATTTTTCTGGAAGTTTTTTTTGTTTTTTTAAGCCGTGTTATATCATGCTAGTTAAGATACACAGGAAATAAACGTTACCAAGGGTGTAAATAAAATAACTGTGTGGGGCGGATAAGACTATTTCCCAGAACACTCTGAAAATTTAGTAATTTGGAATAAAAAATTTAAGTGTAAACATTTTTAATACATATTTTATGTCCTATACATTTTAAAGGCATACCACTGAAAGCTTTCCTTTTAAAATCTTACAGTAGGGACTTCACATACATAATATTTCAAATTTTAGCTTCCGTGGTGGATGTATTTCAAACAAAATCTTAAAATTGCGATGTAACTTCGAAAGCTGAATAAGAATAAAAAACGATCCTTCACAAATTCTTCCAAATAAATATCACACTAAATAAAACAAAATGAATTTTGGCCTTCTGTGCGTATTTATCTTCTTCCTTATTTCTTCTTTTATATATAAAGACAGTTAACACCGGATTTTGTTTTGACTGAATTTATTAAATTTGATTAATGAAATAACTATGTGCAAGTATCAAACGCTCACTCTGTAAATAAAAATATTTTAAGCATATGTATTAATCATAGTTAGAGTCTAATAAATGATTTATTGATAACTGAGAAATCTTTGGTATATATACACGAATTAAAAAAACAGGCCTGTTTAAAATAATAAATTCAACAGATTAAATCATGATCTTGAATCATATAAGTTAATGAATATAGCAAAATAAGTTATAGAAAACGGGTGCGTTATGCTTGGTTATAACAAATATGATAAAATAATCATTTTCTGCGGTATTTAAAATAAGTTTATTTCTATATCAGAGATAAGAATAAACAGTAAATAATTTAAATTTGCAAAAATTTAAGCAAACTGAATTTTATTTGCTGCCTATCTCTAATATCACACACAGGTATAACTTCAATTCTCAAATCACCCAATGTGGAAACTGATTTGAAGATTGAAAGACTAGCATTAAAAATACTCACAAAGACAGATTATTCTCTTAATTTAAGAGATAATAAATCAAGAAAGAAATTTCTTCTGAAGATTGATATGAGGAAATATACAGTCCTGTAATTATTATGCACTGATTATAATTAGATCTTAACTACATCATAAAGGCAATATAGCTTTGTTAAAGCGGTAGAAAAAAAACCCACCTAAAGCTGAATTCCATCAACTGCCAAATTTCTAGGAAATTATAGGAAACAGAGCGCAACGCTTATTAAATAATTTTTTTACGATTATTTAAAACATTGTATGCATACTAATCAGTTATGCTTCTCGTCTAAAATATTTCAAGATAAATGTGTTTTTTCCTATTCTCTGGAACAATCTGTTGCCCAGTATTAATTTTTGTTCCCTTGGTAACAATGTGTTATTACAAAGTCGATTAACGCTTGCGAATGCCTTTGCTTCCACTTATGACGACCGTAAATAAAACGGCCGAAACCTCGAATCAATTTTTAAGCAGTGGATCGTGAGCTAATTATACCCGTTGATCCTCGAAATCAACTTTGCAGTACCAAGTTTCACAGAGCATCATACCATCTACCACAAAGGAGATAAAATAGCCCCCTGCTAAAGTGATTAATTAAAAAGAAATAAATGATGAAAAAGATAGCCTCCGAAAGCTAACTATCTACAACCCCAATAATTATGACGATGATAAAGGATCTTAAAATAATCATTTTTTGTTTTTATTTTTCTTTCTCGATTTTCTTCTCTTCTCATTATTTTCGCTTAAAATTGTGCTTCATACCGACGCTGCATCCTATGGGTATTGAAAACAGGCACACTTTGCGTAATTTAGTACTATTCCTGTGAAAGGTGAGTATCTCCTTTAATGCAAGCTGCCTTTGCGATTTTCATTAAATTTTAATTGCACAAGAGAGGAGCCTTTTTCAGGTTTTTTTAGTTTTTTATTTAATACGATGGTATTTTTCATCGGTCATTTTTCTCCCTATATGGACTTACTCTTGGCTTCCATCGCATTAGGTTACCAGTGGATGACTTAGAGCTAATACGTTTTCATTATGAAGTGGAGAGTAATTCGGGAGATTTTATTAGCGCAGCATGTTTTAATAAGCGCTAATATATAAAATATAATCGTAATGAAATTGCATACTGCGGAGTTGTTTTCCTTACGTGCTTACCTTTCAGTTTTTCTTCCTTCTTCGGGAATTTATTTGAGCTTTTTGAGGAGCCAAAAACAATACACAGAATAAATAATGAAGTATGTAGAAGACATAAAAAGCAGAATTTAGGTTTGTAATTATGGTAATTAGTTTAGGCTTTTGATGCAGTATGGCTAAAGATTCATCCAAGGAAATGTCTAAAAAAACCAAACTCTTTTTATGCTTGGGTAAGGAGATTTATATTTTTAATGCCGATCAATAAAGAGCTGGAACATTAAATTATCAAAAGAGACTGTCAATTTTCAAGCACAACTTAAATTGTTTTTAATAACTTTATTAAGTACTGATAAAAATTAGTATACATTTAATCATGTACTAAATTGCCATACATCTAGTAAAATCAAGCAATAAAATTAAAACAATAAAATAAGTTATAAATAGAAATTTAACAATACAGTATAGGTCAAAAATAATACACCTCAGAAGTATAACAACAATCTCTTAGGCTTAGAAACTAAGATTGCAAAGTTAAAGCTAGCCAACCTTTCCCTATATTTTCTTATACCACTTGGCAGCAACGAGAAAAATAAAGTAAAAGTAAGATTCCATTAATACTAAAGGAAATATTCATAAAAAACCAGAAGAATAACACTAAAAATACTAAAACTAAGTTACCAAAGTGAAATATATCGAGTGAGTAAGTAAGAAATAAAACGGAAAAAATAAATCGACATATCTAAGCCTATATACTGTATATATATATATATATAACACCTAGCATGAAATTTTACAATTCAGCAAGTTTGAAACAAATAAGTCATTCTAATTGCTGTTTTACATTATAGAAACTGAAAACTACAGAATATTCTTACCACTTATTATTTAAGATATTGCAATTAGTTAGTAGTTTGTGTCTACACAAAAAGCACAATTCTTAGGGAATTTTTTTTTCATTACACATTTCTTGTGCATATATTGTCATATGTTTAAAGGGAAAAAAAGAATTAATCCCTGGGCAATCCATTATTTCTCTTTTTCTAGTTGCAGTTTCACTACATTTAAGGCATATAGCTACATATAGGTAGTTATATAACCTCCCATCCACAAGCCTTAGGACATCTACTGTTTTTCAGCTACGAAATGGTCCAGACATAGAATCTCCCACTTTTTCTCATTTTGTATGGCATAATGTTATACTGCGGTGATGGGGGTGTTCCTGAGTGACCTCGGGTGTGAACATGGACACAAGGAACAGCTAAAAAACAACGAAGCTAAATTACATATTTTCATACATAATCACATAGTACATTGCTGTAAAAGAATCAAATAAATGACACATTGATGTACCACTTTTTATTATTGCTGCATCATGAACACGTACATAAATTAATATCTGGCCATTAATAGATTAAAAACAGAAAGCGTTCACAAGCGGTAGCAAATAGCTTACAGCTTTAATTATTCAGAAAAATGAAGAAACATTGAAAATTTTTAAATTATAGAATTAAATTTATTATTATAACTAAAATGATGAAGAAAATATTTTAAAATTTAACAACGCTTTAATAAAATCCAGAGTAAAAAACATTTGAAATCTGCATGGATTGAATGCATACATTAAACTTCGAAAGGAACAGTTTTTATAAATGGGAATTGGTGAGATATCTTTAATGATACATTTATCACTTATTATTGTGAAGAATTTTTTTTAAAAACATCAATTTCACAAGTTATAATAATTTTCGTTACTTTACATTCATATTCACAATGTTACCATGTATATATTATTAACTTATAATAATGGAATTATAGATAATACTAACACGATGCATCCACATAAAAAAAATAATAATTTTGAAAACAATCTGAACAATTTAGTTTGGAAATTATTTGTTAATTCCTGAATCAGAGCGGAAAAATAGTTTGTTCGAAATGAAATGTGATAAAAAACTAAATGCAATAAATATGTCTTTCATTTTATGCAGAAAATCATTTATTAAGAAGTACACAAATTCAGAGATTTAAAAAAATTAACTCTACGTTAAGTACAGATATGTTAATACGCATTTTTTAATAAAAAAAGGCACAGTACTTATCACAATACTTCATAAACTTCTGAATACATGTCACAAAACATCAACTTTAATCCGTTACATCTTTTATAATAAAAATTATTGCAGCAAGGTTCGTTTTCGACCATCATGTTACAAATTCCAAGACAAAATTCCGACTTTTGTAGAATAATTCTTTTTTTTTAATATTTCTATTTTTAATCAATAACATAAACAGTTATCATTGAAACGTTGAAGTAAATGACATAAAATCCACCAAATAAAATAGTATAACTATATAATTATAAATACTAAATGGTTCATAAAAAAATATGAAATAAATTTATCAAAAGGATATTTTAACACATGCACTTTTCCTAGTTCGAACCATTTTTCTAGAGAGGCAAATATTTTTAAATTGAATTTAACTATCTGAGTTTAAAACGCACCATTAAAGGCTGAAGACAATTCTAAAGGGATTTTTAATAGGATTGCCAATAAATTTAGCAGATTAAGCTGCTTTTTAAAAATGCATTTTATACTTATAAATGTTTAACATATATATACTGACTATCCATATTTTTAAAGTTAGTTTCTTAAAAGTTAAGAAATATTTAATTATTTTTATTAAAAATTAAATTTTGAAAAATTTTAATAATGCATATGAATTTACACAGCAGCTGTTTCTATAAATATATTTATATCAGCTTGCTTAAGCAAAACATTCTAGATTCAATCTAATTTAACATCTTTCTTCGAACCCAAAACAGATGAAGGGAAAGATTCATGTTTTACCAGTTCACTGTGAACAGAACGTGACCAGTCTTTCAATATTTAATCGACGCTCAGAACTCAGTACAGAGAGAGCTGATATATTTTTTTTTTTCATACCCAAACTCTGTATGTGACTTAGTATCGTTTTCACGCCCCGCGGTACTACTTCACAGTTTAAATGCTAGACTGTGAAAACCCTAGGGCGTGGAGACTGTGAAAACTTCTTGCCTTGAATTATGCGGGAAGTTCTGTTGACAAAGCGCTTGTGAACTCGGATGGATCTGTTTGGTATTCTTGGATAAGGAGTGTACCTCAGAAATTATTCCTGCCTCGTGAGTTTCTGGTTGTTCAGCTCTTCTTTCATGCGTTTTGTATTACTTGTTGAATTCACCCAATGAAGATGCAAAACAGATTTATTCTGTTTTCACGTTTCTGTTTAAGATAGAGGTGCTCTAAATAAAATATTTTAAAAAAAAAGACTACGCTTTTTGTGATATATTTAAATGTTCTTAGGAGCTTTAAAAATAAAGTTTGTAGCTTTTTAAATACAGGAGAAGTACGATTCTTTATTATTTTTACTATATATATTTGTTTCTAAAAATTTAGTAAAGAACGAATTATGCTACTGCTTTGGTTTAATTTATTTTTATAAATTTAGCTTAGAAAAATATTTTTGATTTTATGTCTTTAATAATATTTAAATAATAGAAAAAAATATTTAAAAAATTAAGAAAATTCTAGAGTAATGAAAATTATGTGATTAATGAGACTTGAATCCTTTTTATAGTAAGAATATTTGCGAATACGATTAACAAACAATATTTTTCGAAGAAACTAAAAAAAATTAATTTCCAAAAAGAAATTCATTTTTATATAATTAAATAAAAAAGTATTTTGATATCAAATGTTATATAAAAAACAAAATATTTTGGTTAAATGCTATTTTTTATTGTATAATTTAACCTAGCATGTGAGCTGTACAAAAACAAAATATTCTGCAAATAATATTTTAGTTTTGATATTATTTCTTAAAACTGTAACTTAAATTGGGATATCTATCTTACAACTAAATAGAGAGTCATACATTTTATTCAAAGTACTTGTGTAAGTGCTATATAATGTGATTTTAAGAGACACGTTTATTATTTTTTGCCCTTAATTTTATTTAAAAAAAAGGTTGTATTTTTTAAATTAAAGTACACGTGTATAGTTACATTTTAAGTACATTACACAAAATTTTCTCAAACTTAAAAAAATTTTAAATCAGGAAATAAAATAGAGTTAAATTTCCTGAAAACAAAATTTTACTATAATGGGTTTCTTATTGCCTTTTTCTTTCTGTTAGAATCCTTTTCAACTTATACTTAAGTCGAAAAATATTCAATTTGCTTCTATCTTAAATTTGAACATAAATTAAAAAAATATTTGAAAAAGAATTCTTCTGAAACTCTTGCATCGATTGCTTAAAAGGTTGTAATTCAAGCTACGGTAGTACGATTGCATTATTTTTAGATTTATCCATATATTTTATGAATATCATAATAAATTTCATTAAGTGTTTGGGTATTAAAATAAACAACCTTTTCTCAAAAGTTCTTTGATCAGAATGATACAGAAATAATGCATTCTATTCTCCATTTGTTGCTGTGACGTTGTCAACACAGACACAATTCAAATAGCACTCTTCCTCTATCTATTCTTACGTTTGGCGTTTTTTCCTTTTCTTTCGTCATTTTTATACTCCGCTACTTTCTTCCGACACCAGTCTTTATTAGGAATAAGAAGCGTTGGATGGTAAAAGCAAAGAAAGCAGAAAATGAAGGGAAAAAATGGCTGAAACAAAAACTAAAGCGATAGAATGTGTTTAAAAATGAGCAAACGCGCTCTTCGGCTAATGAGATCAAAGGCAGAAGGTACGTTTTTACTTCCTGTAATTAGAATCTTCACATTCCAGTACACGTCATTTCAAAATATGCTCTGTTTCCAGTGAAAAAAAAACTGGTAGAATAAAAACTATTATGCTAATTCTTGCATGTCGTTTTAAGTGGATTCGGTAACGGTATAAATAACATCTGAACCCAACTCTGAAAAATCTTGCTTTGGACTTCTTTTTGGAAAAGGATTAGTCTTCTTTGTTCTTCTATTGTTATCACTCTTAATCGATAATATGCGTGTGTGTGTAAATGCATAAAAATAATTTCTTCTTAAAAATTGAAAATTTCTGCTCTGGAGAAAATGTAAGGGTAAAATAGATATATTTAAAGAAAGTTCAAATAATTTACCTTTTTTGCTTAACACAAAATGCATTGTTTATAAAAAAAAAAAGGACTTTATTTCAATATGTTCCATCTATTCTACATTTTTCAGCTGTTATTTCTTATTTTTCAATTCCTATACTATTAGGTCACACTTTCCATCCATATATATATATATATATATATATAGCTCAAATTTTCAATCGTTAGTAAGATTCAAGTTCAAATACCTTTTTTAAAACTTGCAGTGGATGACACACTTGATGCTAATACAATTTTTTCAAATATTAATTCATTAATTAAATTAAAAAGTGTACAAATAGTAACAAACAAAAATAATAATCCAACAGCATATATAGAAAAAAATAAACTTTCGTTGTATTCCTCTAGTGCAATGGATAGCGCGTTGGTCTTGTAGTCCAAGGTCGTGGGTTCGAATCCCACTTTGGATGGCCTACTTTCTGAGAATTTGATAACTTTTTTCCGTACTAAGAATAATTATAGGTAGTGAATGAATAAATAGTAGCAAGCAAAAGAGTTAGTCCAACATCATAGATAGAAAGGAAAATGGAGAGAAAAAATATATATCCGCTTTTTTTTTCCTTCTATTGTGTCACTTAATATTGTGATTCTGTCATATGTATATACATATTTATATTAATTGTAACTACTTAATAAGAAGTACATACAATTTTTTTTCTTTGTTGAACTAACTTGTGGAATTGACTTATTTTTTTTTATAATTCTTGTTTTACTAAGCAGCTTTTATTCTGTATACACTTTCTGAGTATTCAGAATTGTTTATAGTTTTGATCAGTCTTGATTGTATGCATTACAGTGTTGATATTCTGAACAAGAATTGATCATTATTGGTAAAAAAGAATTGAATAAAGGAAAAAGAACTTATCATTAATAGTAAATATGAGTTGAATTATTGGAACAAGAATTGATCATTGATGGTAAATAAGAACTGAATTATGGAACAAGAATTGATCATTATTGGTGAATACATATTGTGGCTAATTTTGAATCTCTAAGAGCTCATAAAATCTTCTTTATAGAATCTTGAAGAGCAGCACTGTTATTTTGTTGCGTTTGATGTAATATTATTAAAAATTAACTTGAGATGTCATTATAAAAATTTTGAAATTAGCATCTTCATAATATTAGTGGAAGAAAAACGTTAATAAATAAAAATAAAATTTATTTATTAATGATAAATTAAACTATTTTAAAAATTATGTTACTTGTACTCGTTCTCTTATTAAAGGAAAATATTTGAGAATTGAAACTAAGCTCTAGTTAAAAAGTTGCTTCAAAATAGTTATTTTAAAATTTAATTTAAAATAATTATAGTAAAATAATTTCAAAAGTAATACAAGTGAATTTTGTATGTAAGATTTTCAAATGATAAAGAAATAAGGTTCTTATTATAAATAAGTAATTTATGGAAAACTATTAAGTGGAAATTCACTTTTTTTAAATATAAAGAATATTTTTCTGGGAAAAAAGAATTTAATTTTTACTTACTAAAATTACCTTGTTCGAGAATTCTTACTTTCGTTTTTTAAATCAAACTTTTGTAAGTATGAATGACTAGAATCAAGTTTCGATAACTAAAATTTAAACTATCTATGCATTTTGTATATTTTTTAACATTCAATTAACTTATTCAATTATTATAATTAGTTATTTTTAATGTTTTAATATTAATCAACAGGAAATGATTTAAGAGAACATTTAAAATAGTTTGAAGAATAATCGCATTTAATTCAAATACTTCATTATCATATTGTGTTTATTTTGATGAAAGTACATTCAATAAAGAGTTTTAAATTAGTATTAATCATTTTCTAACATATATTACAAAATTAAGTACGTATTTGATTTCAATATGCTAATGAAAGATCTTTTATATTTCGTAATAATTTTTATGTACATATGAGCTCTTATGTATCGGAAAATAAAATACCAATAAAACATAATACAATTTAGCAACAACTCCGGCTTTATCATTCAAAACTTTTTAATTTAAAATTTGTTTTTGTCTGGACAATATCTTGCTATTTATTTCTTGGTATATTTTTTTAAGCCGTGTTTATGCATAATATTCGCAGACTTAACATGAAATGCATAATGCATACAAGTTATGATTTTTTTAATAAAGTTCATTCGCTTAAAATTTGTTTTATTCCGATTAATCGAATATTGATAAAATGGAGTATCCATTTATTGTAATTATATAATTATGAAGGATTTTATAACATCTGATCTGTTTAGTCATAAATATTTATGCTGCAAATCAAATATATTTATTTGAAATATTCATGAGGAAACATCTAAAAATATTTAAAGGTATTCAATATCTTATATACAGTATTTAACTTCATTAAATATATGCGTCACATTAAATGAACCCGATAAAAATGAAAATATTTGAAAATTAAATTATGTGATAAATTATATTAAGTCCTTGATAAAAGTTTAAATTACAATTTCCGAATTATTCTTCATTTTCAAAAGAAGGATATAATTCCAAAAAGTAATTTTTAATGATTATGACAGAAGTCAGAAGAAAACGTTCCTTATTAGTGGCTTTTATCTTTCAAAAATATTTAATAAGGAATGAGACTTAATCTCTGCTTACAAGAAAATCCTTACCAAATTCATAAGCATTTTTTAATCTCATTTAATTACTTGGAATTCGATTAAAGGGGAAAAAACTGCATCAGAGTTGTCCTGACATGATTTTGAAGTGCAGGGAATGAATAAGATTAATTAAAATTTATTTTTCTAAAAGATAACTGTTTCCCGTAATTAGCTTTTTTCATTGTTTTAATCATATCTAAGAAGGAAAAAAATGGCAAATACCTGTGGTAGGCTGCAAAATTACCAGTCGATGTATAACTCAAAAATAATGCTATTAAAAAAGCTGTATCTCTGTAGGAAAAATCGAAAGAGATATTAAGAATCCAATTAGAAAACTAAATATGTTCTGTTTTCTTTCGAAAGTTTCATTACATTTCAATGAATTTAAAATTAGTCGAAACCAAAAAGAGTGCTTACAAGAAATATTCGAAGAGCAAGACCGAACAGCCCCTTTCCGGGATTGTTAATACGATTAATTATTGAAACAGTTAGCCCTGATAAAGATCGTACGTAAAGCATATCATGCATAATAGAAGAAACTAAGAGAGCAATGTTAGGGAAAAGAGAAAGGAGCTCAGAAAAGATACGAAAGAAAAAAGAAGGCCAGCATTGCTCTTTTTCTCCCTCTATCGAAATTCAATTTTGTACCGACATGAAAAACAACAAATGAATTCGCTCAGTGAGTGTAAATTAATAAAATATGAAACTCATTTCTGCTGTTGCTTAATTATGCTAATGCGTAATTACTTTGATGTCAAATAAAGTAATTCCAGGTTCCCTACTCCCGAATTCTGACAACCTTATTTGTCATTTTACTAATTAGACCAAAGCCACATGTTTTGCTTCTGCAACATGCCTTCCAATATTCGCTTCGAGTTTTCTTTTTACTTTTTCTCGGCTTACATATATGTAAGAATGCAGGCATGTTTTAATACATAAATATAAATGTATCTTTTCTTTTTCCTCTGTCTATCCGATTTATCACCCACTTATCATCTTTTTACACAGGCTATCATCTTTTGTAAGTAAATCCACACCAATGTCTATAATTATATTTATACGAATGCATTGCAAATTCACAGTTCATCGATGCTTGTAAGTTACATCATTTATATACATAAGTAATATATTGATATTTTAGATGTGAATTATATCTTACAATAAAAAAATGAAAATTTCCAGTACTTTCATACTAACCTTGTACGCAAGTGATGTACCTTGTATACACACTAGCCTTGTATGCCTTGTATTTTTTATGTATATCACATAAATAAATGAATTATTTTTATATGCTGCCAATAGTATACATTTTATCACATATATGTAGGAATAACGGGAAAAATAAATGATGTAACTTACAAGAATGTATTTACTTAAGTAGTAACTTGCACAAGCATTTAACACAATTGTGAATATGCAATGCATTTATATAAATATAGTTATATAGATATTTGTAGAGGTGTGCTTGTAAAAAATGTGTGTGTGTGATGGTAGCCTGTGTGAGAAGATAAGTGGGTGATAAACCGGATAGACAGAGGAAAAAGAAAATATGCGTTTATATTTATGTATTAAACCATGCCTGAATTCTTATACAAATACATGTAAGCCTTCTGCAACATCCCTTCCAATATTTGCTTCGAGTTTTCTTTTTACTTCTTCTCGACTTACATATATATAAGAATACCGGCATGTTTTAATACATAAATATAAATGCATCTTTTCTTTTTCCTCTGTCTATCCGGTCTATCACCCACTTATCTTTTTTCACAAGGTATCGTCTTTTGCAAACATATCCACACCAATGTCTATATAATTATATATATATACATATATGAATGCCTTGAAAATTCACAATTGTGCTTAGTGTATACATGGATGCTTGTAAGTTGCATCATTTATATACATAAATAATATATTTATATTTTAAATGTGAATTATCAATAAAAATAAAAGTAATTTTTTATGTTTGCATTCTAACCTTGAAATTTAAATGAACTATTTTTATCTGATATCGATAATATATATTTTATCACATACACGCAGAAATAATGGAGAGAAATAAAGATTATGACCTATTAAAGGAGAAAATATAATAAAATAAGCTAAATAAACAAATATATAAAAAAATTTGACATTTTCTGTCGTAAAAATATAATGGGGAAAAATTAACTAAAGCACAAATGTTTCATATTTTGTTCAAACGCTTTTAGTGATAGTAAGTAACTTAAAGTTATAAATATTTTAAACTCAAAAACTCTTCTTACTAGAATGATATAAGTATTAAATACTAAATTGGAAGTTTAAACATGCCCTACGCATGTAATTAATTTATTTCGATATTTTTAAAGGAGTTCAAAATAACTCTAGTTGGCATAGAGAGACACATAAGAGATACTTTTCTTGCAAAAGTTTTGTTTTACAATAATTAAAAGATTTTGAATTAATACTTTGAATAGCTTACAGAAATAAAATACTTTTTATTTGACTATCAATTGAGATGATCGTGATTAAATAAAAATATGTGTAAAACTTAGAGATTTTGAATTTTTCAACTAAACTATTCAATATAAAAAATTAAAAATTAAGTTGTAAAAAGAGTCAATTTTATTCCACAAATAACAAGTTTGTTTATTTATATAAAAAAATAACAGGAATATTGGAAATGTATATTCATATGTATTAGTTAAATTTAACATACATGGGAATTTTATTTTAGAAAAAGTAAAAGTATTGGTTTTTATTTTCGCTTTTAAAATTTTGACGCATTTGTATAATTTTTGAAGGGATTAAATAATTGTTATACAAAATATGCTTCATATATCAGAAAGATATTCAGTTAAAAGTATTAAAATATAGGACTATTTATTCATGTGAAAATGTATAATTTAATTGATTTATTTTTCACTTTCCATTTAAAATGGGCTTATTTTTATTCAAATGTAAATCTTTATTGTAGATTGGATATGTAACAATATTTATTTAACATTCATTTTTAAGCGAATTCTTCTATTTTTACATGCCTGTGTTATATATTGGTAACCGTTTTTTTTTTTAAAATAAGACATACAAAAAACTATGTGATTTTTCCTCTTTGGTTGTACAAGATTTTTAAAAATGATGTTCTAAAATTTCATCACAATCAATCATGTTTTTCCCCCTTAATTCTATTATATTTTTTTGGAAAAGAAAGGCATTGAAATCCATACATTTATAAAATAATTGCATTTAAAAACGCGTTTTTAAATGCTACGATTTTTTTATTATTCTCATTTCAGTCTATAGTTCAAATACATTCAGTTCAATACATATTCATTCATTGTTTCATTCAATACATTTTCTTTCATTGTTTTGAAATTGTAATAAACTGTCTTTAAAAATAATTTTAAGTGCATAAAACTCTTTGATACAGGTATTTTTAAATTTAAAACCTCAGAAGTAATCGTGATTCATAACCAAATATAAAGAATATAAGCAATACAATCTACTTAAAAATACAATATATACCTATAAGAAAAGAAAATTTAACACGCAACTTTTCTTAACCAAATTTCTCTATTAAAAGGATATTAAAAAGTTTTAATTTAATCTACACAGGAACAACATAAACTTATGAAGCAAACAAAAAGATAAAGTACATGCAAAGTTAAATTTTCCTTGGATAAAATTACCGACTAAGAGAGATATTAAAAACTTTTAACCTACTCGATAAATATAACTTTAACATATCGAGTAAGAACTAAACAGCATTTAAAGTTTAGTTTTTGTTAGATTAAACTCTCAACTAAGAGTGATATTAAAAAGTCCAAACCCAGAAAGTGATCGTTATTCGTGCGCCGTTTCAACTCGTCGAAGGCCATTTTGTGAAATGCTTTGAAACAGCACCACATCTGCAATTAAAGAGCACAATAGTTGCTCTCGTTTCAGATACCAATTCTTGAGAATAGGACTTGAAAGTGAGTACGGTAAATGACCAAAAATAAGGAAACTTCGAAGAACCGTTAATTCTTCAAGACTGTACATGGCCGCAGCCTTTACTGTTCTTCTTACTTCAATTAACACCTTTACTTAGGTCCTTCTGCACGAAAGAGCTGGTAATGAACTTTCTTAAGACACTAAAGGGAGGAAAGTACCGATAAAACTTTGCAACTCAACTTGCCTATTCTCAAAGCAGAATTGAGTCACGGAAGGTTCCTGGTCTCCAAGGTAAATCTTCAGGATTAGATAGGTTTTCTCCTTGTCAGTTTCAGTGAAAAGCAATTGGCAACCCCAAAGAGGCATTGAATTTTGAAAACTAATCCCTTCTCCAATCCTTAATTCTTTCTTTGACCTTTCCGAAATGTAATATACGTACTATACTTAATAGTACTGAATAATCTGTATTTCTGTCGTGAGGTTAATGAGGCATTTTTACGAAAATATTTTGGTTTTGCTGAAGGAAGCTAATGGATTATGCTTGTTTCTCGACAGTTAAGTTATAATTTGAATAGAAAAAATTAGAAATTTTGCAAGCTATAGCAAGGAAACATAATTATCAATTAATAATACTTGAGGATATTTTTTAAAGCACTTTATTGATTAAATGGCATATAGATGCAATAAATTTCAGAAATTTAAGGAAAAATTTCACTTTGAAGCATTTAAGACATTAACATTTAAATTTCAAAGATACACGATAAAAAAAACCATCTCACAAATCTATCTCCAAAAATAAGGCAAATAGCATTCCAAAAGCATATAAATCAACAATGAACAATCAATAAAGCAATTTGAGAATATGAGAATTTTAGAAAAATGATATATATTTACAAGTTCTGTCCAATTCATTTTTCTGTTAAGGTATTCGATTACGTTCAGAACTGTGACTTTGCAAAAGCATATAAACGAATATTTTTATTTATATTTAATTTTACTTAAATTGGAATATATATATATATATATTCTCTTGACATAGATGACTGTAAATGTAAGAACTATCATGAATTTATTGATTGCTATCACAAACATGTAGTAACAGGCAACTTAAATATAATCAAGGACAGAATTTTAAAAGATACCATGAGTAAAGGCACTAGTTTTAGATTAACAATTTCTAACAACAATAATACAGTTAAAAAACAAATTAATAATGATATAAATAATTTTATTACTAAATCTGCAGTTAAATATGGTTTGCCTTAAGAGAGACATTTGAGGAATTTAAGTACAATATTTTAAAAGACCTGATGAAATTTAACTATCATTCTAAATCAGTACTTACTTATAAAGATGTAAAACAGAAAATTTACGATTTACAAAAGAATTTTATCATTGTTTACATAGATAAAGTGCCTCGTAATTATGCTATAATTTGTAAATATTTTTATAATACTATGATTAATGAACGCTTTTTAAACAATGAATCTTTTAATAGATTGGACTTGTCAGATAAAGAAATTACGAATCGAATTACTGCTATATATAGAAAATTGGGTGTTTCCATTCATAAGATTAAGTTTCCATATATATTTTTAACACCTAAATTTCATAAAAATCCTGTTAAATTTAGAACAGTAACAAATGGTTTTAAAACTTATATCACTGCTGCAGGTAAAATGCTGCATAATATTATACAAGAATTCATCAATAAGCAAGGTAATAAAGCTATAATTAAAAATAGTAAAGAAATTATAGATTTTTTTAAAAATAAAAATATTTATTCAGTTCATAGTTATGACTTTGAAGATCTTTTTAATTCCACTAATATCAATGATATAATTAGGGTAATTTTAGATAATCATAGAAATTATAACCTTAATATTAATTTACAAAAATTTAGAACTCTAATAAATTTAGTCTTAAAAGAAAACTACATTAATCTTAATGGTTCTCTGTACAAACAAACCAAAGGTTTGCCTCAAGGTGGCCCTGCTAGCAATAGTTTGGCTAATTTATATTTACACTTTTACGAAAATAATTATATTATTAATAAGGATTATTACATATTTAGATACATAGATGACCTAATTATTTTTGGTAAAAATAATAATTTTAACCCCAATATTAATTTTTATCCGGAATATTTAAAGCTAATTAAAATTAATAGTAATCCAGTTAAAACTAATTACTTGGATGTATCATTGTGTATTAAGGACTATAAATTACATAGCAATATTTATGATAAAAGAGATGATTTTAATTTTAACATTCTTAAAGTGCCTTACTGGAATTCCAACCTTATATCAATTTATAGAAATATTATTTTCAATTATATTTATCGTAATAACGTATTAGTTAGTGATAAATTTAATGTATATTTAAATCTTAATAACTTTATTAAACATTGTATGGAACTCGGATACGCTCCAAATTTTATAAAAAGTTACCTAACAGTTAAATAAAAAAGAGTTATTAGTTGTACAGTTTATCGATAGATGGCGCCTCTAGCTAAGTAAATTAACAATATTATATTTTATTAATAATTAATTGCATATGTCTGGGTGGTGCTTTTATTTTCAATAAATTTTAAAATAAAATATAGAGTTTTTAAATGTGTTTATATATATAGTATTAATGTTATTTTATCAAAACTTAATAACTTTATGCGTTACTGTTACTGTCCATAGCCCGGGAATAGATTTGTACTCACGTGGTAAGTCTTTATCTAATAGTTTTAACCATGATTTTTAAGATATTTTAGTAATTATTACAGGCTATAATATTATCGTTTTACATTAATAGATTATGGTTTTATCTATAATGATAGTTAAACTTCTCTAGAAATTTATTGCTTTCCCTATGGCCCAGTGTATTGGCAATCTCAGGTGAAGGTTGGCTGGCCGAAAAACATAGTTTAAACCTGCATTCCTGGTTCCTAAGGCTAGGAGTTTGCTCTGGTATTTATGTGGCTAAATCTATTCTATCATGACTATAGTTACCTTAGGTATATAACTATTTTTGTATATTTTTGTAATACATATATATATATATATATATATATATATAATATATATATATATATATATATATATATATATATATATATATATATATATATATATATATATAAATGTTTTAAAAATGTTTTTACAATAAAAAAACTAAATGCAATTTTTGATAAAAAATGAAGAAAAAAAATGACATTTTTATAATATTCTCCTTTTATGGAAATTGTTTCGATAATAATAAAATTTTTCGAATACTTATTTATAGTAATACTTTTACAGAGCCTGAACTAAGATTTTTGAAGGATTCACATGATTTTCAGATCTACTATTAGTAGAAGAAAAAGCCAGTGTTTTCTGTTAAAAGTTTTCTATTCTCCGATATTTTCTTATATGAATAAATCTACTTCTACATTTCGTATTTCAAAAATCGTAGTTGAGGCTCTGTACAGATATCTTAGCTCTGTATAAAAAATATTGCTCTTATAGAAGCATTTTCCACCAAAGGATAACGTTTTGAAAGTATGTTATTTGTTCTTCAGTTTCTTACCAAAAAATGCATTTAAAATTTTTTTTTATTGTAATAATATTCTTAAACTAATTTTATATGTATATTCTGATTCAGGTGACATGAAATATAAAAACAAAATATTAGTTTATACACTTTTTTTTCAAAATCATGGTTCCGAACGTAGTCAGATACCTAAATTGAATTAAACTAAATGCCTGCAAATAGATTTTTAAGTACGATGAAAAATCAGAATACTATGATTCAGATATTTCTTTTATTTAAAAGATATTGATCTCATCTCATAATTGATTATTGGTTTTTTTACTAGTTTTACTAATTCCTTTTTTTTCACTCGTAGGAATTTTCTCGTTTATCTTTATATGTAATGAATCGATTAGATTTTAAAAGTAAAATAAATTGATTTTTTTAAGCCATTTACACAATGCTACCAGTGAGTGAGTGCTTAATAAAGACGTACTTTAAAGCATGGATATTCAACTCGTAGCACGTTGAACGCATTTTAGTAGCCCTTCTTTTGAATGTGATGTCATTTCAGGAAAAAAGTCCTTGCTTGTTATTCTTGATATTTAAAACATTTTATTGATATACTTAATTTCCATTTGAGATAAAAAATTTCTTAAAATGACGAATTTTCAAAAAATTTGTTGTATTTTAAATATTTTTAAATATAAAAAAACTTGACTGTACAAAAAATCTCAGAAGTTTTCAGAAGAAAAGGTGGACTTTAACGCACAAAGTATTTTAATTCGACTTACATTTAACGTATTCGAAACCAATACGTGTATACAAAAATATATGTAGTGCCATCTATTTCCTTAGAATCAGGTGCAGTCTTTTAAAACAAACCTCCCTTTCTTATTTAAATCTTCTGACTCCATCATTTTTTATAGTCATTTGGAGCGCGGATCATTGTAAATTCATTGATGTGTTTTGTGTATTTATTCATATGGCCTTCGAGCGTCCAAGGTTAAAGACCCCTACTCTAAAGCAACACGAAAGCTAACAATATTACTAAAAGTACACACATTTATAAAATTTTAAATAACAATACATAAAAAATAACTTAATAAAAACGATACACGACACTATAAAAATCGAAAATTAGTTAAAATTGTAACGCTTGATATGATATTATAACATTTGACTTTGTTTCAATTATGGTTGATTACCATTCTCTATTATTTATCAATGTGATGGACATTAAAAGCATTAATGACAAGACTAAAAATACACACAAAACAAATCTAATTTACTAAAAAAGAAAAAAAAATACCATTGCTTTCCGTTAAATGCAATTATTTAACTATACAATTATTTTTAATTTAAAACAATTCTTTTCGCAATTAATTTCGATAAAACGTAATTATTTTGACGCTCCATTAGTAAAAAAACATTAAAATCTATTATAGAAATTTAGAAATGTAATAGAAACCCGAAACGCAATAAAAATGTCATTCAGAAAGCTATTTCACCGAAATTATAATGAGACCTTAAATGAACTAAAGAAAGAATCAATGTATGCCGGTATTTTTTTTACGAAGAACAGAAAAAAATGTTCTTTTGAATGGAGTGAAAAAAGCGATCTGCAATGAATATTACAACTTTGATAACGTAAACTGTCTTGATTTTCTAAAATTAGATTACTTTAAGTGGTAGGAATACTCCACTATAATAAACTAGTGACAGTTCTTGCCAATGTTCATTAGAAACCACGAGTTAAAATGGTGGTGAACTTATTACATTATAATAATAACACTAAAAACAACAGCCAACAATAGCGTCTCTTAAGGAAAGAAAAAAAATTCTGGTGTGACGGCATCTTCTTATCTTACTGGAAGTAATAATTTTAATTTTTTATGAGTGGTACGTTATCTTGCCACTCTTCTTCCTTTAACTTGATCAGTGTCTCTTTCGGAGTGAGAGACTGGACATAAAAAATAAGTTAATGAGATTATTTCCATTTAATGGCAAATCTCACAATTTCAAAATGACTTCACGCGTATTATACACATCGGTGTACGATTAGAATTTTTTTAAAGGATTATTCTTTCTTTATCTTTCTTTCTTTTTTTCCTTTTTAGCTCTTCCAAGGTGTTACAGTACAGCGCTTATCAGAATTTGTTTTCATTCGCTTAACTTGTCAAGCCGATCAACCGTAAATTTAACACCTTGTAATAATTTATTTGAGAGCTGTGAATGTATTTTTGCATTTAAAGTTCAAATAGTGTAGTATAAATTATACGTACTCTAACAGTAAATATATTCTTCATAGAAGAACTAAGTTTAAAGTAATGTTTCAGTTACTTTAATGAAACAATGATATGTATGTATAAATTAATTAATGCTTAAAAATTTCAAAACAAAACTGTCTTGGTAGGTTAATATATTTTCAATTTAATAAATAAAATCTCATACAATATTTAAATAAGAACACACAAACATAAATATACATAAACATATATATTTTTTTTTACATTAATAATTTTCTTTAAATATTTTTCAGTCCGAATTGGATGTTTACACTAAATTATATAAAGTATTTTATTACATATAATCCTTTCTAGGAAAACAATGATTTCGTGACAGATGTATGAAAAGAATATATGCGAACACAAAAGATGCCCTTATTGTTTACATGATTATCTTACCTTGCTTCTCATATATATGTATTTCATATAACGTATATTGTTTTATAGATTAATAAATTAGCTTTTTCCAATATCATCATATTAACGTAATTTAGTTGTATGATACTATAGTATGTATTTAGTTTGCTGTATTAAATGGTTGTTTGAAAAATACTTGAAACCATTGATACAGTTTGCTTAGAATGTCTAAAAATTTATATTTTAAATATATATTTCTGATTCAAATTCTTTTTCTTTTTTCTTTTTAGGTAAGCCTTTAAATATTCTTCGTGCTAATCTCATCCACTCCTTTTTAAAAACAAAGTTGAGAGTAAGTATATATTTTTAAAATAAAAAGTTTCAAGTTTATTTAATTTTTTTCTGAAAAAATAAATAAAATTGCATCATTATTTTCTCAATATACATATTCTCATAAGTCTAGAATTGGAACTAGAGAGGCATTTTCATTTAAAGATTCAATATATTGAATAATAATAATATACTCCGAATAATTATTTCGTCATTTTTTCTTCTTTATTTGAAAAGAGTAAATTAGGAATTATTTTTGACTAAAGATACAGAAAAATGTAATTGTGGACATTGATATGTAATTGGACATATATAATTGAGAAGAAAGATGCAATATAATTTTAATATAAATCACGGAAACTTAGTATTTAGAGATTATGGAATTTATCTTAGGATTTAATATTAGAGGTATTTTAAAAATTTGATTTTTTCATAAAGAATGAATCATATTTGTTAAAGAATTTTGTACACTCTTTCAAAGAATTAATTTCCTAATAATAGACAAAAATTAGTTTCTCAACGATTTTAAATAACTTTTGCATCGACTAAATTAAGTTACAAAATTTAGTAACGTTAACAAGTTAACTTGGTGTCATAGTATTCTTGAAAATCTGAATCAAATAAATAAAAAGTTATTTTGTAATTAAAAAAACAGTGTTTCAAATTTTGGATCCTTTTCTTTTACTTGCAGATTTAGAATTTGAAAATATGCATGAAAACAAATTTGACCCAAATAGCGTTGAAATTTCTAGTCTATTTTTCTAGAGACATTTTCAATAAATATTGAAATACAGTAGTAACTAATTGGCTTTCCAACGCAACAATAAGAAAGAAATATAAACTGTCACAAAACTCTAACAGGAAATTGCAAAATTCAATTTTATTTTTAAATTGGTCACCAATAAATAATATTCAAAATAAATAACAAATATTTGTGTGAAATTTTATCAAACATAAAACAACAATTCTTTTTTATAATTTAACTTAAAAATAATAGAAATATGAGCAAAAATTACATTAAGATGAACAATCACCTATAAAAAATAATAAATTCTTAAAAATTCAATTTTAGCTTATATATATTTCTTGATTCACACTGATTTTAACATTATTTAAAACTAGCTAAATAATTCAAAACTACATGGTGTTTACTAACAAATAATTACGCTTTGATTATTAAATTATAGATAACTACCAACACTTCCCAAGATTTCTATGATATGCGTTTGCTGTTTTGTTTTTTAAAAATTTAAATTCTGATCTTCAACCTTTAACAAGACCTAAATTATCAATTTGATACAATAATTGATATTTCTTTCGTGAATATAACTTCAACAGAAAATATATTCAATTATTTTAATGTTATTATACTATAGCTTACACATACAGAATTATGAGAATAAACCTATTATCACGTTACTTTTGTTGGCATTCATTCCCTTCTAAATTTAGATTTATTCATTTACTCATGGAAAACAATTTTATATTTGAAACTTTTTCCTTGCTATCTCAATCGTCATATAATAACACTCTTTTCCACCTAAAGTTTAGAACAAGGGAGCTTTTACTAAAAAAAGTAGTCGATGTATTTTTCCCCCTACTAAAACACGCATTATTTAAAAGTATACTTTTGGAGTTGATATACCTCTTTAACATGCCCATTCTTTTCTCTGAAAAGAAATAAGAAAAACATAAATTATCTTCATCGGAAAATAAATAGATATCTGTTCTTCGTTATGTATTTTTCAAAACAGCACCTGATTAGATATTATTGATTGTTCTTAAGGTAAAAGAAATGACAGTTTGGCTTGCTGTGGATGGATTCTGAGGTTTAATAATGAAAAGTTCCTACCCAATAATCTCAGTTCCCCCTTTTTTAGCGATTTTCTCCTCTTTTGAAATGTTCCCATTCCCCCCTTGACATTCTCTTGAGGGTTCGAATGAAGCCTGACAACAGGTATAAACTTGAGAAAGAGTAAAATCGCTCCTTGTTCGATGCTACAGTTAATTAGAGAGTGAGGCCTTTTCTAATTAAAGTTCCTCCATTTCTGCTCCTTCTATCTGTTCTCTTCTCCCTATGGTGTCAGGCTATATTATTCTACTTCTCCCCACCCCAACCTCTATTGTGGATATTTACTGCTTTCTGACAGCAATAATACCAAAAGGAATAACAAACTCTGGCATGCAACGACAGAAATTCGGTTTTGTATCTCCTTTGGCGCTCGTTGGCGTTCACATTTCGAGTTGCGACAACTCTACCTTACGTTTCGCTTTCGTAATTAACTTCTGTTAGGACAGGACTATAAATAGAAGTTGAAGTAGCACTGGGCTAACCTCACTAGTCCAGCCAAAGAAATGACAAGTAAAAAAAAAAAAGAGAGAGAGCGTCCCCGCTATACATTTAGAGAGAACAGTGGCGTTGTTGGTGAGCGCTTGCTGCAACGTCTTGCATCGCTCTTTATTTTTTACTCGTATAACAAAACATCACAAGTGCAATGAAGATTAAATCAATATGACTCACTAAAATAACTAAGGACATTCCTCTTTGAGTTCATAATTAGTAAAAATATCAAAATATGCATTTCAGTGGTTGTTTTAATTCATCAAAAAATATTATTTACAACATTAAATAAAAGCATCTTCTTAGTCAGAAAAAAACATCTTATTTTGATCGAGATGTTATAATAAGAATTTCTAACATAAAACACCTTCTAGGTAACTAATGTACAAAGCTTGTTTCATGTGCTCAGAAGCTCATAAAGAATCAAGATGGGGCTTGCAATTTTGTTCATTATGTTTTAGAGGTCTCAAACAGGTTCTGTTTTAAGACAAATGATGCACAATCTTCATTAAAAAGGCTCTGTTAACTATAACATTTTCACAAATAAATATAAACTATTGCTCAGTTTAACATTTACTTAAGTTAATTTTTAAGACAAATGAAAAATACTGACTTTTTTCACATATTAAACAACGCTGTTCTAAGTATATATAAGTTAAATCTTTACTATTATAAATATATATATATATATATATATATATATATATATATAAAAGATAAATATATATCTTAAATTTATACATTCTCATATTCTCAAATTTATGTTTTGTAAAAAATAAAATACATATACAACAAGACTAGAATTTCTAAACAATGGGTAAAAAAGTGATAATTGAAATAATTTTTGTAGTTACTAATGTAAACATAGACGCATGCTTTAATTTAGAAACTGCAATTAAAAGCGATAAACAGGAGGGGGAAAAAGGAGAGCTACAAGATTTCCTCTTTCACTACAATAAATATTTGTAATCAATATTCCTACTAATCGTTCTCTTCTGATAATAAATAATTAACATTTGAAGTATCTAAAAATGTTAAAAGAATCAGAAACAATATAATTCGTGAGTCTCCTAAATTACCAAATAAATGAAATAGAGCTGTGACACACAACCAAATACAATCCCTTTGCTTTACATCAAGGGAACATTTTTAGTTCGTGAGAGTCATATATGTGTAATTATTTGTTAGAACAGATGGAAGAATCTCAACGTTCTGAAAACCCCTCTTTATGCATTCATTGAAAGTATCAGTGAGTAAGTAGCAGAGGCCAGAACAAATATTAGCTTAACAATGAATACTTTGTTTGCGTAAGAATGAGATCACCAAATGAAGTGAGTTAATTAAAATGGTCTTGGTGGGAAAAAAATATCAATAGTCTTCCATACTTAAACATACTCCTTGAGATAAAGAAAGGTTCTAAGTAAATTTTTCAGATTTGGAAAGGATTAAAGCTCTTATATTGAAATGGGATGGACCGACTGTGTTTGGATTGGACTCAAGCATATTAAGCTTTAGTTTACAGCATACGGTTCACACAAGACGATTTAAAAAATATTCTAGTTTTCGATTATTGAGTTTACTTTGCAGAAAATAATTGATATTTTAGAATTTTCAATTACGGAATGGAATTATTTTATTTTGACTCATATGTGTATGTGTGCGAGCGGCATTGAATCAATAGTTAACTCTTTTAATGTATACAATGAATCTCTGTTAGGTGATTAAATTATTAATTTAAAAAACAAATATGTCTATACATAGGATTTTAAAATAGTTTGCCTGCAAAAAGTAATTGAAAGAATTGTTTAAGTACAACAAGATTTTTTTGTCATTGTTGTTCAAATTAAATAAAGCAGCACCTACGTTTTTATTTCGAGAATCTAATTAAAAATAAACTTTTTTGGTGTGTATAAGAATAATAGTTAAATAAAGTATTTCTAAAACATTTTATTTTAAAAGGTACAGACATATTATTAATATAGCAAATGATACATGTAAACAATATACACAAAGGGGGACGAGTTAAAAATATTGGAGTATTTTATTAACATTGCACTGTAAGCCACCCCGAGGGCTATAGGAGAGGTACCTCGTAATTTTGAACCTCTGCCAAGTAACACGGATGTTGCTTCAACTAACCCACCCTCTCTTAACTACCACTAATATGCTTAACCACCCTCTCTAACATGCCAATGGGAGGATGTTGAGCCACGACAGATTTAATGGGCATCAGTCCATGTATACAGATGGTCATTAAGGACACTAGGGCTTGAACTCATAACACGCTGGCCACGAACTCACTATCACAACCACAAGACTACCACTACCATCAAAATTCCTTGAAGTGTTTTATATAGATGAAATTTTAGTTCATATAAACTGATATTTATGTTGGTATACTCATTGTATCCATTTTATTGAATTTCAATCAAGCAAATAAAAATAAGTTGAAAAAGTAGACAATTTTTTTCTAATGGGCTGCATTTTAGCAATCAAGCTTTTACAGCAACAGCAAGTCTCGAAATGTGAGAGACATTTCATGGTGGCACCATCTAGTGGTGCCTCGAATCAAAACTTGGTTGCTTGGATTATTTTTAATTCAAGCTCTCGTTGTATGCTAAATATGTTTGAGAATACCAGAGCCAAATTGCTACTCAAATGATCTCTTACCTACCACATAATCATATCACATGCGTGTTTACAATTTTCGCATCCAGAAAATCTATCGACTCCAGTCAAGGTCGAACCCGTATCCTTAGTCTTACAAAATGGGCACGCTTCCTCTAAGCCACTGGTGCCGACATTGTAAGCAATATGTTAATTAAAAATTTTAAATAAAGTAATATTGAATTTTTATGTAGACAAATGAAAATTCAATATTACCTTAATTTTTAATAACAAATGATTACTAAAAATCATGAAAAGGTATTTATCTCCTCTATTTAACACTTAATTGGGCATTGTTTTGATAATTTTAAATGGTAAAGCACTTATTTCCAATATTTAATTTAAATTTTAATTTCAGTTTATTGAATGAAAACTTTAAAAAATATGACAAAGTATAACAAAATATGCATACAGTTTATTACATACATATGCGTCATTTGATTCTTTTTCTCTCAAAAACAGAAGAAAAGTGTGTATTCATTATAAATAGCAGGAATAATGTATATGTTGATTCAGACAAATCTCAAAAAGAAAAAATATGCTCTCATGCACTAAATTTGCTTAAAATCGTTAACGAAATTTACTACATCAGTATATTTCTCATGCTTTGATTGTAATAGTTTTACAATTCAAATGCATAGGCTATTTATTCCTGTTGTGCAGGATGATGCTTTATTCCAAAGTGAATTCTGTTTCGTTGTTTATTTATCCCAAAAGGATTCATCTGCAGCTGGATTTCTATCGGTGTTGGATATCGGGATTACGCTTTCCTGAAATTTATGAGCCGGAACGTTCACGTATATCCTTGGGAAACTATTATAAAAGCACCAGTGCCAGATTTCAGGAATTATTTCCGGATATTAAACACGGCATCACTTTGAAATCGGATTAGAGGTTCGATGAGTGTCCTCCGTTGTTGAATGATTTGCCTTTAATCGCATTAGAAGGTTAGGGAGCTTATTATGAGTTTCTTAAATGATTCCGTATATGCAGGAAATTGGGTAAAGAATCTCTTTAAAGAATGACTCTGTTCCCTTTTCGGGGAACAACTTAGATTAGAATTCTTTAGCTGAGTTATATTGAGGCTTCCTTTGATGATTGATGAAGTTTACAAGCACTATATCAAAGTATTTAGAAGATATTATTTCTGCATAAATCACCTTAACATGACATTATACTGATCAATAAGGTATTTAAGAGTTTCGCAGCTGGTATACATATTTGCATTAATAATTAATATGTGTTTTTAAAACTAAATATTGAAAACTAATAATTTTTGGAATAAAAAAACATTCAGGCTATTATGGAAATTCTTTTTTCCTGGTTTTGCATAATTAAAGCCTTATAATCAATTTCTTACAAATTTGCAAAATTATATGAGTGTTTTGTAATTACTTGGTTTATATATAATTTCGAAAAATTGAATTTATCTTGAAATTAAAAGCTTTATACCAATGCCAATTACTTAAGATTACTAATATACATAGGTTTAAAAAAAGGAATACTGTTTTGATTATTACCTATTTAAAGTAAAAATTTCCATACAAAATATTTTAAGTAGGGTTCATAATACTAGATTTTATTATGATACGTAAGAATATATTTATACTACAATGAGAGAGTTAACATATGAAAAGTAATAATGAAAAAATGTGAAAAATTTATTTTTCATTTTTAAAATACTCTTAAAATATAAAATTATTTATTTTTAAATATATACATTCAATGAGAAAAAAAAACTTAAGCTGATTTCAACTATTAACATGGAACTAATTTTATTCTTATCATTAGAGGTTAATTATGAGAACTAAAAATCATGAACAGTATTATATCTATTTTTGTAAATCTTTTTCAACTGTCCCTGTAGAATATACTTCTTACAATTGCGAATTCTTCAGCTTAGAAGGAGGGAAAATGGCAAAGGAAATAGAAATTCTTTAGAAGTAAATGCCAGTTACAGCCTATCCTTGTGAGCCCAGTTGCTTGTAATAAAACCTATTGTAGCATATAGTGTGTACATTTTTTCCCAAGCGGACTTTGTTATCTTTATGTAAAAATCCTGTTACCCAAAATATTACCCCTCGTTAGTACTCGGTGAATCGAGAAACAAACTGCAAGATGCCCAAGCCACTATAACGGTAGCTTACTCTTGCTGTAGAGGGTCACTGCTTTCAAAAAGCAACCCGGTGTAAAATCAGGCTGTCTGTGGGGTTGCTGATAACGTGGGGTCGTGAAGCAGCCTATCGTGGTCTTTGTTCTTTCGCCTTTGGCTATTGTGATCTGAAGTAATAAGCGCCAATTTTTAGGTAATGCAAGTCCTACCATGTCTCAGAATGGCTCGTCTATGTGTTTTTTTATCGGATACTACGATGGGAGGGAAAACTTTTTACGCGGATGAAAGGCCATAGTGTGATATGTTTGATAAATACATAACATTTAAAACAAAATCGCAGTAAACTTGTGGTTTTCACAGGCTGTTGAATGATCTTGCGCTACACATTATTAAATGATACAACATAAAACGCTCTCTAGGAGGTTGGCTTTTTTCCCCTTTATTCAAAGTTTTATTTCCATTTTTATCTTATGCAAATTTTGCAGCTGAATGTTTTTGAATATCAATCCATCCACTAAATGCTTTTTTAAGGTTATATTAAACTGAAAAAGTAGTAAAATAATGTAAGTAAATAAATTATATGTTGAAATTTTCACTGTAAAAACATTTTATAGTGAAAAGTCCAACTAAAAAAATAATAATCGATATTTATTCGCTAGAGGATCCACACCCGTTGTGTTTACTCGACTGATTATCCTTTTATGAATTCAGGCAATTCATGAACTTCACTGATCCAGAAAACAGATTTTTCCTAATTCTGTCAAAACGATTTTATGCTACAAAAACTTTTAAATAAAAATTTTACTTTTGATTAAATAAAAATGTAAGCTGTGACGCACACAGTGTTCATGATAGATGTAAAAATGAACCATACAAAATAGCATAATCTTTTTTTAAATCATATACAATTAACATATTTCCAAAACAATTGTAAAAGATCTCGGTGGAAATTTTTAAAGTAAATATTGACATTTTGCTATATATTGTAGTTAATACTAAACATTTTATGTTATAAGATATCTGAATTTATATTTCTGAAAAACATTTACTGGTTTATTTTCACTGAAAATAAAAGAAATGTTACTTTATTAGGAATAGATGAAATTCATCATTATAAATTAAAATGAAACAAAAGCGAATGAAAAATGAATCAAAACAATATTCAGATATCTCTTATTTCCTTTCAAAATAATAAAATACATTTCAATAGAAACTTACTCGAGAGAGCATTCTTTTATTCATATGAGCTTTGTACTCCTCTATTCAACGAATGAAATATAGTCTCCTAAGAAAATAAATCAGATGTGACACATATATTTGATTATAAGCGTACCCATGAAAATGCGTAAATTGCAACTGAATACATAGAGATTGCAAAGAAAAAAAACAGCATAATAATTTAATTTGCAAAAACGCTACATAACCGAATCTTTTGACGATGTTTGATGAAAATCTGCTTACTAGAACAAAATAACTGTTTTTCATCAAACATTTAAATTCCTATTTCTTGATCCCCTAGAGGGCTTTACCAAATCTTAGGATTCTTATTTCTTTTTCATGATTCCATTCAACAATGGTGACAAATTGTTTTAGCGGAATTAACTCTACTGAAACTAGATGAGAGATCTACAAGATAATTGAAAAACAAACAGCATTAAAACATACTGTTTATCCGATTAATTATGTGCATTGAGCAACAGCGAACTTATTGCTGTAGCAAACAAACCTTCCGGAAATTTACAGAAAGAACAGAAACAAATAAAGAGAAGGAATAAAAAAATGTCAATATTCCCTTCTTGTTCCATAGCACGAATTTGTGTTCTATCCCACCACAACTGAACTGTAATTACTCAATTCCTGGAAGAAAAATGCAAGTTCGTGTCCCCCCGTTGAGTTCGCTCTGATCAAGCCTTAGCAACCTCCTGCCTACATTAGGCAAAGACATTGATTGCAATTTTCCAAGAAGATTAAGAACTAACTTGGTGAGCAGAGTTAAGACCTCACTCGGTTTTGCTCTGAATGTAATTTACCAGTTAATCTCGTTTAAAGTTGAAATTTCCGAAACTTATTTTTTTGTTCCTTATCTGGTTTATCTTCGGAGTTTTTTTTTCCACACACATATTCTTGTGGAAGGCTGATTTAATTATAAGAAAAGCGTGGGACTTGCGTGGTGATGAAGCAGTTTCGCTTTTAAGTAAGCATTTGAAAATTTCATTTCCGCTCTTCTAGCGCATTTTGAAAGGGTCTTTTCCTCTCTAGCGTACAGTTGCTAGTTTTTTTTTTTCATTTACTTTTAAATTACCAGACAGCAGAAAATTTAATCTCGATACAAATAAGCGATTCTGTTTACAAAACTACCTCACAGCTACTTACTTTGTTTCCAGAAATCTATTTTTAGACCCCCTGAAACTTTGATTTTAGTATTGAGATAGAAATAAAATTGAATAATTTAAAAGAAACTTGCAACATGTAGCTCTGAGGAAACAGTTTTAAAAATGTAAACAATTTGTTCAGTGGATTGTTAAAGCATAATAATCATGCCATTTATAAAGTTCCTTTCGATAACATCAAAACTATTATAATATAGTTGTTCTTCAACAAAAAAGAAACATTTCTTTAGCACTAACTTGTCATCAGAAAGAAAAAAAAATCTGCTTAAAAATAAATACTTTTTTACCGTAATTATTATTGTATTGCTCATAAAAGTTGATATAAATAAATAAACATATAAAACTTTTTTTTCAATGAAATAAAATATGAAATGAAATTAGGGGGGCATACTTTTAAATTTTTCTGAATGATGCATGATGAAATATAATTAAAATTAATTTATAATCATCATAAAAAATTACTACTATTAAAATGATGTGCATTTTTAAGATGAAAACTTAAAAACACATAATAGTAAAAAAGTAACAAATAAAATATTTTATTTGGTTAATCAAACTTTAGAAGCAACAAATTATGTTCTTCTAATCATAATTAAAGTAAAGATTTATGTAAAGTAGAGTGTATGTGTATATAAAGTCATATAGTTTTGTAACGATTGGACTTCAATTATTTAAGCCATACTGACATTATTGGTTTATAAACAACATAAACGCACAAAAAATTAACAAACTTCTAATTAATATGAGATTTATTTTAAAATTAACACGATTATAATTTTTTTAAACAGAAATATTTTCATAAAAGGAGCATTAGTATGGAGTTTCTACGAAAGGAGAACTAGTGAGACAATTTATTCAAGAAAAGAAAATAACAATAGTTTAGTTTAACACTACAAGTTGAGAGCTATGTAAGAAAATATATATTGGTTTACTTGAAACAGTATCGAATATGAAGTAGTTATTATTTCATATTTTTAATATTAGGCTCAAAAAATACAAAGGTCTGAAAATTAAAAGTATAGTTAATAAAAAAAAAAATTTTGTGTCTTTCTTTTAAAACATCTATTTTTGCTGCTATTATCTGTAGAATTAAGTTTAAGACATCTGACTACCGCAAAAATTACATGTGGTACAGATAATGAGTATCAGACATTTCATATGACATAGATAATGAACCATTCGAATTACAGCGTTAGGATCTAGTAGAAGCGATTATGCGCATAAAGAGGGGAAAAAATAATTTTTCCCTTTCACACATCATGATACTTGAATTTAACGTTCCATCTTTAAATGGAAGGATACTCTAAACTTATCAAAAACATATTTATATATATTTTTGAAGTCTTAAGGGAATTGACTTTGTCCTATCCTTCACAGTCGATACACGAATAAAATTGTTTCTAGAGTGACGTCCCTAGGCTTTAAAGGAAAAAAAACTAATCAGCCCCGCTCCAGAAAAATAATCTAAGACTACGATAACAACACTATTAAGAAAAAAAAGCATATGACTCAGTTAACACTAGATAATAGAAGAAGAAGCAGGCTATGACAGAAAATAATCGAAAAAATTCTTTCCGAGGAGTCAAATTAAGATCCGGGTAAAGACAAGAAGAGATAAATAATTTACACCCATCTGTAAGCAACTGAAGCAGCTGCGATAACGATAAAGAAAATAATATGATGGAAGAAATAAAACTAAGGGAGAGAAAGAATGACTGATAGCAAAAGGTTCCAAACTACCTCAGGCTATGCAGTGACATTGGGCTGAAGTTTTATAGGATGGGATCCTGCTGAAAACCCCCGGGAAAGTTCATTGCTTCCCCCTATTTTACAAGCATTTTTTTTCTTTTACCTCTCAGCTGTAAATATATATACAAGACAGACAAACGTTGGAAGATCGTTTATTTTCACCTTCAAATCCCCCCCCCTTTTTTTCTCAATACACTTCCCACTTTTGAATTTAGCTCATTATTGCATGAGTGGAACCTACATTCATGGACTTTACTCGGGCCGAAACGTTTTTGCTTCAGGCTATAAGTATTAAGGCGTGCTTTGGAGATTTTTTTTTATTATTATTTTATTCTTATACTCAAACTATTCTTTTTATTTCTTTGCTTACCTGACCATCTTGTAATAAATAAACGTATAAATGTTCTGGAGTGTATGGATATAAAATATCTTAAATATCCAGGACGATTTTTTTTAAATAAAAGTAGTTCGTATCTGATTACTGGTGAGCTGTGAGATTTTACGTGTTTTATATAGCACACTATCTTTCTCCCGAGTTTTCAAATGGGAAAGGGAATACCACTTTTCTACTTTTCCACATTCCCTTTTGAATACATGAGTCATTTTTGTGAAAGTGCCTGAGGCATGTCTGGGTTTATTTAAGAAACTCTTCTCAAAGTGCTGAATAAATGTTCCGAAAACTCCATTGCATGCAAAAACTAATTAACTAACACACTTCACAGTATATGTTCAAATATGCTAAACTTGTAAGTAATAATGATAATAAGTTTTAATTAATGTAAGTAAATAAGTTTCTATAGAAATTTGCGTTCAAATGAACAAGCGCGGTTGCTCAATTTATTATTGATTCAATTCAAGAAATTGCTTTAAGGAGTTTTGTGTTTCCTATGTTCTCTTAAGTACATGAATTGTGAAATTGTTTTCCATACAATTTAGTAATATTAGAAGTTTAAGGGGTCTCAGGGGTATTAACTTTTTCTGGAGGGCTGAAATTATAAACAATATTCAAATACATATAACTCTTTTAAATTTAAAATAAATAATTCGAATCTTTTACACATTATTTATAAAGGATTGAGGCTTCAGGAAAAAGTAAAATGTTTAAAATATAATCATAATTTTAAAAATCATAAACATATGAAAACAAGAATTTTTTTTATAAAAATATTAATTAAGCTTTACTGCGCGCACGCTATTTTCTAAAATAGTAGCCTTTGATGCATAAAACTTTATAGAATTATAAAACGTATCATGCACTTTAAGTCCTAGTAAATTAAAAATAATATGTCTTTTGTATTTCAAAATATTTGAAAAATATTGAAATTTTTTAAAAAATATTTGAAAATATAATTTTTTTTATTTTTAAAAAATAAAATTTATTATTCTATTTATTTTAATATACTACGTTGTAATAAGAATACATTTAACTTTATAAATCAATTTATTGCTAGTAATTAAAGCTAATACTTTTAAAAATAGCATGCGCGCAGTAAAACTTAATTAATATTTCTTATAAAATATTTCTTATTTTCATATGCTTATAATTTTTAAAATTATGATTATATTTTAAACATTTTACACCTTTATAATTAATATGTAAAAGATTCGAATTATTTAATTTTAATTTAAACGAGTTATATGTATTTGAATATTGTTTATATTTTCAGCCATTCAGAAACATTTAACACCCCTAAGACCCCTTAAGTTGAGTAATGACTCGCATCTCGTAAAACTAATGGGATAGAGGATAGATAATACAACATAGAACTCAGAAACTTAAACTGAAACTCTGTGATTGCTTATGATGGTTGCAATAACCCCCGCTAGTGTGTAAACAATTCAAAAAGAAAAAAAATTGGCTTCATTTTCTTCTAGATATCTAGTGGCTTAATTTCTTAATATAGAAAATAATTATGTTTTGACCTTTCAAAAACACGCGCTCAAAATACTCACGTTGTACAGTATACAGGGATAAGGAAATCTAAAATATCCCCTATATTGATTTCTCAAGTTGACTTCGGTGATTGAAAACGTGAGCGATGAAAACGTGAAAAAATCTTATTTATTGTTCTATAACCTATTTTTAAATGGTACATTATATCGATTTAATTTATTAACCAGAGAGATCAAGCTCACCCCGTAAGTTTAGAGCTTTTATGCATTTTTCTCTAAGTGAATAAACTTTATTACTTCATTCAAGTAAAAAGAAAACATTTATTGATAATAGAATTTATATTCAGTTTTCATCATTTCTAAGCGATGAGTGCTTCAATCTGTTAAACAAACTTAATGAAATGGGAATGTCAGTACAAATATAACACAGGCAATTATAAATATCATCTTTTAATGTTCGGTGTTGTTAATAGTTTGCTTCTAAATATTTTGAACAGAACAATTTTCAAAAATTTAAAATAACTATATTTTTAGACTTTTCATAAGTTTAATAATCTTCTCTTTATTGGCGATTAAATTATTCAGTGAGTTATTATTTATTTACGTCATGCTGTTAGCAACACTTGGTGATTGGAACTCGTAGTTTTGAGCCACGCTCAAGTGACGAGGATGACACGTGAACTGGCAACTTCTCACCAATCAACGCCAACGAGATTAGATTATTCTGAACAACTAGTTATAGATGCAGTTTGATAATTATAATTTATAGCTTGCTTAAAAAATTGCTTTAAAATTCAGAAAAGTATCATGGAAGAAATTATTGAACACTGTACATTGAAAGAGATGTGTGAATATTAAACGTCTTAAATTCAGTAACACCTATCGTTCATTCATTGCATAATCTACATGCAAAAAAAATATGGAAAAAAGTCCAAGATTTAAAACAATTAAACTTTGCTGTTATTAAAAAATTCAAGTGTTATTAGATATTTGATTTTTAAAAAAATATTTAAATATTTATATATTTTATTTTTTAAAAAATAAAATAAAACACAAAATTCAACTTGAGTTACTGGTATAAAAAATGATATATGGGTTTTTAAAATTGTAACTAAAATGACCAAAACAAACATAGATAATATTTTAATACCATAATATTTAACTTCCTCCTTCCTGAATTTTAACATTTTCGATGAAATATAACTTAATCTCTGGAATTCTTCTTCTCTAAATCTACTTTTATATCACGGTTAAGCTAAAAAAAGACTGCAGTGTTTAATCCAATTAAGCTTAGGCCTCAGGAATTGATCTTGCTATCACCATAAGTGTTGTTGTAGATCGTCTTCCGTCAAGATCTGCCATCAAACAAAGTTCGGGATATCAAAGCTACAGGTACTGCCTCTATGAGAACCCCTTCAAGAAGGTTCGTATATAAGAGTGTTCAGTAATTACCGTTTGTCCCATGGGATCAAGCTGGTTTTTCGACAAAGTAACGCGATGTTAGTGGGTTGAAGTGGGCGGGTCCTCACATCTGGCCGCATAACAATTACAGTAAGTGGATGGGCTGGTCGTTAGGACTAGGATCAAGAAAAAGAAGGTGTTGTGGATGATGTTTTCAGTGCATCATACCGCCGTGCAGCGAGTCACAAGATGTAATTTTCTGTAAGCACGAGCCTGTAGATAAAGAGCTTTTCGGTGGCTGAAGGTGATTTCTGCAGAAATAGGCTGTTTGGTCAATTTTTTTCTTCTTTTGCCTTTTGTTATACCTTTATTTTCCCCCTCCTCACATTGTTTGCAGACAACAGTCTCTGTAAGAGTTTTAGCAAAAGAGATTGAAAACATATTATAAGACTGTTGCTAATGGAAGTCAATTTTCATGTACATTCTAGACTTTATAATCATCTCAGTATTACAGGTATCGATTAAAGGATCATTATGCATTGTATATTTTTAGAGGAATAAATCAGAGTTAGGAATTCGAGGGAGTGTTATCACCATTTCAAATACTTTGAAGCTGTATCTTTTGTATTAAAACACATTAATCTGGTAAAACTGTTTGTTTAGCTTTTTAAAAACGCTTTACATTTATTTGTATGAATAGTGATCTCAGATGGTCATTTAAGTGTCACCCATACTTTTACTCTTTGTTGATTTTGATTGACATTAGAAATAAATGGTGAAAGGTAATTAAAACCATTGCATCCCCAAACAGGCCAAAATTATGAGAATATAAATGAATAATGCATGTATTTAGCGGAGAAACGAGTAAAATGAATAACTAATCGTATCAATAAATGGATATATTTTTATTAAGTTCGTTAAAATATTGATAATTTTTAAGAAACGTTTGACGTTATTTTGAAAACAACACTCCTTAAAAATATGCTAAATTTACACAATATATTTATGTTATGAATAGTCTACATTTTTTTTTATTAAAATGACCAGAAAAACAGGAAGAAAGGCAAAAAAAAATGTGAATAATTTCCATATAAGTGTTTTGTCTTACATCATAGATATCTGTAATGAGTTATTTGCTATTATTGTGTGGTGTGTCAAAAAACTAAACGTTTAATTTCAAGCGCGAATAAGGCATTAATTAATGAAAATTATACATTCTCATTTCGAGTAATAGTTAAAAATCGTTTGTTTTAAAAACAATAAAATTACTTAAAAAAACTTAAAATTACTTCTTTATTATCTTACGTTAATTGAAATAATTTCATCGATAATTTAGAGAAACTATCTCTTTTCTTTTCAATTTTGACAAAAATACAAATATCTCTTAGATCAGCTAAAAAATAAAATATCTGTGATAGTCTCTGATTATCCTGAAAGATATGCAAATAAGGAATATGTCTATTCTCTGACAGTGACATGGCTTTTATAAATGTCATGCCATATTCAGAAGTAAAATATTCAGGGACACACAAGTGATGAAATTTTTGTTTAAAACACATATATTATTTTACATGTTATCTAAAGGGAAGTTTGGGTATGAATATGTCTTATCAATTGAGATTGTGTAATTTTAACCTTTTAATACTATAATTTTAGATTGAATTAAAATGTGAGAAGAGAGCAAAAAAATATGATATATCAAACAGTTACTTTAAACTACATATTTATCTACATGATTGGAACAAACAGTAATATTCAAGCATTTTCCTCTCAAAAGAACATTAATGTTGAAATATTATATCCTGTTTGATTTACGTTACATATTTCAATACATGTTTTCTCTTCTGATTGAAATGTAAATATTTTTTATCAGCGAAACAATAGATGGCAAATATTATTTAAGCAAATATTAGGATTAAAAGCAGTAGGGATCTGTAAGGTTTAATCTGTAAAATATTTAAACAAAATGATAAATTTTAATTGATAATATTTACCTAGTCTCTCTATTTATTTAGCTTTTAACATTGTGATAGTCATTATTTCAATAATGAGTAAAAACTGCCTTTTTAGGCAAAACAGTATTAGAAAAATAAACCTTATGCACATCACTCCTTTGAAATATATTCCGTAAGTAAGTAAACATTAAAACATCCTTTATCACTAAAATTCCTCACTCAGGTACGCTGTTAAGACATTTGTAGAGAAATCTCCCAAAGGATACAAGTTACACACTTCTCTTTGTTATTTCACAGATATGAACAGCGATCCTTAAAAAAAATAAGCAAGCAAAATGTGTCCTTATTACAATTTGCATTTTTTTATCCAATTTTTAAAATGTTTATACTTTTCCTACCTCATTCTATCGTTAACACCTGCTGCCAGACAAGCTTTTGTAATTGAGAAAAATGTCATAAATATAAATTATTCCCATCCTATTCTGAATACCTCTGATAATTTGAAAAATAATACATTTCTCTGCCGTTTTTCAATACCATTCTGTTAGCCATGGGAGTTATTATTAAGGCGAATAAAAAAGCATCCTTTATTTCATCCAGATTGTAAACTTAAAAGTGCTTTTTAATGCCTAGATTTCTATAGTTCCAAACCTTTTATCATGCGAGTGAATTAATTTCATGAATCCAATCCTATGAGAACACTAAGGTTGATTTTTACTTTAGTATAAATCAAATTAGATGAATAAGGCCATTCAAATAATTTAATAATAGAAGGAAAAGGTACATTGGCAAATTATAGCATTCATTTTCTTGTTTAACGCTCGTTTATCCTGGTGCATAAATTCCCCAGCTTTTGTTAAAATACGCAAGGGATTTAAAGTGTATGAGATCTAAGTAAAGTATTCATTTCGGATTTATATAGCTTCAAATCCCTCAGAAGAATTACTGTAAATTTATTCTGATTTAAACTACACGTGTATTTACATGAGCATTAAATGTCTCATTGCATATAATGAACATCTTTCACTTCCTTTGGCTTTTCCAGACATAAAAATATACTTTTTACCATTCAAAAGGAGTTTTATTTCACGCACTATTATTATTTCGCAAGTAGCATTGCTCCAAAAAAGGAGTTTTAACCGAATTTGCCTTTCATTAATGAATGTTTTTTTTGTTTGTTTAACTCTTCATTGTACAGCTTCAACTAAAAGTTATGCTTCTAATATGAAGATTTTAAACTGCTCCCACTTTGCCGGTTAAGTTAAGAAATATGTTAAAGATCTAAATCAGTAAAAACAATACATAGCACACACTATTTGTATAAATTGGTGCAAAAACACTGCATAGAATTATAAACAAAGCTACAAACAAAACAAGTCTAACATTTTATATGTTCCACGGTAGAGCGTGCACATATATATGTGAGTGAAGGATTATTTTTAGTAAGTTTGCAAAATAATCCAATATGATTTTGAAAATAAACCATATTCTCTAATCGAATAATAATTGCTTTAATTAAAAATTAATAATAGCTGTTATGTTATTTTCTTATTGAATGGTAATACTAAAAATATCATAAAATACTACATTTACTGATCTTAATATCAAAACAGTCTTCCTTCAGAGTAATTTATCTCAGAAAAAAATTGACATTTTACCTTAAAATGTTTCCATATTCATCAACCTCAATCGATTTAGAAGGAACATTTTACACTCTTCCTATAACTAAAAATAATAAAAAAATAAAGAAATTTGTATGACTTACTTCTACATAAATTCAATAAAGTGTGAAACACACATTACGCACTCTAAATAATACCCTTATGCTAAAATAAAGAACACACTTGATTTTTTCAATAGTCTAAACTCTTGCATACATCTATAAAGACTGTTACTACCTCACCAACTATTACAGTTACTATATGCTTTCAGTATTTTTACCTAACTTTATTTGAAGTCTTTAAAACTAATTTCATTATGCTTAAACTTTAATTAATAAGTACGATAAAAGTAGATACAAAAAAGAGACAGAAAACAATAACTACTACTATTATTATATTTATTTTACAGAATTAAAGGATACTTCATCACTTCCGCTAATGATTTACAATGACAAACTTAAATTTTTTATTTCAATTTTTTGTGTTCAATTCAAAAGATTAATTAAAGGATTTTCAGTGTTCCAATATTGCAATTACCTAATGATAATTACTTAATTAAGTAATCTGGAAAGTAGAAATAAATTACGTTATACAATGGAATAAAAAACAGCTCTCAATTTGTCACATTATTATCATAATACCTACAACACCGGAAAACTTATAAAATATAATTAAGTATTTTAAAATATTAACACATTTAAATCAGTAAAATTGTACTCTTTTAACTTATAAAAAATGTAATGGAACATAAAAATTTCTGAGGCTTGAGCCATGTTTGAAACCTTTATACTAATATTTTGTGGATTTTAAAAATAAATTTTTGAATTAAACGTAATGATATAAATAAATTCATTAAATTCTTAGTAAAAATCTGTTTGGCGTCAAAACAACTATACTATACAAAACGTATAAATACAAGAAACGTCATTCAAGCTATAAAATAATTGAAATTGAGAAGACATGAACTATAAATGTAAATTATCTTGATATAGTGTAGCATATAGATTTAAATTTAGCATATAGATATAGATATAAATTTATTTATCTTTACTTCTTGTAACATACATAATAGCAAAAAGAGACTAATTGAATTGAAAAGTAATCAGATATTACATTCTCCCTTCGTGTTGCTAATAAATGCTAGAAAAAATAAGGATTTTATAGCTCAAAACTGATCCATACTTAAATTATTAAGCTTGTTTCATTCGAAAAAGCGAGTGATTGAATTTACTTAGAAATTGACACCATTTCCTGAAAGAGGTTTTTAAGCTCCATGTCGCCTCACAAATACAACTATAAATTTAATTGTGTTTCAGCAATCTACGTGAGCACGGAAAAAAGGAATTAAAGGAATTATTCATGAGCAGGGAAGTTAATGAGCACGGGCTCTAGGATGCCGATGTTACTTTCTCCTATTAAACCCCGAGTTCTTAATCAAATGACGACGATTAACGGCGTATTTTTCCGGAATTTATCCGATTACTTGGACTTTTCAATTTAGGACGAGCACAAAATTAACGAACTTGATAGTTGGAAAATTCTCATCACTGTTTGCAAGTCAGATAATGTGACAAACAGCGACAGTAATCATCGAGAAAATTAAACTGTCACTATGTTTGTTTCGATGAAAGATAGTCCCTCATTCAATTTTCATCGAATAGCTAGCAATAATTTCCCGGACACCTTCATGTTTCACTTCTTGGTTTTTGATTAATAGCATTCTCCTTTCCTAACTTTCTGGAAAGCGATCAACGGAGTTGGAAGAGCGACACTTTGACATGCTTGACAGGCTGTTCACCTTCAAATCACACAACTGCTAATCATTACTGGAGGAATTCAAAGCTACGTTGCGTGCTTTCTTGCTCCGACGATAGGCAGTCTCCTCCGCTGCGATTGTTGCGGAGACTGCAGTTCTCTCCAGTGAATGATGAGAACCAACATATGGCGAATAAAGAAAACGTAAGATACAAAATTGTGGTTCTGCAGTTAAATACCTCTAGAATAAAAGTATGAATTTGGTAGTTCTCTTTTTGTATTTCTTTGTATTTTTGGAAAGTCAAATTTGATTTGACAGGACTTGGATGTTGTAGGTAGATAAAACATCTGTGCATATAAAATGCCAACTTTTTAAAAGATTTATATTTAGAAAAGTTATGAATCTATAAGCATGGCAGTTTCTTGAATAATGCAAGCATAGATCGTCTTTTGGCTTATAGTTTAATCGATTCCAAAGCTTACATAAATTTTCATTACATTATATAAAACAAGTCACTGGTACATATTTATAGCATAAGCTTTGAAATAAACTTTGAAAAAAAAAATGGTCTGTGCATTCTAAGAAATATTACATAATAAAAGGCTTATGAAGCAAAACAAAATATTGATACAGCGTTGAATGTTGCTTTCAAAGAATTCAGTAAGAAATAATAATAAGGGACACACACACACATATATATATATATATATATATTTCGATGGATTTTAATATATAATAGTCTCGAGCTCTCCAAGCTTTCGTGTGAATATTAATTTTTAATTTACCCACCTATCCAACTTTATCTTCTAAAAACGGCCACGCTTGCGAGTTTAAAATAGCATGATGCAATCTTGCATTACCCACATATTCTGACCAATCAGAAAACCATATGATTTTAAAAGGTTCCCGTAGACAAAGTATGTAAAAACTGAGGTCCCCAGAGCGAATAATAAAGAATACTTCTGTGTCGCTATTATGTCTGCGTAACTGTATGGTGTTGGTCACTGTCATTTTAAGAAATTAAATAAATGTGCAAATAAATTATCAACTCCTCATCCCTTTCAGGACTGCAGCAACCAGAAAATATCTTAATATAAAAAGTTTTTTGAGCCAAGCACAAACTATTTCATATATATATATATATATACTCGCATATTATCAACCTGGTATAATAACTAATTAAAGAAAAAGAAACCAGTCGAAGTAGATAAAAAGATTCGAATCATGTCCATTAAAGAGCTTAGAATTTTATTTATTTTTTTGATTAACAGAAGAAATTGAGTGATGAACAAGGGAAATCAAATAGGGAAAACATAATACTAATACGTCAACTATTCATAATCTTAAAAAGTCATTATATGAATTATTATTTTCCATTGAAATATTAGTACACGGAATGTAAATTTTTTTAATAAATAAATATGCTTCTGCGCACAGATTTTAAACAAATTAAAAAGCCATTTGGTTTTCTATTTCAAGTGTGCTTCTTATAAATACATAAAATACCAATTTGAAACATTCATTTTTAGAAAAATACAAATAATTATATAAACATCAAGTCATTTCTTAAAATAATAGAAAATTCGTAACAATTTTCTGAGTTTGTACACAAAAACGCTTTGATATACTTTATCTCTTAAAGAAAAGAAAAAGAAGATCCCAGAGCTTTAATTGCTTTGATTTGGAAAGAGTTTGCACTTATATTTGGAGAATGCTATCTTCATATTGATCACAAAGCTGCGTGAAAAAGACGATAATGGAATAATTTTCTTATTAAGAAACGAAAATGAAATTTACATTAACAAGTTCTTTAGATTTTTTTTTATTTTGTTAAAGCCTTAGAAGAGTACACAGTAAAGTTATCGATTTTTTCTCTCCTCTCAACCAATCTAGTTCTTCTATAAAGATAAGTATCTTCTAATACAGAGTTCCTGAATATATCGCGTAATTAACCCAGAGACATTCTTATTCGATCCTTTATAATCACTTATTTTTTTGCAGAAGTCTTAGAATATGTTCTGGCTATATTTTGCTCATAGAAAGGTATTATCACTTAGAGAGAATGTATCCTAAATAAGTCATTTTTGTGTGTAATTGTTTTGAATTTTGTTATTGAAATGTTTATTACTTCGTATATATATATTAATATGCATAGTATTTTTCTTTTATATTTTCCTTATTTATAAATTATTTCTCCATTTTATTAATTTACTGCAATTATCACAATATTTAATTATAAAGTTTACAAAGAAATTTTTCGATAAATTAAATTTAAGAAAACTATATTTAATGTATTGTACGATCATATTAAATAAAGGATTTTTCGAAAATTCTTAGAATATTTTGGTAGAAAATGATATTTTTAAAATTAGAATGAGTGATTTGCTTATAACACTAATACGTGAGAAAATGTTCTTAGAGTTTTAAATATTTAAACCATTACATAGTCATTTGTTAAGAAAGCAAATATATATATATATATATATATATTTAAAAAATTCTAAGATATATGTTAGAATAACACAAAACTACAGTACGTATTTAAATATTTTAAAGTAGTATTTCAGCTGTCATTATATGTTATTTATCTTCAATAACCTTTCAAAAAGATTACAACTTTCCATTATTGATAAATACAACAGACTAAAAAAATATTATTTCTGTGTACCGCTTAAAGTGGATTGAATTTAAATATTAGCGAAATCTTTAAGGAAGGCATTTTTACTCTATTTGGGAAGAATGCATTATCAATTTAAAATTTTCTTTTTTTGTGTGCATTGAATGTATTTATGAATGTAAGGAATAAATAAGTAGCATTTTAATTTTCCATTAAGTTTAATGAACAAAAAGAAAATAAAGGACACATATGTTTAAAAGCAATACCTTTCTTTAATCTTTACACATATATTAATAAAAAATATAATCACATAATTGAAAAAATAATCCTACTGCACCAAAAACTATTCGTATAAGTATGTTTTAAACCTAATTTATCGAGATATATTCTATTAAAAACAATATTTAATCTTACTATAGCAGTGCTTCTCAAACTATGAATATTTGCGAGCCAATTTTAAAATATAATTTTCATCGCGCCCCTCTTTCCATACGATAACAATGTACTGAATTCAGTAATAATATACTCTGACGTTAAAGCTACAATGCGACTCTAATTATAAACCGTTAAATTATCAATACAAGTTTTGTATATAATTTTATATATGACAAGCCCTTCGGCTAATTAATAATTATTAAACTTGTTTTTAACACTTTGTATTGTTAAATTAATTATCAAGTACATTGTCCAGTACTGATACATTTGTAAGTGTAATATATCAGTGTAAATGTGTACTTTATATTTCATTATCTCAGAATGTGTTTTTTTTCTTCCTTTCAGAAATTAATAACTTTTTTAAAGAATCTTTTGTTTTCAATATGCTCACGTTCCCCCACATAGGGTTATCACTGCCACTTAGGGAGGAGGTGCACCCCATAGTTTGAGAAACTCTGTATTATAGACATGAATATGTTCGTAATGCTCTCTACCATACTTCGTTTTCAGAAAGATATGAACATTATATTTAGAAAAATAAATTATATTTTACTTAAATATTTAATTTTATATATTGAAAAAGAGACAAAAATGGCTTTCAAACACTATTTTAGATATTATAAATTTATTCTGAATAATATATTTATTCTCTATCGCTAACAACAAAGTCTCTTAATGATTTCCAGCTTTGCAACCATTTTGACGATTTTCAGCTATTAATAAGTAGTCTGCCAAATACATTAACAGAGGAGCTCCGAAATGGGCTTCAAGCAGACATCTCAGGGTCTCTCATTGGGTAGTTCTCGCTAGGTGTTCATTTTGAAGGGGGTGAACAATAGCTTTTATAGTAAAATTGTAAACAATGGAGGGGGTCTACGATATGCTACTGTTGCCATGGCAACACACGGTCAATCGACTTTCAGCTAGAGATGAGGGACCCAAGGAATAAGCTAAAACCAAAGGGGAGATAGAAGGGGAAGGGAAAAGTGGGCAAGTGGTTCTCTAAATGGGATTGAGACTGCGGAAATTCGATTAGTATCACATCAAATGGCAGAGATAATCAAATCGCATTCGGATGCAGATGATCTAACCGGGAACTCCCCTTTTGTCGTGTTTGAATCTAAAACAAATAAACATCTGCACATTCTACTATTGCTGAGAATGGGGAATACCTCCGAAAACCCGGTGAATGCCATCTTTCAATTGAAGAAGGGGTAATTCGTCTTTTGAAAAGTCTGAGTGAATTCCTCAAAAGTTTTAACGACGGAACGCAAACGATCTAAGGAGGATGACCAGATTTGATGGTTAAAGTAAACAATGGCAGTTTGCTAAAAATAAATTTTGTGTAGGAAATCATGCAAATATTTTAAAAATAGGTCCTTTATTGGAGTAGTAGAGTGTTGGATGATAGAGGGATTGATTCTTGCATATTTTGATAAATATTGGGAAATTTGGTTTATATTACCTCGATCAATCTAAACAAGATTCATAGTTTTATTGCTTATAAATTTTTCGGAGTGTATATAAACCATTGTGAATGATTAAGTGACTCTTGAGTTTCCTTCAAAGAAATGTCTTACATAAATTTAAAATATTGGATAAGACAGATTTCCGAAAAAATATAATCCAAAATTTATTAAATTACCTTTAAGAGAGACAAAGTTTACATTCTGAAAAGGGATTTAAATGCAAGATATTATAGAAATTTTGCACGCGCGTATAGTTTTTAGTATATCTTTTTATTTCACGTTAATTATATACAATCTCATGTGTTTTGATGAAATGGATGTGTCACGTGTACCGCTATTTTAGAAATTTCCATTTAATGTCTACTATTATATTAATATTTTCATTTAATCTAAAGAATTGCTTCTAAATGCATTAAATATGCAAGTTATAAGTTTATTTTTTATAAGCTTTAGGAGTTACACTGTTTGATATTCAAATGTAAGAATCCATTATAATTATGGATAATTTTTAATTAAATATAATTAGTTATCATATCTGCTTCAATAAATGTAAATTATATCACACATAACGGAAGTCCATACCTTATCTTATGCGTTTAGTACTAATTTAGTCCGAAGAGAATTAATGATAATGGTTAAAAAATAAGCAAGATTGGAATAACTGATTTCTAGATAGTATGGAATATAAAATAAGATATTATCATCACGTATACATGAACGAAATTACATGTCAAATTTTAGGCAAACATGTCAAATCAGCATAAAAAAAAATTCATGTGTTTTATCAAGTATAACTATTTAAATAAATTAATCCTACACCATTGTAATAGCAGTTTTCCAAACGTGACTGAATTTTATTTATATTTTCCTCAGATAAAACTGCAAATTAGTCAACACTAGCGTACTATTATTTTGACGCATTTGTCTCGAACAGAAAAGTGAAAACATTGTTTAAGTAAATTTAACAAAAATGATCTATGTGCGCGCTTAAATGTACAATAACAATTATAGAGTTCTACATTTTTAACTTTAAGAAAAATAATTCTCGTCATTCTCGACACTAGAATAGTCTCTAAATCAAAATGCAAAGCTTAGCAATTACACTTCATTCTGTACGTATGATACACCAAGTTAATTCTGATCTTGATATTTTTTGGGGTAATTTAAAATCTAAAAGAGATGGGGGATGTAGCAGGAACGTTTTATGACGCACAAAAGCAGAATACAAAAAAGAAGATTCCAAGCGTGGAGCATACAAATAAGAAGCCTTATTACAATCTTTTAATTGCGCCAAGAAGTAATCAAGACTCCATAATAAAATGTGAATTTTGTTACTGGGTGTCTGGGGAACCGTTAAAAGCATATAAAAACCAGTTGCTAGAAAACCATCGCACACAGTCATATCTTCTCTAGGTTTTTTTTTTAAGTGAAGGGATCTGTTTTTAATCACTAAAGCTAAATTAACCAAAAAGTCTGTACGATGACTGTAAGTGCATCTGATGTGAGTACGGGGAAAAAATGTTTACAATGTTTTTTCCCCTAGTAATTATCGAGAAAGCAGTAGCTAAAATATTATTGTAACTATATTAAATGCGCTTTGGAGTAAAAATGTTTGGTATGTAGAATAATTTTAAGTCCGTTTACGATTTGGGTGTAATCAGTGAATTAACGTTATTTGAATTGCCTTATTTTTCAAATGTAGCAAAGATAAACCTTTCGGTTACGCAGCTGCTGCAGGAGAATTGTGTATTCCTAGAAATATAAAATGCTCCTATATATTTATATATATATATATATATATATATAATTAAAAAGTATTATAAAATAAACAAACAAATAAATAACAGGAATATGGAACATACAAGAAGATACACAATAAAATATATCAATTAAACTCTCAAACATTTTCTTTTTTTTTAAACAATAAAAACGAAGTTAATTGTCATAATCACGCTTCTTATTTTTTTTAAACTATTGCAAATCTTATGCTCTTTTTTTTCACGCTATATATATATATATATATATATATATACTGGATAAAGAAAGCTTGTGATGATATCGAATAATAATATGAACAAATAGATTGAAGCAAACAATTTAATTAAGGAAAAAAATAATGCTTAAAACTTAGCAAGTTTAAATCCATTTTTTTTTTTTTGGCTTAGATCAAAAATGTTGGGTAAAACTACTTGGATTGTGCAAAAATTCTCTATTTTCAGCTACATAGACTAATATAGAAATTCTAGAAAAGTTCAAAAAGGTACAGTGAAAATAATAAAAATTAAATAAATAATAAGTAAACCATTCAAAGAGTTCAAAATTTTAAATACCTCATACATAAATATTTTGAATTGAGTGGAGTTTTGACAAATTTTTTGACTAGCCAACCTTTTTTCTTTCTTTTTTATAACATTATACGAAATCCTATTGAAAATAAGGGATAGAGGCTCAAAATCCATTATAAATAATATAAGAAAAATTACTTAAAAATGCATTAAAATGCTTAGATCACGATGAATCAATGCCAGACAAATTATATCCAGATTCAATATTCGAATACAAATTCAAAGCTATATTAATACAGGCAAAATTGCTACATAGCAATAAGAGTTGAAAATTATTTTGCCTGAACTAATGATAAGTTAAATGCTAAAATTATAAGAGTAACACTAAAAGCCCTTTTTTCTATTTGTCTATATATCCTGAATAATTTTTTCCCGTAAAAATTTCCTAATGCGTTGTAATTTAACTAAAAAACAAAAAAACGCTACCAGATTAAAATATCAATCAAGCATCACTCGAAGTTGTTATCTTCATACATTATTTTTACATTCACACTAGTAAAATATCTCACATTCTTCGATATCACAATTTTACTGGATTTACTTATTCAAAAGAATCAGCCTACTGCGTGACACCAAGTAGTTTTTCTCAGTATGCACGGATGTAAAGTTAGAGCTTCGTAAAACAGAGATTGTATCCATTAAAGTGCTTCAAATCACACTCCAGAGTTTCTTGATTAATGAGAGAGTAACCACGAACAGAATCTTTATAAGAACCTAGATATGTTCACGGGATAATTCATCATGATCATCTGCTATTAATTTTGAATTTTACCCTGAAGCTAAGAGAGCTTTTTTTTCTATATCTTCCTTACCCGTTAGCATAAATTAGAAGACGGATGATAAAAAATAGAAAATATGAATATGAAAATATATAAGTAAATGAAGAAAAAAAGAAATCGGAAAAAAATCCGTTTTTCGTACCCGATATGGAGTATAATTGACACTTTGAAAAAGTTATTAATTAATTAAATAAGTCAAATATTATGCATGTTATCCTGTAGAACTTTGACTAGTAAGTAGGATCCAGTATGTTTTACGGAAATATTTTTTTTTACTTTCATTTTTTAGCTCGTATCGATTTAAATAAATGAATATGAAGTAAAAAGCTCTTTCAAAAGGTTTTTAATTAAATTCATTGTTTTTCCTTCGTGTACTTTGAAGATATCTTATTTGAAGCGAAATCACTTAAGGCAAGGATTGTATTATAAATTTTGATTAATTGATTAGTCATTTTGTTCTCCTGCTTTATGTGAAAAATGAAGAGAAAAGTTTTCTTATTATCTTCTTGAAATTTCTGATGTTCTAATTTTTATGATTCTTTTCATTATCATAATTCAATTTATTAGATTTCAAAAAATTCTGCTACTTTGAATTTATTCCATATAAATTTACTATAAACACAACTGCTATAAAATAAATGAAGTAAAACGATAAACACAGTAAGATTAATAGGCACTAAATTATTTTAATATATAGTGGCTTTTATAGTAGTGTCACAATTGACTAAATTTTTATATTATATTATATAAAAAATAAATTACTTTCCTTACGCATTTTTAACACGTGGAAATGCTACAAAACATGTTATATCTAGTATATTTTTTGCATAATGTCGACTATTAAATCTAAGAAAGTCCTACACTACTACTGAAGATATTTAAGGTTATCGTGATTGGTATTTAAAATCAAAATCAAAATAAAATATATATGTAAATTGATTTTTTTCATTCGAAAATATTATGTGCTTTTAGAAAAAAAAACTATTTCTTAAAATAAATTTATGTTTTATTAGAAAAAAAGTATTTCCAGTTTCTTAAAAGTATCTTCAAATGTTGTTTAATATGATTTTTAAAATAGTTAAATAGACTATGGCTTCTTTTAAAAGCCGTAAACTTTTATTTAAATAACGTCCCATTAAAAACTCCATTGTGTATTTTCTAAATATTATTTGTAACATTATTTCTAAATTTCAAGTAATACAAATTTTTTTTTAAGAAATGGCTAAAAATAATTTTGATGTTCTTAAGGATTTTAATGGAGTAACTAATGTTTTAAGTGCCGATTTTATTTTTTAGATATATTTAATTTGGCAAAAGATGAAACATATGTTATTCTTGCTATCTGTTTTCTACGTGAATATCTTTATAAGTCGTTAAATGATAAGTCAAACAGATTACTCATTTTTTCCTGGAATATATATTTATAAGACGCATACAAAGTATAATAATACAAAGAAAATGGGAACATAGTATAACCACACAATGAACCAACAACAGGACACCGGCAATGGACATTTTAACATCACTCTGAAAAAAACGGAAGTAAATATGATGCCTCAGAACCACAAAGCGGAGATTCTTCCCCACCTCTCCTTTTTCATCTCTTTGATGAAACCAATTTGGACAAGGGTGGGGAAAATATGCAGTTTCCGGTTTTTTCAAAGGAAGTTTGTGCTGAAGCAAACTACTTTTCTCCTCATTTTAAGTAGCGTTTTTTTTTAAAGAATATAATTAATTTTTAATGGAAAGAAAATTTTTTAATTTTTTTTACCACATTTTTCCAAACTAAGGTATACAGAGGAACACAATTTATAAGAAATGCGTATAAAATAAACAACATATAAATTAAATAAAAAACACTTTATATAAAACTCATTAACCATTTGCGTTTACCATGTGGGGAATCATTTCAATTTCATGTTGTGCTTTGTAATGAACACAGTAGGAAAAAGATCTATTTGATTAGATAAACATTAAATATGTTTCAGTTTCACATTTATATACATTTATATCTGTTCATATATAAATAAAACTTTTCATTTTTGAAAAAATAATTTTTATTAGATTAAAAATAACAATCTATCACTAAGAATTTCACGGATCTTCTCCTCAACATAAGAAGTTGCAGTTTTATATCAAATATAAGCTTCGTTTATTTAACCATAGGGATGACGGCTATAGTAAAATAGATGATGGGAATTGAATTTCCTTCCTTTTGTCTTTTAGGACAGAAATTGGGACTATGCCAAGAATCCTGCATCATCACAACATCAATAATTCAGAAATTTATCATCAATTATGTCCATAGCCTAACGACAAACATTTTTTTTACGATCTTTCGTGTGCCACAGTAGTGGGTTATAAAACGTGACGTTGATGGAAGCTAAATCTCTTATCTGTATGCAGTCCAAAATACTTACCCTTTATCCCGTTAAAATATGATATATATATTTTTGTTTTAAAATATAAATCAAATTACGTTAATTCTTTAATTATAGTTTAAAATTAAGTTTCATCTAATACATCATTAAAGATATTCTTACTGAAAAACTCTAAACAGATGTGTGCTTCATTTTTTTATATATTTTTAAAATTATAAAGAAGCAGTCATACTAAATAAAGACATATTTATCATTAACATTCCCACAATACTTAGAAATCATATCAGGGTATGTCATTAATTATATTGCTGTGTATTAATTATATTTTGTGTAAAAATTTCACCACAGAAACAAGTAACAGTTTATTTATGTCTACATTGTGTGTGTTTATACACGTGTATTAATTCTTAGTTAAAATCCTCTCTATAAATATTTCAATGCTAACCTTTTTTAAACGTCTTATTTGATCAATTTTTATAACAGGCTATTTTATACAACAGAAGGGGAAAACACACAAGAAGTTTCTTAACTTTTAATAATTCAATTTGGATTTAATTTTTTAACAAATACCTTCCAAAGTCATTATCTCGCATTAGTATATCAATAACTTTCAAACAATAAATTATTAATTTATCAACAATCCTCATATGTAGCTCAATTATTAAATGAGTAAAATTCTTGAAAATTCTATTCTTTTGATTTAATTTAACAAATTATTTACCTATTTCAGAGAATAAAATTAAGTTTACGTATTGTAATAAAATTCATGAACATGATAGAAATAAAATATGTATAAAAACGAAACAAAAAAAAACATTTTAAATTAAAGAGTAGAATTTTTCTAAGCAGAGAAAACTATTCTGAACACGGCTTATCAATATTTTAAACAAGAGTGTTGTGGCTGTTTTTGCATGCAAATTGAAAGCGTCTCAGGATATTTTGTTTTCGCCTCTAAATTAGCTTTTCTTTCTTAGTCGCATCTCCTCTCAAGGTAGTGTTTGAATAACTAAAATGATGTGCATAAATCTTGTAGAGAAAGAGCTTCCTTGACATCAAAGAGCAAAAGAACAAGAAACTGGGGGACTCAAATCTCGCCTGTGGTACTTACGGGTATTCATTGATGAAATATTGCGGGTTGTGAGTATGTATGCACATTAAATTAAATATTTTGAGTCTTCTGTTAACATTCACGCGTCAACAAAGTACTTATAAAAATTAACGCATCATGTGGTGTTTAATTCTAAGTGAACACCAGTAATTACTCCTATGCACTATTATACTTTAAATATTAATGACTGACATGAAATGCTTAAAACTTCAAAAATACACGTATTACTATTATTATTAACTTTAAGAGTAAATTATTTGGCTCCTAAATGATAATAAGAAAAGCTTATCAGGAAGTGTCTAAGTGTTCCTTTAGAAATAAATAATGATAAACTATATGCACAAAACTTATTTTGTTTGTAGTGATTTGTCTTTATTTATTTAGATGCTTATAAATAGATTTCATTGCCAATTTAACTTTGTAAATCTTATCAGCAAATCATTTTGTTATTATTGTATTTTATTTAGCTGCTTTATTTCTAAGACAGGATAAGAATATTTCTATGAAACTTGAGTAGACAATAAACACTTTTATCAGTATTAATAATACATTTCACAAGACCTTTCAAGAACTAGTAAATATATACAGCTCTTCAACTGAAATGTTTTGTTGTTTCCATAACCTCTTTATTTATACACATTTGAGGCTTATATTAATGCATGTTATACTCAATTTAACAAGCACAATCTTCAAAATAAATCCTGATGTTGTTCATATTCTTAAAGCATTTTACACACTCTATACCTTAATATCTGGAAAGGGTTAACACAGTGTATGAAAACTGCTTAGATTAAGCTGAAATGCAAATATTTTACAATATTCATAATACGATTTTATATTCAATGCACTTTCACAAGTAGATCTCAAAGAGCTGAGCTTCGAGTCCCACGTAAATGCTTTGTTTAATACCCACCTCTTGAACATAGTACACAAAGCAGACTCCCTTCTACACCCTTTACTCTGTAACAAGTCGTGAATCTACACTTCAGATTAGGCTTAACTGAAGGCGACAAATACGATCGGAAATACGTTTTTTAATTGGATATTTGGAGAGTAATCCTGACAAATCCCTGATCTACTGCTACTCTTGCTCTCCGACAAAACAATTTGATACCGTTCATTAAATCCTTTCCTTTCAATAGACAATTTAAGCAGTCAACTAGTATTTTTCCTTACGAAAATAAATAGGGTGAGAGCTTCGACGATGGATTTCCTAATAAGCTTGTAAAATGATACTTCGAAAACTATAGGTTCTTTGTCACGCACGTACATTTATATAGAATTGATCCTTTTGTAATAATAGGATTGTGCAAGACACATAGCGTGGGCTCTTGGGACCTTATTTGTTTAATTAAAGCAATTGTTTAAAAGAGGAATACGTGAGCGATTTTTCAGCACAATCAAACAAGGGGAATTTCAGTAAACAGGATTAAATAGAGCGCTCGTTGAGAACTGTATGTAATTCTTTCATCACTAGGTTAAGACCTGCTCCCGTCTTGCAGTATATTATTTTTCAGAGTTAATATATAAATATTTTTTCCCTTCCTGTACCTTCGCTAGATTCTCCCCCTAACCCCTCACCCCCGGTACGAACATCAAGTGTCGCCTATGGCTGAAAGCCTTCATTGTTCAGGTAAACGCGTACAAAAATAAAAATAGAAATCTCGATTGGGTCCCTGTACACGAGGAATAAATCTACGCTTTGCAATCTGCTTATGAATAGAATTTTGAGATTTCTCATTTGTTTCTAACACTGTGTATTGTTTTACAACTGAGAGCAAACAATACGAGAGGAAGCGAGCCTAAAGATAGATTTTTCTTGTTCTCTTTTCAATAAGCCCATAACACTCGTGCTTTAGAAATTTCATACATTACTCCTTTTCCGACATAAATGTTTCTCTTTTGCAGCAAATCGGTTATGATAAATATATAAAAAACATATTTCGTTTGGAACTCGTTTCTTATTTGTTCCGTTTCACTCCTAATGCATTGTTTGTATAAAGAATAATTTTTACAGCTTGCCAATGCGGAACAGAACGAGAATACTTTTCTTAAGAATTATATTTACTCACGCTTTCCCGTGTGAATAGATTCAAAGATTTATACATGCAGGTGAGATTAAAACAAGCAGTGCCATTTTATTTCGGAAAAACAATACTTTTTTTTTTACTTATTCTATGCATTATTGCAATATATGCATAGATATGGCATTTTTGTATTAGTTTTTTTTTCGTTTCAAATAAATACAATTTGCGCACTAAAATGTTTTTCTTCTTGTTAAATATATGTAGATTTTTGTTGATTCTGTAGTAATTATGGATAATTCTGGAGAAGAAACATTTAATTCTAAATCCTGAAAGCACACCATAACAAAGTCTTTCTTCCTGAAATAATGCGTTTAAGACTAAATAATAATATGTTGCTTGAAAATTATTCTCCTTTCCTTACAACAAATTTTAAAAGTAAATAAATATCAGAACGTAAAATAAATGATTGTGAAAGTCGCAAAAGTTGTATTTTTATTTCAATGAACACGCACAGAATTTAGAATGTTAACAATTTCTACTTGTTATACTTTTGTTATTAAACATCTAATACATTGAATGTCATGGATGGTTTTAAAAAATGTTACATTAATTTTTGTATTGTATTTTAAAATAAATAGAGAATTAAATATATTTTAAGACTCTCAAATATTTAAATATATTTCCTTCGTTTTTTTTTAACTCTCCTTGAAAAAAGTTTTCTTATGATTTTTAAAGTATATTTGCCATTACATTAAAACAAAATTTATTTTTTGAAACTGCATATTAAACTTAAATGACTACAGAACTTAACGTACACAATTTACAAATATTATTAATTTTCCTAATGGGCTTCATATTGGCAACTAAGCCTTTACAGACATGGCAAGTTCTCAAACGTGAAAGACAATTCACGGTGGCGCCATCTAATGGAGGCATTTGCTACCAAATTTCGACGCTAAATTAATTTTAATTCAAGCTCTCGTTGGATGCTAAAAATTGCCATAGTTTAATCTTGCCGAGAGTACTAGAACCAAATTGATACTCATAGGATAATTTACATGCCACATTATCATATGACATGCGTGCCTACGATTTTCGCATCCAGTAAATCTATCAACTCAAGCCGGTATCGAACCCACAATTTTGGTCTTACGAGGTGGGCACGCTACTTCAAAGCCACTGAATCAATGAAATAGTATTGAATGATCTAATAATTTTACACTTTGTTGTTTTTCTAAGGTAAGAATTTATGCCTCAATGCCTAAGGAACTCTATGTAAAACATATTAAATTTCTTTCATCTTATTTCTGCAGAATTTCTCACAACCTTCAGTAATGAACCACGTATCTGATGTCAAATTATTTCTTATATATAAATCTATTCATAATAAATATTTATTTATTAATTTTTATGCATCATACCCTTAAACTATTTCTCCCTTGTAATTTAATCAGAAAAAATTGCTATCGATGTTGTGTTTGTTATTTTTTATTTGTTTATTATATCAATAGCACCGGTACTTTTTAATAAATAGTTATCTAAGAGTAAGAGATTAGAGGGTCATAAAAAAGCTAAGAGTGTAATACAAAGCAATCAAGTAATTAAATATTCTGTAAATTATCTTAAAGAAACTAAATCTATTAAACCAGTTCTATCAGCGAGGAACATAACTTTTTTAACGTAACTTTCGCAAAATTTCTTGCAGAATAATTATTAATCCCTTATTAAGAAGATATATCTATTCTAATTTCCCCAGTAGAGCACACCAGTTTTTTTCTGGAATAATTTTTAATATATCAATGAAAATATTTAACCGGCAATACCTTACAGTTACCTTTAAATTAATTATGCTCCCTGGCAAAAAAAATAAACTAAAAATGTATGCTCCTTACGCAAAATTTAGAGTGACGTTAAATTATATATGCAATGAATATGCAAAAGGCAAAAAAAGAAAAGAAAGAAAAGAAAATTCAAAAACAAGCAACATAAAATAAATATGTAGAGTTTATTAAAATTCATAGCTACAGATGCATTGCATAAGCCTGCAAACTTATATATAAAAATGTGCTGAACTTGGTTTTGCGTGAGAATCTTGCACGGAGTTGTTTTTTATATGTATCATTCCCCTTTCTTCACTCTTTTTTTTTTTTTTTGCTTTAATATTACTTTTTTATTCCCCGGAATTCTCAAAAAAGTAACGTTTTCTTTTTTCAAGATTTATACTTTTTCATCATCTATTCATCTGTCTTTTTAATAGGTAGAGTAATATTTTTGTTGCACCCTTACCTTTTCTTAGGTACTAAACCCATTTTTCAACGGAGTGGAAGGATTTTAAACCTATTAATCTAATTCGAAAGTCATTAATATTTCATATATCAAAGAGGGATAAGTTTACGAGTTGACAACTTTATATAATAATGTATAGTCAGATGTTCCTTGTTTAGAAGGATGAATAATAATTTTGATTCAGAAAGATTTTTCTTAAAAAATATTTTGAATTAACATATTTATCATTGAAATTTATTTACTTTTTGATATAAACTCACAAAGTGCATCTGAATTGTAAATATTCTACCACTGATATTATTCGTTGCGAATATTTATTATTGTTATCATTTCTTCGAAGAGGAAAATTCAATTACTGATTTTAATTGCTAATTTAATAAAAAATTAAAACTGAGATTGTTTTATTAGTTCCAAAAGTTCTTTTTCCACTTCTTTTCTCTACGTAAATGTATTGCGTCACACATTGCATTTGCTTTTAATCCTTAGAACAACGAATGTTTGCCACTTTTTTCAGTTAATATACAGTATTTTTGTACTTTATCAAAATAGCTTATCTGCGTTAAATCTAATATTTGATTCATTTCATTTTTTGAGTTTCAAGATTATTCATAGTGTGATAAATAATTCATCAGCTCAAAAATATTTACGCATTTTCATTTTCATAATTCAAACTGATTCTCCCTTGGCATATTAATATTAGTATATATACTTCATTGTTTGATACATTTTCCTTTTTTACTACATTGTTTATTTATTCTGATTCATATGTATCATTAAATGCAAGATAGCAAGCCAATTAAGCTTAAAATGAATAGACATTTATTTCGTCTGTTTTCGACTACCTCATATTTTTATGTGAGCAAATAATCTCTTTATTTTCAATGTTTTCAAGAATTATCTTTATATTTTTATTAGAATTGGAGACTTAATGAAAATAACAAGTGCTCAAAATGAATAATTCCTTTTCTATAACATTATAATATTCAATGTATCAAATAACAAATTTTCTTTGTAAACATAAATTATAAAAATAGCAGTTCCCTTAAAAAATATAATTTTCAACTGAAATAGCTCTTAAATTTCTTTCTAATAGAAATTAATGAGACACATTCGTGAATAACGTAATGTTTGAAACAAATCATAAAAAATTGATACAGTGAAAATTAATATAAATTTAAGGCTATAAAAGGAATATTGTTATAATATTAATCATTATATGAACAACTAAATATGTGTGAGATAGACTTACAGATATTCGTTTCAAAATACCAACTTGTTTTTAGCGGTTATGAAATAATTTCACGCCAGTTCATACTGGACGAAAGATATCTTTTTCTAAGACAATATCCTAACATGTTCCTATATTTTCAATTTAAAGCAACCTATCTCTCTCCCTCTGTCTATATATAATTTAAAAATACTTAGTTTCACAATATCATACATTAGTTATCAAATACTAAATCATTTACAATTTAATATAAATTAAACTATATATTTTAAATACCCTCCCACGCCAACTGAATACTCAGTTAGCATCTCTAATGAAATTTATATTAAAAAAGAATTAAATCTTTAACACTTCATTTAATTGAATTCTGACAAATCCGTATAATTCTCTTTGACAAAAATTACACCTCCATATGCATTTTTCTGTAACAAGAATAATGATCATTCTTAGCATTAAATATTTTTGAATATCATGTTAGTTTCTTTTGAATCATTCGAAGCATTCTGATAGAGTAGAAGACTGTAAAAACCAACAATCCACTTCGGTCACTTATAATCAAATCAACGTCCCGCCTACTTCACTTGTAAAACCTTTATCACATTCAAAGAAATCAGTTACAAAAAAAAAACACCACTTACTTATATCTACGTTTACTGACTGAAAAAAACATAAGTTTCTAGGCTGAGACTGAATGACAATACTTTAAATGCTGACAACAACTCGATGGTATTGAACATTTTTTCTAAAAAAATGATCATAGAGGACATGATCAAACTGAAGGATAAAAGCAATATTGCCGGTAACCGGAAAGTTCGATCTTTTAAACTCTTGTGTAGCCCGCAGACAAGATGTGATTCAATACTGAAGAAAAAACGGAAGAGAAGTACGTTTACAGCATATCAAATGCTCTAACTTTATTTCACTAGGGCTCTTCGCTACAGTTTCAATTCTGATATGTTATTTAGCTATAGATGTAGTAAAAATACGAAGAACTGTTTGAGATATGAAGATTTTTTTTCTCCACTACATTTTTTATAAACTTGAATGGGCAGAATCGATATGGTACCTTTGGATGAGTTATAAAGTCTAGTGATTTTTGACAGTGCCCAAGAGGATTCATTGAACAAGGCCAATAGTAATAACTTTTATCGCATTTCAGGGAAGGCGTATAGAATTTTACCTCTCAATGAAACTTAACACCTTACTTTTTATAGTTCTTTAATGTCATTTTCGAGCTCTTCTCTGATAGGGACTTTTAAACACGCTTTGACCAAAGAGAGTTGTCAAAGGGACTTTAAATCAAGGTTCTGCGAGGTACACTAGTTTTCGTTCCGAAAGAAATTAAATATAAGATAACACCACATAGTTTTCTCTTTAAATTATTGTATATAGTGAATCTAAAGTTATGTATTTCGATTAAAAATTTTAACTAAGTTTAATTTAAACCTTTTTTTCATTGAATTTGTTCAAAGAGTTTTTCTTTCGCTTTAAATGAATTTTTGATTCACATTAATAATTTAATTTTTCAATTAACGGATAAATATATTCAAATATATTTTCCAAAAAATGCTGTAAGTCAATTTTTTGTGGAAAAAAATGAGGTATGTAACATGATATCAACTTTAATGTTAAATATCTGATTAAATGTTAGTATACTTTTGAAGAGGAAATTCTCCTCAGTGTTCACAGATAATCAATTTCATATACTGAATCATATTTTAATAACTTTTACATAGAACATTTAAAAGCTTACTAATAACAGCTTGTAACTGGGCATTTAAAATTTCTCAGTTTTACATCAAACACTTGTTGCTTAGGTATGTTATGTGTAAACTGGCATAAAGTTTCAATCAACAGAAAAACAAGATTCATACCACAAATGAAGCAAATTCATTAGTTTCAAATTGTTATAAGTGTTCACAAAAATTTAATCCAACGTCTCCTTTCCTCATTCATTGTTGACTATTTAAATTTGTAGCTTTTAATAATTAATATACACAATTGGGAATGCTCTTAAACACATATACATATTAATTATATTAATACATTTATATAAATATATTAGTTAATATTTCTAAGTTTATGTTAAGACAATTTCAATTACGATTATTCAAATGTTTGTGTCAGATATTTGGAAAAATACTAGAGCTATAGAATATCTTATTGTCATTCACAATAAGTGTGAACCATTTTTCGAAGAATTTGAAATAAACTCCCGTAGTATCCTGTCCAGGAATGTTACTTTTATTAAAAGCTAAGACAGGGAATTAATGCTATTTCACGAAAATTAGATTAAAACAATGTACACTATGCTGATGTATTGTTTGATTTCTGTTTTGTTTATCTTTACTGTCTTTATTGTTATTATTCTAGCTATTTTTTATTTATTATTGTTTTCTGTTATTATCAATGCATATTATTTATTATGTTTACATTTTTTTTTCCTTTTCTTATTTTTGTTAATTTTTTGCATTGTTATTTTTATTTTGCTTTGTCCCTGCTAAAATTTTAATCTTTTTTCAGATTTAGTTTACAGAAGCATTGCAAATGATGCTGCAGTCCTCATCAAGCTGAAAAATAATTAACATATCTCTGCCTTAACTCATCATTTAAATATCATGTAAGGATCAAATAGGTCTTTTACATGTGTTTGAAAAAAATAATTTTATACAATCTGTTTGACATGATTTTATTTTTATTTATTAAATTATTTGTTTTTCAATACATGGAATGTGTTCACTAAAAAGTGAATAATTTACAAAGTCATTTATTGAGAGACAGCGTATAACTATAATAATCCAAAATCAGTCTGCAAAATGTATTCACTCCACCACGAATATAATATATAACAATACAAAAGAATAAATTTAAATTAAGTTTTCATTTGCCCAGAAATTCTTCTCCAAATTCAGAGATAGATAAAAACATGTTCCTTTTATATCCCTTCATTTTGGTTCCCAAACAGTATGCTTTCAGGACAAATAGAAGCAATTAGTGTCCTTAAATAATGATTTTATATACAAAAATGCTCTTTTGATCTAAAGTTGATGATAGGTAATTTATCTTTGAGTTTGCTTTTCATACTTTAGTTTCTCTCAGAGATAAGTATCAATAGAGATATATAAATTGTGTAGGGCAAATATAGATACCAAATAAATGAACAAAAATAAAGTTTTTCTTTCCGGTTTCATTTGCACAAAAATCATTTAAGAAATATGTGTATATGTGTGTTTGTGCACGTACGTACAGTTAAAAAAAGTAAACGTACAAAATTTTAATAATGATCATACACAGCTCTTTCCACATTTTTGAGTTTTTAGTCGTATAAGGCAAAATTATATTTAAAAAAAAGACAACAAAAAGTATCATTGAGATGGCAATGCAGATGTGAATTCATGAGTTCCAATTCTGGATATCTTATTTAAATATAAATTAGTTTTTTTTTTATCAAAATATTCAAAAAAGAAATAAGCTAAGTCTAACTGAGCTAAGTCTAGGTTTGAAACTGAAAAACTCACATTACTGAATCATTTTTTAAGTAAAATAAAGCAAATCAAATTGCAAGTATCCAGATATATTTTAACAATATTCTGATTTTTTTTAAGTGAAAAAAGTTGCGGATTTATTATACATTCACACTGGCAAAAAATTTCGATAGCTTATGGTTTAAAAGAAAACATTTCAGGATATCTGATTAAAAAATCTTTATGCTTTTCCAAAAGGAAGTTTCAAAATGGATTAAAATATGTTCTGCTGTCTATGTTTGATTGCAAGTGATTCATTTTTTAAGTATGAGTTAAAATTGTTGTAATAGTTTTAAAGAATATTTTTAAAGATGATCACGAATATAAAGGGTGTGAAATACGAAGTTTAAAGTAAAACATCTTTTAAATTCACCTTTACTTTAGGTGATGACACCTGTAGAGATGTGAAGGATTGTTGAAAAGATGGAATAAATCGAGTTAAAGGTTTATACTACTTTAGAGAGAGCAAACATATGGCCTCTGCAGCAGAAGTATCTATAACTTGATCCCAAAAGTCGCGATTAACATTTCGGTCCAAGACATTCCATTCACTTTAACGTTTTCACGCCGTCTCTTCAGTTTACCAAGAGAAAAAAATAAACATCGGCTTCGACGAAGAATTGGTGAAATATTTCAAGGGGAAAAATGTGCGTTTTGATGCTCTTTGCTAGGCAATATGTTTTGTTTGTTTTCACAGTTAAGATTTTTTAGTGGTTATCTTTTGGGACCTTGCACACATTGCAAAACTCTAAATGTAGATACTATCAGGTGTTAACATTTTTTTCTTAAAATGTGGGTAATTAAACATATGAATCACCCATCAAGATGTTTTTAAAATATAACGCATGGCAAAACTATTTAAATAATTTTAAACTAATTTAATGCAACCAAACCCACTTTTAACAGAAAAATTTAGTTTTAGGCTTCTGAAGAACAATAAAAATTAAAGAATGCTAACTTACATATGTGGAAATTCCTCAAAATTATATATATTTGAAAAAAAGTCTTCATAAATTAAATTACCGTTTCGAATCCATAATTATGAGAGATGATAAAAGCATTTTTTCCAGTTGAAATTATTCTGCCTCTAGGGATGATTATTCTAATATCGATTTTCTGTCATTTTAAATTTTATTCCAACTTTTACCTGTAGAGAAGGGATGAAAAATTACATAGAGGGTACATATTGAATTAAAAATACCATACAAATGTACTGCTACTAATTTACTCCAGTATTTTTTCCCTTTTCCCTTAATTTTGCTACCCAAAAGATAATTCATTTTAGCATTGAATTATTTAAAGAACATATTTAAAATAAGAAAACTTCCAAAATAAGATTTTGGTCATATTTTACCAAGATATACGTAAAAATATAACTAGAAAAAGTTTAAATTTCAAAGGCTTAAGTTATTATTAACATTGAACGTCAGAATACTGTAATGTAAATTGCGACTTTCAAAATTATTAAACTCCTCTAAAATTAAAGTTGGCTTTTGAAAGCTATGTATCATAATTTTAATAGTTTTTAATGTGCTAGCATCACACGTATGATTTAGTACCGTAAAAGAATGAACTGAAAATGTATTTAAATGAGTCGTTAATTTCATTAAAAATAATAATAGAGCTTTAGTTATCAAGTTATATATAGTAAAAAATATCTGAACTGTGTGTGTGTGAGAACTGTAAACAAATTTACATTGATTGAATACATTTAAAAGGGGAATAAACTAGAAAACTCTGCAATTCTTAGATTCAAATAATTCACTGATGTTTGGAGGTTATCATAAATCTACAATTAAAAGTATCTTTGTTTAATAAAAGCGTATAATAAGTTCTGTATTTTTAAGAGATTCGTTTTCATTTCAAACCATCATAATCTACTAGAGAACGATCTGCTCAATGAACAAAATCTTATTCTTATAATTAATTCGCTTTGCTTTACTTTTAATTGAATATGAACAATTAATAAGCAATCACAGAAATGTTTAAAGGTTTACCATCCTAACAGATATTTCCTACACATAAAATTACAGTTTGCGTCATTATTTATTACTTTTACTTAATATCTCAGTAATAATTCTCCACTTCTCCTCAAAATACCGTTTAAAATAGCCCCCTATCAAAAACATGAATTATGAAACATATAATGGTTTATGTATAGTGTTAATCACCTCCCCATCCTGCTAAAAAAACAATGCCATATTTGTGAAAGAGATAAATTATACTCCCTTCTAAATAATCATTCTTATTATTGTGATGAGAGGGAACCTTCATCTCCCACCCCTTCTCTCCATAATTTTTTGTCAAAGCACTTGATACAATCCCCTTTTATTTGTACACAAATCGAGGAAGAAAGCGACCCCACCTAATGTAGTCTAATTTCTAGTACAATTCTTAGGATCGCAGCATACAACATTATCACCCCCATTATGCGTAAAAACAGATTTTGTGTCCTCTCTGTACTATAAAGCGTCCTTTACCAAACATGAACATCGAGAGGGGGAAACGATTCCGAAAAGAAGAGCGTAAAACGCGAAATGCAAGCGGAAAACAATTTGTATTCATGAGAGTGCCTAGAGAGCTTAATTAGGGGGTCGCGCGCTGCGATTGTCAATTTATTCCCCGCCACAAACTGCATTGCTGGGGAGCTTCACATCAAGCTAACGTAATTGCATCAAGATACTAGCGATTTTAAATATTACCCTTCGTCTATGCAATGCCGCGTATCGAAGCTGCCCATTAATTCCTAACCTCTCCGCTTCTCTTCTTCATTTTAATGGGAAGAATTCAGGGGAAGAATAGGCTACGTCGACCGATAACAAAACGAAGGGAATGAATTTGGATATATCAGGGGATTCCTAAGATTTAACTATTCATGGGGACTCGAGGGATATAGTTACCTTTTTTCCGTGTTGTGTGTTTGAAATATTAAGTGTTATTCAGATTTTTGAAGATTGCTTTGATTTCCATGCAATTTATAGCATAAAAAAAACTACTTTTCATTTTATGTGTACATAAAAACACAATTACATTTAACAGAAAAGTATTTTATTTTAATCTGAAGTTTCTTAAAAGACATATAAATATTTAAAAAGTCAAATCTTAAGATTACTTATGTAAATGCGAAACGTTTATGATTATATATAGAGAGAAAGATAAAGAATTTTTTTCACATATTGAGAATACATTATAAAAAGTAATGTTTTTATTAAGTTGTAGATATATCTTGTACACATTGTGTACATTTTCATCAAATTAATGATAAGTACTAATATTAAGTACTTTCTGTCATCGTAGACAAAATTCTATCACCAAAAATGCATTTTAAAAAGTTCCGTTTGAATTACATAAAAAAAAGTGTAAAAAATTATTTTGAAAAAAATTTCTTAAGCGTTCTTAAGAAAAAAATTCTTTTACCTCTAGATATTTTTAGTGAACAACAATAATGATAATAATTCCTTTATTGTTCACTAAAAAATAAATCTAATCGCCATTTTGTTATTTTAAGTCACGTATACCAACAAAACCTTAGGACACTATACTAGCAAGAAAATAGTTTTACAAATATTCATATTTTTTTATTCATTGGGGAAAATTGTGCAAGTTTTCAAAATTACTTTCACTCAACTTCCATTCTCATAGCAGGAATCATTACTTTCATGGGAGTTTAGCAATTTAAAGCGTATTAATTCCAATCTTACAGTAATTTATATTAAATAAATTAGTAGCACTAATAAATACACAATTCGATTTTTAAAAAACAATAAAAATATCTGAAATTATATTATGAACTCAACATTTGTGTTTCAATGCAACTGAGTTATTTCTAGGAAAATGTTATATGAATATTTGAATATACATTTAAATATTGAATATTAGAATTTTTTTGTTTTGAATTAAAAATAAGTTGTCTGTCCACTGTTCAATGTAATAGCATTAAATAATTAAAGCTGAGGCGGAATTAGTCAAAATTAGAAACTCTTCAATAAAGATATATATATATATATATATATATATGGTGTCTATAAGTGTATTTCCTGAAGATCTTTTTCCCATAAAAATGGAAAATACTCACTGAGTTTATATGTATGCAGATTGTTTTTAAATATACATGTTCAGCAAACTAAATACGGAAAAGAAAAGTTCATAAAATACATCACATATATATTTCAGCATAACTCCTACTACAATACAATTTTCAGTGACGTAAATGGATGCCGAATTTACTTTTCCCAATGTACTTTTTTCCCCACAAACATAAATACAATAACAAGTTAGTAAGGTTTATTCAACATAAAACCAAACCTTTTATTTTTTATCATTATTATTTACGAAGAAAATTCATCATTAAATAACAGCAATCAATGACTTCCTTTTGTGGGTGAACAACAGCCCTTCAAAAAACATTAATTTTACTCTCAAACTCTAGACAATGTTCATAACAACACGAGCATTTTGATACATCAACAGGTTATTATTTTTTTTACATGATGTATCATCATAATTAATCAGATTTCCTAATATCATGGGGAAAGTAAATATTTATTACTTTGAGCTCATCCTTTCAAAATAAGTAATATGATTTTAAGTTTCAGACTCATTAATTTGTTTTTTCCCCTTCCGGTTATGGTGAAAAGGATAAAATACAAGTTTTTGTACAAAATCATTATCAAATTATTATCGGCAATGTCTTTGAATACTAAAACCGTTCAGGGACACTCAAGAGGAGTTTAATTTCCAAATACAATGGAGGGGATAAAGATAAGCTAAGATAATAAAATCGAAAAAAGAAAAAGTATACACACATAAATTTTGATAACATTGACACAACAGCAGAGAGTAAAAAAACCTCTCGCACGTTCATTTTGTAAGAATGAGGGATACAAATTATTTACATGTATACGTGGTCTAAATATCGGATGGTCTCCATCCAATTATATTAATGATAATAGTCTGAAAATAACTTTAATGGGAACTAGGTAATACATGTTGAGGCCTCACGATTTGCATGTACAGTATGTTTTATCCTAGCTCTGTATCTTTGAAAAGTTGCTTGCCAATGGGCGTTGTCTGTTTGTGTCGGTTGCATTTCGTGTGGGTAAAGCATGCTTTATTAGCTATTCTACGAGCAAAGGTTTTCAAATATTTTCTCTCCGTCGGATAAATTAATTACATCTGCTATTTATTAAGGCTTGCTGTGTGAAGAGTTGAATATTTTATTTTGTTTAAAATCGTTAAGCAAATAAGCGCATGTGAATGAATATTTGGGAGAAAGGGGGCAGTTTAGGAAAATTAAAGTGCTGCATTTGTCAAGAAGAGAATGCATAGTTTTAGACGTAGAATTACATGATTTATTGTGATGAACTTTATGTAGTATGCTAGTCTCCCTACTTCCTCTTGAAATCTGACACATGAGCACAATTTAAAGTTTATGTAAATGGACTTGGCTTTTATACATATCAGCAACTAATGATGGATTCAGTTTCTGCTAAGGATGATTATTGGAATCAAATGTGAGAATTCATTTAGTTGAGTGAGAAATCATGTTTATACTTGATTTTAAATTACATATGTTAGTAGATACACCCGTATATGCATACAAATGTACTATTTGCTATTAGAACGAGTTGAGTGGTATGATTTTCCGGCTATTTCGATCCATCTACCTTGTTTATTCGACATGAATTTCAGAGAGTAAACACATGTATAGGATGAATGATTAAATTAATAATTATATAATGAGTCTATAATTTAGAAACGAGGTATTATCTATTTCTGATGTCTGCATATTAATGTCGAAAGCCCAAATTACATGCATAAACTCCAATTACATTGTAAGCCTAAATTATATAAATTTAGTGACAACCCTTGTTCGGAATATAAATATTAATGTTAAAACAACTCAACGAACATCTCACGCGGTTTTAATATTAGCCTAATTGAATGGAGGATATATTTTTAATATACTTTGAATTTAGCATATATATACATACACACACACAAGTACACACATTTATATGGAGATATACCAAAATTTCAAGATGGAAGATACAGAAGTTATTAAACAAAGCAGGCTGAGAACTATTTTGCATAATTGGATATACAATAAAATGCATTTAAAATGAAAACTCTTAAGGGGCAAAATATCGTCTAACACGAAATAATGCAATGGTCCCGACAAACTACTATGTATTTTCATACATTTTTTTCTTTTAACACGAAATGAAAATTGCTTAACACGAAAAGATTTCCCTTTTGGAAATGAACAAAATACAGAAAACACCAGAGGTCTTACTGTATCATCAGAAGAATTCATTTCACTAGATGATGATAATGTGAGTAGAGCCTCAATTATGTCTGACAAAGGCATTTTGGAGTTTGTCCAATGCTCAAAAAATATCATTGATACAGTTTTCGTCGATGGAAATGAAATGAATAATGCAACTCATATTCCAACTTCATCCAAAATGAGAAACATCATGAAAAGTATGCGCAATTATTTAGTCGCACATTTTAATGGTGAAAGGAATAACAAAATGCAAGGCATCAAATAAGTTATTGAGAATTGGGTGTTAAAATACACAATGCAAAGAAAGATATCAGATTAGTTTCCAAAACTCAATAAATTTTTTGTTTTTCAAAAAAAATGAAAATTTTGTTTTAAATTTCTTTAAGTTCCTTTGAATGTTTTTGTGTCATTGAATTTTATTAAATGCATTAAAAAGCATATCTACTTAAATAAAATGTACTGAAACTTAATTTGGTTGAATATATGTTCTTCTTTTCCAATAATATTATAACACGAAAAAATACTTCAATTCACTCAATTTCGATTTAATAAATTTTCTTTGTGTACATCTGAATGGTGCATTGTGTTTGGAAAAAAGTATAAAGAAAGACAATTGACAAATTTCGTATAAAAATATTTTCATTACAATTTATTACATTGAAAATTAAGATACTAATACAATATAATTTATTATATTGTATCAAGTATCTAAAGCTTAATTTTTTTCTCTGTTGATAAATGAATGCTACTTAAAAAGAAAATAATAAGTTATTTAAAATTTGCATATTGCGCAAATAAATATTTCCAGAAAGATGTAGACACCTATTAATATTCGTAGAAATTAAGTTACATTTCTAGACTGTTCTGACTAGACAAGGAATTAATTGCATTACTTTAGGATGCTCTATCCACACACATCATGTAAACTACTACTCCTAGCTATAATTTACAATACCACCACATTATTTCCCTAATCAAATAAACAAGACTCTCTGAAACGTAATAAAAGAAATTACATTACGAAAGACATTTCGTACCTTAGCATGTATGCTGAGTCTGTAGTGTACCTCTGCTATCCGTATAGCTAATTAAAGAGACTGTTAGTGCATACAAAGGTCAACAACGTAATGGAATCATGAAATGAAATAGGGCAGACAACAATATGTAAACGAAAATTGTGTCCCATGTAATGAAGAAAGGATGCGAAGAAAAACGAACAATGTTTTCTTCCGTCCACGTAAATTTCTTCATTCGTCCCGTTTCTTCTCGTTATTTCGAGATTTACAGTGAGTTTAGGGAAGGGTTCTAACGAGATGAGGTCTCTTTTTCCCATGGGTCTCAGCCCCCGTTCTCGTTATGACTCGTCCTACGGTAATAAGGAATTCTACTTGGTAGATAAGTGATGCTAAGTTTTCCAGAGAAGAAAATCGGATAAGGATTTACTCTCGCTGTTATTCTGCTTTCATTAAGATGTTGACATGTTATGGGAAGAGTAATCAGGAAAGAGAGCTTTGAGCTCTCTAAAATTTCTTTTATATAGATAATAAACAGTAGTTACTCTTAACCTGCGTGGTATGATTATTTATAGCATTGCTTGAATCACATGAATAGGAGGAATTAATGGAGATGCATATATAAGTGATAAATTAAGAAGGAGTTTTGAAGTTGGGAAATATGTTGATTAAATGTAACTTATGCATGTATTTGAAATTTCAAAACACTGTTTTTTCGAGATATTGGTGACCTTTTCATCGTTTAGTGATCTAAGTTATATGATTGTAAATATTTAATGGAGAAACTGTTTAAAGTTTTAAAAATGTTTGTATACTTAATGAGTGTAAAATTATTTTTAGAATATAATAGTACGTTTCTAAGATATTATCAATAATTTTAATTTTTAAAATACATTTTAATACTCTTTTCTCATCAAACCATTTAGAAAAATTAATTTGAATTACATTCTTTATACGTTTAAAGTAGAGTATTGTATTGTATTTTATTATTATTTTTCAACTATTTTTATCAATCAATTTTTTTCATATATTTGTGATTATTTAATATGTAATTTGTAAAAATATTTCAATTAAAGATTGTATTTATTTTATTTATTTAAGAATTAAAAAAATTCCCTATTTCTGGGTAAGTATTAAGTTAATTGATATCGGGGTGAAAAATATGGCTTTTCTTTCAACACATCGAATAAAACATATATCAATATGTAAATTCGTGTGTCGATTTAAATTTTGATATATGTTTATCGTATATATGTATATGTTAAGATTTTGTACTTGTATACGTTGTGCAAAATATATCCAAGAAATTAATTCAAAACCCCAAATAAAAAATAAATACGAAACGAAATTGACTAGAAAAAGAAGAAAAAACTATCTTCTTAAAAGAGATAAAAATATATTCAATCGAACAATTTGAAGTTAATATCTGAACGTTGTAGAAAATGTAATCAGATAGACAGCATTTCATAAAATATTAACATTATTCTAGATTGGCCTGTCAACTAAATATAAATATTTTGGGAAAATAACTATCGGTACAGACAAGGACTAACTGTTTGACTTTACATCTGAATTTAAATCTCATGAAATATTAACTTGTTTCTGTTCGGAATGTCATTTAAATTCAAATATGCCTAGTCTTGATATAAATAATGTTGAAGGAAGAATGAATTCAAACTTCTATATTGGCACTTAAGATGTTATTATAAAATTTTAATATCTTAATTTTTGAATTAAGTTTTATGTCAGATAGTTTTGCATGTTATCATTTATATAGTTTATTTAATCAAGATAAGTACTTTATGTCTGTAACTAAGATTAATTTCTGAATCTAAATTGAATTCAAAATATTAAGTCTGTTTACAAGTCAATAAAATTTTCGTAAGCTGTTCATGTATCTAGTCACAGAAAATTATGTACCTCGGTTACAGCTAATTGAAAATTCCAATACAGCATTAATTAAAAGTGTTTTTGTTGAGTATAAAATTTTATTACATTTCAAACTAATGTTCAATATTTGGACAGTAAAATTGAATTTTTTGAGAATTTTTATCTTTGAATAATTATTTTAAAAATCAATAAATGTGAAAAAAAATTGATTTATTCACTTTTTATAACTTTAGTTATTTTAAAATAGTTGATGTAAAGCAAATGATTACTAAGCAGCGCAATTTCCGAATTTTTATTATGAAGCTGATTAAACTACAGATCAAGGGGGAAAATATTGTTGTCGGATCATTTAAATGTGCTAGCAAATGTTATTCAGTATAAGCATTATTTAAAACATATTTTTTATTTGTGACTATATTGAAAAGATTAATACTCAAATATAATTTTAATGTAAAGCATCTTTCAAAATAAAATGCTGCAATATTATCTACTACACAGATATATATGAGTATATAATTTAAACTACACATCTGTAATATTTGCATAACCATTTAAATAACAGAATTGACAGAAAGAATAAAATGCAATTATAAAATAATTAAACTTTAAAAACTACTTCTCTATTTTTTTTTAATTAAAATATGTTTATTACATCAAAAAAATTGAATTGAAGTGTTGAGTACGTATTATTTAACGTGTGAAGTATAAAGTATTATTCTGATACTTAGAAAACTCAATATACTCTATATATGTAGGATATATCATATATCAGTAAATGTTTACCTACATTTATTAGTACTTATATTGTGAAAATGTAAGAATAATGCTTTGAAACATTTTTTTAAAGAAATTTAAGTATTGTTAACAATTTATTTCGTTATAGATGTAAACTAATTTAAAGGAAACCAAGTATAAGGAAGTATATCTATATAATTACACTTCAAACGGTTATTTGAATAAATATTAGTTAATAATATATTCCATTACACATAATAAACTTAAGACTAAGAGATAAAATTTTAAATCACTAGAGAAGAACTTCCTTAACAACATATGAATAAATTAGTATATTAGATCAAATATTAGTTTTTGCACCACTGGTTATATTTGCTATCTTTCATAAATTCTTATAGCATACATAATTTTAATCTCAAAAGGCTACATAATGTTATGAATAGTTTAACATTCTAGAGAAATATGTATCTAAGAAAATATTTGACCAAATACTTTCCCAGAAATTCTTTTATTCCATTCATCAAAATATCTTTGTTAATTGTATAGTAATTTTAGAAAATAGCATTCTTTTAGCATTTAGGGCTCTATGCAAAAGCATATGGAACCTTAAGTTACATTTAATTCCCTTTCAAACAAAATATTATTTTATTGTAAATCCCTTCTCTCTCATTCACAAATTAACACTATTAATTCCTACAATAATTAGTGTATACATAATTGAATGCATTCTTCTATTCTTGGACAAATCGTTTTGTATTATCTAATACAGAGAAAGACGAAAATTAAACATTCCTACACAGAAGAGGTACCATCTATAGCCCCACTTACGTGTGGTGTCATATATCTGCACCCCTTACCCTTTGCTTTCAAGTGGTATTATATTTTCACCCCCTGAACTGTTTGCCTTCCCTCCCCTTCCCCTTTGTAACGGAGAATTTCTTGACATAGAGCCAAAAGAATAAAATGCAGTATGTTTCTTTCCGTGCGGCAAAGAGGCTGGGAGTCCTATTAAAGTTTTATCGGGCTAAACACACTGCATAGCGATTAAAGCATAATTCTGGACTGGGTACTTGGGTGTGATAAATTATAGGTTGCGTTCAGGACATAGATTGTAAAGGCGGGGTTCTCCAATCGAGAGGTATGATACAAAAGGCAAAATGACATTTTTGTGACCTCTTCTCACTTTCGCACTTACAGATAGAGAAAAAAAAGAAGTGGAAGCTCTGTTTGCAATTGTAACTGTTGTTTGTTTGCTTCTTTACAATTTATGAATGAGGGGCTTCTAAGTAGCAGCAGCTTAATTATTTTTCTAGTAGCATTGTGATAGAGAAGGATTAATATTTCGTCAGTTTGCCAAAAAAGAGAGGCATTGATGGAGGTTTGAATAATTTAAAATTGATTCCAAAGCATTGAAGAGAATTTAAGGGTTTTTGCTGTATTATTTAAATATTGCTGAAAAAAGCCGTTAATAAAATAATTTTAATTATAACCTTCGGAATGTTTATTCGTTGGTATATTAATAGCTTTTATTTACAAATAAGACATTTGTGGTTTATCAAATTTTGTGAGAAATGTACCCAATAAAATAATTAAATATTTCTGAAGTATTCTCTGTAAACAAATCCTAAAAAAATATTTGCATTTCAGTTGCATGCCAGAAATTCAAACTTTGCCAAATTCCTGACATTATAGTCAGCTTATAACTATGGTGTTTTAAACTAGCTTTTCTTTCACCGAAAATTCACCTATTCTATAATAACTAAGACAACTTTTACATGAACGAGTTCCTAATCATTCAAATTTGCTTAATCGCTTTTCATATAGCATAATTTCCATGATTTTAAAATTCATTTCTTTTACGAATGTTTGAAATAAAATAATAAATCACCATTTAAATATTCCAAATGAATAAGCCGAATTCACAAAATATTTCAAACAAAATATTTTTGCTCAGAAATTATATTCAAAAGATCCAAAATAAAAGTATCATTTTTGTTTTAGAGGACGAAGCTTCATTTGAAGCTCTAAGCCCTTTTTAGATTAGTGAGGCGGGAAAAAAAAGAACCGCGGAACGTAATTTATGAGAATGGCATGTTAACGTTTTGAAAATATCTATAATAACATTTCATTTATATGAAATATATAGAGCATATTTATGAGAACAAAATTGAAAATTTATGTTTTGCTTTTTCTGCCCTACCAGTTAAGAAACTATAATAAAAAGCTTATTTAAATATAATTAATTAAATTTTTCATTTAATTGATAATTTTGCTGCTCTGTATTGTATTCTGAATGTATAAAGAGTTTCACTGCAGGCCCAGTTTTATAGTTGGCAAACGAGTTTGCGAGGGTAAGCTTTCCATCTAAAAAAGCTATTGTAGCAATCGGAATAAACTTATGCCCCTATTATGTAGCTTCCCTATTGAAATACTATAATAGCCGTGAAAATGGATTGGAAGGATCAGGTTTTTCACAATATTGAACTACAGTAGAACGTTGTTTATCCGAATTAATTGGGACTGGACACCGTTCGGATAGGCGATTGTTCGGAAAATTGAAAAGCGAATGCGATCCATGCAGTATATGAAACTGGACACTGTACGAATATTGAAAATCATCACATGCGGGAAACGTGCTTGAAGAAAAAGTAAAATAGGTGCAAAATGTCGCAATTTTACCTTTATTTTGGAATATAATCACTTATTTTTCGCTCTACCATTGTATACCGACCAGTGTATAATATATATACACTGGTCCTGATATTTGACGCTCCGGATAATAAACGTTCGGATAACCGACGTTCTACTGTATTACATTTTCGAGTCATGAGAGATTCAAATTCATTACAATTAGTTCGCAGTTAATAAAATTACAACTGTGAAATAGACTAAAAAGGAATTCGTTTTTCTAATGTGGTTTTTTCAATTGATTAGATAAAATGCGATGCATTTTTTTCTTTTTTAATTACACAACGATTATTAGAATGTTTTTTTTTAATGTTGGATAGTTTTTTTAAAAATTGTTATCAAACATTATATGTATTTCTCAGAAATTTTACAATCAGAAAAATATTAAAATTATTTTTTTTAAAAAAAGAGTCACTGTTTGAATATGAAACATTATCACTATACAAGAAGATAATGAAACATACTCAAAGATATGCAGACTCGTAAGGTTATACACTAGAGCTTCAACTATTTTGCGAATGTCAAGATAATCAATTTGAAACTATTTTAGAAAAACTGCAGTAATTTCGTAGAGGAGAATGTTACTTCCGAAGAAATTCGAACCCTAAGCTTCTTCGTTTAAGGAGATGACCCAAATGAACGCAATGGAAGTCACGTGATTAGCTCTCCATTTAGATTAAATTTACTCAGTTTCCTTTATTAGCGAAAGCTCCGATAAATAAATTAGTAAACTAACTGTGAAGTAATTAAGAACGTTTTCAGCTAATTTGCAAAGAACTAGAACTGATATCTGTAAACAAAGATGTCTCTATGATAAATATCTAGAGACTGTATCTACCCCATAGATCATTAGAGTCTAAAAGCAATCAGCAGCGTGTCAAATTACGTTGTGTTGTCATGGGATTCATTACGGACATTAAGAGAAATTAAGTCGAACACATAATTCCCATGCTGGAGAAACAACGAATAGAACATTCAGAAAGAAACTCACAAAATTGATTTCAAATCATCGTTGTTATCGTCAGAGCTCTTGCATTTAATGTATTGTTTATTAAATGGGATGATTTTATGGATTTGGCTAAGACCTTTGTTGTACCGTCGCTCTACTTGCAAAGCGTATAGTACCAAATCAATGCAAATCATTGTTCACTAGAAACTTAAATTAAAGACTTCGTGGTGATTATATTAAAACATATAGGAACAAGTAAACGTATAGGGATGACGATGCATAAGTAATAGTTAAGCATGCTTTAATAAATTAGTATATTGATTTACATTTGTATGATGTGGTTATGGCTGTAACTATTGAATTGTGTAGACACACATATACATCCTCACATAAGTTATAATTTATAACTAACATATAGTAACAAATCTGTACAGTATTTATTAAATAACAAAAACACGTTTAAGCAACCCTTTAAAAAACTTATATTATTAAAGCATTTTGTGTTATAGTATAAAGCATTATAAATGTTTTGTTACATTAATGTGCGTATGGCACTTTAATAAAACTTACCAGAAATTACTAATGACAGTTACTAATACTAGAAATTACTATTAATTATACAGAAAATAGCTAAATACATTTATTACTATACATAGGTTGAAAACTTGTGAAGTACTCTTGAAAGGTTTTATATTTTATAATTAAAATTAAGTTTGTAGTATTCTTAAATTTTTATTTTTTGCTTGAAATATATATATCTGGTTTATAAAATGTTAAATATAACTGTTCAAAGCAATTGTGTTTAAACAAATTTTTTACACAGAATACTCCAAATTGAATGGAATGTGAATTTTTTAATTTGATTTAGATTTATTAATTTCCCCCAACAAAATAAAATAAAATCTAGATTTTAATACATTAAATCTCTAGATAACATACATTTGAAAAATAGTGTGTGTTTTAAAAAAAATGCTTGTGTTTGAATAGTTTTGACAGAAAAAATTTTGAACGATTGCATATTTTATAAGAAATTGAAATCGAAATTTACATTAAAATAGATATAGGTGAAATACTAAATACAGCCGAAATTGAAACGAGTTTAATTTTCAAAGTATTTCTCAGAAACTAATTTCTGGCTTGTAATTTCCTACAAAAGAAGCATTTAACTTTCCATACATGGATGGGAAAGGATTTTCTAAACACGCGAATTTATGAGACTATTCGACATGATCACGTAGTATAATCAAATTCTTTCCATCTATAATTTAAAAAATATATTATATAGGTAACATTAAAAAAATATATCAGCATATTTTCCGTTAAGAATATTTCAATGTATGAAAACAGAATGAGAGTAAATTTTGTGGTTCCTGATACAATAAACGGTGTGATTAATATGAAATAATGAATATTTTAATAATGAATTCTTTATTTCTCATTAATGGACAAAAGTGAATGAGTTAAAATTCATAATATTCGATAAGAAAATAAGTAATTCAGAGAAAATAGTTAAATAATTGAATTCTACAAATTTTCACCAAATTAAAATACACTTGAATAACGTAGTAAAACACAAAAATTAGTATAATAATTTTTTAAAACATTCAAACTATCTAAGAAATTGTTCTAGAATTTCTTTCATAAACTGATTTAAGGATAATCGCCAAGAGTGAGATAAATTGCCAAAGTGTGTAAATCCATATTACTGAGAGACTAATTGCGAAATGAGAGACTTGGAGAATAATCTATAAAGGTCGTGCATTTGCGACAGCTTGTCAGTAACACAGCTAGGAGTACCCAAAATTAGCTTAAAATTAAAAAGTAATTTTTCATTCAGTTACGACATCTTCCAGCAAAATTATTTTGAGCTACTCAAAGAGCTGCAAAGGATGATCTTATAGATCCTTCATGCGGAAACATTGAATCGTTCTCAAAATAACTGGGATTAGGTAAAATATTTCTGTAATTGAATATGTCTTAAACCCAGTTTATTTTATTAAAATATACGTAGAGGTAGAAATATTTCATTAAAAAGGAATTGAAGTTCAAGTGTCTTAAAAGAAATTTAAAAAGAGTGTGAGGAGAAATTTAATATCACGGACAATCCATTCGCTTTAAAAGGTTGCTCTAAAAGATCTCTCAAATTCTCAACATTCAAGAAAACATTATCAGATTCTAAATTATTTTAAAGATACCTATTTTTATCGATTTGTGATATTCATTTATAAATAAATGATATTTAAAAATCTTCTTTTGAGTTATTAGAATATTTCCATATTTTCCGCTATGGGAACCCCCATTTCTAGATAAATTTAGTTATTTCAATGCAGTTATCATTACAAAATACTTAAATAAGACTACATTTTTTTATGTATATATAAACAAATTAAACTGCATTTACAAGGACAAAGACTAGATTTATTTCGTATTTTATTGGCTTTTCCATTTTACAGCTTAGTGAAAACAAATTAATTTTTGATCTTATCAATTATGCAATATGATTAACATAAATAAAGTGGACATCTCATCAAACAACTTATTTTAAATAAACAAAATATCTACGTAAATAAGAAATTTCTGAAAAAGCCCATATCTTTAAAAATAACCCTAATACTTTATTCATAGCAACTTAGATTCCTTTGACTATTTATTCCCTTTCTTTTATTTTCATAGCCTTCATTGTAGAAATCGGATCTCGATTGTTATGCATTTTATTACACCAAATAAATTTAAGCTCGTGTAAATAAAACAGCAATATGTCGCTTTTGTCATTAAAGAATTTAACAACCACTGTATCCCATAAAATCTTCGCCTCTCAGTGTAGCTGTGTTGTCCTTGTCAAACGGTAATCGTGAGTGAAATGATCCAGCAGCTAATGATAGGAGAATGACTGCTCGTTAACTCGTTATAAGTAGGAGGACCTTGCTCACACCGGTAAAACAGAGGGGGGAGGGTCTTAAAAGTACTATGAGCCCTTGAATTTAGCTTGTACAGGCCGTATAAGGTGCTACGATCTGCCTTTCAAGCAGGGTCCGGCTGGTATATGTCGTTAATGACGCATCTGTATGCAAGGTCCCAGATACTGCACACCATTAGCATTACGTGTCCGGCATAGCTGATCGGACGACAGGAATATATTATGGTTTATTTTGATTATGGAAGTTGACTCCGTTACCTGTTTGTACGGCTCAGATCAAGATGATTACTCGTACGGCACAAATTGTCAGAGAAGGTATAAGTGTTTTTAGAAATAATTACTTAACGAAAGCTTTTTTTTGTTGTTGTTGTTGTTATTTCTTTTCTCTCAAATCAAAGTGTTCGGGTGTAAACAACACACACGTTGTATAAATCATGATAATTTGCCGCTAGCCCTCGTAACAAAGAAAGGTTGTAATTTTCGTTGGTTTTAAAAAACGTATCTCTTCAATTCAACACAGATTATCGTCAAAATTTGAAGGGGGTGGTGGCATGTTTTAAGAAAGAAATATAAAAAAACATAACTAATTGACTTTTTCGATCATTGAAACTCATATGCTTCACTGTATAATTTTGTTAAACTATCCGAAATTAAATTTTAATTGGATGAATATAAATGTACTTAAAATCTTTTAGATAGGCTTAGTTTTTCTTTCTTTTATTATTGATACCGTTTACTATACCCCTTTAACGCAAAATATCACAGATATTACAGAAATAACTATGAAAAACATTGCAAAAGGAGATTAAAGGGAAAAAAATAAAGTTATGAAAGACTACAATTGTAATTAAAACACATTTATAACAATTTTACTAAAATAGTCAAAGGAAATTCAGTTGGAAACAAAAAAAAAATTGGTGAAAGTCTAGAGGCCAATTATTATTAATGACTTTCAGTGCCCATCTTAGGATATTTTCCCATTAAAAGATTTTTCTACGACATGTGAATATTTATATTTTATAGATTTTGAAAACAAAAAGTGACATTCAACGTAATAAAGCAAAAAAGAAAAGCTTAAGACATTTTTTAATTTTTAACTTACAATTTTCTACAAATACCATTTTAAATTTTTTAGTAGACTGGTTTTTTATAAATGCTACACTATATAGAAGTAGATTAATTAAAAGTTTTGGGGTGAATAAACTTTAAAATATATTACTACAAATATATATAAAATGATAAAAAGTATTTGAAATATGTAATATTATGCCGTGATATAAGCAACACTTTTAACTATAAGAGGACAGTTTACTATTTGAAACTTAACTTATAACAATAGAATTATTCTCTGAGTATTTATAAAGGATCATCAAACAAATCTGTGCTAATTTATTTATACATCTTTACATAACAAAATGTACTGAAAACAAGCATTGTAAAGCATAGAAATTCCATACAATATGCATGCAAATTGCTATATAACATTGGGGAAATAAATATTAGGAAAATATACAGCTTAATATGAATGGCTTAGAGTACATTCCTAAATAGTATGTATATTCCATTACTGGAATGTTTTTCAATGAGCTCTTTTCCCTTATGAAACTTCAATGAGATTTCCCAAATTGACTGCTTTTACAGTATAATGTAGAAACCTTATTGAAACGCGCGTTAGAAAATTTACATGAAAAGCGTTTTGATGTTGACTTCAAAAAGGAATTTTAAACTGAAAAGCATCACAATTTCTCAAGTATTGCAATCTTTAACACACTTAGGGGACACGAGTAAAATTATACAGAACAGTAGCATATTTACAAAGTTGGTTTAACTGTAGTTCTCACATTTAACACAAAGCCTTATCTTTGAAACTCAAAATAATCTAGGGACATACATGTTATTTCCCAGTAGATGAATAAACTTACAACGTTTTAAACGGACATGGGTATCGCCTTTATGGAAATTTTATGAACTAATTTGCTTAGAAAATGTTTTGTCATTAACTAAGAATGGTATAGCAAATAAACAATTCTACATTTGTGATTACATTTAAGAATACAAAACAGGGTTGTAGCATTACAAAAACAACTGAGGAAAACAAATTTTAAAACTTAAGCTTTTCAGAAACTACTGTTAAATAAATGGATAAATAGTACGAATAACTATTTACTGAAGCGTTTGACTTAAATCTGAAAAGCTTAACTTAAATAGAGCAAATGTAAATACAACTATATTATTTTTACACTGTATGCATCGAAAAAAGTAATTATATTATTTGTTTAGTTACTTAGAAATTCACACTTATATATTACACACATTTCTGAACAAAATAATTCACGCCTAGTAAAAAAACGTGAAGAAGTTTATTGAATTCATATTTTGCATTAATTTAACATTATTCTCATAGAATAGAAAATTTGAGAGCAAATCTTTTTCTCAATTTTAATATTTCTTTATCTTGAATATTAATTTAATATAAGCATCATTTTGAAAGCACACACACACACACACATATATATATATATATATTCATATTAACATGGAAATACTGACAATTATTTTTCAATTTAATTATCTTTTACCTTTCTACTCTTTGAAAATCTTGAGTGCATAAACTTTGCTGAAATGTTGAAAATTAAGTCACTGAAAACATTGAAAAGCTTAATTTAAATTTACCAGATATTTCATTTAGTTTTTAGATGTCAAATAAGAAGTATAATTGTCACACATATACATTTTCATTTGTCTAGAATATACTCTTTGTCCTCAATTTATAATTAGAGAAAATGTAGATTTTATTAATTTTATTTTTGATTACACATATAGGGTCAAATATTAGCAGTAATGACAGTGATTTAGTGTCTGTATTACAAATGTGCTTTTATTGAAACACTTAAATTTTTTTCAGATATAAAATATACGTAATATGTCGAAGAAATGTAATATTTAATATAAAGTAAAATGCTATGTGTATTGTTATAATTTTTTTTGGATAAGATAAATATAGTTGAGAGTTCATGAAATGTTTTTACTTAAAATAAATCCAGAAGTTCAGAAAGGTTTTAAATAACAAATTGATGTAGTTTGAAATAGAGGATCAGTTGAAAACTATGGTACTGAAAATCATTTACACTTTACATCTCATTGCTCAAACATGATGCTTGTTAACCTAATGGAATACACATTCTCGTCTATAGTATATTTTGCATACATATCAGTATGCCAGGCTCACGTAATGCAAAAGGCAGTAGAAGAAATAAACAAGACGTTTAGTGCAGCTTGCGATTCAAGTGTGACACATAGTTAAATTTTACAAAAGCTTTGAGAAGAATATCTGTCGAAGGAAATCCTTGACGTTACTCTTCGTTGAATTTTCTACCACTTATATCAGAAGTATGATCTAAGCAGTGATTACAAATATCGTAATGATGAATGATTTAAAAATTTATTCAAAACATATAGAAATATAAAAATAACTATTCATTGACATAAATTTTGTTGTTCATTTAAACTCACATTTAACAAAAAACACTAGTTTTTCAAAATACGCTTTCCTCGTTACACATAATATTTATGTTTGGTATAAAATTTTAGTGAGTTGATGTCAATATTTTCATAACATACTAGAGAAAAATGTCTTTCCTTTTTCTTATAAAAACTGATGAAATATTTCTTCATAATAAAAATTTTTAAAAGAAAATTTGATAAAAAATATAAAATTTTTAAAAATTTCATTACCTTTTTAACTATATGAAAATTTTTCAATCATTAAAATAAAGTTACAGAGCGCAATATGTATTAAATATATTTTATAAGCTCTTTCTGGGCTCATTTAATACTAAGTAGGTAACAGAGATTCACAGAAAAAGGACATTAAATTCAATTCATTTATACGATTGGTCTTATTTATATAAGCAAAAATTAAACATGTTTGCGCTTTAAAGCAGGTCTCGAAAAAATGAAATTGTAGCTTAAGGAAATAAATACAAAAGTACTGATGTATAGAATATTAAACTAAATTGCTTAATCCTGATGCTATTTAACAAATTTAAAAAAGAACCTTTCTCGAGTTGTATATATGATTATTTTTATACTATATACACATATAAAATACGTGTTTTCAAATCTGCAAGTAAACATTCCATTAAATTTCAACAACATTTTAAGATTCAAGTTTCATTTATTCATTAGCTTAAAGGATGGATGAAATGTTTACAAAAATACATTTAACACAAGAAACTTATTTAACACTTTATTTAAAAATTAAATCATAACAAATGGTTTTGAAGAATACGAGTGCAGGGTTAAAATGAATACCCCAAAGAGACATTTTGAAAAGAAAAGAAAATATGCTCTTATTAGGAAAAATGTATCTTTAAATATGAACTTATGCCACATACTTACCAAAACAACTTACAAACCGAGAAAATGCCTTGTTTGGTTTTAATACCTAATTTCCACTTTGTATAAACACTTTATTACTGTATAAGGGATTTACAAAAAAATATGTATTCTACATTTGCATGGAGACGAGGAAGAATTGTGCGTTTATTTAATTCAAAATAATATTGTAAAGCTACTTTGAGTAGATAATGTATTTTAATTACGTGGTACTGTAATACGAAAGCAAATTTTCTATTTCACCTTAAATTAGTATTTTTACATCTCCTTTCTTTCAGCGAATAAGGGAATACAAGAGAACCAAGTTTGATCAAAAATAAACTTTAATTCTGTTGGAAATAACAATCTAGATTAAAGGAGGTTGGTTTTCCCCCTTAGGATACTGGTTTAATGCAATTTCTGAAATAACATATCATCATATTTGAGGCCTTCTCTGCTTCTCCCATATTAGAGATCAAGCATCAGGTCTTGAATAAAGTATTACATTTATCACGAAAGTTTGCACTTTGGGATTATAGCTGAAAAAATATTTAATCAACAGGCTCTATCTCTCTCTCTAAGCTTTGTTTCTATCAAGCGTGTTTGCATGCAGACGCAAGTTAAAAATAATTCGCTGATAAGAGAAAATTAAATAACAACGGCAATATAAAGCCTTGCGACTAAATTGAAAAAGAAGAAAAAAATTCATTAGTCTTATTTCGGTGTGATACATACTGCCTCGCAACCAAGTAGCTAGCATTTAATTTGTTTTCCGTATGCCGTAAGAGAAAGACCAACGACGCTACCCACATGGGAATAGTAAGGATTGAAGCTGCTATCATAGCATTGTAGCTCAAGGGATTTACAGTTGGCAGGATTTTTAATCTTTCTTTGAGATCTGATGCTTTAATTTATTCGAAATAATTTTTCACCTCCTCACACTGTCTTGTGAGTTTTGTGAGCTGATACTTCTGAAGATGTTACTATTTAATAAGTTTTGCTTGCATTTTAATTAAGAATGCATGCACGCATGGTGTGTTGTTCGTATTTTCGTTGTAACCTTTTTTCCTTCCTTTTTCATTTTCTTTAATATTTCAGAGGTAAAAATATTCGCTACAAGTTAACTATAGCGTTCCTATGACGAATGAAATTCGGAAAGAAACGCAATTGTGAAAAAGTTGTTGATGCTTAATTAAGTCTGAAATCATTCTAACACTTTTCTTGAAAGCTGTTTTTCTCTTTTTTGGAGAAATAACTAGGTATACTTTTTATGTATAATTTGTTTCTGAGATAAACATGAACAACCTACTCTTGGAGTTTATCGCAAGAGTAAATTTATTATCATGCATAATTATATAAATATTTAATTAACGCTTGGTTGATTACATTTATAAATCTAAAAAAAAGGCTTCTAGATATAAAATTAGCAAAAAATACTTGGTGTACCTGTGTTTCAAATATTTAATGTTATAAAACGGTTGCAATGTTTTACATATATTGATCAAATAAGCAATATATATGCATGTTATTTATTATTTATTTTTATTATGAAAGAAATAAATACTTCAAACAACTATGGTTAAAAGAATGCTTTTGCTAGGAAATTTAGTGGAAAATAGAAAATAATTCATAATTAATTCAAGATTTCATTTTAGTTAATATTGCATATATATACGATTTTATGCGTACCTTAATACTAAAATTTTCTAAAAAAATTTGTAAGAAATGTAAACAGATGATGTTATTTGAGTATTAATCTCATCCATTTCTAGATTAAAAGCATTGTGAATTTTTAATTCGAGATTTATTATCTTCTGTTCTTAAAATGTATAGTATTTCCACCTATTGAAGAGAAAGAGCTAACGTTTATAAACATATAAATATTCATTCTTTAAGAAAGCGATCTTATGAAATAGAGCTAAGTGGTTGGAACATATTCTTATCGAATATTTAGCAGATAGAATCGACAGCATGTCAATTTCAAATCCCTTATTTATAATTCTAGCTATTTTGTGATCTCTTACCAAAGGGATAAAATAGTCGATTGAAACTAAAAATAAAGAAGAAATAAGGTGAAAAGGGTGCAAGATCCTTGAGCGTAATTAAGTGTAATTAAGCGGCTAATTAGGTGTAGGTAAATGTGTGCATATTTAAGATAGCTTCTGTCATACGGCCTTCCATTCTGCTATCACAGTCTTCGAATGCCCTAAGCGTCTAAAAGCCGATCGTGGTAGCAGTCGCACTTTCAAAATCTCAGATGGGACTCTTACAAAATTAAATTAGAGCAACCCTTAAGGACTTCAAAGCGTGTTTTAAGTATAACTATTTATCCTACTCTTGGCGATATTGCTTTCTGAAGCTTGTATAAAATTTGGTACTAAATATAAAATATTGGCAAATTAACAAATGGATGATGTTTGGAAAATATAATTTTTTTAAGTAAAATAAAACTATGGTAAAAGATATATTGCCTAAATTTTTGAAAAATAAACAAGATTTTATTGTATTCCAAGAAGATAAATTACAAAACTAAGAAACTTAAGTAATATTTTATGTGGCATACCACTGTGTGTCATTTTCCAAGTAAATAATTATGTTCGATGAATGAGCTCAGAAGTTCCTAGGATCTGCAAATTTAAAAATCTGTTATTAATCTTAGTAAAAACATTTAGAAATTATTCACTAGAATTGGAGAAAAATAACAAGATCTAACAATATTTATGTATGTGTGTGGAAATTCCTATATTCTTCAAACCGTGTACTTATATTTAAAATGAATACATTACAAGAACAAAGCCAAATGTAAAATGCATATTACATTGAACAATGATGGATATTACAATATCATAATAGTTCGCGTAAGGTAAATTCGTTTTAAATTATTTAGAGTCTAAGATCTTACTGTACAGAAAAAAAATGATTTCATGTACACATAAAATGGCTTAGAAAATTTAGCATTGGAGAATATTTTTAAATGAAAATGTCTCCTATATATATATATATATATATCAGAATTTCTCTTAAATATATTCAGTCTTTAAAGGAAACATTATTTTAAAACTTATTATCTAGAAAAATGAAGGATTAAAGTATTAAAAACCAAACGCATATGATAAGCATTAGAATTTTAATTCAAATAATATATTTCAGTCTTCCTCTGTATTGGTCTACAATGGAAATTAATTTTTAGAACAGCTCCAACATATTAGTATGCATTTATTGTTAGAAATTATCTGAAATCAAAAGAAAAGTAATTCATTTCAGATTTAATTCATTGTATTAAATGTAACCGACGGTACTACAATAATTATAATGTAGCATTTAGATAACTGAACGCAAATATTTGTTACAATAAATTGTAAGCTGATTAAAGGAAATCAGAGTTTGTCGAATGTTTTCATATACATATTAAGAAAAAAGAAAAGGCTCTAAGATATAACGTTTGGTTAATAAAAATTTCATCGCAAGCATTTAAAAATAGTTTCAAATTTGTTTCGACACTTTTATACTAAATAATCTGCTAAACCAGAACATGATTATAAATTGTAGTATTATATATAAACAGGCTTATAAAAAATAAGTTACATAAATCTCTGCACAATTCATCAAATAGTGCGGAGTAATGATTTGTGGCTACACATATTAATTGAAGTTGATAAAAATATGTTAAATGAAACTATTTATTGAGTGCATATATTTTTCCATTAACATATTAGGTTATTTAAGAAACTTTACGCATCTAGATATAACTGCTGATTATTTATCCACATTTTTTAAACTTCAGTTATTTTAAATTTTTTTACATTATGAGATAAATATTGAATATAAGATGCAAAGGATTTATTTTCTTTACATTTGTACTAAATTAAATGATACTGTTGTACTATCAAATGTACTATTGTAATAATAGTATGTGGTCAACAAATGTGCACAACTTCGTAAAAAAATTAGTTAGACTAAAAAATGAAAGGTAGGAAATCTTGATCATTTTTCCGACAGTTTTTGTTCTCGTACACTATTAATCTCTCTAAATTATAGAAAATAGAACAAAAATCATAATTATTTAAAGGCATAAGAATATGTTTCAAAAATAGTTACATTTAATAACTCAATGATGTGCGGAGGAAAACAAATACTCATCAAATTACTTAAAATTTCTATATTGTCCTCTAATTACATTGATTTCATTTAAATATTCAAATATCATAATATCAAAAATTATGTTCCTTTTATTAACTGAAATAAATGCAATTGATAAAGAAAAACTGCAATAACTTGATAATATGATTAAAAGCCTAAATTAATTTGGATTGTAATGTCTTATATAGATAATAGTTGCTTATTTTTAAATTTTGTAGCATACAAATATTACGAAATCCAATTTAATATTTCTAAAAGGGGACCCAAAACACCTTCAAATGTTTGTTTAAAACCTAAACAAATGTCTAAACTACTTAAGTTTGAATCTTAAATGTAGTTCACTAAACATGTTTATTATTAAACATTGACATATGTACCTGCAGGTTTGCTCTTTGTCACTAATTATATTCATATTAACTGACAATTAAATTAAAAGATTATCATACAATTATTATTCTGACATATTACTGGCCATTTTTAAACATGTTAAGTAAAACATTTGAGTAACAACTCAACAAGTATAAATACTTATATTTTCTGGATACTTGAACTCCACTTTATTATCTTAATTATTTATCTAAGAAAATTTGGTGCTATGTTTAGCACCAAAACTATTAAATAATAAGATTCACCGATATTTATGTTTGACACAACAGAAACACCTTTTAAAATTGAAGTTTATAAAATAGTTATAAGTAACAACTTAAGATGCTTCTGCATAATGAATGTTTGTGGACAAATTTTACTATTTAAAGAGGTTAACTAAAATATATTCATGTTTTTATTCTCAAGTGACCACCACAGTCATCAACGCGTGAGGGAAACTTCTTTCATGGAGATCTTAAAAATGATATATATAAAAGTAAAAACTCTCTGAAAAATGAAAACCAACCTACCTTTCTAAAAGTTTCCCAAGTTTGGTCGGCCTCTGGCGACTGTCACGGTGATTGTTGTTAATGGGACTTTCTCCTAAGAATTATCTTCAACCCATTATTAATCTCTGTTTGAAACATCGTCAAAGTTTCTAATTACTGAAGAGTAAAGCGAGTTCAATGGATCATTCTGTGGCCTTTCAGTGTTGATATAACTGATGATTCCCGATCAAATGGATTGGCTGGTCATAATTTTCAAAATCTTCTTTGAAAGATGGGCCCCTGTGTGGGCTTAAAAATATGATTTACTTCGGTTTCTGTAGAAGCCTTCCAATTAGATACGACAGTATGTTATTTTATACATTTAAAAAAGTTATAAATAAAATATCTTCGAAGTGTAGGTATTTGAATGTAAATGTCATAATCTGTTTTTTCAGAGAAAAATAATTTATAAAGTCTAATTACCACGATGTAACCGTAAAATGTGCTCGTAACCTTTAGGATTACACGAGTTCTAAGCCTTGAAAACGACCAAGAGTTTATTCAATTAAGTTGTATATAATATACCCAAATTAGATGTTATATTTCTCTGGTTTATGTTTAAATTCATTTTAAATAGTATCAAATATTTGTAATTAAATTAAACTAACCGAATTTTTATTCTTCTACAAAATTTATGCATTTTTTTTCATACTAACAAATAGCTCTATTATATAAAAATACAGCAGTACAGATAGTTCTGAAATGCTTTATAAATCTCTTTGACTCTTTGTTCGGGATTTTTCTTCTTTCATTATCAACAATGAGAGAAAAACTGCTCTCGGCTTAAACTATATAAAAAAGTTTATATATATATATACATAATTTTCAAGTCGTATTACGTCTCCATGCTATTGCTACATTTTTTATAGTTATATTATAACCGGTTCATAAATGTCACGAGAATATGAATCTATCACATTAGTTGTATAAAAAATATTAAAAATATTCTATAAATGTACAAGAGCGAAAAAAATAATAGTATAATAATTTGATGCAAGAATAAAAAAACCACGTCTTATTTTACTAGCTGTAATAAAAACACTTCATTTAAAAATATATATCTTACTAAGTAAACTATTTTTTAAAAAAAATTCCATTTAAAAACCCGTAACCAGATGTTTATATTTTTAACTTAGCACAAACATGAAAGGATACCAAACCAGCAACAGAGATAATTTTTTATTAGATTTCGACCAATGGTATTAAATCTAACGATGCGTCTCTAAAAAATCTAGATTCTTGTCATTGAAATGATATACATTGGATACAATCCTTAAGTCATCTTTAAACCTTGCTTGGTTTTCACCATCTGAAATTGTTTCCTCTGTCTCCTCTCTTCTTGAAGGGCTTTTGATTGGTGCAAAAATTCTGCTCTGATTTCCATTAAGGACAATTCTCGAGAGCAGGGAATGCAAGACTGAAAATAAGAAAAAAAAACATTTATAGTAGATGGCTGCAACGAATCCATCATTCCTTGGGAATCACGAAATAATCCAAGCAGCTGTCTCGTTCAGGATGTTCGGCTTTTTTCTCTCTCCTTTCTTTTTCTGTTTAGGATATTTTTTTCTTTCTCATTTAATTGCCTACTTTGCAACATTAAGACAAATTATTCTTTGTATCAAATTTGGCTTCAGTTACGCGGAAGCTTACTATACGTAGTTGAAGAAGAATAGGGCAAATCAGGATTTGAATCCTGAGAAGAGAATGTTTCAGAAAAAAATGGAATACTAATTGCTTAACAAAATATAATTTTCATTGCTACATATTGGTTTGAAATTTTTTTAATATGAAGATAAAACTTTATAATTCATTTAACTATAATTATGCTAAAATTACTTAAGACACAGTTAGAAATAATTATAAACAGTAATAAATTCATTCTTTCTCTCTCCAAGGCTCACAAATAAAATTTTCAGATGCAAAAGTCTTAACTAACATGAACAAATATTTCAAGCACTCTAACTTTCTACGTAACGTGAATAAAGTAATTGTAACATGACGTTTAATTTATTGTTCCTGATTTTAATTATTGTGAATACAAAATATGTGAAAATTTTGGTACGTTTCAATCAATCAATCAATATATATATATATATATATATATATATATATATATATATATATATTAATGTTTGCAAGAATTAAACATTAATATACTTGTTGGTCGTAGAAATTGTGCAACAATTCTCTAAGTAAAACAAACTTATTCAATCATAAACAGGAAATGTTTCTCGTTACATTGAAATATAATTATTATAATTAAGAAAATTTTTACATTCTTCGTTTTCTAAATTAATACGTTTCATTTTTGAGTCATAAAAACTTTTGCGATAAATAATAATTATAATCACTGAAAATTTTAAAAAGTTGTTTTATAATATTCTCAATACTTAATTCCTTAAATTTACTGACAATATTTTTGTATAATATTGGGTTTCTTTTTGGATTATAATTATCCAAATTTTTATTTATTTTTAAAACAGAATTTAGAAAACATAATATATATATATATATATATAATAAGAAAAAATTAAAATCTGTGTTAAGTTATTAAAATTACTTCTTATGTTATCATTCTACCCCATCAAATTTTCTGTTTTCCTTTTAATTTAAAATGTTATACCTAAGAAGTTTTTACTGAAAATATTTTAATGACTGTACATAATCATTTCCGTGATTTTGTTGATGGCTACTGTCTGGTTCATCGAAATATTTTTTGACATCCAAAGATTTATTCATTATTCCATGAGGTCAAGTTCCTATAGCCAGACATTTGTACTGATTTATCAGACATAAAAGTAGTTTTTGACTTTCTAGAAATTTTCTTTAAGATATTTTTAAATAAATTATATTCTTATTCTTTGGTTTGTTTTTCCTACTTAATATATCTTAAAAACTAACTATTTTTAAATAATTTAGAAAGTAATAATTTAATTATTTCCATTCTGAAAATAAATGAAATGCTGGGCATCACAAAATAAGTTAGAATCTCTGGTGTTATTTTTTTTTTTTAGTGTAGAAATAAAAAGCTGGAAAAAAATGCTATTTATACATACGCACACATGAAAGTTGTGCAAAGTAAATATTTAATACTCTCTATTCAAATTTGCTTTGAACTACAGAATACTTACACATACAAAAGACCAATTTCTATCAAAGAACCTTTTTTATTTTATTGAATCGATCAGTCATTTGCCTTTAAAACATACATTATTTAGTTTTTTGGTTACATGGAGGAGGACTTACGATAAACTAAATAAAATTTTAAAAAACCTGGAAGTGTGGATATTTTATATACCAGAATTTCCTATTTGAAAGGTTCAAAATATTTCATTAAAAGCCTGATAAATCAAAATATTATAAATGTATTTCTATGGAACTTTAGGAACACATGATATTTATATCATTTTCTAGGGAATGCGCAAAAATAATTCTTACTCTACATAAGAATGTTTTATGTGTTACGGCGTGTTACTTGAATAAAAACTTCATAAATATTGCGCATTTTTATAACATTTATTCGAGAGAAAATTTTATAATGCCTTAAAATTTTAGTAAATTTTTTAAATAAATGTATGTGGTTTATTTTAGTAATACTTTTATTGAGATATAAACTGATTTTATTTTCAAATGCTTTAAAGGTTTTTTTTTTAAGTTAGTAAAATTTTACTTTTAACTATCGTTTTGGCAAGATTTAGTTAATTTATCTAAATATTGTTGTTTAAGTAATAATATTCATTGATATTGATCCCTAAATATTATTCATAATGTTTTAGTATGATATTTATAAAAAGAAAAGAGTAATGCGTGAATGTGTTTAGATACCTCTAATTACAGATAAATTTAATCAATGAAATAAAATGACAATAATTCTATTTCACTTTGAATTAAATGGTAAAATTATTTAAATTAATTATTCCACTGAAAAAAAATCTACTTCTTTCGTTATATATATATATTGAATTATTTAATATTCAAACAGTAAGCAATCCATGTCACAAAAAAATAGGGGTAAAGTAACTAAAAAAAAATAATTAACTGTTGCTTAGAACACCCAGTTATACTTTACTGATTAGCCAGTGTTAATCCAACATGAATATTTAAACAAACACATGGAAGAGAAATGTAGCTTTCCTAAGTAATTTGTAGAAAGCCATTGCTTTAGCAGCAAACAGCTGTTTTCTCCTGCTTAAAATTGACCCTAACTGAAACTCAGTCAAGATGAAATGGGATAATTACCATCTGCTAGAGACCGAGGCCTGTTGTTTAATCGAATAGTCAGTGGTCTTCTTCTGCCTTCTATGTTATCAATCGTATGGAATGAAATCGTCAAAACCCTGGTGCAAGGCTTACTGTAACTGGCTTTTGTCTAACGCCTGTAATGTGTTTAACTGTCTTGGATAATTGTAGCCAGCGCTTAAGAACAATGCCATGAATATTCTTAAGCGAAGTGCTGCTAAAGACAACATTTTAAATCATTTAAACTGCTTGTATAATGTAGTTATGTAGAAGTAAAAGCAAATTTTAGGCCATTATTATATATTGTATTAATAAAATTTAATGGTTGAAAAAGGATTTGCATATTTATATGTAAATTGCTTCCATTGTTTTTACATAAATTTTGCATTTTTTACATAAAAATATGTGTTTGGGATAGAAAAGAGTATTGTGGTATAACATTATAATATATTAAAAAAAGATGATGATTGCTTAGAGGAATGTGTCTGAAAAATAATTATCGAATAATTACTTTTGATATTTTAAGGTTATAGAAATTTAGGAAGATTTAGAACTTGAAGAAAAAATGATGAATACTGGTTAGTTCTATTTGACACAAAAGCTGAAAGTATATTACAATTTCAATTGTGAAAAGAATAAACGTTTTATTATTAATTTAATTAAATTGAAAAATTAAGCAGTTATTTGACAAAATTTTTGTAATTTTACAATAATTTATGAATATTAGGCAAATAAATAAGCTAAATGATTACGTAAAAATGCTAAAAAATTCGATATATTTAAATTTTTTTCTTTCGTATTTAAACAAAAACTGGTAATTAAAAAAAAATTTCTTTATTTTTCAATTTACCATGAACTTTGTCATTATGTCGAGTTAAATTATTTTGAAAATTTTAAATAATAAATCATTTATTTTACATGTATATGTGACATTAACTGCTGAAAGTTCTCAGAAAAATATACCAATTGCTCATTTTTGACAAAATTATATTGAATGTATCGAAGAAAACATGAACATGTGTGTGATTCATAACAATATAATCAAATAAAAATATATTTTGCCTTCAAAATTATTTTTTGTGATCAAATTAATTAAAAATATACATATTGATTTCAATTTAAAATAATTCTAAACATATTATTTATGAAAAAAACCCATTTGTCTTTGATATTTACTTTCCCGAAAAACTTTAAAATTAAAAATTAGTAGTAGTTATATGATCCAAAATGCGTGTTTAGCTCTCTGTTTGGAAATCTGTTCACTTTGTGAAAATTGGAACTTATTGAATGCAGGAATATACTATTTTCAAGAGGCTTAAATATCTGTGAAAATTTATTGGGTAACATATCAAAAAAGTTGCGGATAGAGATTTTTAACCCATTGTTTCAAAAGAAGTTTCTTTTAAGACTTCAAATTAAGTTATAACTGTTATAAGAACATACATGAATAATTAGTGTTGTATGTAAAAACATATAACAATTTTTACGAAAAATACTGTTGAACAGTATGAATTTGTTACTTCTGTGACAAGAAAATAAATAATCTTATTTAGAAATGTTAAATATTTTAAGCACAGATTAAGGAATTTACTCATATTCCAAAGGTTATTCCTTTTTTTGAAAAAAATTAGGAAATGATGGATAAATATCAGTTTTAATGCAATTGAGTCCTTAAAAAGAAACACATTATCGTCTTAATATCTGCTTGAATGATCCCATCATTTTGCAAATGAAATAACTTAGTGAGCATTTCCACTAAGTATGGCTGGGTTATGAAAGAATCAGATTAAAAATACGTTAAATTAAATTTTATAATTTTTCTGAGAGGGTCATTAGTGAAACGTGAATGGGAAAACAACCATTAATACAAACGTATCCCTCGTAAGATCAGTTAAGAGATTATATTCGAGAAGAGCTTAAGAATCATCCTATTTCATTTGATTTCTCGATTTTTATTTTTTTATTACGCCCATTTAATTTTTTTTTTCATTTTTCAACCTTACTGCACAATGATGAAAATCTAATGAAAAGTAAAAAAGCACTTTAGAAGAAAAAGAGAAAAAATTGGAACGAGAATACACAGATATAGAAAAAAAAATAAAACGGGAATTCTTTTTTTCGCTTTTTTTTTTTGCGAAAGAGCTTTAGGTGATTTTCATTTACTAACGATTCTAAAGCCTGAGATAAGAATAGAAAGATTCATTTAAAATAACATTGGTAGCAAGATGGGAAATGATAATTACTTGCAATCTAGTGTTTTTAGTTTCTGACCCCCTGGAACATTTTTTTTGTTAGAATTTTTAGAACGCACAAAAATGCATCTTTCAGATGTTCTTCAGTTCATATACTAAATCATTAGTTTTAACAGGGAAAATTTTGACTACTGCATTCTATTCATCAACTCGTATGTCGGCGTATATGAAGCAATAAAGGTATATTATATTACAAGCGAGAATCAGTTTAGTTTTTTTCAGCAGATTTTATTTTGCTACTGTTTTTTTAGCGATTTTTTATATCCATTGCTAAGCCACATGTTTGGGCTGCTACATAGGAAGGAACTAAAGAGCAAATGGCTGAGACACTTAAACTCTTGACGAAAAATGACTGACTGTATGAAAAAAAATCTAAATTAAAAAAAACAATGATTACACATTGTTCCCAAGTCCAGAAATTCCGTAATGAGAAGTACTCTGAGCAAGTTGTGCATAACAAAAGATAAAAAAAACACCTCACAGAGGCGGAGGTAGAGGGTTTAAAAAAATATAAAAAACAGTTTGATAAAAAAAAAGAGGGGGGAGCCTGTTTTTGTCGCGTTAACGTAATTTTCTAGTTTGAACAAACGCTAGCAAATTGGATTCAAGAGTCAAAAATTTCTTTTCGTTAATTGTTTGTTTCGCTATTTTAGCTAGCTTCTATGCAATGTGCTGGGGGAAGAAAAGAAAGGAAAAGAAATAAGAATCTTTTTCACTTTAAGGAATTGTTGTAAGCTTAATTATTAGTAGTTTAAGCTCTGAAAGAAAGAAACACATTTGTCTACCGCTTTTCTTTGAAATATGGAAGTAATGACAGAAAAATTAATAAAATGCATAGCTGTGAAGTACATTTTTGTCGAAATTAAGAGCGAAAATGAGCTAGAATATGTATCTGATACGAATAAAATTTTAGAGAATGTTTATTTTTTTTTAATTACACATTTTTAAGGGCAGTTTCTTCTGATGCTTTTACAATTAATTTACAGCAGAATTTTTTAAAATTTAATTTACTCTGTTTTTTTCAATAGCTTAAAACAATTTCAATTTGTTTTACATTAAAATCAAATTAGCGTTTAATTGAAGCTATGCTTCCAATTTGTTTATATATAAAATTGCATTCAAGAAAATATTATATCCATTTTTTAATTAATAGAAATAACTATAGAATTTATTTATATCAAATTTGTCTTTGAAGCAATTTTATTTGTTTATATTTACAGTATCAGAATTCATAAGAATTAATAAAATTTGAAATGGCGAGGTAACAATATTCGGCAAAAAATTGAGATTATAAATTATAAAAGAGGCAAAATTATTCAAATTTAAAATTAATACCCTGAATTTGTTTGAGCATATAACTCAAACTATCATTCGTTCTTACTTTAACGCCTATTATTGAACATACATATCAATTTCTCTCTTTTAGCATGCATTACTTAGTTTATTTATTTACTACCCACTTTATTTGCTCCAAAATATATGTATTCGCACGTTCTTTTTGTTTTTGTTTTGTTATAACAACACATTTGTGTGTAAATGAAATATTATGGCAAAAGAAACCTCCACACTAAGAGTTTAAACCTGAAAGCAGCTGATATATCAAAGAAAAATAACACTGAATGGTTTTGTAAATTAATTTAAAAAATAAAATAGGATTTTTTATGAAAATTGTTTTTCAAATTTCCTTTAAATTCTTAATGTTTTATTTCCCAAGCGTAACATATCATTTTTTGAGATATTATTTTGACTAATACACAACACACAAAGTTGATTATTTACAAGTATCTCATATATCAATGCTCATGTATTCAATTCCATCAACAATAATAATTTTAAAATCAACTTGTATGATTTACTTCTTCTTGGATTAAGTATACATTTTGATTTTTTTAATCTAAATATTATTCTAAATGCAACGTAACATTCAGAATAAAAATCTAGTAATGGTATTATATAAATACTGTGTTAAGACTTGTTAAAATTTCTTTCTTTTAATAATCAACTTATTTGTTATGCAAAAAAACACAATGATTTAAATAAGAACTGGATGCTTTAATTTTTTAGTTAAGAGTTTCAAAAGCAATACAAAATTAACTGGAAAAAATCGCTATTTGGATATTCTATTTATTTTGATACCTCCTTATGTAATTAAAATGCAGTTCTAGAGACAGTTATATATATAAAATGTTTTTTACTTATATTATGTTAGTTTTTACCCTACTTAAATAAATTACATTCATTACATGGTAAATACGGGCATTGAATGCGCAATCAGGCTTACAATCTCACGTACTGAACTAGAATGAATTAAGAGTAGAACAGGCCCACAAATAATCGGTAAATTTAACTGACAGTAATACACAATATGAGGCTTTATGCAGAACAGCTTTCCGTGATAATACAACTAAATCAATAATCTGTATAGTCTTTGCACGTACAGGTAACGCTTGCAGTCAAATAACACACAAAAGTCATCTTCATAAATGGCTTTAGTGGTTTCTAGACAAGTCTTCGGGTCTTAGTTATTAATCAAGGATTCCTTTTTGTATGCTAAGTACAACATAAAGCTGATATATGATAGTGTCGTGTATGTCACAGTAACGTTAAAGAGAGCTTGGTGTGAATTAATAAAATGTCTTACTGGAAAAAAAGATTAAGAGATAAATCTTGGTCGCAATTGATTACAAACTATAAAAATCTCGAAGACTTACTTTTACTAAGTTTGAAAACTGTAAATTTGTCTAAAAAATATATTGCTCTTTATTGAGTGTATTATATTTCAGTAATGCCGAAATTCATATTCTACATACTTCAGCTTTTTTACATTTGTGAATAACTTCAGCATTTAGATTAAGAAATTATTTCGGCTAAATGTATTTGACAATTCTTTTCCACTACCGATAATTTAATATACTATTTTTTTAGTATTTTTATTCATACATTATACTATGTTTGTATTAAGTATTTTTTAAATGTTCAGAAATATTCAAAGGAGGGAATATGTTAGACTACATGAATAGTTTAAAATGTGATAGTTGGATAAGTTATCTAGAAGCTTACATATTACTTTATAGTATGTTATTATAACAATTTAATTACTTAAATGTTTCAATGAATGTTTTGAGAAAATTAAAAACACAAAAGAAGCAAACTGAACATTCCTAATTCAGAAGAACCTATCATTGAAATTTTATTATTGAAGATCAATGGATTTGACCCATCAAATTTATGTTTTCATACCTTACTGCATTAAATCTTTTAAAAATTTCTAACTGCCCATATGCTTTTTAATGACTTTTTTATAGCTGTATCATAAGTATTTCATGAAATAAATATTATATATTTAATGCCATTACTTTTATGTATAGATTTGATTAAAAATTTTAATAATAATTTTGATATTACTGAGGAATATTCATGGAATAAATCCTGAAGAACTAAGTAATTGTTTTGAATTTTTTACTAAAGTTATTGCATAATTAAACAAGAAGAAAGTAGAAAAGCTGCTTGAAATTCCTTTTAGAAATATGAGCTGTATGTAATGTGTGTTTTATAGTGTTTAATAAAACTGTTTTTAATCAGAGAAATGTAATGACTCTGCATTTGTTTGTGGCTATTTACATACGCTTTTTTTACTATATTTAGAAATTTAAATATGAAATAATTATAATTTGGGATGAGATTATTTCTCTTAAGCTATCCTTTGTCATAGAGATAATTATTTTAATTTCTTCGTAATATATACTATAGCTCATGCTTCAATTACATACATATAATATTTTAAAAACAGTTATTTTTATGAACTGATCAGAGGTTTATAAAAAAGGAATTATTTATTATTAATCAAAAAATATTGTAACGTATGTTTTTGCTAACTTAGCATTTATGAGCTTTTTATAATAGCATAAATTAGTTCAAATTTTCCTGGAAACAGCATAAAAAGATTAATGTTTAATTTACACTTGCCAAACAAAATTTGCCACGCAAAATGATTGTATTTTTACCTCAGAACCAATGGGGTAGAAGTCTCTATACGAGTTCAAAATTAAATTGCTAAAATATATGAGTTTATTTCAAATTATACAAAGCGAGATCAAAATTTGTTTTCTAACAAAAACTAGAATTAATTTTAAAAAATAAATTTTGAAGTGTGTCAGTTGAGATTCATAGACTAGATTAAAGCTGAAATTACCTCTCTTTCTTTAATTCTTATTCTTTTCACGTATTCTAATTATTTTTCTCATTTTGCATCGATAACAAGTTGGTGTATTTTACTTTAAAAGAAAATAAGAAGCAAAGTAACAAGGTATAAGAATCGTATGTTAAAAGAATATTCTGAAGGATATAATCTACTCTTTATTCCAGTTACTGCAATAGGGTAAAAAAATAGCTTAACCAACTTCATCAAGTTATCATTAAGTCGTCACAATTCATTAGTAAGCATTTTCTAACCATCTTAATGTCCTTTTTTCTGCCTCCCTAAAGTCATTAAGAATCGGCCTAATATACTTTGTTTCAAAAATTTAGAAAGAATATTTGCAGATAAGACACGCTTTCAATAAATGCATTTACCCACATGAGACTGTAAAAGACTTAAATATGCATTCTAATATAAAACTACATGTCAGCTTCTAATTAAAAAATACGTACTTTGAGTCGTTACATTCTTCAGCTAAATTCATAAGTAAAGGTTCAAAATTGCTGACCACTTTTACTCATTTTTTTTTGTTAATGTTTCTTCAACGAAATTTGTAACGATTTTCTATATTTTTTTTATAACTCAGATAAAATATAGTAAAAAACCGTTATTTAAGATGATCCTTGGAAGATGTATAATAATATATATTTACTACACTTATTTAAAGAAATTTCAGTTCAGCAAGATACATTTATTATTTAAACCACTTAACTACCAAGAAAAATTTACGAAATTCACCCCCCCCCAGTGCCACCATTTTTCCCCACAGTCACGCATTGTTACATGGTTTATTGGGAGAAAAGGAAAGGCTTGTTTTTCCACTTAAAAATTATTTACTTTTACTTTAAAAAAGAAAGAAAAGAAAAGGATTAAATGATAAAAAGAAAATAAAAAATTTAATCTCTAGATTTACATTATACGTAATAAAAAAATAAATTATAACTTGTCTGTCCTGGTTACATATCCTGAAACATTGTTGAACACATAAACCAGTATCGCATTCAGTGTATTCGTACAAAAAATTAAAAGGCTTCTATTACACAAGAAAATTGAAAATGACAGCACATGAAGAATAGCAAAAAGCACACTCAAACGAAAGAAAAAAAAAACAAGAAAAACTGTTTAGCTATGAATTCTGTCGCTTCTGTAATGTACCCTTTCAAATTCTTTCCCAACCTCTTCTCTGAATGTGTAGTGGCCGCGGTAACCAAGTGGTCAAGGTATCGGATCATGGCTAGCGTGTGATGAGCTCGAGCCCAGTACCACTGAAGACCCGCCGTGTAGGGGAGCGATAAACGTTAAATCTGTCGGGAGCTCAAACGTCCTCCCGTTGGTGTGGTGTGGTAGTTAGTAGAGGGAGGTGACAGCTCAGCTGGCATCTGCGTCACTTGTCCAAGGTTCAAAATTTCGCGGTCTGTCGCCAAAAGCCCTCGTGTAGCTGAACAGTGTAACGTTAATATTCACTCACTCACTCCGAATGTGTAAATTGTTTAGAATCACTGTCAATGTCATGCTATTGCATTCCAAAGCCGTAGGACTAGTTTTAAACAGAACAGCACAATACAAAAGTCCTCTTTTGAAAAGACGAGTATTCACGTCCGGGGCACTAAAGACTCCAGCTGAGCAGGACGTGTATACTCCCCCACGGCACTTAAGAGGCTTAAGTATCTAAATTTGTTAAATTGAATGTATTTTAGTATTTCGAGTAATATTAATATATAAATAATGTGTTTGCATGAAGAAACAGCAAAGAAATTTTGGAAACGGCTTAGAATCTATGAAATTTTTATAGGAGATATGGAAAATTTTATAAAATTAGATTTAATAGAACTTAACCTAATGAATTACTTTTTTCAATAGCCATATTTTCTTTAAATTGGTTTTATTTCGGAAAATTATATACTATTTTTCTTGTTAAGCTAATGATATACAAATGAAAAATGCAAATCCTATCAAAGTAATTTCACATCCTACACGAATACATTTTAACAATTTCAAAAGGAATTATTCAAGTATAACATTAAAATTGTTTCCTTTTTTCTAAAATACATATCGAGGAACTCAATATGTGTCGTTTCGAAAAGCAAACAAGTGTTATGTTTCACTCGGAACGCGTAAAATGAACCATTGTTATTAAAATATCATATTCCGAAAACAGGCTTAAAATGTTAAAGACTTTAATATATTTCACAACACATAAAATCCTTTTTCGACGTGATTTCAAATTCATTTACATATATTCATTTTCAGCAACAGAATATATGTTCTCAGAATTAAGTTCAAGGCTCGAACAGCTATCTTTTACTACCTTCTACTATGATTAAATATTCTCTAAATTTATGAATTACTTTTTTCAATATCCCTGCAGTTGTTAATGGAATTAAACCATTGTATAATAATGTGTCTGTTCGTCTTCACAGAAAAAAAAGTACGTTACGTTCCATAATTTCCGAGATATCTTTTGGAGAAAACTGGATTTGAATTTATTCGAAACAATTTGAAATAGCCTGGATGTATGAGCAGCATTCAGATATTTAGACAATACAAATTAATTAATTACTTAATTAAGATTTTTTCCTAATTTCTCTACAGCGTCATAATTTACCGGGATTACTTTATAAGTAGATGATATATATAAAGTCTTTACACAGCATTTGAGCAGTGTAATTGCTGACTAATGATACATTTATGTGCGATGAAATGTTTTTAAATGGTAGGACACATCTGCCACTAGCGTAATAGCATTAATTAATTACCTAACAGGTGCTTACTCTCGCCAATGACTTATTAACTGAATTATGTTGGATATCACTACTAATCACATATAATTAGTAGAATTTTTTTCTACCAATGTTAAAAGCGCTAGGGTGCACTCAAAGGATAATGCGCATAATTGTTTTTTTTTCAAATTTTCAGGAATGTAAACCATATTTGATTTTAAAATTGAAATAATTTACTCTACAAATTAGTTTCGTGTAAACATAAATGAAAAAGGTATTTCTATTGTGACTAATGCTAGGAAACTAAAAGTTTAAATTAAAGTAATTATCTGAGTTTAATTCAGTACCAACAGCCCTTATATATATAAAAAAATGCATTAGTTTCATGGTAATCGAAATATAAAGAACTGCTTAGAAAAGTTATTGCATAGTGAAATTTTCAGGAAAATGTTTGGTTGTAAAATTATATATGCATGCACATCATATTTATGTCCTATTAAATAAATAACGGCATTCTAACATAGGAAGAATAAATGTATTCCGTTTCAAAAATATATATAAAAAAGCAATCGATGAATATTTGTCAGCGAAAGTCTTAAAAGTTGTTATTTTCGGAGATTGTGTTAATATTGATATTTTTGTTAATTCCCCCAAAAGTGCTTTTTGTTCATATTTTTGTGAAAGATCTCACGAAAAATGCTTTTATTTGTAAACATTACCTATGTAATAAAATAGTTGAAGAGGTCGTTACTTCTTTAAAGTGATACAAATACTTGCTTATGGTAATCTAATGTATTAAAGGTTATAATAGTATTAAAAACTTTTTTAAACGTATATGCTAAAACTCATACTAATGAATTATTTAATTTTTTTTTTATTCCAAGAAGATGATGGTGTAAGTATATGCATTTTAGTAAACATTATTAATAATATATATCATATGGAACTAAGTTTTTATCTACTATAGTGTTTCTGAAACTGTGGGGGGGGGCGACCCTAGGATGGCGTGATCACTCTACGAGGAGGGTTCGAACATATTAAAACGCCGAAAATAAAAGAGTATTTTAAAACAATTTGTAATTTACTGAAAGTAAACAAAATACATTTTGACATAATAAAATAAAATACACATTTACACAGATATAATACACTTATAAATGTATCAGTACTGCAGAATGTATTTTACACCTAATTTGACAATACTAAGTTAAGGACAAGTTTAATAATTACCAATGACCCCATGAAATTATACATAAAATTATACACAAAATTTAAAAGTAACTCTTATCTTGATGATTTGTACGGTTTACAATTAATCCCTTAACTGTCAATTAAAAGTTACGTGATTTGCCCCTCAATGCCATCGTTTTCCACGTAGTTACGCATATGTGATGTATTAAGGAGGGGGAAAGAGAGAGAGAGAGAAAAGAAATTAATAAGAAAATTCTTTGCAAACACTATCAAGATCATTTAATTGCATTCTAAAGCCTTCGGAATAATTTTATAGATAGCAGTGCACAAGATCGTTCTTTGGAAAGACGTATATATACGTCCTGGACAATTAAACACTTTAGCTGAGCAAGACGTTTGTATACGTTGGTGACACTTAAGAAATTAAAGTCGTATCGTAACTTTAGCGTCAAAGTATAGTATTATTGAATTCAATGCAATGTTATTGTATGGATGGGGGGATGAAAATTATGATTGAACATAGTGTCGCAAATATTCAAAGTTTGAGAAGCAAAGATCTACTGTAAGAACACAGGAATTAATAATACCGGAATTAATACATAAAACTATCTTCCCGTATATATAACATATATTGTTCTAAAATACAGAATCGATTCCTTCTGTGAGTTACAATATTTCCCCAATTGATACCTCATAATTCTCTCATTTTTTTTTACCTTTATGAGGTTTTTTATTTCAGAAAAAATAGGTTAAATAAGCAATAAAATTCAAAATTATGAATAATGAATAGCACATATTGCTGTAGTTGAGGTCATTCCACTCACAGCCATATATACTAATAAAGAAATTTCATATAAAATGTTTCTTCACCTTTTTAGCATAGTGCAACATAAATCATAATCAATCAATCAAACCTTCAACCTTTCTAAAAGGATGAATTGCCACCTCGGTGGCTAAAAGGTTGCGAACTCACTACCCAGTAAAATGACGAGTTCAAATCCCCATAGGGAGTGGTTGTAGTGTTGTAGGCTTTGGTGTCCTAGAAGCACTTAATCTGTAATGACTAAGAGTCCTAGCGTGTAGCTCAGTCTCAAAGGGAACGAAATCATATACATAAACAGATTGAGGCCCGTCTTTAAAACTGGGTCTATATAGCAGGATTTTTTTGTAAATCCTTCCTAACAAATGTTGTTGTTAACAATATTATTTTCTTGCTTCTAAAGCTGTATTCAATACTGTTCGTTCATTGGATACAGTATTGAATACAGCTTTAGTATTCCAACTAAACCTTCTACCTGCTTTTACCGCAATTTTCTATCTCACCCTAAATTTCCGTCAAGTGATGTATAAGTTGATCTTGACACTATTTAATCGTACCGCTATTGAACGTGCCTCACTTCATTTGCATAAAGCTTGTTTAATTTCTGTTCTACTATAGAATCAGTTCTTCTCTTAAATATATAAATGCACTTGATCTGCTTATTCGAGAGATTGAAGGATTATTATTATGACTTTCTTGAGATTTTTACACGATTAAATGTTGGATTAATAAGCTTAGGTCAAAAAAATTTAAGTATTAATCTTTATGTTAATAAATTTAATGTTTAAAGCTTTTCAGACTTTGATGTAATTGTTTTTGAGAATCTCACTGCATAAATGATTCCAGATTAATTTTATTATAATTGGCATCAAATACAACACGATCTTATTTATCCTTAACTTGTAAATTTGTAGTTTTCGAAATTCGTTTTTGAGCAATTGTTCTATGTATTCAGAATTCCCAGAGAAATCATTTATGCTTTTATTTAACTTAATACACACTTTGTGCAGGATTTTCAGACATAGTTTACCTTGTTTCATTTACATATCACTCAAATGTAGAGGCAATCTTTCTATTGAAAATTTTTTCCGGAAAGCTCTTTTTTTCCCCTCAAGCTGTTTCCTGCTTTATTTCCGTCCTAAAATTATCTGGATCTACGCCAGTAGTCTGTAGTAAATTTAATGTGACATTAACTGACCAATCCAGTTCAAATTAATCAATTCTATTTTTAATTAGGCATGAAAGATTTATAATATCTATGAATTCGGAGATCTTGCACAGAAAACCATTCGTTTCTGAAGTTAGTGAAAACTATAGAAGGAACTTGAGATGTTTAAATGCTCTATATTTTATTCCCATTTAAGGTAAAATTTGGAACAAAGAATCACATTGTCAAGTTAATAGATGTACGTTTTCAAATGTTTTTTAAAACAACATGCATTATATATGCATGGTCGAAAAACTGAAATTTCACTTTAGTTACCACTCAAAAATTGCTCTTCAAAGTAATTTTTGAAAATTAAAAGAGTTAACTACAAATAAATTCACTTGTGACAGTGTAAATAAAATAATTACTTTATTAAAATAAATATTTTAATTATTTTGCGAACAACTTTGACGAAGCGTAAAATATATATGACACAAACACAAAAAGTAATAAAATAAATGTGTACGAAAATTATACATTTGATTATTAAATGAACATTGTACCAGCATTGTGCAAAAGCATTTGCTAATGACCTCGAATAAATTTCAAAAGAAGTAACCTTATAGATATATTTAAATTATTTTTTAGAAATAGTCGTCACTCAAAAAACAAAAATACACACAGCTAAATGCTTTAAAGTAAACAAATTAATTTTTTAACTTCTGCTAACATCCAATCATCAACGTGCGTATGTTAGCAATTATTTATAATTTAATGAAATAAGCTTTCCTCTAATTGCATAAACCACGATTAGGTGCAATTTTCAAAACTTACAGAGGGTAAATGTTACCACGTGAATACATAAGAATAAAGAATTCAAAATAAAATGAAGCTCATTTCTATAAAAGGAAAGCAAATAATTGAAGTGAAATATCCGAAATTCAAAAAAGCCGCAAGCATCTTAAAGAGAGGAAATGAAATCGAGCGAGGATTTTGAATAAACGATAGCCATCGGTCAACGACTCACCCCCGCGTCAAACTCGTGGATCATTCTTACAACTTGCTCGTTTCGCCTATATTCCTCGTCATTTATCCTCTGCATCTCACCGTCTAAGTGCCACCTATCACCCACTTAAGTGCCAGCATCTTGCCATTACTGACCATTCCCTCTTCCCTACACACCCTATTACATTAGCCGCAAAAGTGGTCCTCAGCCTCTCCCCCTTGCCCTAAACCGCAAATCTCCACCGCTGGACAGCGATTACTGCTGATAGATCATCTCTAGGACGGATGGAATCCATCCCGTGATGGACAGGCCACCGTGTAATGTGATTTGGCCTGCAGACCATGTGTGTTGATAGGCCACTCGCCTTATTGCCTGTATCCCTCAGGTGCATAGCTTTCGACTCTAACCTTCCGACATGCTATTCGGTATTTACTACCTTATAAAGGTTGATCAGAGTCAATATTGTTTTTCTTCCGTCTCTCACATAACACAGAAGAGATCTTATTGTTCCGGAAAGAATAAATAAGAGATATGTGTTGGCGTAAATTGTGGGATCTGTTAGTCAATCTGAGAATGCGATTCATATTTTTGTGGTTGATAGATCTCCTTGCATCGATCTGTCTCAGATTATCCATTTTTTAGAAATATAAAACGAATAACAGATATTTCGACGCATGCACACAGCGTACATTTCTATATACTTAACACATACACCACACACACATACATATATATATATGTAAATGTTGTAAACTACATAATACTCTCACTTGGTTCTTACGACAGTTTGACTTGAGATGCATAAAACAAAAAAAAAAAACTTTCGAAAATAGTATGTCCATACAATTTACTAAATATAAAATATAAAATTAAGTTTACTGATGTAGAGAATGTAAGATAGAATTATAGATTTATACTATACAGAGGGAATAGAATTAAATTATTTTAGATGCATTTACCTCTAGCATTTTTACTCCGTGTTAATTGATCATTACAGTCTAGCATTTGTATTTTGTTGTACAAATTTGATAAAACAGGGAAGCAGTTCTCTGTACATGATAATGACACAAATCTTATCAAGTATCATGTTCTGATAATTTCTTAAAGATCTTCGTTTGAGGTTTAGAAGTTAGAAAATACCTAAACTATGATAAATGGCTTTGAGTAAGATTCATCATAAAGTCCTACAAAAATGATTAAAATATTAAGGGAAAATGCATAGTATTTAAGGTATGCAATCAATTGAATGTCTAAATCACTTAAAAATTCTGATGATTTTGAATTATCTTTTGAGTGAAAAAAGTAAATGAGTTAAATATATGTAATATTTCACTTACAACTATCTCTCGAAGGGTTTCATTTAACTCATAATGGTCTTGAGTTCTCCAAGACTTTGTGTGATAATTAATTTTAAGTTTACCCGCCTAATGGGAAGTATATTTTCAACCAACAAACTACAACGTTCGTGTTTTTCAAAACAAGATGATACAATATTGTATAATCTAAGTATTTTAATCGATCACAAAAGTATTTATCGGAATCTTTATGATTCTAAAAGAGAAATATCTCAGTTTTTATAGATAAAAAAAAACTAAAAAAGCTGAGATCTCAGGAGTGAAGAAGAACATTTTTGTCTTTTGTATTGGTTGTACGCGTATTCGTTGTTCGTATTTTCCCTTTATGTGTATTTTAAAATATCAAGAATTCTCAATCCTTCAACGACTGCAACAAATTAATAGGTTGTACCCAGTGTAATGTCTTAAGTCAAGTAAAATCTTTTCATATATTATGAGAATAATACATATTAATTTTATTTATTTTTGCTTCAATGATGCCACCAAATAATTTATAATGGCATTTATTAACCCGAAGCTTTTTACAGATACGTTGTGATTTACAATTTTAATCCTGATAACAAATTGATTCCATTCTTTTATAGGAGCATCACTTTTTGCATTGATTTAATAGCTTTTACAGTTATACAAATAAAAGATTCATCATCATAACATAGCAGAATATTAACCCCATATCTACTTTCCAAATGACTTGATTGTTTCCCAAATATTTCATGGAAATGGTTATTTCCTCAATGAAAAATATCGATCAGGGAGAAAGGCAATCTGAATGATAATAATCACGTTGATGACATCCTATAACAATTGATGTTAACGTTGATATCTTTAAATTATTACGTCAGTTATAAATGGCACTTAATGGAAATCCTATTATGCTGTAAGGGAGTGAATTTAGAAAATAATTCCATTCCAGAATCATAATTTTCTTGCAGAGCTGAAATTATTGCTTGACGTGCTTTGTTTTCAGCTCTTATATCAGAAATGTAGTAAAATCGTAATGAAGATACAAAAATATTAGGATTTTATAAGCTTCTTAAATTAGCTATTGCGATAAATATATCCAAAAATTATGCTGTATTGTTACGTAATTGAGTTATTTATAGTAATGATTTTCTGAATAAAATGGGTAATGAACTTCTTGATATATTTACTTGAGAGAGAGCTAACATTAAAAATACAGTTGATGTTAGCTGGAAAACCTTCAATAAGGTATCCAAAAATTGAAATAGATTAAATAACATTTTCAAATGATTTTTATGACGGTTTGAATTGTAACATATTAAATGAAACCTCTCAGAAAGTAATGTAACATGTCCTTTTATCTAAGTAATGAATAATACTCCCACTTGACGAAAAGTTTTAAGAGATTTTATCTCAAGGAACAAACGATTTAATTCCCTAATAAATATCAAAGTACTGATCACCGCAATAAAAATACTGAAAATCAGATGAGTATCCGAATAATCAAAAGTGAGCTAATTTATGATCCAACTCAAATTTATTCAATTTTCATGTTTAAGTAAAATGAAAAGTGTGTTGAATGATGAAGAGATGGTGTACTGGTGGCTGTGTCTCTAACTTATTACTTTCAGGAAAGATTAAGTAACCTAATCCATAATGCACACTTTATAATTTTAATAATTTGAACTGATGTTAAATTATGTCATTCATATGTTAAATTAACACAGAATTAATAGCTTGGCTCTCTCCCTATTTTAGCAATTGTTCAGTTGCCTGATTTTTAAAAATTATTATTCCTAGCGAACATAAAGAATACATTTTGAAATAATAGCTATGTTTATTCGCAAAGGTTTTTGAATGACAAATCTCTTTTTTTGTATATCAGATACTTTTAAGACACAACACATATAATCTATTTTTCTACCTGATACTTCTTTGCAATACCTTTCGCAACTTTATTTGATATCTGTTTTAAAAAATTCTCACCTCTTTTTGACTCTTAAGATGGTAGCTGAATTTAAAGTAGGGAAAAGAAAGCTGTAAAAATTTCCTTTATGCGTTGAATATGACTCGGAAGTTAACTCTTGTTTCAGTACCGAATTTTAAACATTAAAATACTCTCCGGTCTTAGAGTCTAATATCACGCTACGTATAATTTGGATTTTATTATATATTACTACAGAAATCTCCGTACGTGTCAAGGGAACAGGCGGACAGACACCCAATGCTATCTATTTGCATAAGTAATCAAATTGGATGCTTTAAACATGAGAAATGGCTTTCTAACACGACACAGTGGTGTTAATGCTGTTCTGGACAACGTTTTCACAACGTAATCAACTTTGTGCAGTGTTTTTGGCGTTATTCAGCCTTTAACAAAGCCTCCCCCTCCCTACTTCTTAAAGCGGCACTGCAGTTGTGTAGGCTGCTTGCTGCATACTAATAATACTCATAATTCACGCTCGCCTATAATAGATTACTCTCGATGCAAAATTACTCCTGATTGACTGCGTAATACAAAAAGCTTGGATAAAACCCTTTCCAACAATTTCCTTTCCATTGTTTCTACATTAAAAATCACGCAAGCGTATTATTTCTTCCCGTTAAATTATAAAATATTTATGCGTACAGACTTATAAGAGAGCTAGTGGAAATCACAATTACGCTTTATCTGGAAAATATAAGGTTAAATTAAGCAGTTAAAAAGGCTATAATTCTTCAGAACAGAGAGTAGGGAGTTTCTAATTTTTGCAAGATTTTTTTTCTGAAAATTATCTATCTCTTAATGTGTGTGATTTACATCCTAAGTATTAAGAAGAGGAAAGGCGCGGCTGATAAAAACAAATTATTTAACATTTCGTTTTCATCTTTTCATGAAATAAAATTAATTATCCAAACATTTAAGTTTAAAATCAATTTTCTAATTTGCGAGACAGAAAAATTGCTCTTACTTTTATCCGAAATAGTTCATTGTTTTAAACTTTTATTGAAACATTAAATTGTGACTGAAAATTAATTTTCTCTTGCGAAACTCTCTACTCTATTTTCAAATTCCCTCTTAAAGTAATATTGAATTGGAAATGTGTGAAGTTCGCCGATATATATATATATATATATATAATAAGCACAGATGAGAATTATTTAATTATGTAACACTTATTACTAATATTCGAATAAGAGAAAAATTGGAACAACTTTAATTTTTAAAAAACATTTCACACTCTTCAGTTGCAAAATTCCTTTAAACCATTAGAAACTATTTCCTTAAAATTTATGAGGCATTTTATTTTAACGTTACTTACATTACGGAATACTTACTGAAAGAAAATTTAAAATGTATAAGAATATTTAAGTTTAAGAAATCTTTAAAAGAAGAACCTTACTATTTTTCTTGTCAAAGCTGTTAAGAATGTCTCACACCATTATTACACACAGAGATTATATTTATCTATAACATATATTTTTATTCCCAATTAGTCTTTATTATTTTCAGTAAATAAAAGTTTAGAAAATACACAAAATAATCTATATTAGTTAGAAGGGATTAAACATATTATAATAATATACATTCATGTTTTATTTTTATTACGTTTTATGTATTAATCATGTACAAGAATGTCTAACTACATAACATCAAATCGTATCTTTAGTTTGATTTAATAGCTTGTAGTTTGAAATGAAAGCTGTGTTTCTTGCCCGGTAGTAATCTATCTAAGAGAAAGACCTTAAATAATCCCCATTAACCACAACCAGTGATCTATCAAAGTGCCAGGATACCCCAAAGAGAGAAAACTGACCTATACCTTTAGTGGTCAGTGCTGTTTTGTGTGATCACCCAACTTATCAATTGTAAGCGAAAAGATTCGTAACAGAAGGGCCATTTCCTCTCCATCTATTCGCCAGGGAATTACGATCCATGTTTTATGCATTACGTATGTAGACAATTGTTTCAGTACCTCTGATGTACCCTAGTCCACAAATGTATAGCCGTATTCCCATGGTCGTAGAAAAAAAACATTATGGTTTCCGAAAGCAGACGGATGTCTCAAAGATTAGATGCGAAATAGAAACACATACCTACTATTCCACGCAACTATATTTGATGGAAAGGTACGAACCTTTTTTTTTAAAATTAGAATAAAAATGTTATGAAGGATATTTGTTTACAATTTATTCGTAATCTTAATGAATAATCATATTATTTAGTTTTTCTTATAAATTCCTTTCTAAAGACTAAGCAACACAGATCAGTCCTCTTATCCAAAGTTTTTTTTGAAAGGTTTGAACTATAACAGCAGTGAATCACAGTTTGTTGTTTTCCTGACTGTAAATTTTAATATTATAGATATTTCACACATGTTTATTCAAGTAAGATTCCTAGTTTTTCTCTGATACATGAGATTATGTACAATAGGACCTCCATTTTAAGAGCCCCTACTTGGCAAATTTTTTATTTTGCGAACTTTTTTCTGGAACCAAGAACATTTTACTATTTTCTCCGTAAAATAACCTCGAAATAGCGAAGCGCATTTTCTATTTAACAATTTTTTTCTCTTGTTATTCAATTTTTGTTCTCCTTATTTTAAAAATATTTCAGGACATTTCCAATTATTCTCTTTTAACACCATTTAAAGTTATAGATGGGCTTGAACTGGTTTACTCTCCTAAAGCAATAAAATTTCGGTAATGTTTCAAATAAAATTAACAGAATTCATCATTAAATAAATTTAAGGTATGAGGTAATGTATGCTTAAAATTACTGCGTATAAAACCATGTATGTTTAAAGTTACTTGCAGGCTTAAGATTAGAAAATATCATTAAAATTCATTCATTTTAATGCAAAATTATTTTTTAAAGTTGAAAATAGGGTATATATTTGGACAATGTTTTTTCCCCTTGTTTTATTTACAGATTTCTTTTTGATGGATAAGATTTTTAAAATAAATAGATATTAATTTACTAAAAAGGTGTGACTAATTACTTTTTTTAACACTGTATAGTGTTTATGAACTTAAAGTTTATTTTATGTGGTTTCTGAAGTACAATAAAAGATGAATCTCTTTTTAACGAATTTTCCGCATAACGAGCTTATTTCGGGATTTAACGACTTCGTTAAATAGAGGTTTGACTGTATTACAATGATACAAATAACTAATATTTAACAAATAACTATTCCTGCATATCAAGTTCATAGTTATTTGTAAACAAATATAAAATTAAGAAAAATTAGACTCAAAAATATATTTTTATTATTACTGCTTTTAATTTTTATTATAATTAATTTAAAAATCGAATCTCTCTTGAGAAATATTTAATACTAACGTGCATTTTCTTAAAAAATTTAATTGCATTTCTACTTTTAACTACTAATTCAAAGTTCAAAACTTTTTTTTGTGATGTACTTGATCTACAATTACCTAATTTTACATTATATAGTCATTAAAAACTACGTTAACGACTTAATTTAAAGAGCACCACTCTTGAAAAAAAACTAATAACAGAATAAAGTTATTTGACTATAACTACATCAAAAGATATTTATTTGACTATATAACTATATCAAAAGATAGTTATTTGGCTTCTAAAAGGTCTGTAACAGAATCTAATTCTACATACAAAATTATTTATGATAACCTTGAAAAGATTCAATCTAATTTTTCGGAAGTTGCTAAAGTTGTGGACTCATTTTTATAAATTTATCTTTAATATTTACTCTCGTTATGGAAACAATTAACAGGTAAAAGAGATAGGACAACTGAGATAGAGAAAGAAAAGAGAAAACATAAAACAAAGTAAAGCTTGCCAACAAGTTGTCTATATTGTGAGGCAATATCTACATGAAATAACTAATTTATTTAATGAAGAAACAAATAAACCATACTTTATTGAAATAAATGAACGATGTTATGAAATATACCCCATAGACGAAAAAATGCTGTACAGTCACACGAAATATTTTTATATGTTAAGAATTCAAGTTATTTTTGTCCTCATTGAAACAACTAATATATTATACTGTATATTTTTTAATGTAGATTTTGAGTAGGGAATTATTTAGAGGTATAAACCATGAAAGGTACTGCTATAAGAATAGAGACACATATATATACACTCAGATAGAGTATACAGGGTATAAATTATTTTTTACAATCCATTTCGCTGTGTAAAATATCTATTTACATAGTCGTAAAAATGCTTTTTACATATATAAAATTCCTTCCCATCTAAAAAATGTTATCCCACCCATGTATACGTACAGAACTTTCAGTTGTTTGCTCTTCTCCAAACACAATGCATTTGTCGATGAGTTTGGAAACCTCGAAGAAAAATTGCTTTTTATCCATTTCGTAATACAAGAATGCTCTGTTTTCGCAAATGCCAGTATACCAGCAGACAATAAAGTTGGTACTGAAAGGCACTCTAACGGTAACTTCTATGGCATATACTATCTGACATTCATTAATTATTGGAGAGTCTCAGTAGCTGAAATGGCAGATTAATGCAGTCCTAGGCAGATCGCAGTACACCTCAATCCAATCAAGAGACTTACACAGAGTTCGTATAGGGGGATTATGAGGTTATCTTTACTGTCATCACGTTTGGTCATCGTTCATTTTAGACATAGGGCTCCAATTTTCAGTAAACTGTCAGGTAATAATGGCCGAATAATGTTCGTGTAGAACGCATCAAGTATTAAATGTAAAGCTTAGTTCATTCACTTTCAAATTATTTTTAATAAATTACCTTTATAGTGAATATATAATTATCTTGTAAATGTATTTACTAAGTGTTCATGATAAAATATTTTACTTAATAATTCAATATTTACATAGTTAAAATTATTTATTACAATATTGTTGTGAAGGATTTTGTTAATACTTTATTAAGTAATAAAATGTGAAACTATTTTCAAAAAAATAAGAAAATTTGACCATTTTAAAAGGAACATATATCTGAAGTATTAAAATGAAACCATTCAATACCATTAGTAAATGTTGTAAATTATTCGGTTCTTTTCAAAAGGTTGATCATTGGGAAGTTATTAGATTAATCAATCACACACACACATTTAGCAATAAAATTTTATAAACGAAATCCTATTTTTATCATTATTGCGCCTATAGGCTAAAGAAAGATTGAAAAAGATTAAAAATTATGTTGAAATTTTAATTCATAATTTAAAGCTGCCAATGATTTAAATTGTAAATGTTCATTACATTCTTTTAATTAATTTTGATTTTCCATAAGTATAAGGGTAATTAAATGATTATCGAAATGCTTTACTGAGCTCTCTAATTACGTTTAAAATAAAAAATTAAATTATATTTTTATGTTTCATATTCCTTAAAAATAGCTGAATTTTTACAGTATGACATAAAATCTTTTCGCAAAACCAAAATGCATTTATTTTCTGACCCATTTAAGTCAGTCGGAGAATTTTTTGCTGGTTCCTTCACTTATTAAATACAGTATATTACTCACAATTCACCAAAGAAAATTAAATGTATCAGTTTAAATCCTCAGTTGACTGTTTAACGAACTATAAGGTGACTTAACACTTCATAAAGTACTGAGTTTGTTAAAATTAATTTGATTTTTTTAAATTGTCCAATTTTATGTTATTTTATGAAAGACTAGTATATAATATTAATTACAACATGGAAACTAAAAGTTTTTCTCTTCGTCATGTTACCAGGTTATATATAAAGGGAGAGAGAGAGACAGATGAAGCAGAAATTATTTAGAAAAAAATAAAAGTATGAAGTTAATTAGAATCTCCAACTACAAAGTTTTGATTCCAAAACTCAATGACAAGAATAAAAATAAAATAGTTTTAAAATTAAATTAATTTTTTAAAAAAAAATTAAACAAGACAACCTTGGAATTAGTGCCAATAAGTGGGGATAAACTAGTTTGATGGTACCGACCTTCCCCCTATAGCAACTTGGTAGGCTAAAACATATAATATCCAAATTCATAAGAATCTCAAAAATTTAAAACTTCAAAAACTATGATATTTACTACTGCATATAAGTACTTATGTAACACTTCAATAAAATAACATCTTCTTTACAATATGCGTACTTAACTAACCCATAATAAATCTAAACTACAGAGGCATACTTTCTTAGTAGAAACCAAGAAAAAAATTATAATTGGAACTAATGAAATAAAATGAAAGGAAGTGAAATAATTAAATAGCCTCAGCTTTATTGATAAAAGACCGAAAATGAAGAAATGCTATGTAACTAAACCGGTACTTTGCCCATCATTTCACTGAAAACAAAATTTAAGTATTCTGCTTGGGTACAGATTTGTGATGCGTGAAACATTTCAGCTCGTTATCCATGGAACAGAATCCATTTGTTTATACTTTATTTAAGCTCCCGGGATATTTTTCAAACTCCGAATCATGTAGAAATCAAAGAGCTCTGCTCAGAGCTTAAGTCGTTATGAACAGTTTAGGAGGGATTGCAGAATAAGATGCGGGACAGATCGGCAATGTGCCAAAAGGCCATGGCATTTTTTATTTATTTATTTACTCTTTTTTACACTTTCCTTTTTTTTCTCTCTCTCTTCCTCGGTTTTTTTCCTACTGCACTTTCATTCGCCTGGCTCAGTACCATGTGATCTCTCATTTCACATGTTCTTGTCCGATATTAGGAGATTTGTAAAAACTTTAAGGTTTTAAGTTTGGCATTTCATCCGTCAAATAATGAAAGAAGTCTGGGGAAAATTTGAATAAAGAGAAATTGTTTGTTTGTTAGATGGAATCTTTCTTAGTGAGCAATGAAGTTTCTGGATTTTTCGGTCAGATATTTTAATACGTATGTTTAACGCACGCTCGTAAATGACAATCGTTTTGTTTAGCTTCCTTTTAAAAAAATAAACAAAATATCTAATTTATACTTTTTAAAGTCTTGGTAATTTATTTTTTTAGAATACAGAGAAATAAATCATTTCCATTCTCTTAATCCAGTTACGGGTTTCCTCAGCTTTTAATTATATTTCTCATTCACACAGTGTTCTCTCGCGAAAAAAACATAAATATCTAGATTTTGGTTTTTTAAAAAATTGAATTTTTTAAATGTTTAATTATTAACGAAAAATAAATAAACTGAATGTTTTCTTGTTAATTTATTTCTAAAGAGATGCAATCTTTTATTTTATTAAATTTAAAAATTCAACGTGGAGCTTTGCTAGCGACTAAAAATTATTTTATATTTTTAATAGGAAGAACTCCTATTTAAAATATGTAGATTCAAAAAATGATGTTATTAAATTACAATGAAGGAATAACAAACGAATTATATTAAAATCATTAGTTATTTTTAAATTTTTAGCTCTATTCTAATTCATAAATTTATTTACTTATTTTGATTAAATTATTTAAAAAATTACAAGAAACAATAGTACTATTATTTTTGAAGAATAAAATACACATTTAATGGAATTTAAATTTTGTTCTCCAAAAAATTGTATTATAAATTAATTATACGAAATAACCTTGATAGAGTAAGATAAGTATATTTATTTCGTAAAATGTGCTACAAATGCAATTAATTCTTATGAAATGTCAAGCTGTTATGTTCATTTTTCGTTTTACAGATGAATATAGGTAACCGACGAATATTGGTTGACAATCATCTGAGAAAATTACTATAAATTTAGTGTTTATACGAATAAGAATTATACATATCTTAATTATCAATAACAAGCAATGTTTGTAAATTATCTTAGTAATAAACTGTTCATTTCTTCTTAACTCGTATTAATATCGCGCTTTATAGAGTAGTAAAAATGTATCAAATACTTTTTCAAAGTGAAAATTTTATTTCATGAAGCTAGATTTTATTTTTGCGAAAGGTTCATTATTATATATATATATATATATATTAACAAGCAATTTATAATATATTTCAAGATCTCATTTTAACCTTGTTAGAAAAAATTTAACTGATAGTATATATTGCTTAATATTTTAACCTATACATATTTCTGCCTTTTAATTAATTTATCTTAACTGGTAATACAATAGTTGCACTTTTTTTTGTTTTTAATGTGAGTTCTTCATGTTTTTCCAAAAGTAAGAAAAAAGAAGTAAATGACTTAAAGTACACAATATTATACCATACAACAATTTAAGAAGCAAAGAAATTAGAAAAATACATGAGAAAATAAAAAAATACTAAAAATACTAAACTGAGAAGTTATTGAAAACTAAACGAAATTTAAAATGTAATGGCTCTTCAAAAACAATTTTTTCAATTACGAACCGGATTGTTTTTTTCTATGTTATCTTACTAATATTAATTTAATTCACTCTTTCATTCATATACTCTTTCAAGATTTCGGCTTATTCTAAAAAATTACAAAAATAGGCTTGCATTAGGTAGTTTAACATCATCTCATTTTCTGGGATTGAAATGTGTAACAAAAAACCCACCTTTGAAAATTGGATCCAATAATCTTTCCATTTTTTCATTAACACAGAATAAAAAAATTAAAAATTATTTATTGATTGAAAAAATGTCTGTACATAATATATAGCTATACATCTTCATTTAAAAATATTTCAATCGAGCTATTTTTAAGCAATCTATTTTCTGTTTCAAAGAATCAACGAGTTATCTTTTTCAACGGCTCTTTTGTTTGTTCGTATCCAATTTTATCAAAAAGAATTTCTATTTATTTAAAATAATCTTTGCGATTTAAATTTTTTTGAAAACCATGAAATTCAATTTTATTAAAATTGTTGTATGATGTATAATATCATACATGGGGAATACTTTGTTTCGATAATTTGCTTTATAATTTAATACAACGTTTTTCAAACTGTTGTGCACACACCCCTATGAGGACTTGATATTCCCACCAGGGAGGCGCAAACATTTTGAAAAGACAAAAATAAAATGTTTTTAAAAATTATTAATTGGCTGAAAGGAATCAAAACAAAATACAGTCTAAGATAATGAAAAGTACGCATTTACAAGGATATAATATAAATGCATCAGTACTGCACAATGTATTTGATCATCAATTCATTAATGATCAAATATATTCCTTTGATCATTAATACTAAGTTAAGAACAAGTTTAATAATGACTAGACCCAATCGGATTATCATATACAAGGTTATATGCAAAATTTAATACTTATCTTGATAATCTGTGCAGTTTAAAATTAAAGTCATATTGTAGCTGTAGCGCCAAAGTATATTATTACTGAACCCAATGCATTTTATTATTGTATGGAAAAGGAATGGGGGTGCTATGAAAATTATGATTAAAAATTGGGTCACAAAAATTCAACGTTTTAGAAGCCCCGATTTAATACATGAAAATACGTTTCAAGTACTTTTCGCAATCAAATAATTACAATGCAAAGTTAGAATTCTCGTCCTCTGCTTAAAGACTCTGTTTAGATTTAACTATCAACATTTTGTACTTAATTTCATATAGAAATAAAATTTATATGAAAAAAATATTATTTATTTTAATAAAATAAATAAATTTAAAATATCTAAGAAAAAATTAGAGTTCTAACACAAATCACAAAGTTAAATACATGTCTTAAACAAATTAGCGTTTGATACAGAAACATTTTAGAGCTCATTCGTACTGAATATTTATAAAGATAGAACAAAAATGCGATACTTCAGCATTCTGAACTTAGTGTTCCTTTAAATTCATATCTAATCATCAGTGACAATGAAATTTGGGTTTGTGGATTGAAACGATTCCTATAGACTTTAATTTCATAAGTCTTTACATGGCTAGAAATGGTGGAATATTTGACACTGTGACTTCGTCGAAGCATAGGCGTGAAGCAGTAGTGGCATGTTTTTAATGGAGTTATGCTTGACGAGATAACCAATTGCATTAGTTAATTTGAAGTGCCGCTTGGTACGTGAGGGGTCATTACCGACCAGTTCTGAATACGTTCTTTGGTAATAATTACACAATTGGTGTTCGGCCTCTGACTGTAGTCTCTTCTGAATAATGACCATAAGTCATAATTGCTTGCGGTCTATTAAAACTAATCACATTCAATTTTAATGAGTTTGATTTGAATGGGGATTATATTCAGAGTGGACTGTGCATAATGTGCCGTTTACATTAGTTCTGTCTCAGTCAAATTTAAGAATGGTGAATCGAATCGTTACTTTTCATGTTTAGAGAAGCATACAATCGATGATTATGGATTGTAGGTTCAATTGCAGTATCCAACTGAATAATTCTTCTAATCGTCCAGTCGAAAATAGTTTTTACATTTTGTCACCCGAACAACACATATTTGCTATCCATTTTTAACATTTATATGAGGTGAGTATGGGTGTCACAATCCCGAGGTGGTGTGTGCCCTAGTGACCTTTCCCAAGGGGTCTTTGGGGGCCCTGTCTTTGGTAAACACGGGTTTCACGACCCCGGGGTACTCAAGTGATTCTTCTCCATTTTGGACCCTCCATCTAGTCATATAATTCTTGCTTTCTTTCTTTCCCTGTATAGACTGCTTCAAAATCTTAAAGATTTTTTGGCGCAGTTTAGCCAAAATTGGTTCTTGCGCCAATAACCCCAACACTCGTTTACTTACTTAAACATTTGTAATATCTTAATATTTGCATGATTTAAATAGTTAATAAGTTAATAATGATTCTATACGTACTAAATTTTTAAAGTAAAATTATATGATAGAATTATTCAGCAACAAGGCACTTTAATATTTAAGTAGCATTGCTTTAACTTAATGTGCTTGATATTAAGGCTACTGAACGTGTTTAAAATGTTTTTGATATATTTAGACATACTTGAATTAAAGTATTCATATAAAACTGTCTTAAGAATATTATTACACTAAAAACTTATTTAAATGTATTTTGTAGCACAAAATCAAGGGGAAAAACATATTTCAAAACATTCTTTTTTTTATGTAAAAAGCTACTATAATAATATTTTGGCTATATACAGGCAGCTGTCTCTATTTTGCCTAAGACCTCTCTACATAGCCTGAACTAGGCATTTTGAAAAATTCACATTGTTTATAGTGTTACCATCAATTGAAATAATAGCCGGTGTTCTTTGTAAACATTTCTCTACACTCATGTATTAAAATTTGAATAAATCCCCTTTTATAATATATATTTCAAAAATCCTTGTTCAGACTCTGTACATAAACTTTAGCTACATGTAGGCACAATGTTTTTATTATAGAAGCCTTATCCATAAAGGGAGAATGTTTTGAAAATGTTCATTTTTGCCAAAAAATTTCCCTTAAATAATTTTTTATTCTAATAATGTTCTTAAAATAATTTTATATGTATATTCCAATTCAAGTCACACTAAATATAAAAAAATCATTTATAGCCTTTTGTAAAATCATGATTCTGAATGTAGTCAGATACCTTAATTATGAAAGTTAATAATTCAGGAAAAAAAGGGAATGCAAAATATAGATATTGAATAGAATTGCCAATTTCTAATTTTATAACCATTACTTCTGCAGCGTGTCACCATTTATTTATGGTTTTCCATTTCACTGCCGATTTCAGCATTCAGATCTTTGAATATCAATGAATCCTTGGAGTGGAATTCATTTTCTTCTGAGTTTTTTCTTCAAAGAAAAACCATTCCAATTTCCATTGCATATAACTGAGAAATGCTCCTTTCATATCCATATGCCTATTTAGTCGAATCCTTTCACCTACATATTTCACTTCTAGATTTTATTTTTTATTTATAGATTATTTAAAAATGTTATTCATGCATTTTTCTATAAGTAACAATGTGCAATATAATTCCAAATGACACAGAAATTAATTTTTTATTTGTGTAAATTTTCATATACTTGGGTATCATTAGCTTAATTTTTAAAATTAAAAACTTAAAACTTTCTGTCAATTTTTGTCACAAAAATCTCATTATATGTTTCTTTTTTGAAATTTGTCATTATTATTATTTTTTTTAAAATTATATTTATTTATCTCATTTTACATACTTTTTTATTTTAATGATTCAAGACTAAGTTGATAGATTAAATATAACTAATGTGATTGAAATAACAACAATACAGTTTATTTTCATTTTTTTTAGATAGCAGTGAAAAGAATACTGCTTTTATTTCATAATCTGCAATATTGGAGCCCTTTTTTAGCTTAGAATTTAAATAATCGAAACTGGATTTATTTGCTTGAATTAATTTAACAATTCTGAATTTTTTAAAATAAATGCCAAACTTATTAAATAACAATGAAACGCATTTCTTCCTGAAAGTATCTAGATACTTTACTTTGTTTTTCATTTGTACAAAGAGAAATAAAAGAAGACATTATCCCCAGAACTACAACACCGAGTATGATTTTAAAGTCCCTGCAACGCCGCGATTACGGAAGTGAACGCATTCAAACATCAACGCACCGTACAAAAATGATTCCGAGCGATTTATCTTTACTTACATGGTGATTTCTTCTGTTTTTATATTGCTTGTCTTCCTAAACCAGAGACAAATGACCGCATATGGGGTTGCATCAGCTCTCCTCCTAGTGAATTCTCTAACAGGACGGTGAAAGTAAGTAAAAAATAATGCAAAGGAAAGCAAAAAGTGTACCAAAAAAGAAACAGACAAAGCCCTCACAAACAGCCATTCTGGTGCCTTCCGCCAAAAAGTAGAGAAAAAGAAGAGATGCGAATGCATGGCATTATTTTTGCATCATTTGGATCTTTGAGATCAATTGCCTGTGAAACAATAGAGAACTTCTAGCAGCCAGCGGAAGCTGTGGCATAAAAAGGCTTCTCAGGCATGCGACCGGTAACTGTGCGTATTGTGGTCATCAGTAGGTTCCCTCTTCCCCTCTTTAATACCAAACTCAGGCGTTCCAATGGGCAGCGGTTCCGCAACAACACATAAAGATCAAATTGCGGAAGTACTTCGGGATTCTTCTTTCCGCTTAACTGTTTCCAAGGGCAAGCTTTTATCCTTTGATGCCAGTGGGCACAGTACTTCGAAGGGGTAGTCGGGATTCGTTAGCAGGACTTTTTAAAGCTGCTTCCCTTTTAGATGCGCTTCCTTGCTTTCTCCCCCTTTTTTCGTCAAATCGATAGTTTTTATGATACCTTAGTCGAACTGTTGTAATGCAAACGGCCAAAATTTGAATGAGAACCAAGGATAAATATTGAATCAAAGAGTAGTAAACTGTTTCTTTGAGAAAGGAAGAAAATGCGAAAGTTTCAGAATCAGAACATCTTTATATGTGCAGTTTTCTTACCTTCTTGAAATTTTTGATTTGATCCGTTAGGTTTTGTGCTTGTTTTGGTTTTAATATACTTGAAAGGGAAAAAATAGGTCACAACTCTTGATATGCTTTTGCATTTGCAATTTTCATCAAATAACATTGTTAGCTGTTTTCGATACATTTTTACTTCAATGCAAAATAAGAATATCTAAACACTTTCCCCTCTTTCTTGCATATAAAGAGGGGATATTATTATATTATATTTTCTCACAAAAAAGTGCAAAATACTTATTGCTTCTCATGATATGCCTTTTAAAAATATAACAGAGTTAGAGAGAGATTTAATATTTTGTAAATGTGTTAAATTAAGAATTCATTAACAAAAAGTAAAACTTCGGCAAAATTGGTGTACCAAAAGTTATTTTTTTTAATTATATCAAATTTTGAATATACTTCTACAGCAGAAACGTCATAAAGTTGTTTCTTAATTTTTAGCCAATAAATGCATTAAGAGAATCAGCCCGAAGTGTGAACAGAAGTGTATTCAGAAACAAAGCAAATTAAACCTGCATTAAATAAAATAATATACGATGAAGGTTACTTATTAAGGTATCTAACAAAATGAAAAGAAATTATGGTATAACTAACATTTTAACTATACATTCTTTCATTTTATGTATTTTTTTAAAAAAATTTTAACACTTTTTTAAAAATTTTTAGCATGTATAACTAACATTTTAACTATACATTCTTTTATTTTATGTATTTTTTATTTTCAAATTTTTTTTTAAGTTTTTAACACTGAAACATACATATGTTTTTAATAAGTACAGTAATACTTTTGAATTTATTTAATACATGTTTAGAAAATGTATCCCATGATATGTATCTAAGTTAATTGAATAAAGATAATGAATATTGATTTTTTATAAGATGAATTTGAATTTTATAAGAAAATCCAGTTAAATAAAATATATTATTTGCTTCAAACAAAACTCAGAAGCCGTGGTAGCTAAGTTGTATGGTTGCAAATTTATGGTTGGCATTATCGAGTTTCGGGATCGAAATCTAGTGCTACTGAAGACTCAACGTGTAGAGGGGCTGATGCTCGACAAATATGTCGAGGCTCAAAGTCTATTTGTTGGCATGGTTTGGAAGTTTAGAGTCTCAGTTGGTAGGCGAGTTCTCCATGACTCACAATATATTCGTAGTTTGGAAGTTTCAGAAGTCGTTTGTACACCATTTGATTATAGGTCAAAATTAACGTTGGTTCACAGTCTGATATAAATAAAAAAAAACAAAAAGTTCTTTCAAAAATAAATGATGACAAATGATTAAGAGAAAGATGTGAAAAAAAACATTATTATAAAACTATTTATCAACAAAATGGAAAAACTGCTTTGGATTATTTGTTAATTAACTAATTTTAAATATCAATCAATTATAGATTTGTGAAATCAACATTTATCGAAATAAAGGGGCAAATATCTTCGAAATCTTTTTTCTAACCGCAATGCAAAAATTCATCGTGACGTAATGTTATTAAATATAGCAGAGGAATAAAGAGTTCATGAATATCTTAAAACTAAGGAGCAGGTTTTCGCAGCTAAATTAAAATTCATGCCTGTGCGTCAGGTGCAGTTTTCTATTTTTATTTCGGTCATCAACACTTCTGTTGCCCTTAGAGCCCTGTAATCCAAAAGAATTATTTTTTATTGCGGTATATGTCAGAAAATTCTTAGGGAGACAAAAAAAAAGATACAGGAATACTAGAGAATCATCTTAGAGTAGCTTCTATGACCAAGCTGTAAAGCTCCGCTGCAAATGAAAAATAGGAAAAGTTATTAACATTTTAATTAAAGAACAGAAGCCTTCTGTGTCTTCTATCTTAATTGAAATGTTAATACAGCCATTTTTTTCGCAGGGTCCCTATTACTGGGGATAATTTAGCACATCTTGCATTTAATAAACAAAACTAATCCTTGGGCAATGCTTAGAAGGCTCGATATATCATCAGAAGGATCCGTAGCAGAGGAGAAGGAAAAAGAATGACTTCTGTAGAATTTATTCATTTTAAAACTTGAATATTTCGATGAGTTTTTTGTTCGACAGTATTATGTACTGGGGACGGAAAGCAGCGAGGTGTTTTTGAATAATAAGGCTGGAAATAAAAGTACTTCAGAGTAGTGCACAAAAGACTTACCTCACGCAAATTAAGTTTCATAAGAGGTTTTAATTTTCTCTCTCTTTTTTTATTCTTCCCTTTCTCTTGTCATTTCTCTTGACCAAAAACCTTATTTCAGCATTTTTTTTTATTACTGCTGAAAATTGCCATTTCAGAATATTAGCTATTAGATAAAAAAGATGGAAGAAAAAACTTTTTGTACAACTGCTAATGTTCTCGTGTTTGCGCTCTTGATTAGATGAACGATAAATGACTAATTAACGCTTGGGTTACATTTATTCTATGCAGATAAACTAACTGCATTATTTTTTCTACTTTATCAGCAGTTCATTTTTTCTTTTATTGTGTTAAATTCTGTCAACCTTAAAATAAGTCAAATCTACATTAATAATGTTTAATTTTTATGTAAAGTTTGAAAGTTTAATTAAAATAACAATAATATAAGTAATCATTTTAAGATATAGTATTTCTATTAGCAATACAACTTACATAAATAACAATAATAAAAACAAACGATAAATCAGTATAAATGTGAGTTTGTTAAATAGTTGTTTTTTAAATAAAGTCCCAAAACAATGGTGTAAATTGAATAATTCTTACAATATATATTTTTTTCCTACAATTTATAAAAAAATGAGCATTTACAGCGTGCTGAATCATATGTATTTGTACATTATAGAGGTTTTATTGGTTCGTAACTTCTTTGTAAATAAGCTTAAAAATCTTAACCAGAATCTAAAAAAGCTTAATTACAGCTTTAATATCAACTAACGTATATATTTGAGAACAATTGAAAATGCACAATATGAAAATTCAGCAATATTTAATTATTTTATGTTTAGTCATACAACATTTTCAATTACTAAATATATTCATGTACTATAGCTATTTATAAAAAATAATTCAAAATAAGTCTTGCGAGCTTTACTTAATTGATTCAATAAGAATCCTATGTAATGTAATTAATATAATACTTATAGAAATACAGTTGAAAGTAAAATTCTAGAAAATAATTAGCATAGATTTTTATAGTCTTTTTTTTTAATAAGTATGGCAACTAAATTTAAGAAAAATTTTCAATTAAAAGAATTCATCTCGGAGTGAAACTTTTTACATTATTATGCATTTAGTTATATAATTTTAAAATATTAAAATATGTTATAAGCAGAATATAACAAAATGAAAACATAGAACACGTTGAGAAAAAATTATTAGTTTCATAAAAACTCATATTTTTCGCAATGTAAGTAACTAAACAGTAATTTAAAATTACATAGAAATATTTTATGACTGATGGTTATTCATTCAATAATGGTAACTAATTTATGAATATTTCTTTTAGGAAATGAAGGTGAATTGGGCTTCATCTCCCGGAAACACTCCAAAGCAAGACACCAGCAGTAAGTTTTGCTTATAGTTTTCTTCTCTTTGATTGTTTTCTTATCTTCTTTCTATATTGAGTATAATATATAAATTTGAAAACTCGATGTTTTCATATCTAAAAGCGAATCAAGTTTCGTATAAGTTATTAAAAAAAACCGTTTCTACTACGAATTACAAATTTGGTTTAAAACTCGGTCACTTGGCTCTATTTTAACGTCAATTTTCAGCTCTAAATGTTGTTAACTTTATTTGGTTCTCCCAGTGGTAATAATTACTCTAGATAATTAGGTGGACTGTCTTCCCTTGATTCAAAATCATTAGTTGAAACTAAATTGTATAGAGTGAATCTATACTGGGGACATTTATCTATAAGTCTCTTATTAAAAGAAGGATAAAAGAAAAGAAACAATACATGCGAATTCGGCTTTGGAAATGTACAATATGACTTGAACGAAAATTAACACGCATCTGAAAGTTTATATTCATTGGTGCTCCAATTATCACAATATTTTGTAGGTTTAATATAAAGCAACTTTTCTGCTAAGAAAGTAAAAAAGAAATTACAAATGTGAATGTTTTAATATAAACTTATTCCTTTTCGTGCGTTAGAATTTCAAATTAGTACACCTGTTTAATAATACTATGCCTTCAATTTGTTTTTTTAAGATTAAAACATGCTGAAAAAGTAGTGATTCTGAATGATTTTTTTTACAAATTTATGTACTGAATTTAATTTGCTTAAGAATTGCTTTTTTTAATAAAGAGATGAAAATATTTTTTCTCCTGAATTCATAGTAATGTTTTATATAGTTCATTGTGTACAAAAAATTTACGTACAATTCAAGAAATGTTTAAATTATAAGCAATAACTATGGTATACTAATAATATTACACATTAAATCTATTATAACTATTGCATGAATGCATAATAAAAATTCATTTAAAATAAGCTTAAGCCAAATTTAACATGATCAATGAGTAATATATGTGACAAATTAAATTATTTTACAGGTTGTTAAGGGTTTTGAAATATTTAGCATGGGGCACATAAATCACTTAAATATTTAAATTTAATTATCATTACCGAGAAAATATTTGTAACATGTCTGAATTTGCTTATGTATTCATTAATAACTAATGAGAATATAATGCTATTAAATTGATGAAAAATCTTGCATACATATATGATTTAAATGGCATTTTGTGTATCTAAACTGTTGTACCGCTTTCTGAATTATTACAGCACTTCAAAATAAATATAGAGCTTTATTGAATTATTATTATTCATTAAATTTACCTCCTCTTAAAATAAGAAAAGCACACATCCATATTTATTCTTAATCTTTTATTCTCCTAATCTCTCATCACAGCCGCAGTTAAGTCTCTTCATAATTTACGAAAACTTTATTGAAGTCGGTAAGTACGGAAAGGAGATTATGTATAATCATAGAGAGGCCCCGGTCACCCCTTCCGAGCTCCTCGTCTGCGTCTTTTTGTGTTTGACACCTTACGGCATCAGTGAATTAAGAGTCAAAGCCGTAAACCGTGACTATCAGAAACTCTAAAGGCTCCATTAATTAAATGTTTCTCGCAAAAGACTTTTTAACAAATCGTGACTCTTCCAATAATTTATCTTTAAAATCAAAAACGTTCGCGTGCAACCCGTGTGTCCAAGTAAAGATGAGATTACTTGAAGACCTGGTTAATGTCTTATTGTTTATGTGCTTTGGTGAGCAATCAGCTAAAATCGTTACGAAGCCTATGATAAATTGACCGTTGTGTCTCAGACCTGTAGGATACTTAATTATAAATTGAAATCCGATGATTAATTAGGGAAATATTTTCACTTAGGTGGCGTATTGATCAACCTGCCATATGCTCCAGACTTGGAAATTAGGTTTGTCAACTGTGATCTTCTCGATATATTATACGAAGTCCCATTCTGTAGCGGCTGGAAACAAGCATTCACTTTCGATGCTCATGGGAATTTCGTATTTAAATGTAGCCGAGAGAACTCATTTAATTCAATTGCGTTGAAGTATTGCACTTCCAATGTCTGGGAGATAAAATGAATTTGAGGGGAACAGTCGGACTCTGGTTCAGTTATTTCTGATTATTGAACTAGGTTAGACATTCTCCTGAGAATTAGCTAAGTCCATGCAGGCGTAGGTGAGGACGATCATTTATATCTCATTAATTTACGTTAAATCTCTATTAAATTTACCTCAACCACTGGAAAATTTTGGCACGTATACAGCATTAATGTCAGATTTTAATACCAATATTTATTTCACCAAAGATAAGAAATCTCATTAATCTAGGAGTCCCTTGGGTTATTTTAACTTATAATGCTTTTAAATTACTCATTATTTATTAGAAATGTATTTTTTTCCAAATTGCTTGATTAAAAAAATCCTTATACAATACTCCCAACTCTTTTTTTACTCGATTTTGAAATAACACGGTACACGAATTTAATGATTTTATTTACACGAGCTTTTTGTTCTAGCACAGATTCCTAAGAAATTTGGGGATTTGTGCTCATTGAATGAGGACGATTTGATCAAATTTATGACATTTTGTTTGATAATAAAGAAGTACTTAAAATAAAGAAATCGAAGGTGAAGTTCAGCTACTAACAATTGATTTAATTCGCGAGAGCTTGAAATTTGTTACGAGTATGTCAACGAAATCATAAGTTTTGTGTAGCAGGATATCAAAATTTATTTAAGAAACTTGAGAAACAATAAGAAGCAGCCGCTAATAACAGACTTTGCTACAGCTGAAAAAGAGCCGCTAATAACGAATAAAATTATTTATTTGGAACAAAACCGACAGTTCTGCTAGACCTATCTGACACATCTAATGATGTTGAAATTTTTGATCCAGTTCGTAATAAGCATGCACACATGTTATCAAGTAGCGATGAATAGTTTTTAGTTAGTAGCTTTACATCTAATTTCAATTTGAATTTTTACATGTTGTATATACTTGTAGACTGTGTGTGTGAATTTTCACTGTACTCTAATTTTAAATTTTTTAGTTATAAAAAGGAATTTTTTTTTTGTTTTATAAATATGTAATATGGATTTTATTATTACTTTTTTGCACGTATTTTTGGGAAAAGATTTATAAATTTTTCATCTTACACGATTATTTAAAATTGTAGAATATATTCCCTAATTTATTATGTGTCACCTGTACTTTTTTGCACCGTTTTTTAAAGAAAGTATTTACCGTATAAAAAAAAGAGTTGAGTGTATTTTGAATGAAAAATTTCATTTTTAAGCAAATTTTCTTATTTAGGTTAGGAAATAATTGCTTTTATTCCTAATTAAAGCAAGCATATTGATTAATGCGATATTATCCATAGAAAGTATGGAATAGCAGCTATTTATCTACTTAAATACAGTGAGCGGATATTAAAGAGAAATTCAAATTTATTATTAGTACTCAATATCCGATACAAACGTAGTTAATACGCCAATCCTTATTTTCTCTCTCTATACAGTCATTGAAGATATTAATTCATTAAAGACATATGTGTTCAAATACACATAAATCCCTTTATTTGTGTACTTTGTTTTGAGTATCATAAAAATATTGTTTTAAAATAATAAAAGTGTAATTGATAATCACTAGGTTTAAAAAACAAAAAAAGATTAAAAAGCAGATCATTTTGCATTGTCACCATAAAACAAATTTTATCATGCGTGCACACTCGTTTCTACAGAAGATATTGGTGCAATATTTTAACGAGAAAAATTTGATTAAACACAAATTAAAAGATAGAATTATATGCAAAGATTTACATTAATAATGAGAAAGTATCAGAAACAAAAACTGAAGAATATTTTCTGACACTAATTTAATCGATGTTTGCAGATATTTAAAATATCAATCTTTCTATATACTGCTTCTTATTAGTTCTTTTAAGAAATCATTTACTCTATTTTATCATTCAGGAATTTGTATAACCTTTCCAATGCTTTCAAATGTATTTAAAATACACAAAATATTGATTTAAAGCATATTTAGAATACCTGCGTTGACGCTATTATTTAGAAAGAAAAGTAAAGTAAAACTCAATGAATATTCTTAATACTATAATTCTTCCATTAATTTTTGCTTAAAGAAATCCTTAAGAATCGATGCATATTTTACTGTGATAGTTGCTTATTGTTGTAGCTCTGCTTTAAAACCTTTCATATAACATTTTTAATAACGAGTAAGTGCTTTAGTTTAATAGGAATACAAACAAGTGTAACAACACTTCGGAAAACAAAATCATTTTCGCAATGTCTTACAAGTATTCAATTTTAGTGTTTTATAACACAGCTTGCAATAACGATACGCCTTCAAACTGCCTTTGTCATATTTTATCTAAAAATTAGTTCTGAAAGTATTTTTTCTTTCTAATTTGCATATCATATTAATATCAGATTTATTTAATAAATTCTAAACTATTTTCTGTTGTTAATTAATACTATAAATTTCAGTCATAAAATTGATAGTAATGAGAAAAAAAGTTGATTTAAGGTAACTCGACAAAGTATTTTTTTAAAATCTTTTTTGGAAATGAATAAATAATATTAATTAATCTAGCTTTCACACAAGCAGTTACAATAATTTTGTTGAATAAATAAATCTTTCAACCTATTAGAAAGTCGTTAAGACAGAACTATCACACTTGATGTATTTAGTTTAGATGTTCACTTACTAGGCGGCAAGCAACGCTAAATGGATTCAAGGTGTGTGCCGTGCAAGTAACTCTTTCACTGTTGATGAAAGGTTGGCCAAGGTAAAAAAATACCCCCTTAGGAACTGTAAAAAAAACTGAAACAACTCTTCTCGTAAGTACATATTGGTGAACCCACCCTGATCATTGATTTTCTCCTTTTTTCCCTCATTCTTCTCCTCATTATCCTCTTTTGTTTTAACTTGCGTAACTACCAACTTCATTAATTCTAGGCGTGACCATATTGGAAGATTGATTAACACCGAAAGGTAAAACGTGTGCTTGTGTTGACATGGGTTCATAAAGCCCGATCAATTTTGTCTCATCTTCTTCATGTGCATTTTATTACATTATGCGTGCAATTTAAGCATTCGATTTCCCTAAATAGTAGATTAAAAACTAGTTACAATGGCTTAGACTATGCTATCAACTATCGTTCGCTCACACTTACACTTTGTATCACATTTTTAAAGCGCATGAGAATTTTAATATTTTGTTAAATTAATCTAGAGGTAATTGTTTTATTTAGTATATTAAAAGTGAAATAAATTAAGATGAAAAATTCTATACGCTTCCATTCACGGAAGCATTTTATTCCATTATATCATAATAAATAAGATGTTTTAACAACATCTCGCAATATTTTATTATTCAATTATATTACTATTTATATATTATATATAAGTATGCATATATTAATAAATACCTTACTTGATTTATATCACTTATTAATTAAATAATACAATTACTTTAAAGTTGAAATTGTTTTGATTATAATTTAATAAAAAAATCATAATCAAGGCAAATTAATGAAAAAAGCGTGAAATCAATTACATGAGCTAATGAGATATGCTAATTTAATCAATGATTCGTGCTTATCGTACTCTAACTTCCAATAGTTAAGCACGAAATGCAAATTTTCAATAGTCAAGCGCGTATTTGAATTTGAGTAGCTTGATGTCATGCGATCGTTGATAATAAGTTACGACTAATCACCATTAAACATCTGAATATATACGAATCACATAGTCGTTAAAAATATCAGCATTCTGAAGGATTTGATGAAGTACATTTATATGATGATATAAGAAGTTTCAAAGATTATTTTGAATGATATTCGTTGTTCCGTCGAACACATGTTACTCTTTTACTTGGCATTGATCATTTCTTAATATATCTCTAATGGAAATAATTCCTAATAAGTCAAACAGTTATCTAGAGACCTACACTTAGTTCTGCCTATGGTTATCTCTACTCTTATAGTCAGTATGCTGTTATAGTACTGAAGTGGAATTGACAAATTACCACTACAATTATTACATTCTTGATTACAGTGTTACTTAGTAAAGCAATATTTGCCAGTACTGTGCCCACATGAAGAACTTGAACTCCCAAGTACCATAAATTTGTATAGCAGTGAACATCGAATCCAGAAAGGAACGATTGAAATGGTTCCGTGAACATGTCAATTAGTCTGTCTCAGATTAGCGCGATGCCTTCTTCACGGTCGAGTCCGTATTTACCTCGGAATCATAAGATAAGTATTTAAGGGTCTGGAAAGGACTAGTCAAGCGTAACAAGGCTAACATGAGTGAGCATCACACATTCTGAGATAGTAGCTACAAAGTATGGGTTGAAATTTCAAAGGAATATTGCACCTAGATGCTCATCCTTAAAGATGGTTCTAAGAAAGATGCTTGATTTATCGAAATTAAATCCTAGACTCTGCGCTCACTCTTCACACATTTGATACTTTCATAAGTGTTTGTGTCTTAATATAAGCCTTAATTTCTTTTTATTAATTTTATTGAGGTGTGCTAAGCCTTTGAAAGCCAGTTTCTTTAAAAAAAAATTACAGATACAATACATGCTTAATCCAGTCCGGAAAAAGGGTAAAAAACATATTTTTGCATGTTTTGATCCTTTTTCATTATATGCTACTAAATAACAAACATGGTTTTGATCGAAGTTCAGAACACAGTACAGGAACAATTTTTAAAAAAAAATGACCAATTCTTAAAATTCAAAAGCTTTTAAAGTTGAAAAATAAACTAAAATAATAAGCTATCTCTAAGCCATTGTACTTTTGAAAATAATAATTTATCATGCCTGCCACAAGTTGATGAAATTTTGTTCTCCAAAGTGGTGCGTGTTATCTCTAAAAACAGATGTACCAGCTGGTTTTAAATAATGACAGAATGACTAATTTTTCTTCATAGAAAGATACATACTTCACCGCTAGTAATGTTTATTTTTTCAACAAAAAATAACAGCAAAACACGGGATATCTATGTTAAAAATAACAATAGGTACTCAAAATCCATCGTTAAACAATATATAATATGCATAATTAATCTGAGACTCATTTATTTTGGATTTAAGGTTTTTCTTTTTATACACATCTTCGAATTTAATTAAGAAGATTTTGTAGAATTATATGTTATTTAGAAAATGCAACTGATTATTATTCGCATAATAGAGTGCTAACAATTTTGGGTAATGAAGTATTAATTTGATAGATAGATTGAATTAATATTAACATAACACTTAGAAAAACAAGATGGAGTCTATAATGAATCATAAGCGATAAGCTTTGGTTACATCTAAATATTTCTTCCAAAATTGAAAACAAAAATAGTAATAATCTTCTATTTAATAAGGAGTTTTCCTTCAGTGTGAATTATGAACACAAAGCCTATCATTAGAATACAATTTCTTCGAAATGGATTGTTATTCTATTTCGAGAATGTTTTTTTTTATTAAACCTCTTAGAGATGCTTGAATTCGTAGTGAGACTCACCAATCGTAATAATTAGACAATAAATATGAGATATTTAACAGCGTGTCAAAACTTCTTCGATTGTAAAATTGCACCCCACAACTAAATTGACGACCAGCGATTACAAAGATTAGAATTGCGTGATACGCTTGACCTGTATACGTGATATGCATTACATTTGATACCCAAGTACTTACACTTAATAAAGACGAACTTAAAGATACTTGGAATTTTTATTCCATCTGAACATCACAGCTGAATTTTCAAGGAATGGAAAACCCCTCATTACAGAGATATAAAAACGTGATTGCTCGTAATATATTTTAAATATAATACATCATGATTTATTTTACAAAAAGGATAAATAATAAAAAATAATAGGATTATATATGTCCCTTTTGTATGTATTTTTTATTTAATTATTAATTCATAGAAAGGTGTACGAAATCTTTTAAAAAACTATTTTTAAGAACATTCCGTGTAAGTTTGACACGTATAATTGAAAAGTTAGGGAATATAAAGGCGTATTTTTCATTTAAAGGGACACAGTGCGATTCAATTTTCAAAAATTGGTCAAAAAAGGAAATAATTTTTTTTAGTCGATAAGTTACTTTTTATATAGATTTTTTTAGGTCTCACAAAATTTAAAAGTTCTAATTTAAGAAACTTAGAGTTTTGATAACTTTTATATTAGCTTTTATATATTGTTGACCACGAGCACTAATGGCATAGGTTCTATTGAAGTGTGTGACATTTGAAAATTAATAAATATTCATTTTTATTCACATACCAATAGCAAATAGAAACTTTAAACTGATTAGCTCAGAATAAAATAACTTAGTTTATTTTAATTTAAAACTTTAGGCCTTTGTTTTTTTTATTTTGCCAAATTTTTTAAAAAATTTTTACAACTAGCGTTAGTATACCATGTAATAAAAGTAGGTATTCGTTTCTGCATCAAAACAATACTTATTTTTTAAAGTAGTTGAATTTAGAATTTTTATATTTTTGAATGAATTTTCAATTAGGATTTAATAAAAAAAGCATTTTAAGAATATTTATTATGTGATCACAAAACAAATACCAACTTTTACTACTGTACATTATTCTATGTTCAAGTCAATCAGATTTCATGATCGTACATCAGTCATTATAGCAGATGAAGAATTTTATAAAATTACTTATTGAATTTTAAAATTGTTCGTTAAAAAATTAAATGTTTAGCTTTTTGAGCACAAAAACTGTTTTACATTATACACATACGTAGGGGGCAACCAACAAATTTGATAGTTAAATAACATTTTGTAATTCGTATCTTGTCCCATTGGAAAGGATTTGAAAACAGAACATTAAAAAAAAGAATTATACCTGAATGTGCAAATTTTTCACTCTGCTTTAATAGGAAATTTTAATTAAATTTTGTATTATTTTATTAAAACTATACACAAGTATTTTATAGTCTTTTAAAATGGTGTAAATTACGAGACTCTTGTAATTATATGGAATTCTTGTAATTATATTTATTTATGTAGAAAATCAGTTTTTGTTTCATGTGTCTAAAACATTTTTCTCATTCCATTATGTGAGTTAATCACAAATCATGAAGTTTGTTCCCACATCTGACATGGTTCATGAAATACTTTAACTTTCAAAAATTTAAGTCATCTAAAATAATTATCTCCATAGATTTTAGAAACTTATTAAGACTACAAAAAAAAAACCTTTTAAAGCTTGTGAATATATAAATTCATACGCATCCATATATGTACAATATATAAAGTTAAACAAAACTTTAAATACTATAATAAAAACATCTAAAAGCCCTGAAGTTTTATGAAAACACTTTTAATTCCTTCTGAGATTGTGAAACGATGCTTTTTTTTCTTAAATTACCTTTTCATAAACCTTTTTTTCCCCTCATGTAAATGCACTTACCGTGCTTAAGCTTAAGCTCACTTCTAATGCGTTGAAAATAATATGTGTGAGTCTGAAAACACAGATACACTCTATGCTGAAAGAAATTATATCTAAGTATAACTGAAAGCTATGGTAACGTAGTTTCTCAATGTACGCAGCTTTCGTTTTATTATGTTTATGTACATAGCTCTTTTTTTTTCCTTTTCAAGAGCAAAATCCTACCGAATGTCTCACTCGTTCTCTATTGCACCTATTTTTCTTCTTTATGCATTTCTTTCACTTTGAAATTACTACAAGTAACACCTGTAACCAAGAACTCAAGGCGCATCTCAGTTCTCACAGTACTTCATTTAATACGGAGGCCGTATAGGAAGATTTAAAGATTTCGTGCTTGTCGGCCTAAGCAAATATTTTGCATCATTACCAAGTTCTCAGTTTATTTAAAAACTGGAAGCATGTATGGCGTATAAAGGAGAGTTTGAGATGGAAGTAATAAATTTTGGGCTTACGCTTTTAACGCCGAATAATGCCTCTCCAAACAAGAGCGTTTTACCCGTACGAGTACACTGAAAAATTTGTCTTCCTGTATATTTTTTTTTTCTTTCGGGGAATTTTTTTCCCTTGTTGTTTCTCTCTTCTAGCAGTTTTAAATTTATTACTGCTATTGCTATTTTCATGGGTACTTTGAGTTAGTGTTCGGCAGTAGGAATCAAGAACCTTGATGAAATGGATTTCAAAGAAATCAGGATTAAGTTTTCTAGAAATTTATAAATACATGAGGGGATTATCTTTGATATTCTTATTATTTACTGATTCAGAGTACATCCCACTCTTTGTTAAACGTAAAATTTCCCTTTTTGAATAAAGTTCTCGAAAATCGCGTGAATAATGCTGTTTTTATTTTATTTCCCAATTCGTTTAAATTTTATTCTCATTGGAAGTATAAAATATTTTTAAACAATAGATATACTTTCTGCGGGGAATGCAATAAACTGGCAGAATTTCAGTAAAATAAGGAGCTCTATTCTATAAGCAGTATATCCAACTAAAATTATACAAGCAGTGCATTAAAAAAGAAGTAATTGTGCAAAAGCTTTCTCAATATTATTTTTCTGGAAAAATTTTTCTTATCTAATTATGTTATTACTCTCTGAACATATTTCGGAAATGATTAGAATTTATATATTCAGACAGTTTTAAAGAAGAAAGTTCAAATAATTTATACTTTTCCAAAATATACTAGCTATTGAACAGGGAATATGTGTTGCAAAATAAAGTTAAAAAATACCATCGTATCGTAATTTAGCATAATTATAAAATATATTTCTTATATTTTGGTTTGATTCTACTTTCTCATGGTAACTATATGCAGACAGATATAAGAAATTTCAGACATACTTATTTGAAATGCAAGCATAGACGGAAGAATTTAAAATGTAAAAGATATTTATATGATCGTATATTTAATTAAAAATAACAAACTGTGTGGTGTGAAAAATCAGTAAAATATATCGGCTGGATGATTTTTTTTTTACTTTTTAATTAAGTTACATATGAGCTGAACATTATTATGCCAATAGATTTCATGAGTTAGTCTTGGTTCTAGTTTTTAAAAATCTCTGCAGTTCTTTTTTTAAATAAGTAGTAATTCTGAATAGTATGTGATAGGACTCATTTTTTTTCTGTTTGAACCTAAAACCTTTATAACATCATGAAGTATCGCTTCGTCTTAGCGAAATTGTAGTAAATTTAAAAGAGTCTATTTCTCTTTGAATTTTTACTGATTTACTATTAATTTAGAAAATAAAAAAAATGTTCTTGGGTGTTTTTTTTTTTAAATTTTAATGTAACTTAAGCTAAATTATTCTCAAAAAATATTTATTAAAATTGAAATAATTTATTTATCTAAGTACTTTTTTAAAACTTATTTTGAAGAATAAACGAATGAATTAAGTTTCAAAAATAATTCTTTAATAATCTTTAAGTAATGAAAATTAAAACATTTCTTATTTATTTTTTGAAACAACCGTGAATGAAAATATACTAAATTTTTTACTCTAAATAAAACCTTTTGGGGCTGATAGAACTGATAATGGCAATACTTTTAGCATGCATTAAAACTTAGTTTAATTTTTAACAAACTGTATATATTTCTTAAAATTCATTTTCATTTAGAATCCCATTTTTTGTGCGTAATTGTGGATTATTCTAAGAACATGATCAAATATATGAAGCAGTGATTCTTCTTTTTTGTTTCTGTTCGCTCAAATTATAAAATTGATTGTAATTCATTCGTCTAAAAATCTTTTAAGTTTCTAGTTACTTAAATTAAACTAGAAGCTTAAAAGATTTAATCTAACAATATACCCTTGTAATAAACTGGATACTCTAGACTATTAGGCTAAAATTGCATTTAAGTTACAACTCAAAGACAAATTTTATATTAAAAATAAATTTCTTATTCATTATTATATCATAAATAACACTGCTTACTTTATTGATAACAATATAATTCATTAAATAGATAATAATCATTAAAGTAATCACTAATTTTGAATTTATTATAGAATAAAAATGCAATTTAGTTATATTAGTTTAAAACCCACAACGAGGGAAATAACTTAAGATTTTTTTATATGTTTTGAGATTAAAATTATAACACCAAAAGTCATTAAGATCATAAAATTTGTTTTATCTAGATAGTATCTTATGCTTAGAACACACTTGACTTTCCCCACCATAATTTGATATACTGAACCTTAATATGAGATAGAAGAGACTGTCATATATATATATATATATATATATATATATATATATAAATATTAGAGGCATATTTACATATAAATTGATAAAAATTTTATAGAGTAAAATAATAAATATGGAAAGAAAAGTAACAATTATTCAGACCCTGCCCGTTTATTCATTCATTGTACTTAGAAGAGCATAATCTGTTTTCATCAATTATAGCTCGGGGCCGTTGCAATGTTAAATGCGACATTTTATCATCGACTACAGTATCAATACAACACCACGCATACCTGGAGAGAAGCATTCTATATCACAAGTTGCTCACATTGTTGCATAAAATTACGGAATAGCGAGCGTCGAATTTTATGGCGCGGCGTATGCGCTGTGCCTATGAATTCTGCACCTGTCCAGTGTATCTTGAACTGATAAGCTGGGAGCTTAGGCCCGGGAAGGACGCGGCTGTTTCAGACTGAACACTTTGCAGACCTTACAAGACAAACGGGTGGCCATTACTTCGCTCTACTGTTGCTCATGACACGTCATTAGTCTAATGCCTATCTCTAGGGCACAACCTACAGCTGAAGAGATGGAGAGACTTTGCTGAGGTAGATCCCTGAACCTCGCATCTTTATCATACCGCATGATGACGCTATAGTTAGAGAGAAAGAAGGGAAGAAAAATATCGTCTCCTAAATGATTTCTTTAAAAAAATTGAAAAAAACTGAAGTGAAATATAGAGGTTTCCCTTTTGTATACTGATTTGTTCTGGCTTAGATTGCCTTGATATTCTGATTAATCCTTAATTAAAATTAGATAAACAAGGGGAGGATTTTTTTTTCGAAATAATTTGAGTAGTGGAAAATAAAAGAGTCTTTATAGCCTTTTGATTCGTATATACATATAGATATTAAACCTTAGATTAAAGATTTTCAATGTAATAGTAATTATCAAGTTTTTCACCCAGTGGAATTAATTTGTCATTAATTATATTTCTTCACACATTAATGATTGCGCTCTATTAGAAACGTGAAAGTTTATGTAAAATTTACTTTAAATGAAAAAAATAATAATAAGTTGATGTTTGCATTTGTAAAATGGTAACATCAACAGTAAATTCAGTTTTAAAATATCGAATGTGTTTTTATTAGAACAAGTATTTTTCGGAAAGCTCATAGCTGTTAATTAATAAAAAGGAGTTTATTTAATCAGATGCCAGACATTTTACCACTATGCCATTAGTCTTTAAAAAGAAATTATGTCTTGTATTTAGTCTTCCGTAAGTTTAAAAGCTTATCATTTCATCATGTACAATGGACATTAATGCATAAATATTCAAATTAAAAGTAAAAAAAAAAAACAATTATTCACTGCTTAAAATTCCAAATCGCTTAAAATTTAATTTAACTACTTTTTTTATTTATATTCGAAACCTTTTATCTAAATATTATATTTATTTAAACTATAGCTAGAAATTTTGTATTTAGAACAAATCTGTATACATAAAGTTAATGCTACAAGCATTGAATCCATGAAATAATACATGGTTAAAGTGAAGAATTACCCATATTTTTGCTTCATTTAATGCGTTTCTACAAATGAATTCAGAAGTAAATTTAAAGTTATAACCAGAAAATATTAAATATTTATTTTATTCTCAGAATTTATATAATACATCATGTCTAAAAGTTTTAAAAAAAACTCAAGTAAAATTCAGACATTTGTGTGTTTAAAAAACTAGCTAATTGATTGATATTATCGAAACACAGTCCTACTTTCTAAAATATTTCAAAATAAAAAATAATTTTAATTTAATCGTAATTATTTTTGTCTCAAGAGTCATAACCCAAGCTCTTGTTATAAAAAGCAGCCATCTCTGATTGATTCACAGTGTTTTAAATTACTCCTTCACACACACACATGATACATTTAACTGAAAATGAAAATACATTTATACAGTCGATTTGTAAAAGGTGTTAGTACAATTTTAATAATTATCAATGTAATATTTCACACACTTTTTTAGGTTTAGTCATATAAAAATTTAAGCAGTATGCATGTCATAGGTTTATTTCTTTTCTGTTACAAAAGTAGACAAGCTCTTATATCTTCATTCACGCTTTTGTTTTTAAACTTGGAAAATATGTAATGATACAAACAAAAACATAAAAATATGTTTTCCCTTACTATAATTTCTTGATATTATAAGTGCTTCACAAATAAAGAAAAGTAAACATCACTCCCTCATATAATTGATAAATTTAAATTTAAATATATATATCTATGTTTTTTCTCAATTATCAGCTATATCAGTACAGCAGGAAAAGCAATCAAATGCTTCATATAAGTAAAATCCGAGTTTTTAGATTCTTCGTATAAATTATTGAGTTCTATGTTTAAAACTTTTAACCTGATAAAACATTATTTTTTGGGGGAAAAACGTGTTTGAGAAAAAAAAATATATTAAATGATGATACATGTGCACACATCCTTGCATTTTATTTCTTATTTGCCATATTTCTCTCTATATAAAATAAACAATAAACCAAAAGCGATAAAATTCAAATAATTTCATCTACTCTTTTAAAAAGAGCTTCTTTTGCCCAGACATTGATAAATAAATGTATGTAACAGAAATTCTTATTTTTAATATAAATTTATTTAACTTTTTGGATTAAATGATTTCCTATGAGTCTAGATTGATATTAAACTATTTGTGTTTCTCATCCTTTCTTTTGAGGTATCTGAATAATAATTTATTTTGTTGAGGCGCATTTAAAAAATGAGTAATGGTTGTGCTTTAAAAGCTTTTTGACAGTGTTGGTAGCATTTTTAACAAAGTCTTAAGCTGAAAGCCCACAACTGACAAATCAGCAACTCTCGATTTTTTTAAATGTCGTTAAACATAACAAGCCCTTAAATCGTACTAAACTATAATATTTCACATCTAAAACCTAACGTCTTTTTTCTTTATAGAGGGAAGGATTCTCTTTTATGTTCCCTGCAGATTAAGTAAAAACAAGAGACACTTGTGCTTCCCTTACTCCCTACAACGAAGTTTATTTTTTTATCAGGCATTAATTTACCGGATAACTAGACATTATTGAAGGCAAAGTACAAAAGAGTGTTCTGGAACATGTCAAACTTACCCGACCAGGAAGACCCCAGCTTCCATCACATGTGTTCAGCTTTGAAACTCGAAGCGTTGCGGCAATTTGCAAGGACTCATAGCTGCACTTTATTCTCGTTTATTGTAAGAAATAGAGGGGTTGAATCTATTAGCTAAATGGAGAGAACTGACATTGGAGTATTTATTTAGTTGGATACTCTTCCAGCCACCTTCAACTATGCCTGGAACGAGAGAGGGGAGGTAAAGTATATTATTTTCAGCAAATAAACAATCAAAAATCTCTTTGCTTTTGTTGTTAAAACGCCGCGAAAGAGAAGAAGTAGCGGAGCTAAAAGAATGGAAGGTATGCGTATTTAATAACCCTTATAAACAACATTCGCCTGAAAGTGGAAGCATCATCAGAGTATTAAGCAGATAAATGTCCTCAAATATTCCATTAAGCCGTTCGTAATGCTGCGTTATACGTTCGATAGGAAAATGGATAGTTGGTTACGTTACAGCCTGTTTTATTGCCTTGATCACAGTTACGACTCAGCTATCGAGAATCCCCAAAATTATTGCACCTGTACTGCCATTCTGAAGACATAAAACATACGAGTATATTTCCTGACTTACATCACAAATGGATGTATTGTTCCATGTATCCATTCTTTCACTTAACGGACAATTGTATTACTTTTTTAGACAGAAGAGGTTTATGTAGAGCATCTGTTTTATTTAACAGTTAATGTTACCAGCCAGTGAAATTAGCCTTATTTTTCTATTCGTCACATGAATGCGAAGAATTTATGAAATAAATTTATTGCCACATACAATTTATCTACTGAGAAGAAGAATTGATTGAAAGTAATGTATGTAATTAAATGGATTATTTTTGCTCATAAATCAACTCTTTGTCTTGATGTTAATAGTTTTTTTACTGGCGATCAATATTCAATAGAAGCAAAACTCATTTCTGAAGAAATTAAGCTCTTGAAAATGTTTTCAGGTCTTTATATAAAACCATTAGCATAAATAGTGAATTAAAGTTAGAACATGTAGTATGCTAACATAGATTTTTCTTATTTATAAAACAAATTTGTCAAATCTTGGACCTGAATTTCATGATTTGACTCTTTAATGAATTAGGCAGTGTCTTATCTCGCTATAAGCAGTTGGATAGTTAATATTTAAAAATATTCAATTATTCATAAGAAATAAGATTATTCAAAACAGCGTTTTTTTTTTTCAAAAATAATTCATGTTTCAACTTCGTTTGCCTTTTCTAGAAAATTATGTTCATAATAATTTAAGATATATTAAATATTACATTTGGGTAAAATTATTTGTTAAGCAAAATTAATAAACAATTTTAATGCTATATTGTACAAGGATCCAAATTGTTCATTTAAATTTAATCACCTTCACTTCTTATTACAGTAATGTCTCATATTCACTGAAAACTAACATAGATAATTAATTTCTTGTGTTATAGCAATTCTATAGAAAATAATTCTGATCCCTGTTAGAAACCGCTTTTTTCAAGCTTATAGAGTTTAAAAATATTAACAATTGAACTTCTATCTGCAAGTATTTTTTTCTTTTCAATTAAATAACATAAAAGAAATTTACAATGCGCAAACTAGTACAACATTTATACACACAAATAGAATTTTTAAAATGGTTCCAAAAGTTTATAAAGATAATTAACTTTCAGGGTGTAATTTTTTATGCATAAAAAGAAATTTTAGATACATATTTAATTCCACAGTTTTTGAAAACAAATAAATATGCTTTGAGATTTTATATAAGGCATCTTATGTTATAATCCTTAAGATAATTGTTAATAAATGATTTCTATTGGTCAGTTGTGAAAATAATGTTCCTGACACACAGGATTTTTTTTAAATCTCTGCATTAAGTCTATTAAATCTGCACTTGTACAGTTAAAGCATAGTTTTTAATGGTTATTCTCATATTTATCCGATTAAAATTTTGATCTAGAGCCTTATTTTTGAAACAAATGCAGTGAAAATAGTTAAAGAAAATAAATCCCCCCCAAATGAATTTTTTAATTGTTATAGAGACAATAGAGATTTTAGAGGGAAAATAGAAATATAACTTGAAACTGTTTGATTTAAGAATTTTTATGTTTTAAATTCTATGGGCTGTGGTGAAATTAGCTCTCTTTTCAGATAATTTTATGTGCAGTTTCATCATGTATATGCATAAAAATATGACTTCTTTATTTCAACTTTCTTTATTGATGCAAACTAGTTAAATGTACTAATTCTTTTAGCTTTGTATTCCTCTTTTTGACTTTAGTTCCAGACGCGAGAGGCAAGTTAGCTAGAAAAATAATTTTATTTAATGTTTGAATAAGCGTAAGAAGCGCGTAAATGACAAAATGATTTTTCATCACACACATTGATTTTTTTCCTTCCTCTTTTTCTAACCTCTATTTCACATCTCTGTTTCTTTTAGTTTCCAGCCTTACAAAAATCGGAAGCGATTTGTTGTTTTGCGTAATTCATTATTGTTCTTTTAACGCTTTAATAATCGAGTTGGAAAAATAATTCTCCTTTGTTTACAGTCATTAATAAATGAACCTCTATTGTTCTCTATACATTAGGTCGCCCTGTGGCCCGTTGTGTTCTCACTACTGTTCAGTGTGCTTTATTGTGCTGCGACCATTTTACAGGATGTTGCTATGAACGGATGCATTCATAAAAGAATAAGATAACTAGAGAATCCATCCGAAGCTCCTCCCTTCTCATGCTTTTCTATTCAATTCACCCCACTCAACTTCTTCGGGACCTTTTTCTACTGATTCATTGTGGCTAAGCTGATCTAAACCCAAGGATTCTTCTGTCAATGCTTCCTACAATTGCAAAGGGATTTCGGACCATTTTTCCATAAAAGGGTGAAAGAAATCCATACATTAGGGAAAGCTCTTTTCATGTCGAGTTATTTCCATTTCCTTTATTTCTGTTTTTTTTACACTACTTTTTAGTCCTTTTTTCCCTTTATTTATTTTTATTGTTGGATAAAGCACATTAATGCGAATAGAAATCATTATTTTTCGAAGATGATGTTTCATAATAATGAAAGATAGTAGTTGCTTGGAGATATTTCTTCATCAAGATAGTTTCTACTTCTTTTTTCTTTTATTCTGAACCAGTTATAAAGATGGGACAAGCAAGAGTAAAAATAAAAAGTCTGTAAACCAAATGATAAAACCACTTTTCTTCATTAAATGTTTTGATAATATTTCCATAAGTTTTGGTCATTCCTTTAAATAAATAATTAGCTTTGCGATGCTGCTATAAACAATAAAGCATTGAGATATTTAAAAAGTAAACAGTTTGTTAAAGAACAACTTTTGTATTGAAATGACATTATAAAAGAACTTAGAAGAATTTAAATTACTTTAATGAAACTTGTATCTCTCTGACAAAGAAATGTCATCAGTATTATTGTATGCAAAATGTTTTAATTACGATAACAATTTATAGAATAAAGTGTTTGATATAAAAAATCTTCCTATTCTTAATTTATCATGCTTAAATTAATAAGTTAGATATTTTACGAATTGCATATACAAATATATATTTAAATTGTCTACAATTTCAAATAATTTCTTTTAATGTAATATTTTTCCCAAGCAAAGGTATTATTCAGCATATTTTAACCATATTGCTTAGCCATTTTTTCAAAACCAATCTTCTCCAATACCTAACTAAAAAGGGTCAGTTTTGTTAAATCAAGTTGCAAAAAAATCTTCTTTAAATTCTTATAAATATTGAAAAAGAAGTAAATGAAAAAGTACTTATGTTGTTCAAAATAATGGAAGCAAATTCTGAATGGACTTTCAAAGAAAAAAATATCACTAAATAAGTAACAAAATCATGTAAATCATTCATGGCAGGATATACATAATTAATCTTCATCAAATAATGATTATCAGAATGTAAATATAAAAAAGAATATGCCAAATATATTTTTTACAAAATTTTTTGCATGCAGATATTATTTTTTTCTTACTTCTTTAAGTCATTACGTTTAGAAATTTGTGTTGAACAGCGCTAAATGTTTAGATGCAAGTTAAAACTTCGAAATCTGTACAAAAATAATTTAAAATGTAACTAAAGTAGAATAACTAAATTTTATTTCTTTTTGTAAGTGATGAAATTCTTTTAACAAAAAGTATTATTACGCGAAAATAAATTCTCTTGTAAATATTTTTTTTGAATTTACCAAAATTTATAAATCTGGTGGCGATAAATATGCAATTCTCAATTACTTGTAGTAATTCACAAATTTTTAAAAAATAAAAAAGCGCGTTTTTTCCCTTGAATTTTCTTAACGTAAAATATAATAAATGATTCGAAACCAAATTTTTCTTATAATTATTACGAATTTCTTTTAAAATAGGATTGATAAATTTTGATCCCTATAAAAAAAACTCATTATAAAATTCTGAAAAACTTATAAGAAATCTAAAAAGACATTATGCAGGAGAAGAGATAAATTTTTTAAGTTATTTATTTCTTATTTATTGAACAATTTATTTAAACAGTATTAAAAAAGTTATTATTTTTAACACGTGATATATTTGTAAGAAAAATGTGTTATATATATATATATATATATGACTTAAGAGATTTATATATTGTTAGGTATACATATGCCTAAAGACTTTTCGAAAATTAAAATGCCTCTTTTAATTGTAAAAATGCTTGATAATGAAAGTATACTACGTCATGACATATTTTTTAAATGAGGGGGGGAGGGGGGAGTTTCAAAAGCTATATGATTTATTTGGCTTAATGAACAAATAAGGTCTAAAACCGACGAAAAATGTATTCTTCACAAAGACACGTAATTTTAAAGAGATAAACTTGGCGCCTATTCAAGCAAGATCGCCTTTTCCTCAATTTTTTAATGAAAATAATTTTTAAAATATACTTTTCTCCCCCCAAATCATTGTAGTAGTGATTGATTATGAACAATTTCAACGCCCAAGTCTTCGTGAGGAGGATATATTAAAATTTGTTGTTTAAACTTAGCTAGGATACTTTTCGATTGTTTGCGCATTAACCCACTTTAGGCTGGGTCAGTTCAGTATGAAAAATGTTCTTAGCTTATTTATTACTCCCATGAGTAACTTTCGCTGTGCTACTTAATTACAATAATCATTTTAGGATCTTTGCATTGATACTTCTAATGGAAGAGTATTTATTTTTTACATCAAACGTCTCTATTGTCATTTATCTTTGCCACATGCGAATACATTGCACTTCGGGTTTTTAGAACAATACTTTTGAAATGCTATATTTTGATGGAAAAAAATGAGTCAATAAAGTTTTCTTAGAAAGTTACAACAAGTTCAGGGATTATAAAAAAGTTGAAATTTTATTTGTTTCCATTGGAGAAATAATCCGATAAACATTTCAAAGGCATTTATTCAAAATGTTTTAGATCTCGTAAGGATCAGTCAGCATTTTAGCTAAAAGAAACCTATGAAATATTTTTGCAATCCTATATGAATTATTTTTAAAAAAATCATGCTATCTTAACAAAATATAAGCAATCGAATCATATATTAATTTTTTTATTTTAAGAATCGCATTTTTAGAACGAAAATAATGCCTAAACTTTTTTAACTTATATATCTATAAATGTGATTTTTCTTATTCTAAAAAGCAAAAATTACATTACATTTCTTCAAAAAGTGTTTTAATTTATTTACAGAAATTTAATACATATTTATTATGTTTCTCGCTTGTTTTTATTTAAATAAAAAATAAAAATAGGCATAACTTTTTATGACATATGTTCTATATATTTATCTTTAAGGTTTATTAATCTATAATTTTAAAATCATCCGAATTAATAATTACAACATATGATTTTAATAATTTATCTATTGTAATAATTAGTTCTATTTTGAAAGCTAAAAGAAATTGAACAAAAATCTTTGATTTGGTATAAATAACCATTGATTAAAATATTTTTAAAACGTCCTATTTCAGTCAAATATGAATATAAAGAAATCAAGTTGATATCAAGCATATATCTGTTAATTTTAAAATCTTCTAAATTATAATAATCTGTATGGAAACTCGTATCAATAACTATAATTCAGTGCTTCTCAACCTTTCAATATTTGCTACAAAATTTTCAACCATATTTTTCACCATGCCCCCATACATTAACTATGAATTTAATGCAAAATTAATGTACTTTGAGGCTAAATCTACAATTACGATCTCAATTATAAGCCGTACAAATTAAGATAAGAATTAAATTTTGTATGTAACTTTTAAGTAATAGATATTTTAATTAAGTTACTTACTTTTAAGTAGTATGATAAGTATGATGTTATATATTTGACCTTTCTATAATTTTCTGTTCTGATAACAAAAGCATTTCGCATACGATCATCATTTCCAACATCCTATTTTTGTGAAACTAGATTTTCTGCGTTGGCTCCTTTGATGACAAAATATAGATCTAAGCTAAATATAAAGAAAAATAACTTAGAATGTCATTTTTAATATTACACCTTCTTTTGAAAAATTTTGCTCTACGAAACAAGTCTATAGGAGTCGCTAGTAATTATTAAACTTGTTCTTAATTTAGTATTGGTAAGTTAATCATAAAATCCATTGTGCAGTATTGATAGATTTATTTACATAAATTTATCAGTACTGCAGTGTAAATAAGTATTTTATTTTTCAATATGTCATAATGTGTTTTGCTTTGCTTCCTTTCAACAAATTAATTTTTTAAATAGTCCCTAATTTTCGACTTTTGATATGCTCTCCCCCCCCCGTAGGGTTAAAATCTCCGTCCTAGGGGAGCGAGCCCCACAGTTTGAGAATCGCTGCTCTAATCAATGATGAAACAGTAGCTCATTTACATCTCAGTGACTGAATTCATAGCTTTGGACATTCCACGTAAGCATAATAACGCATTTTGGAATTTTATGGTTATATTTATAATCTGGAACACTTGAAATAAACATTCATCCTATAAATTTAGAATTTAGATAAACTTTTAAAATCCACGTCACGCATTGCCATCAATATCTAGGATCTCCAAACGGCGCACCTGAGTAAACGCAAATATTCCGCAGATACATTTCGTTGAGATTCCTCTTCGAACGCAGATAATTTCAAGGACCAGACCTAGGGACGCATAAAAATCCCGGTCCCAGACATTTAAGTTATGCGCTACGTCGAAAACCTTCTGCGCAACGTCCGGCAAGGGACTTCTTACGCTGAGATCTAGAGATGCAGAAACTAAAGGAGGGAATGGATACTCCATTCATATGGAGTAGTATGGAGTCTTTCAAAGCACCGAAAATATCGTTGCCTTTAATAGCATTCCCACAGCAAGTTACTCCAGATAGCGCTTGGAATCATTGCCGTGGGGTAATTGTTGAAATGTGTGCATTGAATACATAACTATGCTCCGTAGATAAGACTACGGCGTAGTGGACACCAGTGGACATTACGAGGCGTGATTAGGACCTTCTGTATTAGGATGGATCGCTATGCTAATGAACGAGCACTTTCCAAGACTTGCGGCAAGAGCGCATAAGCAAGTACTTTTATCAAAGCCGGCAGCTTTGCCGTAATTAAAATAATCTTATTAAACTAATCAGACGTATAAATTCAGTGTGTGGTAATGTTAACATAAGCTCGCCTCTGGAGGTTAATAATATTAGCTCGAAGGCAAAGCCCTCCCAAAACACCAGCAATTACGAAGTTATTTCGCATGGTACTACATTCACCGGAATGATACAAGATCTTTGAAATTCCACTCCTAGACTATTGAATTGATAGGGGACAAAGCAGTGATATTAAAACGGATAGAGCGCTATAATACCGGGGAGTGATTCCTGGTGGGTTTTGGATCGTGTAATCCTCTTGAGTGGAAGAGTGTATTACAATTTTTCTTCACGAGAGCATTCATTGCGTAAACACGGAACAGTTTATGAAATGAATGTTCAGAATGAATCGTTAAATGACCTTTAATTGCATTTGATGTATGAAATGTTAAATTTTTATTCATATATATTGATACAATTTTGTGTTACTTAAAAATTGGTTTTTCTGAAAAAATAAAGCTTATAAAATCTGCATGCAGTATGTTTTTGTTTTAAGCATGCAATATGAATACAATACTATAGTATTTGAAATTATAAAACATTATTAATAATATAAAAATATTTAATAGTTCACCTTTCAATATTTTCCATCACATATTTTCACTACATAATTTCGCCTTACATAATTTGCTATACGAATTGTTGTAAAAAAACTAGATTGACAAATGATTGTTTATTTAATAACCTTGGAATTTACTAGCATCTCTCTAGACCTGGAAAATATGCTTATATTATAACCGTTAATTCGTGTTTTTCATGAACTTATTTTTATGAAACGAATTTGGTTTTGAAAACATTAAACACATTAGCCTTTTTTCCAAATGGTTAATATTTTAACTCTAACAAGCCATATAATTTATAAACATTTTGGTAATTAAAAGGGGAATTTGATTTTTTTTTCTTTGTACCATTCTTTTACTTTGCCCTTTTTTTTATTTTGTTCTTCCTCAATATTAAAATAAATCGTGGCATTATTTGTGATTGACATAATTTTTTTAAAACATTTAATTTTACAAGAGAAACAAATATACATTTTTTTAAAAAAAATCTACGGATTAAAATTGCATTGATTAAAACACAGAACTTACTTTCCACCAAATATATTTACTATAACACGTGATTATGTACAATTTATCAGAGCACATGCATGAGCATTTCACACGAAAAAAAGTAAACATAAACTGCTCATTACTCATTAACTTTAAACCGGCCAACAAAAATCGTATTGATTAAAGAACAAATTTGAATTGGACACGATAAAATGAGGTAGACCAGTCTGTGTGACAAAATGCATGTAGCTACTATTAACGTAAACAAAGCAAATGTATCTCAGCTGGATGCTTCTATTCACGAGAGACCCATCGTCCTTACACTATAATAATTTTCACAAACAATGAAACTAACGCATGGTAGAATAAACTCATTGTATGAGATTCAGGTATAACAAATAGTAAACAACGAATGCGCGTGCGATAACATCCGTGATTTTAGCTCATTACTGTTAAACGCTTTTGTTCGGCTGTTAAGTGACCTTTTCAGACTAGGAAATGCAATTATGGTTCTAAACTGTGTACCACAAGCGAAATTAATTGCATCACGCTGAGGTAAATCTTTACATGCTGCTTTGACACTTCCTCTTTGCATCATATATTTTGCCTTTACAAGACATGCCAGCATTACGGATAATATCATCACGGAAGCAAAATCAATATTTAACAATTGATTATTGATTTTGTTCTGAATATATGCTGACTAAACAATCACCTGTCAGTATTAAGATAATATGGAACATTTAGGATGAAAAAGAACACTTTCAGGTAAATTACCAAAGAAAGTGATAATAGTACTTAAAATAGCCCACACACACATTGCACGTTTTATTGAACACATAAGTAGTTTCCAGAGATATACATTAGACTAATGTGGGAAACTACTTGAAGTTTATGTGTTTTCTAAAAATAAAGAGTCTAGTGTAGCAATAATTATTGTAATAGATAAGAATTGTTTCACAAATTACTATAGCTAAAAAATAATCAATATCGCTCTTTTGAGATGAAAGATTTGAGATTTTTAAAAAAAATTAATAACTCAGAATATATTTTAATAAAAATTTTAGTTTATAAAATTCCATTTAAGAAGAACCTACAAATTCTAATTAGCAAACTAATTACACATTACAGTAATTGAATTTATTCAAATTATTAGTATTTAAATGCATAGAAAAGGAATAAATTACTTTTCCAGTTAAAGAACATCAAAAGTTCAAGAGCATTAAAACAACAAGAAAGTTTCTAAAATGTTACAACGTGTAGCAATTTTTTTCATTAACTAACTGCTCTATCTACAATTAATACACTTTACCATCAACTTTATGCTCATTTATTTTAATGAAGCATTACAATTAAATTACAAGCTATTCTTAAATGGTTTAATGAAATTTTCTCTTTTAAATTTAATGAAGGATATATAATTAATAAAAGAAGTGATCAATAAGACTTTTCTTAACAAAAGAAAGAATACAAAGAAACTCTTTAGCAGAATTTCTGTCGCCAGAATCAGAACTTCTTTCGATATACGATTAATACTCTTTGACACAAATGTTTTACTAAATCCCTTCAAAATGAAGCATCGATTTCTAATTTCAAAGTATCAAAACAAGTAGAGAGAGTATCGATATACAACGATAAGAATAGAAATGGACACTAATCGGAGGTAAAGGAGGGAATAGAAGTTTCTTTGATTCACAAAAGGACATAGTATTACTCCTTTTCTGAATATATATGTCTAATTCACTCCAGTGTAAATAGCATGACAGAACATAGTATAAAAACATACACTCTCGATACTGAAGAAAGGCAATAGCAAATTTAAGCAAATTAGGCAATGCATATATAAAGTCTAACGGTAGTATTTTCCAAATGAACTTTTGCGCTATTCATTATTCAAGTGCAAGCCGCTTGTAAAATGCTTTGAATAAAATACGATTCTTAAGGCCTTACACTTTAAATTTTTTTTCTCGACCCAATGGTTGGCCTAGCTTTTCCAAGAGCAACCCACTCGATGAATAAAAGAGCAGGTTTCTGTAAGCTAGAATGATCTGTTCGTCTTTTTTTTAGAATTTAATAATATGTATTTGCAAGCTCGTCGGTAGGGGAAGATACTGGAAAAGCTTACGTTGGGAATATTGGCTTTGTGAATGTGTAAGGGGTAGAGAAGGGAGAAGGTTTCGGAATGGGGGAAAAAACGCATATATTTTACTGTCGAATGTTTCAAACAAATTCGCTGTTGGAAAATTTTTTCATAAATTTCCAAGGCTGTTGTTGTTTTGAATGGATGTATACAGAACAACTTTCTATGCATTACAGTTTTTTTTTCCTTTTCCCTCTTTGATCGGCAAAATGGCCTGGGCGGAAAATATGTATGTGAATTTGAAGGATTTTTTCCACTTCCAACAACAAGTTATGTGCATTTATATCGTATCTGTTACAATCCCCAATTCTGAAAAGGAATCTCATTCATAAATATCACAACGTTTGAATAGAATTCCTATCAATAAACAGTGTTTTTAAACTTTATCACACTTTAGATGCCTCCGTATAAAATAATGTGCATTCTTTTTTTACTCTCTCTCGGATGTTGGATGGTTCTTTCCCGCGTTTAGGAGCAATGAACTTGTAATACAATTTTATACTACAATTATACTTCAGTTTTGTTGAAATCTCTCAGTAACATTTTGAGTGTAAAAATATAATTTACAATGCACTGAGTTAAGCATCGGATAAAATGATTGATTACATTTGACAGTAGAATGCAAAAAATTGTCTTTTAAGTCCATTTTTGTTCAAACATACAAAAGGATCATTGTAATTGACATTAGGTTATACCTTAATTTCAATATTCGAATAATCTGTAAGTGTGTCATAGGCACGTATATATCGGGTATCTAGCTAGAATTGCATTTCGAACGTAAGATTTATTTTCTAAGCCAGTCTATTTTTCAAATTAAATAAAAAAATTGTTATGTATTTTTATTTTCCAATTATTAGAGTATCTTACAATTAAACAAGAATTAAATTTGTGGTGAAGTTGGAAAAAAATTATTAGTTTATATATTTTTTTTTGATAAAATAACTTAATTTTAAATCAATAATTACGTTGTAATCTTAAAAAAGGCAAAATTGCGTTTATTACGTGGGTCATATTATATATTGCTGTATTACGTTTAAATATTTAGGCCGTATTTAGAGCGATATGAATATTAACCACATTCAATCACTGATTTTAAGTGGAAAAGAACAGACACCAAAAATAAACTTTTTTTGTTTAACTATCTTTTTTCACAAATTTCATTTAATTTCTATGATTTTCTTATAACAAAATACAAGAAAGCACATTTCGATAAGGACAATAATCATAATTCCTAACTGCATCCATATAATGAAAAACCTTTGTATGAATCACAAACCACTTGAATTCAAAGTTTGTATGCTTAGTTACAAAGAACCTCGCCTATTCGGTAGATAAGGTAAAAGCAGAATACAAGCTGCATTGGATTCTGGGTAAGTTTGTGAACAATACGTTTGCTTTCGATTCGTTTTATTCAAATTCACAAACAAACTTGTTCAAATCTTCAATCAATGTTGAATGGACACAATCCAAACAATCGAATGCATCGAAATCGTATGTCACTGCTTACGTATTCGATTCATTATAATCAATGCAGATATGTCTATGCAGTGCCACAGAGGTAATAGGAAATATAATAATAAGCATTATACGATATCATGTATCCATTATTACATGGGAAGACATTTAGCTCTGAGCATATTATGCATTAACAGCAAAGCTGTAGAACTTCACATTGTAATTGCAGTGGTCTGATTCAGTTTGAAACGTATTCAGAATGTTCTGTGTACCTATTGTTTCAGATCGTTGTCCGAATAAATAGTACTAATGCAGTCAAGAACGCCTACTATTCGAAGCATTTAATAGATTATCATCAAAGGATACCAGCTAATACAACCCATTCTACCTTAGCGGTATTACCCTTTCAAATTAAATGGAAGGATTTAACTGAACAGAATACTGAATCGATAAAATACTCTTATATATATATATATATATATATATATATGACTGATGCAGCATATATTACAATTCAAATATATATTCAGCACTAAGCTTTTTTCAAGAAATATTGCATTTGAAATTTACTCGTGTGGATAATTAAGTTTTCGTGATCATAGCAACATTGATTGTATACATAATGTGTGATAATTTCACAGTTTCAACTCAGAGTTAAATATCATTTCTCAATTAAGATTTCTGCTGCTCAGTAGAACCTCCACAGCAAGACCATAACTATTTCCTTTTGACTTAAAATTGCTTACTCATTGAATAAATGATTTTTAAGTCCTGTTTTGCTTAATTTAAAAATTATAAAATTTAAAAACAGATGTGTGAAATATTCTTTTACATGAATCAATCAACTAAATATTTGTATTTTATAAATGTGCATACTCTTATTAACTGCTCATTTCGAAACAAGTAAATACTTATTTTTATAGGTAAACCTGAGCAATTAAATATTTTTTTTCCAGTTGAATTGATCAACTACGTTCAGAAATATTATTTTGGAGAATCGTATAAATATTTTGTATAATATTTAATGTCACTTGAAGTAAAGTTTACATGTAAAAAGGTTTTTAAAAGTATTATTACAAGAAAAAAAATATTTAAATGTAATTTTTTTGGCGAAAATGAAAAGGATGACATGTTTTCAAAACATTCTTCTTATGAAAAAGGCTTCGATAATAATATTTTGCCTATATGTAGCTAAGACTTCTGTACACAGATTGTAAACTATGATTTCTGAAATACATAATTTAGAAGTGAATTTATTTATATTTAAATCTATCAGAGTAGAGAAATTTTGATAAAAAAAATACCTGTTGTTATTTCAATGAATCGTAACTTTGAAAATAATTCGAATTTTTTTTTCAAAATTTCTAATTCAGACTCCATGGAGAAGTCTTATCTATATATATATAGGAGAAATATTATTATTATAGAGGTATTTCTAATAAAGGGAGAATGTTTTGAAAATACGTTATTCTTTCTTCCTTTTCTGCCAGTAAATTTCATTTACATAGTTTTGTCTTGTAATTATATTCTTAAAGCAATTTTATATGTACATTCTAACACAACTGACACCAAATACGATCTATCTCACGGTTCTATACGCATAGTCAGTCACCTTAACTTCATGAAGGTACAATTAAATTCTATACCACATTTTCTTTCTTTCTGTTACATAACTCTATTTTCTTAATATCTTTTTCATATGTCACAAATTTAAACTGTTGAACGAAAATAAAATTTAATCAAACTGAATTTTCTAAAATATAAGTTTATGTAAAGAAAATTATTGTATGGAAGTTTAGGAAAACGAATATTATGTCCAGTATTAAGTCTTAAAGAAACTCTACTTTTATAGCAGATGGAAGATCTCAATCCATCGTTTTTAAAAGCAACGATGTGAATACAATATTATGCTATAAATCCATTTCAGAGAATTTTCATATCACAGAAGACATTCACATTGAAAGAATATTCCTATCACATTCATTCATCATTGAGCAAACTATTTTTCACCATGTGATATCTTGAGCATTTTTCTAACATGAAATCAAAAGCGATGCTATTTTTTTCTTTCATTCATAAATAATTGTTAATACGGATCTCAACTTTATAGGAATTCTTTCTATAATAGACAGTCTAATGACCTTTTTTAAAAAAAATAAGAAAATAATTTTGAGATGGACAGGTAAAATATATCTACACACTTTTAGGTGGAGTTTTGGATAAATGTTATCACCATTAAATAAAATTCAATAAAAATATATGTGTGTGTGCGTATGTATGTGTGTGGAGGGGGATATAAGTCTCTATGTAAAATTTCTTTCGGGGGATTTCCTTTAATTAATGTTAGTCCTAAGCCTCCCAAGACTTCACGTGATAATTCGTTTAGTTTACTTCCCTGAAAGGAAATATAATTTTTTACTGCTACTTTATCTCCCCCGAAAACTGCCACGTTGATAAATTTTAAAGTGAGATGATGTAATGTCGAATCAGCCCCCTATTCTGACCAATCAGAGTATTAAATACCGAGAATCTTATGATTATCGTAGATTCTAGCCATTTTTCGATAAGAAAAGTTACAAATGCTGAAGTCTCTGGAATAAAAAAAGAAAGCTTTTATCCATTTTTACATGTCCGTGTGTGTTTGCTTTGCTTTATTGCTTTGTATTTTTCATTAAAATGTGGAACTAAATTAAAAACAAGGCCTCGTTAGTTAATCGACATCAACCAGATAAAGATGTCTCAGCAACATGTTTCTTTCCAGTGAACATTACATGTATATTTATGAAAGTGTGAGATATGGATTGCGTAAGTAATATTTTTGACATAACCTAATTTGGAGCATTTTAGAAAACATAAAATTAATTCATATATGTACACAGTATTAAATAGAATTGTTATTTCTAGGAATCTTTCTTCATTTAATAAGTTTTCCGCAAAATAAAACTTAATTTCTTGAAACATCAACACTAAAAATCACAGATAGCTCTTATTTGCAATTTAATAAGTTTTATTCAAAACTAATTCGTTAAAAAGAAAAACACCTCATGGATTTTTTTATGAATTTAAGCGCATCCAATGCCAGAATGTGTCAACCAAATAATAATCAATATACTGTCAATCAAGCAATCCATTCTATGTACATTACAATATCAATTTCAAGCTTTAAATTTATTGTAGAATTGGTACAAAGTATATTTATTATCAATATTAAGAGCTTCCTCATAAAAAAAAGACTATTTGTTTGCATCAACAATTCAGATTGACACTGCTCATGAGATGCTATTATTGTCCAGAACAGGCCAACTTAATCTCGAGATAATGGCCCAAATCTGATTAGTGCCGACAGTTAAGGAGCTACCCTAATGCGTCATTACTTGAGCTCATTACAGCGAATAGAAATCAGTTTCACGAAGGAAAATCAAATTCCACTAAAGGATTTCCTACTGTAATGGACTTCCGACATGTCATGATGATCAGGTTTCTCGTATATACACAGACATCGGTAGATATATATCCTATCACACAATGCGGGAGAATCTGCTGAACTACAGCTCCTCTTAGTTAAGCTATTCACCTTAGAAAAGGCCTTTCGTAATGAAATTTGTCTTACAGGGCACTGACCATTATTATATAATAGAGGTCACGAGTTGAATGAATACCAAAAATATGTCTTTCAACCATTCGAGCTATCTAACTAACAAAGGAAGCAGCTCAAAAGAGTTATTGATCACATTTTGAATTCGATTTTGATTATCTTAAATTCAGTGTTCAATTATTTTATATAAATATATTATTATTATTATTATTCAACTTTGTAGTAATTCCAACTTTCTTCATTTAAGAAGGAAATAAAATAAAAGTTCAGGAATGGGAATTTGAAGTTGAGTTCTTCTATTTTATAAATATCATATAAAATTCAGAAATATGAGCACTATGAAAAGCTTATTATTTTAAAAAATTATATATTTGGGAAGTATGAAGAATTTGAGAGCTCTTATGGTTGCATTAAAATTCTTTTTGTATACTTCCAATTATTTAAAGAATGAAAAAGAGTAATTTTAGTTTTTACAATCTGTCTGCTCACCTTTAATATTTGTCTTAAAAATTTAAGTTAATCGAAACTAAAACTTTTTAGCTAAAGTCAAAGCTAGTTATTTAACGTTACGAAATCTATCATCCCTAATATTCTTTTTATTTTTTACCTTTGAATTTAATTGTGAGAGAAGTACAAAAAACTATCTATTCCTCTCCTTTGCCTTCTACCCCTTACAGATCTACATTAAATGTTGCATCTTGTTACATTATGTATACAAGAAGTTATTGCATTTTAATTGGTATGTATTTGATAAAAAATATAAAAAATTTAAAATTTGTTGGAAAATACAAGAAAAAAACTTCATTATTAAAAATTTTTCCAAGATATAGCAATTATATACGTCTGTGTCAAGAACTAAAGGCTGTGTAACATTCTATTCATATATATTACACTAAAGGAAAATCATATCTGAGTAATCAAACTATTTATGATAGATAAAATTTTATGGTTCTTAATTTGCTTGATTTTGGTGAAAAAAAATAATTAAGGTTTATTCCCAAGAAATATCCCTGGCAATAAGAACTATTTCAAGAACTAATTTCTTTCGTTGTACTCCTAAATTACAAAACTAGTTTTAGTTATAATATTGTGTTATTTTTTTACTGTCTTTTGAACTTCTGAATTATAACAAATGCTTACGCTTATGCTGTTTAAAGAAATAACTATTTTAACTAAACAACAAAGAACATTAACTTTCTTTAATTATTCCAAAGATATAAGAAGTTAAATATAAGACAATATATCACAAAAAACTCATCTTTGATAATGAAAGAAAATTTCCTTTTTCTTTTAAAAAGTAACGAAATATATTAGAAAAAATCTACTAATATATACTCTTTCTTCTAGAAAGCTGTGCAAAATTAACCATTTCCAATTTAGTTATAGAAATTGCCTTATTCTTTCATTTATTTTTATCATAAGGTAGAACTAAATGGAGCGGACTCTCTAACATTCTTATTTACAGTCAGAAGCAGTTTCTCTGTGTAAATCTAAGTATGTTACATTTTTTCATTACGAAAAATGACACAAAGTTACGTGTGTCGAATGTATGTATGTACATAGAAGAAAGTAATGAAGTGTGAACGTACGCTAATGAAGCATCGAAAGTGCTTGGTGTCTGGTTCACGCACTGGGATATTTCGCGAATTCATTGCATACACTACTCTTAATAATAATTTTATGTTGCTTATACTCTGCTATATTTTGGAATTTTATGCTCAATGGAATTAATAATATAGCTGAAATGTCAATTATTTCAAAAGTGAATTTAATTTGAAAGTAAACAGTTCTTTTAAAATCACCTTCATTTGTATTCAAATTTTAAGAACTGTGCGCAAAGTTTATTATCTATTTCTTAGCTTACATTAAGCGTTTAAACACTTTTTTACTGTATTAATTAAAAAAAGCTGTAGTAGTGAAAATAATAGAGAACATACTTGTCTATTAAAATTAAAAATACTAATTGGATAAATGTTTGTATGATTGGCAAAAGTAAAATGTTTTTTTAAATCTTAATCTTAATCTTATTATATTGTTTTAATTTACTGTGTACGATTTAATGTATTGTTGTACTATTATTCACGTTTATGAATTTTGTTGTGTTATTATAATTCTATCGACTTCCTGTATTTTTTTTAATCTTTTTTGAAAAAAATATCCATTATGAAATAAACTTTAACTAATAATTTTACATAAACTGTATACTTTTAACGGACTTTATATAGATAAACAAGAATTATAATTATTATTAGAAAAGAAATAATAAAAATTCTTTCCTTACATCCTTTTAAAGCTTGCAATTTTTACAACATGAGCTTACATAATCAGGAAAAAATGGGACTATTTTAAAATTTTAAGAGAAATACTTTTCTTTTTTTTAAATAATCAAAAATGTGTCAAGAATTTTCTTGATAAAATAAATTTTTTACTTAGGCTATCAGTAGATACATCTAATTTTTATTTATTCTATTAAAAGAAATCAGTGGGAGTTGTCATTATACACGTGTGCAGAAAACAATGCTTGTGGTAATGCCTGTGTATTTCAAATTCTCTTCAATTTGCATATTTATATCCAATCTACAACTGAATAAAATAATTTTCAATTTCTCATCCATACTTTCATCTTCATTCACTACAACTAAATAACCACCTAACATTTTAAAGAATTTCTATAAATAAGAACCTCTAAGGAATACTAAAATTCCAGAACTGCAGGTATTTTCACAATTATTTCATGTTTATTTCTTCTAAAAGAGAAAAGACTTAATTTATAAATACTAAAGCGACAATCTTATTATTTCCAATTAAACCCATCAAAGGCATTTCCTTACGCAAAATTTAAAGAGCAATTAGCACTTATAAATAGGAGAATTTGAATTCAATAAACTTTCAAAGCGTATATCCCATCAATTACCTATAATACTCAAGGGATCTATCCTCGTTTTAAAGCAGCAATCCTACTATAGCGAAATTTGGATACCTAAATGATGGCTCACACATACTTAGAGAGGATATTGTTGTTTCTTCGTAATTGCTTCCCCGACATACTCTACCATTTAACCTAGCTGAAAGGCAGAGCTGACCTTAAAAGCATTGACTCCCAATAGGCTGCTGTCAATCATCTTTGTATTCGTTTTAAGTTATACTTGGTACGGAAATACTTCATCTAATTAACGGGGAATAGGTAACTGATTTCTTAATGAAGGTGAATTTACTGGCAGGTCGGGCTAATTGCGGGGCATCTATCATCAGAGAGGGGTGGAAGCATTATTTTAATCAAGTTGATTTTCCTTACCTTATATAGCAATTGGGGGTGTTTTATTCGCTTCAGCATACAAAACCCATACATACTCAGCTAAATTAAGTACAGAGTGGCTTTTATATCAAGAAAAAATGAAATATATGCAATGTTATAATAATTCACTCATTCTAGATTTCAATTTTATACAGTTATTAGTATGCAGTTTACAGGAAAATGGGTATTTCGAAAATTGTGTTAATTAGCTCGCATCCCTCTTAATTATTACTAAAATTTGTTTCTTAGTACATGAAGTATTCTCTATATATATTAATATATTTATTTAGGCTACTATGTATAGCTCTCCTTATGTATATATGTAAATGATTGAGCTTGACTTAGAAAATTTTTCAAGTGGAAACTATTTAATTTGTTGCAGTATATAAAAAATGAGGTGGTTTAGCATTTTTATAATCCCCATTTATTTCACACAAACATAAAATGTGAACTAGAAGCATAAAAAACCAATCAGTGATGAAACACAAAGAAACGTAGATACGTTAGAGATACAAAAAAGTATTCTTTGTTCTTTCTGGAGATTTCAGGCTTTTATAGTTTTTGTCAACCCGAAACTTTTAAAATCATATGATTTTCTGTAATGATTTTTGTGATTGGTCAGAATATGCAGATGATGTAAGATTACATCATTTTGTTTTAAAATAGCAAATGTGGCTGTTCTTTAAGAGATAAAAATGCTTTTAATACCCGTTAGGTATGTAAACTAAAAATTAATTAGCACGCGAAATATTAGAAGGCTCAAAACTGTTACGAAATAAGAACTCCCGATAGAATATTTAAGTGAGCTATTATATATATATATATATATAAACGTACATAAAGTGTTTTAAAAATGCATAATTTCCTTTTTGTTTTCTTTTCAAAATTTACAAAAATCTAGTTTAGTATAAACTTATGAGAACAGTATTTTTTATCTGTTTTGTTCAAAAAATTTTATTCATTTTATTTAGTTCTTTAAGACTACCGTCGTCGATACTTTTGAGATATTTCAAAGGTTTAAGAGCTTAAAATTTTTCTTGAAAAATTTGTTTTCTTTCTTCGTGCCAAAGACAGACTAGAAAAGAAAGTTTTCCACTCATAGATATAACACAAACATAAGAGGTATAGTAAATATAAAGTCAATTATAATTGCATGGCATCATCATTCATAAAAAGAGTTATTGCAAGTTTCAGACATATTTTTTTCTCATTATAATTCATTAATAGGAAGTTCAATTTCCTTATCCTAGTGCTGTGATTTGGAGCTCTGTTCCCACGCAATATTTTCCAAATCTTTGCTTTTGAATGGAGCAAATAAGGTTTTAGAAAACGACTTTAGAAAAAATTTTATATGTTTTTAGTAAAAACCTTATTGCGCAAAATATATATGTCTTGAGAAATTGTTAATCTTAATTTTTGATTGAATGCATATTCTTAGAAATTTTAAGCAGAAAAATTTATTTTATCTTGTATTAATGTATCATCAATACTGCTACTTTTAAACATTTTGAACACTTGGAGAGTTAAATTTTTACGAATTACTCATAAACATGTGACAAAAGAGGAAAAAAGAATAAATTATGAAATGAGTATACTTTATAAAGGAATTTTATTTCATTAAATTTATTTTGAACATATGTGTATATATATTTTCTCTGCAAATAAATTTATGACTTCCACGATATACTTTTAATCGTTAAAATTAATTTATTTTATGCACTCCAAATGAAATATTTTTCTTTATATGAAATTCAATGTTATATTACACATTAAATAAAAAAATATACGAATTTTGGTATTTTTTTTATTAATTTCGTTACAAACATATTAATTTTGATATAACTGCTAAAATCAGATGAAAAATATTATTTTACAGGATTGTTTTTGTTATTAAATAAATAAATAAAAGTTTGCAGGCATCAAAGATGTAGATATTTTTTTTGATTATCTTACATTAAATATTTTTCCTTATATATATATATATATATGCATGAAACAAAAAATCCTGTTCTGAAGAAACCTCAGTCTTAAACTTATAATTTTTTGATAAATTACGTTTTTTTGCCAATGTATAGTATAAATTATAATACGTAAGTTATATATCTACACCCTAAATCCCGTTGTTTCAATACTTAATGATTGTTCACACTATTTTCAAATAAGATTTACTCTCCGATTCATACAATTTAGCGGTCAGTCGTTTAAGGTGGCGATGTCTTATATATTTTCTGTAATTATATCTGCTCCAGATATCATTCCTCGTAGGGAAATGTTTACCTGGACGTAGAGATTAAACGCTGATTATTTCCTGAAGTAGTAGCCTGATTATAATTTTATCTCATTACTTTAGAAGATTTGCCTACACGAAATGAGATACCCTAAGCCTTCTCCCAGCATCCTTCTCTAAAGTAGTGGGAACGAGACTTTAAGTACACAGGACATATGACCCTGTCTAAACCGTTTTATTCTACTAATATATTTATCCCTATTATATAATAAGCTTGACGTGGAAAAACATAAGAGTGATAAAATCCAGATACACTCAACAGTAAAAGTCCTTAATATGTTCAAAAATTAAGCTTATCATCATCAATTTCAGAGTAGATCTGAATTATTAAGTTTAACAAACGAGGTTACGCAGGAGGTTTCACTGCATACAATTTTGTGTATAGCACTTAATTACTTCCTGAGCTTTAATTTTATATAATAAATTTAGGCTTAATAAACAAATAACTTCGTAAATGCAAATTGCAGGGTAACTTAGCAGACAAAAACTTCAGGAATTCAAGTATTTAATTACCTTTAGATTGTAGAAAACCTGCTACTATCACTGTTTTGGACCTTAATTAAAGAAGAAAATTACAGGGTTAGTGTAAAAAGTGCATAGTTTCATAAAATAGTTTTATGAAATTCTTGTTGTTTTGAAAATATGCAAAATTTTGCTAGGAGAGAAGACTACTTGTAGCTGAACTCACTATATATATAATAAAGTCTACTCTGATGAAATCTAACACGTTTAGTTTGTATTTGTTTTATAGAAATACAAGTTTAATGATTATTAAATGAATAAAATTAACTGTATTTATAAACTTATTTCTTTCAGTACATTAACACAGCGTATATAAATATTATATTTATATATATATTATATAAAATATTATATATATATATATATTCTACAAATCAAACGTTGAATTATTATTACTATATAGCTTATGGTATGTATAATATTACGTTCAAATGTAAGTTTTTCTATATATGCATATTTAACAATATTTGTTTAAGTTATTAGTTTCAGGTAAGAATGAAATTACAGTAAGTTAGGAAATATACATGCATACAATTAGTAATTAATTTATAACATAATCAAAATTCTATTATCCATCTAAGATTTATTTTCTCATCGAACACGGCATAAAATTAAACATTTTATTCTTCCTCAGAAAAGATCATCAAACATCAGATTCCAATCCCATCTCATTAGTTTTTAAGGTCTTAGGCCGTACTTTCCCATACTTTACTTTCCAATTAAAATATAAACTAAAAAGGATGATTTAGCAGTTATGGAAATAAATGTACAATCCAATTAAAAATCAGAAGAGTTGGCGTTGGTATGCCTCCCTGTGACGTTGGAATGAACGAATAAAAAACTTGTTTCCTAAAAAGTTATCTATGCTTCCTTCGAATCGTTACATATATACTCACAAAATACGTAAGAATATAGTTATGAAAAAGATATATATTTGTAGTTAAGAACCTAAATTCTTCATTTGTCATGGGTGAATATAAAACATTATAATGCAAAATTAAACATGCAATGTGTATAATTGACAAAAGTTTCCAAAAAATGTTAATTTGAATAATTGATTGAACAAGAGCTAAGCATTTTTCCTTTCAAAAAACAGCATCTTTAATTTTAATGGCGCAGATCTTTTGCTCAGTTTTATTGATAGTTTATTGAAAATTCTCAAGCACTTTAATAAAAATCTCTATCGTAACAAAGTTTATTTAGATCTGTCCTGAAAAATATTGATTTTAAAAAGAAGTTTCAGCTATGGCATTATTTTATGTTATACATTCTACTTTTTTTTAGAATCTTATTTTAAACTGGTTTCGAAAAATAGATTTAAAATTCAATCAATACATTAAATTAATAAAGGTAGGAAAAAATATATTTAAAAGTGAAAAAGAAAAGATGAATTAAATTTATTTTGCTAATAAAAGAAAAGTAATAAAAGCGCTTTGCAAAAAATATTTAAAAAATTATTTTTCCTGAATTATAAGAAGAAAAAAGTATTCTTTCATTCCTATGCTTTAAATATTTAATAATTATATTTCATGAATTTTATTTTTTGTAAATTAAATGCATTTTTATGAAACACAGCTGCTTTTTATATTATTCGGATCTTAAATCCTAACGAAGAAACAAGTTTGTCATTTTTTTCTCTGTTCCCCAAAGACTAAACTGTGCTTTTCAAAAAGTATTTTTATTTTTTGAATGATGAAATTATTCGCTGCTTCACCTTATAAAGTCTTGCATTTATTTTTATTTTTTCATTTTATTTATTTTTAAAAATACGTGAAATTCATTCATTAGTGTCGGAAAGACATTATATAGTAACATTTTCATAACGTTTTAATATAACTTTGTTTTAAATAAGGAACATTTTACTGATAAAAATACTTCAGAAACCTTTGTCATTTAGATAAATTATTAGTTTTAAATACTGGATTGCAAAATACGTCATTAATTTCTGCTGCAATCAAAATAAAATAATGGACCAAGTTTAAAGTACTGAAAAAGATAAAATGTGCTTAATTGCCGAAGAAGAATATATTTATATATATGATTTGTTATTTCAGAATCATGCTTTCCTTTAAACATACAATGATAAAGTGAGTGGTATTAAATGTCTCGTAAATTCATACATAACAAGGATTTTATGGATTTTTTTAATGGAAATATATTCCCATAATGATTCTTTGCAATGAAAATTAATTTTTATCATTCAATTCTTCTCATTCTACTTTTTATTCAGAAGGGACTTTTCGTATTTAAATATATTTCCCTCCATTCACTTATTTTCTTCATTTAGTTATTTCTGGCATAAATAAGCAGACAGAATTTTCAAAAGCATTGGTGTATCCTTGTCTCTTACAGTTCCGAAATGATTATTATTATTACGGATCCATCCCATTGCATTAAATACGGAGATTAACCTCATTGGCTGGTGATCTTTAAAATATTTGGCCATGTCCGGATCGAATTCATCTCACTGTGTCCGACAGCCTCTTATCCTAATTCCTCCATTCGCATCTTTCTCCCTCATCTCTAAAGTTTGATGACTCCCTCCTCCTCCTCCTCTTAGTTCTTCTTCCCATCCTTATCCTCCTGCTCTTGGTCTTCCTTCCTTTAATGCAGACAAACCAAGCTGGGTAATGAATCCCAATGAAGATGAATGCTAGCCGCTGTTTCGATACTGAAACCCCCAACAACAGTAACTAAAAAAAGATGCACAAAATGTCTTTCCCAATCTCATTTGAAAAGTTTTGTCTCTAATGTTTTTTCCCTTTTTATCCGTTCCGTTCGTTTCTTTTCTTTCTTATAGTCCATTCCATTTTTTTCCTTCTTTCACTGCTTCTCTAACTTTTGTCTGCCTTTTTATTTTTTAATTTTTTCTCCTAAATATTTTTTATGTGGGACCCACATATACAACTTCCCGATCACCCTTATTGTCATTATGTTTATGTATAGATATATTCATACATACATAGATATATATTTATATTTGTATTTTCCTTCTCTTTCTTGCTCTTTGGTTCTTTCTGTTTGTTTTTATTACAAGGAGAACCGAGCATTTCGAACAATTTGGGGGATTCCGAGCGCTTCTATGGCGAAGATTTTCAATGGTTTTAAACTGAGCAATCCATTTTTGTCTGTTTTTCCCACCCCTTTCACCTCTAAAATTCTCAGCATCAATCCCCCAGACAAAGTCATCTTATCTTTCAAATGTGGGATCCGATGTTCCCGGCACGATTCAAATAAGCATGAACGCGTCAAGATTTTGATTTAATAGTACATTTGAAAAAGAGGCAAATGGATCTTGGCCATTGGCAATCAGGGAATCTTGGAGCCTTTGGAACTTATACAAACCAGTATTCTTTTGCATCCCAGGCAATTTCAAGGAGTTACGACTTTAATATATAATGCTTCGTTTATGATATTTATTCAGAGAAGTTCGTTTCAATTTATTCCGCTCGAAATGCCTATATGGACGCAAAATTGGATTCATTCTTACACGTTGTGTTTTGAATTCTTTAAAAATGTAACACACTCAAACATTTTAACGACTTATTCCGCTCAATTTGAGAAATGCTTTAAAACCAAAAACGCTGTGCTTTTTATTTCAAAGTATAAGACCGGCTCTTAAATTTAATAATTTTATCCTTCTTTATTTTCATCAATATAGTTAAAGTATTGAATATTTTGAACTGTTTATAAAATAAATCACACTTGCTTTTATGAAAAAAATTAACTAAGCAAAAGAGTTTTGAGTAAAGTGAGATTCCAGAATTTAATCACACTTTAAATCAATTAAATATTTTTACTATTATAGTGTTAAGGTGGTAGGTAGTGATCATACACTGTAGTACTTTTAAATGAAGACTTCAGGTAATTCCTTTTTCTTTTCCTGCCATATGCATACTATATTGCACAAAAAGACTTACCTTATTTCCATTATATGAGGGTTTTAAAATATTTTATTTTTCCATCTGTCAATTATGCTTAAGTAATTTCAAGATTTTTTTCTGTGCGTTATTATTCTATTACTTAAAATGTTAAAATGTTAAAGGATACATTTCAATCAAAAAACTTTAAAAAATGAAAGTTTCAGATATTCCCTTTGTCCCTTAGTATGTTCTTAAATATAATGAAACATGGATTTTGACTAAATTTATTGATTATTTAATAACATGGATCAGCGAAGCAGCACTGGTATATGTAGCAACAGATGAAGATCAAGTGTTGAGGACAATACTTGATCTGGTACCTCGCTCTTCAAACTCAGTGGCGTAACGGAGAATATTAGGGCCCCCTGCGAAACCATGTTTTGCCTTAATAATTTACAGATTGGTTAAATACGTACTTGGCGTACTTCAAGCTTTGGGCTCCTTAAAATTCTGGACACCCTATCCCCACAGCGATGTGGGGGTGTACGTTACGCTACTGTCGAAACTTATACACCACAGTAACTTTAGCTCTTTAGGCGCTTCGAAATATTTAATGTTTTTTTTTTTTACCTCTCTATACGGAGAATCTTTATGATACCATGACTTAAGGCTCTGCCTGGAAGGAAACGAGGCAAAAACCACTCTACTACGACTACTATGAGTTTTTATTGTAACTTTATCTGTAAAATAAGAAATAAAACTACAGTAATTGAATATTCTTGAAAATTTAAATTTTGAATGATTGAATATGAAACAAGGCAAAAATGTCAGCTTTTTGCAGGACCTACAACGCAGAGAAAAGTCTTACATAATTTAAATATTATTTGGCAAAATATTCTTGAATCCACTTCTAAACTTTTGTTAAAAAAGTCATTCCAAAGCATTATCCCTAAGTTATTTTCTACTCAAAAAATGTATTTCGTTTCCAGTGAAGAATTAAAATCATGTTACGAATTTTTACTACGGTTCATATTTTATTAAATTAACCATTAAAATTTATTACTGAGTAATTCATAGCTTAATTAAATTGCGGGAAATATGTGTTTAATTGGCCTATAAATCAGCGATGTGAATAAGCATCTCTACTTAAATATATACTGCTCACAGTTTTTACATATAAAATAAATACTTTATTTTAGAGATCATTCATTCTCAACATGCAAAGTTTTGCTGTGTAGCAACTATCTTCCATTGGTCTCCTTCCCGTTTTTTGGCATCTCAAAATGCATTTAATGGATTTTGTCTTATATTTTTGTCCCGTCACGAAATCTAGCGTGATTCCTTTGCACACCCCCAATAAATGGAATATTCTTAAATAAATTTCCTAAGCTAGGAGAGTCTTACTTGTTGCGTTCGATATTTAATTACTCGAAAATATTAGAAAAAAGAACACGCAAGTTTGTAGAAGTGGTTTCGAGCATCATTAAATCGAAATTTAAAATAATTACTTCGATAGGTAATTACCGACACATTTCACTTTATATTGCTTTGAGCATTTCCCATTATTTTCATTTTTATTCACCAGTGGATGTAACGCTATCGACACGATTTTCAGTACCGTTGCTTTTTTGGACTAACGATTTCTCTTAAGCGGAAAAGAAAATTGCTAAGTTGACTATTTTCTAAAAAGGATTTAAAAGGTTTAAACAGTTGCAATATTGGTCTTCGTATAAGTTTATGTAAAACATAAGAGAAAAAATAGGGAACAAGAAAAAGACAGTTTATGTTTGAACACAATTTAAAATTTACTTAAAAATCAACTCAATATATTAATATTTAACAGTAAAGAGTTCACATGGGGAATTTATAACTATATATATGCGTGCGTGCGTGTGTGTGTGTGTGTGTGTGTGTGTGTGTGCGTGGTGTCGTGCGTGCGAGCGTGGTGCGAGCGTGCGTGCGAGCTGGTGGTCGTGCTGAGCGTGCGTGCGAGGCGTGCGTGCGAGCGTGCGTGCGTGCGAGCGTGCGTGCGTGCGAGCGTGCGTGCGAGCGTGTGAGCGTGCATGCGTGTTAAAAATACTTTTGGTTTTTTTATATAAAATAAATTTGTATTCTCTAAAAGTTAAAAAAAATGACTAATGTAAAATGAGGGCACCAAACATAAACAGTGTTTATAAATGTAGCAGACTGAGGATTGCTTCGTGGAGTAGAGCATGTATTGCATCTAGCTAACTTCCCCCTTTTTATTTACAGTAGTGAGTAAAATCTTAAAGAAGATAATGAATTGGTAGTCAGAATCCTTTATTAATATTTAAAAAAGTAGATAACGTAACAAATAAAAGAACATTCGAACAAGTTTAATCTTCGAAACATAAGCAAATGGCCATAAACCAGTTATTTTTAGATTCACTTATCTAAATACAAGTTCTAAGCTGAAAAAAAAGGCCTATTTGCCGTGAATTTATTAATTTTAAAATATTATTAAGGTAATGATGAGATAATATTAAGCAAATCAAAAATTAAACTTATAATAATAAAAGTAAACATTTTTTAAATAACTTTCTATTAAATAATAACAATATATTTAAAAACATAGATATATAGATATTAATATACGTAAATAAGTTATTTCTATGAACTATATAGCATCATCATATACAAAATGGTAATGGAGGTTTTAATATGACAAGGATTTTTAGGTAACTTTGAATAAAAATTTCATATTACAATAACAGTTCTTCATACAATTAGAAATAACAACGATAAAGTTTCAGAATTTTTCGTTAAGTTAGCTGTCAATAAAATTAATATGAAGTATATACAATTCACCTATTTTATGTGGCAACAATTTTTTTTTCACTTTTCTCATTTTGTTACAAAATAAATATTATTAGCTCGTATTTTAAATCAAAGTCTTTTAGACATTAACTTAAATTAGGAGAAGCATCACTGAATACATTTAAGTTTAAAATGTGTACTATTAAAAAACTTCTGTGTTACTTAATTAATATACAAGTTTATTTGAACATCTATTCATCTATATTTTAAATTCAATGGGAAAATTTTAAGTTAATTTATTTAAATATTTTTTGCTCCAATATAATTTAAGAGAAAATGATTTTGTGTGCTTTATATGCTGAAAGAGGCAACTGGTTCCCCAAAACATTGCTGTTGTATAGATCAACATGGTTTCTGACTGCATGGGGGTTCAGCCTATACTGTTACTGTTCATATAAGTACAATTATTTTCAAAATCTGTGATATAATTGTATTACTTTAATGTGCGAAGTAAATATTATTCATTTAATACTAATATATAATTTAAAACATTGCAAATATTCAATTACACTAATAAATTCATACAACTAATGGGGTACAATATTTTCAGTACTAGTTTATATTAAGTCTAAAACAGTACGTATCCTTTTTAGTGTTTTAATCACATTTAATCCAGCTTGGAGCTAAGCAAGAATTTATGGTGACAGTTTTATAGGTATTAACACAACCACTGACATAAAAGACTATAAATAAACATTCTTTTATTTCTCGAGTAAATATTTCTCAGCAAACAAGCCAACTTTCTCGGCGCGCAGTCAGGAGATTTCAGTTAAATATTCTGGAGCAAAGCTCGCCAGGGAAGAGTAAAAAAGAACAAGTTTTTGTTTGAAAGTTTCAGACATGTCTCAACATTTAAGAAGTGTAACAACCATCCTTGTTTAACGTACGTGCCTCCTTAATATTTACAGGTGCATTGGAGAGCAGAAAATTTAAGAGTACAATTTAGTACTCGGAATGGGTAATTAGTTAATGTGTTAGAATGTTCATAGGAAACGAAGGCAGTAAATTGAGCTTGAAACTAAATTACTTAATGTCATGCAATAAAGCACTCATTTTGAATTGTTTGTGAGCTCATATTGTTTCCCAGGTTTGTTGAAGATGTTCGAGAGCAATTGAATATTATTTCAAAGACATACATGGAATATTCATCTTGTGGTCTTTGAACTAAATTTAAAATATTAATAATGGATAGAATAAAGCATGCTGTTACTATTCAAACACAACATTAAGGAAGCTTAAGAGTTCGTTGGTGTATTCTTATGAGCATAATTGCGTATATTGTAAAAATTTTAATTTCTTGGACATTTTTGCTTATGGTATTTCATTTAATTGTGTGTTATTGTTATATTTTTGTTTAAACATTTTATTCATTTATTATCATTTATTATTCAGAAATTTAGTTCATTTTGTCCATCATATCATTAGTTTTACTTTTTCAACTAATTTTAATTCAGATACACCATCCTTGTATTCTTGAACTTAGCACATTTCACTCATCATACTGTTATTTTTATGGTTAGCTTTTTCAAAATAAAATAAACCATCCTTGTTCAAAAAGGTTAGGGATTCATAAAATATAATAAAATTAGTAATGAAATTAGTAAATTAGTTTGTTGCAAACATTAGCTGTTCAGAATTGAAAATATATATTAAGAATAAAATTTACAATTGAAAGTTAAGAAGAGAAAGACTTTGTTATTGAAACTTCTTGAACTGAATATTAGAAACAAATATAAATGAATAAATGTTCCAATGAATTATTAAGGAGAATGCAAAATATTAGAAAAGCAAAGTAAGTAATGAATTCAAAAGTTATCCACAAAATTCCATGGATTTCAGATAACTTGGGATTTGGTTTACTTTATATATTCTATATTGCTTATTTATCAGCTGTCTTTCGCAGCCCACATCAATTTTCGATTTCGTCGTGATATATTTTATGAAATACTATCACGTAATTCTAAAAAGCATTGTACTCTGTCTTTTTTTCTTAGCGTATCCCATTGAAAAATAAATGATTTATATCCCGTTTCTAAAGCCTACATTCCTTTAACTTAGTAAAACACATAAAAAAAGCAATTTCAATAAAAAATTCTCAAAATAATTCAATTATCTTATGTAAATATTTCGTATGATTCACTGATAATGATGATATGATGCACAATCAAAACACCTGTCACAGACTTTGATAAATACCCACAGCACTCATCTTCCAACTAAAAGCAATTTAAAATGAGATGACGTGTTAGGGTCCATATTCAAAAAATATTGACAGCCTAAGCTGGCGAAGCATGTAAGGCTGCCTTCTTTCGCACCAAAATCAAGCATGAAAGTGATCATCCTCTTTTTAAGAACATTTATAACAAGAGTGTGAACATACTACCAGAATTGAAAACTGAAGAGGAAATTTTTGGATGGTAAACTATGCATTATTTATCTTACACTACGTGAATTTTCTTCATACTTACGATGGAGAAAAAATATCAAGGAAGAATAATGGGAAGAAGATGACATATAATTATGTTCCGAACATTTTTTGCTGTAGGATCGTCGACTGATTATTAGGCATTGTTATAAGCCTGGTTCCACCTTCTTTGAAGGGTTGTAAAAAACACAATTTATGGATTTGCTAATTAGTGATGAAAGATATATTCTATTGATTATCCAGATATAATTAAACCTTCAAAATTATTTGCCCTAAAGAAAGTCGTGCGCTGGGGTTGTGTGTGAAACTCTCTTTTGGTTATTTTCTTCCATTTTTGGTGCTAGAGTTTAGTTTTAAGCAATGGAGGCTGCAAGTCAGCGATGAACGTTAAAACCAAGTGAAGGGGTGTCTACTTACATTTTTCATTTCCATTGAACATTCGAAAGCTAATTACATCTTAAAAGCTTATAACTGATGATTAAAATAGAGAGTGACGTTTTAATGCTTATTCTAGAAAACCCAATCCTGAAGAATTTTTAATTAGTAATCATTTGAAAATATATGAAGATTTTTTTTTAAAGTTAGATATTTATTTCTAAAAAAATAATAATAAATTGAAAATAATAGCGCATTATCCCTTAGGGTAAAGGATGTATTACTTATTTGGGTCCTATTACTTAAAACTAAAAAATGAAAACCAACTTTAATTCGATTAATTTCCAATACATAAGAATAATAAACATATGTGTGTAGAATGCATGCAAATAATAAATGCTGCAATAATTTAAATATTTTCCATGATAGCAATTTTTCTGATTTTTTTCCTATTTATGTGTGTAAAAACACCACTTACCATAAGTGTTAATTGGTAATAATGTTATTTTGTTTATGATTACATTTCTACATGATAAGATTATTGTGTAGTACTTATTATATTATTTAAGAACATATCTCATAACTGCTGTACAAAAAAACAAAACAAAAAATGATTTAGAGTACATTGAAAATCAGTCAATATTATTTAAGAATGTCTGTTAAATGACAGGTCTTGGAAAATTGCACGATTGGGTAATCATCTTCCTATGTATAAACTAGATTTTATAAATATATTAATTCATTTTTTCCAATGAATTTCTCAGTCTTAAAGCTTTATTTAATGACTTTTTAACAGAAAATATATGTGCTTTTAAATATTTCCTTCTAAGACACTAAATTGTAATAAATCATTTTAAATATTAACTCTAAATTAAAATTTAAAAAATATATGTAATATGAAACTTTAACATATTTGTATTTCTTTGTAAATACAATTCATTTATTTTGCCATATGTTAAATTATAAACTCATAATACGTAATATTGCTATACATAGTTTGGGAAACTTGTATTTAAGCCTATTATCCCCATGAATTCCTAGAGAGAGAGAGAGAGAGAGAATTGTACTGTACATACAATCATTAAATAGTTTAACACTGTATATAAAATCATTCATAAATAGTTTGAAAGTTTCCAATTTAAGAATGAAGGATTCTATTAAAAATACATTTAATAAATTCAGTTATTTACATGATTTTATAATAGACTCACTTAATTCCTATCACGTGAGATAAAGTTTTTGCTAAATGTTAATTTAAATTTTTCTCCTAAAAATATTTCACATAATATGCACTTTGAAGTTTTAACAGCCATAAAATATTTTGGAATATATATGAATATAAAGTATTTATAATGATTTGCAAATTTATTCACTCTAAATATTTATAACATTTATAGAAGCTATTTAAATACAGTATAACATTATCTTTTTGAAATTATAAAGTTATCTAAATCTAGCCTATTAATAAAGGATCCGGGTAGCCAAGTTCTTAAAATATACTTTGTAACATTTCTTTATGTTGAAAATTACCTGCTTGAATAAAAAATAACTTTCAAATATAAACCAAATCGCAGGAACAATGAATATTTACCGATAATAATACCAGATATTTTATAACTAATATTATCAAGATTCTATCTATATTATCAAGATTTTTTACGACTACATATAACTGTAGCTATTTACCAAAAGAAAATTTCAGATTTGGTGTAAAAGTCGCGGTGAATTATTTTAATTAAAGCATCTATTGCATTTTTGAGAAAATGAAACAGACATCCTGATAAAACATGGAGGCTAATTTTGTACATAGTTTTTTGTCAGCAAACATGCGAGATTTATATTTAAAATGCATTACATGAATGTATTATTTACGCTCCTTCATTTTACTATTAATTTAAAAAATTTTGCTTAGCACAACTAAGCAACAATCCGTTTTAAAAAAATAAAACTTTCATTTCAACCGTATGTTAAAAAAATAAGAGTTTGTAAAATTTTAATTAGATTGTTGAATTAAAATTTTGGCTCTTGAGGAATCAATGAAAGCACGTAAGCATTGTTTCGACTTCTTAATTATTTCAAAAAAGGGCTTCAATATTACTTCACAACTTTGAATCACAATTTTCACAACTCATCAAATACTACTTGGATTATCTGTAAGACCAGTTGATAAACTACCGCGACAGATAATAAAAACCACAACAGAGATCCCTTCTCGACTTCTGCAGCTGAAATTAAAATGCTTCAATCTCTTACAAATGAAGGATGGAATACGGCCCAGAACTGTAAACTGTTTCGCTGCTCATTATAAAAATTACAAAAAAAAATCCGTCAACATGTCTGCCCCTGCATTCACTTATTGATCGTGAACCAATGGATTTATGTCTGCGATTTCTTTGCAGATATGCTAATTTGGTCATTAGGAAAGTGATTGATGCACCGTTAAATTTCGGGATAGGGTGAGCAAGGGTTTATTCGCTTATGTATGTGCTTCTTTCCATTTAAAAAACAATCGATGATCATGCGTATGGAATATAAGCATTAAAGTGGGCAATAATTACTCTAGTGCGTGTATATCCATGGAAACAATACAAACTAAATCGCACGTTTGTTTCTTAAGACCATTGGCAAAATGCTACTTTTCTACCATTGTTGGGCCTACACATAAATGAATTATGCAATGAATAATTTACGTAAATTAAATCGTTTCGGAAATTGGGAATGCTAGAATGCTGAGTAAACACTAAGTTGATGGTACAGTTTCGAATACATTTTACAGCTACTGTTTCTTCCAACGCACGGACGCATTGCACGCTATGGGCAAAATATAAGTTTATTTTGCTCTCTACTTTCGATTCTTATTGTTTATTAATGTTTACATTGTTTTTTATTCGGGTTTATTAAAGTTGCTCTAGCAAGATTCTTCAACATTCGTAGACGAAGTGCAAATCAATAAAAGTAGAACAAACAAAACTGCAATTTTTGGTGAAGTTGACACATAATTTTTACGGTTGGGTGATTTTGCGAACACTTAGACTAGTAAGCATGCAAACGACTCTGCATTTAATAGCTTTTTTTGTAGGCTATTATCAACATTTTTTTCTGGAGTGTTCTTCTGTAATGGAAAAATATATTTGTATCTATGCATAATTAAAAGAATCACGATTCACTAATTTTTGTGTATAGGATCTCTGTTGGAAACGGAAATGGACAAAAAAATTTGGATTCAATGAACCAAAATGATGCAAAGTGCAAATTCCAAATATTATCCTTAAGTTATTTATTTATATGTTTGTTTATTTTTTATTTACTTTTGTTTTGTTTTTATTTTGCTGTGCATTGTTCTGCTAGAATGAAACATGAAAGTGGATTAAAAACTGAATTTAAATAAATGATAAATAACACAAAACATCTTAAGAGCAATAAATCTCATATTTTTCTATCAAATAGTTTAGAATAGTTTTATCACTTTCTCTTAAATATAAGCAGTTAGCACCATTGTATAAAAACGTAACTTCATAAATAAAGATAAAGAAGGGTTTTTTTTATATCTTCAATATGAATGAAACAAAACTAAATTATTTTTTAACTAATTTTTTATCCATAATGAAATGGTACATAAAATTAAAGGATCACAGTTTTTGGATTTGTACATATTGTTCATTTAACCATTACAAAATTTTTCCAAAATCGAGTTATTAATAACTGTCTAAAATAAACATTGTGAGTTTCTTGGAGAGAGAAAACTTATGTGTATATTCATCCTAATGACGTCCATATTCCATTATAAATACTAATAAATGGAACCTTATATAAGTACAGGTATTACTAATTAGTCGAAGGTATGAAACTTGAAACTCCAATTTATATTTTAACCCATTAATATTTTTTGAATTAATATTATGGCTGAAGAATCCATAACTCTTCGAATTTCATTTATTTCAAAAATACTGCATATTCGTACAAATTTTAAATTATTTATTTTGTAGCAAATTTTCAGTTTAAAAATTTTTTTAATATCCTAAGCGTCTATTATGAAAATAAGTAATGTAATCAACTAAAGTTTTCAAAAGCTTAGAAATAAATTCCATATTTCAGAAAGGTCGTGGTTTTAAAAATTATAATAAAAGAGTAATAAATAATAAGGCCTCCACAAAAGATCCCGTTGCACATTGGAAGTAAAACAAAATGTTGAAATTAATAGCACTACTCTTTAAGCATTAAAATAGAGCTTCATGTTTTTATGAACCTTTTACTATATTGATAGCCATCTCGACTGAGCCTTTCAATGACAAAAGAGATTAAATATGTAAAGTTCGTTGAGTGAAGTATTGTAGAGAAAGAAAGCTCCACCCTCCTCGTTATTCGTACACAGCTTTTCCATTACGTATAATGAGCTGAGTATCACTTCCACTATACTCATCGTTAACCCATTCTTCAAAAATGTAGATATCATTTTGCATAAATCTAAAAAAATGATCAGACATTCTTCAACATTATATTTATCTTTTTCATAGATTTTGCTTTCAATTTCATCTCTTCTAAATTCTGCTACCAGAAAAAGAAAAAAAGAAAGAAAAAAAATGAAGGAGCCAGTTGGTATTCTAAATAGTCATTATTCCCTTCCCATAACTTTCATTCATATTTCTTCTTCTTCTTTTTTTTTTTTTCATTTTCATGCTATCACAAAGGCGTCAAGATTCGATTATGTATTTTTTAATATTTCAATGCCTGTGACACCTAAACCGTTTCAAAGAGAGGTTCGAAACAAAACAGTCCTTTTTTAGCTCTCTATGAAGATTAATGTTTTTCAACTGCTTCGGTGTTGCCTTTAAATGGAAATTTTAAGTTGAGGGGCATCAATGATGCATCCGGTTAAGTAAAAGATGAGAGAAAATGAAATTAATCTTGTTTTATTAAAAAGATATTAAAATGGTATATTTTTGAATTATCAGTTTTAGAAAACCTCTATTCCCAAAATTGATTTTAAAATGAATTCATTTAGAATTTAGTGATAAGTTAAAAAAATGATAAGCATAGTATACCGAAAAGCGTCAAATTTTCAATCCCTCTATCTTTTTGAAGTAAACAAAACATTTAACGCATCGATATTTTTTAGAATTATTTAAATATAACAGAATTTTTTAAGTATTTAGTTTTATTAGTTATCATATACATTATATGAATTGATTACAGTAAAATACGCTAAACGCGAAAACGTTTAAGACGAAATATCGGTTAACACAAAATAATAGAACGGTACCAACAAACTACTATACATTTTCATGCATTTTTCCCTTAACACGAAACGAAAATCGCTTAATACGAAAATATTTCTATTTGGGAAAGAACAAAATACGGGAAACACCAGCCAAGTGGGTATATCATCGTAAGGATTTTTTCAGTAGACGATGTACAACTCCAATTAAGGAAGATACAAACAATTTGGAGTTTGCTCAAAGCTCAAAAAACATCGTTGATACAGATTTCGATGACAAAAATAAAATAAATAATGCAGCTCCTATTCCCACATAATCCGAAATAAGGTACGTCATGAATAGTATGCGCAGTTATTTCGAGGTGAAATTAATAACAAAATGGACAATATCAAACAATTTGATACTAAAAAACAATGCAAAGAAAAATATTAGATTATTTACCAAAAACTCAATAGAAGTTTGGTTTTTTAAAAACTTGAAAATTCTGTATTAAATTTATTTAAGTTCGTGAGAAATTTTTTGTTTGAATTATAAAACTTTAATAATTTTAATTTTATTGATATATGTTTTTTTTTGCAATATCCTTGAACACGAAATTCTTTTAACACGAAAAAATATTTCAGTCCCTTCTGTTTCGTGTTAAGAAAATTTCGTTGACTTACATGCTAAAAGGTTTTTCGCAAAAGTTTAATTTAACACTATAAAAGTACTTTTAATATATTTTGTTAATATATTGAGATGGTGTCGTACCTATAAACTAGATTAGCATACGATTTTTGACACAAAATTTTAAAGTTTGTATCGGTGCAACTGAAAAAGATAAAATTTGTTCACGCCAAAAATGTTCATCATTTTTTTATTTCCTTCTAATGGGGCTGCTTATTGGTGTTTAACTTTAGCTGACCTAGTACATTCCCGGGAGCTGGTAGTGGGGCATAATATAGGTGTAAAACCAATCGCTTTAAGTGGTTTTGAAACCCAGTTTTATCTCCAGACGGAGGCATCTAAACTCTGACGATGTGAAACTGTACTTAGGAATTTAATTTTGCTGAGAGCACCCAATCTAAACAGGCCCTCAAGGAATCTTTAACATGATGCATAATCATACGACATGGACGCTGTCAATTTTTTGCATCATGAAAATCCACTGACTTAGGCCAGGGTCGACCCGCAACCTTGAGCGTACAAGGCCAGTAACAAACCAACTACGCCACCCACACGGCATCATCAAAATTATTGAAATTTAATCATAGCTATAAAGTAATTATAATAATTTCTCAATTATAAAACATCAAAGTTTCAATTTTACTTTTTTAAATTACATTTTGTTTAGTTTCTTATAAATCTATTGAAAACTAAATCGCCTGTGATAATGTCTCTAACTTAAAGCCGCACCTGTTCTTGCAGTCCCACGAGACATTGACATAAATTCATGACCAGCATTCCTTCTGAAGTGTCATGTGTTCGAGCCCTGATGCCACTAAAGACCCAACATGTAAAGATCCTGATCACTTTAAATTTGTCGGGTTTCAATCTCTTTACCTTTGCACGGTATAAGAATTTAGAGTGTGTTGTGCCAGAGCTCATGCATCACGTTCGCCAGTTGACTATGATTCAAAATTATTAGATGTGTTACCAGCCTTCGTCTTGCTTCGAAGTGAAATGTCGATAAACAATCAATCAACCAACTCAAATTAGAATAATATTATCTTCATAAAATAAGTACTATAATTAATAATTAAGTATAAGCTGAATTTCAATAATTTTAAAAGATACGATTAACTAATTTAAAATCTAATATAACAATACTTAGTTGTTCTATTGAGCAATTTATTTTCAATAGATTTGAGAATTATAGTTTTATTTCATAAAAGGAATAATTTTTATATTTCTAAGACGAAACAATCCCAAACTAAATTTAAAACTTTACAATACTCTTTACGCTTAATATAACAACAGTTATGATAGCAAATTCCGTAAATTGTAAGCTTTGAATGGTAAATTACTAAATGGATTTCCCTTTATACATAGTTAAATGAAATCAAGAGAATGCATTGTTAAATTGCCATGGATTAAATAAATAAAAATATTTGCTGTACAGAGAAACTACCATGCGATTATTTGTAGCGAATTCATTAGTTTCAATATGAGTATTTTTTGTAATTAATTATATATAATGAATTACAGTTATGAGTAACTCTAACTATGCATAAATATTAGTATTAATAATTAAAATGCATTTGAAAATTCTCGACACTGTTCGTATCAATTTATAAAAATATTTGAACCTTACATTCAGTTATACTTTATCTGTGCATTCTTTCCGAGTTTGTAAATTTATTTCGAGTGCATTAAAAGGACAAATGATATCCATTAATATTCACATCAAAAGAAATCTTTAGGCAGTTGTTGCGCGTGAATATTAGACTATCTTTATGTAAGCTCTGATGAGTTTCCAAAGCGAATGTTCATCATTATTGATACTTTATTTCGTGCACACAGATGCTTTCCTTCAAAGTTTGAATGATGTATAATTAACTACAAAGTTCATATAAAATAACATCGATTTTATTCCTCATTAAAGAACAGATCTTTCTATCAATGCTAAAGTAGTTAAAAATATTCATATATAATTGTATATACATGTAATAACTTTCTATAAAAATTTCCTTGCAAAGGAATTTTCTTTTATACGTGGAGATCTTCAATCCACCAAGACATCTCGAGATATTTAATTCGTTTCGTTTAGTCCACCTGACGAAAAATACAATTTTAACAGCAAATGTATCTCCTTAAAAATTTCCAAGTTGATACATTCCATGATGAGATGATGTAATATTGAACTGATAACCATACACATTCTGAAAATCCAAAAAATTTTATGCTCCATCTGTATGAACACATATTTCCCACATAAACATGGAATTATATACATCAATTCTTAAACAGAGATTTTTCTTAAAGTATTTCTAAGATACATTTTAAATTGATCTGTTACGGCAGTATAAATTAAAAACAAATTTTGTTTCTGGCTTTAGCTCATACAAAGTTTTATGTGTGATTTCTCTATTTGTGAGGTACGCTTATTTAAGTTTTAAGTATATTTTTTGATCAATGTGTTTTAATTCAAAGGCGTGGTTTGAATTTCTAGCTAAGTAATAATTTTTTTGGTTCTTGCAGCCATTAACAATTTGGCGTCAGAAGCTTAAATTAATTGACAATTTACAACTCACGAACTATATCTTTTCTCAAAAGACTGAAACAAAAACATTTCGGCAAAATGTTTTATTTATTTACAGTCAATTTATTTATATATTTTTTAAATTTTAATTACAAATTATGCATCTCCACTCGTTTATCCTTTACTTATATATATATATATATTTGACAAAAAATTAAATAAAAAAAACTTGAATAACACGCACTTTCACAATATATTACAAATTATGCAATATTAGCGACTTAAAAGGCTTCAATAATGAATCATCAATAATATGCTTGACTTTAATTATAATACCACATAATGTACGAATTAACATGCACTTCAAAAATGGTGTATCACTCATTTTTCCTTTTTCATTGACATTAACATTAATAACCAAAACGTTTAATGAATTCATAGGCAAATGAGTACTTGTGCATTTGCACCAATTCATATATATATAAAGAGGGAGAACAGAGTACCTGGATACCAACATCATATAATGCAGATCATAAATAAAATAGCAATATCTTCGATAAAATTAACGCTTTTAATCTTAACATCATTAAAATTTCCTTCCCGAACAGTTATATTCATATATTAATGTACAGAAATAAAGTACTTTTCCTTTTTTTACCTCTAAAAACACTTGTGAATCTTTTATGTAAATATACATAACTTCTTCAGTTTAAAAGTTCACTTAATCCCGATGAAAAAGTTTGATGAAAATATTTTGAAGCTTTTTTTTTCACTGAAAGAAAAAGCGAATTGTTGAGATATTAATGGAGTACTTCAAACTAACCTTTCTCACTTCTTAAAAGTTTTCCTGGGGCAATAAATAATGGTTTTCGACTTATACTTATTTTATGATTTGTTTTGTTTTTAGATAAATTGCATTTGTCTTGTTCAAGTACTCTATTTAATACGCTTATTGGTTTTAATTATCCTGTTCGATGTTCATTCATTAAAGACAGAAAAGAATAACCTAGAAAACTTTGTAAAAATATTTTTGAAGTGGCCTGTTTTCATGTGGAAACTAGGCCATTTTTTTTAAAATGGAAATAAGGTGTTTTTCTTAAGAATGTTGTTCTACTTTTATATTTTTGAAAGCAAAAACTGCATAAATAGCTTTTAAGAGATATTAGAAAGAAAATATTCACATTAAATATATTTAATTTTAAAAAAGTAATCAAGATAAATTTGTTTAAATAGATTTTTAATTTATGTAAGCCCTTGCCTGTTACAGAAACTGCAACTTCAAAATAAGTTGAATAAAATTTACCATCCTAATTCTTCAAGACCGTTTAAACCATCAAAATATATTTTGTGATTTATTGAACATATTTTAAGCATTGTTTTATGATAAAAACCATTTTAAATTCATAAAAATGATACAATGCATGTATTTTGAAGGACTGTTTAAAGAATATTCTTAAAGCACTAACCTTTGCAAATGTAAGCATCATGATTTTAAATCCGATTCAAACCAATAATAAAAATGCCCCCACAAACTATTTCCACATAAATTTAATAAACATTAAACATTTATTGATTTTTGTCTGAGTCTGTAAAATTCCCTATACTTCATTTTGCTCCAAATCTAACCTGTGGGACTTAAAATAAGACATATTTGGCAATCCTAAATATATTTTATTCATCTCTTGCTATAAATAGGTTCAAGTGAGATCAAATTTGAAATATATAATGCATGCTTTCATTCCATATTTCTAACCACTAAGCAATTAATAAATAAAATTTGGGAAAATGAATATAATTATTTTAATTTAGCGACCAATTAATCTTATTGTAGACTGAGATTATAGAATGAAGCTATTGAGTATTTGAAATATTACAAGCAGTTTTAATTTCAATTTCAATTACTTTACTCTTGTTCTTGAAGCAATACATAGTTTTTTCCCGATCTTCTTGGGCAAAAAAAAAGTATTGTTTCAAGGGCAAGGGTTGAGAAGTATTGAATTTGAAATGAAATGTCCGACTTCGTCTGAAACCATGATTTTGAAAAAGCATACAAATGAATGATTTTTTTTATATTTAGTGTCAGTAGAATTAAAATATACCTCTAAAATTGTTTTATTACAAGAAAAAATTACTTAAGTGTGGAAAAAATGTGGTACAATAATTAATTGTACAATAAGAAGAAATAAGGTGATTGTGTGTGACTAGGCTCAAAACTGTGATTATGAAAAATCGTATAAATAAACAATGTTTATATATTTAGTGTCAGTTGAATAAGAATTTTCATATAAAATTGTTTAAATAATATTATTACAAGAAAAAAATAATTTAAATGCAATTTTTTGGCAAAAAATGAAGATAGAATGACATATTTTCATAACATTCTCCTTTTATAAAAAATTCTTCTATAATAATAATATTTTGCCATAACAGCTAAGACTTTTGTACCGATTCTGAAATAGGAGTTTTGAAATTTATAGCTTAGAAATGGATTTATTTATATTTTAATGCATAAGAGTAGAGAAATTTTAGCAAATAACACCATTTAATATTTCAATTGATCGTCACTGTGAAAACGATGCGAATTTTTCAGATTCAATAAATAGAATAGCCCTAGCTATATATAGTGAAAATATTCCTATTATAGAAGCAATTTTTATAAAAGGAGAACATTTTGAAGTATGTCATTCTTTCTTCATTTTTTGCCAAAAAATTGCATTTAAATAATTTTTGTCTTGTAATTTTATATGAAAATTCTTGTTCAACTGACACTAACTAAGTATAAACATCATTTACTTATACGATTTTTCATAATCAGTTTTGAGCCTAGTCACACACACAGTCATCTTATTTCTTCTTACTGTACAAATAGTTGTTACACTACATTGTTTTCCCTTTCTCTATTACATAACTCCATTTTGCTAATATTTTCTTCATACATCATATTTAAACCGTTGAACAAACATAGAATTTAAAGAAACCCTACTTTATTAATAAATATTGTTTTAAAGATAGTTATACTCGTTATAGAAATTCCGGGAAACGAATATTACTTCCTTTTAAATTTGTTGCTCGCAATTAATATTTGTAAAAACATTTCGCACACATATGCATATTCTAATTCAACTAATGCTAAATATCAAAAAAATTATTTATTTATACGCTTTTTTTAAAATAACGTTCCAAACGCAGCCTGTTGCTTAAAATTGTCTGTAGACATTTTTTTTTTATATATTTCATTGTAAGTATTTTAATTTTCAGTAATATAAAAAAACATGTAAAGAGAGTACAAGTTATATTAGCTAACCAAGATTAACCAGTCTAATAACATAATATACACTCGAGTGTATGGTTTACGAAAATGTGTTTTGTACCATTAGATGTCACTTAAGTGCAACCAAGAGCCATTGGACCCATTACCTTCTTGACGAGCTTTTGAAATGCTTCCTTTTGCATACAGCATCGCTTGATAGTGTTAATTAATGGATACGAATTTCACTACTGAGTGACTATTGATGTCAGGGAAAGCGATTTTGCGTTGTCCGTCGCTTCAATACCTGGTCAACTGTCCACGACGAATTAGAAGGACGACAAATTACATCGAGTGAAATGGAAGCCTTATATTACGTTTAATACGAGGAACCAATAGAACATAACTTTCCAATAAGAGTATAAATGGCTCCTAATCATGTCTAAAGCATTGTTAATTGCTGTTCGAATACAGTACGACTTCCATTTTAATAATTATTGTTTTAATGTAAATTGCCTTATAAGTAACTGACGTGTCGTTTAGAAAATACTGCTATAAAAGTCAAAAGTAATTAGATTTAGGATAAAGTTGCTTTTTTAATCTTTTGCAGTATTTTATTGTATTCCCGAAAAATGTAGCAGGTAAAATAATAAATGTAGAAGCCTTGTACTAATTTCTTAAGATGTCATATTAAATATCTTGCATATACAAGATTATTCAGTTGAGATTAAAATATTCCCTAGAAAATGAAATACGAGGGAATTGAACAAGTTTTTAAAAATGAAGCGAAACTGTGTTGAGATTTCATGTCATTTACGATTTGCATAAGAAACTAATGCAACTGGATTCGTTAATCCCCATTTTGATACAAAAACTTTTAAAAATTCAGAGTTAATTTGAATTCTGAATTCCATCAAATAAATAAAGCTACTTTATCTGTTTTTCTTTTCATCTTGTTAGATAATAAACAAATTCATATTTGCACTTATTTCTCTACAATTCGGTAATTTGATTTTTGAAGCTATTTGATTCAATCCAAATAGAAATGACTTATTTCGATGTGTCGTTACTTTTTTCTAAGGATTCGGATTATTCGTTTCTCATTGCTCATATTTTTGTTTAATAAACGTTTTTCTATGAAGTCATTTTCTTCAGCCTGCAATAATATCTTAGTTCTGAAGTGAGAGTTAGAGATAAAAGACATCTAAATACATTTCGTTTCACATACACGGTCTTGATGAGGTATCTGTTACTAGGAGGATAATCGCTGTACAGATGCCGTTCCTAGCATTCCTGCGAATTTCTCAGTGTTCTAATTTGCATGCAAATGAGCCCGAAATCTAATATATTACTAGAAATGTGAATATCCCGCTCCGTGTTAGAGATGGTGCATTTTTTTTCTCTTTTCTTTACTGATGCTGGGGACCTTACTGCTTCATACAGCATTTATCGTAAGCGTATGCAAATTTTCGACATAAAATGCTGAGAAAATTTATATATTTCTGTTTTAAATTTCTGATTAGCATCCATGGAAAATATTTTCTTTTGCATTACCGTTTCTAGTTATCGTAGAAATGGAACCTAGAACTCCAAGAGAGATAGAAAAGGAAAAAACGTATTCCGGTGAGCGCTTTTTTTATGTTTTTAAATTTTTATTTAGCTGCCATTTCATCCTCGACTCACTTTCTTCCCCTCTCCCCAGAAACTCTGGAACGTGGGGGTGTGTTTTAAAGAAACAGTGGAATAAGATGTGTGTTTATGTTTTCGGATTCAACCCCTTTTGCAATCAGTTTTCTAAAGAGTCTTATTTTATCTGTGTACAGATAGTATTGTACAGATGACACATTATCAAATTTTTTACTCTTTTTTAAAAAAAAAATGAATTGGTTGCTGTATTATCTTCAATCCGAAAATTTTTAGTATTTATATAGAAATATTTCATTGCAATTTGGTAACTATTCCAATAGCTACTCGAAAGTATTTTTACTGTATTTAAATACACATAAAAATACAGAAATAATTATATACACATTATTGTAAAAAAATAAACTTAGGAAACCTTCATTGTGTGTTTTTTAAACAATGTTTTAAAAATAACGTGTAACGTGTTTCTTGCGTTGGTCATCTTTAAAAAATTAATCAAAATAATATATATATATATATAATTATTATATATCTACAATATATATAGTTTATACTTTCATTATGGGAAAATTATGGAAAAATGTGTTTTTATTTTTTACACTTAGTTGGATATTATAGTTAAAAAGAGATTAAATTTAAGAGTTATATAATTCAATGCAGTTTTTTAAATATTAAAAATTGTGTGATAATTAAAATCTAGATAATACTTAGGCAGAATGAGATGGTATTTAATTCGTATCTGATTATTAATTTTAAGCGTCTCAAGATTATATAAATTATATAAACAAATATTTAATGAATACTTGTCTAAACTGTTAAACAACTGCATGTTTTTACAAAATAAAAAGCAAAGAATTATAAACCAAATACATTACGAGATTGAAAAATATATATAAAAATAAAAAAGACACTTTTTCAAAAAAAACCTAACCATTGATAACATAAAAATGTAATGATATACAAATTATTAATCTTTCAGAAACAAACCCATTTAATGTCATAGAAAGTTATTATTACGTGTATTAAACATTTCCATAATAAAACTACACTAACTTTGTACTGCTGAAACAAAGTCCACTTATAAAAGATGTTCTTTCTCATTTACATGATTCGGTCGTGTGTAGAGAAATTACCCCACGTGCAAAAAAATATAGATAACAATTTAGAAGATAACTACACCACTGTCTCTGTGATTAGTTTATGCAAATTTGGTTTGGTGTATGTGGCACAGTTGCAACCGATCCTTGTAATATATTCCAAGCGGATATTTAGAAATGGAATACTCGCTAAGAATATTAACTGTTCCGCGACTTCTAATATTGATGGGGATTTATGCATGACTTCGTATCACTAAAATATATCGCATTCCATTTCCTGTTGGAGATACGAAATTATCCATTGTAATGTACCACGTTTTCTCTTTCTTTGAGTTTATTATCATTTTTTATTATCAGTTGTACAGATTATCTGACGCAGCAATATCTATAAAAGTATAAAAAGCTGTTTAGTTTTGAATGGTGACTTTTTCCCCTCTCCGGGGTTGATAAAATTAGAAAAAAATGAGGGAATGGATGTGTTCCGTTACTTATTTCCTCTGTTAAGCTTGATAAAGAAAAAAAATCAGCTGTAAGATGAAATTTTATGCTTAGTTTTGTAATAATATGAAATATGAAAAAAATGTCATGTTTTTTTTCTTCTTTTATCTACTTATTCATTTTTATTAGCCTATGGCTAGCTTTTTCGTCGCAGATCAATGACATACTCTTTGATTATTTTTCAAGTTACAACAGTTATTTTGCATAGTGAAAATGTTTAATGTCGTCCTTTTCATAAGTTTTTGATATATTATAAAGCTTTAAAAATATAATAGACTTTGAAAAAAATTAATAAGCCTTAAGAAACATATTTCGTAGACTTGAAACAACCATTGAATATTAAATTTTTAAAATTGTAAACATGTCTCAGACAGTATGGTGACTAAATTCTAAAACTGAACTATTGTTGCAATATTTTCGTATAATAATAAGAAGAATTAAAAAAATTTGTAGACAAAATATTCCAGTGTCGTAGACTGAAAATTTATTTCAAGAGTAAATTACTTTTTTATAACAATTTTAATAACAACCTTTATGATAAAAACCGTTCTAAATATTTTTGAGTAATATCAGAAAATTTTATTTGTGTTTTAAAATTTAAAATTTTCTTTCTACATATTTCAGGTAATTGATATACAGTTAACTTACAAAATATAATTAAAAAAGAAATTTTTTACAATGTGTATCATCTATGGTTGAACAGTCAGTAACAAAAGGTATCACCAATCATTGGATTTTAAAAATTTTGTTGAAATGCATCTCTTAAATTTATTACCAAGAAGTCTAATGTTTTTGTAATTGCTTAAAGTTTTTATTAATGATAAAAAAATAGGACAAATTTTTGAAAACCTTGAATTAGATTTTTTCACTTATAAATTCCTTAATAAAAGCTAATGTTAATGGGGTTTACCAGTAATGTTAAAGGAGTTAAAGTATACTTTATTTAATGTTAGAATTTGTATTTACAAAATGTATTGTATTTTAAAATAATTGCTTAAAGCGTCGTAATTTCTTTAAATTAGTTTGCATTACTGCAAAAAATATCAGTTATCAAGAAATCAGCACTAACACTTAGGAAAAAATCATACATCATTCTATGTTTAAATTAATATTATTACATTTTATCAGAAGCAACTAAAAAGACGTTAGCTTTAATGAAGTATTTCAATATTTATCGCCTTCAATAAAAAGGTAACATAGTGTATTTTACTTCTAATAAAATCCTCAAAATTTTTTAACTGTTTAGTTGATAAGGAGAAAAAGGTGTTTTTTATTATTATAATAAATAAATTGAAACTTCATATTATTGAATACTTTAAACTGAGTGTTTATACAGAAGCAAAATAAAAATACCCTTTTTAAAATCAGTCACATTAAAAAATTTCATATGTTTTGTTGTATTGAAGATGATCTGCTACTAATGTTTTGAGAATAACTTTTATTTACTTTAATTTACAATTTTAAGTTACTACTGTAATAGTATATTGTAGTTTGTTAGATATTTATGATTGCAGACACAGATTTTTCTTTCAGCTCAAAAACAATATGATTTATACAAACAGTTACATAAAGAATTCCAAAATATTTTCAAATATATAATTATTTATGATATAAAATATGCACTTTTTTCTTGTATCTTATGTGTAACAGAATAAACTTAATTTATGAACATTTTACGTATAGTAAATATTATACGTTAATGGTCCAAAATTTCACACACAAACACACACATTTTGTCTTTTTAAGAATTAAGTGCATTTTATTGAAGCTCGTTGCCATTTTATATCTAATATAAAATAAACTATATTTCAATCAAATATTATTTAACAATCATCTAAGAATCAAACAATGCTGTTTTTTTGCACTAAAATTATGTATAAGGATTCAAGTATTTGGGATTGCTTTGGACTAACTTTTGCTTCTTCTAAATCTAAAAGCTTCTAAGTCTATTTTCAATTTTTCCAAATTGTAGTACATTAGTTCACTTAACTGTATCAAATTTTGTCTATTCAGCGAGTTAAAATAAAACCTTCTTAGAAGCAAAACTCAATAAAACTCATACATTGAGTTAAAAAATTAAAGTAAACGTCTCCTTTGCTTATTTTTCTCATTTTCGGAAAAATTCAGAAACCTAGAGTTGGTACAAAAAGAATGGTTAATTTCCAACCCATCCAATGCCTTTTTTACTCAAAGTTCAATTCCACCATTCATTTATAATTGGAATTCCCTCGGTGTAGCTGCTAAAGTTTACCTGGGAATTCTTACTGCCAAAAAAAGTCCACCAAAGATGAGAGAGATACAGATATGTAAACATAAATTAGTATTTCATAAGGCTCAGTAAATGTCTGTGGAAACTTCTTCCAAAGATGAAGATAGTAACCCCGGGGATATGCCGGCTATATTCTAGTGATCAAAAATTTACGAAGTTGTGTTAGCATACTGGAAATATAATGGGAAAATAAAGAATACAGGAAAGAACTACTGCGTTATATGTATAAATATATATACACGCGCACATCGAATCGAAAGACCTGATAGTAACTTAATAAAATGAAAATGCAAGGAAAAGTATACAGAGCAGCACGATTGCCTGAGAAGGGAAAAATTCCCATGATAATATCCATCTAGTGACAGTATATTTCCACACATTTCAGAAGCGAAGACATTAGCAAAAGCTTGAAAGATAAAGAGGGAAAAAATGCTGCTTTGACACGATGCGTATAAATAATTGAGCCGTCGCATCCTATCGTAAGACGCCTATTTGTTGAAACCTCAAGCCGAAGCATTGACGATTTTTTCTCAATCCCTATGTTCTTTTACCAAAGTAGACATTTACGCAAATTAAGCAGGAGCGTTGGCAGGAGTTGGTGCGCGATTCTTGTGGTAGAGAACCAATAAGAAAAAGCCGCTTGGGTATTGTGAAATATTAAAGCTGTCGTATAGCATTTGTCGAAGCACTCTTCCAAACTACTAATGTGTATTTAAGAGCTTTCCTCTCTTTAGAAAGCTGCACCTCAACACACAAACACACACATATATATGTATACAGATATATGAATGAATGAATGGCTACAGAGAAAGATATATATTCGCTTTTATTTCATTACGTTTTTCCCTTTAAAGCAAAAATAAAAATACGTGAGGAAACCAAGTTATTTTTTCTCGCGCCTTTCCACCAATAATTTCTATATTTGAAATTGGAATTACTAATGCATTAGTTTTACTTTTCGGCATTTTTTTGCTAAAAACTCAGAAAGTGTTATTTTTAATGAGAAAAAAATTATCTTATCGTGATATAGCTTTTCTGTTAAGTTTTCATTTTAAAAATACTAAGAAAAAAAACCGTTCGAAAAATGCTTTTGAATAGAAACTGAATAAAATTAAATTTAGCTTTTTTTTACTATTTTAAAGCAATATTTTTGACAAATATGATGGAATACATAAACAAATTCTCATGAGAGATAGTCACATTTTTAAAACACATTTAGCAAATTAGTTATAATCCTTTTCCCTATGGAAAGTCATTTATTTCTTCTTGTGATTATCTTTTTATTTTAAATCTGCAATTCAGTATCATAAAATAACTACTCTTTTTGGAGAAAAATTATAAAACATTTTACACTTTAATTATAATTTTTATTTAAAAATAAATTCTAAGTAAAATGTTAATATAAATTTGAAATATAACTGTGAATTATATTTTAAATATATATTTATTTAGGTGATAATTTTAAAACCATGTCCATAGCAATAAATTCTAAATTAGATTTTATACTTGATTAAAAGATTCTTAGCTACAAAATATTTATAGTAAAGACGTAAAAAACTTTGCAGAATTACAAAGTAAACATTTATCTGCAATTTTAAGCCTTATTTTACATTTCAAAATATTTTGAAAATATTTAATTTACTCATTACCAAGTAGGTGGTATTTGAATTGTAAGATAAGAAAGCGATATCATATTTTTTTAAAAATCGATTTTTTCAAAATGTCAGAATCTTTTCAGTGAAGATTAGATTTATGTGTTTTTTTATGTGTAAGTAGATTTTCTCTTTGCAGGATTTTTTCCCCATTTTTTTAAGTAATAAATGGGATTTCAACATCAATTTTAAGAAGGCATTTAATTCGGATTAAATAAATGGTGTTAAAATTCACCGAAATCTCCTAATTTTGTAAATTATATTTTAATCTTCATAAAATCAATCTTGAATCATCATTAGAAATTATATTTTAAAAAATAATTAATAAAATGCTGTATCTGTGTATAAAACGCTAAATCTGTGTATTAAACATTTAGATGAATGTGTTTTTTTCGCAATACGTACATTAATAAAAATAAGTATTTGGCACCAAAAGTTAGGAAAATTAATCATGTGTACGTACGAGTTAGGCTGAAGATTAATTTTTTTAGTTTCTTTTTAAATATTATTTAAGAGGGAATTTTTTTGAGCATTATTTTTCGAAATATTTAATTTTATTTTGACTATATTTATTCCTAATATTATATTTAATCAATATAAAAAGGAAAAGAAATAATGTACACACGTTATTTTGGGTACTCATATTCAAAGTTCTAATTACTCATGTTAAAATGAAGATCATGCATCAAAAAAATTTTTAATTTGCAACCACTTTAGCTATATTAAATGTTGAAATAACTAAGAAAGCACGAAGGGGAAACGTCATATAACAATTATAAGCCATTGTCTTGTTCTTATATTTTTTTCTGAACTAAAATTACTCAAAAAATAAATATTAAAAACCATTTGGATATATATATATTTGGGGTAAAAAAACTGTTAGTAACATTTTGCAAGGATCTTATTTCATAATATTGATTTTTTAAAGAGCTTAACTTGAAGCTTTTCATATATATATAGGTTCTGAACTAATACAAAATTCTATCCCAAAATGTGTATGTTTCATTTGATTTTCAAGAACATTATGAAACATCATTCGTGGTCAGATTATTACAGTTTTATGTTGTGAGGACATGTATAAAATTATCTAAATATGTGGTTTCAAGGCTGAAAATTCAGGAATAACTGGTATATTTGGCACGAATCTTTGCACAGATACAAAGCACATACCATTAGCAGACATGCCATTTGCTTCCTACAGCAGGAAATTCCACTAACATTACCTTAATTGAAATTAGGCCAGCTATTTGACAGATTTCATACTTGTTGGAAATGTAAAGGACCTGTTCCATCTCATATAAGTGCCATATCCATTAAATAAGTTGCCTAATTTGACTTACGTTCAACTACCGCTTCAGCTAACGTCAACAAATTAACTTAATTTTGATGGAGCTGTTGGAACAGTTTGGTAAATAGTCTTGGTCTTGGAGAACTTAGGCTATTCTAAATAAATACCATTCAGGTACCAGGCCTTTAACGTGTTGACGGAATTTAAGCAAACCATTAAATAAATTTCCTTCATTTAACAGTAAAATTCTGTGCTGAATTTAAAATTGGATAAATTATAAAGAAAATAAAATTTAGAAATAATTTTAGAAATTGCAAACCTAAATACAATATATATATATATATATATATATTTAAAAATATCTATTTTTATAAGTTGGGGTTGTTAAACTAACAAATATAAATTTATTATTTTGTTATAAAATTTTAATTATTATTTTGATATAATAGGGAATAAGGTGATAAAGAAACTTTAAAAAAATTAAAATAAATTTTATGTCAAAAGAGTAAATTAATTTTTTTTTGTTTTAAAAATTTAATTTTTCGTTTCTTATGTAAACAATATAAAAAGATTCTCTCTATTATAGCGGAAATAATTTACTGGACATAATTATGTTCTTTTCTTTGTCAAAATTTAGCTTTAAATATTTTTTTATCTGATTATATATTGACTTGATATTAAGTCACTTGAAACAGTTACTAATTGGTAAAAAAAAACATTACTAAGAAAAAGACAAAATTGTATGTTACAAATTATATATCATACTATGGAGATATACAAATAAATTAAACTTTGCAAAATACATATGTAAATAAATTGAAATATGGTACTTATACTAATAGTCTTAGTTTTGAATCTAGACAGTAGGGAAAAATAATTTTTTAACCATGAAAAATCTCATCATTTTACTTTTAAATTATTCCATCACACAAATGAAAATTTTTTTCGAAAATATATAATGTAATTTGAAAGATGTTTACTAAAATTTTGCTCGCCGAAATTTTCAAAAGCATGTCGTTATAAATAATTAATAATAAAAACAAAATTTTAATAATATTGAATTTGTTACATCTCTGATTAATGTTGTCATATTTGCGTCTCTAAAAGATTTGATACGTTATGAGTTAATAATTTACATAATCCACTGAAAATAGGCCACGAAAAATGGTTGAAAATGAAAAAAATAAATAAATAAAGATCTAGAGGTAGTTTCAAACTTATATTTATGAAACTGAGCTGTGCAGAAGCAAAAATAAAAAAAATAAATGCTCTTTGGAACAAAACGCGTAGATAAATTCATCGGTAATGTACATCAAAGGAATTAATTTATAGAAACTGTCATTTTGAAAAATTACATTTCCTGAAGTATTCGCGTTTGCAAACATATCCAAATTTCAAAACCAAACACAGCAGATTTAATTTTAAAAACAACTGGTGAGCTGGGGAAAAAAGCAACAATTCTTCGCAAAGAAGGTTTGCTGTTTTCTTAAACGCAAAACAGTAAGAACGTTCTCAATTAATCAAATCACTTATTCTTTTTCAAAAAATATTTGCTTTCCTTTTTTCGCTCAAAAACTTCCCACTTTTAGAATTATTAATTTAAGGTGCGCACCTAACAAACAAATACTTCCGATAATTGAATTATCCCAATTGAAAGTAAAATAAAATAACTATAATTTAAATATTTTTCACAAAAGAGGGCTGTATCGAGAAATGCCAAAGGAATAATAACTAGTTATATTTATTTTTTTAAATCTACATAATTAGAGTTTTAAGAGAAATGCTTTCCTTTGCATTCTTTGGTTCTTCTTGAATGAGTATTCTAGGAAGAAGTAAGTAAATTTTTACTTTCATATTACCTGCGCACGCAAATTCAACATTTAGTTTCAAAGTAAATACTGAATCCACTCATTGTATGTGTATGGATTCCATACTCACTGTTGTTTTAAACGTATAAGCATCTTTAAAAGGATTGCGTGCATTCATGTTTATTTCTGTAGACCGCTCCATTCGTAAACATTTCCTTAAATAATCTTCACAAAACTGTCTCCAGTATAGGAGTACTTCTTTTGAAAGGCTTTAGACACGATTTCATCGTTAAAACTTTCATTGCATTTTGAAACTTTCTGTAAAAGAAATGTAACTTCGTTCAGTCAATGATATTTGTATAGCTGTTCCTCTCAAATATGATGTTGTAATAGGGCAAAAACATTGATTAAGAATTATAAAAACATTTGATAGCTAGTACTAAATAGATTAAAAATCCAAAAAACTGCCATGGTCAAGAGCAATGGATATTAATAGAAAATTTTGCTGCATCTAAATTACCGATTATCTTGGAATATTTTGCTTTGAAAAATATTAAAAAGTGGTTTTCAAATCATTTAGTGAACGTTATATGTATATATATATAATTGACACATTGAAAACATTTTTAATTCTAAATTTTCATTAAGTTTTGTTTCGTGTATATATATGTTCAAACCCTCACAAGAGTAACACAAAGTTTCATATAAATACTATAATTGTGATTAATATAGTAAGCTGAGGACTGTTTTTAGAAAGATTAAACTAATTTTAGGAACCAGCGAACCTTCTTCCTTCTGATTGATTGAAATCCCAAAAATTACAATGGTTGCATCTTCTGAATCCAATATTAACTATCGAATAACAGCATATACCTAAAATGCGTAGTACATATCTCCCATGAAAGAATGACTAACGAGGTATTGCCTAATTTAGTGATTTAATAGCAATTTCAAAGAAGAGAAGCAGAAAAGTTTCATTATAAGTAATTCGTTATATTTAAAAGGTCTATTATTAATCATGATAAAGTAAAATACGTTATATGGTCCAAAAATTTGGAGACAAGGCGTAGAACCTCTTATCCTGAATATTCCAATGCACCGAAGCACATCCACCTTCAACGTAGTCTTGGGTGACGATACTCTTCTACCAGCATTCTTATAACTTCTGGAAGCCATTTTTCGCAACCTCCTGTAAGCCTCCTACGATGCTACTATCACTTCATCTGACGACATAAAACGACATCCTTGTAAATGCCAGACAATGCTAAGTCTGATGAATATAGGGGATGTGTGAAAAAACTTTAGTACGAGTTTTGGCTATGGACTATTTTACCAGTTAGGACCGATGTACTGGTACGGTGTTATGCAGAAGAAACCAGTCGCCACTCTGCCAGAACTGAGGTCATTTACGATGAAAGGATTTCCTCAAACGATGTCTTCGAGAAGTTTATAACCTCAGCGATTTGTTCAAGTGTTTGGCGATAAGTTTTTTGAACACATTCAGACATTGACGCAACATTTTCGGCATTCCATGAAGTCGAAAGTCGTCCAACGCGTTCATTACATTCGATGGATTCTCGGCCCTCTTTAAAATACCGATGCTAATCGTAAACCTGAGATCTCTGCATGGTAGATTCATCACACACCTTACTTAGCATTTCCAAAGTCTCCATTGTCGTTTTACCTAAGCGTTGACAGAATTTAATGCTCAACGCTGTTCAAAAAAAGCCCCCTTTCTAAGATATTGGAACAAAGCTAAATAGCTTCGGAAAATAACAGCTGCGAGTGCGGTTTCGTCACATGACATCGACTAAACCAACTCCGTCGGGTAGGGGAGGGCTGGGAGAATCTATTTCAAGTGGTTTAACTTTAGGAACTGACTTTTGTCATTACCAGTAGCCGCAGTCCCCGAATCCACAATTTGCGAGAATATTACTTTCATTTAGAAATCTTGATTCCAAATAGGTTAAACCTAATGATACATCCAGAGTTTTTCATTACAGTTCTTACTTAAATTTGTTATGACTAGTTAATTTTAAATATTAACTTTTTAAAGAAGCTAAATATTGATTTCTCTTAAACGTTGTCTCAAAATATGTAATTTACTTAAAAATTTTCTAAGAATTGAAAAAGTTATGTTATAGATTTTACACTGGTCACCAAAAATTAAGAAAAATGACAAAAACTGTTATTGTTAGTTTTTGTTCAAATTTAAGGAAAATTGACGAACACTTTAATCCAGCAGATCCACTTTAATCACACAAAACACTAATTTTTCTAATTTTAGAGTACAAGAAAATATGTAAAGTAAAAGTAAGCTATAGAAAATGTAACAATTGGCTATATTAATAAGTTGTCCCCAGTAATAATTATATTGGCACTGAAGCAATATTCTAAGTTCAAAATGATGATACACATTACCTCAGTTGCCATCAAAGTCCACTGCTTTCTCAAGGTACTTGGAAGACTTCGAAGAGTTTGAAAGAGGGAGGGTTAAGTGAAGTAATACGCCCTCCTGGAGCATCTCAAGTGGACTCAATCAGATGCAAGATCAGAGAACGTTTTGGTCAGCCCTTACGTGCACTAGTCTTATCAGGAGGATAATTATCTACCACCCAAATTGTGTGAGGTCGTCTAGAATTGTGTTCTTGTCGGATTAAGGGTTACCCATTGCATCTGCGTAGTGGTACACAGTTGGGTTTAGAACGTTGTATCTACATGACTGAGCATTAACGTGCCTTTTGAATGACTTAGAGGTCAGTTTGGTTATTCAAATAGATTCTTACCTATATACATACAATGGGATCACCAAACCTGCCTCTTTAATCGATTATTAGAAAATTGTTATTAGGAATTATTATCAATTATTAGGAATTTACCAGCTCCTGCCCTACCAGCAACCTTCTTGAGTTACCTAGCAAGCAAATTAAATTTTGTCTAATCCGTAAAAATACTGACCTCCAATAACTTGCACTACAACTGAAGTGTAAGCATGCTCAATTTAATCTTTCATTTTGGTGGTTTTGAGGGTACATACAATGTTGAATATCTCACACGCAGTCTTCCTTTAGAATCCTTATCATAGGTAATCTAAATTCAACCTTCCGCTGGCTGCTACAGGAGCAGAATTGACATGGAGTAATTAGTTCCTATGCTTCCATGAGTTTAACGTATTTTCCAGAATTTGTGGCTCAAAGTCCTTCTTGGTTGTCTCTTCTAGGAACTAAATGTATTCTACAAAATGCAATCTGCAGTATAAATTAATAAAAGATCTCACATTCAACCATGTTGCTACTGAAATGTGTGTGTTTCTGCTTTGATTCTATTCTCCTAACAACAAACTATTCTTATTTTAATAATAAATAGTACTCATATCTAAAAATGGCTATCTCGAAATTCCCTGACGTAATTTCTCCAGTTCCAGAAACCGCAAATACTTTTTAAGTCTGCTTTCGAGTGCACAACAACAGCTCTATTAATTGGCAAATCACATTCTTATGCAGTATTACCGAAAAATGTATGATCAGAATTTGAAATATAAATTGCTCCATGTTTGATGTTGTAATTACGTTTCTTATATTTTTCTTTAATTTTTGGAAACCGTGTGCATTTTACATTTTTCTATCAATTATGACAGAAAACTGATTGGTGTATGTCTCAAAACGCAATAACATTTTCCAGTCTGAGTAGTCTTATTTAGCTTTTTAAAATATACATTGAACAAATATTAATTTGATCTTATTAAAATGAGAATAATTCGTTTCGCAATGTGAAATTCCTTTGTATTCGTAAATTAAATTGTCTGTAATATAGTTAAAAAATTAAAACATCAATTGTAAGCTTTTAATTTTTAGTTGTTTCCTTCAGTGCAGTTTCTTTCCGAGTAATGAAATATACGGTAAATTTGTAAATATTAGTTCAGCTCTACTTTGACTCTTTGAACAATTATTCACGTATCTCATTATTTTCATTCAAATAGTTTCAAAGTACTGACACGCCGCATCAATAATTTAAAATTCTTAAACATTTTTAAAAACTTAATACCTTTGAGCGGTATATTCTTTCCCATTTCTATGCATAAAGATAAAAATAAAACACACGCACGCATACCTTTTAAAATTTTCACAAAGCTAGACATCGTTTAGTACATTAAAAGTGTAATTTCGGAATTCGAGGGGAAAACTGTTATGCTAGCATCTTTTCGAATGTATGTATAGATGTGTATTTCAGTTTTAATAGAACACTCTTTTCAATTCCAATACCATAACACTCTACAAGCTCCCCTGTAAGCGGAACAACGTGCATGGACTACAAAAAGCGCAGAAACTGTTGTTCAATTTAGAGGTAAAATATTATTCCATTTTTAGTTTATATTGCTGCCACGTGGGGACTGAAAATGAACCGATCCTTAAGCTTTGAAGTTGCAATGTTATTTATTTATTTTGCTCTCTCTTCCTCAAAATATGAGAGTTAATGTTTCATCTGTCATTTCAAATGGCGACGCCGATAGTATGAATACAACCGCATATTACCATTCCCCTCAGCTACTAGCGTGCTTTCTAGAAGCTATTTTTATTTTTCTTATTTTGCGTTATATTCATTTCTCAATACTAAACAAACCGTTTCCCATGCCATCATATGGCTTTTGTCTTGGTCAGTGTTTTCTCCTTTCGTTATGCAGGAGGAGATATTTTTTATTACTGCGTTCTCTTTTCTTTATATTCTTCAATATATTCTTCTCGTGAACTTTTTTACTTTCTTTATTCTAAGTTAAAGATATATGAAGTTTATATTGTAAAAGGAAAAAAAATGACTTCGCGTTTTAAGAAGTGAATGTAGGGAAGGGAAATAAAGAAAAAAAATGTATATATGTAGTTATCTTTGCTTTTTTTTATAAAAAAAATCATCAACTTTATGAGCATTTATATTAATTATTTCTTTTTTTCAGAAAAAAAGAGTGCTTCTTAAAGTATTTAAAAATACTCTCTCTTTTTTTTAATGTATCGCAAATTGCACGGAAATAAGTGATTCGATTTAATACAGACTTATTTTAAGGCGGAAAGACATGCATTTCCTAGCATGCGATGCAACAACGAGACGAAAGAAAAAATACATAAAAAGAGGTTAAAAAAGCAATAAAAGAAATTAACGAACTACTTTTCCTTTTCTACAAGGAAGGAAAAATTTTCAAAAACGGAATTAGAAGTGCTTAATTCCTGTTTTTCTTTACTTCTACTCTTGAGCACTATTTATCTCTGAAAGCGGATTATATCGCTTTTAAATAGTGCTTTAGTGCTGTCTTTGCTGTCTGCCTTATAATATGCCATAGTGATTTAATAAGATTTTTATTATTATTTAGAGAAATATTTAATACACACACGTTCGATACTTTTTCTAATTTAAGGGCGGGTAGTTTTTTAGCGTACATTTTACCAGCACTTCTCTTTTTTTATTCGTTAATTTGAACACATGTGAAACTTTTATCAGATGTAGCATAAATCTTTCAATTATGTGCTTATAATTTATATTTTTTACAGAATTAAAAGTTTCAACATATTATACTGCAGCATAAATATTTACTTTTACACGCGTTTTGGACTTCAGTTAATTAAAACTATAATGTTTTGTATAGATGCTTATTTTATATATTTTAATTCATGAAAGACTAAAAAATTAATTAGTCGTTACTGAGAATTTCTATAGAAAATGTCATCTGAATTAAATAACTAAAATCTTAACTGCAATTAAAAATTTAAAAAGCAAGCTTTTAAGACTCCTACATTCATTTTTTCTTTCTTTCATATTATTAACAATAGCTTTTTAATTGTAATTTGTTATCGTACAATATTTGCTGAAACACTTTCAGTATTTTCTCTTTTATCTTCTTAATTGCGTTTTAAAATGATTGTACTATAACTATAATTTTTGTAATGAAACTTTGCGATCTTTAAAATGCGTTTAATTGCTTAATATTTTTCAAAATTCTAAAAAAAAAATAATTACACTGAATTTTGCTGAAAAATGCATTGTAAAGTATTTTTGAGACGATTTATATGTTTTGTGAAGTATTTTTAGGTTTTTATGTGCTTTGTGATGTATTTTGACATTCGTACTTAATGAAACAAATTCTCGATGATAAAAGAATTGTAATTGATATAATCAATGTACGATCAAACAAGATATTAATTGGTAAATATGAGGAAGTATTCATATATTTAGTTTAATAGAGCTTTTTAATTAATTAGTTCGAATTAAAGTGTGCATATCATATTTTAATGTAATAAATTAATTTTCTCTTGTTTAAATATTATTTTTGATCACAAAATACTAACACAATAAAGCAAAGAACTGTCTTTTACTCATTAAAGTTACAAATTTTTGAATTGCGTTTGTCTTATTTTTCGCATGAATTGTATCTACACGTGATATTTGAAGAGAAAATACGTTACATTTAGCACATTTTTCTATTTCCTACGTACATTATCACACTAAGATATAAATTTTCATGAGAATATACCACAAGCCTCATTAAAACATTTCTTCCAATATTTTACAGAAAATTTGAAAAATAATATGAAAAATTGAGTTTCATTAACAGTTTCAGCTTTTGTTTGTTTAGGGTGAGATTTGGTACGTAGCTCTTATAATTCGATGTGCAGGAAGTACTGAAGACTTTCAAAATACTTTAATTAATTTTTGTGCCTTGGTATTTTCCAGACAATTACGTCCCACGACTTCATTAATCACGCATCAAACCTGAACTGAACACATTAAGAAAGGTAATTAATGGATATGTTAGCAAAGCCTTATTGAAATAATTTATGTTTATAATTAGTTTTTGTGTTTATTCAAAATATCCCAGTTATTTTGGATTGTTCATTGATGAAAATAGCATCGTATATGTGCTCATATTTACTTATACACATAAAAAAATAAAAAACGATTAAAATTTTTGTTTTACTCAGCTTAAAATTCTAATGACTCATATAATTCATTTAATCGGAAATTTAATTTTTCTAAGCATTTTAATTTAAAATATTGCGTAAACTAAGTTTTATATAATATGAATATTCATAAAATTTGAATTTGTGTGCTTATGAAATTTTACCAAATCAGAATAACAGACTCAATCTTCTATAAAATTATATCAAGCTTCTTCGACTTGGAAAAGGAGATTTCAATCAGTATTTCACACTTGCATGATGAAGTATCAAAACTTAATCATGTAAGCTTTCAAATTAGGACTATTTAAAATTTTAGGAAAGGGGAAAAGGAAAGTGAAAAATATGATCTGTAACAAACACTTTATCGAAATTAGAAAACCTGCGCAGGTATTTTGCAAACTTTTTCTTGGTGTTATACAGAAATTAGTCTTTTACTTTTAAAAATTCTTTAAAGTGGCTTCCTAGTCACTGAACTCCCCTTCCCAAATACTATTTCTAACTGTCCTGTCCAATATGTAGATAAAATTAAGGTATTAACTGAAAAATAAATTAATGGAATTTATCTTTGTTTCAATTTCCGCCAATTTCTATAAACTCCAAACATAAATTCAACTCCTCCACAAAGCTCTTTAGCTAGCACCATTTAGAATGTTAGAAAATTGCATATTTCAGAAGACACTTCGCTCCAACTTGGATAATCTTGGTGGAGTGCCTCTAATTTCCTCTTCATATTAAACAAAGAATCGCCATTTACTTAGGAAAGTCACAGAACCTTCCTTCTTGAATTATTTCAGTTTATCTTTAATAATTCAAGAAAGTGTAAAATAAACTAACACATGTTATGATTATTTATTCGAATTATTATTATTTATTGAACCCTTCTCTCTTTCAAAACTAATTCAAAATATTTAATAAATGAAACAGAAAATGAATTTTTTTGTATCCGGAAAAAAAAGGGTTTGACTTTGTTTCTTATCTACCCATACATCACTCTTTTTTGTATTGTCAATTTATGGAATTCAGTTTTAATAATAAACAATATTAATGCATTATTGAACCCCACCCTTTTTCTTTATATTTTTATTTTAATAATCTTCTTCAAATAAAGGTTTAAAACTCCGCTAGTACTCTAGTTAAAGCCATCAAACCATAAGATATATATCTGATGGAACATACTGACACCATCTAGGATCAAGTAACACGATAGAAGAACTTCGTTAGTATTTTCGTCGCATTAAATTGATACTAGTATGTAGTGATCTCTATCATTGAAAAAATAAGAATTGACAACTTCTTTTAACTCTGCATTAAATATATCTCAGCAAGATATTTTATTTCTTCGCACATATGCATAATGGAAGTGAAGTTTGATACATTTAAAGTCAAGAATTCATGTCAGGTTCAGTGATGGCAATTCTTACCATCAATGAAATTGATATACTTATTTGTATCTATTTCATCAACAATTTTCTTCAAATAGATAAGACTAAAATTTATGTGCATTCAGAAGAAATTTTGGACGACTTTTAAATTGAAATTAATATATGAGTTATTCAATACCGTTATTAGTTTTATGATTCACTCTTCGTGGAAAAACAAATGGATAAATAAAATGCCTAATTTCATTCTCCACTTTACTTCATTTTATGAAGTTTAATTATTTGTATAGAATAATTTTTGTATATAAACACAACTTATTTCTAAGGCTCAATTTATTTAAAAATCTTAATGATTCAAAATAATAAAAATATATTTACTTTAAAATTTTTTAATTATAATTTTCTCAAATAAGGCTTAACATTTGGGTAGTATTTATATAAAATGGGCATGTTTCTTGCTCTGAAAATTTGCAAAGATTTCTATTTTTCTGTATAAAAAGGTGTCAAAAATAAGGAAAATGGGATATTTTAATTATATAAAAAGTGATAATGAAATTATAAAACCATAATATATATGTAGGTAGTATTTTTAAATTTAAAAAAATCAAAAATTTTCGTGTAGTATACAGTAATTTCATTATTTTATTTACTTTGCAAATACCACACACTACAATAGCACCTATGCCATTAGTGCACGTACTCTCCAATATTTTCGGCAATAGAGTTAAGACATATTAGTGTAGGATTAACACTTATTAGTGCCTGCTTGGTTACACCCCTAATTTTATTATAAATAATTTCTCTTAAAGCTAAAATAAAGTTTTCTATTATTTCTCATATCAACCTTACCCAATTCTATTTCCGCAACATATTCTGCCTAAATATAAATGCTGAAAGGTAGCCTCTAATACGTAATTATTCTCGTACCTTGTTTATACCTGAGAATTTTCAAATTTAATTGGTTAAGCATCTAAAAATATATCTCGACCTTTTGTTATTTTTAAAGCTTAACGTACACTTAATGTTAAGTCAAAGCCTCAAAATATTTCCCTTAGATGTATCACAAACATGTTATTTTTGTTCACATCAAATTAGTGCATCCCTCAATATTTATATAACTCACTATCAAATTATATTCCTCCAACTGACGCATTTTCGTACAAAAAGTTTTTGTTTTAGCTCATCTTATTTATTAGATAAAGATTGTTAAATTTTTGTCTGTGTGCACTATGAGGATCTTAAAATTATTATTAAATAATATTTATCATTAGTAATAATATTTTAATATTTACAATATCCATAGATTTTATGTCCAATAATGTATTATTTTCAGAATTTACCATTAATCAGCATCAGAAACATAAATAATTAATAAGCTGAATTTTCGAAATCATTAACAAATGACAAAAGATAAAACATGGTAGCTTATCATTTCTGCTGATGTATATGGGTCTCATAATGGGAATCTTGTAAAATGTAACTTAATGTATTAAGCATTATTAAAAAAAATAGTATAAATTTGCTACTAAGCATCATAGTTGTCTAAATTTCTTAGAGCGTGTCAACTGTTAAGTCTTTTAAGCAAATGTGTAAACAGTATCAAATTTAATTCAACATTTAAAAATGAGTTTTACAATTCAAAATTCATTATCAAGAAAAAAATACTGAAAATTCAATTGATAGGTAGGTATATTTAATATAAATTTTCACTATTAATAAAATTCCATGTTTTTTTTAACCTTTAAGCAGAAAAGTTACGAGTTAAGGCAATAATACTTTGCAATGAATTAAACTCTGAATTTACGAAGCGTTGTATTAGTAATTTTCTAATTAAAATGCAGTGTAATTACCTAATTTGCATTTTACCAATTTACTGAATTTAATTTTACGTAAAAACTAATGCACTTGTAATTTTCTTTTTATAAGAAGTACGCAACTTATATTGGCTTTATTTTTTTTAAAAAATACACTGATTAGCTTCGTTCTAATTTACCTCTATTACCATTTTAACGTTATTGTACTGTAGTAATTAACTAAAAATTTGCTTAAAGAATAAAGGAAAAACTTTTACTTTTAATTAAATCAATAGCAAATTTTTAAATTTGAAAGAAATGTATTTTTATGATTCTACATATAGTTACACATCAAAACATTATTTGATTTAAAAAAATGTCTTGATGTCTCCATGTATAGCCATTTCATGGAATTCTGAGACATTATCTGTTTTAAAAATGATTTATACAACTACGAATGTAAGCACACCCATGCAATTATTTCACATTCATGTTTTTAAGTGAGAATATCAAGATTCTCATTTTTGATGTAGAAAATGTGTTACATTTATAAATTCAATTCAGATTCAAATTTTCTCTCCTGTTTAAAAATATTATTACGAATTAAAGCATTTTTGTGCAGACTAAATGGCATACCTAATACGACATATTTAGAAGTTATCTATGCCGTTATCAAAAATTCCACACGAATAATATAGAAAATGATAAGATACAGTAAAGTTCCGAACACTCGGCCTAATGTGGACCGAAGAATGACCAAGTTAGTGAAAATGTCGGGTTATCGAGAATGGGATTAAAAAAGAACAAGTACGAGTACAACCTCCGAGAAATATTGTACTGCCTTTGACAGTTTTTGTTTGTTTGAGACTAAAACAGAAAATGAATTTCGAATAAATACCCTTAAATAAATAAAAGGTACGTACTTTATGAAGGTATAAAGCACATTTACAACATGAAAATGATAATTAATGAAATACATAATATACAGTAATTCACCTGATCAGACACACCTCAGAAAATTTTTTATAAACGCATAAAGCTGTCTGTAATGAAAATTAAGCAGTTGACTGCAAAAACTGGATACTTTTTTAAAGAAATGCGTAATACCCTGTTGCCTTCCACACTGCAGTCAAAGTTTTACTCTTTATTGTGAAGACGACGAAGTAACAGTAAGTCCATTACAGAAGCATCTTGTTGTTCAAAATACTGAAGGGTGGTTTTGACAGACTTTAGTCTCTCACTAAGTAATATATAAGGAGTTAACTCAAATTTAACATCTTCATCATTTTCCGGCATTTTTTCGTTAACTATGACAGCATTTCGACCTGCAAGGGTTATCCAGACTGCTGGATAATCAAGTGCCGATTTTTCGGGAATCTACTGTCCTGATAAAGCTTTTAAGTGCTTACTTATTATTCGAAACATTAAAATATGCAACATATTTTAATTCGTAATATGAAGAACTCCTTACCGAACAGTATATAGGAATTTTTTATGCTGACTTTACAAAAAAATACTAATTTCTCGGATGTCTAAGTTTTTTAATAACTTAATACATTTCATTTAAATAAGATTTCTTTTCAAGGAGAAATGCCAATCCAAATATAGTATCTTCCAGAAACTGAGCGTTAAAAAATTCCAGATATAAATCAAAATTATTATTTAAATGCCAAAAATAGGATATTATTCTATTTAAACTTATTCTTAAACTCATTTTCGAAGGTAAAGAAAACTTCCGAAACAAATTTTCAATTTTCCCCCGCACAGTGGAGTGTGTAGAATAGATGATTCGATCCGAAAGAACAAAACACAAAAGTTATTTCTTTACTTAAATTTTTCCCCTTCCAAAAAAGGGGGAGTGGAATTTAATAAGCTAGGGAACATTAAATAAGTAGAGAATGAAGGTAAAAAAAGCAAATTAAGAACAGAAAAATTACCGTGGAGTTTAATATTTTTTTCCTTCGCTGTTGTATAGAAAAAAAAGTCGCACTCAGCAATTTGTCTGAAACTTTAGTTGCAAAACCATATTCCTATACCGAGAGAAACATAAAAAAATAGCAGAAAAAAGTATTCAAGCTTGAAAAAAAAGAAGCAAAGTGAAAACTGCTTTTACAATTTGCACAAATACTCCTCTGTATTTTCTAAGACAATGCTGTTATTCGGTGCATTTAATTACTAGAATTTCCTTTATTTTTAAGAGAAATATATATTATCTGAAAATCACGTCTTTTTGTTCAATTTTATTCACAGTTTTTCTGGGAAGGTTAGGTTTTTTTTTTTTCATTTTTTTAATATGCTAAGTGAAGAACAAAAATCTAATTTCCTTATACAAAGATTCACTATTTACATACAGTTCTTTCTGTCAATGTATGTTTCAAAATAAATTCTAGGTATTTCTTTGAGATGTTTTGCTATGCTTTGAGTGAATTTTTGAAATTTTTATGTAAAAACTAATTAGTAAATTCTCACATTTACCAACTTAACGTCTTTTCTATTCTCTTCAAGAGATGAATACAATCTTACTGTTAAATATATAGATAGACTGTAGTTATTTCAGCTCTTTTTATAAATTAGAAGAAATTAATCAAGAGAAAAGAGGAATATGTGCATTTATATATGTTTTCTTTACAAATGCGCTTGCTACAGGGACATTGTATACTGATTTACTTACAAAACAAGAAATTATACTGATTTTACACTATGTAAAAGAAATTGTATTTATCCTTTTCTGAATATGTGACTTAAAGATATATGATGTGTGTGTTTTTTATGCATTATTATTCTAAATAGTTCATTTAGATATTTATTTAATGATATTCGTATTTTGTATTACGAATTTTATTATTCTGTTATATGTAATTTTTATGGAAATGATTCATACCAAGAACTTATATATTAATTAAAATATATTCGGAGAAAAATTGGCTACTCTCAAAATAATTTTTCAAATTAATCTTTTTTTGGTTGTTATAAATGCATGCAGCTATGAAACTGATGCATTAATTAAACATAACTAATGCTTTTCCTCAAAGCTGCAAAAAGATATTATTTCAATATGTGTAGTTTAAATTATATTTGAAATGTAAATATGCGTGTGTGCCTCTGTACTTCCTTAAATCCGTATCATACGATATGTTTCAATTGCCAGAATATGTATTGATGCAATCTATATATTATATGAACTGAATAGATATTAAAACACAAAAAGCAGTAAGCAATTACTACACTTTTTTTCATTGTAATAAATTATACTTAAATTTGTGGGTTTTTTTTTTTAAATTTTTAAATAAATTTTACCCATACAAATAAAATAAATATTTGAAAAGGTTTTCTTAAGAAATTTTGAATAATTTATCACGTAAACATTAACTAAAGGTATTTATCTGTGTAATGCTTTTCAAACACCCCACCGAAACTCAGTTTATTTAAAAATAAATGCTGCATTTTCATACTAAATACTTTATAGTACGAAACTTTTAGCCACACATACGTAATGGGTCAACATATTTAAATATATACTAACAAGTACCATTCTTTTATTCAAAATAGATTTATATTGAAAGTGATATTTATATTTCTTCTTCTTCATGAAATCTGTATTCTTATTTCCCCTCTAACTAACCAAATATTTAGTTTTCTTGTCTAAAATCTGTAATTTTTTTTGTTTTAATATGTTAACTATTTATAGTATATATATATATATATATATGCATCGTAAATCTACTGAAAAATAATTCTTAAAGTAGAATTACTTACTTAAAAAGATAAAAGTGAGGGAATTTTTTATTAAACTTTCATAGATCCATTTGTAACTACGTAGTGCCGGTCTCCTTACAGCTTCGCGTTCTCATGCAAAAGCAGATCAATATAATTGAAAAGAATTTCACAAGTTAGGAAAATTAATTTTAAATTTGCGTGACTCACCCCGTTTCGGTTGTATCTCAACTATGCTAGGGGTTATTAATAGAGACTAATTAGAATTTCCTCACACAAAAATGTTAATGGAGAAGTTGGCATTAACATATTATGTTTATAATCTTCTCTCTTCTAACGCTATGCCTACATTTATCGGTGGAGAAAATTCTCTCAACAACAGTTTTAAACTTCACATTTGATATAGTTAATTACTTAGTGTTCAGCATCCTATTTCTAAAAAGAGATTTTAGCACGCAACAAGGTTTAGATTTCTTAAAAAACTTTTAATTATTAGACTTAATAGTTATTAATGAGTTTCAAGTGAAACTGAAATCGTTTGTATTAAAATGAAATATGTGAGCATTTGTGTATATTTAGATTGTAGAACACAATCATAATTGATAAAACTTTAAACCCAAATTTCAACTAAGGATCTTCAAATCTCGACGGAAAAAAATATTTTCATTATAAAATGTTAAAAGTGAGTTTTCTTAGTAAATATAATTTGCTTTTCGTTTTAATTTATTCCATATAATTTTTTTTCATTGGAAAGATATTGATAGCAATATCTATATTTTAAAATTTATTTAAAAGCGTTACCTTGAGTAAAAATATTTCGTTTTCATTTATATTTAAGGACACTTGTTGTATCACTTATAAATTTTTACAGAACTACGTAAATTTAAAAAAAACACTATATTACTATTCTGTTAGATTATTTGGAAATAAAATATACGATGTATTACTATAAAAATTACCACGACATTAGAATATCACTTATTATATTCGGGTTTGGAAAAATCGTTCTACTAATGCTTTTCATTTTTAAATATAGTTGAAAACAGTTATTTAAACACCTGTGTGTTTAAAGTAAAAGTAAGTTTTATTGAATAGAGTCAATGAATCTAATCCCAAATGCTTTAAAAAATTTCATAAGCAAGCATGCTTATTCTTCTTGTTTACTAAGAAGTAATCTTAGTATATCTTATTATATCCTAAGATGATATTACTCATATTTAATTAATTACAATATCAAATAAATTTACAAAAATGTATAATAAAGACTTTTGTATTTCTTCTCAGGAGTTGTGTTGATCAATTATTCTTTTTTTTTTCAAAAATACTTTTCATTGATTGAAAGTCAATTTTTAAAAACTATAATCCAGAAAAAAATATTTTAGCCGTGAGTTATTAAGCTCTATCAAATTGTTAAATTTTTATAAATATCACCTTTCAATATTTTAATGGTAAACATTTTTGGAAACACTATGTATTTTATGAATTTCTTTATATAAAAACAGACTTATTTACTAGAAACATCTAACATAATGTGCAAATTTACACATGCTAAAATAATTAGGCTGTATTTTTAATTACTACTTATAAGGAATGTTATAATAAAATCCTTTTATCATTGCCAAAGGTTATATGGCGTTGTTCCTTTTATTAAAATTATATCATATTTTAAAACAAATTATAAATGCATTAAAACACGGTTCAGTATAATAATTATTACATTTCATTAAGCTAAAGTATAACTTCTGAAGCACATATTTTTATTTATTTCTACATCTCTCACACATGAATCATTATAAATGTTAATCCATGCATTTTATTATACTAAGTTACTTATTCCTATATTTAAGAATTTTTTAATATTGTTTAAAAGTTGATTTTTTTTGAAAATTATATTCAACGATCAATTAAGTTTAATTCCTTTCATTAGCTAAAGTTCAACATATTAACATAAATAAAATTAGTGCAAAATTGTCTTCGTCTGATAAGTATTGAATTATTCACGTCGTCTTCCAAATTTTCCCCGTAAGTCTATTAATAAAATATTTGTAATGCACGCAAAACACTGTATTAGATTCATTAATGTAGCCATTTGCTACAATCAACTGCATCTATTCGTTAACACAAGATTGCGTTTAAGCTTATTTATTGAAGATAATTTAGTAATATTTGCTGTCCTCGTTTATCTTCATTCTTCTGATTGAATTAATGAACTGTCCGAACGCTAAATTTAGGTTTCAGAATACCTCAGGAAAGAGCATTATGGAAAGTTGTTTAATATCATAAACTAGGGAAAGCAATTTGTGGGAAATATATTAAATTTTCATTGTGTTCTGAATGCAATCTTAAACAGCAATCTAAGGAATGAGACTAAATATTCCTTAAAGAATCATTTTTTGTTTTGTTTTTGTACTGTGCGCCGATCTACAACATGTTTATTCCACACACTGCAAAAAAGCTTTTGTTTCTTATTAATTTGCATAACTTTGGACAAATACCACGAAATACGGCGCATAACACACGCTTTTAATACAAAAAATAATTTCGATATTTATAGTGAGCGTTAAAAATGATAGCTTTAAAAATATTTATATGTCTTTTATTATAAGCATTAAGAAGTTAAGAGTTCTACATGTATTGAAATACTGTTTATTTAAAAGAAACGACATGGTTTATAAAAAAAAAGTTGTGATTCTAGAAGTATACTAATTTTTCAAAAGCCTGGGATGAACCTAGAGTAAATGACTTCAAACAAAAAACCGTTTCGTACGTACCTTTCAGGCTACTTCGTAAAAAAGGTTCATGTTATACGGTGAATATATCTAAAATTAAAAATGGCAGCTTGAAAGTATAAGTGTGCGTTATACGCCAGATTTGACGGTAAATTTTGAGCTAAATTAACAACATTGTATAATTTTATTGAAGATCAAGTACAATATTCTAGTAATATAAAAAATCTGTTCTATATGCTATTTTTTCTTAAAAGTTTCTAACGACAAGAAATTCATTTTTTTTTTCAAAAAGAAGGTATCGCTTAAACACAGCAATTTGTGGACAAAAGAAACAAACTTTCGTCTGTTTATCTGATAATTGTTTTTGCAGCTATTTCACGCTTCACGCAGAAAAAACACTTTGACAGAAAAGTAGAAGCTTCAATTGCACCGTCCCCTCTTGCGCGGTATTAGCCTTAGATACAAAACGTTATGCAGAAAAGACTCAATATTCTAGGGGGGGGGAACAGTTCAGAACAAATAGCCAGTTTTGTATTTGATGCTATCAGGTCTTTCTCATGGTATTCTTAACTTAAAAAAGATTTAATGTAGAATTTCCGGATACGTTAAGATAGTTGTTACATTAATGATTGTTTTAAATATTGGTAGAAATTTAAGATTTTCATTTTTTAGTCCTTTGTTCTTAAGTTGACAAATTAGTTTATGTTCATTAAGGTTACCTTAAATTTAGCTTATCATTTTTAAATATTTCAGTTTTAACAAATATGGAGGTAAACAGAAATTTTTGTTTCATTAAAAAGGAGAACAAATTAACAAACTGAAATTAAAGTACGTAGAAATGACGAATTCAGCTAATTTAAAAGAAAATACTTCAACTATAATAACTTTAAGAAATGTTTAATGTAACTTTAATAAATAAACATATTACTTAGCTGACTAAATTAATAAATTAATTAATTAATTTAAACATTTTTTTTTTTGTTTTTTATTTATATATGGGTATGTCTTTATGAGTTAATTGAATGAAAAATAAAAATAGAAATAACGAACATAAGACCTTTTCCATTAAAATTTATGAAGAAATGTACTAAACTCATTACCTGCTTTCATAAAAAATAAGAAAGGGATTAGATAAAAATACTTAAAAAGTAAAACCCCGTAACTAGTAAAAATTAAATACAAATCCCTATTTTATCATTTTCGAAATATTTCACCATGCTTCTCGATTTAATATAATATTTTTATTATTTTTTTTTATTTCTCCAAATGTATGACATGATTTTCTTGTTGTATGATCAAATATTTTCAGCCGTATAAAATAAGCAAGGCAATTTCATTTTCTCCCTATGACTTAAAAACAATATTTTAAACTTTACACATAACAGAACTTTTAATCCTATACCAGGGTAAAAAGGATTCCAAAACCTGATAGCCTTTGCTATCTTCTTAAGTCAAGCAAGATTGTCAAGATACATTACCACGATCTAAACGGTATCGTTTATCATAACCCACTTCCAATTTGCACGACAAATTCAAAAATATTGTGAATGGTAAAAAAAAAGGACGTGGCTCAAGGAATAGTACTCTGTATCTTGGCACACTAAAACAGGTCACTTGCATTAATAATATTGCTCTCTAGAATAAAACAGAATTGATGTGCAATTCCTTGCCATAGAGTGACTTTTTGATGTATCGTATGATATGATACATATGAAGATACATGCATGGATTGTTTCAAAGCTTTTACTTTAAGCTGGCACTCTTTTATATAAGATTGACATTCGGACACCTCAAGTTTTTAGGAAGAAATTACAATAATCTGTTAAAAGTTTTAAGTTTTTGTAGATATCTGTCATCTGTCTCATTTCGTAAATCTTTTCTGAAAAATTTAAAGCAATGTTACACAATTAGAGTTGTAATACATGAAATTGATCAAAATTTTAGGAATCTTTGTATCTATTAAATATGTTTTTTAAAGAGGGAAGTGCTAAATATTGCTCGTGATATCCTTAAACAAAGCCACAATTATATCTTAGTTCTATTATTCAAGTTTTTTGTTCAAATACCTAATTTTCCGTAAGCCATGAGCACATTATTTTCACACAATACAGCTAAATATATTAAAATATGAAATAAATAAAGATGTATCCAAACTTTTATTAGTTTAATGTGCATTTAATGTATTGATTTTAGATTGTGATAGCGTATCTTAACGCAAGGACTCTAAGAGATGTAAAAAAATGAATTGTTCTTCGAGCAAAATTCAATTTAGTATATGTTCCCTGTTCTGAAATTTCTAAGACGTAGTTGATGTCCACTATACTTAACAACTTAAATATTTGTTTAGAACTAAATGCATCTAAGCACTTAATAGTTTTTTTACTAACAAATGTGTGAGAGACGATTAACCAAATGCAAAGAAAATTCCAAAAACCTGATAATTATATTTATAAGAAATCTCATAAACACTTTCAAACATATAACTTTAATAGAATTCAGGTTTTTTAACATTTAAAGGCTAGATCCTATAGAATAAACTCTCTAGATAAGAATTTCGACGTACCTGTTTTAAATTAATGAAGAGTTGAAATTTGTCCATTTTTTTATCAAGCCATAAGGTTTGTCAAAGTTTCGTTAACATATTTAACTTATCAACGATGTGCATAAAAATAACGGTTTTTTTTTATCCATTTTTGTTACACATTATCATTGTAAAAGAAAAATTAAGAAATACTCAGGAAGCGGCATCAAAATCTAAACGTATTTTCTACTTTATTCTTAAAAGTCATATTCAAATTCAACCCAAATTTTCTAAACGCAGTTAAACGGCATAAAAATTCTGTAAATACACATAATTTTTATCGTGTTTTATTTATTCTATTACAATTTTCTCTCTTTATGAAAAACTTTTAATCGCTTTACTGTAGTTAGTTAAAATTATAGGTGTAGAACCTTGGTTAAAGGACTTTTTCATAATCAAGCTCAAGTTTAAGTGTTTACATTTTTTCACCTTCAAATTTATGCTGAAAGTAAGGATCATAACATGATGGTTCCGGTTTAATTTGTTACTCTTTTATTTGGTCATTCTGCTCTCAGGCTAAACACGCAAGTTTAGCCTGAGAGCAGAATGTATTCCTTCAACAAGTGACGGTTTTTACTCTCCATCAACTTTTTCTTTCCTGGGAGATTTCCAGTTGCTTCATGAAACGAGGGAACGCAATGTTACTTTAAAAGAATTTTCTTTGAGAACTACGCGGGTGGGATTTTCTCTAAAAGAACGCTAAAGCGCTATTGCTGTAGTTTGCATTTCTAAGTGAGAAAGATTCCGCTTTTTTCTTAGTTTTACTTTCTAAATCCTCTATTTATACGCATAATGCTTCTCATCTCCAAAGCACACATGAACCTTGGATGCTTTACGGAAATATTATTGTTTCAGCAGCTGTTTTATGCTGAAATGTGGGATACTCAACACAAAAAAAGATAATGAAACTCATGAAGTTTTAATAAGGTATTACGTATTCTCGCAAAATCCCAAGCTTTAGAGAGTGTTTCTTGATTCCGGATATACTCAAGATTCCGGAGCTACGTTTTTGCTCAAAAATGCAAAACTTGGCGAGTCATTTTTGAAATAATTACTGGGCATGAAAAAGGGTAGCTCTTTTGATGAGTTTTCAGGAAGGAAACTATTTTCTGGTTTTTCACTTCCTTTTTTCCTCTAGAACATCACAGATGAATCAATCATGCAAGGCTTTTCCTATCATTTATTGTCGGTACCTGATACTACTGCTGTCACTTATTAATTCAAAATTATTACGAATAATGGTGTAAGATGTTGCCGTCATCATTAAGAATTTCCTCTTCTTTTACAAATTGTAGTCTCTCAACCATTAATTCAAAATTTGTATTCAATGAAAAAGGTTGACAAGTCATAAGCAGTATTTTTATGTAAAGTTAATTATTTATAATAAAGCACCAACAAAACGAGTGCGTTAATTTTATATACTTAACTGTGCTTAAAAGAAATTTATGTAAGTATTTATTTCAAGATTTATTCTTTATAATTCTCTCTGAAACAATTCTATAATGTATTGTTTAATATGAGAACTACTATTATTAAATTAACCGAGGTCATTCAACTTAACTGATTTCTTGTATCCTTTTAAACACAAAATATAACAATGCGTATGCAGCATCGATTCTTTTTTACCAGACTAGCATTGTAAGAGTTACCCTGCCTTTTCCCTCATGTCTCACAATCCCCCTTTTTAATTCCCCTTTCCCAGAGTTCTTCCAGAAAAGAACCACTTATCCAAGCTCTTACTTTGAAGTAAGTCGCCAAATACTGCGGTGCGTTTTTAGTGGAAGTAAAACCAAACTAAATCCAAACCCCTTTAAAAATAAGAAACAAAACAAAGAAAAGTCTGGATCAATTCCATTTTTCCCATTAAAAAACTAAAAAAAAAAGATTTACAATAAACTTACATTGCTGTCATGCATCTAATTTTTGTAAGGCTCTGATACTGCTTTTGTCGACAGCTAAATGATCGTTAATTTTAGTTTCTTTGATATAAAAGGTCAACCCCAAAATTTTATAATTGATTTTCTTATACATCTAACAAATTCATCTGATATAATAAAAAAAAACTGTACAGCAGATGCTTTCTTACCTATATGCAAAATACCTCCACAATTTTATTTCTATTAATCCTGATAAATTTTTAAGCACTAACAATCCAGTATTATTTGTTAAACTTAACTCATAACTCAACAGGTCGAATTAGATATTTCTAATGCAGCATTACAGACATTGGCCTGAAGCCAAACTATAAGTGCAGCGTCAAAAATGAGTCGCGAACTAAACTTTAATGTTAGCGCCGACGAACGACATCTGAGACAACTTAAGCGACATTATGTTTCCATTAGTGTGGTCTTATACAAAGTGCATGTCAGATTTTTGTAGATAAACTTTAATAGAACAGTTTTATGTTTAGATATGTGCCATTCTATTCATGGGCATTTGTTTACGAATTCAAAAAGTTTTCAGTTAGAGTAGTAATATTACTATTGCATTTTAAATGGAAAATGGTATACCCTGGAGTGATAATTAAGAAGAAAGTTTCATATTCTTTAAAAAGCTCTTAAAACCCTTATTAGTAAAATTATTCGAAGTACTTTTAACTCATCATTATTCTCTCGTGTATTAAAATCGTGCCAATTGTTGAAAAGAGGTAATCGGAGTCAAATAATTCAGATTATTTCTCTTTTAGTAAGTACCTGACATGAACAGAATGTCATTTTATTTCTAAAAAGTTTCTGATAAGCAATTATCTCTATACAGACAGAAGCTGCAGATTATTCCTTATTTTGTATTTAAATTAAGACTTTTGAAGTACCTATTTAAACTCCTGTCATACAATTTAATTTTATGTAAATCTTAGTTTGTTCCAGAATACTAAAACGCCGAATAAGATTTCCTTTCAGTTTATTTCTCCTTTTCATCGACTGTATTTAAATTTAATTACAATAGTGTTTTAATCTCCAGAAATCTATTTGTTAAAAAATTACTTTAGATATGAATTGGCGTATCGACTCTATATTATTTTTATTAGGAATAATTATTAATAAGTTAATCACACAGAAAGGAATATGTAACTAAATATTTGAGTGAGTAAATACTAATGTCACGCTGTAAATCTGCCCGAGGGCTATTGGCAACGGACCTCGTAATTTTGAACCATGGTCAAGTGACGAAGACGGCCCCTGAGCTGGCAACCCTGTCCTCTCCAACTTCCACATCAATGGGAGGACGTTTGAGCCTACACAAATTTAACATGTATCGGACCCTACATGGTGAGTCTTTAGTGATACTAGGCTCAAACTCATGATATGCCAACCACGAATCCATGACCTTGACCTCTAGGCTACCGCGGCCACTAAATAGATGGAATAATAAACTATATTAATTACCGAAAACAGAACCCATACACATTTTTAAATTCTATAGTTAAAACTAAATGCGTAGACATCGGTGACACTGAATAGAACAAATGTAATTAAAATTCACACTTATATATATATATATATATAATTCGTTTTAAAAACAAGTCATAAGCTCTTAAAAAATTACTAACCTTACGATGGGAAGCAATACGATGGGAAGCAGAAGATGGTGTTTGATTAAGGAAGGAAAATGCATTACCGAATTTTTCCTTTTATCTCTAAGTAATTGCAAGTGAAAGGTATTTCAAATGTAACTTTAATACAAAAAATGAATGGGATAAATGCCAAAGCTATATAATTTAATATAATCTTAACTTAAATAAAAATTTGCTTAATGAACTAGACTCTCCCTTCCAATTACGTAATTTACCCACTTATTACAAATTTAAATAAGTTCCAAAGTAACGTGCAGTCACACTGTATCAGACAGATACAGTAGTCAAAGTACTTCCTCTTCGATACAGAGTGGTTGAATTCTGAGTGACTCAGAATACTTCACCTCTAAAAAGTCGAATAGTTGGGAGAACTTTGATATAACCCCCAAAACATTCTTGGAAAGAGATTAGAGGGCTCATAAAAAGAGAAAAAAGACAGAGCATTTCTGATAGACAAGATGTAATTAAGTAACATTCCAGGGGTTAAGTTTCAGCAGCATGCAGTAACATGAAAAGAGGGATGATACTTAAGATTAAGGGGTGTATAGAAAGCTTCTATTATCTCTAGAATAGTTTGAGTGTTGCGGTATGTTGCTGTAAAAATGGCCCGCATGTTATAAACTTTGCTTATACAAGCTGTTTCGTATACTACAGCAAACGTATCACATTGTGCCAAGATAAATTCTTAAATAAAGGTAATATATAAAAAACTAATTTTAAAATGCGAAGAACACACAATTCCTTATTAAATTCAATATTATTTTGGGCTTTAGAAGACTGTGTTCGTATTTGCGAAAACCACACTTTAATACTTTCTGCTTACGTAAATGCAAATTTCTTTTCCTGTTACAAAACGACTGAATGTAGTTATGAGGAATGGTTTTTAGTTTTATTACTGCCAGTTAAAAATATTTTCGATTAATTTTACATAAAACTGATCCCCTTACTTTTAAATATCTTTTAGTATACGATTGGTAAAAAAATAATTTAAGAAATATATAAATTTAGCATTTTAAAATAAAAATAAATTAATTTGAAAATTTACACAACTTTCATGAAAATATCCATAAAAATATGGATGGAAATTCAATTAAATTAAGTTTCAAGAGTATCAACGATCAGTGTTGAGCACATTATAAATATAAATGTAGTAAATTTATACAATTTTGTTAAATCTCATAATGTTTCTTATTCCTTAACAACAGATTGATATATATTCTATTTTCATTCAACTCCCTCTCTCTCTCTCTTTAGTGAATGTAATGCAAAATTTTTATTGGAAGAAATATTTAAATATTGTATTGAGGTTCAAATGATTTTAATGCAGAAAATGTCCTTAACAAATCTTTTTCTGCATAAAATAAAATTTTCTATCTGGCGGAAATAATTTAATGCGGATAAAATTAATTCTCTTGTAAATGAAAACTTTTATATCATAAAATCGAAAAAAAAATCATCTTTCTGCTTTTTTGTATAAATAAATATTATATTCCCCAAGATTGATAAAAGAGTATTTTCCACAAATATTTCAAAGCAAAATTCTTAGTAGAATGAATTGAATACTTAAGAAAAAAATTATTAAGTACATTTGCAATTAAAATTTTAAAATTTTGTAATAATAAATTTAATCTACTAGAAAATACCAATTGTGTGCTAAATTAATCCCAATCGCTATTGTTTTACTTTACTCGTTGTATTTTACTTTAGATAAATCTATCTAATTCAGTTTCACATTATATTGATGAACTTAAAAGAAGCGTAGGTTATTTTTATCCAGAGTATATAATTATATGCATTTCGAAAAAAAAAAACATTTTAAGTAAAACGCCATTTGACTCAAATGATTTTTTAAATCTTTATTTTAAAAGGATTGTTTACCAATTTAATTAAAAAGGGGTCAATATCTTTTCAAATTCAATAAACTCTTGGAGTTATTTTTCCAAAAAAAAAACAAACAAAAAAAAACATAAGCAGCATTGAATTAAAGATAAGCTAAATGTGTTACTAAATTACTCATTAGATCCCATCCCTAAGTGAGTGTTGTTGGAAAGAAAATCTCGTATACTATAAAAACAGAATGAAAAGGTAATTTTTACTTAAATAAATCATCCATTTTACTATAAAAAGCATTTATTATGAGATTTTTATAATCTTTATCAAGAGATCTAAATCGTCCTTTGGCAGTATCGAACTATCTCATTTTTTAAATTAAAATACTCCTATCCGAACAAAAGTTCTAAGTAATTTCGTTTTGCACCATCATTTTAAATTAAAAAAGAATTATTAAAACTGCAATTGTTACGTATTTGTCTTAATTACCAAATTCTGAAACAAAATTTATTCAAATATGTAGTCATAACGATGTAAATTTAACATTGCATGCTATTTAAAATTGTTTTAAAACCCTCCACGATCCTAGAAAAAATTCAAATTATTTCAAAATTACTAAATCCATTTTAAACTACTTTAAAAATAATTAAAAGGGAGGTTTTTAAAAACAATTTAAAATAACACCATTGCAAAGTGTTTCTTTTTTTTTTATAGTTAACTAAACTAAATTAATTTTTTTTAAAAAATACGAATACTTTCTTTTCCATAATATCAAAAATATCATCGGGTGAATATAAAAACATAGATATCTAATGAATATTATTACTTTTTATGTCTCTCCTTAGAATACCCTTAAGACTACGCACTTAATATCCGAAAACCGTTCCATCAGATTCCCTAATTCCTACTAACCCAAATCAATAGGCGAAATCAAATCAAATCCAAATTCTATTAACTCGACTCTCATCCAGTTATGTCCATCTCCATTCGCAGTGACCACAATGACAAGCGTCATCCAGAAATCCACGTGGTCTCAGGTAGACATCGGACTCGTCGGAGGGGGGTGCTGCCCGAAAACACGTGTCTGGGCGCGGCAGCGCAAGTGCGCGCCATCGAAAAAAGCATCGCCGCCGTATCTGCGAGTGGACGGTGGTTGTGGCTCTCGTCCAATCAGCGCCTGAGCACTCCCGCAGTAGAAGGAGAAAGCCCGAAGCTCGGCACACTCCCATCAGATAGGCGCACAGCAAGAAGGCATTCTCAGACGTCCTCTGCCTTTGAGAACGGCGGTGCTATCGTAGTTACCTAGGCAACGCATGTCGGAGTGAAAGCACACACATTTTCAACGTGGCGGGCCCACCGATTCTTTGGGATCACGTGCTCTTGCAGTACGGTCGTCCCGTGCCCCCGAGAGAGATGACCTCCGCTATGGTCATGCCACCCCAGTGCAAGACCGAAACCCGAACTGAACCCAAGAAACTCGCAGGTAAGCCTCCAATCTCTTTCTCCATCCCTCGCAGGCGACGATGGGTTAGGGAAGCGCTTCCGTTAAATCTGCGAACTATCTTGCTTCTTTGCGTAAATGTTTAAAAAGAGAGGATGATGTTTAGTCCAATTGTTCAATAATGACATTATTTTGTGTTTGCGGAGTATTTAAGTGAATAGTAATACTCTTAAGAGGATAAATACGTTGACGATTTGATTATTTGTAAATTCTGATAAGAATAAGTTTTTCCAAGCTTGAGCAAAATTTCATACATAGTTAAAAAAGAAAAGAATATAAAACGCACAAAACTTATCAACGATTATAGAATGTGTTTATTAAAATCTAAACTTCTTGAATGGCTCAGAATCAGAAAAATTAATTACCTCAATCAATATGTTAATAATCTTAAATTATCTGTAAAAACAATTGTGTGTCATATGTTTTCTTTATAAAATGCGCTCTTTCTATATTAAGGCATGAAATTAAGAATGATCTGTTTCAGTTGTTACGATTTTATATGCATGCTTATTTCATTAAAGTAAATTAGCCTTATTTTACTTTCAACGTCATTAAATTAAATGATTTTGATTAAAAATAGCAAAATCTTTATTTTAGATAGTAAATCTTAACTTCCATTACATTTAAAAAGGAGAAATTATCCCAGTAAAATGGGGATGAATTTTCATCACTAATGACATAACTAAGGTATAACAATTTGATTTTTTTTTAAAAAATGTTAATTTAAAATAAATTAAATTAAATATTTAATTGATTCTACTTTTATAAAGAGTTAGTTTTTATTTATGAAATGTACTTTTTATTGTTTATACAAATTGTAAAACTTACACTTTTAAGCAATAATTTCTGAAAAAATATAGAAATAAAAACTTCATTAAATAATTTTTTTATAAATTCTTTTGTGGATTGAATTTAAGCTGTGTCTAATTAATTGCAAATATTAAAATGTAAGTAAAAGTAGCAAAAGCTTAACTTTCGATATTGAAATATTTCAAAGGATTTGGCCCTAACGCTTATAATGTTTTTTTTTTGTTTAATATAACTGCATATACTGAAGAATATTATGTGAAATGAAACGATACATAATCTTACTATTAAAACCTTAGCATTGAAGGTTTTATCACTTTAAAGTGACTTATTGAATTTTAAATTAATTAAATACATACTCTTACGCGCGAATTTTTAATTTATTTTAACGTAAATTGGAAGCTATTTAATACAAGTAAATAAATTATTGAAAGGAGCTTATACTAGAGTAAACTGAAACGCGCATCTTTGCCTTGTCTTATCTAAAACCAACATATTTTTAATGTAAATTAATTTAAATTACTTAACTACTTGAAAATGATTTACTAATTGATTCATTGAATATTGAAAAGCAAGACAAGTTTCTAATAAATTTCGTTACGATAGCATTTAAAGATTTATCTGATATGTGCAGTTTACTTTACTTGTCTGTTATTCTAATACGTTATATGTTTTCAATACCAAATGCTTCCTTCACAGCTTAAATTTTCAATTTAATTATCGAAATTTTATTTGTAAAGGAAGGATTATTGAAATTTAATCAGTTTGACGAAATTTTGCTCCCAAGTGATTGGAAACGTTAATAGAGATTACTGAAAAATAAATTTGAACCGGGTTCTGTAGTTCAATTTGTAATATTCTAAATTTAATTAAATTTAAGTAAAAATTATTTTTCCTTATTTCAAGACTGTATTAAAGATGTATTCAATAACGATTATTATAGTATTCAAAAGAGTTTAATAATTAATCAAATCTCTTTTCAAGATTTATCATTCAAATTAGCTTTCTATAAATTGCCTTTAAATCTAAAATAAGGTTCTAAACTTCTTACTTTACAATGTGTGATGTGGATCTTGAAAGAAACATATTTTTTTTTTAAATTCCATTATTTTTTCCCATTTCCATTTATAATATCTTAAATAATATTTTTTCCCTTTAATAATTATTTTCTAGTGTGATTAACTTCATACACTTTTAATCAGCTCAATTTGTATCATAAATTGATGTATATTATCAAAATTTGATATTTTTAGTAATTAGTTACGAGTTTGTTCGTTATCTGTAAAATATTTTATAATAAATACGTATACAGTTTTCTCTTATTTCAAGCATATATTTTAATTTTTCTGAATTCGTTATCCTTCATAAAATATGTCACCAATTACAGTTAATATATACAAATACATATTTTGACGTTTAAATGAATCACTTTTTTTCAGAAAAAATTCGTATTTTTTGAAAGAGTTAATACTTAATCACACATCATTTTACAAGCTTATAATTTTGTGCTTTATAATTATTTAAAACTATTTCATTTAAGGAATTGACATTTAAATACGATCACTTATCTAAAGGATAATTTATTTAAACTTCATTGATTTTCAATATTTTTCATCTTCTAATTGCATCATTAATTAAACGAGTTTTTTTTTTCTCTTTCTGTAGAAAAATTAATCGTACCCTTAATTTTTCTAAATTTAATGGAATCGGAATTAAATTCAAATTCTGAAATGTAAACAGCGTATATATATAGCAAGAAATATAACTCACTCTAATTACAAGTTTATTTTACATGACATGATTTACGTGATCGGTACTTTCCTTTAAGGAAACAAGGAAAAATAAGACTTTATTTAATTTCTAACAGCAAAAACAATATATAATGAAGCACCATGTAATATAATTTTAGTTTATTAATATTTAATAGATCGTATAGACTCATGATATATTTTTAAATTTTAAATCTTTCTGTCTCTTATCTTCGTTAATAGTTATACTCATTTCAAGTAATTTGCGATATAATTTTTCCAAATCGCAATTAATAACTTTTAAATAAATTCTAGTAAAGTATTTTCTAACCAAAAAAATGAAACAAAAATTCAATTTCTGCATCTTTGAATGATTTCTTATTAAATGCTATTAAATTTTATTTTTTCGTATTGTGTTTGAAAGCATCTCAGTAAACTGTAAGCATTTTAGTGAATTTAAAAATGTATTACTTTTTGAATTAACATCTCTTAAAATCAAACTTTTGTATGCAAAACTTTCTTATGTAAGAATCATAAATTTTCTTAGATCTCTCTCTCTAATTCTGTTCCAAAATCTTTTAACTAAATGCTACAATTAATACAAAGTTAATCCATTCACAAGATTTACAAATATGCTTACTTTTGAATAGATTTTTCTCTTTAAAAATGAATAATAATTTCCTTTTTAATATTTGGAAGAATTATTTTCTAATTAAAACACATCTTTCTCGATTAGTTATTAACATTATGGTTAAATTCATTATTTTCTTACATTCTTTACTTTTATTTATTTTCGTTGGTTTTTAATTCATATTTGGCAGAATATTAATAATAAATATTTTTTTTCAAGGCAAATATAATACAAATGAAAATGTAGAGAGGGATAAAATAAATATTAATATCAAATGCGCACCAAGGAAATATGTAAAAGTAAGAACAAAAATTATATTATTCTCGAAGATACATTGTAAAACGCCTTTTCTATTTAGGGGCTATAGTAACTAGTAAGAAATATCGCCTTGAAGGGCTTCAAATGAAATAAATTGTTATTAATGGATTTCAGAAAGTTCAACGATCTATGACTTTTGTAGACATTTAAAAAAGGAAAAGGAGTAGGGTGTTGTATACTTGGAAGATAAATTTGAAACTAGTGTACATAACATTGTGAACAAATATATACACATAAATAAATGGGAAAAAATGACGGAAAAGTATTTAGGATTAAGAAATATATCAAAAATGGTTTAAAAATGTTATGATCACCATAGATTGGATTTCATTTATGTGTAAATTATATTAAGATGGTGAATTACTTCTTCAAATTTTTCAGTGGTTTTAAATAAAGAACGTTAGTATTTGACGATTCCTATCGTTATAGTAGACTTGAAAAAATGCAATTCTTATTCTATAAATACAGCAAAATATAAATCTTTACATTTCTAATAATGTTGATATATTTTAGTATAAATCTCTCAATTTCCTCATACCCCCAAAAAATTATTTTAGGGATTATTCTCTTATTAAATAATCGTTAACGTTCGTTGAAAAGTTTGGAAAAAAAATAATGAAATCGTGAAAATGCTTTGTATTTTTGTAGCGTCAAAATTTTTAAATATTTATTTCTTTTGAAGAAAGTTTAACAAAATGTAATAAGAATTTATTACAAAAGCTAAATATTCTTTCAATGATTCTACATCTATTTTTTCAGAATTATGTTCCTTCACATAAAAATATTTGTTAAAAACTTTTCCCTTCATATTCTTAAGAAGTGCTTAAATTACGTCATCAATTGTAACGACGCAAATAATTTAGAGTTTTATCAGAATTACTTAAACAAGTAATAGTGAAACCATTTAATTTTCCGTTTATAAATGTTAAGTGACACGTGTGAGTAATTTGGGGTTACCTGCTAGGTCTATTTGCTTTCATTCGATTGGAGATTTTTTAAGGCAATTGCCTTTCTTAATAATTTATAAATATAAAAATAAACTAAATACTTAAAATGAATCGAGAAAACAGTGATGAAACTCAGAAGAAATCATAGATCCGATACAGTATGATACAATGGAAATGAATGTAGAATTTCTATCATGAAAATATGTTTTCAGACTACCCTTTATAAAATATGTTTTTATTTATTCCCATCTTAGACGATTACTTTAAGTATAATATGAACCTACAAAAGTTTAGTAAAAAATTTTACTGTACTGATATTTGATGCTTTATATAAGTTTCTTTTATACTGTATTTTATGCCAGCTTTTTATATAGATATTTCCCCAAAAAAATATTTTGTATCAAATATATTTTTATGTATAAAGTATCATCTATGCCTAAAGTATCTAAGAATTGCTTTCTGCCATGTTCTGAAATCGAAATAAGCAATATTATTTTTATAAACTGAAACTCATGCAATATAGGTTATATTGATCACATTTAATTTAAATGTATACTTAAAAGGTTTTTTTGCTCCCTATTTCTTATTTATAAAACGCTCTTTTTATTCAGATTCAAACTATTAAGCTCTGCTTTTGAAAAAAATAACTTATATAGAGAAGAACAATAGAGATCTTTATAACAATATGTTTTGAACAATATTATAGATTCCTTTATTTGTTAAAATTATATTGATATCACATTGAATAAGTTTTACTTAATGTGCTTAGAAATAAAATTAGTGCTTAGTATAGTTTTTACAAAGGTATTGAATGTTAACATATAGATGCATTATTCTTGCAAACAATATAATATATATTTTTTAATAAATCTGATTAAAAAAAATGCATAAAGCATATTTTTAAAAATATCTTGTCCGTAGACACACTACACTTAGTGATTCCATATCCCTTCTACGCGTGTAACCACAATTATTTATTCCAGCTACTTGTAACTTTAGCATACACAAAATACTTCATTTTAAGGTTTTTTTGTTTTAAAAGAGTTTTTTAACATAGCCGAGGGAAATGACGAACATTTGTGTAGTATAAAGTCAAAAAAATTTTAAGCATTTATTTTAAGTATGATTTGTAGATGAAAATGGATATAAATTAAAGTATGCATGATATAATTTTCATGTTTTTAGGTTCATTCATATCAAGTATTTTCTTTTGTATCTTATCTAATAAGCACTCAGTGAGTAAAACGGTTGTCCCTTGTAATGTCTTCTAAAATATATTAATTTTGCCTTGTCTTACCTGTTTATGTTACTCAAGCTCTAAAATTTACCACAGAGTTTATAGCCTCATAAAAGATCAGACATCACCAACACATTATAAAGATTAAAAATAAATTCAAAGAGAGTTGCAAACAATCTAATGAAAGTATATATAAAACTGAATATATTTTTATAAATTTCTATGCGGATGTATGTAGTTTTGAGAAATCTATATTATATGTATAGTTATTTAAAAAAATCTGTATTACCTGTATAGTTATTCAAGGAAATCCGCATTTGCATAAAAAAGAATCTATCCACCAATATTTTTTGAGCATTTTGTATTTCTTTATAATTTTTTGTGCATATTCTTCCCTATATATGGTTCCATGGTTATATTCAAGCCTGTATGAGAATATCTGTATTGCTTTCCGTAACCACCAGCATGCACACAGATTAGTGCATGAAAAATATATTTTTCATGCACTAATCTCTATTATTCTCGTTATTTTTTCCACTTCTACTCATGGTTTCAAAAAATTATTAATAATTGTTCCGTATTTTCCCAAACATAAGAGAATTATCTCTACAAAAAGTCAATTTTTCCTTTTTTTTAAATTCTTACATTAATTATGGGGATTTAAATCTGAATAAAGCATCATACTGTTTAGATTTTACAACTATTTTTTAAAATTAATTTATTTGCAAAACTCCTCATGCTCCACAATGCATAACATGAAGCTTACAGATGTATAAGGGTTAACGTCGTTACCTAATTTAAAACGAAATTAAAAATACATTTATGATACAAATATAAAGTAAAAAATAAGGGAGTGAGATACACAAATATAAAGAAAAGGGATCTACTTATAAAACTTTTAAAATCTATGCAGCAAACAAAATTTCTTAATACACATTAAGGCTTTCAGTAAATTTGAACAACAAAGACAAAACAGGTGGCCATAAAATACCTAAGCTTTCAACTCTTTTTTAAAATTTTCTCTTTTATAAAAATATAGGTTACAGTATAGCAAGACATGTTCCACACTTTCAACATCCTGAACACAAGAACAAATATCACTACCAATTAAATTAATTACAGACAAATAGCTCTTAAAATGTCCATCTCCTGTAAGAAAATGGAATAACTTAAAATCAGTATGAAAATTCTTACATTTTAGCCACTGACAAATTGTCGGAAAAAACTTTTTAGCTGAGAAATACATTAATTTTTTTCTTAATTCTTATATTAAAGCTTTGGCTAAAATTCTTACGTGGGTATTTATATCATACATAATTTAAAAACTAATAAATGATTATTTAGTTGCATTTTATATTTTACTTTAGAATTTGAATTTAATATATTTATTTTGTCTTTTTTTTTGCTATTCCGCACTGGTTTGCAATTAAATTGTTTTTTGCTCAATTTATTGATGTAAAACTCCTGATAATTCACAAATAATGCCTTAAGATTTAGTTTTTATTTTGCTTAAATTTTTAATTATACCATCTATTTTATTTTACTAAGCTTCCCTTTTGAATAATAAATGTGCATAAAGATGTACATCTTTATATATCCATCAACCAATGTGCTTTTCTTTAAATCAAAATATTATTTCACCTAAGAGACCCATCATCAAAGTTTCAGTTCAGCTTAGTCATTGGCCTTGCCTATTATCACGTTACATTTATTTCTCTTTAGAGACTAAAGTTTGCTTACCGTAAAGGAAAAATTTGATAATCCGAGCAAAAACTGCTGCTAAATTATTCATCATATGCGTTTATGTCCCACCTGTGCATCTTATTTATAAAAGATGCTGGCATTTTTAGCAATATAAGCAACTGAGAAATTGAGGTGAAGTACCAATACATGAAAACTGTGAATGAAACTATTTATGTTATGACAACAAATTTATTATATTTTTGTAATAGTTAATGTAAGCTTAAACTAAAATATATTAAAAAGTTACATTAAATTAAAAAGTTTTTTTTTTTTATGATTTAACTGATTTGAAATAATTTCTCACAATCAGCATGAGCTAAAAATGTTTATGATATTCAATATATTTAATGTAAAATATGTATACCACATTCATAAATTTCACTCTAATAAATAGTGGTAAATTATTTATTAGAGGATATGTTAAAGAGAACAACTAATATACGATGGATTTGAAAAAAGCGTATGTTAAAAAATTAAAAGCAAAATTTAATAGCTATTAGTAAACATTATTTATAAGATGACACTTCTATGAAAATTTAATTCTGTTTTAATAATCATATAATTAACTAAATTCAAATCTAATTTCTTACTTAAATATATGAAAATTCATTTATTGCGACTGGATTTCATTCACATAAATGTGTGTAATTAATTTCTCATTCATAAACTCTTTTTAAACTTCATCACAATCATATTGCTAGAAAAGGCAACGTTGATATATATAAGCAATTAATCTCTACTTACATTTCACATTTATACAACAAAACACATGATTAAAGATATCGAAATGTGTCTATTTTCATCATAAATTTCCTGACTTCAATTTTTAAAGCATAGTAATTATAAATCAAGCAATTAATTCATAATGAAACATAATATGTTTTAGTATGTTGGTAATTACATTTTATTATAATTTTTAAAAAATTTAATAGTATGTATAATATCTAGATTACAGAAGTGTATCCACATTTAGGATAAAATAAAGATTCTTGATGTGCTGCATCTCTCTTTTGCTGAATTATTCACCTTATTTTTTGAAACAAGTTTTCTTTTTAGCACATTTTTTGTTCTGTAAATGATACGTTTTCTGTTAGAAATGCCTATCCTAAAACATTTTTTCTTACTAATAATGAATTTAACAAGGGAATACATATTAAGTATGAAATAAAGTTAATAGACTGAGCATCTTGAAGGGAATAGTCTGAAAAACATGCCAAAAGTAACAATACGGCTCTAGACAAGAAGTAAAAAATGGCGAGCATAAAAAATGTGTTTTTTCATCCGTTATTTAATTTAGAATGAATGCATTTTTATATCTTACAAAAGAAGTTTTTAATATGTAATCTTACATCTCACGAGTTAGACCACTTTTTGAAAGGCATTGTGTTTTTGCAAAAACTCTCATCAAATTTCGCTTAGAGAGGATTTTTTCTTCGTTTGTAATTATAAAAGAATGACAACTACAAGAAATGAACGTTTCTTTTTTTTTCTCACTTCTAATTATTGTTGACATAGATACAATAACACAACTTTGACTCTGAAGTACAGAGAATCTCTGAGAGATAAATTACAGACATCTTTAGGTAAATATTTAAAGAATAATATCTTGCTGTTACTTTTTAAGAAATTTTGATTAAACTGGTCAATTTTAAGGACATATCAAAATGATCGAAAGCTTTATGAATGTTTAAGGTATCCGACTACTTGCAACAACTTTTTTTTAAAAAAATGGAGATATAGGGATTTTTTGTGGTTTTTAGATTTGTTTAGTACATTTTAAGAAAAATATGCTAAAATTTAGAAAAGAAAAAGTAATTATTATTACTAAAATGTTAAAAAACGGGTAAAAATTTACAAAAAATAATATAAACGGGGCCTATTAAGTACCCAAACTAAATGAACAAATTTTCAATCTTTCAATTCTGATGTGTTGCTATGTTATGCATTTCTGAAATGACCTTCAGGATAAAAGATTTTTTTTTATTTTTACAAAATCTAGAGCACTTTATCTTAGTTATTATATGAAATTGCTTTAAAAAACGGTAATTATATTAACATAAGGGACTGTAAATTTTGTAATAAAACAGAGATTCATAAATCTGAAGGCTAAAACACTTCTACTGTTATACAAAACATGCACTAAAAAATTTTACAGTTATTTATTTTTAAAGCTTTTTAAGCAATCGCCTTCCCCATTTGAGCATTTAAAAAAAACCTACTCCTTTCGAGTGAAACACGTTTTAAATTATATCTTGCTTAAAGTAATGGCATATGCTATTACTAAAACTTAGTTTTTGTTCTAGTGAATGGAAAATAATAAACTTGATATTTTTATAAAGCTAATAAGATGGCTTATAAAATAAAATCACAAAAAAAATTGTCAATTTTTGCAAAATCCACAATTTTAGCTTAGTCGGATACCTTAAAATGTTCCATCCCTATATTTACAGGGATTTTTTTACTATAATTAATTATGGCAGTAATAATTTATCAAATAATATCATCGTAGAAAGATTTTAACTTAATTATATTTTTTTCATATTTTAAACTTATTATCAGTTTTTTCCTTGTGTTTTATTAAGCATATATATATGTGTGTGTCATGTATGATGTTAATAATATCCTTTTGGTATTTGTATCTCAAAATGCAAAAAAATTGACTAAAAGGCTTTATGTAAATAATGATGAGTTTAAAATTGTTTTTATACATATTTTTAAAACCTTAAAATAAGGTGGGTATTAAGTATACAGATATTGAAGAATTGAATGATGAACAAAGGTAAAATATTACATAATTTTTCTTAAATAATTCACCAATAACTTTTTTTATTTTTACATTCGTCAACGTTTAAATACTTTTATCTAAGAACAATTTTTTCAGGCTTAACTTGATTTAGTTTTTAATTAATGTCACCCTTTAAAGCAACATGAGGGCTCTTGGCAATGTACTGTATAAAAGGGACGGCAAACATATAAACTGAGCAAAGTTAAAGCACTTTAACACGTGCAAGCTACCCCAAAATATAACGTTAAAACAAATCCACTGTAAGTACAGACAAAGTAAACTATGATCTTAAAGTTCATCTCAAAAATTGTCACAAATTGATTGAAATTTTAACAGTGGACATTCTACACGAAAACTACACGTTTTCATGTAATTGAGGTATTTTCCTTGGCTTGTAATAAAACAAATCTAGACTACTCAACCTTTTACCAGCATTCCATAATCCATATATTTATACTCTCTTGTAAATTAAAACTACTTTTTCCAATTAGTTTCACTAATAAATGCTTTCTTTATAATATAACTTAGCTATTTAATTCTAATCTTGTAAATTATCACTCGGTGTAACCAATCAGTAGTCACGGTTGTTCTATTCAACACTAATGAATTCCATTGTTGAGTATTTCATTACATTAAGCAAGCATTTTCGTTCGAAATACTTAGCAATCACTTTTATTACCTTAAGCTGAAAATTTATCACTGTTCTTGGAGTTTTTAATATGTTAAATATATCTTAACAAATATCACGTTAACTCAAACCGGTTTATTTCTTTTCATACTATTTAGTTAGTCCTTATGAAATGCAATGGCAGGTTTCGTGACCGCATGATATATATTCAACATAATTGTTTAACAAGTGATATGGTGAGTTACAAGAGTAAGGGTATTTTTCGCTGTTTAAAATAGTGTATTCATTGTAAAAATATAAAACGATAAAAACCTATTTATATTCTAGCAACATATTTCTAAGACAATCTTACGAAAAACACCACTGACTTAATTGTAGGAATACATTTTGCTTTTTGTTTACAAATTTAACTTAAGACTTTAATTGAAAATATTTTTATAATGAATAAAAATAATTTGTTGATATTTTCTACCTAAATAAATTATTTTTGCGTCACTTTTGAAATGATTTATTCAGCTTACTTTTCCATAAATCTCATAAATAAGAAAAATCCTTGAGGGTTCAAATGAAGTATGTTGCATTGTATGCTATTTAAATTTATGATGCACTTGAATATCTAGCTCAAAATAAATAAGAAATTCCAGGAAAAAATATGTGCAGAACTGTGTGTTTTATATTCATTTTGTTAAAATATGTATACATCACATTTATAAAATAAACTCAATGTAGGGTCAAAGATTATACGTAAAATTAATTGATTTAATTAATTAAATTTGAATAATTAGTTAAACTTATGATAGATCTCGGTTACAATTGCATATTTTGCCCGGAATAAGTACATAATCCTAGGGTTTAAAAAATGTGCAGAAATTTGTGTTTTCTATTCATTTTACAAATGTATATACCTTTTTATGTTTAAAAAAGGAACTCAATGGAGAATCAGAGATTAAACATACAAATTACTTGAATTCAACTATGTAATGGTTTATAAGACTAGAAATTATAGCTGTTGAAAAGGATATGTAATCTTGTAGGCCAAGTGTAAATACTCATAATTTGTAACACAAATATCATCTCAAGAAATTTCAAATTATTGTTTTTAATAGTGTTGTACTATTATAAGAAAGAAATAACCAAATGTGACATATTGCTATTCCATAATACATATATTTGTAGGAAATTAAATATCAGATCCCTCCTTTAGGTTTTTAGAAGTTATTTCTCTGTCTCTTTGCTTTAAATATATTCTCATTTATTCAATTTTAATTCCTTACTACAACAGTTAAGAGCTCATAGTACTATAATTTTTAAGCCTAGAATTAAGATATTTTATAAAAAAATCAGCAATCTTGTCAAGCTTATATTTTTTTTTTGAGTTTTTTCTTTCTTTTTAAATTTTTTTCACTATTTTGTATATTTTTCATGTGTCTGTTTTAAACTCAAACTTGCTGACTTTTTTTCATTATTATCATTTACGCTTGTTTTTAAATTAGCATCATTAATCATTTCATAATCTCTTTCTGGCGCTATCACTGATCGATATAAGCATGTCCAATTATAAAATAAATTATAACTTATAACAATTAGGCAATATAAAGTTTTACTACTTGTATCCCAGCTTCCTAAAATGCATTAATGCATAGAAAAATTGGTTTACTTGTCATTTATAACTTCTCCCAAAAAACATTTCATTTATCATTCCTTGATTGCGATTCCTGAAAACTATTAAAACAGCGGAACAAAATACTTTAAATATCCAAAAAGTTTGTTGGGAAAAAAAATAAAATATATTCTCGACATCCAACAGTTTTTATAAACACGTCTAAATTATTTAGTAATACTCTCGTTATTTAAAAAAAGCATGAGAAAAATATTTTCGTGCGTAAAAACAACTAAAAAAGAAATACTTTTCGTAAGAGAATAAAAAAGAGTATATCATGGACTACAGTGATTAATATTACATACTACATTAAAATTCTTAATTCATTTTTAAAGATTTTAAACATAGTTTAAATTGATTGAGTAAGGATTAACCAACAATAGCTATATTTTAACAGAAAATTAAACTTACAAATATATAACGATTGAATTACTCTAAAACATTTAAGACTACAAGGAATACTAACAAAATCTTTCATAGTTTTTCATGTAACAAACAAATATTTTTTGATAAACTGATAAATATTTATCAAACAAAATGTTACATCACAGTTAACATTACAATCTCAAGGACAAAGGTAAATAAACTGTCATCGGTTCTTACATACACAGATGTGTGATCTCTAAAATAATCCTGACATTTAAAGCAGCATAAACGCTATATTCTGTATGCAATTTAATTGACAGTTTTCCATACCATTCAAATATTTTCACGTAAGAAAGGATCAAAGCATGAAACATCACAGACCATTATTTTTCACACAAAATGTTACCCCGCGATCGTTGTTACAATTTTAAACCCAAAGATGGGCAGTTATTTCTCCATTGCTGCACTCTGATGTTATATCTTGAGGAGAGCACGAGCGAAAACTGCATCTAAGGTATCACAATACGGGAGCATATAACATGAGGTAAAGATAGTCTCTTCCACCAGAAAGAGGTGAGGGAGTAGCATAAAGAAAGAGGGAATCTAAATCCGTTTTTGAAAGTTTTACGACAATGGTCAGGAGCTCTGATCCCATCCCAAAATCGTGAAAGGCAGGAGAAAAACGTTGTTGAAGTAAGCTTCTTTCGAAAGAAACGCTCTATCTTGCTCGACTCTGACATACAATCTTTACAAAACGAAGTATATTTTTGTATATAAGTTAAGTTCAAAGATTTTTTTTAAGGTCTTAGGCGGAGTGCGTGCAGGCAAGTGAAGAATCGATGAGGTTGGCTCTGATTTTTTTCCCTTGTTGATAAAGAAAAAGTTGAAAAAGCTATTTTAAAGTGAGAGTCTGTTATTTGATCAGCTTATCAATCTGTTATATTTATAAAAGTAAAGTTTACGATGCAATTTTTAGCAGAGGATGGCTTAAATAGTAGTGCTAAGATTAAATATTTATTCCCAATTTTTGAAATGTAGTATCTTGTAGTATTTGAAACTTATAAGGAATAGAAGTTCGAGTTGATACAAATCATACAAATGAAATACTGTTATTAAATTCAAATTTATTTTATCTTGTATACTTTTGAATTCATAACTATGTTCATCATGCTGCATATTGAATTATAATTATTTATTATACACAGTTTTTAAAACATAAATGACATTATTGTGACTACATTTATCAGATTTATATAATGAGAAATATAATCTTTTCTATAGATATTCTTCAACAAATACTTAGTATATGCTAAAAATCATCTTGTATATGATGATGAATTTGATTTTGAACTAAATGCAATAAAAGGAATATGAGTAAGGGTGAAATAATAGTTGATATTAATAGTGTTTTCCGCATCATCAACAGTTAAAGATTAAAACTTAATAATCAAGTTCATATAATCTTTATCCTTACAATTTTCATAGAAATCCCCGTTTTTAAAATATATTGCAATATTATAATATTCAACTAAAATCAAACATTAACAGGCATCCTTGAACTTTAATACAACAATTAATTCCCTTTAACAGTGTGTTAAAAAATAACCTTAAGGCTCACCCATGACATTTCCTGCTATCTGTTAAATGAACAACAAAAGAGTGCTGGCACGTATGACAAAGAACTGTAATCACGAGTTGAATCTTATCTGGAATAACTACAAATTATGATTAAAATTTTTATAGTAATTACATGTTGTGAAAACAGCACGCATGCGAAGCTCATTCATATGCGAAAAGAATAACGACAGTATATTATGTTCAAAATCAGCTCTAATTGTATTTACATATATATAGTTTCATATGTACCTAATCTAGTATTTAGAAAGAATTATATTTTGTTCACATGTATTAAAATTCCAGTCTTGTCAAAAATTGTAGTGAGCTCATATTGTATAGCATTCAGTAAATATATTAAAACGAAATACTAAAAGTTGTTTTAAGTAATGCACAAAAATAATTAAGATAAATGAAAAAATAAAAGCCGCATTTTAGTATAGTATAAAATGAAGGATAATAGATAAATTATGTTACTTTTCGATGCATTCACATTTGAATTCGCATTTAAATACCGCACAATCCCGATCAGATTATATATTTACATATTTATTCGAAACAATATGATCGTGGTTTGAATTCATTACCCAATTTTTATCGAATAAATAGATATTTATGTATTTATACTATTTACACTTTCGCATTTGAAATGGTTATTTTTTATTTAAAAAAATCACATTCCGTCTTAGAATTTGGGATTTTTAAAAGAGCCATTTTTCATGCATTGGGATATCCAGTAATTTTTAAAATAATATTTTCTTCTCGAAAACAAACATTCTGGATTTTTAGCATTCACTTAAATTAATTCAATTTAATAAGCTATCTATTTACTTTAATTAAATATCACGGCATGCATATACTAAATATTTGGCTCAGATACACAGAGTTGTGAATGCACCACACAACACACATGTTTAACTATCGTACCGCTACGCTTTGATACTATCATTTGGATCCTGTGTGGTATTGTCCCTCCTCATAAATAACTTAACCAGGTCACTCTGTATACTAGATTAGGGAGAACCAGATTAAACGTTCCTGATACTCAACAATATCGGGTGACTATTTAATCGAAAACCCGCATAACGCAGAAAACGTGCCTGATACGTGTAGCGCACAAAGGATGAAAGTACAAGTTAATAAGAGATTAAGCCTCGTACTGGGCCTTTATCCGTGAAAATGCGATGGTCTCTTCTACCTCCATTGACGATACTATGGAATTAAACATCAAGCCTAAAGGCGAATGTATATTAAAGGTTACATGATCCCTTCAGATATTAGAGCTTCAGATCACATTTGTTGCACTGCGTAACGTGACAGACGCATTAATATGCCGTGATTGGGCACCGTAAATTATGCTTGATACAATTGCAATTGAATTCCTGGCAATCTAATTGTGTACAAACATTGTAGTTGCCCCGTTAGGCTCGGAACATAGTTAGGGGAGAACATGGTGTTATGTTGGTGCCACTCTGCTGCATAAAGAGTAAAGACCATTGAAGTTTATGTTAGTTAATATGCTAAAACCTTTTGTTGAAGGTTCTTATGTCTAAGAGTAGGGATAAATAACGATTATGTATATAATTAGATTAAGATTCCTAGTAATTCGGCTTACGAAACGTTCTTTAGATATTGGTTAATGTAATATAAAAGAAATATATATTATAACAATAAAATTCAATTATTTTCAAATTAATTGCTATTCAACTTTTTAATTTAAATTGGAGTATTTTACGGATGCCTGTGAAGATTAGAGCTAATACTATGCTATATATGTGTATAGAATTATTACCCTGTTATATTAAAATATACTTTATATATATTTCTTATAATATTATAATCAATTAGAGCATTAAATAGATGCATTGTAAGAATAGATATGAAATATCTCTGTAGTATTATATGTGTTTAATACGAATTTAATTGTAATGGAAATAACTGCAATAAACCTTGAGGCATTGACAATCTTGCAACTTTAAATAAACGAGGAAGTACTAAAAAGTTTTACAAGTATTTTGGCTTTCATATGTATAATGAGTTTGAATGATAAATTTAACTAACACGCAAGGGAATTTACACTTACATTTTTAAAAAATGCTTTTTCAACTGAATTGTTTAGATAAATTATCTTTAAAAAATCTCCTCTTCTTAAAATTTGCTTTCTTTCAATGACTTAATGTTAATGCAAAATATATGATGTTAATTTTTTCGAAAATTTAAAATTAAATAGTGTAGATAAATCTTATTTAAAGATTGGCATTTTTGGCTTGACTGAAGCACTGTTCTTTGTTACGCCAAAATCTCATCTCTCAATAATAAAATGGTTTTCAAATAAATATATATAAATTTCTCTTTTTCTCATTTTTTAAGTTGAAGCCAGAGAGATTATCCTTGTTAATATTTTTCATAAAGTATTTAGAATAAAAAAATAGTACCGAAAAATGTAGTTTGTGAAGCTTTAGGTCAATTTACGTTATGTCGTCGTTAATACAAGTGTTTTTCAACATAATTAAAATAGTTTTTAATCGAGAATTGCGAAGACAGTTTTGAAGAAATTTAAAGTACTCGTAGGCGTTGCGGTAAATTAAATGTCTTACTTGAGTGAGAGACTTTTTTTTAATTTACTTTCTCTTTTTTTGGAACTAAGCTGAAGCTTTATAGGAAAATTTTTATATATAATGCTTAATATAAATGAGCAATTGCTAGTTTTGAGACTTTTTACACTTATTTGAATTTTACTTATCCCTATATTTTCTTAACAGAGAGCAATAAATCATTATATCCAATAATTTGCTTATATTTAACATTGACAGAGGGATAAAATGGTATAAAAGTTTATTTTAATTATTTTTTCAGACCTTAAGAGAAAACTTAGAATTTTTTTTTTTTTTTTACTGAAATGGATAACATACTTTTTTGTGAAATATTTAATTAGAATTTATTAGTTTCTTACTGTTTCATATTAAAGCTGCTTTTACTCGTTAATTTTTATTTTTATTGGTTGTAAAAACAACTGATCTCACTTATGAAATGCTTCAAACACCATTTTTTAATTTCCATCACCTAATATTCAATCAAAATTTGAGTTAAATCCAAGAAAACTTTAACACTTTGATGCGAGAACCAATATCTATATTTAAATAGGATCTGTACAAACATAATTATTGCAATAGGTCTTACTTTAAATATAAGTGTTTAGATCTATCCTTACAATAAATAGGAATCAAATATACTTTTTAGAAGGCGAGTTGAATTAGAATTCCAACTCATCAGTAAGGAGTTCAAAAAACTTCTGTGTTTATTCTTTTCCTTCGCGAAAGTAAAATTAAAACAGTATTTTTTCAAGAGTTTCCACTGAATGTCAGATGTATAAAAAAAGAGCAAAATGCAGTTTTAAGATTTTTTTCTCTCACTTCGGTCCTACAAACTCCTATTTCGTTTCAATCGAGAAACTGAATTAAATTCGAGCAATTTTCAACACACCCTATCAACAAACACCTCATCACTTGCAAATCACCTCAACTTCAGAAATAAATTTCTCTAAAAAAGCCTTACGTTGCCGTTTCGCGACTTTTCGAATGCCGGTAGTATTCGGATTTATTCGCGATGGAGTTGTTTTTATAAAAAGCACTTGAGCAGCTCAGTGTTAGGAGCCAAAAATTCATTAGGAAAAGAGAACCCAATGCAGGTGACTTACTTTTATTACCAGGTTAAATGAAGTGCCTGCGAAGCCGTCGATTACGCAATTGAAGTCACATTACGAAATGGAAGGCAGCAACTTGAGCACCGCTATTGTCTACTTACGAGTCCTTCTTTAGCGGTAGAACGTGATAGGCGTACCCACCGGTAGGATCTTCTGTTTAATTAACAAGGCTGAATTCCAAGTAATGAGAAGCCATGGGTTTGATGGAATTACTTCGATTAAACGTTGGACAGTTCCTGGAAAAGACAATTAATGAAGTAAAATTGAATTTTGCCGACGTTATTAATATAGATCGGCACCCTCGATTTTGAGTTCCGAACGTCTTTTTGATTAAACATTTGTTTTAATAAGCAACCGAATGGATTCATTTTCCGGATGCTTTGTTGAGGAAGCTGCTGTTTTAAAGAGATTTGCTGATTAGTCTTCATCGGGGTGATATTTGGTGACAGATTCTTTCCTGGGCGTTGAAAGCCGTGCTGGAGGATTATTTTGAAGGCTCGTCGAGGTATCTTTCCATTAAGAACTTCGATTCGAAGCTCTAATCAAATAGATCCACATTTCGCACTCTGCATAATTAAAATCCGCCACTTTGTCATTATATATTTCAGGAATGATAAGGAATCCAGGGAGAAAACTCCCCACTTTGTCATAAGACTCGTTGTAATTCATAACGGATATTGCGACATATGAGGAAGCATTAAAACTCGTGGTGATTGTTTTGATTAATTTTTCACACTGTTAGTGTTAAATAACTGGAAGCAAGATTTCTCTAGAATGTATTTGTTGACAAACAGCGATGCTCTCTCAAACTTAAGATTTTAATATTACTGAGTGAATTTAACTCGCTTAAGTTTCAGAAGTGAAGATTTACTATTCTGTCTTTTTAATTTTCATTGTTTTTAATCGAGATATTCCATAGTTTTGTTATTTTATACTTGTTATTTATTGAGATACAGATAAAATAGCTTGTAGCTTGCGTGTGTGTGTTTACAGATTATTTTAATTAAAACTATATCTGTGGAATTGTGCTAAGTTCACAATTAGTTTTGAAAATATTGAAATATTTCTTGTCATCATTCATAAACAGCAAAAAAAGCTCAGTATTATTTACTTAAAAAGTTAACTACAAGGATTAGCTATTACTTGATATTGATGGAAAAAAATCCAATATGTTTAGGGATATTTTAAAAATGTTATATTATAAGACTTCACTGAATGGTTTTACTTACTTCAGTTTAAATTACTTTTACATTCAGACTGGTTTTCACGTTCACATAAAACTGAGTCTTTCCATATTTAAAGAAGGTATCTTTTTATAGACCATATATTGTACAATTTTACATTAGCTTTACATAAACATCGCGAAACTTACACAAACTTGCGATGGAAAAAGGTAATATTAGCAGTTATACACTGACCTTTTCATTCGGTATATATGCCATTTATTTCTTAAATTCGTACTTTTACCATTCAAACGCACAAACAAAAAAGCACATCCGTGAATGCCATCTTTACGGAAGTTCCGTAAAGCGCATATGTGTATCTGCTATAACATAGAAGATGAGAACATTGCAAAAATACTTTTGCCATACCGGACGCAAAATGGCACAAAAAATCCCTATGTAATGCCCATTTCCGGGTAGGGTAAGTGAAAGAAATCTCAAAAGCGATTTTTTCTCGACCCTTTATTCAAGATATGAATACCAAATAAGGAAAGTCAATGGACACACTGTAGGAGAATAAATTTATTTCGGCAGCCGTTTCACATTTTTTTCTCAGAATAAAGAGATACAGACAGCATTTTGTGCTGTTTGTGGTGTTCGTCAGGAACAGGGTTTATATACTGACAAACAATGTATTTATGGTATACTTCGCTGTCGTAAAAAATACTAAGATCCATCCAAATTTTGCTCGTAAATTTAAGAAAATAAGCTCACCTTAAACCCTCAGAGAAACGAGTTTCCATTTTAGAATCAGACAAAGTTTGAAATAAAACACACATAATTTAAAAAACATACCTCATTTTGTTTCTGTTCTCACAGCAATTTTAAAAAATAATAAACTGTGATAATAAGAACTAGAGATATGTAATTATTTATGATAAATCTCAACTCATATTTCAATATAAAAGTGATCCATGTAATACATGCCAGTCAGTTTAAAAAAGTTTTAGTGATTTTACGTAAATTAAATACCCACATATAAGATTTGCTACAAATGTAGGCGATTATTTCCAAAGAGGTACATGAAATATTTATATGTTTAATGCTTTTACCAGTTTCTACAACATATATAGTTAAAATATACATTCTGAAAGTACCATAACCATCTAATAGATCCAGATATATCATGAAATTAAATTAAATATAATACTTATCAGCAAAGCCTTAGTTATTTACATATTTAGAGATTAACTAAATATGTCTTGGAAAATTTTACGTGAAATATATCTGTATTTTTCAAAATAATGGTATTATTTGATTAATAATCGTATAGCAATTCAAAAAATAATGGTATTTTTTTCTATAAGTACTTAATCAATGGTTTTTCTTGATCTTTAAATAAGTTATTGGTTTAATTCTAAATCCCTTTGTTCTGTAATTTCTATATTTTTATATTATCTTGCATACAAACCTATATCAAAGCTATTGTTGAAAAATTTCTTTCAGTGTTTTGTACATTTATTTATAATTATAAACTAAAATATTAAAGATTGCTGATTATATGAAACATTTTTCCCCTTTTTTAAGACAGTTGAATAAAGTAATATAGTTTTTTTTACAAGATAGATCTTCTAGTATTCGTATTATATTGTAATTTTTGGTATAAGAATCTTTCCTCAGTTTCTTATGCCATATTACTTTCAATTGAACATTTTGTCTGTAAGGACTTCTTATTCACTTAATTTACATTAAAATAGCACGTAAAAATTACTAACACTTATTCTAAGAAATGTATATAGTATAAAAAAACACATAAATTCTTGTTTTGATTTGAAACAAATCAAATAAAATGTATACTTTATTTAGAACATTATCGCTTATTCCTTAAAATTAAAAGTAAAAAATATCCTAATTGTTATTATAATAAATATTTTCTCCCATGAACTTTAAACATGTAAAAATGCTTGTTAAAGTATCCGAAAACATTGAAAAGATGCTTTTTAGGTGTTAGGACCATCAGAAAAAAAAAAGAAATCGATTATATTCAGATGAAAGAAAGAATAACATATAAATCTGGAGAACCTTAAATTGTTTTCCTTAGGTTTACTTTTTTTAATTTATAAAAGTATTTTCTTAACGTGTATTTTAAAGAATGAAATTTTCACGACAATTTGTACACGAAAAAAAGGGGATATATCCAAAACAATCCAATAAAATTCAATGAAATTTGTAACACGTATGCAATAAGCCCTTTAGAGAGTAGAAAATTGTAGATTTCAAGATAGTTGCATTTAATCATATTTTACAGCCATTTTAATCTTAGAATATAAAGTAATTTTGACGAAAATAAATAACGTCAAATTTGAATTCTTATAAAATATTTATTTCTTAAAATAATTTTTATCCTGCAGTTTTTGACTCTTCAAAAGGTTCAAGAATTATATCAATGAAATTAAAATTACCTTATGTTTAACGCATTTCAATTTATGCTCTTTTTCATAACATTGAATTTTTTTTTACAAAAATTTTTTAAAAATAATACTTAAAAAACAAGGAGGAATACCTGTTATTTATTTAATAATTATGACTCTTTAGAGCTATTTATGTTCTTGAAAACAACAAAATCCTTTTCAAAATCAATTTTTTAAAAATAAGTCTGCAAACCTAGTCAGATGCCTAAATTAATTATAGCATAGTTTTGAGAAAATCATATTCATACAAGGTAATGATTTATTATAATTCAAAATATCACTTACATTAATGTTTGACGTTAACATAGTTAATCTGTGCGTCAAAAATTGCAAGCAAAATTATTTTCAATAAAACCTGAATATTGCAAAAGTTACCCCAAAACTTTATTCTATTAAATATTTAACAGAACCTTGATTTGGATTTATTTCTACCAAGAAATAAATTCACATTATTTTTAGTTTTAATATATGCATGACAAATATTAAATTATATATCGCTCTCTTTGTAATGTTTTCAAATTACTAATAAAGTCTTCAATAACAGGAAGTAATTGTTTTTGAAAAGAATACGTCGCAAATGTTTTCTTCGTCTAGTTAAGTTTAAAATGCGAATATATATTAATAACCTAAGGGAACAACATTTCATTTAAAATTCGAGTAAGGGAAAACTCCATAGATGGTAATCTCGAATAAATAGCATTGGTGATTAAGTACATTGCGTATGATAAATATCAATATGGGCGTTTGCAGGCAAGGTTAAAGATGAAGCAGTTGCTCCTCCACCCTATGGCTAAAATAATCATGAAAAGACTCGTTTAGCCCTGGACCTATCAACACTCTTGGTTATCCCACATCTATGATTCAGCTTGAGTAATTTTTCGTTCTCTGGAAAGTCAACATTAGATCTATGGATGTCAAATTCATATCGAATTATATGTATTATTTAAACTTAGGAGTAGGCGTGGTACGAATGTATGTAAGCAGATTCAGTTAACATACTGTATAAATAACAATTTCTATCAGAGTTGTATTAAAAATTGATGATTTCTTAAATATAATTCATGTGGATTTTTACAATGAAGTAATATTTATTTTCTTCGGGAAAAATATTGCCTTAGTTATCTTTTAGAATTGCTTATGTGGCGTAAGTAAATTATTTAGATTCAAAAGAGTCATCACTATGTTCGATGTGTAGGTAACTGAATTTTTAAGAAACTTTTGTGATAAGTAGCCGAAGGCTTATTTGTGTGTAGAATGTTTTAGATTTAATGAATTAATTAAAAATAAAAAAAAATTTCAAAGTTGAATTAAAATTATGCAATTTGATTATGTTTATAGTTTTGCTTAAAAGTCCTGCTAAGAATTAATTGTTTAAGGGACAGAAACATTTTCAGTTTGTTAATTATAAATGCACTGTTTTCTTGTAAAACTTTTATATGAAATTTTGAAGTAAAATCACAGCAATGCAAACTTTAAGTTAAGAACAATAAACTGATAAACAAATGCAATAATAGGAGATAAATAGTTTTAAATAAAACTCACATTTGACATCTTGCAACTTTTTTGGGTCATTTTTTCTACGCAATTCTGGCATTACAGTAATTTCAAACTGTAATTCTCCTCAAGCCAATAAAATAATTCAAAACTAATTGATGATTTTGGAGATAATCAATTTTAGTCCTGATTGTTTGATTAATTTATTTCAAAAAATAAAAATTCGGAATATTTTCGCATATTTAACTATACACGAACAAGTTTTCATTAAAATATTTTTTTAACCACCAAATTAAAATTGCAAATTTAGAATCATGCCTTACATTTTTTTACCCATCATAATTCTAGCAACTGTTTTTTTTTTAAATGCCATTCGTGTGGTGTTTTTAAAAAGATTTTGAACTTTGCTGTTATGATAATTTTGCCTTCCTTTAGCTATATATTTCATTTTCCTTCTCCTTGTTATTTAATAAATAATAATTATCTTGCGAAGGTTCCTTTTCCACTGAAAGTTGTTTTAACTAATTCAATGAAAAGGAGATTATATATTTTTGCTTATGAGTAGTTTAAAATATTTCCAAAGATTTTTTTCTCTAAATCAGTTTAATAATACCATCTCCTATACCGCTGTATACTTTCCTACCTAGTTAGCAGCAAAATCATTAAACTAAATTTCCGTATCAAAATTCTGAAAAATTTCACCTACATCCATAGGCTTTACATGAATTTGCGTAATATGTTTTTTCAAGACATAGGAACTTTTCTAACTATATTTCTGTATATGGGGTATTAATAAATTCTCCCTTATGGGAGTAACATTAAAAAATACAACCATTTAAATATATTTAAATTATATTTTAACGTACTTATGTTAATTTAAAATATAAGTTTACAGATTAGAAAGTTGAGAGCACTTAAAGATGAAAGATAGTTATAATGCAGATATTTAATATTTGAAAAAGGTGTTAAATATCATCTTGTATAGAAAATTTGAAAGCATTTTTACAAATTACATAAACTAATTAATTGAATTTGAAGTCTAATGTAAATATAATTCTGTAATATTTATATGAATTAAGTTCTAAATTGAATTAGGCCTTACTTTCATAACCCTAGTATCTAATATCCCCTTTTCAGAGTCTTTCATACAATACTAAAGTTAATTAACAAATATTGATATTTATGCAATGAATGGGAAATATATCATAATTATTATGATAATAAATATGGACTGCATTTGATTCCAATCATAATGAGTAACGGATTTATTTTGATATAATTGAATCTGTGTTATCTAGTCAGAAATTTTCTAAGAATAATTGAATGTGATGTATTATTTTGAGTTGCTCTTGAAAAGCTGGCTTGCATTATACATCTGTGGTTGCAGGAAATTAAAGACCTTTATAATGGTTGTTCTGTACTACATTTTCAGGATAGATTTATATAATTATTTTCTTGAAACTCTTATTAAATTTGCTAAGATATCAGTGTTTTAACATACTGAAAGTTTTGGTAAAGTAAAAATTATTGAATTCATAAAGTAATGCTAACAGTCTTTGACAAAAACCTTTACATGATTTCTTAAAATATAATCACGGAGAAGTTTTTAAATTGAAAAGAAGTTATGTGAGATATTCTCAGTAAAAACAAATATCAACTAAAATAAAGGGGGTTTATCTTAAAAATAAAAGGCTTAGCGTTCCCTTTACTCTTATGTAGGTGTCACCAAATTGCTAAAAACTTTCCATGCAGAAAATAAATTATTGTAGATCTAGAATCTTTTTTGATTCTGAAAAGAGAAATTCATCCAGATAATTGAAATTTCTGCATCAGTAAGGAGCTTTTGAGAATTAAAAGTCGCTTTTAACTGAAACATGCAAATCTTGAATCAGAATTTTCTGAGATTTAATTTATTGGTCAAAGTTTTTCATGCCCATGTGATTTTAATCAAGTAAATTTATTTTTCCAAAATCATTTTAAAGGAGGAAAGATGGGTGTCCTAAAAATGTTTAATTTAACATAAAATGCATGTAAAAAATAATGTACGAACGGCTTATGTCTTGTCTCTCCAAATCTATTTGCCTTTCTCTAAACTGATGGAAATATTTTATTATTTGAAGGGATTTTTTAATATATTTCATCTTAGTTAAATACAATCAATAACTTTAATACAGAAGCAATGCTCAAAATAATATGTTCCTCACTCCATTTACTGGATTCTAAGCTCTTCTTTATTATTTAAATTAAAAATACAAATCTAGACAGAATTATAATAATAAACCTATTTCTCTATAACTCTAAGCGTTTTTTAATATTCCTTTCGTAAGATATTGTAAGAAATTAAATTTATCATAATATATTTTTATTGTGCTTATTTTCTGTTATTATTCCATATCTCAGTAAATTTCATGAAGATTTTTTTCCTCTTAGCCATTGTAAATAGGAAAAATATTTTATTCTTAAACTGTTTTTAAAAAAATCATAGTACATGTATAAAATATGAAGAATATGGCACCATCAAGTAATTATATTCTTTGGTTTTTTGGTATTTTCTTAAAAATAAGTTAATTATCTGTATACACTTAATATATTTATTCTTCTTAGATTCGAGAATTTTATTATAAGTGATTTAAATGTACATTAATTAAAAATGCAAAAAAGTAAAGATTTTAAAAGAAAATGTAGTGCATTCATATAAGGAGCACAAGAAAATTTGAAAATCATATTACATCAAAATTATACAAAATAGTTTTGTATTTATCATATAATAATATAACCGGCACAATTAAGCAAAATGCTTTCTATTGTGGTTTTCATTTTTAAAAATATGAAGTACGTGGTTTTCATTTTATATAATTAAACTGGAAAAGTAATGATAATGTATATATGACGAAATACATTGTAATATGCTATGACAATGAATTATTTTTATCAGGAAGGTCATCATATTTGATTTCATAAGATAAGAGATTATCTGATTTTAAATGGGTATCTGTTACTTTCCCTCCTTTTTTGCATGCATTTCGTGTAGAAAATCAGTCCGTTCATTTTTCCTGAAACGGAAGCTTCGTAATGATGCCTTCCTGCTATAGCGTGGCTAAAGAGTTTTCTTTAATGGTGTTTTATTTTACTGAACTTAATTATAAAGGATATTATTCGTTCAAGATTCCGGAGCGCATGTGGTGAATTCTTGATATATTGCATTAACAAAAGTTGAAACGGATAAGACACAAAAGTCTAAGAGAAATCAAGGCTTATTCAAATTATTTGCTTTATAAAAACATTTTAAATCTGTATGTTTTATAACTTCCGATTTTATATCAAATTATAGCTATTTTAATACAACCAGTAATTTAAAACATTAAGTGTGTAAGACTATTATACCATTTCGGGTGTCGTAAAGGACTCTTAAGATTTCCACACGTAATTACTTTACAATAATGCAATAAATAATTAATATGCGTCTGTATAAAATTCTTGATAACAACCTTAATTGTTTTAAGGTATAGTTACTAAGAGGTTATATTTACCAAGAGGGTACGTTTGAAATCATGTTCAGAAAAGGTTCAAATCGATTACTTTAAAAAATTCAATTTAAGTATAGGAAACTATTCTAAAAAGTGTAATGTAATCTATTTATTTACTCGTAAATAACCAGCCATACTCCATAACATGTAAAAGTCCCAAAATTTAAAAAAAAAGGTATTTGCTTTTAGAAGTTTTGTGGTTTAACATATAAACATATTGTGTTTCTCGTATTTTATATCTTATATATAACCAGTTAATTTTTGGTGGTTAAGTTCAACATTAGAGTATATAATTGATAAAATCATTTTAAAAATAAATCACTACTATTTTAACAGTAGTAGAATTTAGCTGACAAATACCATTCCCCATGTCATAAAGCCTATTACTCGTGTGTTATTTTAGCATTTTTATTTCTCTAATCGCATTGAAGTTGTTTATTTAACGGTACTCAGCATGTTTTGTTCAACTTTGTAGTTTCTGCTTTATATTGTGATGTTTAATTTAAAGCCCATTTCTGCTTAAGTTTTATAAGTTTAACAGAAAGTGGTTTTTAAAAATTTCATGAATAAATTACTTATTACATTTGCTAAATATAACTATATTTAAGCCTTTTCTAGAAAATTAATTATTTTTCAACGCAATTCTGAAAACAAATAGATGCGCATTTATTTACTAATGGTACTTTCCTAAAATCCTAAATACAAATAGGAGTACATTTATATGTAGTATTAGTTATTTAAAATGCTTCTAAATGGAAAATTATTAATTTCCAGAAAAATATTCATATTTAATGTTTGTTAAGAATAAATTTATAAATATTTCAAAGGTTTCCTAAAATTATTTGTGTCTAAATATGTTAGATGATAGAATGAAAATTTTGTACTTAAATGATGACCTCTTTCCAACTAATGATGATTTTAAGTTTTTATTTGTTGATTATTGTATTATAATTGAATATTTAGTTAAAAGTATATAAATAACAATTTATGTTTTTTTTTCAAATTTAATAATACCAAAATTTATTTTAAATTATCCCGGAGATGGAGATAAAATTTATTCTTTCAAATCAATTTTAACTCGTTGCAATAGATAATATCTTAAGTTTAAAATAAAATGAATTGAAGGAAGCACTTTAAGGAAAGTAATGTTTTCAGAAAACGTACATATGAAAACCTCACATAATATATCAAAACATAAGTATGTAAAATTTCAACCATTTTAAAATTGTAAATCAAATGAATTACCTACTTAAGTTTTGAATTATATTATGGATATATAACTTTTTAAGGTGTTTTATACATGTGCATTAATATGCGGTAGGATACAAGTATTTATCCTTGACTTCTTAGCATAAAAAATGTATACGCATTAAGAAAAAGTACTTTATTAGTTTTTAAAATAAAAAATATCTTTAAATGTAAGAAATTTACATTACTAATATGAAAAAGAAACCAAAAACCACAGACCAAATAAAAATCACTTACTTCCTAAGTATTTTCATTAAAAAAATAAAATGAAATACTCAGCCATTCCACATTGATAAAACTTAACCATATTTCCTATCTAGTTTAATTAATACATTATCATACGCTCATTGAATATAAAGCAGTGCATTGATTAAAAATGAACTTGGCAATACTCATGCGTGGTAACTACTATCTACATTCAGAAAAGAAAAAAACGAATTCTTTTGTGCCGAAATGCTTTACAATGCAGTAAATATTTCAAGTTTCTTTTCCCAAAAAGAGCGATGTTAGATATTGTTTCCACCTTTCTTTTTTTATCTGATCATTTTCAAAAAGAATAAAAGCGTTTATGCGTGAATAATAAAAGAGTTAGCAAATTAACTCAGTTAATATTCACTACATTGCTTTGCAAATGTGACGTCTGTCTCTTGATAAACTATCATTTCTTATCTTCGGACTTCATACGGTAGATTGCATCTTCTCGAAACTTCGCTTCCAAAATAAAATACAGAAAATATACATTATATTCGCACGTCGGGATACACGAATCCCTCACCGATATATGCAAGCAACTATGGCGTCTAAAGGCCGTGAAATTCCAGTTTATTGGCTTGACAAGATCTTCGTGATCTGGAGACACACCCTTTCGTGGACCTAGGTATAACGTGACTAGAAGCACCAATCTAATCGTGCGCTGGTCCTTTGTTTGATTTCTTTCCTGGAGTATTTTTTGTGGCATGATTCAAAGTGGTCCTGTCGGCAAGGTTGGAATTTAGGAACCATCCAATTCTAGAAAAGATACGATTGAAATTATCAAACATGAAACAAAAAAAAACATTCAGATTCATGGATTTTATTTAGTAATATCAATACTCAAGATTTATAAAATAACAGGAAATGTTTTATTTCTAAAATTTGTATTGTATTGTCCATGTTTGGCATAAAAAATGAACTTAAATTTTTTTGTCCTATTTGCTTATTTTCTAATTTAATATTGTATATAAAATGGGAACATAAATATTTTTGAAATGATTTTTTTCCACTAAAATATAAAACCAGCATGAAATTTTTTTACCACATAGTTGATTATGGAAATTTCAAATTTCGCTTTATATATAATTGGGAAAATAAAAGTTCCAACTTTCCATGTAATATAATCCGAATCTGTGATACATTTCTTAAAAACTGCAACTACATATTATCATCTTTAAAAAAATTTATATCTTACTTTCTCAATCTAAGAATTAATTACAAGAGGTACTTTCATGTACTTCAACTAGTTATATGAAAAAACCTAACTATCATTTTCTCTTTTACTGTTAAATATACGCGAATTAGGGATATAGAAACTTAATTTAAAAAATTGAATTTTTAAGTATTATTTATTTTGTGAGGAATGCCACAATTATCAAATAGTAGTTATTGTGCTTCATGAATAAAAGATCATATGAACTTAAATTTTAAGGAAGTACAATGAAAAAGTTTTTCTAAGTCTCTCTCTCACACACACACTCTCTCTCTTTCTGTAACTATTATTATTATTTTTTTGCTGAAAAGAAGCACAATTTTTATGAACATTGTTTTATCATCAAGTTATTAACCTTCTAAGCCTAAAGCTTCGTTCCTTAAGATTTTGAAGAAGTTTAAGAAAAGGAATTTTATTGCAAAATATTTTAATGCTAGTTCACAAATATGGAAATATAATCAATAAAGAGGCTAAAAAATTTGCCTTTTAAAGAATTTAGCTCTACTTACACTAGTTAATTTCATCTAATGGGAAAGCCATTACACAGTGCAAATTAATACCATATTCTAATTAGACAATTGTAAAATATTTGGTATATATGTTATACATTCAAGTAATTCTAATGAAAGGTTAATATATACACATAATTTCTTTTTCATAATATTAACGTTTAATTTAGCAGGGATCTATCTATTTTACGACTCCTTAAAAACGTTGCGACATATCTCCTGAATTTCATTAGATTTTATCTTAGCTTTAAGGAAAATGGATTTTTCTCCTCTTAAAACACAAGCAGTAACCATTTTAAAATTATCAATAACCAATTTTATTTTCATTACATTTAAAATAAGTACTTCTGTAAAGCTAAAAAAGACATAATTATTCTGGAAAATTCATTTCTTATTTAAATATTCCAAGCATGTATATTTTCATTTATGCCTTACTGAAGTTCCACATTTTATGAAGTTTTATGTTTTAAAGTTTATATATAGTATTTTCAAATGAATTTCATACTTATTATTGTAATAGTTAAATCTTTATTTTAGATTAAGCTTAAAAGTATCTCTTCATATGGATTTAAAATGAAACGCGTTACTCAGATTTGTGTGCATTCTGAATGTAATATTTCACTTCTTGCTATCTAAAATAAAATGTTTTTATATATATATGCATTTAATATGTGTTACATCCTTAAAAAAATTCTCAATAATGCATTTTATATAATATTTTATACATTATTGGAAGTAAAAAAATTACAAATAAATTTAGAAAAATATTAAAAAAGGATTTATTTTATATTATTAAAGCCAAACTATAAATAAAATTTTTGAAAATTCTCATATACTTTTCAAAGCATGGTCTCCCATAGGAATTTCAAACAAAATACATTAGCCAATTTTTTAGCCAATGCTGTTTCAAATACTTCTATCGTATCCCAGATGATACGTCAAGAAAATTTAGTAGTAGATTTCTTTTATAGGAAAGTGAATAGTCAAAGGAAAAGAAAAAGTATAAAGTCTCCAGTGTTCTTGAAAGTAAAAATGAAATTTCTAGACGTAAAGGATTCCTCTGTACTTCAGAAATATTTGAAAAGAATATTATCATCTTACACATTATCTATATTTCAACGACGTAGTATTTTATGCTTTAAATTACCAATATTCCATCAAATTGCTTAAAAGTTATATCTTAAATTTTTAAGACAAATGTGTCTGTGGCCTAAAATGGTAGAGCCATCATTATATGCATTAACGACGAATATTTTAGGATAGACTGTTTTTCATGTCGTTGCTTGGTTACAATATACATTTCTCAGCATTCAAATATATTATGACCCATGAAAGAACGAAAGGAAACCATATTTAATGTCTTGAGAAATAAAATTTGCAATCTTTCCTGAACGAAAACAATTTCATCATAAATATCTAGTGTATTTTGAATTATTTTTTTTCACGCGTCTTCTAAAATATATTCTCTATTTATAATCATCCGCAAATAATGTTTCACCTTTTTGTCAGCTTGTAAAAACGTTATCTGTAAACTGCATATTCACATTAAAGAATTTATAACTGTATAATGAAAGATATTAAAATATTTGATCACTAAACTATGAATCAATCAATCAAATACTGTACCATAAAATAATTAACAAAACATTTTCAATAGAGCATTTAACTCCATAACTAATAGAATATTTTTGTTATTTTTTTACCTGAATTGTACTTGACATTATTCAATAAAGCAAACAGTTTGATATAAGTCAATAGAAAACAATCTTATAAGAAAGTTTACAACTCAGTAACACTTGTTCTGAAAACTGAGAGAAATTTTAATTCATTTGTTTGCTTACACATAATCTCCATACTTTATGTCAAAACAAAGTTTTTATTTTAAAATGATTTTGCTAAGTTCGGTTCTTAATATTATTCTAATATTTTAATGCAATGATTAAAAAATGTGCTGCATTTTTCTCACAAATACTTAGATTGAAACATAAAAAATTTGTGGTTAGATGCAGATCTCATTTCCGACCGTACGATTGATAAAATTAACATTGGAACAGACTAAATTCATCATAATTTGTTTCGAATAAATTTAACAAAATGAATAAAAAATACTGTCTTAAATACATAAAAAAATATTATTTTCACTTTTTAATATCAAAAGAAAGAACAATTGTATACAAATTTTATTTTATTTTATTGGTGTATAAGTAATGAAGAAATTAATTTTTTTCTGTCAACTTTAAGAAATAATTTAAGATGTATTTCTGTCCATTTAATTTTCCAAATCCTAGCACGAATAAAGTTTGTAAAAAGTTCCAGAATGTAAAATTGCATTAAAAAAGGATGCACATTTTATGCCTTTACACATACAATGCTCTTCAAGAAATTTTAAAAAAATATTAAATTCTGAATTACAAGAGATTTTCTCTTGTAAAATATTCTTTCGATTAAGTTAAATCTTAAGATATAAAAACTAAATTATTATGAACAACTCCCATTGAACATAATAAAAAAAATTTCGTCTTCATGAACAGCAGGTTGCTTTAGCGAATACCTTAAATTTTGACCATCAAACAAAACTTTACATGAATACAGCCAATTTTATAGCTCTAAGTTTGATTATTCCAGAGTCATCATCCATAAAAAAATAATGTTAGGTGCCGAAAATACTCTCAATAAAACTCAATATCAATGACAGTGAATTAACTTAAACTGCAAGAAAAGAATTATTCTTTTTCGATATAAACTTATGCAATCGCATCATTAAAGCAATAATTTGGTTTCCATCAAATCATTATTCGAATGTGACATCTTTCTTTGCTTTCAAATGTTCTCTTTTCAAAATAACATTTTGAATGCGTATATATCTGATATAGAATTCGAAAAATGAATTGTGGCCACAGCTATAATCTTACTTTTACAAAGCATCCCTTTTTTTATCGTCTACTTTTTCAGCATTTTTTTCTTTTAAAAAATGACAAAATCATACTGAGAAAGGCTTGAAATATTGAATCGAGAGAAGACGTATATATAAACTTTATTTTATCGACAAAATCTGAGAATTTCTTCGCTCTTTTATCTCAACCGATTGAAATCGGGAATTCTTTAATGTCAACTCAAATTACACGTGCTTGGATAGAATACCCAAATTCAATTTGGTGTCTTGTATATATCGCGCCCTTGTGAGTAGTATTCGTTGACGGATATTTCACTTGCTGTTTTTTTTCCCTAACTTTTTCGATCTTGATAAGCTAAGAAGTATTTCTTTACGATAGTTTTTTTTTCCTCTCTTTTTTTCCATTTTTATCTCCAGGATTTATGCAGAAAGTCCAATCGCACTCTGGAGAAAAAACGCTGAAAGAACTCTGAATTTATTTTCGGTATTTAAGTTTCATCTACTTTTATCACTATTATTTACGATGCATTTTTCATTTGCTACGAAAGCTTTGAAAAGAGCAGTTAAAACAAATATTTTTGATGCGTGAAATATAACTTCTGCAAATTTGTTTAAAATAATTGTTTTTCTTTTATTATTCGGTATATTAACCGTATTAAATATCACTAATTATATATTAAATATATTTTTAGATATTATTTCCTTAAAGTTATTGACCTTGTTTTTTAAATGTGTAAAATTTTTTTGCAGACTCATCCATAGCTAATCATAGCTTATGTAAAAAAATCCTATCCTGGTAAATTTAATAAATATTTAATGGCTTAAAGCAGAAGGAGAGGGACTACGAAATATAACTAATTTTCTTATTGATTATTATATTGTTTTTCTCAAATAATAGGTCGAAAACTTAAACATTCAATGCTTATATTTCATCAACATCACTGCCCCCTATTACTGTCCCTTATTATATTTATTTATTAATGGTCCTAATTATATTTAATGAGGACGATAATAGAAGTACAAATGATTTCACAATTTTATTGCAAGATCTCCAATAAATTTTTTGCTTTACGAAGTACTTAGTTGAAAGATATTGTAAATTTGAGTTTGTTTTTATCATTTGTGACCTTGGCAAACAAGATCTTTACAAAAATCTTCACATGACATCTCTCAGCTTAGGAAAATAAGTTAATAACTGTAGATAATTTTTTTCTTAAGAAAAAAAATCTACAATATAATTTTCATTGATGTTTTTTACGTTAATTTATTTTTACTTTTATGCTAATATTTATCGATGCAACTTATTTTATTCATTCTCTGACTTTACTCCAAAAACATTACCCCAGTAGCAATCTTAATAATTTTCTGCATCACAGCAATTGGACTTAATGAAAGAATAGTAATTATGTTACATCTTTGGGGACATCTTTCATATCGCATCAAGATTGGAGAATCTTTAATTATCTTATATTTTTGAACTTACCCAAAAAATTCGTTATTGAAGAAGTTTCGAAAAGAACCAAACAAAGTTAATTTATATTCCATAAGAGTATTTCTAAGAGCAAAGTAACATACAGCATTGAGGAAAAATCAAAGTTACTCTAAACTTAAATTTCTTTCAAGTAATTATGAGATTTCATATTATTAATGAAACACGATATTCACCGTTTTCAAATGTCCAACATATGCATTTTTACTCTTACACTTCAAAAAAGAAAAATTTCTCTTTAAATGCAAGGAAAATGTAACAGCACAGAAATGAAGTTATCACTGAAAATATAGCTTCAGATTATTTAAATTTATATTAGTATTTAAATACACAGACAAGAAAAAAAAACAAGAAAATTGAAATGAAAAATGTCCGATCAAAATACAACGACCGAAAAAAAAAGGCCATGACTTCTTTGAAAGGCTTCTTGGCAATAATTTACTTAATTTGTTTCAGGCTTGATGCAGTTCTTCGTATGTAAGTACTTTCAGCGGAAGAAACTTTTGCTGGCGGAAACGCGTAAATCATTTCTAATTACCATTTCCCATTTTAGATGAAAGAAAAGAGCCGAAGCCCCGAATTCAAAATTCGGTTGGCGAACATATTACCCTTTTCGTCAATGCCCTGTGTTAAAGTAGTGGATTTAATTTCTTTCTGATGGTTCAGATTAACATTCGTCGTCAAGTTATTTCAGGAAAAGAAAATCTTTCTGAAGACGCCTCTTCTGTTAAACATTTTTTTTAAAAAAAAAATCCCCGCCAACCCCTTTTTCGATAATTATGTTCATCCTTTAAAAAAAAGAAGTATTAAATCCTTCAAAGAACAAGAATATATTCATATATAGATATACATATATATTCACATTCTTTCTATACCTATATAATATCTCACCCTTTTGCTTTGTATGTATATAGATATATACAACAGAGAACAGATTGTATGTATGTAAAAGGAGAAGCGTGGATACCTCTCGTCTAAGCGTAATCTCTTCGTGGCTGATTTCCCGCATGGCATACCTACGAAAAGAACTAATTTACATATTCTCAGCTCTTGCTCCTTAATCCGTAGGATGAAGCTCATCCTGATTGCATGATTTCACCGTTAGATGAAATCTCAAGAGAATACTAAAAGATTGTACTTTTTTTATTATTATTATTTAAAATTGAGTCGGCTGGAACATTTGAAGAGGGCTTCCTTTTACTGATATTACAAAAGAAATTATTGCATTTAATGAAATGAAAGATTTTGAATACGTTCTTAACATACATTTTCATTTTGAGGGCAAATATTAACACAAAAAGGAAATAAAAAGGGGTGCATTGAAGGCTGTAACGCATTCGTATAAAATTTGGAATGAAAAATGTTAAGACAAATTTATTTATATTATGAATTTCTGTTACTTAAAATTATCCCGTGTTACTGCTTCCTTTGTTAGCGATTACATAATTTTTCTTTTGAATTAAATTAAATGCATATAAAATTTTTAAGTGATAGGAATTTTTTTTTCTTCAAAAAGAAAAACATATTGGTTTCAAAAAATTGATAATCTTATGCTGTTTTAAAAATTTCTTTTGAAAAGCATGAAACGAATATTTAAATAGAAATTATTGTCTTCATTCTCAAATACCTTAGCATATCTCTCATAATATGAAAATAAGCTAAAAAAATTAAGAAAAATATATCTTCAGAAAATCATTTAAGAATTGTATGCTATCATTTCTAGGTGATTGGATATCTTACGGTTAATAAATATCCAATGTAATACATTTTTTAAAAAACAAAATAAAATATTTTTAAAAAAATATTAATCTTTAATGTATAAAAATAATAAAAACAAAACTTGAGTGTTTCAATGTTAAATTTGCATTTTTATTTATAATCTGGATTTCTAAAACTTCTGGAACTTTACAGTCCACTGCAACCTCACCCACCTCTCAACAAAAAGCAAGAAAGACTCAAATAAATCACGAAGTTTTACTGTAATTAAAATAAACTTTATATAGGAAGAGAATTTACATCATTATGTTTATTGAATACATTTCATATAAAAGGGTATGTCATAGTCTATATTTTTACCTATTATTTATCTTCATCAAAATGTACATCACAGTTTTTATCTGTTAGATTTAGTAAAAATACAGCACAGAAAACTGTAATATTCGGAAAAATGATTGCCGTTTATACTTATTAGTTGTAGTAAAAGAAATTTTAGTATTCCAATGATTTGAATTATTTAAACAAAGCTCCAATACACCACATGTGTCGCAAAAACATATGTTCGACAAAATCCAGTGAACATAATTTGTTTTAAAGTAATGATATATATAATTTAGTAAACTCTCTCTAACTTCAAAATAAAAAACACCCACAAAATCACTTTATCAATAACATCATTGAGTCTTATTTCAAGAATTTCGAGTTAAATACATCTAAAAATTTTGCTTTGTTAAGCAAACTTAACACTTCATCCCAAAGTTTGGCAAGAGAGTTAATTCTTCAACATGACAGCAAATGCCCTTTGTCCACGTGGCTTAAAACGGTCACGTGGCTTTCTCGAACAAACTTTCCTTTGTTTTAAATTCTTTTTCCTTAAAACACCCTCCCGACTTTGGCAGAAAAGCCATTGTTTCCACTTTTTAATGAAGTATTCATTTCATCTCATGCAACGGTCCCAAAAATTATTATTATTGCTTTTATTATTTGGAATGAAAAAAATCCCTTTCATTCCCCATTGTTCAGTCCCTCTCCCTTTCAGTCCCAAATTCCAACTCTCCTCTACTTTGGCGTTATCGAATCAGAGCACATGAGTTCTAATGATCCCATAGAAATTTATTCAACATTAATGATTTTAACAAGTAGGGCGTAAAATTTTGAGCTTTGAAGCAAGGAACAAGGGTAAGCGAGACTGAGGATTGTATTTAAGGGAGGAGGAAAGACGGAAAGTTAATGTTTTGATTTTTGTCTGCGGAATCCTTAGTGCTTTTAACTTCTGCTTCTTTAAAAGAAGGGGGAGGAAGAAATGAGAAGGAATGGGGTCTATCCAGCAATTATATTTCATCTTTCAACATCAAACAATCTATCAAAATGCTTAACAGTGCGAACGGCAATTAAGTGAAGTAAGTGAGAATGACTTCACATGAAGCTGGTATGTATAGAGGAAAATATATTTCACCAAAAAAAAAGAAAGAAAAGGGAAAATTTAATTGATTAGAAGAAACTTCATGCCTGAAGGGACTCTTAACGCTTATTTCCTAAAATTTTATAAATGGAGCAGAAACAGTACGACTGGCTTAAATATGTTTCAAGTACACCTCAAATCATATTGCCAGAAAAAATAATTTTCTCATGACTTGCATTTAATGCTGAAACAAAATAAACTAAATCTTATAAGATTTTTTTAACCTATATAACCAACAATGGTGGTGATTTTTATCGTGTTTTGCATATTAGTATTTGATTTGAAAACGTTCAACTACGTGATTTAGATTTAATTTTGCTTTAATTTGTTTGTATACAAAGACATGGAAATTATTGTTAATGGAAATGTAATAAGAAATTTTATAAAACATCAAAGAGAGAGAGAGAGAGAGATAAAGTGTGTGGTGCTCTATGTAATACAAACTTATGAAATTTCATTCGCATTTCTAGCTAAACAAGAAAAAATTGGTAGCTTTTAATGTATATAATTTTCTTTTCTTTTGAAATTCTCTTTAAATTGTTTATCTTACATGATAGATTATATTTTATAAAGTTAACATTATTTTCAGACATTTACGCCAATATATGGTTTAATATCTTACACATTTCATGAGGAAAGATTTTTTCTTTTTGAATAAAGCAAATGATTTACAGCTTTTCAAGTTCAAATAATATAATTTGAAAGAATATAACAATGATAATGTTGAAATACATATTTTTATTCCAACTTCCGCTCATCTAAAATTTATATCCACAATAAGTATTTAAGCTCAACACAGAAAAAATTTTTAACCCTTATATATAAATAGTCTTTACGAAGCTGTTCACACGTATATATTTAATTCAAAAACTACCTTCTTTAATAGAACCAAATTGTCATGAGTAAAAACTCTTAAATAATATAAACATTTCTTTAATATTTTAATTGAGTTTCTTCAACTATAAAATCTTTTACAATTCCCGATATTCCTACAAGTGGTTGGCTTGCATTATATAATTAAGCTTCCTTTCACCAACAACAACGCAAAACAATCTTTGATGCGTGAAACTGAAAGTCACCTAACCGGAGACACCGCTGTTATCACCTCAGCTAAGGTGACGGAGCGAAACTTTCAATCACTTTGTGATTTCAATCACTTTTATAATAAAGCAAGCGATCTTCTAAATGCCTCATCCGGATCGGAAGCGATAAGGGGACCACTCAATCCTCTTAATAAATATAAAAGTGTCTTCAGCTTGTCAGTTTGATTTTCCGCTAACTCACATTACTCATTAAGTAAGCTAACACGCGTTCATCCTTTTATTAAGGTACAGCGTCTTTGTGCGGGGTATGGATATAAAATGCACGTTATGACATAACTCCTACTAAAGCAAATGGGCAATCTTTAGAAAGGGGCCATTTAAATATTGCTGCATACCTTAAAGTTCTTTAGCTTAGAATTAGTAATCATTTCTTTAATAACCCTCTTTTTAAATATTCATTGCTAACATATTTAATAGATTCTATTTCATTCATTCGTTGAAAATTAAAACAAAACTCATGAAGCGTGTTTTAATTTTACATATTAAGGTTTTATTTTAAATTCAGATTCAATTAAATTATATTTTGTTTAGTCATTGTGCCTGTTTTTGCTTTCTATGCAATATTACAAATATTAGTTGTAATTTAAATTACTTAAGCTCCAATCAAAATAAAGTTTGTTTCAAGCAAATCTTAAGTAAAAGTAGTATGTTTTTTTTTCTAAAAATTAATTCTGATTTAAATTTAATCGAGTAAATTAATTTGAACCAGTCATATATCTTATGAAATGTGCTCTAATTTTGGAAACATTATTATGCTGTTAAAAGCGTAAATACCAATAATTGTTTGGAAGCATTATTTCTAATTACGTATTGATTTTGAAGCATTTTAAATTTTAAATACTTACTGCAGAAATATATATGACTTTCATTTCTTTATAAAAATCATGGACTAATCATGTTAAATATTTAAGTTTCTTTCATTACAAATTAATTATTTTACTTATTTTTACAAATGTGTGTACTGAGGCAATACATATTTAATACTAGGCAAATTTTCAAGCAAAGTATTTGAAATTTACTCGAATTAATGTAAAAATAAGCGTTCAGTATCGATATAAGAAAGAAAAATAAACAATGTATATATATCTTTAAAATATTTATACATTTCAAATCATTAAATATATTTAATTTTTATTATTTTATCTTATTGTATTGATATAATTTAAAATTACTACTCAGAGGACTTCTGAACCTAAAATATTCTCTAAAATATCTAAAACAACTTCTTCAAAATCTGATACACAATTTCAACGTTTTTCAAAATGTGTACAGAGATTTTTACAAAAATCAATATTCAAGCAATTTTTTTTAGAAACAGATCACAAATTCTTCAATTACTTCAATGAATTTTTAATGAGTAGAGTTTTAATTTATAAACTTAGTAAACTAAAATAATATATTAAAAATCAATTTAATTTTAGCTCTCTTGAGAATTTATTCTATCAAGAGACCTAAAATTAAATTGTTTATTCCATTACTTATTTCTCCCATCTAATATTATTCAGCTACTTTCAAATCAATTCTTTATTTACTCGGTTGTTGTTTTTATTCTAGAAAGTAATGAAGCATGAATTTCCATCCAAATGAAATCAAAATAATTAGATGGTAAAAGCATTATCGAATAATATTTAACCACTGACATTCATATTTGTAATATTTTATTAATCCTTTCATAACAGAAGCAGTTTCCGAAAAAATTTTTAATAAATTTCGAACTTCAGTGCTTAAATATGCCGAATTACAATAGATGCAATGTACTCTATATTTCATTGCTCTGATTCAAATGAACATCTGAAGAATTTACAATCGCACTGCCAAATAGACCTTTTGAATGTAGAGTTGGCGTAAAACAAACGCTTTAAAATGGCAGAGATTAATTCTCATTCAATATGTTCCCCCTGCTACTTGCTCCCGAAAGGAGAGCTGAATACTCCTTTATAGGAATAGCTGATCGGGAATCTATTACTGGGATTAGTTCCCCTCTCAGATCTCGCTATCGGCTCAACGAATGGGACCAGACAATTACGATGCTTCCAGAATGAAATTCCCTTAGAAGCTCGAATTTTGATGATTATTGGAAACATCAAAGTCTATAGTATTCTTTGCAACTCTTCTTTAATTCGTCTTTTGTATTTTAGTTGTTTATTTTTTCGTAATTTCTTAAGTTATCCTGTAATTATTGGAATTATATAGAAAAAGAAATAAATACAGTTACTAATATACTCTAATCGGATGATGAGATTTATTTGTATCATTTGTTTCCCTGCAATTTCATTTAAAGAAATTTGGACAGTTATTAACATTTGTGTGGTGCATAGGATGCATAAAATATGATTTAATAAAATCTGTTTTGCTTTTTTTATGGAAAGATAAAGTCTAAGACTCCCAGATGTTTCTGATATTTCTAAGAAAGCTATAATTAAGGTAAAAATAAAATAAAACATAAGTTAAGTAAAAATATCCAATCGAAATTATTTAAAAAATGTTTATAACTGCTTATGTGTAATTACCACTAAAAAGCTAAATTTTAATCATGACTGAGTTCTAAGAAAATAAGATAAGATGTTAATAATTAATGAAATAAGAATCGTAAGATGTTATTTTCAAATACATATATTTAATTGTACACACCTGCTACTATTTAATGGATTCAGCATTATCATATAAATATTTTTATATTGTTAATTTAATGGAATACTTTTAAACAGATGGTTAAATATTTAATTCAATCATCACGCAATAAGATAATATATTTTAAGGTATTTTATTGTATCCTAAAGAGCATTAGAGTTTTTATAAAAAAAATTAAGAAAAAATGCTGTTATAAAAGAATAACAATAAATATTCATCCATAAATAGTTTAATTATCTTTATAAATTTTAAAATCATTTTTGTTTACAGTATTGAAATTTGTTATAAGAACACAGAAACAGTGTGAATCTATGAAAGACAAGTGTGGAAGTAACTTGTGTTAATTTGATCTATGCCTGAGTTAATGAAAAAATTTTGAAAACTTATCAATTTATATTTATAGGTTAACATAGTTAGTTATATTTCTTAAATCTCTGGAAAAACTCTAAGAACCCAGCTTGAAGCAAAATTCATAACGGAGTAATATAACATACGTAGAAGCAATACTCCGAAAAATAGAAATTATTTAATATATTAGGATTAAATCTGTAAATTGAAAACCCTGTTTTAAAAGTTAGATTCCCGTGTTTTTCTTTTGAAATGTTCAAATCCAATCGTATCGAAATAAATGGGAAAATGCTTCATAGTTTTTGAAAACTTACTCCGTTTGGCGTGTCTACAATAACCGCCATCTGTTGGCGAGCTTCTGAATCTAAACAAAAGGAAAAGACTAATTCTCACTCTGGATGTAAAACATTTTAAGCTCTTTTCATATCCATCAAATTGCCCAACACTAACATATTGAAATGGAACAATCTTTTCAGATTAATATTCAACATTTCGAACTAATTTCTAAAATTACAAGTCGTTTATGACTTATTTAGAGGCCCATAACTTTTTATCAAAACTTATCTAAAATAATATAAATGATTTCTAATGTGTAAATTTTTATAAGCTTTCTGATTGAGTATATTAGCAAACATTTTATTTCAAAATAAGATGAGGTGAATTTTAAATCTGTTTTTGAGATTAAATTCTTCGAAATTTGAATTCAAATTCACACACTGGACTTCGATTTATTTACCAAATGTAACAACGATTTATTTACCAAATGTAACAAAAACTAAAAGGTAATATTTATGATCATAAAAAAATCATTTAAAAATTATTGAGGTAAAAAACTACAAAAATCGCTAATTCCTTTTTTTAAAATTCATATTAAGTAAATATTTTTTCCTCAAAAAAAAGAAGTTAAGTATAACCGTACTGAAAAATATTGATACTTATTAATTATTTTTAATTAAAGGTTTTAAGTCCATGGACATATCAGTTATAAAAAACAGAAATTATAATTTCGATCGTGAGTTTATTTTATGATAAGCAGCAGTATCTATGCATTACCCCATTTAATTTACTTAGTAAGCGAATAAGTAAAAGCATCGAGAAAGACTGAGTGCAAAAATATCTAAATTCAGCTCATAAATTAGCAAGAAATCCTTGAAAAACCATAAGTCGATTGATGTCGTGGACTCTATCACGTAACTTAGCTCCAGCGGAATGAATAAATTTGATAAAGAGCAGATAAAACACTTAAAACACTCTAAAAAGAAAAAGGGAGCTTTTTAATACATATTTATGGAAAAAATGGTTATTTCTAACAATTTTCTAACACAAACTACTCAGAGATATTCTCGAAAGTTAATATCCGAGGTTATTTTCACTACATACTACAGGCATATGTTTTTAACTTTGTATTAAGCATTCAAAAAACGAATGCAGCGTATCAGTTTGCGTGAATGCGTGTAGCATGCCTAAGCAATAGCTTAGCATGACAGTGATCATTAAAAGCTTCTGTTTCAGAAACAAGAACCGTAATGCAGTTTCTGATATTTTTATGTTCTTTCTCGACACATTTTGTATTCTGTATATGGGTATTAGACTTGGCCCAGACACTTCTGCAGACCAGTAAAGTGAATGCCAAATATTTGGAAACCACTGACCCTGCATGTTGCGATGCGCAAAATAAAAATATATAAATCGTTATTCGCTACTTTGTGCTGTCTTCTAATTATTTCCTGGACTCATTTCCATGAAGTGTACGTTGAACTTTTCAAATATATGCATGGGAAGTGTTTAAGCTATCGATCGTATTAATAAAAAATTCATTTAATAAATGAAATAAATAAATCATTGCGCTTTATTTTATTTATATAATATTAATAAAAATAAGCTAATGTACTGCTTAAAAATTTAGATACAATATAGAGAAAGAAAAAAGTCATTGGGGTGAGCTTAGTATCTTTCATGAACAATTATTAAGTTAAAATAATTTTAAACAAATTTGTTTGTTGTTCAGCAATAATACATTGCAAAGCTTTGTATTAAAGCTATCATATTAAAATGACTAAACCATTCTTCCCACATAATAATCTATAACAAATAAAAGCTGAAAACTGGCAAATTTAAGTCATCTTTAGGTAAAAGTCATTTTATTAAAACAGAGCTTCTGCTATACATTCTAACTTTTACAAAAGAATGGTTTTCTAGTACGTAATACAAACTTTCGGTATTTATTTAATTAAGTATAAAATCAGGCTTTTTTTTAACTTTTTTTGTTGAATCCTCGAATTCTTAAATTTACCTTGTAATTACAACAATAAAAGTTTTTAACATGTTTAATAGTCAAAAGAGAGTTAAAAAAATAATTCTAACCTATTGAAACTTAAACTTGCATGATATATATAATCTATTAATTTTGTACATGTGTATAGTAGAATTAGTATTATTAAAAATATGTCAATCTGGAAGAACATGAAAGCAAAACTGCAAATTTATAAAACAACTATTGTTCTGCTGCAAGTCGTGAAGTATTCTAAGCATCTTTTACTGTTTGCTATTGAAAAGTAATTGGTTTTTTTCCTCTTAAATATACCTCATTTACTATAAAACAAAATTAAATATACCGTAAACTTAAAAAAAAACATGTTCTGTAGTTAAATATCGCAATTATACTAATTTAAAGTATATATACTTTTTTGAATCTTCAGAGTCAACAATAAAATTATATTTATACAACTTAACTATCTTGTCTGTACAAATAGAGCAAAAATAAACCCAATTTATGCTGTCGGCCAAAAATAAAAATTTCAACTTCGTTTGCTTTGCTGCATTTTTTGCTTACACATGAAAATAAATTCAAGTATGCATAGGGATTAAATAAATAAATAAATAAGATATTCTTAAATTTTTTCAGAGATTTTTTTAATATATTATTAAGATTTCAAATAAGAAAACAGAAAACTACTCAGCCAATTAAGTTCAAATTTCCGATAGCTACCTTAAAAGTGTTAAAACTTTTGCTCAAATTCAGTTAACCTTGTTTAGTTTCAAAGGAATAAAAACAAACTTCTCCGTGTATGAATCAAAATTTTTATTACAAGTTTTTATTTTAATTTAATCTGCCAGTTCAATTTGATAGAGCACCTGAAGCTCCCCAAACTCTTTTGTGATCCCTGGATGCTTATAAAAAATTCTTCGAAAATAAATTATTTTTATCACTTTTGCTTACTAGAGTATCGTAATTCCAGGGGGGAAACGCAAGAATAACATTTTTTCTAAATATTTTTGTCACTTGCTATTTGACTTTTCCCATGAAACGAAAGAAAAACACGAGGGATTCTTCAAAAGAAGTAATCCAACTTCAGAAAGATTTGATCTAATTTTGAAGGTTATTTTTTTCTTCAAGTGTATCTTTGGGATTTCTAGTACAATTATTCAACATACAGTGATTTTTTATTCAAATCGTTCTCCAGAAATAGATTCAGGTATAACTCAAAAACCTTTCAAAAGATTTAAGTTTTATTTCTAACTTATTTTACGATTTTTTTTGTAATATATATTCATTTGCTTGCACGAAGTAAAAATATTATGATTGCCAATACTTCAATCGTTTTATTGCAAGTTATGTACAACGAAACGTATTTACTAAATGATAAAATGAGCTAAAATATTTTTTGATGAAAGTCAAAAAAAAATTTGAATCAATACTCCTTAAAATAATTTGTGTATTGAAAAGCAATGTAAAGGAAAATTATTGATTCATTTGCACAAAAAAAAACCTGTTATTCTCACTAAATAAGACTTCTTGTGCGTATCATTTTTAAGTCCGTAAAAGTTCTCTGGAATAAACACCGTTTAATATTTATTATGACTTATTTAATTTCCAGAAAATTTATTTTTTTAAGTATAAATGGCATACACATGCATTTAACGCTCACATGTTTAATACTATGGGTTCATTAAAGGATATACGAAGAAATCATAAAATGCATTATATATTTTGATAATTATAACATTCAAATGAGTTTAGTTTTAAAACTTTCTTGTTAAAGAGGATTTTTTTTCAAATATTTAATTGATATATTTGTTTTAAAAGTCTTTTTAAATTTTAATATTTTAATTTCAAATATCAATTTTTAATTACTCAGTAATATAAATAATAAAGTATTTTAACTTTTAATAATTTCAAAAATTATACTTAATACAATATCATGATGATAAGTATTCTATTAAAAGTTTTTCACTACATAAAAATAATGAAATCCTGATCGAAATTTTGATAATGATGCTCAAAATGAGCTCAAACTTCAACAATTAATTTAGAACCATTTTATAAAAATAATTAAACTATTGTTTCTCATTGAATTAAACATGGAACTTTGCAATTAGGGATTTTCAAATGGGAATCCCATTTACTACGTAAGCACAGCGAAATAGCACTGATTTTAAATTCCATTAAAGCAATTTCCATTAAGCGAAAATTCCTTCACATAAGATCCTCACCAGTAAGTTAAATTTGAATAATTGAAGGACTGTATCCAGTTTAATTACCATTGTTCTTTTAGAAATAAATAGTGTGTGCATTTGTTCCGGATATCCTTTAAAACATTTAAATCTAGAAGTCATTTCTTTTTATCTCAGAATTTTAAGATTGTTTGATTCAAGTTTTTTTAGCTGTATGTATGTGTATATTCAGTTATTGTAATCAAAAAAAGTTTTATTCTCGCTTAATGAATCAAAATTTTAAGAAACATGTTTGGAAAAATCGTTTAGAAAGTATAAATGCTAATGACATACTAAATTTATCAATAAATTACTTTTTGCGTATATTTCTGTTTTACTTTAAATGTAACTAGTTTCTATTGTATAATATGCATTTTATATATTTCATGTTTATTCATTTAGTACCTTAATTAAGTTCAGAGGAAAAGGGAGCCAACATATTTCATTCTGTATTAATCCTTTATAAGACCATAGGAGAGAGAAGTGTACTTCCTACCAACTTCATTAAGGGGACACAGTACAATTCAATTTACAGAAACCGGTCAAAAAAATCAAAAAAATTTTTTTAGCCTAACTTATTCTTTATATACTTTTCTACAACCTCACAAAATTTGAAAGCTCTAAACTTAAAAAACACAGAATTATGATAGCTTTTACGTTCATTTTTATTCACATCCCTATTTCAAATCAAAACATTATAAACACACTTTTCTCAGAAAGATAAAATAACTAGTTTGTCTTCATTTAAAATGCTAAGGATTTTTTTACTGTGCCTAACGCTCTCTCTCTCTCCCTCTCTTTTAATTTTTTATCTATCTTAATAATGGTTTGCTTTTTCGAATTAAAGCAATACTTATTTTTTTAAAAATAGTTGAACTCAGAATTTATAAATTTTTTAAGGAATTTTCAATAAGAATTCATAAAAAGAAGAAATATTGTACGAATAACAATCATGTTATCGCAAAAACCATAACAACTTTTGCTATACATAGTTTGACGTACTTGTAAATCAAATTCCATGCATGTACGTAAATTTTTGTAGGAGGAGTAGCATTTTAAAATCCCTTAACAAATTTGAAGTGTTTTCCTTAAAAAATTGAATGCCTAATTTTTAATAAAATTTTGAGCAAGAAATCTGTTTTACATAGTATACACACATAGAAGGCAACCCAAACAATTTCGAAAATCCTTGAATTAAAAAATTTTGCGTAAATCATACCATGTCTCCTTAATTTTAAATATCATTGAGAAGCTATTTTTTCCACCTATGACTTCAGCTACTATCATTTAGGCTAGCATGACATCTTATTACTGGTTTTTCAAGTCGTAAACGCAAAGGACAACCTGTAAGCTTCTTGAGCAGCAAGAAAACTCTTCCAGATAACGAACGATTGACTAAATTTGGTGACCATATGCCAATTTACAAATACCATACAGAAACTGCAGTTTGTGCTCTACTAAAGAACATAAGAGAGCAAGATATGTTTCTACAGCTGGCAATATCTCACTATGTGTTGATCCCAGTTTTCTGAAATTTCAGGGAAAGTCAAATTATATAATGTATAAAAGCATTAATATAAATTTAAAAAAAATTTTAATTTTTGTGAATGCAAAATATATCTAATTTATAACTCATTTTAGAACTTTTAGTGTTTTCAAATTGTATTATATAGCATAAATATCATGTAATGCTATATAAAAAATACAAAGCATGAGATGATCTTACCTTTGAATAGCTTCCAATGGGTGGTGGTGAACATATTTTTCACAAAAAAACATTTTCTAAAAAATCAAATTAATTTTAAGTAGTAAACTAAATGAATCTATCTCTCTCTCTATATATATAAATCTCTCAATCCCAAAAATATCTTAACATAACATTACTGCAAAAAATGGTCCTATAAAGGCTTAAAAAATAGTTATTTGTACGTCTGATTTAAATTAAATTGATGCTACGAGTTTAAAAACTTACATTTCAAAGTACTTTAATTAGTTGTGTTTTATTTTTAGTAGATGATCTAAATCACAATACCAGACAACATGTAGAAAAAATAAAAATATAATAATATTCATTCGAATAATGCGATCAAAATTTTTCACATGCTGTGAAACTATATCTTCCAAAAAAAACTTACTATTCAAAAGAATTTAAAACCTCGATGCAATGTTATGAAATGCATGAAAGACTATTTTCATCAGACTAGAAAATCTCATAGTAGTTTAGTTTTTGCCGCAAACTATATATTTTAGTTTATTTTATTCATGAAAGAAATTTCCCTGGTATATTGAATCCAACCATAAAATATTCATACATAATTGAATATTTTCTCTTTGTAAAATTTACATCCAAAAATACAGTATGTTTGTTGATCCCTTGAAGATAGTCTAAACCATATTATATTTACTTTAACATTCTATATGTGTTTGTCATTTCTGAAATATCGTATTTAAAAGAATTGATATCAACTTCAAAACCAGATATGTTTCAGAGTTAGCTTTGAGCATAATTTTCATCGAAGAAATAATTTTTTTATTTGCTCTATTTTGAATTTATTTCTGTACAGTTATTTTCAGTATTTTTTTGTATAAGACAATTTGCACTGTTTAGAGAATCACTATATTTTAATTATATAGCTTTCGAAAACAAATTATAAGTTCCTAGAAAAAATGGGCTTATAATCACCGAAACAAGTAAAATTACTAGTTAATCATTCTAGGAACTGTTTGTGGTACAATATAATCATTCTTGTTTTAATTTGCCCCGGCTTTCTCGTAAAACGTGAAACAAAATGTTATTCAAATCCATGCAAGAAGCTGAACGGGTCTCTCAGTTCAGATCTAAAATGACATTCAAGACTTTTTCGAAGCAAAATTCCTTTATAACTCTTTCGTACTACACACACAAAGTCCCTTATTTTCCTTCGGTCTAAAGCCATAAATATTCATGTTCCTTTAAATCACGGAAGTCGACAATTCCCCAGATGTAACTACAACGAAGGCCTTTGTACTTCGATACAGCGGGTTTGCGACATTAACCACGGTATGGTATGCTCTTGGCTCTCGATATCCCGGTAAAGACGACGGAGAACTTCGAAATAGCCAGCATATTGAAATAATTACTCTCCAGTTTCCAGGGATTTCTGGCAGAAGTGCTAGCATTGATTATGAAATAGAACTGCAAGAGTTAGAGTAAGGAAACGTTGAATATCAGGTGAATATTCAGATTAAGCAGCAATAGGTTGCCTTTCAAATATACGAAGAAGAGAAATATATATATATATATATATATATATATATGCGCATATACCGTGTTGTTTAGCTTGCTCAAATTCATTATAATTCCTGTTTTCTAATAGATTCAGACATTTCTAATCTGTATCGTTCTGAATAATCTTTAATCGAAGGAAATTAATTAGTTTCTAGAGTCGAAATATCAGAGTGCATAATATTTTCGCTCCTCTTTCAATTATACGAAAATTTTTATTCCGTAAAATTGGAATTAAGGAAATTATTAAAATTAGCCCAAATATTTTGATGGAATATTTTGACTCAGTCGAGTAACGTGATTTAAATTTGATAGCATCACACTCTCTCTATTCGATCATTTTAATTTCAGAATATAAATTACTTAAATTAAAATTTTCGCTAAAATAATCATGTTTGTTGAGAGACTCTTCAATATTTCTAAAGTTATATCCAACAGAATAATTTAATAATTTAATTTCAATTTATTGCTCGCCTTAATATAGCTATGTTTTTTTTTATTTTATGTTGATTTTTGTATGGGTAAAAAGCAAGTTATATGTATATATATAGCTAACTTAAACTTGGATAGTCAAAAATTATCAAAACAAAAATAGCATTATATTTATATCGAGAATCCTGAATAAATGTGGTATCGAATATCTATAAATAATCACATAATTTTATCAAAAAATGCATTTCACATAAAAATACCATTCTTTTGGATTTTATATTCCCTCACTCTGTATTTCCAGTGAATTCTTCATGAATCATGCACTCGAATGTTATGTTATGTATATAGCAACATTCAGCAATCGCAAGTGAAAAATGAATAAAAGTTCTGCGAGTGTCTTCAACGTCGAGATATCTTAGACTTGGAATCCGCGTTGGTATTTTAATTTTATCTATCCCACACTTATGACAAACGATGTGCTTGCAGGAAAAAAGCAATATACATCCAGCCGTTGGCATACTTGAATATGAGCATGCACATAGACGATCATCATGTCTTCGTAGTTATACTAATATCTTTCCGACGACATTTGAATTTGAGTGCAACTTTTGTCCTTTGGACACTCGATGCGTTTTGGGGACACTCATTCTTGTAGCTGAAGAATAGATTTCCGCTATTGGAGAGAGCAAAAAAAGAAAGAAAAAACGCTTTGCAACTGCAACGACTTTTTGCCCAAAGAACATTTCCCCCTATTCAATATATTACTATAACTCATAGCCATATTTCTTCTCGCTTTTGGGGCCCTTCTTGTCAACCCCTTACAAGCCCAGACTTTTTTTGCTTCGATTCTTTTCGAAATCTGTCGTTTTTACTTTTTACTTCTCAGTGTATTTCCCTTCCTCTCCGAGTTTCTTTTCCTCTATCTATCTATCGCTTCTCGCTTCTATCTCTCCTGATTCTTTCTTTACAGATGTAGGGCCAACATTCATCTTAGTGGTACTAGCAAAATTTGTTTGTAAATGCTGCTCTGGTTCAGCGTCAAACGCCATCAGAACTTGGGATAAAGGGGGTGTCAACACGGTGAGAAAAAGTTGGAGAATCTCCTTTTTTTTATTTCTCCACTCCGAAATGAAAATAAAAGGAGCGCCCCACTTCTAGACGTATTGCAGAATGTTATCCCCTCAAATAAACTGACATAGGGGACATGGAGGTGAAAGATAACTTTTAACCCTCCAGATAAATTCAATATCGTTTACTTTCCTGAATAACATAAAAGTTACTACTTTCGATGCAAAAATGATGGGTTTCTTGTGGAACATAAACAACTAGAAATATTGAAACGATGACCTTTTTATCAGCTTTCGGATGTGGGCTATAGCTCTTTAATGGCACCTACGGAGCAAGATAGTTCTGAAATCGACTTCTTTTATAGCTAAACACATTCTTGTTTAAAGATTAGCAATCGTTATTTCAAGACAGCGATTGCGAAGAAGTTTTATTCACCCTAGATTTTTTCTTTGCTTTTTACCCTGATTTACTCGCCAATCCGTAGCGCTGAGCATTTTAACTTTTTATACATTATCAGTAAGTTAATTTAATGAAAAAATATTTTAGTCGGTGACTTAAATAATACACTTTCATTAAAAATACCACTTCAAAAGTTTTCGATATTAGGATATTATTATTTTTTATTTATAGTTATGTATTTAGATTATATTTAGGTCCAAACAAAGATTTGAATTATTAATTATGTACAATTATAAGGACATGATACTATTAATTTTGGATTTTAAAAAATAATCATTAGCATAAAGTTGATTTCCTATGAAATTATTTTTATAGTGTTTCCATATACTTGTAATATAAATTATACTAACATTCTCTCACTGCTTAGTATTATAATAGTTTTTTTGTGAATATTCAACAAAAAATCTAGTTTCAAATTTCTGTGATTTTCAAGCAAAATTTAAATTTTAAGGAGAGCCTTAAACACAAAAGAATTGATTTTGAAAAAAAATCAAATCAGAATTAGAAGCCATAGATTTTTTTAAGTACTAAAAGGCATTAGATGAAGGGAAATTAATACGATTCTAATTCATTTTTTGCTGATGATAGATAAGTACTTATGGTACTTATTTCAATTTAAAATTATGTTGTATTATTTTCAAAAAACTCAAACTTTTGGTCTTGATTATATTCCAAAACAAAACTTTCAAGTAATAATTAAAGTTAATAAAATTTATGCACACATATTTTTTTAAAAAGAGTAAAGAATTTTTTTTTTCTTTTTCTTTAAAAAAAAGTGTCTAGGACACTATGAATAGATGTTGAAGATTTATTCTTCCATGTAGCTAAATACATTTTTATTTACATTATTTTATTAGAAATAAGGAGATTTCACTGAGCGATAGAAAAGAAATATCGTTTTCTTTTTACACCATTATCATTAATCATTATGTCATATGGAGTCTTTCACAGTTATTTCAAAGAAAACTTTAAAATAAGCATATCTGTATCCTTGGAAATGAACGAGGATAATGTACTCCAAAAAAAGGGCATACGTAAATTTCACATTTACTATAAAGTTATATATATATATATATCAGTTCATAACTATAAAACTTAAAGTTGCGTGAACGAAAGAACGTGTGCGTGTGATTCTTCTCCTTTGAAATTTTATTTTTTCTTGGGAAAAAAAAACTATTTCCTAAGAAATTACTTAATTTTTTATATCAATGAAAACTATAATACTTCAATTTAAATCTCCATCAAGTACTAGTACAAAATATATTGCTTTTTTTATTGTAATAACATTTTTGCTCATTTACCGATTACTTATATGTAACTTATAAACAAAAGTCCATGGCTAAGGAGCGTTTCCATTAAATGATATCATCCACAGAAGGTGTTAAGTCAATCCAAAACAATGTGCTTGACAAGCCTCATTCATCAGTTTTAGAATGAAGCAGACAGGTCAGGGTTAGCACTCAATAGATAGTGTTCGGTCTCACAAGCACTTAGTATGTTATACACTGGAGACAGAAAGCCCTAAAACCACATTACCTCAAAGAGTAGCGTCCGTTCCAATTTATACTTTGGGTGAACAGCTCTGAGGATCTTGCAGCAAACTTCGAGATGCTCCTAGTCTCTTGAGGTTACGAGAAGAAATCCCTTTTACCGTCTTTCTTTTTCCCTACATTTTGTCTTAATGCAGTAGTTGCCAATCCCTCACTTAAGGGATGTTTTCCCCTTTTCCTCTTCCGTTACTACGTTTTTCTGTGGCGTTTTCCTGCATTTCTTTGATGATTCTCCATGATGAATCAAGACAAAGGTAAACAAATGGATAGTAAATGGTCCAATAGAAACTAAGGTCTAAAATTGCATAAGAAAATGAATCGTAGCAATGTGTAATCGTTCATAATATAATACTTGAAGTAATACCTATATTAAACCAAAAATGTTTGTCAGCAGTATTCGTGGAATGAGGGAATTCGAAACTGAGATCAAGTTTTGGATAAAAAGTTGTGTCCTGTTCAATTTTGTGAACCTGTTTTTTATGTTCTTTGAAAAAAATACATATAGAACAACTTTTTAACTGCTGGAAAAGCACAATAATTGATAAGTACTTAAAAACAGTGTTGGAAGTAACAATACTGTACTGGGTTTTCAAATTATATTTTTGATATAATTAAGAGCAAGATAGTTGTGCAAAATTGAGATACTTACAACATTTCTTTAACTTGAATCTGGGCCAAACAAAATACACTCGCTTCAACATTTGTATTATTTATTATGTATTACATAATAGCTTTATTTTAAAATTCCTTTTACTAAAATAACACCATTTTTCTTCAGTAAAAGTTGAGAAAAAACTACCAAGCAGTTAAATAGCTAAAATGAATTCAAGCATTTTATTGTTCCCTTGTAAATTTTATCATAATGAAAAAGGGAAAATTATTCAAATAAATAATAAAAAGCATTTAATATTCATGCAAAACATCTCATTGTATATTCCTGAAATATAATGAGTTAATAAAATTTCGTATTTATATAGTTTACAAGCTATATAGAAAATAAGTTTAATTCAATGCTATAATCAAAATGCAACTTTAGAAAGTATTTATCCTCGGACATTAATGCAAAATTCAGCAGTTAGCATTTTCCCAGAAAAAATAGTTGATTTATAAAATTAAATAATTAATGAAATTTGAAATGATTTACAAAAATATCTAGCTTACGAAATTGTAAGCTAAAATTCACGAAACTGTAGCTTTCCCTGAAATAAAAAGGTTCAATTTATATATACACGTACAATTTTTAATCAAAAAATACTCTACTCTTAATTATATGAGTCTAATTATAATTAAAAAACATTATGTGTGGAAGAGTAAAAAAAATTTTTAAGATGAACCATTGTATTTAAAGCTGTTATTTATTTGTGGTGTAAAAATAATGTTAATATATTGTTAATTGCTTCATGGATCAGATATTCAATATGTATTTTTGCTAGAAAGCTTAAAATACATTTTTTATTTCGTTATATATAAAAAGACTGATTTCATACATATTGATACACAAAGCATGCGTGGTATCTTAATAAGCCTTTTACTTGCATACCTCTCTTTGCCTCGCTCTTGTAAATGATAATCTCGGTTTATAAAATACGACACGTAAATAATCCCTAGTTTAAAAAATAAGCTTTTTAATGTAGAAGTATCTTAATGATAGAAATCATTTAACTCAGAATTTGAAGAAACTAGTCTTTCGACATTTTTTTCTTTAAGTATAGGATAAGATTCTGAAAATGTATTGACTAATAAAATAGGTCACGTTCAAATGATCCATAATGCTATATCTTCATTAAAAAATTAAAATTGATGAGAATCGCAGCAGTAAAGAAAAGAAAATGAAAGAAAATGATCATAAAAGTAGAATTATAGTGGTCATCTTAAGAAAATAACTAAGTTCCCCATTCCGCAATGAAAACTGTTTCGAAGTTTGGCACTCATTCAAATAACCCATGAAAGCAAAAGCCCATCGAAATTAATTAAGCTGAATTAAGAATGCATTTAAGAAAAGGCTTGCAAAACAATGAATAGCTAACAAACTGCATTTGAATCCATGTCGTACAATACTCAACTCTTGATATTTTTTTTCATAAATCGTGAATATGCCTTAGAAACATTTTAATGTTTGAAATATATATTTAAGGGTATTGGTATCCCTTTCAAGAATAATAGAATAATAATTCTACATCAATATTTATCTTCATTCATTATTCGAATCTTTTTATATACTTTAGTGATATTACCAAATAAATTTTCGATTCTTTTGTTCAATTGCACTATAGAAACTGTGGCTAATTTATGTTAACTTATTTTAATTAGTAGTAAATTGATATTCTTTTGAATTCCCGATATGTTTACTCTGATCACAATGTTCAAGAATTATTAATTATAAAACAATTACAGGAACTAATACACAAATTTAAAAAAAAAAGAATTTTTTAATCTAAATTAATTTAAAAATTTCTTAAATCACAAAAATCTTGATATTGGTTAATTCATTTTAACTGTAAGAAAATTATTTTTGAATATAATATATATTCTAATTGTCAGAGGGTTAGTATTTTTATTCCAAGAACTTTTTGCTTCTATCAAACTCGCTGCTTAGTATGAAGTTATTAAATAACACAAATATTAAATTAGTAAATAAACATACACAGAAATATGTGCTGTTTTATTTAAAATCAAAACTTTACAGACAGTTTAATGATAGTTTTCCCTCCTGTGGTGTATATATCTCTTTTAAATATTAACAATCGTGAAAACTAAGTTAAATCAGAAATATTTTCAAAAAACGTTTATAAAAAAATTCTGAATTTAAGTTTTAGATATTTATCTTATAACAAAGTATACTATTTATAATATACATGTATATCTACATTTTTGAACTATTTTCAGAAGGTTTCTTTTAAAATATTCACTTGAATGACTTTTAAAATTTTATATTTAATGCAAAATTTAAACGTATTGATCGCGAAAAACTTTAATTTAATTTCCATGTATTGTCTTATTAATGACATTAATTTTGAAAATTAAATTAATATTAATGTATATGCACAAATTTTTAATAAATTTCTTCAAATTATCCCCATAACCATTCAAGTTACGATAGAGAGAATTCAGGTATTTTAATTGCATTTCAGTGAAATAAATATATCAAATTATAATTATAACCTAAAGCTGGGAAAATCAATTTCAACTGAAAATATTTTTTTACAAATCTCAATCTACATTTTTAATCTAATTTCAGAAAAGTAATTGGAAAATTACCTTTTTGCTGTTACATTCGTTATTCAACCGTCAGCATTGTTATAAAGAAAAAAATAAGAAATATTTCTTGTTTACAAAAATGGTCGATCCTTTCATCCTTGCTACACACGTTGTCATACATTTTTTCTGGAGATCTTTAGCACTTCTTTTCCTAGGTGTAACTTCTTAGCGTTATTTATTCTTCATTACTTTTTGCAACCGTTTCACGTCCTTCAGCATCTAGCTTTTCCAGCTGTTCTCGTTTCTTTTGCAGACACAATAGGGAAGAAAAATAAATAAAAAATAATGCATCCATTTTTTTTCTAAACTCTATTATAAAGAATCGTATCCTAAGAAAAATATTGTGTTTACAGTAGTAACAGGTTTTCAGAGAAATTTAAGTATCTTTTGATACATTTTTAAATATAAATTAGTTGGATTCAACAGTTTTATAACTGAAAATAAACTGATATAAGGCTCTGATTATTCAAATAAGAAAAACAAATTAAATCTATATTTATAAATATAATAAGTACAAAAAATTGCTCACAAATAATGCGTTTAAATGAATTCTAAAATAATTGTACTGCATTTCTAGTGCTTTGAGTTAACCCTTTTGGGGGTTTTAAAGTGTTTTGTTGCATAATACGTCAATTATTATCAATAAAACTTTTTTCTAAATATCTTACAGTATGTATACATTAGGCCTTTTCAAAACTATGTTAATAATACTAACAACCAACTTCATCATTTCTTCATCGTCAACTTCAACTTCCTCGTCATTTTTCTTTATTTTATTTGCAATTCTTTTTGCATATATTACAAACCTATATGTGTATTTACAAAACATATTTTATACATTTGTAGTATTTACAACATGCTGATTCTTGTTTTCCTCAATTTCATGGAAAGTAATATGCATATATGAATTCCAAATTACATCATTTATGAACATAAATTTATCTGTTTTACAAGTCCATTTTTCAAATTATAGTATTTACAAAATAAGTTAAAATTTCATGCAGAGAAATGTAAAGAAAAAAGATTAAAAAGCATAAAATGCTCCTTCTTGTAAGAGTATTCAAAGGATGATGGCAATTATTTTTCACTATAAAAAGTCTTAAAATCAGATTAACTTCATCTAATAAGTTAAATGAATTTCCATTCTTAAATCAGTCAATACCTCAAAAATATATTAACATATCACCATTAGAAAAAAAGGCTTATAAAGGATTAATACAAAAGTTTAGTAATTTAAGTCTCGTTTCATAAAAATAAATGTATGTAATTTCAAAAATAATCACTAAAACTCAGTAAAAAATTTTAATTTAAACATTTTATCAAAAATAAATTTAATGATTACAACTCAGTGGTTGTATTAATGAAATATTAAAATAATCTAAAAAACGAATCTTATCATAAAAGAACTAAAATAAGCAAACCCATCTCCTTAGCCCCTTATTTTATTAATATAAGCAATGCTTTTTGAATTTCCAGTATACGAACTTCTGTATTAATAAAATCAAAATTAAAAACTAATCTTATAATATTTTTTTAAAGAAAAAAAGAGTATAAATATTTTGTTCTCTCAGTATTGATAAAATAGAGCAATGTGGAAAGTAATTTTCATTGTTTTTCTCATTTTCTCTATCTATGACGTGGAACACGCAGCTAGTGATGTTAAGCAGTCCCTTTACAGGACCTAGGAGTACGCTTTGGAAGCAAGTCCGCAGACAATTGAAGCAATTAAGTCAATTACTTTTACCTAGTGGATAGTCTAGCATGGAATGTATTTAACGTAGTAATGGCCCAGTATGTATACGTAAAAACATAAACAAAAGAAATAGTCTTCGGAAGAGGATTCGGGACTGCAATTATTTCATTAGCAAGCGATCGAAGATTTACTTCAACATAGAGTACTTAGTATTACTTGTGCTCAGCTCTCACAAAGTAAATTTACTAAAGAATACAGTTCCCCCAATCTGTTCAGTAATGCATAGAAGGTCAATTAAATAGAGTTTATTTAAGGAAATAACTGAAAAAATATCAAAACTTGCGAGAGCCTTTAACTTAGCTTAGATATTGGACGTTGTAAAGGAACTTTTCTTAAATAATTTTACATTTTTTACAGATTATTTAAAATCTCGATCTCAAAATAAACAAGTCGTATATATGTTAAACAAAAATGTGTGTCTCTTAGCAAGCTAACGATATATCAGGGTTCTTCTAACTTACAGTATTTAACGAAATATGCATACAACACTCCTTAAATTAAAAGATTCAGCGAAATTTATATAGTACATTACTTTTTTTAAAAGATTGTTAAAATAAAAAAGAAAGGAACTTAAACGGTGATATATTGAAAAGTATTTATCTTTGTTCAACAATTTTCTTGCGCCGTTTTACTCACAATGATGTACGAGGGTTCAAACCCCACACATACACCAAGAATTTATCAATTTTTACCCTTTGGTGCTATACCTTTTTTAACCCTCTTGCTGTTTAGCTATTTTATATAAGTAAGTTAGAAAATTGCACGCATTGCTTTATTACTTATATTTCAAATATACATATTAAATCTACATTTTAGAGTTAAAATATACGAAAAAAATTGTAAAAGAGTTTCCATTATAAATAATAGAATTATCATAAAAATATGAACATAAAAACATAAGTCAAAACATAAACAGAAACAGCAATGTTTGAGTAGCTAAATAATCGTAAAAAATGCATATCCACGGAAATCGCGGTTGCGCAAATTTTGCTACATCTATGTTGCCTGAGGAAATAGCTGGATACGCAGTAAGAGGGTTAAAACGTAAGCCACATCCTAAAATTATTCTTCGTACACCACTGTTTAATTATTCACTTAAGAGCAAATGGCCCTTAAAAATAAAATTTCCGTATAAATAATTATTTGGAAAAAATTCCGTATAATTATTATTTTTTAAAGTGAGAAAATAGTAATAAAAAACTCTATTTTTTTTAATAATCTTAAAAATAATTCTAATGGTTTCCATTATTCCAATATATTCCATTGAAATGCCTTCGTATTATAAAAAAATTTTCAAAATGCTATAAAAAGTAGCACTTATTTATTTCGTGATATGCACTGGAAAATACATCAAGATGAGTGAATCCTGAATCATCTTCTTCGCCAGTATGAATGATGTGTTCCAGAATATTCGTTTGCTATTTCAAAATTCTCTATTTCTGGGTAAAACTTCTAAAAAAAGAACAAAGGATTACAAATCACATGAAATAAAAAAAAATCTTCATTCTTGAGGTGATTTTTTTTTTACTCGGAAGGTAAAAAAAAACAAGTTGAAAAGTACAATTTTGAATTCAATTGTATTAAAAAATGGAAGAAAATCAACATTACACCTCTTGATCCTGTGTAGTGTAGACGGCCTGCCTAAGATTCGAATCTTCAATCAGCAAATGACATCTAGGCAGGGACTTCAGATCTTTGCAAAAACAAGTTTCGATTTGATAAAAAGAAAGTTACGTAGCGGGCGGCTAAATGCATGAGAGAAAGATACCGAAGGGGGAAAAAAAGCGGCTACAACGAAGAAAAAGCTCTCTTTGTCAGAAGGTAGAAAAGAATACAAAAGGAGTGTGTAGATTCTTATCACCATTCACTGGGGTGTTCGTCTACTTAATATCGATTCCCAGTATTCCTTTCAAAATAACTGCAAAAATTTTTCAAGACTAAAAGAAAAAAAAATTTTTTTGAAGAAATTTCTTTTTAAGGATTTTAAATTTATCTGATTACTTCCATGCTGCTGTAAAATAGCAATTACTAACTTTTTATAAACTCAGTAGGGAAATAAGTTCAGCCTTTAGACACGTAGATGCTATTTTCAAAGTAAAATAATTTAACTATATATATATATATGAAAAAGCTTATTCCCTTAGAGGTATCTTTTCCGTTGAATACATTAAGCTCATTTTTAACGAAAAGTATTATTTCTGCAATCGAATCGCATAGAAGGGTCATAGTATTGATGGAAAAATTATCGCTTGAATTCTTATTCCTGGCTGAGCATTCTGGTAATATTGAAAATCAACCTTGTGATTTTTATGAAATTCTTTTTAAATTCTGTGTGAGAACAGAGGTCATTTTTAAATTATGATTTTATAAATCTATAATTATAAATATTTCCATTTGTAAAAATAATTTAAAAAATGTAAAACTATGTAAGTTGCATAATATATATAAAACATATTTTATTATATATACATTACTTCTTTAGGGATTACGTAGCATTAACTATTATATGGCTCATTGGATATTAAGAACACCAAGTTTCGCCAGCAGTGACTGGTTGCATGAAAATAATGTATTATTGACCAAACTGAACCTCCCAAAGCAATATTTATATGTGCAAATAGTAAACTCCAGACGTATTCACTTACAATAAATATTCACATTTCCATATCGTTAACAACTCCCCCTCATTTTCGCGTGTTTTTAAAATCCTGAAAGCTAATCATTTTAATTTAATGAGTTATTGTGATAGGGAAGTATTTTCCTTAGTTGAAATATGTAAATGAACTATTTGTAAGGTTACTATCAGTAATAAGGAACTTGAAAAAAAACTTGGTTAAAAGAAAGTAAAAATAACTTTAGCTCAAAGTTTTTTATTATTTTAGAAATTTTACGACATTTTTACTTCAATTTTAAAAAGTTCTTGAAAATTTTATGTGCTTTACTTTTTTTGACGTAAGTTAAAAATAATATATTCTAGTAATTTTTAAAAATTGTGTACATGTGTATAATCAATAATAATGATATACTAAATTACCATAAATCTAAAAAGTAAAAGCATAAATAGAAATATAACAAGACAGTATAGGTAAACAATAAGTTGCCTCATTAGTATAAAAGCAAACTCTTTTACTCTTAGGAACGAAGATTGTGAGGTTAAATATAGTTTTAAGGTCAGCTAACCTTCCCCTATATTTGCCTATATACAAGGAAATATATGCCTATATACAAGGACTACAAGGAAAATAAAATAGAGCAATAACAAAACTACTTTAATACTAAATATAATAATCACAGTACTAGAAGAAGAATATTAAAAAATACTAAAAAAACTAGTTTTATAGTGCAAATATCAAATAAAAAATTCTAAAGAAAAAATAAATTTACTTACATAAGGCACACAGAAAATTAAATATTTAAATAGTAGAGTATTTTTAAAAGTATACGTATGTGAACTTAGATTTTTAAGTGTTAAAATAATCCAACTAAGTTCATAAAATTTATGATTTGAATAGTTGGATATTTAAGAAACAATTCCTTACGTATTATATGATCCATTCGTGTAAAGAAACAACAATAAAAAAATAAGAGTATTTTAATGCCAAATCCTCCCCGCTTTTGTTGGAAACTGATTGAAAAGAATAAAAAATAATAATTTATGCGATAACGATAAAGCAAGCACTGAGTGCTAGACATTTAACTTCAAAAAGTGAGAATAAATAGAAACAAATAAAACTTAGAATAACAGTTCCTAAATGCTTAGCAATCGTTAAAAGGATATAATGTTAAAATTCTAAAACAAGAAAAAACTGGCATTCTTTGTGTCGACATTTTTGTACTTTTTGGTTTTTCTTCAAATTCATCGCTTAAACAATATGCCTCTAAAAAGGATTCTTTGTCTTTCTTTTTCTTGTTTTTCCCCTTCTTTTTTAAAGCCAATTTTTGGCCGAGTAGAGTGCATACCGATTCGTGGTAACTACAATCCCAGATATCATTCTTTTCGTGCACTTTTCATGAGCGACGTATTTGTCAAAACTTGAGTAAGCGAAGCAAAACAAAAGGCACGGAAGAATAAGACAGACCAAGATCTTTAAACATTATCAAAACTTTAGAAAGTAATCGGAAGCCCGAGCTGCCGAGTGAAGAAGTGGAAAGATAGATGTATACATATAAAGGGAAATATAAAAAGAAGGAATACTGGAACGAAAAATCTTAAAGTGTAATGGGGCAGTATATGACATGGTAAGCATGGGCATATAGTCAACTAAAAGTTATGACCAGAGAGCCACGAAGTGAAGAAAAAATGGTAGATCTTATAAAAATAGAAAAAAAAAGCTTCAGCTCTCTCTGGTTGGCCTCTATATATAAAAATATATATATATACAACTTGAGATGCGAAACAGAATATCTATATTACTGAAGTAGGGCTTAAAAAAGTATAGAAGAGGACAAAGAGGAGGGAGGCAAAATACGAGAGGGGTTGGAAGCGAAGTGGGTTGTAAAGAAACCACGAGGGGGAGGGACGGAATAAGAAACTTCTGCTGGGCAATCTGATCCTTTGAGCCATGAGGACAGCCACTGGCCATTGCAGATGACCCCGTTTCATCCACATTTCCTTCGCGTGTGTGAACTTTGCTTTCAAAAATAAATAAAATGCTTTGCCTATTTTTAAAGCGTATTCACCCTCCCCAACAAGGCAGAAGCTCTTTTCCTGGATAGAAGGATACTGGACTCCAATACCAGGATTAAATTTTTTTCAAGAAGGGGGGCCAGCATTGAGAATGGGGCGGAATCAAGGGGAATGCCCGTTTCCGAACATTGAGTCTGAGTAGAAAAGTGCATGAAGTACTGATGTTTTCTCTCTTTATATTTTTATTTCTTCTGAAAACTGAAAAGAGTGTAATGAAACATACGCAGAAATGATTTTTAGTGGGTATTTGTTTTATAGGACATAATGTAGCAATGTTGAGACATAAAAGCTCACACACTTTTTTTCTTTTCTTTATATTCAAAATTCCATTAAAAATATTAATGTAACATTTATCAGCTATAAAACAAAAATATTTTACTTAATTCTAAATAAAATTGCAATTTATAATATTTATTTTATTTTGTGTCGGAAAAAAATGCCCATTATATCTAAACATCGGATAATTATAGTAACAATAATAAATAATTGTACAATTAATCATCCTTCTTTTGAATTTTTTTTTATTTAGCAACAAATATTTAATGATTGTTAATATTTGATAAAATTAATATATTTATTAAAAATTTATAAAATACATAAATAAACACTAACGCTATAACATCAGCTATCACCATACAAAAAAAGAAAAAGGCTTAGTATTGAAAGATATGGTTTTGAAAGGGAATATCTATTGCACAGTAAAAACTGTACTGAACGATTTAAGAAAACTGCATGGGTCTGTAAAATTAAAATAATAGAGGTATCGACTAAAGTGATTTTAAGAAGAAAAAGGTTTTAGAGCAAGATAGTTCAACAAATTTTGTTGCTGTATTTTTCTGCATTTCAATCATTTTTATTTCTTAAAAAAAACTAAGAATAAGGCGCAATACGCGCATTTTTTATTAAAATATTATTCAACAATGCTTTAATTTTCTTCTATTTTCTCTTTTATTATATAAATATTCAACACTATATTAAGATAGTAATGTACAGTTAAATATTATGATATTTTATATTAATAAGTTATTATTCAGATTATAGTGAAGAAGAGAAACATTCTTAACACTGAATGGTTTAAATTAACAGTACAATATTTCTCTTTCTAATTTAATTATTTTACCTTCAATATTTCAAAAACAAAGATGTTCTAATGATGTAATTTTAAACCAAAATATATTCCGATTTTTTTTTTCAAATTCTAGAAGCAAAAAAAAAGCCAAGAACTTTTTTAAAGAAAAATCGCACATATATAAAATAAAATTAACTATTTCCTGAAAAAATATGATAAACAATTTTTATTTTATTTTACTAAAATAATGCCCTTTCGCTGACATTAATTTATACAAAAAATTAACTAACTGATATTAAATTAAGGTGGTATACTATGGTCTTATGTATTAATTACCTATATTCATTATTACTTCACTTCCAGGTATACGAATGAAAAGAATCAAGGTATATCTTACTTAAAAAAATTGCTTACACTTTACATTTTTCGTGAAGTTTATAAAACACAAAAAAATATGCTCTAATACAAATAACAGGTAATATCAAAAGGTATTTGAAAATATGGTGTAAAAGCTTGTTTTGATTCTGAATTTAAGAGTTTTTCAAATTATTATTAAATCTACCTTCTTGAACGAAAAAGGGAATCTCCTTCCCTTTATCACCTTTAAGTAATTAAACGCGTAATCAGGCATTTATGCCCAATCACCTTCTTCAGCACATATTAGAAGACCTGTAAATGATACAAAGAGTTACTTTTAAGGATAAAGCTACTTCTTTTTTGATAGAATTTTCCTTTAAAATGAGGCTTTAGTTTTTTTAAGCATTGAAATCGTCTGGGGAGATTTCAATGAAAAGGAGTTAGTTGTTCGACAACTAAAATTTAGACAAGAATATATCAAAGAACATTGGACAAGATTAAAATAAATTACTTTCCACAAACAACGTTGCTAAACTCATTTGTAATCCCATAAGCATTTTTAACTAGACCAAGCTTTAATCTGAAAGACAAGATTTTATTGCCTTAGTTATTTACAGCATTTTATGGTGGCAGGGAAAGGTAAATTGCAATATTGAAGCATTATACTAAGTCTTTCGATAACACAGCTATGTTTCTTTAGTGGATTTTCTAAAACTGGTTGTCAAGGGAGACAACACATTGTGTTTTAAAATCCCTTTTTATTTTTAAAAAAAAAAAGGATGGGGAGATTCAGCGCGTTTGTACATAAAGACTCATTGTGTCTTTCTAAAGATTAATTTAGAGAATCGCTGTTTTTTTGGAGATAAAAGGGATATTTTATAGACGTAGATTAAAAAGGATTAAAATTAGTTCGTCCCCAGTCGTATGAGAAAGGACATTAAATACTAATAATTAAGCTAATTAAAATGATACCCTGTGTTTCTTTTGAATTACTGCTCACATTTTGCAAAATACTTCTTTTTTTTCAAGAGTAACAAGTGTCAAAATAAATCCCCCCCCCTTATAAGGCATTTAAAGTATTATTAAAACTCATCTTATTTAAGATAATAGTAATTATATGCATGTGTGTGTTTTAATTTTAATGATTTAAATACCTCCTAGCAATAAATACCTCAATATGTTTATATGTTTCTATAAGCACCCTTATTTCAGTTTTGTGTTTTTCTAATTAAAGCCAAATATATTCCAAATAAGTTTCTAAATAAAATATATTTGCAAGCTATAAAAATAAAGATATCTTTGGTTTATTTTTCCTTTTGATTGCAGTTTTTAAAAAAGTAGTACAAATCAGTACAAAGTTTAGGAAACTATAGAAAAGTATGCAATTAATTAAATAAAGTACATTGCATATTCATATCCCTCATGGCTGTCAAAATATTTAGAGATCATATTCAGCATTCATCAAATGATAAATTAAAACCTAAGTACAAAAGGCATGCACTATAATGAATAATAAACAGTAATAAATAATTAAATTCGAACATCAATCATAAGTGCTCAATTTTCAACATCAAAATAATCAGTTTTCCATAGAACAATAAAACAAATAGCAGTAGTTCGAGATTCAAAAAAATTTAAGTACTTTAAAATTGACTACTGTATTTTTAAAAATAAGTTTATTAGTTAAAAAAAATTCGAAAAATTCGATCATTTTAAGAGTAAGAAATGTGCTCAAATGCATGATTAAAAGTAGCCTTTTTTTTAGATGAACATATGTACTGTCTAATTTTTTAATTATAACTGAATACCAATGCTAATTTTAGGTATAAGTTAAAAGTATTTATATCTATAATCATATCCTTAGCTAATATGCATAAGCTATCATGCACAAAATAACGCTGGCAACGAAATATCCGAAAATTTTTCCTTAGTTTACTACCCTTACCAAAACTTTTACCAACTTCACTCGTTAAATAACGTCGAAGTTCTTATACATAATATCGAAATATTATTAACGCATTTTTAAAAAATTTAATTTCCCCCCAAATTGGTAAAAATGGCCAAATACGTATCTTTTTCTGTTATTTTTAGATACAAATACTTTAAATAAAAAAGTGTACTTTTCTCGGGCAAACTTAACTCAGTGCGTCCCATCTCCTTCCGACCACTGAAATCTTTTCGATTTGTTGATTACACTGTATTGATCGGTCGATAGTGACGATTAAATCAGCGTGGTCGAAATAGGGCTCAATTTACGAATTGAAAACGCGTGGTTATCTATATAATGCTCCTGTCCGAACTGCAAGTGCATAAAGAGTTAAAGCACTGAACCACACCTACAACTTCAACCAACTCATGTGTAACCATAGTTACTCAAGTGACGTCACAGACTTTCTGTAACACACAAAAGGCGAAACGTGCCAACAATCTAAAAATGCTCTCCAAACTTCAGCAAAGCAATAATTGCTCCAAATAATGATGGGACCTTAGATTAATCAATTAATAAAAACCTCTAATACTTCCCGACATAACTTTTTTCATACTTTGAAGACTTTCTAATTATGCCACTATTAGCACTTCACCTTTTTTTTTCATAGTCGGTATGGTATTTTTAGCCCTCAAATCGAATTGTTCAATGGAAAATACCGCCTAGCTACGGAATTTATATGCTCTAGGACAAATTTTATTTTATGTGTAGAAAAAATTCCTTTACTTTTAACTATTTTCTTTTTCAAAAAAAAATAAATAATAAAATTGAAAGGTAAATTAAATGTATCGGAGAAAAATTTTTTAATATTATTTTCTATTCCAACAGGTGAGTGCAAATATTTTTTTTTAAAGTTATACTGAGAAAAAAAATTAAAAATAATTTAGATTTAACTCAGAAAAACTCGAATTAGTTAAAAATTTTATAAACTGTCTATGCAATTGAAAACAGCGGAATTGAGGACAGGCTTGCTTTTAAATATGTTAAGGCTTAATAGATCGGTTGTGTCTTTTAACCTGTTAATATACATTTTTTTAAATTTACAAGCGGACTAAAAGTCTGCAATATACATTTATTTTAAATTAATTTGTTTCCAGTTTGCTTCTGTGCGTGCAGTACTTCGCCTTGACACCGAATTTAAATTTAATATTTAAAGCTATGAACTGCGTTATTTCAAAATTTCTAGTGCTTCAATTAACAAAATATGCATAACTAAGAATTTACGCACACATTTATGGAATTGTCTAACATTTCAAAAATCCTTTAAAGCACAATAACAGTGGAATCTGTTTCTATTTTAAATACTGTATTGACGAAAAACTAAATTCAAAATATCTTGATGCATTTGATTTGATAAAATTAATTATATTATACGGCATTGTATTAATTTAAAGTTATATAGGAAGATATATACAATTAAGAACTTTCGTATTTTACTTTTAAAAACATGAAAGCGGGAAGTATATTCAACGATTTTACCTTCTTTGATAAAATTCTATATGTTATAAACAGACTAATTAATTCAAAGTACTTCGAAAAGCTCTTCCTGTTAATTTACTTTGATTTAATTAATATGTCATTCGAATTATTCGAATGAATTCATTCTCAGAAAGTCAACTTTCTTTTAGTAATAAATGTGCCTTTAACCTGCATAAAATGCAGGCGTAAAAATGGAAAAAAGAACATTGTTTCAACCCGAAAGATGCATTTGAATCTTTTGTTATTGAATTAGCAATAAATAACACATTAAATACATATCAACTGAAATCAACTATGCGCTTCTTATGAAGAGCTATAAGCAATTCACCTGAAACAATTGTTCTCATTCCTTTGCATTTTGCACTCGTTTTAAATAGTGCTTGTCAAATGCAATTTAAGACTCCGCTTTTAGTAAATTTAATTGCTCTTCTATATAATTTCTTCACAATAAAATAATCTATGCTTAAAGCAATGCAAACTGAGAACCCTGCTGGTGCGTTCTCTTTGTTGTTTGGAATATTTCGTTGCATTAAACCTTTCTAATTAGAACGTTAATTCTCGGTAATTTTTTACCATGAGTGGCATAGATTTCTTAGGAACTGGCAGTATCTAAAATACATTGCATTATTCAAGTTACTAAGAAAAACGACTCTTTGTAAAAACTCAGCACATTGTTTTCTAAGTTAATTGAAAATTGTAAGGTAAATCACAATTAATTACCAACAATTAAAGAAGCATTTTTATCGCGCAAGTTTGAATTGTTTCTAAAGCACTTAACAAATGTAGCTAGTGTTTTCTTTCGAAAAAGTTTATTCAATGAAAAGAAGTCAAACAATTCCTATTCTTTCTCACTCTCCGCGTACAATGTCGCTCCGGCTTCACACAGGGAATTGTTTTAAAAGGAACAAATTGAGAAACGCTCAAAACAATGAAAGAGGGTATCAGTTGCAAACAATGGCAATAGTTAATAACAAATAAAATCAAGCATGAAATCAAGAGATACCCCGTTATGCAGATATCATCCGAAGCCGTGTCATTCAGATAAGTGCACAAAAAATTGCTGAAATAAAGAAGATAAGTCTAAATAACTTACGAAGTATTACTCTTTGTGTTCCTTATCAATTTCTTTCAACTGAAAGCTACCCTGGAACTGAAACAGGCAACCAGACAGACAGATCACGAAATTCTGATACTCTCAGCAGTCGTACATTCATAACTGTCATAATCCCTAGCCCTCCCCATGTGGATGTTCTATGCGTGGCTTTCAGCCAAAACGACTTCAGTTAGCATAATATGTAAATTCAGTTTTTGATTACTCTGATAAATGGAATGAGATTTTTCTGCTTGCTTTGTTTAGCATGAGATTTTTCGCGATTGAATATTGTTTCCGAAAGCGAAAGATATCGTTTTCGACGTTAAGGGAAAAAAACTGGTGAAAGAGATGTCTTACCCATTTCACTTCTATTCCCCATCCCCCATACTAGAGAGGCGGAACCAAACGCGCACCGAAAACGCGTATGCATGCCATCTTCAGCATTCCATTCAATCACCCGTCCTCTACTTCAGAGTAACATCTTATTTCCCTGCGTTAGAAATATGAAGAGTTGCATGAAAAAGGCGCATACATTTATTGGTGAAATTTAATGGTCATTGCACAACATATTATCTTGAGCTTAAATAATAAAATTGAAGAAGAAGATTCAATTTCATTCGCTCTGTATATTGAAATCACATACGGAACAGGGAGCTGTTGTAGACAGACAGAAATTCGGTTACAAATTATATTTATTTATACAAATTAAGCATATGGTTTTAGCATCTCCTCCGATGGATTTGTTCTTTAAAGTACTTTATATCTCAAATCTTACAGGTTTATAATACACGTTGCTTCGCTACACATAAATGTATTACTAATAAAAATTTTCAAGTCTGTTGTGTGTATTTAAACAGCCGATATAAATATATGAATATTCTTAATGTATATATATATTATTATTACATTACATTTATTATCATTAATCATCTAACGTTCACACTCCGAGACTTAATATTTTTATGCAATGTGTTTCAGTATATTTATCTAAAGGAATTGTTTCAATCATCATTATAATTTTAATCTCCCTTAAAAAAGAAAATTTAAACATTTTATTTAATTTATATAGAATAAAATATATTTCTTCATAATTCTAAATATAAGATGATTTTTGAAAAGTACAGGAAGGCTAGATGCAAAAAATAAAGTTTCATACAATTTTTTGTCTACAATTTCTTATACCCTCGTTCGTTTTCGATTAAATACGAGTAAACAAAAACATTTTATTTCTGCATTAATTAGGGTCATTTTGTATGTTTTATTAATGTCTAGTTCCTTCCAATATATTCTCACATATTACTATATTTTAAAATTCTACTTGCCGATATTTCACAGCATTTTTCGTCATTCTATATTCAATTTTTTTTTAATAAATTCACAGTGAGCGAGCGATTTTGTGTCATCATGAACAATTATAGTATATAAGAATTTGTTTAAAATCAAAAACATATAAAGAAACTTCACTCTTTCCTTTAATAAGAATTATTTTTAACAAACATGTGATGATAAAACAACTAAAGTTGTTTTGGTTAAAATAGCCTTTAACGCTTTAGCTTGAACTAAAACGCGGAGCACATTGTCGGATGGAACTCTATTTTCAGGAAAATTTGCAATATTGTACCTTATACATTTGTTTAAAACTTCAAAATCCATGAATATTTATTTTTTTCTTTTGACGTGTAAAGGGATAGCTCAAGTAACATTACAGTATATGAGAAAAATAAGAAACACATTTTATACCAGAAAAAATACATGAACTCAAATAAAAATGAAGAGCATGATTAAATAAATGATTCTCTACAGGATAGTGAATTCAGAATGCAATATCAATGTTGGAGTACTTTAATATTTCAAAAAAATATTCTGAATTCAGGTACTACTCAGACATTAACCGAAGATAGCCTTAATATTTTACAAAACAATAGCTGCGATGAAATAAAGGTTTATTAATAGTTTTAGAATTAGGAATGGTATAAAAATGCCAGCTGCGAATAATGAAAGGAAGCGTAACATTATGTATGTAAGATACATCCGAATTTGATAGTTATTTCATAAATTTAAATATTACGATGTTTGGAAATCAATTACAATAAATATACATTCTGAAAAATATCAATAAAATTTTATCCTCAAAAATTGCCCAATATATGTACATATTTAATACAAATATTTTTTGTTACAAAATTCTTAAGAATAGTCAATATTTTCAGCAAATCATACTTTCATACATACAACTAAAAATCATTTTTAAAACACTCAGATACTATTTAAAATTTGGGAAATTTAAATATATCTAACATTACTGCACTTAAACGATCGCATAAGCTTCAAGTTGTTTTATTTATTTTGATCAAAATATTATTTAAAATATAAACTTGACAATATTGCTGTAAAACTCCAGTCTCAATTTACAGTCGAAAATAATTTAGTACTTTTCGATGTTACCATTTTTTATGTAATTGATCTTTATTAAGCAAATGCTTTTTAAAAAATTATAGTCTTCAAATCCTTTTTACTTTGTTTTTTTTAATAATTACCTTCATCTTTTCTTTAAATTATCTAAGAACTCTGATGCCCCTTTTTAATTTTATTCGCGCTTTTTTAAATATTTTTTCCCTGTACTCATATTGATTTCTTACGAATAAGGGAATTATTAGAAACAAGAATGTGGCGCAAAACCCAGCTATAGCCATAACTCATTTAACTTTCCATCTGTGGTGAAAAAAATGTATTGCACTAATTCTTAATTGTGTTTTCGATGTCTTTAATGTAAAAAACCTTGCAACAAGACAAATCTTATGAAAAATACTCCGTGTCAAAGCTGGATAATGAGCTTTATTAGCAATATCTTTTCTTTTGTCATTATCGGCTACGTATATTTTATCACTATTTTTTATATCATCGCAGCCGGCGGCTTTGTTTAATCAAAGAAAATTCCCACAAAATAGCTTCTGGTAAAGGTGAAAGGCGTTACAAGTGATTTCTACTTTTCTAATGGAGGTTAATGCTGAAATTGAATTAAAAGACATTATCTACGTTTCTCCGATGTTTGTTAAGATTGAAGTAAACCTAATGAGTTCATTGTTTAGTAATTGTTTCTTAACTGCCCTTTACTCGCTTTTTTTTTCTTTCAAAAGATCAAAAGTACCGATAATTAAAGTTAAGGGGAAAAAGACGTGCTTGAGATTTTAGTTTATTATCTCTTGAATCAAAGCAGATGAAGTGTTGGAAAAGATGTAATTAAAGATAAAATATTCTTTACTGCTTGGAACAAAGCTGTCATTTGCATAAATCTTTATTACGAATTCTTGGCATCAAAATCATATTAGTGCAATAAAATTTCAAAGTAAGCTCAAACTCTTTTTCTTTAGCGACTTTTTTACTCGAGTTTTTCGATACTTTAAAAAAAAGAAAGAAAAAGGGTGTGTTTCAAAAGGAACTTTTTAACACATAAAAAAAATTAGCATGCATTATTCTTATACATTATGGTTGCTCTGCGATTATCGCACCGCGGTGGCCGAGTGGTCTAGGCATCGGATCATGGCTAGCATGTCATGGGTTCGATCCTAGTACCACTGAAGATCCGCCGTGTAGGGGAGCGATGCACGTTAAATCTGTCGAGAGCTCAAACGTCCTCCCGTTGGTGTGGTGTGGTAGTTAGGAGAGGTGGGTGCCAGCTCAGGTGTCGTCCGCGTCACTTGACCATGGTTCAAAATTACGCGGACCGTCGCCAAAAGCCGTCGTGTTGCTAATCAGTGCGACGTTAATATTCTCTCTCTCTCTGACGATTATCGCAAAAGGCTTCACAAATCATTTAGTGTCACTTTCTTGTGAATATTCTGGTTTTTATGCACAAACAGGTATTTTTATACATACTCATAAGTTTCCTTCTAAAGGCTGCCATCTTAATTGTATGTATAAAAATTAAGATACGATAATATATTGAATCAGAGAAAATGTTACATTTGATTATTCGTTGAAAATTTCATTCGTTTCAGGAAATTCAATTCATTTTCTGGAAAATTAAATTAAATTTAACATATTTACCGTAAATCCGGCGTATAACGCGCACTTTGAACACAAAAAGTAAGATCGAAATTTACGGGTACACATTATACGTTTAGGAAAGCCTTAAAAATAAATAAAAAAAAGATTATAGCATAAAAAAATTACGCATCTACATATATTGAAATGCTGTTTATTTTAAAGAAATGACATTCCTTAAGAGCTTAAAATGTAGTAGTTTTAGAAGAATACTATTTTTTTTTTCTAAAACTTGAAATTATGACTGTAAAACATCAGAGCATTGCGCGTGTAATTTCAGAATTCTTTGTAAAATAGGGGTGTACGTTATACGGCAAATATACCCAAATATTAAAAATTGCAGCTTGAAAAAGTATTTGCGCGTTATACGCCAGATTGTACAATAATTAATGACATGGGGAAAAATTCATTTAACTGTGTTAGTTATTTTCAAAAAATATAACCCAATTGATATAAGCATTTGGATGGGTATGAGTGTTATAACTACTATAGATGTGAGATACTAACGATATGAAGACTAAAGATTTAAAAATGGATAGTTTAATACTTTATAATTTGACTATTAAAGAGAAAAATGGATGCTGCAATAGGAATAAACATAGCAAACTGATTCGCGATTTTTGAATAAGCTTTATGTCTACCCAATCTTTCCCTGAACAAAATCCTAAAGAATGTAATAAATAGATGCTCTAAAAATCTATTATTAATAAAAAGGATAAGTACCAGTAAAAACATTCGAAAAGACATAGAGCAATAGCCAAATATTTCAAGATTCAGTGATCTAAATACAACTTCAAAGCTTGAAATAGAGAGAATTATTAGTGTAAGAATAATAAATTATATTCAAAAATTGCTAAAATAATGATAAACTAATAATAAAAAGAATCAAATTATACAGCAATAATTTTAAGATGTGTGTATATTACACAAACCAAATTTGATAGCATGAAAAATAAATATGAACTCCAATGCTTCATCAAGTATTTTGAAGGTTTATACAATAAGTAAAACAGTTTAACAAAAATATTTTCATTTAAAAACTATTATGTTAAGGTTTGTTTGATATAAAAACCTTTAACAAAAATTTCCTTCATATCCGAGCATATTAATTAGTAACATCATTGTTTCAATTGTTTTTTAAAACATACGCTATATATATATACTCATACTGATACATTACTTAAAATATATTTCCTGACGTAAATGTTATTTGTATGTATTCTATTAATTAAATTTGATATTAATAAGCAATGTAAAATATCTGTCAATAATGTACTATTACACACAAATTACATTTTTAATATGATAAAAAGCAAAAATTTCAATTTTAAAATGATTTTTTTTTTAAATTCCCTTTCATTTTTTTAAAGAAATTTTTAGAAACATTAATTCATTCATTACATTCAGTCCAACACTACAAGAAAGTCCGCTAAGGTTAAAATTAATAAACATATCAGAACTATTAAATTTCCCTATATGATTGAATAACTTCAGTATATATTTTTAAATACTTCTTAGTTCAAATAAAGATTTATTAAGTGTAAAAGTTACAGAAAAGATATTTTATATATAAGGTATACATAAATGTATTAAGAAATCATACTTTGATCAGGGGAACTAATATTTAAACAAAAAGGTTTTACAAAGTGAATAACTATTCAGTAACGATTTTTATACGCAGCTTATAATCCATACAGTCATCAATATTTTTAAGAATTTATAAAAAGCACATAAAACTATGCATAGAAATATTAGTAATAAAACATCACGCGTATGAATCTTGATAAGTTATATTTAGAAAATTGTTTCTTTTAAACCGAACATAATTTTGCCTCTCAACCAATTCAATTATATTTAATCTTGTTTGAGCAATTCATCTTTGTTTAATATCATCTGCATTCAAAATTAAATAACACAAACTCTATTCAACAACTATTCAACCATTTCAACTCTTCTCTTCGCCAGAGCACAGAACAGATACGAATTAAATCTCGCCAAAAGTCATATTAAATATACATTCCAATATTACTTTTGTATTTTGGTGACAAAGAATTTATAGTTAGAAAACAAATTTCTGGTCTTAATTCACCACATAAACCTCACTCTGAAAGACTCGAAACGTAGATTCTTTTCAGTTTAAGTCACGGAATTTCCAGCGTAAGGATGTGCAAAATGAAATGCTTTTCCGATTCTAAGCCTCTCCAATTGAATGCGTGTGTTTTAATTCTTTGAGAAGTTCTCTCCGGTTTGATAATCATTTATTCTAGCTCTACTGCGTAATAACTCAAAATCCGCGAGGGCTGTATCCGTTGTTGCTGACATCTTCTTTTAGTTCCATATGCACGCTGACTAATGAACGAACAAAAGCTTCTTCGCCACTAAGCTACTCGGGAGACCTTTGGAGAAATGTAATTGTATATAAAGATATAACTAAAAACAAGGAACAACAAAACGTTCCATCCACACAAAGAGGCAGTTTAGAAAAAAATTAGACTGAAAAAAGTTTTAGACATGGTTTGCTATAGATATTTTAAAGGCGACATTTTAAAGTATTTAATACACAAAAGTTTATTTAAGACTTTTATAATGCATTAAACTGTGTTATTAATTTATATATCAGTATTTTACATACTTACGAAGGTGTAAGAGAATTTGTTAACTGATTGAAAGTGTCCAATTTTCTAAATAATTTTTTTTAAATCAGTATTTATTTTTCTTTTAAATTTCTGAATTATGTTTAGGAATAAAACGTGCAAAGTTTTTTTTTTTTGCTTTTTTTCCCATATTTTTTAACGTTTTAATTTTTATATAATTTGTTTTTGTTATTGGTTAGTTAATTTACTAGCAATTTTGCTGATGTACACTCAGTGACATCACTCAGAAAAACATAACTGGTTTTTTTTCTTAAAAAAGAACATGTTTTACAGAAAGTAAACACAAAAAAGAGATGCCTTCTTTTCTTTGTTTTCATTTTTAATTTGTGCATAGGAAATTGATTGAAATACTCTATATTTATCGTAACTTAATTTAAAGTCAACTGGGAAATTACTTTATCTATTCCTTCAAAACCCAATCGATACAAAAACAGATTAAATATTTGCATTCTGAATATACTTTCTATAGTCAGATAATTATATATTTTCATATTATTGAACAAAATGATTAGCGGGATAACCCATGCGGAAAACTTAATAACTATTTATATAATATTAACGAAGCTTTTAGCATCTATAGTGAAAACTCTGGAAATTGAAAGAACTTATGTATAATTGAGTTGAATAATAATTTTAATTTAAAATATATTTGTTCGTTCATTCATCTTGCTTAACATTTCTTGAATTAAATCAATGTAACTTCAAAATATTATTTTAAATTCCGGAACAAAACTTCAGACTTAATATTTTGAAAAAAAAAACACATAATACGAAATAAACAACGGAAACATTTTTCCAAGACTAGGATTTACTTATCGATAATACGTATGAGATACATTAAGTTACTTAAAAATACAGAAACTACTCTCATTTATTTTTCTTCAATAAAAGATGTACAAACACGCAGTCGTAACTGTTGAAAGTATTATGCAAATTTTAGATTTTCATCGAAGAATTTGATATCTAAAACTAAATGTAAATGTTCGCATCGGATGCAACATATATCGTTTTCACATTTGTTACATAATTAGGCATCAGGAATAACTTTCACTTCATGCGGTTTTCTAATAATGAATGTTAAATATTCATTAGAGTCTTCTATCTCTCCCGCGCCTCGCTTGATTATGTTAGACTGTAAGCATTAGTTGCCTAACATAAAGAATTAATACAACACACTCAGTGGATGTAAAAGCTATAGAACCCTATTATTTATACATGGACTGTGTAACAAGACCCGCTTATGAATTTATTAATTATTAATAAATTGGTACTCATCACAATAGGATGGGACCCAGAAAGCAGGCACGTAAAACGACACAAGTGGTGATAAAATTTAAATTTTGACGCTTACACAAAGTACCCAACTTTATAGCCGGAGACTAAAAAAAAAATATTTCGTATTATATCGAAGGTCACAACATAAGCTAAAGTTTAAGAGATATTTTAGATAAGAAATAGCTTTTCTCTTGGTAAATATTGATCTTATATAAGTGACTGAAAATGAGTCTTTAAGAATGATGAAAAAGTAATCATTTATCAGAATTGAAGGTCTGACAAATTGCACCCTATAGAGCCGTTTGAAAGTATATTAATGACAATTTCAAATCATTTTTCAACACCCATTTTTAAATTTGACTTTGATTTAGTAGTTTTAAATTTGTTACCAATATATGGAAAAAATGTCTCGTATTTCAGAAATGCAGCGCTATTTCAAAGTGTTAATAATGATAAAATCATATATTATTAAAACTTTAATTGCCTTTGAAATTAGTAACAATTTCTTATATATTTTTTTTTCTTTTCAGAACATTACCATATATTTGTGGGTGATCTGAGCCCAGAAATTGAAACGCAACAACTTAGAGAAGCTTTCGCACCATTTGGGGAGATTTCGTAAGTAGATTTTCTGTCTTGAAACGCATGTTCTGTGTAGTTATACTTTTTCTTTCTGCTTTTACCAAAATATGTAGAGAGGGTACAAAAAATATTACTATTTGTTTATATTAAAAAAATATTTTTCTTCTTCCGAAAATTGAGAAAATATCTAATGGATGCATGTAAAATATAATCTACTGAGACATGTATTTGCTGCAACAAATAAGACCAAAGTGTTAAGATAAAAATATTCCATAGTATTACTCTTGCTGAAATGTTAAGATAAATAATTCTTACAGAATAACTATAAACTTGGACTCTAATAAATAGAAATAAATAAAACTTTAGAACAAATTTTCTCATGCAGACTCTTTGTAGTCTGAACTAAACAGTTGTCTCAAGTTAAAATGACCAATACTTCAAAAACATGTTGACAACAAAAAAATTTTATTGAAATTATCACTCTTAACATAAGCAAATAACGAATTTATATTCATTCTGTATCCAGCTCTAAACGAGAAAACTCGAAGAACAATATATTTATATCTTAGCAACAATATATTTATATCAAGAAGAATTTTCTTCTATGACAATATTAGAAAATAAAATTTATAAATAGGTTTTCGATAGTGTTTACTAATTTAGCTTGATTAATTTAGAACCCACAACTAAAAAAATAATTAAAGAAAATAAGCAGTAAGTTCTCATTAACAATATACATTAAATTGACAAAAGTTACAGGTATTTAGTTTTGTGGTGATCGGAGGATTTTTTTGTCTCGTTTTTGTATGAAATGATTCTGTGATTTATTCTTACAATTTTTAGTGGCTTTTCTCTCAAAGGTTTATTTACTTATATACAATCCTTTAACTAATCCTTATTCCTCATTCATTTTATGTAATAAATACACATTTCTTACTGTTTTATAACTACACATTTAAAGGAAAAAATGCAATTAATTATGTTACTTTCCAAACAATATTATAATTAAGACAAACGCATTGAGTACGCATCTAACTTACTTTACAAGCAATATGTGTTACAATTAAAGCTTGCAGTTAATATCCGAAGTATTTTTCTAATTCCATAAATTCATATGTTTTAAAATAGTTCATAATTTAATAAATTTATTGATTTTTTAAAAGTATATATCACACAATTAAATGGATTTCAGTGCTTAATCTAACAAATTATTCTATAAAATGTATTTTAAAACCACATCTTAGGGCTCTTGCTTTAAACTTTGAAATAGATGCACTATTTCACAACAGATTGTTTTTAAGAAAAATCTCCACCATTCAGATTTATGTCAAATATAGTTGTATTTTTTTTTATCTTGAGTTAAAAACTTCAAACTTATTTCGGCATCTATGTTTCAAGTGGGGAAATCCATTTTCCTAACCATTTTGTTTCAAATTTAATTACTTCAAAATAAATTTTTGATTATCATTGCAGTAGTATTTTACAAAAAGCATGTTTTCGGAGCTTTTAAAAAGAACATGAAAATGAAAAAAGTATCTTGAAAAACATGACCTATTGATTCACCATATCATAGCACAAAATGAATTTTAAAAAATTAAAAATAGTTTTCCAGCATTAGAAAACTTTTTTCTACACTTTTAAGATGCACGCAATAAATTTAAGATACTTAGGATTGAACAAAAAATTGTTATTTCTATGTTTCGTGGGTTTTTTCCAAATGCTTTTCATGTTAAAAACTTCCAATTTCATTTCATACACTCCTCAATATTTGTATTTTAAATCATTCCATAATAAATTATCTACGCTACACATTCCATAAAGGATTCCTTCTTCATTATTTATCATCCATGCAATGCTAAAATTTTACTTAAGCAATCGTTACAAAAATCAGTACCAGTACAAAAACTGATAGAAAATTAAATTGCTCAAATTATACTTTTTGATGCATTTAAATGCCAATATTGTTATAGGGATCAGCTACCTGTATTCATTTTCTGAAGGCTCGTAATTTAATCTTCCTCCAAAACATGGTCTTCGGACGGCAACTTAAATATGCAATTGATAAAAGCACACATTTTTGGTGCTAAGAAAGTATGATGATGTACAAATTACGGTGGATCACGCTTATATGGAGAAAAATATTATTACATTAATCGAAATTAATTAATCAGAACTTAACAGTGCAGAAAAAATATACTACGGAATGGAGATTAGTGGAACTTATGGAAAACAATTAAAAGGAATGATTTCAAAACTTATATTGCCTCAAAAAGGCTCATTTTTCGAAAAAATGGGAAAATACAAGTTCGGTTAGATTATTTTTGACTCAAAATATAGTTATTTTTCCACAATATTAATAACCAAAAACGATGCTTATTGATAAATTAGTTCTCAGTACAGAGTAACGCAATATATATTGCTACATTTTACAACCATACAACTCTTCCCACACCGTCGAATCAGTCCGATTCAAGTTTATCCTCCATCATTCGCTTTGTTGTGCACTACAATTTCAACAGTAGGTTTCTTAAAAAATTTAATACTATAAAGAAGCTGTTAAAGTGCAACTGTTTTATAGGCGCACTATCATTGCAATAAATGTTAAAAAGTATTTATAAATACCAATTTTTCTATAATAAAAATTACTTGTATTTTTTATCATAAAAAAGCTCAAGTATCTAAACTTCATTCCCTTTGTTTCAATACTTAACATAAGAATAAATTTTTATATTTTACTTTTTTTTCCTTTATTTATAAACTAGAGAACATCTTTTCCGCGTTGGTAAGTTTTAAAATTCTAGAAAAACAAACTTTTGATACATCCTAGTACACATACTATAACAATTAATCCTGAGTTTTCCAATTTATCATACACGTATACCAGAAAACTTACTTAAATAATTGACACATTTTATACAAAACTGGTAAACTGGTAAAAATGAGTTCCATTTATACTGTCTTAAGGTATTAAAATTTGAGAATTGGTGCTTCTATCAGAAATCCTATGCAAATACGAGTATTTATTTTTCTGAAGCTCGAATAATTTGGTTTTCCTATGCAACATGTCCTTCTGACGACAACTTAATTATGCAATTGATAAAAACATACATTTTTCGGTACTAAAAACACACATTGAGATAAACACACTTTGACAACTAACCCTCTTCGAGCAATACAATAAAAAATGAAAGATGCGAGTATCGATACGAAATGATCTATATCTCGTGTCTAATTATTGATGCGATTCATTCTCCCAGCTTCTCACGAAGGCGCATAAACTTAACAAGAGGAGTTTGTTGCTTTATAACGCGATTATTTGGAAGAGAAAATTTCCCGGATTAGGTATGCGCATAAATTTAGCTGTGAAGCATACTAACTTTTCAATAGCCGAATTAAATATGTTACAAGTCTGCAACGAGCTAAAATTAATCTTTTGTTCAGAATCTGCTCGTTGAATCCCCTCGGAAAGGTGCCTTTACATATGTTACCGCATTCCAAAATTCCAAGGACTACTCGTGTTAATCTGTGGCTGAAAGAATTGCATAAATTATTATTTCTTGAGATGTTTCTAAAATGGGTGGTAGTTCACTTCCGATTGTGAGGACCTTCCACGCCGTCTCGATATTTAACTCTGATAAACGGAGATCAAAGTTAGTTTTGAATTTCAAAAGTTTGTTATGTAAATTTGATTCCCCGAAGATTATTTGCATGTACTGTCGATGAAATTTTACAATGAGTTGAACTTGAAGTTTCTTTGAAGAGCCTATTGCTGATGATTGATGATAAGTTCCGCAAGTGATAAATTTAAAAGACCCAATTTTTGATTGACGTGATTGAATGATAGTGTTGGCTATTTTATTTGGGTTTCAAGAAGAGTGAATAAGAATAATCTAGCAATTTCAATTGTATTTATCTTTTTAACTTATTTTTTTTCAAATTTTAAAAGCTTATCCAAACAGCAAAATGAATAGTGAGAGGCTTTAAATAGAGGCACTCATGCAATATTCGTTTAATTGTAATTTATCTTTGTGTTGACGTTATAAATTTACCACCAAATTGTACAAAACTGCAAAAACTTTCCCCATGCGTTTATAAGGTTTAACTATTTATTTTATTAAGTAAGATCAGCCTAGATAGAGTGTAACCTACACACAGTTACATACAGGCTAAAATACTAAATAGATCTCACATTTTCATTTAAATAAATTATGTTACAAACTTTCAACTTCTGAGTAATAATGAAGGTAAGTTTAAATTGAGAAAAAAATAATCAACCAAACAGAATTGTGAAATATTTCCAAGTTGTGACTAATTCTTTTTACGAAACAGTGGCTAAATCTAAAGTCTGGATGAAGGGCATTCCAAATTAATCAGCATTAACTATTAGAAGAAATACAATGTAATCTCCAGAGGTCTCATGTTATAACCGCAAATTATCTTTCATTTTTTCTCGTCAAAATCACTTCTAAAAAAAGCACTCTGGTACAAAATCACAGCTTATACACTTTAAAATGGAACATTTTTACATAATTCAAGTTCGTGAAAACAATTTGAGCCCTCCAGATAATGTATAATTGAAATAAAATAAACTAAAACATTTTCTCACACGAAATAATAAAGATAAAAGAAAACATCAATCACTTATTGCATAGAATTTAAATGTTGTCTTTCCTCACAAATAGGTCAAAAAATTCTAAGATTTTGTTAATTTAATTGCACAAAGTTCGCCAATGAACTAAAATTTCATTCATACGATGTTACTTAAATCCGTTAAATTTGTTTAAATATTTAAAATTTTACTTTTAACTATGCATATGATTATCATTTCTTACTCACTTCCATTACGTTTAAAAAAAACATAATCTTATCAACTTAATAGTAACTGGGGAAGAATTGTTTCCATAGGCCATTATGTGAATAGAATCAGTCATCTTTTTTAACAATGTTAAGTAATTTTACTATAATAGTGTTGTAGATCCCTGTCAAATAGATTCATTTACACATAGAAGGTTTTATTATATCAGAAAATTAATAAGCATGATATATAACTTTAGGGTACAGACATGTAAAAGTGAATTTAATCGCATTTTTTGAATTAGTAGCAGAGAATGCTTTGAGTTTAAATTAGCTAATACACACACACACACATGTATATATATATATATATATATATATATAAACCTTCAATCCCTTTTGTGAAACTTTATGCGTATTTTTAAAAATTGCATTTTCTCATTGGTACATATTTAATGCCTAAGATGAAATACAGCAATCTTCCTGATTTAAAACGCAAAAAGTAATCTCTTAAAACAGTTGTTTAAAATTATCCTGTAATAATTTTCTTAATATTCTTTAAAAATATTTTAGTACTCCGGTGCTTAGTTTTATTAATTGGAGATCACATCTTCAATCGAAAAAAAATTTAAAATATATTTTCACCTTAAGACACTATAATCTAAAAATGTAAAGATCATTTTGAGAATTTTGCACAGCAACTTTAAGCAATAAACAGAAATTTTTTTAAAAATAATTTCAAGAGTTTTAGTATGTTTTATTAAAGTGAAATAAAATCTGTATTTGATATTTTAATCTACTGTAAATACTAAGCCCTTACTGCTAGTGCGTTTCATTTCAAAATAAGAACCTGACTGCATTTTCAAGTGTCTAAAACGTACATAAATTATTTTAAAATTTCAAATGATTTATATTAAATTATTTTATTGCCATATCATACATTATGTAATTCAATTCACAGTAAAAATATAACAGCCCTTTTATTTGCAATAAAACAATTATATGAAATAAGCACAAGTCAATCATTTTTAATAAATTTATATTTGTGTTAAAAGTTCGATATACTTCAAAATGAAATCTTGAATGCATTTTGCATAGAATCCAGATATTTCGCACATGATATTCAAACATTACATCAATTATGTTCAATCAAATTATTTTTAGCTGCACATTTTATATTTCAATCATGATTTCTGGCAGAAAATAAAATCATACCTAATTTTAAAAACTAAATTTCCAATTCAAAACGTTCTATTATGTAATATCAATTTGTTTCTTATCGTATCCAAAAGTATTTACTTTCCTTCAACCTTTAATAATAATATGCATACATTTTAAGCTGAACTCTATGAAACTCCAATGAATGCAGCTTCCCTTTTTCTGCAAAAATAAAAAGCTAGGCTGTAAGGTCGAAGTGATCTCGTTGAAACGTATCGCTTCTATTTTATTCAGTAGTTTATTTTCTGGGAGCTTCTATATCTGTTGCCTTTGTTACTTTGTCAGTTGTATCCATTTTTAAGAAGGGAATATGAAACTGGAATAAAGTACTTGTTTCGCTGAGAAAACACCGAACATTTATTATAAATTTATTGGGTATCGATCGTTCTAAATCCACATTTTTCCAGGAGAGGGCTCGAAACTTCTACTTCCTCTCCTTAAAATTCCAAGTGGTTTTGATGCAGAAAGGTTTTCGTTTAACAACTAAAAATATTCTTACAAAATACAAAGAAAAGAAGTTTCCTCAATTACAGTTTTCCTGCGTTGCTTTAGAATCTTTGAATTGCAATAAGAATAAAAGGCCCTTGAATGTATAAATTGAGTGCTATTTTTTTCCTTGCAAAATGCAAAACGCGATATGAAGAAAACGAAACCAAATACTATGTTTAAAAACTTTCATTGCTATTGCGGTTGATAAAAGTTATGTGTTTTTTAAAGCAAATTATTGTATATGATTTATTTAAAAAACTAAGCTTAACTAATTAAACCACTGAAAATAATTTTTTTTAAAAAAGTTCACAATTTATAGATTTTCTAATAATGATATATTCTTCTTAAGTTATGCTTATCTAATACATAAATTTATTTCCAGCATTATTCCGAAATCTAAGAAATAGTTATAAAAATATTCTTAAAATTTATTTATATAAAAATATTACAAACTTTGTTTTAATTTTATCAATGCTTCAAAAATATTTAGGATAAATTGTAAATTATTTTTAAAATATTTTAACTGTGAACTTTATATTTTGCATAACGGTAGTAATCGAATTTTTAAAACTTGTTAAGACAAATTATTTGACTTATTTTCTAAAATCATAATTAAACATGTTAAAAAGAAAGAAATATTGATTTATTTTTCAAAAAGTATTGAAAAATATTTTGGCACATTGAACGCTTGCGTTTATTTTACCTTAACCCTTAAATTAGATCCAAAAATATGATACATTAACTTCGTATTTTCTTCCGGTGAGAGTTCATCGCCTACTAAGATGACACCCAACAACTTTATTAAGACTCATCAAATTCCTGCTACGCATCTTTTCTTCGTAGTGTTAAACACAAACCCTTCAATCTGGGTGAACTTGTGACGGGTTTTGGGAGGGAAGCATTGCTGCGATAACATGACATGACTGATATGACGATATGAAGAGGGAGTCACTTTTAAAACAGTTTCCATCTCCTCCCTTTTGCTTTACTTTTAAAAGAGTCGCTCAATTAAAAGATAATGGCGACCTAAAAGACGAAGTGCATTTAAGTGCCGACTGTGCCTAGCTACCGTGGCTAATTTGAGAAAAGGAATGGGCCCCGAGCTTTCTTCCATTAGTCGCGTCATTACGAGAAGCTTGAAAACGGAAAACAGTTTGACCTCTAAGGGTCGTGAGGGTCACTATAATTCTTTAAAGTTTAAAACAAAGCGTCGTTTTCTTCAGAAAATTGTGCACACAGCCTTAATTGCTGCTTACGTGCTGGCCCTTTTGAACCCCTCTTGAACAGTTACTTCCGAATAACTGCCGCGGCCTCCGAGAGCATTTTAATTCGAGGAGGGTGGTTTTGTACATAGTTACCATTGTGAAATCGTGAGGGAAAAAGATAATGAAGTGTAATATTTTAGAAAGCTTTGTACTACTTTTATCAACAATTGCTGTTATATAAATTAGACTAATGAGCAAGATTCGCTTGTTGTTCGCTGGCTTAATCCTAACAAGTATTAAAAGATTTGTTTGAAATTCGTGCTGAAGATTATCCACAACTGCGTCTAATTATTTTCCACATACGGTAATTCCGTTTATCTAATCTTATTTTGTTGCATTTAAATATTTTGTCACTTTTTTTATCTTTCGTATCTTCAGTTAATTTTATTTCAGTTAACATATATTGTAATTGTGTTTTGAAACATCTATTGTATGTGTTCCATTTCGATGTTACAGTATCAAAACTCATCCAGTAGGTGGAAGCCTATCTTCCAGAAAATTGTTTTAAAATAATTACTGTCATTGTTTATAATAAAAAACTTAGAAACCTTTTTTTATTAAATAAAAACCTTAGTCTTAAAAACTATTTAAATGCTAAATTATCAGTTTCACCAGTAACAACCGACTTTTTTTATAATCATTTTATATTAATACTAAGCTATTGTTTCATTAGCTTCACTCTTAAACTGTTTTACTATGCTAAACTGTTGTTTCATAAGCTTCACTACAGAACTGTTGTTTCGTTAGCTTCACTACTAAACTGTTGTTTTGTTAGCTACACGGCTTAACTGTTGTTTCATTAGCTTCACTGCTAAACGGTTGTTTTTTTAGCCTTACTGCTAAAGTGTTGTTTCGGAAACTTCACTACAAAACTGTTGTTTCATTTGTATCACTGCTTAACTGTTGTTTCATTAGCTAAAGTGTTGTTTCATCCATCTTTATTCCTCAGAGTAGTAGTCTCAAAAATGAGATACGTGTACCCCAGGGGTACATGCCAAAGAATTAGGCTCTTGATGTATGTATATATAGAGAGAGAAAGAGAGACAGTATATCGTCAAGGCAACACAGCACAGTATAGGTTATGGTAAATTGATCACAGTAATTTGTTAGCAAACTGAGGCCTGTGTATAAATAATTATTTTAGTTTTAGGGGCACGCGATTAAAAATATTTGGAGACTATTATTATAGAAGCATAAAGCATCCTCCTTACGTTACTTTTTGTTCTTCGAATATTTTCGTTCGAGTTTCGTGGCTCATTTAGATAATTTCGAAAATTCAAAATTCTAGAAATATGTTTGATGATAAAAATGCATCGATGAATGTGGACGTAGTGCAATTCTTCATAAATAGCAGTAAATTAATTTATACCACATGCGAAAATTTTGTACAACTTACAAAATGTAGATAATTTGCCAAACTGAAATACAAAAGTTTTGCAATTTTCATGCAAATGGAAACTAATCGTATAGTTTCTAAGAATAATAGTCGGCAAAATTGCATGATGTGCAACAAAATCATTAATCTTCAATTTCCTAGCACCGAATCACCCAAAAACAATTATCAAAATATCTCAAACCTTATTAAAAATGTGCAGCTATATATAACAAGAAAAGATGGAACATATGAACACTTATTAATAATCCCAATAGGGAGCTTAATAAATTCTTTATTTTAAAGAATAAGTTAAGCTGCCTCTGTAATAGAATTGTTCTACATCACAGTAATGAGGGAAAATACGGAATATGATTGATAGTACTTTCCATGCACGTAATGAGGTTGGGACAGTTTTACAAGCTTCAAATGCGTCTATTTAAATGCGCACACCGCCAAACTGTAAAGATATTAAGAGAATACAGGGTAAAAACAATTAAGTAAAAAATTCAGGCAATGAGGAGCAAATGCATAAAATTATGCAGCTTCCCCACTTAAAATGCGTATTCATTTTGCATGCGAAATAAATGTAGTGCGTCGCACGTAATGCGAACCCTTGACGTGTCTAGCAAATATTAAGGGCCACATTATGCACTAGGGTGGAATTTGGCTGAAAATATTTTGGCATTCAAAAATAGTTCTCTCTTTTCTTCTTAAAGATTCACCTTTGCTGTAAAACTGAACGGTGTTTAAGGAATATATCTAATGTTTATTCTCTTCCTCTCTTTCAATGTATTACTTTGCCTCGAAAATGGTAGACTGATTGAACACAGAAATAAAAATTAGAGGTCGATTTAAGAGTTTTTGGATTCCAGAAAGATAATCGTGCATTAAACAATAGACTAGAATTAAATGTAACCATCACAGATTATTTATCTTTCAAATTAAGAATGATTTGTTTACTGTATTTAGTAGAAACATATCCACTTCCCAAGGTATCATCTTTTTTTTTCAATAAGCAATTACAGATTTTTAATGCATCAGCACAATGTAATAAAGAACGTATTGTTTTAGAAATTTACCGTGATTAATTAAAACCTATTGATAACAAAATAATTGCTCATTTTTTATTCGTAAATTGTGTTACTTTAATATTTTAATACAACTTGATTAGTCTACCTAGGTAAAAGAAAAATGAGAGAACTACTTAGAATAATTTGCTTCAAAATTCCTATATAACGCTATTGTATTTTATTACAATATTAACAGGATTTTAAACAAATTTCCTTTAAACTTCACATCCTTAATGTAAACTACATAGCAAAGGAAAAATTTATTCTGTTTACAAAAACTGTAATTATTGAATCAATAAGTTTTGGTGTAACCTCAGATTCAGGTTCATAATTATTTTTAATTATTCAACTGAAAAACGTAATTGAATAAACATTGGTAACTAAAATAAAAGAGAAAAAATTTTTAATTTAGTTATAGTAAATAATAATATTTTTTAAAGTTTCTAATGAGCTCCATACTGTTTTTTTACCATTGCTGACCTAGTACATTCCCCGGGAGCTAATATTTCATTTTAGTGCGGAATCCTATTGGTGGATACCAATTACCGCAGGTAATTTTGAAGCCCAGTTTCCTCCACAGATGGAGGCACTTAAACTCTGACGATGGGAACCTGTACTAGAATTCAATTTTGCCGAGAGCACCCAAGACAAAGAGACACTCTAAGAATATTTTACATGCCGTATAATCATACAACATGCCACGCTGTCGAATTTTTTCATCATGAAATTCCACCGGCTTGGGCCGAGGTCGAACCCGCAACCTCATATGCAGAAGACCAGCAACAAACCAACCACGTCCCCCAGCCGACGTAAATAATAACATTTATTTAAAGAAAAGGAAGGAAGAATCTGTAAAAGTTAGTATATTTCATTTCTAAAAGTTGGGTAATTTTATCAGTTGCAATGTAGGAATAGTCGTATCTAGTTTAAATGCATCAAATACAATGCCGTGATGTCCAGAATATTTTGTCTCACTATCTCTCATCTGACGTATTATATTAAAACGATATCAAAGAGAATTTAATCCTGTTTCCTGTTAAAGTATGAATTAACGCGGGAATGTATGGAGAATAATATTACAGTATTTTGTACATTTAAATCAAAGCAATTTTATTATTCATCATGAAATTACTCGCCTTATACAAATTTAAATATAAATGTAACCTTTCTCATTAAAATCCTAACGCGCTTAGCTTCCTTTTATTCAAAGGACATACATGATTTGTATTTAACAATTTATTAATTAAAAAGTGTTGAGATATTTCACTTCATTAAATATATTTTTCCGATACATTCTATTTTAATTTAATCGCTTTTCCGTAGCTATTTATATGCACAGTTCTGTTATGTCAACTTACAAGTATTTAGTTTAAAAATCAATCAAATGATCACACTCCTGTTAACTTAAGATTTTAATTGAACTAAAAGTGTGCATTAATTAATTAAATTAATTCTACCTACACTAAAACTAATGTTAAATTAATACTAAAGAAGAAGGGAAATTAAAAGGTAAAAAGGTTTGCAGCATCTAAGTTGGGGATTTCACTAGTTGAGAAAAAAAAGATTTGTGAAAGGATTGCTGCAAAACATAGCTATCTTCTCTCGCGGGGGAATCGTTCAGTGATTAGTCATTTTGTTACCCTGCTAGTGCATCTGCTTCCTATCTTAGTAAAGACATGTTGGTTTATCCTCCAAACTTGACTAGATTCACCTGGATTTTTTTACTGCAAAATTACAATATCAATTGATACTTTTCATGTAAGAGAAAACACTACAGATGGCTTGTCTATCTACTTCTGAAAAGTGTATGTAAAAACTAACTTCAGCATGGTTCATGCTCATATTGTATTGAGAAAATATTATTTTAATGAATGCTTATACTTTGAAAAAATACTGTTAAATTTAATGCGTTAAAACTTTGTCAAGTATTTTTCTACTATTGGCTAAGGACTGTAATTTCGTATTTTGAAAATGCTTCAATTATTGTAAATTGAAAAAAAAAATTATGATTGAATGAAAGAATGTTTCAATGATATGTTATTGATCTTTCTCTGATTATTTATTACAATTACATTTCAAATTTATATGTTCCATACAGAGATTTTAACACTGCTCTTTAAGGTTTATAAATTATAAACTTTGTTTAAATTTTATTACAGCAAAATAAAATAAAAATGATTCATGTTATGGTGTTGCGGAAATATTTATTTCCCCGACACCATAACAGGATAACACACAGGAACAATAAGGATTTTTACTAAAAAATGAAAAACAATTTGCTCCAAAGTTCACCAAAATAGTAGTATAACTTTAGAAGCTTTTTATAATGAATATTATACTATTGTTTCATCACTGGTTTTTTCAACAAATATATATTTATATCGTATAAATTATCTTGCTTCTGAGATTTAAATATCATTAACACAAGGGAAGAAAAACATGTTAAAAATATTTTTTAATTTTAAATTTCAATTTAATTAATAATTTAGAATTTCATACTGACAAAATTATCTTTCAGTTTCTGATATTGAAAGCAGATATGAAACCCTTTCATTTATTACCAGACAAAAAATGGATTTATTTAAACAGCGTTGATGTAAGTTCATTATAATTACACTTAGAAGAATATTTTAATAGATGAATTATAAAAACCATATAATTTTCAAGGAAAAAGAAATTTAATTCAATATCCTACATGATTACCTGCAGAATCTCTATTGATTTCAAAACTGATAGGTATTTCTGAAATTTATTGCTCAATAAATGAATGCAATGTCATTCTTTCAAAGGATGAAAGTGCTATGCATAAAATTTGCTTGGAATTGCTTTAAACTACCTTTTAAGCTTAAAACATTAAATTTTAAAGTAACTTCTTCAATTCAGGAACCCAAAGTTTCATTTGGATTTTGCAAATAAAATTTTAACTTACTTTTCAAATGAGTGATAGTTAATTCAGCTTAGTAATTAATTGCCTCTTCTTGAATAATACTAAAAGGTCTGTTGCATTACTTTGAAAATAATTTATTGCATTCCATTCTTAATCATCATGTTAAGCTGCTTTATATCAATGCACCAATTAGCTACGAGCTTGAAGACGTTAGTGGAGATCTGCGTTGATGATTTGTTACTCTCTATCACTGCTTCAAATAAATTGAAGTCAAACTAAAACATGTTTCTACGTTAAGATTGTAATTGCAGCTCCGGCTCGCTTTTAAATTTAATTTTAGCTCTTCTCTGTACTAAACGGGATTAGAACTAGGATTAGAAACAATATGAAATAAACCCATTAAATAAAAATATAATGCTTCTGAGATGCCCATACTGTTTCTAACTTTATTCCCTCAAGTAAACCTACCTTATAGGAATGGGCTTTAAAACTGTGATACTCAACGTAAACTTTGGCCATATAATATACGGTCAATACCATTAGCGCTGGATAGCTTTTAGTGAAGAAGGCACACTACTCTGTTGTAAATGGGGAAGTAACTGAGGTCAGTCAGCTAGAACCCGTTCCGATAAAACTTGAAGGTTTTCTCCTTTTATACGTTTATCTATGACACACTCAACCTGAATTACGATATGCAATACAAGGACGTAGTAAAAATCTGCCATTACTAACGAATCATTTAACAAAGCCATCAAGAAGACATCTTTACATGCTGATAAAACACGTTGAATAACCTACTTAAATAAATGAAACGTTTTCAGAGGATATATTTAAAAGTATCTCTCCAGATGCCTTAATTAAGTATTTCTTGAATAACAGATCTCAAAATTACAAAGTTTTAAATGTTTCAATCAATACTGCTTCCTCCGTCACTAGATATGAATGTCTCCGAGGTACTGTCCCATATTCGCTCAGTTAGGATAGGCCTTGCATAATCGAGTGTCCCAAGTGCACGGAATAAGACATTTAATTGCAATATTTTTGAAACAGAATGGATCTGTCACGAAATTAAATTTTGTTCGTTTCTCGTTTATAATTTTCGATTCGCTGAGAAAAATGATTATTTCGCGCATTTTTGTAATTATGTCACCAATTTAAAACATTTGAGATAAAATGTTTAAAATTGGCATTCGATCTGCTCTTAGATTATACAACCTGCAACGGCGAGTTGATTTTAATTAATTTTCGAAATACCCCCGCGTTTCCTCCTCTTGAAATATCGTATTCTGAACATCATTGGAAAAGCTAACTTTACATCGCATCATTCTTTACTCGCCTGTGTATAAGGACGAGTTTGCATTAACGATTCAGCATCCAGTTCACGTTTAATTATTTTTAATTTTCATTTAAATAAAGGAGGATTTTAAATATCGATCACCATATTTTCGTATGGATATTTCGAACTTCAATTGACATATTCTCCATGGATTTGATTAAGTTCAGTTCCATGTCTTTTCGAACAGCTGAAATCTAATGATCCGTTCGTATAACAATAAATGTTAAAATTCATAATCTAATAAGGAATCTTTAAAAATGGTAAACTTTATTTGCTTATAATATTTACGCTCTATGACATCAAATCTTATAAATGTAATCTATTCTGGGAGAATTTAAATGAATATTCCTGTAAAAAAATACGTTTAACTTTTATTCATTCGATAGAATTACAAATTCACATTCGTACTGTATTAATTCCCTCAGTGTGAAATACACTTCTGTTAATTCAAAATAAAAATCTAATAAGCTCGAAATAACTCGATCAAATGATTTAACAAAAAAATCATGTGTTAGGATAAGCTTTGTATAATGGAGTTCCCTTAGTGAATGTAGTAAAACTACGTTCACTAAGGGGACTCGATTATACAAAGTATATTCTAACACATATATTACTTTGTTGTTTATAGCTTTAGTTCAAACATTGTTAAATGTAAACTAATATTAAATAAATACAAAAATTGTTTTCCTTTTCCATTAGGTGGTAGAAATATTTTGTAAGCAGTACTCAAATAAATTCACGATGTTTCCAAGTCTTCTCCTATATACCCTTAATGAAAATACTAAGCATAAAAATCAAGCAAAAATGCCTTAATCTCAATAAAAATTACTAAATCCAATTAAATTCATTAATCGTAGCGAAGAAAATTTAAAAACTGTATGTTAGACAAATGCAAGACATAAATATTCAGTGTCTTATTCTTGTGAAGAAAAGACATTCAGTATCTGATTGCAAGTTCAATAAATGCTCATTCTGTGTCGTGGATAGCCGAAATATTTGCCCAGGATACAATTCTGTTGATTGGTGGTCACCGATTTGCTAACCATCTTCAGATGCCTATACATTAAGTGTTCCTTTTCTATTCAGCATTGTTCTTTATTAAGGAGACAATTCATGCTCTATCCCAGATATATATGGCTTCTTATATGGAAAAAGATCAGAGAATTTAGTTTGATGATGCTTGGTTAATATAATAACTTGGTGCGCATAATATATTCCTGAAATTATTTTTCTCAGATATATAAGGCAATTAATTTATATTTTTTGAAAAGGGTGTTTGCAAAGTAGAAGCGTTTTTAATTTTTGTTTAGAAATTTTGTAAAATGATTATTTTATAGACCTTTGGTGACCAACCATTGATCAATATAATTATATAATTATTCATTTTCCTTTTCACTGACACTGTTCTCACCTTTTCAGGATCCTTAATAGAGAATCTATCAAATAAAGTTTATTTCATATTATTATTTGTCTATTTTTTTTAAAAAAATATTCAACATCCAAACAAATTTAAAGATAAATCATGAATTATAATTTTTGGCAGAACACGTAATTTACTTTATGAGAATAAAAGTAAAATTGCGGTATTCGCTTATAAATCAAACATAGATAAAAGAAAATAATTTTAATTTTTAAAAATTAAGGAATTACTGTTTAATATGAAATAATACTCGCAATACAGAGCGAGTGAGAGAATATTAACGTCGCACTGATTAGCAACACGAGGGCTTTTGGCGACGGTTCGCGTAATTTTGAACCATGGTCAAGTGACGCGGACGATACCTGAGCTGGCACCCCCTCTCCTAACTACCACACCACACCAACGGGAGGACGTTTGAGCTCTCGACAGATTTAACGCGCATCGCTCGCCTACACTGCGGGTCTTTAGTGGTACTAGGATTGAACTCATGACATGCTAGCCATGATCCGATGCCTAGACCACTCGGCCATCGCGGCCGCAATACAGAGCGAGAACAACGTCAGTTTAGTGGGTTTTAGGATCATCACCTTCAAAGCAATACGAAGCAACACATTTAGGTACAAAGTCAATGACTGAACGAATGGATCTCCAATCCCCTGTCAGACATTTTCCACAGTTCATCTTCTGAATATGTCAGGAGAAGGGAATCCAAACACATCCCAGTCTATCTATTCGCGAGAGATCAGGGAAGAACGGTGGCCAGGAAAGCATCGGTTCATCCTGAAAATCCCTTTGGCTGGCAATTGAAGTGAGCGATTGGTCGTTATGAGGCTGATAAAGGGTAATGGGCATACTCCGAAGGAAGAAAACACATTTTTTGCCTCCAATCATCATAGCCGGTGATCCATGAACGCGTCTAGGTAGGTGTCACTTGAAATTTGACGTATAGATCTTTTAGTCAAAGATGTACTATGACGTATGACATCTTTTCAATCAAATCAGCATGTTCCTCATAAAATCTTCTGTCTGTGATCAGGCATTTCTGCTAATACACGTGCCTCCTGAGACAAGATAAAACCCATAATAATTATAATAGAAGAAATATTGGCACATATACTGTACGTTTTGTAAGTTCTTCCCTTATATTCTATTTAATGTGTGGTGTCCCGGAGAGTGTGCACTTCACATAGTTTGCATTATTTGGTGAAGTACACCTATTCGGAAAATTGTATAGTTTTTTGGTCATTCATTCTTGGTATTGTATTTTCATTTTGTCCCGGACTGTGTGTATTGTATATTATAATCATTATATATACATAAACATAAGTTCTTCGTCAAATAGCTTGCAAACTACTGAAAAATCCGTTAGAAACTTCATAACAATAATTGAACAGATGATTCACATGAATTTAAAATCGTGTTAATTTTTTTTTCTTTTATATAAGCCTTTACTCTGCTAAGTACATATGTCACAGTTAAACATATAACTTTTTTCTGAATTTAGATACTCACATCTAAATTAGTTCAACTTATTTATTTAAACCTTTTCAAATTTGATTTATTTCTTTGAATTAAGTTGCTTTGCTAATCACACTATTCACTTTCAGTCATCAAATAAGTTTAAAAAATGAACTTAATTTATCATCAAACTTCTGCTAACTTAAGTCACCTTCATCAACTCTGTGACTCTGCCAAACATACACTTTCTTTTCAGCCAAAGAAAGGGTATTCCACTGTCTGCCATTAAAAGAGTTAAGAGATCGCAGATGCACTGACCTCGCATTTAACCTAAACGCTCAAGGTAGAAAGCCAATTCAGCTAACAAAGTTACGTACTACTTCTAGAAATTCGAATCGAACATAAATCTCCCAAAACTACGCCCCCTTTTGGGTAACCTAATATAAGACGGAACATCAGTTCCGAACACAAAGTACTAGTGATTCTAAGGTGTGTGTCCGTGATAGAGAGACCCTTTTTGCCTCTCATTCCTTATCCAGAAATTTTATTGTTCTTTTCTGCTGAAAAGCCAGTTCAAAGCCTGTTCGATATTGATGGCTAAACTTTATAGCCCCATAACAGAGCTCTTGGTATTGGGGAGCATGGAATTAGAAATATAACACTCGGTTGGAAAATGTAAAATGGGGTATAAATTACATGTTAGTTCTCTTTTCAAAGACCTTTTGTAGCTCCCTTGGGATCAGTGTTGCTCTAACAAATTTCGAATAGATGATTTACGTGATTCCTGTTTCAATCACAAAGAGTTAGCTCTTGATTTTTTTATTTTGAATTAGAATGAAAAATGTACCTATTTTAGTTTCATTAGTACTTCATTCAGATGATTTAACTTATCGAACGCTATCTTTTACAGCCACCGATTATCTTTCGTTCTCTCATAAGTATTTAAAATTTATTGAGCTCCAGAAAATCGATTCTTTCCGGTGCAGAATTTTTTTTAAAGAAAAAGGTTTTTTGTTTTGTTTTTCTTACGAAAGAAGTATTTTTTATTGAAGCAAAAAATATATATATTTATTTTTTTAAATAAGTAAATCGCATTAAATGTATTAATGGAAATATAAAATTTAATACGGCAGTTTTACAGACTTGTTTTTTGAAGAAAACTCCTATTTCACTATTATAAGGATCTTTATTAATTTTACTGTATAACATGAATTTCTAACTTTAATTTTCTTATTATAAATTAATTTGCTTTTATGAGGATAAAAATTTTAATAAACTGATGCTTGGTTCATATTTAATTCGAAATACTTTTTTTTATGGTGAGTGGTTATTAAGAGCTCCATTTCATTTCAAAGGTCATTTAAGTTCATCATACATATAGTATTAATTTTAAAAAAACAGGAAATGAAAACAGAAGCATCCAAATTATTAAATTTTTCACAATGCAAATTATTGTTTTTAATCAGTTATAACAGTAATTTGATGCGTTATAATGAACTCATTAAAACACATATTTCTTAAGGTACATTATCATAAGTAAAAATGGTCCTTATTTTCTAAATCGATTATGAACCCATAAACTTTAATGCCGTATTGAAAGAAATAATCTTGAGATTACACAACAAACTTAATTGCCTCTATAATTAACAATTAATAAGCAAATTAAAATATTTTCCGTTTAATTTTATCGATGTTATTCTTTTAATCGATTTACATTTCAAAATGATTTCGAATTTTAGTTTATTTTATTCACGACATTATTGCTAATTAACTAATATATATATAAGGGGTTCTTCAAAAATGTACTTTTGAATTAATAAGTTCATAAAACTCATTTTCAACTTTTTATATACCTTTATTTCTTTCAAATATTAATTTGTAAAAGGAATAAATATTGAAATAAGATATCCATAATAATGTTGCCTCTAATGCTGTTATGCATAATTTAAGAGTGATTATACTTTTGTGTATAAAAGTTGCTCATAAGTAATTTAGAATTATATAATTGAAGAAAATATAAAAATAACCAAGATAATGTTCTTAAGCTTTAAGGAAATCATTGACTTTTAGATTTAATTAATTTCTTAAGAACAAATAGGATTATAGTTAAACATTTCCATAGAATTGTGAAAATATTGGAATTAAATTACCATTTTAAAATATTATTTGATTGTGATACTCACCAAATAAGTAACATCGATATTTGTGCACTGTTGTTTGTCAAAGATGCTACTTCTACACAATATCAAAAGTGTTTTATATGCATTAATAAGATACTTCTGTACGTGTATATTAATTATACAAAAATGTATATATTATAAAAGAATTTGTAAGTAATTAAACTAATCTAAAAATAAGCCACTGTAAACTTTACACATCATTTTTTTCTTCAAAAATACATGATTTAATAAAAAAATTAATAAAATAAAATTTTTAGGTTATAAAACAGAAATTAAAAATATTATTATCATGATAATGTATAACTTCCTTTTGGTTTAATTCATTAACTAACTTTTCGTGCAATAATAACCAACATGTTATGGAAGAAAGAGAAATTATATCATTGAAAATGAGAAACAAAATCATTTTGAATTTCCCGCGATTTCTTTTTCTTTAGCAGATGTTACGTATCAAAATAGTAGTAATGATTTTTGATACACTGGGGGATATTTGTGTGCTGGAATTTATGCTAAAAACTATGCAAAATATATTTTATATCCATAACCAAGATTTTTTTACAAAGTAAGCAATGAAACAATCTGCACGATAGATTATTTCAAAGTTGTTCAACACCAAGATTTTAATTCCATTCGTATAATGGTTTGTTTCACCTTTTCAGGTATTGTGATCATAATATGAGGTTTTCAATGACTGTGAATGATAGCAAATGCATGGAAAATACTGATTGGATTTTAAACTAATTATTACAAGTTTAGCATCAAATGTGTATTTTTATATTTTTTCCTTCTCTATATTATGTTTTCTTTATATATAAAGTTACATGCATATTTTGTTAATTCAGAGAAATTCTCATTAGTTCTCAAAATCCTTATCAAACTATAAAGTCATTAGCACATATTTTTGCAAGATAATATTGTTTACATTTTCCTGAATTGACTATAATTTATCCCATCAAAATACTGTTTTGAAAAAAAAATAATACTTAAGAAAGGTAATTTCTTATTACTCTTGAAGCTCCTAATAATTACTATATTCATTGACACTGTGGCATGTATTTTTACTCAATTCATTCTGAGGCAATAAATATATTCTCAATTCAATTATTTTAACATATATACTTGAATTTTAGAAAATTACCGACTTATAACTAATTTTGTACTATAACAATAATCAAAATCAAATATTGAAATCACCTTAATACTCCAAGATAATTCAATATCATAAAATTTTTTAATTCTTTTAAATTATACTTCGTTAATATATTATGTAACGTTATTATATACATACATTGTAAATTTTAATTTCTTTTCTCCAACTCCCTTCGTAACTCTTAATGAGTACCAGAATTAAGAATGCAGTACAACTTATTCACCCCAGCTTAAAAGAGGCGCAATAATAAAAATGCAGTTGTGTCAAAATGCTGACAACAAGGAAGCAGCCTTCAGAAAATTACACTTCCTGGTGTATTCAAACAAAACAACTAAGTCTCTGAATCTGTCGACAAGAAGTTAAACACCCAGAAATGATACTCTACTGAAAAGACTTAACACACAACAAAATAAATTTAAAAAAATCGCGAAAAAAACGCACTTTGTGTGAAAAGAAAACCAAAATGTCTTGTTGGGGGGAAAAAACAGACACATTCACCCTGAAACAAAGAAAGCCAACATAACTTGAAATGATTTGGTACGCGGAAAAGCATGAGCAAGATAATCCTGAAATAAATCAAAAGGGGTTTCTGGGCTATTGCGCACTAAGTTTTAATCTGCTTATATGACATGCGTACAGGGCCTTCAACAAAGAGACTCGTCCGGTCTAATAAGCTTTGCCCCGACGTTGTGCTTTCCCCTCTTTAAATATTCATAGACCCAATTCCTTCGCTTTCGCTGTACACTCTCGAAGTTCGTACACTCTTTTACTACACGCACTGAGCATCTGTGCGGCAATAAAGCATTTTCTAAAACCGTTATTTTTTAAGACAACATCACGTCTGTTCTTCCACACTGACATGTACATAAAGTAAAGCAGCGCAGCCAAACATTAACACAAGCCCCATGAACCGCATATGTAATGGGGATGAGAAAGTGGAAAAAATGTCGGAATGATAAAAACAAGCATAAAAACAGTAGCACCAAAGAAAAAAAAACTAACGTTAAAAAACACAACTAGCTTCTTCTTTCTCCTCCTCTTCTTCTTCCCCAACTACTCTGGGAAATAAGCGAGAGTAAAAACAAACAACGGTGGGGTCAGGAATGGAAGGGGTGATAAAAGAGATAAAATAGCCCAAAACGAATTTTCTTAAAATGCGACAGGAACAGGACTTGTTTCAAACGAGGAAATTGCACTCATGTTTGCTCAAAGCTTGTTAATGCAAAAATAAAATAAAAAAGAAAAGTTCTTATTATTTGTTTTGTTTTTTAGTTTAAAGAAACTTTCTTAAACAGGTAAAAGAAAGACTCAACAAGCTTTGACTCTTCTTCCTCCTAGCACACAACCAAAAGCATAAACAATCGGCATAGTGAGCTAAAAAAAAGGCTCAGACAGCAAATGGTAGATGCCATACGTGTACAGTAAACATAATTAATATTATTTTTTTTTAAATTAATGTACTCTTGAATTATTTGTGTGTGTCACGTGTATAAAAATAGACCAAAAAAAGTTCTTACAGTATTCAAAAAAGAATAAAACATTACTTTGGTTTTTAATTAGAATCGTCTCAAACTTATTATTACATAATATTATTTTGATAACATTGTACACAAAATAAAATATTATTCAATTCGTGTTACTTATTCTATTGGAGTTTAATTTTTATACACACAACGAAATAATAAATGCGTATGGCTTTATTATTATTTACACATTTTTAAAAGCAATTTATTTTTGAGTTCATGTTTTTTAACTATTAAATCTTTTGTTTTCATAAATTAGAAAGGATATTCCTACCAACTTAGTTATGGAATTGATATCACTATATTACCTATGGCTTACTTATTTGAGCAATCATAGCAATACTCTGACGTGATCAAATCCTAAATATATAACCATTTCAAAACGCATTTTTTTCTTTACTCATTTGTATTAGATCACTTTGTTATTGCACATCATCAAAAATAAATGTGAAAGTTATTATTACGTCATCATAATGAGGGTCAATTTTGAAAAGCCGCTTAAAATTATTATTCCCACTTGCTTGGGCATTACAACAAAGTGGAAATGCTACATTATCAATGAAAAATAGTAAAATTATTCTGCGAAAATGAACATTTCCAAAATGGGGAATTTCTGAATGAGTATTTTCTTGATGCATCCCCTGTAGCATTTTTTTATGCAGTAACGTATTACATCTATAAAAACGAATGCATTTTGGTTCAGAATGGACTAGACGATAATGCAATTGAATGTAAAGCCTGGTTGGCAGCTTAGGTATATATCTAAGGGACTAGTATCCCTTGTCTAATGCCTAACTTGTTGTGATGCGATGTTGAATAATTTATCGCTTTCTACGGGCGCGACTGTTATTCTGTATCCCTAGGGTAACTGGTCCGGTCAAAAGGAGGGTAGAGGGGTGGAGAGTCGACAGAATAATTTCGCAACCTAACGCATCATTTTGCGCTAAATATTCGGAACGGCATTTCAATAATTACTTGCATATTTGTATCGGTATAAGCAGTTGGCTTGTTTCGTACCTTGCATTGCATGATATATCAGATGATCTCAACAATTGTAGCTTTGATTTCCTACTAAATGCGTTGCTATGGAATACAAAAGGCACCCGATGAATTCTGCATATAGAGTTATGAATAGTATGTGCATGATTAATGATGTATACAGGCAAATGTTATAACTCACACATCACACAACTGACCGTTCCTCCTCAATAGTAGTAATGTTTAGAAAGCATTTCGTGGTTGTTGAAATCGATTCATTATTGCGTGAAATGCTTTCAATAGATGAAAAGCAATTATGTAGCTAACTAGCTACCTAATCAGTCCATTGTCAATGATTTCTAAAGTATGTTATTGAAAGAATGGAAACAATAAATAGCTCACATCAAGCTAAAAATAAAGCGATGCTTAGCATCAATATGCATGTATTCATGATCTACTAATTTAGCTATTTTAAAGCAATTTAGAAATCATTTACTCAGGTTGCTATTGCTGGAATGACCTTGTTAATATTTAGATGCAATATTATTGAGCAATGATAAATAAACAATGATTTAAATAGCTTGGAAATTATATTCTGAATACTTTTTTTATCCTGTAAAGGAAAAAAAAGTGAAAGCTTCAAAATTTTGATTTATATTCATATGCAGTTTGTGATTTTGTTTTCAAACATAAATATTCATAAAGTATAAGTTTATATTTTGTAGTATTACATCACATTTAGATCTGTTTCATATTAGAGATTCTTTATTTTTAGTCGCATTTTATACATGAGAAGCATAAATTATAGAAAATGAAAACACACAAGAATTTTACTAGTAGGAATGATTTTAAGGTAATAAATTATTATTTAAACAAATGGAATATTGCACATAATTTATAATTACTGAAATTATCTCTATGATAAATACAAAAAAACTATCATACACTTCTGAACTTAAAAACGATTTTAATATTGAAACGCATGTTAAATAAAACAGTAAAAATTATGTACATATGCCCTTAACTCAATACTGAAAAATGCTTAGTTGTCAAATTAATTAATATGGAAAAACTCAAATTCTTTTGAATCGCCATTTTCCTTAGATATCAAATTATTACAGCTATTTCATGCAATAAATTACTACTATGTATATATAATTAACGTTATATGGAATACCAATTTCTTGAAATATTCACATAAAGACTTTGTTGTATAATTTTTTATAATACTTGAATTAATATTGGATTCAATCCAAGGAAATCAATCAGTTTTTAGGCAAGCATAAAAATATATCTTCAGAAACTGATAGTTAAAAAGTAAAGGAATTCATAATCAAATTAGATTTTACTTTAGATTAGACTTCACAAAATTTTACATTTCCACAGGAAAATTAAGTGAAATTTCTAAGAAAAAAAATTTTAATTCCAAAAATAACAGACAGGAAGACATTTACACATGAAATTAAAGCCATCACTTAACATTAAATGGAACATTGCTTTATTAAACATACAAAAGAGCAATAATGTGCACAGTAAGAACTCACAGTTTTGCTTATGCGATGGTATGTCGCCTCAAACAATGGGTCACCTATTTCCCGTGATTAAATCATTTACCCGAACCAACAACAATTAAATCTGTTCTTTTATCATAAATCTCATCTAATGATATCACTCAGCACCATGCATCATATGTGTAACTACTTTATTCAGAAGAACAATATCAAATACTGCACATGCTGCGCATGAGCCAGCAATTGGAAATCAATAGGACCAACCGCGTCACAGACGTCTGGAAATTCGTTTTACCTGAACACGCACTAACAGCGCAGTGAAATAGTGCATAAAATTATTAAGCGCGACAAAAGCCATCTGTTAAACTGACCATTTCATCGGTTTGCTCAAATTTGTGGTCAATGTTTCGAATCGTGTAAAAATACAATTCAATCGTCACAGAAACCTATTTCAGATGAAATAAAGAGAAAAAAATCAAAAATAAAAGCAATTTGGCGTGTCACTGATAAGGGGGTAGGTGGGAGACAACACATCCGTCTTCTCAAAGGCGATGCATCGAAGGGGGGGGATACGTCATACAGTGCCTATTGCGTGATAAAGAGAACTTATGGCCCTGACAGTGGTTGAGGAGTGTGTTGACAGTAGGCTGAACGAATCTGTATTGGCAACAGAATTAAAGGACGTTGAACTAAACGCCCATCGTGTACTTTCAAAATAAAAAAATGAAATATAAATTGCTTTTCCCATAAGTGTTATTTTCTTGTTCACCTTCGATTGTAAAACATTTTATTAGTCCAAATGTAACTTGAATTTATCAAGCTAAGCATCAAATATTCCGCCGAAGCAAGATACAGAAGTTTGGGTGAGGAATATAAACATTTCAAATTTTTCATCACGATAACTATTTGTAAGCCATTGCAGCAAAAACTCCTCTATATTAAGGTTACAGACTTCTTTAAAACAATAAAGAGGTATTTAAAACCAGTTTCTAACTTTATAAAAAGAAACCATACGAGTTTCTCTTGTTTTGTTAATGTTACAACTATAGCCAATATTAATTAATTTATTCGTTTATATAATTAACTTATAAATAATTATCAGCCAGTATTACTGCCAATATAGTCAATATTATAATTATTACAACACTAGTCAATATTACAATTAATACAAAACTACTCATATTACAATTATTACAACACGGGTCAATATTACAATCGTTACAACTCGAGTCATTATTACAATCGTTACAAAACGTGTCAATATTACAATAATTGCAACACGAGTCAAAATTACAATTATTACAACACGAGTTAATATTACAATTATTAGATCACGAGTCAATATTACAATATGAAAAAAATAAAAAGGGATTTATTGTTTCTCACGAGATGTCTCACAGTATTTCAGGTTTGATATCCTTGAAGATGACAACAATTCTTTTGTAAAACATCATCCCTATAGAAGTTTCATATCAAAAGTATTGCATCCAAAATGATTCATGCATATAACTTTAATCACTAATGATAAATTTATACATTGTTATTTTTTAATCATAGCAGAATACTATGTATCGATTTTATGAAGCTTATTTGAATAAAATATTAATAAACATAACAAGCGCAACTTATTGTGAAAAAAAGTAATCTTAACTAGCTGCTGGATCAATGCTCTTTTGTGCCTAACATTAATAGACAATTATATCTGTACACAGAAAGGGAGAAATCGTTGAAACCCATTCAAATGCTGATTATAAATCAAATCCAAAGACGTTGATTTACCCCGATGATTCTTCATTTGAAATTCAGGACAAGGGCTTTTTTGCAATCTCCGTTCTCTTGACTGGAAACAAAATAAATCTAATGTTTGTCCGGAATTGTTTTTTCTGGTCTAGTTGTTTCAAAATCCACGAACTGATCGCAAATTGAATGACGCTCCGATAAAGTATATTCATGTGCTAATTATCCTTTTTATTTTTAGGGAGAAACATTGAAGGAAAAAAAAGAATCCGTTTTGGGTACTGTATTATAAAGGAGATCCTCTTTTCTAGCAAAAGCGGAAAGCTAAAATCTCCTTCCACCCCTTTTCTTATAACATTGCGCTTTGCCTATTTTGTTCACTGAAGTAATTGCACTTGGGTAATTAGATAAGAAATCTAGCGTGTCTGTATTATACTAAGGTAACGGACTGAGAATCCGTGTAAAAGAACAACTGCTGGACTACCTAATTAATGGCGAAGATAATGTATCGCTTTATCGTAAATGTAGGGGAAACAATTGTTGTTATCGAACTGATGAATCGACTAATGTTTAGAAGAGATTTTATCTTTTTCATCTGCATGACTAATTGTTTGAAAAGCATCCCACAGCGTTTGCTTTGTTATACCAAAACACGATCAGTATGATGAATTAAATTGATTGGTCGAGACTCAACTGTCATTAGCTTATGTGATCGTCTGTTTTCTTGCTGAAAACCTTCATCAACAATCGCGGAATTCGCTTACGAATCTAAAGCCCCATCAGATATGAAATCGTCAATGAAACTGCCTTTTCCCACATCATTTCTAAGGTTTTAGAAAGACGCATGTGCCAACGTTGGTTTGGTACTTTGTGGCTAGAAAATCCATCCAATTTATGTAGGTTGTATTTTAAATTTTAAGGAGATTTAAAGCAAAAACTTGCAAAATATTCCGCATATCTAAATATTTCGCATATGTAATCTGTTTTTATGTTTGCTATCTACACTAATAAAGCAATTCATTTTTGAAAAAATACTGTAAATTCACTTTACGTTTATCCAAAATGTACCAAAAGAAAATATTACCAATCTATACTTCTTTTAATTTTCTTTCCTTTGGTTATAATTTTTAATTCGTTAGCCCTTAGAAAGAAATTAAATTATTATTAAAAATAATTTTTTTGTCCTTTTATTTCCATTTTGAAATACTTTTAAGCTCAAATAAGGATAAACTAAAAAAGAAGTTAAAAATTATACATTAAAAGTATATTAATGAAACATTTATGGAAATATTTTTATAACAAATTCATTAAAATGCAACAAATTCAGATCCAATTCTGAATATATTTAAACATAATTCAATTATTAAAATCAATTTTCGGTCCCGCTGTTATTTATTAAACTATTTTCATTTTGCTGATCCATTCGACTGAGAAATATATTGAATTGAATTGGATTGATACCTAAAAAATTATTTTGTTGCAGTGCAGACGCTTATAAATATTAATATTTCGTTCTCCTGCATTACGAAAACGTGACGTGAGGTTTAAAACAATATGAAATATATTAAAATATTATATTTTAACAACAAAAACTGTTACTATTATTGCGATACATTTTGAATAAATGACACAGTCTACCTGAGGAATCTGAGGACATAAGAATCTAAATTATATATTTTGTATTAAATATAATGAACTACCAATATTTAAACAAGCTATAGTTTAAAGAACTATGATGCTAAATCGAACACAGATTATTTAATCATTGTTCTTTAGGTTTGTTTGTTCCACACAAATAATTTTTCATTGATTAAATCAAAACAATATCATTTTCAGTATAAATAGTAACTTTTATGAGTTTCAGAAATCGAAATGATAACGTCCAAAAAATCAATCCACCATAAGTTCCCCCAGACAAAAATTTAGACCATTGTCTTGAAGTATTCGCATAGGAAGCGTACGCATAATCAATGTAAAAAAAAATACTTACACGTTTATCCTCTCACGAGATATTATTACTTCATTGATTTGCTCTTAGAATCTACTGCCAACTATTCATGGAATATTTCCAAGAGGAAAAGGAAACAGACCATTTAATATCAAGAAAGGTGGGGGCTCCTAAAGAGATGCAATGACAAAAAAAAAGAACAAAATTATACTAAAAAAATAGACATGTTTGGAATAAAACCCGATACAAGAATATTGCATCATATCTTGACTTTGATTAAAGTTGATAAATATCCTCCATGTAGATGGGACCGTGTCTTTCTGTCATTTGACGACAAACGAGTCACATTCAAAAACAGAAAATGCAATTGCCTTTCTGTTCGGTAGCCCGAATGTGCCTCTCCCTCCCTATTAATTCAACCCCCCTCCCCCGCTTTCTCTTCCTTTTCACCCAACGTCAGCGAAAGACAGTCGTGCGCGCTATTTTCTGGATTGCTATATGTCTTCTGTTAATCGTTATTTAATGTGAAACTTAATTACTGGTCATCGAATGCAGTTTCAACTGAGGTTTTTTTATTTTTATTTTTTTGACAAAGAAGACACTAATGCACTAATCGAATTCAAAACAAGTCAGATAAATCATCGTTTACAATTCAGCTTCGGGACAAGTTTAAAGGCTTCATCCTTCTATTTCTGTCCCAGTTCCGAAAATGAGGGAACGTATACATATTGATTAGAGTTAGTTCTTGTCGTCGGCTTTGCAAAATCTGTCCTATAGTTTTATGAAGGATTCATCCCAGTCTCTGGATCGGATCTGAAATAAAACCATTAGATACATCTATCTCTCTTTGTCAAATAGAATATCACTAAAAGAAAGAGTCTACAATGGCATTCTTTTTTGCTCCGATTGTCTTTGAGTAGTTCAATTAATTGATAAATCGCCTTGTAAGCGAAAGGTTTTAGGTTAAATAGCTAAATATTTTTCCTTGCACTTGAATTCAATTAACTTTAAAGAACAATTTTCTGCTTAATCTCATTTCGTTTCATTTTTATTTGATTCCCTAACATTTTTTTAATCTAAATTTTGCATTAAGTATAAATTTTTGATTTCGCATGAGCATAGATTGAAATGAGAAAAATTATTAATTATTATTAGTTTTATTTTCAAATAAATTTTTTATATTTTTGTCACCCTTTAATTTAGTTGGAAACATCAAAATTCAAATTTTTGCACAGAGTATGATAAGGTATTTTGTATAATTTTAAAAACCGTTTGTATTCATATAAGCCTCGCATAATGTATTCAAATTTGTATTCAAAGGAGAAGCATTCAAATAGTTCAAATAAAAGTATTCATATTTTATAATTATTCCTTTATAAACACTTTGATCTAATATCTAGCTGTCTCTTTTTTCCGTGTACTTATAAATCATTGCATTTGTTTTAATATATTAAAGTTTGCTTCTTATGAAATGACTCGGGATTTAAGTAATTTATTGTTATATTTTGAACATTTTGAGGTATGTCTTAATTAGGTGTATCTTTTCACAATGCAGAAGGTCCATCAGTTTAGATTTTCATAAGCAGAAATGTATCCCAGTTGTTTCTTCAATGTAAAAATTGATTTACTCAATATGCAGGCCATTTTAATTAAATGAAATATAAATTTTAATAAAATATTCCTGAAATTTCTTAGGTTTCAAAATCACTAAGCATTTATTTAAAATACAAGATCAAAAATAATGAATCTTAATGAATTGTTAAAAATATCAAATTTGATTTATGTTTTAAAATTTTTCACTGTTAACTACAAAAATGTTTAAATATGCTAATAAATCATGAAAACTAATGAAATATTGCATAACAAAGTTCTGTTTTCTATACGAAATTTTTAAATGTAAAGCTGTCCTAGTAATTCGGAATTTCTTTCAAAAATCTTTTTAAATTAATGATTAACAGAACAAGTATCACTAATGATGAATGCCGATTATGTACAATTCTGTAGCTAAAGTGAAATTCGTGAATGTCTGTAGACAATATTTTTAACATGTATTGAACGGTTATAATGTAATGCGATTTTGTTTAATATTCTTAATGGGAAAATTATATATAAGATTCAAATAAATGCATAACAATACCCGGGAGTAACAGGGTTTGAACAAGTATGCAATAAAGGACTATATTAACGCTGTACATATTCAAAAACATTTTAGTTGTTTATAATAAATTTATTAAAACTAAAACATTACTTTTAAGATGTAGTTACCGAATGCTATTGAATACTAGAGCTTCCATTGCTTCAACTGAAAGCTAGATCTTTGAACTAAATGTGCCTGTTTATAAGCGAGCAAGAACATTTTTAACATTATTATTTAAATATTAATTAAGAAACATATGCATAAAAACAGAATATCTAATTATTTAAAACTTAATTTTATTACTTTGAAATTTACTTACTTTAAATTTTATTACTTTGAAAATAAGAGATTTGTTCTCGTTTACTCACAAGTTATATGTAATGCATAGCTGAAAAGTTTTAATTCCAAAAGATGTATTTTATTTCACTCAAAATCTGTGTTTACCCAGAAAATGAAAAACGCAAAAAAAATATATATATTTAAATAAGATTTTATATCCTTTCGATAGAAAATTGAAAACAGAGTTTTAATTACATTTTGAGATAACAAAAATACCGAATTTATTTCTTCAATAGACAACGCTAACTTCTCCAGTTTCTTCTATTTAACTAAGTTAAACACCAAAAACAGACAAATCCTAATGCGAAGAGGCAGGTAAGTAAATTCTGTTAGGAAACTCTACCTCAAACTGATCGTATTACAACAATGATCTAAGTGCAATTTAATGTTGTTTTTTAAAAAAATACGATGCGTAAGATCAGGAGAAATCTCCCTTTGAAGAAGAAAAAAAGGAAGACAGCTTGGATCCTATCTTGATAGGTTATTTCAGTAGCAATTTAGAATCGTATTACAGGTCTCCCCTCCGCGTAGCGTCTGATTCCCCATCATGGTCGGGGAAAAGCACCTTTCCCATTGATTTGTGGAATGATCTAATATCAAATGATAGCTACGAAATTCGTTCACGTCCTGAAATGCAACATGTTGCTTTTACTAAAAGTAATGCGTATTTTCTTCTCATCAATAGATGCATTTGCTTTCATTTATTGTGACTCCTTTTAGTTTCCGTAACTTATAAGCTGAAATGCGAACACAAATAATATGTACCAGATAGAGATTTCTAGAAAAAGCTACGCGGTTTTCTCGATCTTTGAATTCAAAAACCAAAACCGTAAATATTTTCTTACCTCGTGTTTTTACGTTTAAAACATTGGATCTTCATTTTACACTCATGTCCATAAATTAAGGATAATGAAGTTCAGGCAAAGAAAGAGACAGAAGCAAAACAAATTTGACTTATTTGTAAAGTATATTTATTAAACAAAAGGTAAAGAGCAAAAAAGATGCTATATGTTTGACATAATTAATAAAAATTGCGATTTTTACTCCCTGGAGCAATTTCAAAAAAGAACCTTTTTACAAAAAACAGTATAACATGGTTAGTATGGTGGTTAATACGGAGTATGTCTCCCGGACGATGCAATAGAGGCCTTACAACGCCTACGTATGATGAGTATCAAATTATCAATCTGATCATGTGGAGTATTACACCACTCATCAAGCAATGCCCTCCGAAGTTCCGGTAGACAGGTGGGAGGGGTTGATGGGCTGCAATTCGTCGGCCAAGCATATCCTACACATGCTCTATTGGATTCAAGTCCGGTGAGTATGCTGGCCAATCCATACGGGTGATATCCTCCGATTTAAGGCATTCGTCTACAATGTTTGCACGGTGAGGACGGGCGTTGTCATCCATAAACAGAAATTCAGCACCCATGGCGCCCCGAAACAAACGTACATGTTGTTCCAGAATGACATCCCGATAGATGTGGCCTGTCATCGTTACACTCTGAACATGCAGGTCAGTTCTGGAACCAAGAATAATTCCTCCCCAAACGAGCCATCCTGCACCACCGTAACGGTGTCGTTTAATGGTGTTCTCTTGGTGGTAACGGGTACCTGGCGCTCTCCATATGAAAGTCCGGCGAGAATCAGACTGCAAACTAAACCTGGACTCGTCGGAAAACATCACACAAGACCACCGTTGCGGTGTCCACAATGCATGCTCTCTACTCCAGGTTAATCGTAGGCGACAGTGAGTTGCGTTAAGGGGAACACATCTGACAGGCCTACGAGCATATAGACCAATGTGCCCTAAGCGTCTGTACACGGTCTGCCTTGAAACTGTCGTACCGGTAGCTGAAGAGAGCTGACTAGATAGGTCTGATGCTGTGCTCCGTCTGTTTCTTTTGGCAGTATTTGCCAAATACCGGTCCTCATTCGGCGTTGTAACTCGGGGGCGATCTGTGTTGTAACATCTACTCACATTACCATCCTCTTGGAATCGTTGCCAAAGCCTGGAGATGACACTCTGGGCGATTCCAAGTTCCTCGGATACTTCCAGTTGGGTACGTCCACATTCCAGTCGTCCGATAATTCTACTACGTAAAAAATCATCCAAATGCTTCCTTTGTGCCATAACTATGCGGTTATTGCACTGAAAGGCTTTTAAAGAGCTTGTGAACAATTTTACTTCTTTGCCACCATTCCTTATATACCCCTCTCTTAAACTCTCGACATTGTGACGTACTATCCGCGCCATCTGGTGGTTTCCTGTAATTTGCATATTCTTCTCCAAGATGTGTGTGATAATTCTACAGGTGAAGTTTTTATTTTAAAGTTCAATTTCTGTGGGATTCTGAATTATCCTTAATTTATGGACATGAGTGTATGTTGAAAGCTTCTTTATAGTATAAAGAAGCAAATATGTTTTTCAGTTGAGTGTACTTTCTCAAAAACTGCTCTTTAGAAAAGATTAAGCAAAAAAACGTAGGACTTATACAGAAAATAATGTCATTTATCAAATAACCAAATCGAATAGAATTTTAGAATGTTATTTTGTTTTTTGCATTCATAACATTTTGAGGATGTAACTCTATACGACTCTAACGAAAGACGCTGTAGATTTTTTGTTTAGGATAAGATATTTTAAAAGCATGCAATTTGATAATATTAAAGGAAAATAAAATCATACAGCTTAAGCAGAATTTCATGTAACGCGATAGCGATGTATTCACCAGGAAAATCAAAAAGGGAAAGAGAGAGAATAACTTTATAATAATATAAAAATTAATTACTTCCTTGCCCAATTCTCTTCAAAGTGTATTTGTATTCCTCTAATTTTCATACCTATTGGTATTTTTAAGCTTCTAAATAATTTTTTTATTCATGTTATATTTGGGAAAATATTTGCAAATCCGAATTTTACTCGGTCGAAGTAATAGCAATATCCTTCAAAATGTATCTTTTTCAAATCATTTGTATCAGTTTTTGTAATTAAAGTTAATATCGAAATAATTTGTAAAGATTTATAATCAGTCAACGATAGTTTATTTGGATATTTTTTCATAAACTCTGAAAAAACTTTTGAAAAATCTGAATCTCATCTAATATTAAAAACAATAATTCATATTTATCGGCGTACAAATTTGAATGTTCTTCACATGCTAATATTCTTTCAAATTCAAAGATACAAATTAAATGTATACTTACTTTATTGGTTAATACTGCTTAAGGCATTTCATCTTTCTTATTCCGACTTTTTGAATCACTAAAGAAAAATTTAAGGGCTTTTTTATGGAACTTTTTCCTATAAAAAATAATAATAATATCCTCTCTTGCCATTTTTTTTTTTACCTTAAGTAGATTTTGGCTTAAACTATTTGCATTATTATTAATCATTGTATGTGGATTAATTTATCCAACGTTTTAGTTAAAAGAAAATTTTATCCATTCTGCAGGAACTTAAGCAGAAAATTTCTTTGTCTTACCAAAAAAAAATCTCCCAAAACACAAAACTTGCCGCATTTTATTGAAATGGGATTCAAAAGAATATTTGTTATTGTGAATTCTCACCATCAATTTAAAAGAAAAAATTCGTTATACAGATCTTCAAAATCTTCAGAGTAATAAATATTCAAATAAAAAATCTGACAAGCATACAATCCCAATATTTAACAGTAAAAAGATCTCTAAAAATAAATGTGGTACATTATTTACAGTCCCTTATGTAATATTAAGTTTAAAAAAGGAGCAAAAAATCCGTTTCATCAGAGGTTTTAGATTGGATCCATGCACATGTGGTAGTGAGTATGAATGTATCTTTGTGCTCACGTATGTGTGAATGTATGCAAAACAGGAACTCGTGGTTGGAGTTTGAAAATTAACCTCTTGCGAGCCCTGAACTTGCATTTAATGTGTGGCGGGTGGTAATGAGCTGGTGGGGGAAAAGGAAAGGGAAGATTAATGATAATGCCGGTATGATTGAAAAATGTTCATTGTGTAGCCACGAACAAATGAAAAGATTAGTTTCAAACGTTCCGTTAAATGAGTTTTGGGAATACATTTTTTCTGCCATTATTATTGTTGTTGTTATTCCTCAAACTTTTATTTCTTCATTTTTAATCGACCAAGTCTCCTGGTCAAGGCAACACTTTTGAAAATCCTTTTTTCAGAGTGCAGATTCGCTTCACAATCTGATTGTTCAAGTTATTTTAGAAATGCATTGGAATAAACAGACGAATGTCGACAAAAAATTAACACCTTTAAATATATAAGAATGCTGGAAAAGAAGGATCAACTAAAGATTAATTTTCAACATACTGCTCAATAGTTCATAATACATAAACTATTCATTCTTCATTTCATGCTTCGTTATCGTGAATTGTGCTTAAAAGATATCCTTGGTGCATTTTTATTTTGTCATAATGTAAGCCATCATCATTCTACCGTTAATTATTTTTGTACAACGTCAAATCAAACAGAATTACTTCAAATAAATAACCTAAAGTCAAATTCATTTCAGAAGTCCTAGGGATTCTAGTGTATTCATTGGAATTTATTTAAAAAAGGGTTATATGTAAAATATATACAAACGGAGAAAAGTAATTCACAATGCGTGTAATTTTTTTTCAAGTTGAATACCTTAACTTATCTTTTCTGTATGCTACAGATGCTTAAAATTAAGAGCAATAATTAATAATTCATTTTCTATTTTGAGATTTTGAATTTCAATATTTTTAATCCATGTGCATGATATTTGCGATAATAAAAGTAAGATTTCTGGCGTACCTTGTCTGAGTGGACTCCATGTAAAAACTCCTGGCCAGTTCTTTTGGAAATTGAATAAAAATAATCGCATTAATAAAACTGATTTGAAAATGTCAAAATATTGCACATTTTGTGGCCCCTGTAGCTTGGAGACCTCATTTCATTTATGGGGTTGATACGGTGATAACTACGCTCCTCAGAATGGTATCATTTTCCTTCATGATAGTTATTGATCATACAAAACAAGCTATATTTTTTTATTCAAATTTTAGTTTTATTTAATGGTATTTGTTTGAAGTATATTTATAAAATACACAATTCTATCTATTAAGTATTTTAAGCACGTATAAAAGTTAAAATAGGTTTTAAAATTTCCCATTTTATTATTTCATAAAAATAATTTTACAAAATATATGAAGTAACTTTAAACACATGTAATTTACCTATCTGATTCTGATTGGGCAGAAAATATTTAAAAAGTAAATGTAATTAATTATACATATAAAGTAGCAAAAGCATTTTTTTAATTGCATAGAATCAAATATGTTATAAATAATTTAGCTATCGCAAGATATGATACTCCAAAAAGTTTTAGTAATTATATTAAATGATTCAGAAATTATCCTCGTTTATGATATTCTTATATACACATATATGTGTGTCTGATGAAAGCCTTTTTAGTAATAAAGATTTCCAATTACTTTTCATTTATTTCCTATTCTCGAAGGTAATTTTTACATATTATCTTAATTAAATAATTTCTTTTTATCTCTGGGTAAATAGCTGTTTGCTTACAATCAGGCTTTAATAACAACTTCAGAGGAATGATTTCCAATAAATTTTGCATTATATCCTCTTTTTTACTTCTTGTATTTATCTTAAACAGTATAAGTCTGCTAAGATAAAATAATCAAAATGTATTTCTTCTTTCCCTTACTTATTTTTGAGTACTTGAAAAATCCGTATCTCTGATTTTTCAACAAGGCAATAATTAAACATATAACATTTTTCTCCATTAAAATAAACCGCAGCACTATACTGAAATAATATCAAATTTGTACAACTTTTCAACCAAATTAATCAACGAATGAACTCTTCAGTTTAAAATATAAAAGAATAATATGCTAACATCAACTTCAATTAATTCATGTAATGCATTCACATACCTCAAAATAATGTGATTAATATCAACCGTAATTCATGGGTGTCCTTTTCTTATTGGATCAGCAACACACACATATATATGTAATCCAACAATATATTTTTCTAAAAATAAATACATTCATTTAAATTTTATTTCCTTATTTGCATAGGTTGAAACTCTATGGTAATTTTTGAATCTCAGAATATACTCTCCAACTGTGAAGTTCAAAGTTGAATTTGATTTTTTTTTCTACTTTGTGTTTGAATAAAATGTTCTTAAATTAACGTCAGGAGCTCAACTTTTATCTTGTTCTCAAACATTCCAACCCATACATTGTTTTCAAGTATATAAAACACAATCAAACATAACAGTATCCGATTTTAAAGTAAAGTTATCCTTAAAATTCCGATAATGCCTTCACCTACTATATGTGTTTAATAAATATCGAATGCATATATTTGAATAAAATATCTAGATTTTGAAGGGGTGTTGACTCTTGCCGCCGATGATCCGCAAAATTTGAATTTCAAATTGAACTTTCCTTATAACGACGGTAACAATAAAAAGGGATAAAGCAATAAAGTCAAATAACATAATACAAGCACTTTTTCTTTAAGCCTGACTGCAACACAAGATCATAGGAAATCTGAATAAAGAAATACCTCAATTGAATAGCGCACGAAAAACGAGTGCGATTTCTAAGCCCTTAACGGGGTGACGACCTAACAGCACAATAAAATTATGACTCTCTTTTCTGAAGCAAAGCGGTGCGTGTCTGTTTCGTATTTAGCGAGGAATTCGTTGTCATCAACCGCCAAAGTCCTACAACTATTGATACATATCGGTTTCTAATAATCCCTAACAGATAAATTACTTTGCAGTTGATTTCTGGCCTAATTTCTTTAGATAGGCATGGACTGCAGGATGAAAATTTATCTAAAATTAAGAGTTATCAAGATTGAAGCCTAACTAGATAGGATTGGTTGATCTTATTTAAAGCTAAGTTTTTGATTATTTATTTATTTAATCCTTAGCATATAAGTCAATTTCATGATCAAAAAGATTTTGTGTTTTGACTTAGATGTAATAGTCAAAGAAAGGGTTCATCAAACTGCCAATGAGCTTAAAATCCCATTGTCAGATCTAAAATCTTATTTGTAGAGGCTAAAATACTCATAAATAATTATTTATGAGTTTATCTTAGTATAAAAAAAAGAAAACACTGGTGTCGTGATTACAAAGTTACCTTTCAGCATAATATTGTCAATATAAACAATTCTTATATTGAAGTCCCAGGGAGATTTTTCTAAACATGTTGGGCTAATGGCAAACGATAAAGCAATGTGTGAATCAAGAATAATTTTACAAGAAAAATACCCAACAAAAATACTCAACGAACTCAAAAAATTACTGTATAGGTGTATGCCGTATATATCTTCGAAGACTTGCTTGTATATTGAATGTAACATTTAAACAAGAAGAGACACGGTTTATTTTAAACGTGTCTTTTTTTATTTAAGTACAATTAAAAATATTCATAAATAAAAGGAATTTCCTTATAATGATAGAGAAGTGTGGTTATTTTTTCAAAAACTATAAAAGATTTACTTTACAAATTTATGATCAAAATATTGTTACTTGAAAATTATTCATGGGAAACACAAATTGATCAAGTTTAAACCGCACACTTCGTTTCCAAACTAAGAAGCTAGTACAGAGCAGTCACAATTAGTTTTTGAGCCCATGAATTTCCACGCAGAATACAAATGCACACATTGTTGATTTTGCAATCGGACTGTATTGTTGCTGGAACTAAAATAACATCGAGTCTTGCATACAGAGTCAAGTCACACGTGATTTACACCACTGTTTCTCCTAGAACATAACATATAGACAGATAGATATAAAGAAAACTGCAGAAAAGAGGAGGGAGCTAGAACAAAAAAGGGGGTAAAAAAAGAAAAAAATGGCACGTCGAGACAACAGAAGGATGTTTAATTCAATCATTCATGGTTGAGTCTCCGGTAATCCTGGTGTAGAAAGGCCGCCTTTCAATCAATAGCCTTCTTAAACAGGGCCTCAGAATAGAAAACTGAAAGTGGGCTTTCCCTTCCATGTGCGGTTTCTTTTCTTTCTTTCTCGTTCTTTCTTTCTATACCTTTTTTTTCTTTTATTTATTTTTGGATTTCTGCCGTAAATGAAATGGCGGCAAAGCAGACGGAGGGTGGGTTAACCCGATTCAATTTTGCTTCGTTTTATTTTTTCCCTTCCCGTGCTATTTTTCCCACTGCTACATTTAAAACATTGTTATCGAATAGCACCGATTGTGTTGGCTTTCGCGCTATTGCGGTCGCGTGGAAACAGTGGAAACCCCTGACTTGGAAAACCGCACTAGAAAAGTCTCCGTGTTTCGGAATTGGACTCTTGGCATAACCTAACATGGATAAAAGAAAAAGGGGGGGGATCTTTCATTGTCGTAAGGATGATCGGAAATGATATGGAAAAAGGAGATGAAATGTGCAGCTGTGGTATTAGACATGAGGTTTTAGATTCTACAGAAACTAATAAAAGCAAATTCATTATTTGAACCATTAATTTTCCCCCTCACTATTTAAAAAACAGTTTTATTTCACTACAGAAAGTTAACTTTCTTTAAATACTTCTTAAGATTTAATACTGATTTTTGGAGATACTTTGAAGCAATTTCAATATGAAAATTTACTAGTTTCACTAAGAAATCTTATAGTGGGAATTATATATCTTTTCAATCACTCATTTTAGAGGTTTCCTTTTAAACATTATTTAATAAGTAAATAATCACTACGATGAATATTTTATTTAAATAGTATTAAAAAGTTGAAACATATCTTCATTAAAATATTCCGTATAACTTCCCTATAAAATTTACATATATGTATATGTTATCTTTTCATTACACATTACAAATGAAGTTTTAACTTCCAGCTATTGACTACAAAATCCCTTAAGGAAATAACAATAAACGATTTATTTTAAGATTCTTGTTACGTAAGAAATTTACTCGTACAACTTTTAAGAATATCACAAACAAAAAAGTTAATACTTAGGGAAAAATTATATTAACTGACAAACCTTAATTATTTCATGAAACTAATAAGCTTTAAATTCTAACCACTTAAAAATATGTGGTTCAGATAAAACAAATAAACCACTTAATAATATCAAAATATTTTTGACTATGGAAATATTTCAATGGCATACATTTTCTGATTAAAGCATTCTGTTTGAAAATGCTTGATATTGTTTGCTGAAAATTTTCAAAACGTGTAGTAGGATGTATCAGAAACAACCCAACTTCAAATATTTCCTTACAGTTTCCTTACGATTGTTCTTGTAGAAGAGCAAATTCAATAAATGACTGATTCGTTCTCAATTTAAGCATTTGTCTTGTTTTGTCGTTGATTTGTCTCTTTTCCTTAAATCTAACTTATCCAGATCCGAAAGTCTAATTGCAACTTCCATTAACACACCATTAAATTTCCATTTATTTTTCTTTGTTTGTGCAAATCGATCCCTTTTGGGGTAAATTCATTTTTTTTTTATTTAATGGCAGTTAATAGACTGAGAAATAAAAGTACTTTAACCTAAGGCAAGGGTATCTCTATCAATAACTTCGGTTACTTAAGCAATTCAGTAGTTTGCAGTTATCCAGAGCACTCTTAAAATTTAAACTAAATGAAACGTGAGAAAATACCTATTATGCAGTGATAATAAGCATCTCCTAACGTTTCATTTGTTATTCTTCAGTTTATCCTGCTGCTAATTATTAAATGAGCGTTCTTTTTTAGGGATTTTAAATAAGTATTATTTTTTTTAGTTATACTTTCAACTTCCTAAGAGAAAAAAACAATTCTAATTATATGAGCGAATCAATTTAACACATTTACTTTATTATATTTAATACCTACGTATCAATATATGTTATAAATAGCTTTTGAATTCCTTAAAAATAATTCGTATGAGTTTCAAAATATATTTCTTGTGTACTTAGTGCATAACGCATGCATATTTTATATTTGAATACATTTTAATAAAGTTAATCGTAGTAAAGTTTTAATTTGCACTAATAAAGTTTATTGCTTTCACATTCGCCTTTATGTTTTTCCTTCACTATATATTAACAAATATTTTGAAAAAGAAATTAATTCATACATACACAATAGCCACTTGTAAATACTATAAAAGAATATAGATTAAAATCCCCATGTTTAGTAAGATTATGGCCCCTTTATGAAGTACGTAAATAATTTCATAGTTTGTGTAATTAAATTATCTACATGATTATTTTTAAGCCTCTTAGGTTGTAAAACTGAACTGAAAAAACCGATTATATAACTATTATTAAATAATCCAATAAGATTATCTTAAGTATGAGGAGGAATTACAAATAAGAGGACTCTTAGAAAAACTAACGTGACTCAAGAGAACTTGTGATAGCATTTTTTCTGGTCAAATTATCAACAACAATTAAAATAATTGCGCTTGTGACCAGAAGAAGCACTTGAAACTAACATCTAAAAACAATCTATACAATACAACAGAGATATCTGAAAGTGACTGTATGTAGTCTCTAGCTTAAAGATCTCTTTAAGCTCTACATCAAAACGTGCGTTCTGGGATGAAACTTAGAACAACATATTAATGTCTCACATTATATTGTGACTTGTTTCTTCATCTGTTTCACGTCATTAATGATATTTCTAGATGATGAAGAGAAGGTTTTTTCAGAGTAATAAAACAACAAGTATTAGTGCTTCCAATAATTTCGTGGATTCAGTTCTGTGAAGAGATTTAGAAAACCACTGACGTTATCGCCTTAACGTCTTTCCAATAACTGGCGGAGAAATTGCAGATGGGTAATGGTATTAATTCCTCGAAACTGTCCACAGATTTGGCTTAATCTGCCGTAAGGACTTAAGTGTTGTATCAATTGTTTAATATAATACCATGCAAGAATAGAATGTACAACGTTTCAACGTGAAATACACAATAATTTGAGCACAAACATGTTTACTTTAAATCTGAATATGTATTTCTCAAAATAATTTATAATTTATTTTTCAAACTGAACATTTTTTTTTTATTTTTTAATATGTTTCAAAATCCCAGAAACTTAGTCATACCCGATATTGATCCAATAATTTAAAATGTAAGTTTTTTAATAATGATTAGGATTTGACTCTACTAAATTATTACAAGGGGAAAAATAAAAAAAAATTAAAAAGTTTAAATTTTAAACTAGAAAAAAAAATTTTACAAATAAAAATTTAATTTTTTTAGTTAAAATAAAAAGCTTAGTTTCTAAGAAAACATTTATATATTATTTGAATTCTTTTGTCAGAATTTGACAAGATGTTTTTTTTTATTTTTAAATTTTAATACATTTTTAAGATTTCCACACAAAAAAAGGGATTTTAATAAAGGAAACAAATTTTGCTTAACATATTTAATCTTTTTTTTTTCCTATTTTGATGCTAATTTTTTTTATTTATTTGCTTTCTTTAAATTTAATTTTAATGAATAATTAAATCACTATTATGATTTGTGCTGATATTTTATCATATATAGTTCTCTGTTCCTCTTTTATGTGATATAATCATAACGCTTGGTCAATGAGTACAAAATTAAAGAGAAAACGCTGCTAATTTTTTTCTCAACACAGTCACAAATTCAAAGGATTTAAAAAGTAAAACATTGTCTCCCCCTTGGTCTCGTTTCGTGAAGTTTTACCAGTATATTGATTCATTTTCTAAATTTAGAATTATAAAAAAAAAACTATTTAAAGAATCTGCATAAAGCATTCAAACAATTTTAAGAGAGGGCAGATATACTCTTTTTCCCCCCTCACATTTACAAGCAGTACAGAGAAGAAAAAATAGTCGGTCTCCAAAATCAACCATTTTACACAAAAATAAAAACGCTTACTGAGAAGAGGGGGGAGGAAATGCAACTCTTTATTTTAATCTCTTTGTGTGGCTTTTTTTAATGCTGCATATATTTTTGTTTTTCGCCAGCCTTCAGCGGTTACGATGCAAACCGATGTATTCACATTACAAACAAAAGAAGTACCGAGGCTCGCATTCGCTTTAGCCGAACAAGTACAGACACGCGCTGGATGGGAGATATAAAAAATATGATGGGGCATGTTTAAAACTTTTATCATTCCAGCGAAGATGAAAGTAAATCGTGCTTTCAAAGGTTCACTAGAAAGTGATTCATTAATCATTTTTTGCGTGACATTCTAACGGACTATTTCCATTTGATAAATGACAAAGTGTATCGTTGCACTTTGAAGAGGCTTTTGCTTATAAAAAAACAGCAAAAAATATAATCTGAGATAAGAACCCTGAGCGTGGGGAGATGGGAGATACCGAGGAGGATATTTTTTTACGATCCTAAAAAATATATTTTCCATTTTACAAACTAGTTCTTACCTCATATACTCGGTGTTTTTAAAAACAATACTACGTGGCTCCATTTTCCTAATATATTGATTGCGTGAGACTTGGTTCTGCCATGATACCTTGATCGAATGACTCGAAAAAGTTGGCGGTGAAGAGAGAAGACAGATAATTGGTAAATAAACTTCATCAAGCAGAATGGAACGTTTTTGGACTTAGATATTCCCCTCGCAGTAAAAATTTAAAAATGATATAAATGCATATTTTGTAACATTTTATTTGAAATAGAAATAGTTGGAGAACATCTGATATAAAGTTAGATACTTGAACAGGCTGTTGACTGTTTTGCACAAAAAAAATCACATAAACATTCTCCCAAATTTAAGGGGGTCACTTCCGGAAAGCCAGTGAAAAATTTATTGTCAATTTTTATTGGAAAGTAAACTATGACTCCTTGAACACCTAATGTAGTTTAAATTTTTACTCTAACTAAATTAGAAGTATTTTACCAATCCAAAAATGGCGCTTTTATGCAATCCTTAAGGTAGAAGTTCTTACTTAGCACCACAATTTCTGGAAAGGAGGAATTAGACCAAAAATGGAAAAAAATTTGAAAATTCTACTCATCTTATAACTTTAAATCTTTTCATACATATTAACACTATATACATAAAGGGATATTTAATTTGGAGATTTAGTCAAAAAAAAGTATTTCTAAAATAATTTACGGATTAGAATGTACCGGAATTTTCGTCGTTTGGAAGTTTCCTCCATGTAGGACAGAGGACTTACTCCACACAGGAGTTCAAAAAAAACTTCTCAGGATTTTTAACAATGATCTTATTAAAACAATAATAATAATACAATATAGGCACATGAAAAATTGGTCTGTATATGTGGTCAATTTGTTAAATGTTCCTTAAACTTGGTCTTTTTTAACATTATGGAGATAGGGAAAAGGCTGCGTGAAGTGACACTCTTAAAACTATATTATATAATTTAAGAGCTACAAATGGAACTATTATAAATTTTAAAACCTAAACAAGTTCGACAAGTGAGAAAGAGACTAAAAAGTCGGGAAAAAACATGTTTCATTTTAAATGTGAAAAAATAAGAAATTCAACTGAAAAAGTTTGTTTTGGTTGCATTTCTCTAAAATTTAAGAGATTTACTAAAAATTCGATTCATAATTAAAAATAGCATATAGATAAGAGCTACCATCATTTAAAATTAAATACTTAGCAGAGATTTAATCTGTGTGTGTGTGCATTGGTATCTGACTACGTTCGAAGCCATGGTTTTGGAAAAGAGAATAAATGGATATTTTTTTTATATTTTGTGTCACTTGGATTAGAATAAACATAAAACCCTTTTAAGAATATTATTACCTTAAAAAAGTCATTCGAATGAAATTTTGGACAAAAATTGTAGAAAGAGTGACAAATTTTCAAAACATTTTCCTTTTATGAAAAATGCTCCAATAATAACTATAATGTTGTTTATTCTATATAATGCTTTCATATTACCTCTATAGACTTGTACAGAGTCTGTACCTGGATTTTTGAAATATATGATTTTAGAAGTGAATTATTCATATTTTAATACAAAAAATTAGAGAGATTTTAATAGAAAAAACACTGCTTATTATTTTGATTGATAAAAACTTTGAAAATAATGTGATTTTTTTCAAAATTCCTAACTTACGCTCTGTATAAAATTCTTAAGCTATATATAAACGAAATATTACTACTATAGAAAAATCTTCCACAAAAAAGAGAATGTTTCGAAAATTTGTCATTTTTTTTTCATTCTTTTTAGCCAAAAAATTCAATTTAAATATTCTTTTCTTGTAATAATATTCCTCAATTTTTATATGTGTATTCTAATTCAAGTAATGTTAGATATTTAAAAAAATATTCTTTCATATGTTTTTGCAAAATCACGGTTCAGAATGTTATCAGATACCTCAAAGCTTCTAGAAAATAAAATTCTTTACATTCACAATGTATATTAAATGTATTTCCATCTTTAAACAAAAAAATCTAACATTGGATTAAACAGGAAAAGAGCTAAATTCTAGCATTATTACTCGTTCTTTTATCAAAACTCCAAAATAGAAGCTCTTTTTTTTATTTTGATTCCAAATTGCATGGATCATGGAATATATCAAATATCACAAAATATTTCTTTTTTTTTAACAAGCAGTACAATTCCCTTTCAGAATGCCTCATAACAATCTGATTTACTTTAACTGTCTCATTGCGTGATTTCTAGTCCAACACGCATGGTATCCGTGCAAATAGGAAATAATATCTTTAAACTTTTGTGTGTATATTTCCTAGATTCCTGATATTAATACATGGTATTTTTCCATCAATAAAATGGGACTATTAACCTGAAAACCTACAAATGAGTTTTGACCCATGAACAGAAATTGTAGAAACTGTTTCCACATTCTTTTGCTTATCTACTTACACTTGTTTCTCCTTTAATTAAACTTTTATCATTCTTAATATAAAATTGCACGTGATGTTCTATTTCTCAGTATAAATCCAAAAAGATAAGGAAGAAACGAAATTAAATCATAAATTTAAGGTAGTGATATCAAAACATTTTTAGTATCTGTACACCATAGAATTAGTTTCAGAATTTTAATAACAATCAATTATAAAAATAAATTTATGGATGCACACACACAACATGGAAGATCATTGCTTCCGCTTTTCGGAAAAAGAAATGAATGCAAATAGCAAACTTTCAGCTTTCGTAAAAGAAACGTAAAATAAAAAAAGATAATTTAATCTGTTAAATCTTAAACATAGAAAAACGGTAATTTTATCTGTTTGGGCAAAGAAATAAAATGTATGCAAGAATTCTTGAAACATCCAGCTTATTTTGCTCTTAAACCTAAATAGATGATCCTGTTATAACTATAAGAATTTAATCTGAGTTTTATAACTGCATTATCTATTAAATAATGAGAAATGTTTTCACAAGCATTTAATTCCTATTATCCACACAACGGTTACAAATACTTGAGTTGTTAAAAGTTAAGCTTCCTCCACCATAAACAAGCTCTCACGTTCGGAAAATTATACATTCATAGAAAAAACTTTTTCAGATTTAAATTTATTACTATTAAGTAGTATTTATCCAATAAAAAAAATTCAACATGTCATAAATGAGACATTCTACACATATAAAAACCCTTTTGTAAATAGAAGGTTTAAAAGAAATTCAATTAAAAATTAAGATTTACATGCAAGATGACGATAGGGTAATATAATTTTCTTTTTTAGTTGAGTTATTAATTTTCAAAACTAACATAACAGTATTTCGACAACAGTATGAAAGTTTGTATTACAAGACTATATGCACACGTGGATAGATTTATATATATATATAATACGTAACTATATGTATAATGTGATTGTATATGCTGTTAGTTTTTCTCTCAAAATTTTCTTAGCCACATGACTTGTGAAAAGTTGATCGAATTTTCTCCTAATGTATATTTCATCATTTCTTTTTAGAGATCCAGCCTTACATTTCATTGATTAATTCATTACTCAAACAACATTTTTAAAACTACCTCAAACTATTCAAAAAAAATTCGATTGTAAGGAAATAAAAATAATTATTATCAATTTGTATTAATTACCCAAATCTTAAATATTAAACGCAAGAACATCGGAAATAGAGCATATAAAGCATAATTGAAGTATCTGACTGCTTTTCCTCCTCTATACGTTTTATTTGCTTGTTTATTACCATCGCACTTTGAAGCTATACAAAGGCTATCGGCTACTTTAAAGACTCACTCTCCAAACATTCACACAACGCTAACACGGCTTTGAGTCTTGATAGACATAGCATGAATTAGCCTCTCTACATTATGGGTTTTCAATAGCAACTAAACTCTAACCCAAAGTTTTTAAAACTGTGGGGCGCGCCCCCGAGAAGACCGGTTTAACTCTACGAGAAAACGAGGGCATATTGAAAAGTCGAAAACAAAAGATTATATAAGAAAATTATTAATTTATGGAAAGTAAGAGATAACAAAATACATTCTGATATAATAAAATATAAAATGCACATTTACACTGATATAATACATTTATAAATGTATCAGAGTTCTGCGCAATATATTTTATATTTAATTTAACAATAGTAAGTTAAGAATAAGCTTAATAATTACTAGTGACCCCATGGGCTTGTCATATATAAAAGTTTTACAAAAATTAACACTTATCTTGATCATTTGCATGGTTTACAATTAATCCCTTAACTGCCGATTAAAAGTTACGTGATTCACTCCCGATATCACCATTTTCCTCGTAGGAACGCGTATGGGATTTATTGGAGGGGGGGGGGGAATTAAAGGAATAAATAAGCAAATCTTCTGAAATAAATAAATCCTTCGCAAGTACTGTCAAGGTCCTCTTATTGCATTCCAAGGCCTTCGGAATAATTTTATGGATACCAGTGTTCAGAAAAGATCGCACTTCGTGAAGACGTATATATACGTCCGGCGTAATTAACACTTTGACTGAGTGAGGTTTTTATATACACCGGTGGTACTTAAGTAGGTTGAAGTCGTATTGTAGCTTTAGCTTCAAAGTGTAGTACTATTGATTTCAATATATTGTTATTGTATATAGGCTGGGGGAGGGGCGTAATGAAAATTATGATTGAATATTGGGTCGCACATATTGAAAGCTTGAGAAGCACTGCTCTAACCCATGAATCAACAATGCTTCCAATCGGTCACTTGTTCGTGACCATGATTGGGGTAACTTTTACTTTTCAAACGCGTTGTAAATGATTAAATTTTTCCAAATTATACATGAAATTACTGAAAACTTCTATTCCTGTATATCGTTCGATAAAAATTAACTGTAGATATTCGTGAGACTTTTTTAATGTTCACTTAATCAGTCCCATAAATATTTATTTGAAAACTTGCGCTACACATCCAAGTAAAGCAATTTAAATGCAGTTGAAGCAATTAGAGACGAAATTAACTCGGTTCTCAGAATCATCCGTCTCCGAGGTAAATAAATTGACGGACTACGGAGACAAATAAACAAAATTTAATTTCCTATCACTCATTTACTGACTCCGGGTTCTCTGTGAATTTTGAATGTTAAATGCGTCCTTTCTAAGTCATGCCATTCTTTTGAAGTTAAGGCTATAGAAACCCCCTGAGAGTAGTTAAATTCCATTGCACTGAAGTTATCGTTCACTAAGTTATTTCTCTCCTAATTTTAGATTTTAAAGCTCCACTAAGATTTAGAGAATATCTCAATGTAAAGACAGAGAAGGAGGCTATTCTAATCTTAAGAGAATTCGTATGTCTTCAAGTTAGTTAAAGCAGTAATTTGAGTTTGACCTTTCCGTCATACAATTTATTTTGTACGTAGTGTTCTTTCTGAAACTAGGACGAGTGTGAAATACTAAATGGAGATTAATTTTCCAAACGCGCAGTTTAGTTGTAAATTCCATTGAATATAATTTACTGATTTAGAATTGTTCTTGAATAAAATTATCTTACTAAGATGTGATACGTTTAATAATTCATTAGATATTTATGTCCTTTGCTTCACAATTAATTGAATAAAAATTGAATTAAATTTGCATTTCACAAGTCAAAAGTTTTAATAACTAGATTCAAAAATTAATCCTACGTAAAATGCTGTTCAGAATCATTTTTTTTTATTATTAATATTTAGTTCATTTTAAATTACGCGTTAATATTTCAGAAATCATCTTGAATAACTGTACAAGGCTGCTTTTCATTCTTCTAGTACAAGTAATGAAATATTGCTTGATTAATAAAACACGTACACGTACTTAATAAAACATGCTTTCTTTTATTTAATCGATTCATGCAAATAAAATAAATCAAACTTGTTTTAATTGAAATTTAAAATTTCAGATCATTTTAGTCAAGAGAATTTTAAATGAAGTCGAATATGAACGATTATCATGCATGTTATAATTATTATTTTTAGTTATTAATTTTACTCGGCTTATGATCACATTCTTAATTTAAGAAAAAAATGACCTTCATCATTAATTTGTAACTCATTATTCATTTCAAAAATGGAAAATTCATCTGAGTCAACCTTTTAACTTAAGATAATGAATATTTGGGAGTTGAATTTCTAAAAACTTCAGCAAACTATGATGTGTAGTTTATCTTGCTCGCTTATTATTCTATCAATTTTTCTGATTCCATTGTAAGTGACTTCTAGAAGGAATATACGTATAAAAAATTTTATTCTTTCATATATTTATTAGGATTTAATCTCCTGTATAATATCTAATTAAATCTTAATAATTTATTAAGTATAAATGTTTTCTTTGCCGTATATTCTCAATTATGTATTTTATATTAATGCAATATTAATTGCATAATAGGGGATTTTGTATACAATAAAAGCTGCTTTATAATAATGATCCCGATAGCAATTATCATGCAGAAATTTACTTTTAATTAGTTATATTACATCGTCTGTTATACCTCTTATATTAAGCAAATCATCAGTTTTTTAATCATTAATGTATGAGTAATAATAATTTTAACTATATAATAACTATTAACCCCTTAAGTGCCACTGGCGTATATATCCGTCTTGCTCAACCATTGAGTTATGTGCCCTTAACGTATATATCCGTCCTTCTGAAATACGATTCTTTTCTTTGTGCTGATATCATTAAAACTAATCCTAAGGCTTTGGAATGCAGTAAAATGACCTTGACAGAGTTTGCGAAGGATTTTCTTATTTTAGAGAAAAATTTGCTTATTTCTGCATTTTTACTTCCCCCCCCCCCAATACACCGCATACGCGTACTTATGTGATTAACGGTGGCACTGGGGGGCGAATCGCGTAACTTGTAATCGGCAGTTAAGGGGTTAAATTATACATAAATTGGCTTTTATTTTGAATAAATCCACAGTCTTAAAAATTTTAATTTGCTGTATAAGATTAATTCATAAACATTTAGTGATGGAATGAAAAATTATTATACAGTATTCTTAACATTATTTTGAAATGTATAGATACGTTTCTGCGTGTTGTCCAAGTTAATTTACTTTAACACTTAAAACGATATAACTTGGAATCATATTCTAAGAGAAATTTTTCAAAAATTTAATTTGCACCATCTCTTTTTTTTAAATGTGTTAAGATATTTACACTTAAAAATCTGCTAATCTTGGAAAGTGGAAGGCATGAAGAAAAAAATAATAATCAATAGAAACCGAACCAAATTATGTGGAAAAGATCTGCTAAAATTTCACGCATAATGCATTTATTTCTTTAAATTAAAACTCTATCGAAATATTTACATTACCTTATTTATCATTTGCTCCAAAAAAGAAGCATATCACTAAATCCAGTCTCATAGAAATAAACAAACAGCTAATTTTCAGATCTACAACAGTCTCTTGTGACAAACAGATCTGACTTGATATTGATAAGTGGTTCTTCCATTGCTCAACTGCTACGAGGCGACATTTTTTCCCCGCTCGTTTGAGAAGAAGATGAATTTCACGCATAATCTACGTTTGTTTGCTCAAATGTAATATTTATGAATTCTTCTTCCAGGATTTAACGGATGAGTGATGCAAATTCTTTTTCGCTTTCAAGAAATTACACTGACAATATTTGTGTGAGAGGAGGCTACCCACTTAAGTAAATTTGAATTTAGTTTATCTAAGCAATGCTTGGTATACATATATGGATGTATATATCTCCTATTTTGCGATGAACTCTCGTCAGTTTTCATCTTGTTAAAATTCTTAAGAAATAGCCTTTTTATAAATAATGAAGTAAACGGAATGATTGTTCATAATCTTCTATAAAATTCTGTTTCACTTTCTCAATGCTCCGGATCATATCTCAGAGGATGACGAAGTCTTAGAAATTTTAAAAGCATTTATGTAAAGTAATGCAAACAGAGATAAATTTCATATTTCAGGTAAATGTTTACAAAACCATGTTTCTCTTCTGTTACGAATAGAAAATCAAAGCCTTCAAATGCTTTCAAAGTACAAAACATAATATAATATTCCCTTTTAACAAAAGTAATATTTTATCCATCAATAAAGGTAAGAGTTTCTTTTCAAAGCGATAAATAACTTATTTTAACAGATTTCTTATTTTATCCATACATAAGTATCTAAATTTAATTGATTTTGTTTTATCAAATGGCGAAAGACATAAATTGCAGCTTTTAATTTCCTTTTCTATAATCTTCCGTAAAAGGAAAGAGTCAAGGTCTTTAAGCAATTTTATCGGATATTACAAAAAGGCTTTAAATTCAGGTTTCGTTCCGCTATCAATTTATCATTGCATTATTTGTTTCTAAGCTATAACGTGAATTAAAATGCATTTCATAAAAACTATAAGTTTTAGATGTATTTTTTTAATTGAAAAAAGAAAGCTTTATTTTGAAATATCCCTGATATTTTATAACACATTAATTTTCTTTCGTATAAATTCATAGAAGTAAGGTTTATGCCAGTTTAAATAGGTTGGATAAAGAACATTTCCAATTTTTACATCATAAACAAGAAAGGCACTTTTATAAACAAAGATGATGTATAAATTTCAAAGGGGAAATACCAACGCACAGTGTATCTTTATTTCATTTTCTATTTAAAATATAAGTTTTTTGCAATTAACAGTGGTTATATATTTAAAGTATAAAAATACATTACATTCACTTTAACTTATTTTAAAATATGTGTTGGAAATACAAGAGTTAAAATCAATTTTATATGTATCATCTGAAATGCTTAAGATAATTTTTTAAAGATAATATCAAGTTTCAATTTCATCTATTATTGAAGAACAACGTATCGAAAATTGCTACTCTCCTTAAGTTTAGGTATTTTTTTATATTTGCTTATTGAATCATTCAAGTCATTGAGAAAAAAAGGATTAACTACTTAATGACTTTGTAATATTGATTTTACTTAAACATGTTACAAATTTTTTGTATAACTTTCAGGAATTTTGTGATTTCAAATTGGAATTGTTTACTTTGAAAAAAAAATATATTAAAGAAATTGAATTTTAAATGTATAACAGAGTTACGTGCATTTCATTTATTAAATCAAATGTAAAATATTTTACTATTACTTCTAAAGAGTAAGATCGTTATTTGAATTATAAATATAAGATGAGTTTATTCTTATTAAATCACGCTTATAATTACACGCAAATATATATATATAATATTTTTAAAATTTTATTCACTCGTCTTCTGCTACTCATTTATATTTTTGCAGCAATAACTATTTATTTATTAAATGCATTTTAGTGCTATTTTTTATTTTATCATTAAGTTTAAGCTATGTGTACTACACAGAATTCAGTGACGTACACAAAGGTAGAAAATGAGAGTTTAAACCCCCCCCCCTATACATTGACAGATTGTGCCGGCTGGGTGGCGTGGTTGGTTTGTCGCTGGACTTCTGCACCGAAGGTTATGGGTTCAACCCCGGTCCCTGTCGTATCATTATACAGCATATAAAAGATCCATAGAGTGTCTGTTTGGCTTGGATGCTCTCGGCGAAATTAAATCCTAGTGCAGGTGCGCATCGTCAGAGCTCATGTGCCTCCCTCTAGGAAGGAAACTAGGAGTCAAATTTACTTGCGGTAGTTGCTATCGCCTACATGGTGTCGCGCTAAAATGCTCCTGGGAAACGTACTAGGTTTCCAAAGGTTAAAAATACCAATGTGAAGCCCCATTAGAAGGAAAAAAACATTTACAGGTTGTTAAATTTTAACCTGAAGGTTACTTCTCGGCACTTTCATCAATGTATTTTTTTTAATTGTAAACACCTCCAATAAAGTAATCTGATTACGTTACTAACAAGAATATACATGTAAAAATATATATATGGAGATCTATCTCTTAACAAAAAAACTTTTGATTACAGAAAAAGCAATGATAAAAATAATTATTTCATTATAAAATTATTAAAATTATCATTTTTATTATTAAAAATGAGACGTAGATTCATGTTTTATGCAATCAATCTATTCATCATCTTTCCTTTTTTGCATTAAAAACACAATTCTCCAAAATTTTCAAACAAAAACAGAGTTATCTTCATATAAATTTGAGCTATAAATACAAATTTACACACCTCAGACAATAATCAAACTTACCTCTGAGGGTATATTCAAGAAAATACCTTAAAATTTCACGTTGATTTTTTTTTCAAAAAAATTGTGGTTTGTATACTCATTGAGGTGTTGAATAATGAGACCAGCGTAAATAACAGTTACATATTAGCAGTTACAGCAACACTGCAACGTTTTCGCAATTAGGGCATTCTTTTCGAAGGAAGTTTGTTTTATGGCAGCCATTATGTAAATAACTAAGACTTATAAAATGAAACAAGGATCACTCCTGTTATAAATTAAACGCGACAACTGGCGATACAAGCACTTTGGTTTAAAGGATACTTATATGAAGTGAAATTACTTAGTGCAGGAGTATATTGCTTCAACTGATGTCTTTATAGCCCACGAACTACTTACTATAAGAGGAGTATTCCAAGTCTTCTCCCGATGTTTTGATATTCCTTGTGACTAAGGCAATTAGTTTACCCTCCCCCTACTTCTTTCCTAGTGCCACTGAATCTTTGCAACTGTATTTATGTTTATTGTCCAAAATACGTCTCTGGGATACATTTAAAATGAAGAATCACATTTGCAGTGAAACCTATGGAATTAACATATTCATATTTTAGAAGTTTTACGCGTTTTAAGAAAAATAAATAAAAGGTAGAACATGAATAATGCTGATATCTGAACTCAAGCGAAAGATGGGGTGTAAAAGGAAAAATGCTTTCTTCTTTTATGCTTCGCTTGCATTTCTGTACAAGGAACTCAATTCTATTGGACATCTATCACATTCAAAAAGAAAACAAATATACATACTTAATGGATCCAATCGTTTATTCTTGCTTTATCTATATTTAGGTCTTTTTCGTAAAAAAAAAGTATAACACATATCACATCCAGTAAGAAATATTTATGATTTTACGTTCAATATCGCACATTAACATTCTTACATGGAGAGAACGGAATTTGTTTTATTTGTATTTCATCTTCGTAATCAACAAGAAGTATATGAAAATTAAGATACAATTACTTGGGGAGTAATCCATTATAATGCTAAAAAAAACTTTCGACATGTTTAAATGTAGATGATGCATCGCAGTTAAATATAAAAATCTTTAAACGCGATTATCAAGATTAAAACTTTTAATAAAAAAGCTTTAAATAAACATTTAAAATTATTACAGCACAATTTTCATTAAAAACAAACTAAAAACAGTACAATTACATCAACATTGAAAAAATAAACCCATTGTTTTTGTTTTTCTTCATTATACTTTTAATAAATCCCTTTGAATGAAATTCAAAAACAAACTGCATTAATGTTGTATCGTTTTTATTGTATATTAAATAAAATGGAATAAAAAAAATATTAGCTACAAATATAAAATAATAATTTACAATGTTTGTAAACGGGGAAAAAACTCGGAAAATAAACAACTTGAATTAAATATTTACTTTGGAGTCTTAATATGCATTTAATTTCAATAAAAAATGTATTCAATAGTACAATGCAAATTTTATTCTTTTTAAATGCATTTATGTTGTTTCAGTTTTTTTTAAAGAAGCGCTGTTTTTCCAGATATGCATTGTTTAAAATATATTCGATTATCTCATTCAATTTTCCTTTCAGCATAAACAAAAAAAAATTCCTGATTTGTGCATTAATGTAAGTTTAGTCCTGAAAACAAATATTTTCAAAATGTTTGTCTTTAACAAATATTCTCTGCTGTAATGCCAGAAAAAATATTACTGATGAAAATACAGTTTTATGCATTAAATAAGCAAATACTTGATTAATGAATATTTTTGAAACCAACAATTGTGTTCACATCACAATTTTTATATTTTTTTTATTTGTTATTTCTTTATTCCCCTTCCGTGTTTTTTAATTGAAAAATATGCATTTCCATTTTGTAAAAAAAAATATTCTCTGAAATTACATTTGTCTGAAAAAACAATGCTAAAAAATTAGTATTTTTAATATTAGTTACTGCTTATTTATTTTAATATGTAATATTTCTCTTTATTACAAGAACTGAATTTTTCTACTTACATTTTAAAACAAAATAAGAAACTGATTTCACCAATAACGTTTTATTGGCTAAACAGATTTAAGATGATTAAGATACAAGTTTCAGAAAAAAAATATGCAAAGTAAATAGGAGCAACCAAAATTTTTAAGAAACGTATAGCACAGGAAATGTTTACTAAAAATTATTTGTATAAAACTTTTCCCATTTAGAATGAAATAATTATTTTATTGAACTAAACTTATAAACTTAAATAATAATAGTCGGAGAAATAGCATTATCATAATAGTAATAATAATACTTACTCCTGAATTTAAATAACTAAACAATACCAAAAGAGACAGGCTACTTTGATGATAACAATGATCGTCAATTTTGCTTATTACTTTATTTTAATAGACGTGGTTTTTTATTTAATTTGGAGTTTTTTTTAAATATTTTTCTAAGTAAATTTTTAAGATTCTAGTTATATACATCGCCAATAATTTATGAACACATTTTAAAACTAAACTTGGCATTAAAATTTTTTATAAGCATCTTGCTGCTAAACGGATTAATTTTTTTTTCATTAGACAGATATTTTGTTAATTTTTACTTAATTTATTTTTACTTGGTATATTTTTATATTTTTTATTTAATTTACAATTAAAATTATTCCCTGTAATATTCAGTCTTGATAACTATTGTTTATGAGATGATTTATCAAATTTTACATGATTCGAAGATAAACTACAATTTTCAGACAAACAACTTTGAAGGGCAAATTTTATTAAAAATTTCAATATTTAATTGCTACTTATCTGCTACCTCTTCTCTATATCTTCTCTTTCTCTGTTTTTATTTATAATTTTTACAGTTGTTTTATAGAAGTGAATCTTTCTTGATACTAATGTTTTCCTGTATAATGTTCTCGTGTTCAAAAAATTTTCCATATTTACTAAATTGCATTTAAGAGAAATTCAATTCAATTATTCAAATATTTTTCTGCGTACTTTATAAATTATAGAATCAAATTTAAATTTAAAAAATTGTTCTTCAATTTCAAGTTTAATTTATTCATTAAAATAAATATAATGTATTAAATGCAAAATTGCCATCTTTGAAAATAAATAATTCTTATCAATATGGTCATAGCAAATAGTATTTATAAAAGTTGTATAGAATATTCTGTAATAAAAGTACGCGAAGAAATTTATCATTTTCTTGATTTTATATTACTTATAGGAATATTATTACGGTAAGATATGTCACTTACAAAATTTTACCTAGAAGTAACAGTTAAAGCCTCGACCAAAAAAAATTAATACAAAATCCCTTGTCGGAGATATACCTATAGAATTTTCCATGAACATAGTATTTACTCGAGCCCTCTTACATCTTCTTTCTGCCTTTCATAACTGGGGTTTTCTCTTTTTTTAATACTCGCTGGTCAAAAGCGATTGCATTGATTGCATTATCTTCAGCCTGCAGGCCCAGTGAGTACGTAGCATCCTCAGGGAAAGTACAGCGTTCCCCTGCGGTGGTTAAGTCCGCCATCCGCCGCTGAAGCTTCAATCTTTTGGCCGTCGGCTACGACCGTACTTTTTGCAGCTACTACAATGCGCTGCGAGAAGCTGAATACTACTTTTCATTCGACTCGACAGAATGAAGAAATAAGGGAGAACTTTTTTTTCTATCTTCCGCCCTTCATATAAGTCTGTTACGAAGAAGCTTTATTCTTTCCCCCTTTTTTTTTATTCGGGTTACTGGAGGTAAAGAATATTATTATACGCGTCTTAGGGGTATTTCCACTTCATTCGGGAAGAAACTTTGTTAAAGGTCTGGAAAGCGTTAATGAGAGTCTTAGTGGAGTTATTGCATCTTTAAATGATAAGTTTACGGCAAAAAAATTAGTCGGAATACTGCATAAAGCAACAATGGAAAGCTTTTTTAAATAAAAAAAAACAAGAGTCTTTAAGAATTTATTTTTGGAATAAATATTATTTATGCTTATATTTACAAATTTTTACATAATGAGGATTATTATATTGGTATTATTTTTAATTTGGGATAAGAGAAATTGCAAATATTTCATCAACTTATTAGTGATATTCGTAATCAATAATCTAGAATATTATCCTGAGCATTAAAAAATAGGATTATTTTTTTAAAAAATTGTTTTTTATTTAAAACTTGTTATAATTAATATTTATTAAAAATTATTAGATACCCTGACGATGGATTTTAACCCTGTTATACCATTTGAAATCTTAGAAACATCAATTTCCTCACATGTAATTAAAATTTTACAATAATCGTTGAGTAAAACATATCTTGAAATATAACACTCTGAAATCATTTTAATCTTAAATATTACTCAGCTATATCTTGTTTATTTAATAGCAAAGTTTTTATTATGATTTATATAGAAAATGAAACTAAGTATCTATTTCAAATCATTTTTCTTTCTACACTGCTAAAAATTATAATTGGATAATATTTAAAATAACTGTTTATGTACTGTAAATACTTTCATTAGGAGAAAAGAGACACAAATAAACAAATATTTACCCAATTTACATTATCGAATAAAGTAACGAAGAAGTAAGAATGTGATAGAAATTTGTTTACTTAACATTTGGAATTGCAGGTGTTTTTCCCTCTACATTCAATGAAATATAGTGGGAGGAAAAGCAATCTATGCTCGGGAGCAAAAAAAAACAGTCACGCAGATTTTCGTGTAGTTTATAAAAATTTTCTCAACTACTTTCACCAATGCGGTTTTTTTTATTACTATATATTATCCCATGAAAGTTTTTATAGAGATAAAAACTTTCATGGGATAATATATAGTAATAAAAAAAAAATCCTCAACTCTCTATGTAGTATATAGATTGTTTGGTCTCCCTAACTTCACATCACAATCATAGATTAGTTGCTTTTAAGAGCCAGTTTTTAAAGCGAGTCAATATCTTTCGTGAATAATGTCATTACGTTCTAGTCAACATATGTTAGTAGCCTTATTATATTGCACTTTGACATGCAATTGAAATACAATTCTAGCTCTTCTCAATGCATTGTCATTTCATTATGCTCCTCCGCACGATAGAAAGAATAGACATTTTATTGCTGTTTTACATGCAATTAGTGTTTAGAGAACGTGCTTAATTTGACACATTTTTCAGAGAGAATACTAAAGGTACAAAATTTTTACACGAATTTTCTTCTGAACATTGGATTATTTAGTAGTAAAATTGTAACTTACTATTTGATAGAAATTGGTATTCATTGGGGAAAACCTAAGCAAAAATTTAAGTATTCATTGGGAAGACCTAAGCAAATATTTTCGTAATAATTATGAAATCATAAGCTTTTTTTTATTTAAACTAATTTGGCGGTTAACTGGAATTATGTTAGAAGTACAAATTTATTAAAAATTGTTTATTTTCATTAAACACATGCAACTAATAGTTAAATTCAATATTTTTGCTTCCTATGAAAGTTAAGAAAATCAAACGATAGATTTTGTCACAAAATTTAACTCCTAAGTTTAAATTTTAATTTTGTTAAGAAAAAAAACGAATTTTTATATGAATAGAAAGATTTCTACATTAATTTGTTGCACAAAGTATCAAAATATAAGTGAAAAGAAAATTTTAAATACAAATAATATAATTTTAACAAAATAAATAGTTTTCACAAAATTTATGAGGTGAATCATTATTATCTTAATTTTTAAATTTGATCTAGTATTCTTTTTTCCTTTTTTAATTTTACTTATATATTTACCTCAATCTCAATACATTTAAATGTGTATCTTTAAACAAAAGTATGAATAAAAATAGTTTTTAATGATACACACACACACAAAAGTTTCTTTTATAACAGATCTAAAAAATTATGTGTTTCTAATGAAAATACATATTTTTACAAATTTACCTACTCACTTATATTTTAATATTCAAATCTACCATATCATAAATAATCAATTTAATGTCATATTTAATTATTGATATATCGTAATGAAAACTTCAAGAAAGCATTATTTTATTCTCAATAACATTTTTTTAATAAAATACCTTTACACATTCATCTCAAATTACCTCATACTTAAAATATCTGACTACGTTCGGAAACGTGATTTTGCAAAGCGTACAACCGAATATTTGCTTAAATATTTAGTGTCACTTAGATAAGAAATATACGTAAAAAATTATTTTAAGAATATTATTAGGAAAAAAATCATTTAAATGCAATATTTTTGCAAAAAATGAACATGCTTCAATAATAATAATATTTTGCTTATATGTAGCTAAAACTTCACCAGAGAGCCTGAACTAGGATTTTAGAAAAATTTACATTATTTTCAGAGTTACTACCAATTGAAATAACTATCGGTGGTTTGTTTGTTTTTGTCAAAATTTCTCTTCTCTGATGTATTAAAATATGAACAAATCTACTTCTAAGTTATGTATTTCAAACATCCTAGTTCAGGCTCTGTACAGAAGTCTGAGCTATATATAAGGCAAAATTTTATTATTATAGAAGCATTTTCCTTAAAAGATGAATGTTTTGGAAATGAATAATTCTAAGCTCATTTTCTTCAAAAATATTTCAATTAAATAATTTTTTATTGTAATAATATTCGTGAAACAATTTTATACGCGTATTCTAATCTAAGTGACACAAATATTAAAAAAAATATTCGATTGTACACTTTGCAAAATCCCGGTTCCGAGGGTGGTCGAATACCTTAAAGCTACAAAGCAGAGTAGGCTCCAATTTATCCTCTTAATTTCTGTGCGTTAAAAATCAAAACTTGACTTGTAAAAATAGAAGCATGAAGGACAAGCACACTAACAATAATTAAAATTCAGTCAGCGAACTTCTTAACAATCTATTTACGTCACCTTTTAAACAAATTAATAGAAACCGTGTCCAAAATATCAATCTTTCTAAATAGTAAACGCCAATTGTTTCCTTTCAAAGTACTAGAAACTTCTGTTAAACAACATCTTGAGTAACAAAACATGTCAGAACCCTCTTGTACCGTGTCATTACGCAATGCACATATCTTGTACAAATATCCCTTCTCCCTACCCTGGAACAACGATGTGACACACCACTAATGTTAATCGACAATGTCCTTTTCTCTTTTCACGCCTGTCTATTTTCTGTTCTCTTTTTAAGAGGGACATAGATTTTCTTTGTCGTTTCTTTTAGTACACGGTGATAGGTTTAACAGTCGTAAATAGGCTATTAAAGCTCATTCGATGTGAACCTGGCCTATACACCTAATGGATCGTTCTCTACCGTAGACAATCGGTTAGTAATTCAATTTTACAAGTTTAAAAATACTTTAGGAAATTAAAGTCTCTGCTTGGTCTATTTATAGTAAGAAATATAAAGATTATTTTTAAGTTTTTTTTTTTTTGATTTAGCTTCCAATGAAGTATTTGTAAATCGAAGAGCTAACAATTCATTCACTTACAAACTTTTAAATTTCTCATTCTTTGTGACGTATCATTAAAATGGTTTAAGTTATACGCTTTGGAATATTTAAATAAATAAATTTTATTTGGTATGTTAAACGATTCTGTAAAAATTATTAAACTAAGGTACACTTTTCATTGATTCAATGGTTTTTGATAACATAAATGTGTCATTTATGTATCTGATTTACAGTTAAGCTGTATAAAAATTTTTTAACAGTTTTAAAAACTGACTGACGATTGAAATTCAAAATTTATTTTAAAACCCATTTTTAAATTATATACTTTATTGTTTTCTATTTTCTTAACAATTTATTATTTTAACATTTTCGCAATTTTACATTTTAAGCTATATAATGAAGTCTGTGTTGTGAGTCCGGCCAACTTAAAAAATGCAGTTTTGAGATAAACACGTTTGAAGTTTTGAGTATGAAAAATCATGAATAATTTTGCAATATCTTTAATCTATGATGCCTGCATCGTACAATTGGCTTTCCAGATTATCGTCTTGCTCTTGCATTTCTTTTTTGCTTAATCTTAAAGCGATTCTTACCTCTTTTACCTGTTCAGATAGCGATCTCTCTGCAAGCTTTATGCGCTGTTTTCCGATCTCCAGGAACATTTCGTAGCTATTCGGGCCGATTTCTAAGTCCATTGATTTCATTATGTGCAAAATTGAAGAAACCCCGTCATTGAACACACAAACCATGACACAGAAGTATCGAGAAAAACGAGTGTTTGTTGACTAGCGTCCTTCTCAAATACTTGGCTGTGCCTAACTGACTGAAACAGACGTTCGACCAGTCTAAACTCGTTTAGACCTAGTCAGGAAATAATTTTTTTTCAATAAAATCTGCCGTATACCTGCTCTAGTCCCCCAAAGTACCTTCCCTCAAGCACTCACAAAAGGAACTAGCTATAGACCAGACGGCCTTGTACTTAAATTCGAAAACTGAGAACTTAGAGACTTTTCCCGGCCATAACCTTTTGAAACATCATTTTTGATAGTCCTAAAGGACAATTTAAAATAATTAAAAAAATCAATTTTTCGAAAACTATAGGGTGGCCTAAGGCCTTAAGATTTCAAAAACCAATAATTACATCCCTAATGCATAAAATGTCCATATTCATCTTAACATGGAAATCAAAAATCAATTATTGTTAATATTCAAACAGTATAAGATTGTGCGCATATATAGATCTTAGTTACTTCTAAAGAGTCACTTAAATGTCGAGTAATGTAACAAAATATGATTAAAAATTCTTCCTAGATTCATTAGTGAATTACAAGTACATAGCAGTTAAAAATGTTCAGTTTCTCAATTTTTAGTTGATTTTTAACTTCTTTATTTATAATCTAAAAAGTCCTAATAGCTTTAATTTCACAAGAAGTTGCAAGAATACTCTATAATTAGAAATTTCAATACCTTATGCATTAGGATATTGTATATATATATATATATATATAAAGACAGATAAAAAGAGAGAGAGTCAAAATTCTCTACTGTATATATGTATTAATAATCTCAATAAAATTAGAACTTAAAAAGTAGCCTTTTCTTAGAGCCTTCAAAAATTTACCAGGCATTCTTGAACTCTTTCGAAACTCGTATAATTAGATGGCTTTTATATAATATATTGCAAAGATTAATATTTGATAGAGATTTTCATAAATCGTTTTATAAAGTATATATTGTTCCATGTTGCATTTATAAAACACCCACACCTAGATGGTTCAGCCCACAATAGATGGTATCATGGAAATAAAAACCCATTTCAAACCATTTTGGTTTACGTAATGTTCACACAGTATTAGGTATATTTTTATTTTCTGGAAAATCCCATACTATATTTCCCATTCACGCGTAACAAAAATCCCTTACCCGTAAACACAGTAAGCTGTTCGACATCGAGAATGTCTCGTAGAAAACAGAATAAAAGAGAAATCTTTAAATGCACGTAGAAAAAAAAACCACAAAATGTAACATCATAAAAACGGCCTTAACAGCAATCTTGTGTGTTTTTGCTCTTGCGTTATGTAAATGATCCGATATTATGCCTTCGTAATATCACGTGAGGCGGGGAATTCTCTTTTCTTTCATCTTTATTATTCTACATTTTCTTGAGATGTTGTTTATAGAATGAAGTTAAACAAGTATAAAAAGCGAAAAAAATGTGTTTTGAATTCCGAAATGTTGTTTACAGGCCATCTTATACTTAGAAATGCGTGAAATTAATGCAAAGCTTAAGCATTCATGAATTAATGCACGCTACTAAATTGTTTTTAGCTAAGTGGATCCAATTCAACAAATGTAAGCTTTGTTTTTGTTGTATATACAAGTGTTCGTCTAACAAATTCTTCTTCTCTAAGTAATTTTATTAGTGCATAAACACAGCTAAGCAGAGTTTAACAATTAAATTGTTTAAACTGTGTTTGATTAACTCTTGTAAATGATAATTTTATTTTTTCCTACAATTTAATTGCTTTGATTTATATTACATATATAAAACTTTATATTTAAAGCATCATTATTTTTAAAAATTGAGAAAAGGCTAGCTAGAGTTTTCGCAGTAATTAGATCACCCTTTGATAGCTTATGATAGTGAAACTTTTAGCTTAAATTAATATTCAATGTTAATAATAAAGCCTAAGTCTTATAATAACAAAGTAAATGTGTGATTGAAACTTTATTACTAGCTATAACATCGAGGAGACTTTTATTCTAATGTATTTTAAAACAAGCAAGGCAATCTTCTGATGAAATTAATAGTCGGAATATGTGTGATGTAGCTGGCTTAAAGAGTGTGCTTATTACAATTATGACTTACAGATATCGTAAAACATTTATATCTAACCGATTTTTTCTTATACATGATCGCATTTTAATAGTAGATAGCTACAAATTACCTTAAAATCCGGCGTATAACACGCCCTTTGAACACAAAAATTAAGATCGAAATTTACAAGTGCGCATTATACGTTGGGTATAAAAATGGCAGCCAAAAAATATAAAAAGAGATGAGCATGAAAAGAGTTTAACATCTACTTATATCGAAATACTGTTTATTTAAAAGAAATGACCTTATGAGCTTGTTGTAGTTCTAGAAGTAAACTATTTTTTTCAAAAGACTGGTATAATACCTCGAATAAGTGACTTCAAAACTTAAGAGCATTGCATAGGCGTATATATTAGGTTTCTTCGTAAAAAAGAGGGTAAGTGTTATACGGTGAATATACGTAAAATTAAAAAATGTATCTTGAAAGTATAGGATTTTACGATATTGAAGTTATTGCCTGAAGCATTTCTTTGTTTATATCTATATCATGTTGCAGTTTGATTAGAATTATAAAGGATAGAATGAGGAACATGACTCTGCTATAAAACTCTCAATTAAAAGATGAAGTAAAAAGCATGTTTTTTTTTGTTTTGTTACTCTGATATGCATATTTTTGTTACTTATATATATATATAAGAGGAAAAAATTAAATATTACTTTTGTTATATATATATATATATAACAAAATAATGAATGCATTCGAATTTTCTACTTACTTTGAGAATTCAGTAGCAGAATTCTATTCATTTCTAAAACATTACTTTTGTTTCATTTTTGTTTTCCTTTTGAGAGTAGCTCTGGATAGTTATTGTATAAAAGCAGTTTTTAAATTCACAAACTTATCAGTTCTTTACATTAATGTACAACGTTCTTAAAATGAAATTATTTTATAAGTTTTTATGCAGTAATAAATGTATATTTAAAATGAGTGTCCCGTTCTATTTATAATTCAATATATGTTATCTTTTTCAACATATAAAATTATTATTTAAATATATTATTTATAAACAAAAATTCAAAGATATATTCGTAATCTTTGAAAAGATATCAAGTACATTTTAACTTAATAATTTTTACTGGAAATTCATTTATATTATAGATAAAATTAGAATTTTAAATGGGCATCAATGATTTTTCTATCTATAAGATAACATCGATTTATCATTTCATAATTACGGGATAAAAAATCAACCTCAAATTGAAGGAAAGCTATCACCGAAGGCAAATAGAAAAATAAATTTGAATACGCTGTGAAGAAAAATGTGTAATCGATAGCTTAGGCATGTTATAGATTAACTGTGAAAATTGATTTCCTGTCAAAACGATTAAGCTAATTTCCTGGCTCTATCTTCATGTTTTAACTGTAAATGATAAAACTACTAGTAAAAATTTAATTTAAATGAAAGTATTTTAACTAAATATACTCAGGATTTCTCCAAAAAAATTGCTCCATTGTGTTAAAGAATATTCTGTTAAATAGCATTACTTTTCAGTTTTAATTTAATTTTTGAAAAACTATTAAGTATTTATTTAAATATTATTGTTATTCAATTCAAGTATTTAATCGGTTATTAAATTTTCCCATTTTAATTGCACGTCAATATTTAAATTATATTATTAATACATTTTATAATTTTAAATATTTTACAAATTTCAGATTAAGAAATCCAACGATATAAAATATCGAAAACAGACTGCAGAGATATAGCTTTAATGTAAAAATTTCTGCTTTAGAAAAAAGTCAATAAGGATTATTGCAAATTTAAATAAAGAAATTGGTGGAGTTCAATAGTTCCTCTTAAGCATCATTTTTCTATTACAAGAAGAAAATGGATCAAAATTTGAAACTGAAGCAAAATATTTCGTAATTTATTTAAATTTTCAATAATCCTTATAGAAAAAAATGCAATAAGGATTATTGAAAATTTAAATAAATTACGAAATATTTTGCTTCTGTTTCAAATTTTGATTCATTTTCTTCTTGTAATAGAAAAATGATGCTTAAGAGGAACTATTAAACTCTACCAGAAACCATTCTAAAAGAACAATGAACCGTAACCTCTATAAGTATTCAACTGTAATCTCTATAACTATTCAACTGTAATCTCTATATGAGTATTCAATTGTAATCTATATGAGTATTCAACTGTAATCTCTATAAGTATTTAATAGTAGCTTCCTCCACACACACATTTTTACGTTCTTATGTTATACCTTACGCCGGCTGGGTGGCGTGGTTGGTTTGTCGCTAGCCTTCTACACCCAAGGTTTTGGGTTCGACCCCGGCCCAAGTCGGTGGATTTTCTTGATGCAGAAAATCGACAGCGACCATGTCGTATGATTATACTGCATGGTAATACGGTAAAAAAATGTTTAGAGTGTCTGATTGGCTTGGATGCTCTCGGCAAAATTAAATCCTAGTACAAAGTTCGCATCGCCAAGAGCTCAGGTGTCTCCCTCTGTGGAGGAAACCGGGCGCCAAAATTGCTTGCTGTAATTGGTATCGCCTATATGGTGCAGCGCTAAAAAGTGGTGCCAGCTCCTGGGGAATGTACTAGGTCTGCAAAGGTTTAAAATACCAATGCGCAGCCCATTGAAAAAAAGTTATACCTTACGAGTTCAAGTATCAAAATTATTCTAAAAATAAGATAACTGTTAATGAAATGGCGGCATACTTCAGATATTTAACATGATCACAGTGAACATTATATCAGAATTAATTGCATACTTGGAAGTTATATATTATTCTCAATTATAGCAAATTAACTTTTCATATAGGGTATGATGAAAGAAACATAATAATTGAATGATATATTTCTTAGGAGTACTCCTACATGTGTCAGCAATAATGGAAAACAAAATCAAGTAATTCTTTAAATTATTAATTAGAAAATCAATTCTCAATTATTGAAGTTTTAAATTATTCCCCTCTTTTTCAAGCTATTGTTTGTTTGTTTTTAAATTTAAAATGATACGCGTTTTCTTACGATTAAATTTAAAGAAAACATTTCCATTAAATTCTTAGAATTTTGTACAGAAAATAATTTTTTTGAATAATACACACTTCTCTTTTTGCTAAGATATTTTGCATAACACTCAATAGAGTTCGTTTAAATTTTAGTTAGTTGTTACACTTGCAATGTAAAGTTGGAATTCAAACTTATTTATCAGATTTTTCAACAATTCTAGAATGTTCTCGTACTTAATTTATTTTTCATGTTCATAATTCCTTCGTCTGAAGAATCACCATTGCTTTGAATTTACGATATGGAAAAGTTATTAAAACAATTATTATATATTTTAAAGCTTGTAAATTATCCTGTAAAAATACACAAAGAACATTCTTAATTATCGGCTACTTCTCGTATATTATTGAAAATTAAATTGCAATGTGTGTGAAAAGATTACCCAACACGTTACTGTTCCTTAAACTCGATTATGGGGGGAAAATTCCTTACAATAGTGTATCTTATTTGACAAGTTAGCTAGGGTGAGATTGACGAAAGTAGGGGTCAACCGCAGACCGTCTATGATAGATAACATTCATCATTCTCACCATTATTGAGCGCTTTTGGCCACTGTCACGTTTAACCCCCGCAGTCTCCGAGTTACGTTTGAAGGATGATACTGTTTTCAGTTTCTTCCCTTCTCCCATTTTCTCTTTCCTCACTTATCTTAAAATTCTGCTTAGAACTGATCATCTCTGATGAACAGTCATCTCTATCAAATTTAATACACAATAAACAAACTCATTTTATTAGAGATTTTGTCTCATTGCGTTTTTAAAAAATAACAAATGAAGTAGGTATTAAGATAGCATAGTTTATCAATAAGGATTGTAAATTCTTATTTTAACTGTCAAAATGTTTTACGAGAACAAAAATAATGAGGAAAATTTTGAAATGAAAGATAATATGCATCTATATATTTGTGAATTAAATTCTTAATAAAATGGCCCCTCAGGGGGCTCACCTTCTTTAGGTGAGTACGGGTGTCACAATCCCGAGGTGCCCTAGTGATCTTTTCCTTTTCCCACGGGGTTTACTGTCTTTGGTAAACACGGGCTTCATGAACCCGGGGTACCCTAGTGATCCTTCTCTATTTTCGACCCTCTTTCTTGTCATTCAATTCATTCTTTCTTTCTCTTCCCGTCTAGACCACAGATATTAAAACAAATCTTTTGGCGCAGTATAGCCGAAATCGACTCTTGCGCCAATAAACCCCAAAATCACTCACTCACTCTTAATAAAATGGTAGCTGTGGTAGCCTAGTGGATATGGTCACGAACTCATGACCGGAATGTCGTGGGTCCCAGTCTTGATGCCACTGAAGACCCGCCTTGTAGAGGAATCTAGTGCACGTTAAATCTGTTGAGGCTTTATGTCCTCCCGTTGGTGGGGAGTGCTGGTTATTAGAGAAGGGGTGCAGCTCTGGTGTCATCTTCATCACTTGACAGAGGTTCAAAACTAAGAAGTCCGTCGCCATTAGCCCTCGTGCTGATTTATAGTGCGACATTAACAGGACTCTCCCTCACACCAAATAAAATACCCGTGAACCAAACTTATAAAAACCAAAAATGCTAGCTAAATTTTGAATTCAAGATACTGTTCTACATTTTGAAATAAAATTAAATAGCCAATATTTTGTATCTTATGAGCTTGCACCACAATGAAATAAAATTAAATTAAAATCTTTTGAGAAAGACATCTAAAGAATTCTTGCTTAAAGAGACTTTAAATTAAACTTATGAATAGAATTTATTAAGCAACTGATTAATACATTCAATGCTGAATGATTTGAGAAGCTTTATCACATAAACAATTTATATGAAAGATTTTCAAACCCTATTTAGAACAACATATAAATCCAGATGCCGACTGTTCAATGGCTTCTTAAATTAAGGTTGCTGCTTATATCTGGGGGAAATGAATTTGTTAACAAATCGTTAATTAGTTTGCGATATGAATCAATCATGAATCAAAGTACCATCTTGCGATGGAAACTTTAATTTAAATGAATGAATGGAATGGATTAAATCATCCATAATAAAATGAATTTTATTGGCAAAACATTTATTATTTTCGAGACATATATTAACTATGAATAGATCTGGGAAGCAACGTTATCTCGAATGTAAGTGAATGAATAGAGTAGATTAATACTTCACAGTGAAGCGAATTTTATTTACAAACCATTAATTGTTTTCAAAATATATAGAAGTTCTTAGTAAACATGAGATAGTACCGCTTGCATTATTGAAGAATCAAGGATACTAATGTATAGAACAAAATAGATTCATCAATTATGTCAGACTAGATCAAATTCCTCCTTTACGGAGAATTAAACGGATCTCAGTATAAGATAATCCAATGAGAACCTGGATTATAGTAGGTATCAAATTCTCCCTTGAAAATTAAGTGTTATCCTTTTAGTGCACTTGAAGATAAATCAATTAAACACAGAGTAACAGACGTTAATGTTCTTGTTATATTAACAACATTAGAATCACATTGAATTCAAAACACAGAATCAAAATTGAAAGATTTGTTGATCGAAAATTCTTCAACAAACAAGCTTTCTTTTACTTTAAATTATGTCTCTGTAAAACTTCAAATCCTTAATTACTGCGTACCGTGACTGAATTCTGCGAAATATCAAATTTTCCGCCTTCGGTAAAGTTTCTTTCGCAGAGGTATGCAAACGCATTCCTTAATACCTTTAGTACTATAGTTTGGAGAGTAGATTTTAGTTGCTCCCTAGAGTAAAGTCAGAAATTAATCGTGTTAATCTCCGTATAATGACATTTTTCCGTTTATTCAACGAGCATGACGAGATTGAAAAAGTAATTTTGAATAGTTTAAGAAATTACAAGGAATGAGTTGGAGCAAAGAGTCCCTCTGATTGAGTACCTCTTAACACAGGTGAATTCGACATCTGTTTTGAAATGAGAATTAAAGTGCAGATTGACTTAAAGAAACACTCAACGAGTCTTAAAGAGATTAATTGAAGTGTTCGTGAACTTGATCATAGTAAACACTATTTAATACATGAAGATATATTTCGCAAATTGGAGTTCCTTTTTAAATAAAATTAGGAATTTACTGTCTGCTATCAGTATTTGAGATTCGAAGATGTAAATTTTTTTTTCTTTTGTAAAAAATATTTCAAAAATATTTATAGATAATTGAATGTTACAAAAAAGTTATTCAGATCGAATGATTTTGATGTCTAGCATACAGTAATATTAATCATTTCAGTGTTTTGACATTCACTTGACATACAGTAGCCTTCTTAACACAGGTAAATTTAACATGCGATTTGAAATGAGAATTAAAGTGGAGATTTACTTAAGGAAACACTCAGCGAATCTTAGAGAGATTGACTGAAGTGTTCGTGGACTTGATTATAATAACCTTTATGCAATACATAAAGATATACTTCGTAAATTGGAGTTCAACTTTAAATAAAAAAAGTAATTTACTGACTGCGATCAACACTTGAAATTTGAAGATATAGTTCTTTGTTTCTTGTAAAAAAATGTTTTAAAAATATTTATAGATTATCGAATGTTGCAAAAAGGTTATTCAGATTCGAATGAATTTGATGTTTAGCATACTATAATGTTAATCATTTCAGTGTTTTGACATTCACTGAATATTTCAGTAGCCTGTTTTATTCTTTGCGCGTCATAAATAAATTATTCATTCCCTCTCGAATGTATGGCTTATAAAAAAACAGAGATTTCTGACTTTTAAAGTAATGGAATATCCTCTCGAAGCCTCAATAATATCTCCTCCGTTTTATCATTTTCTGATTTTATGTAAAATTTTAAATAAGATAATATCTGGGAATTGATGAGTACTTTATTTTTATTCGGTATATTGCGTGTATTTTTAATTCATTTTCATGACTTCTTTAATGTTTCAATCAAATGTTATAATGTATAACATCATGGGCTCAAATGCTAAGAATATTTTTTGCTTTACATGCCTATTTTAAGGTAAATATCAACTAAAATTTACTTAATAAAAAAGATGATAAATATCAAAAGAAATATCTTTGACACTTAAGTACTTCACCCTTAATTTATGATGTTAATTGCTCCAGTATTATAATACCGGTATACTTTTTAACATATGTAAGAACAATTTTGTCTTTAATTCCTATTTTTATTGTCTAGTATAAGATATGTATTGTTTATGCAGCCTATAGGTTAACACAATCAGTTAATACCTAATATTTTCATCGATACATTCATTTAAATTATATTATTTTAACTCATACAATTACGTTCTTATTTAATGCAGAAAAATATCAATAATAACAAAAAAGAAACCATTAACTTAATGTAAAGTAATAACTTAAAACAGAAATAAATGCAAAATGAGTTCATATTTAATCATTAAAAAATACATAACTGCATGTTATTAAAATAATTAAAATAGAGAGAGAAAATATATCACATTAACTATCACGGACGAAAACCACTCAAACCAAAATAGTTTCACATTAAATAAAATTTGAAAGCTGTTGGACTCAAATTTTTTCAACAATAAAAATTATTCTTCCATTTAAAACTGCGCACACCATCATACATATCTATCTATCAGGAAAGAAAAGGGCTCTGCAGCTGCGAAAACGACGTTATTTCTAAATAAGGATCAACCCCGAGTTCCCCGTGCATATTTCATCAAAAACGCTAAAAGAGAGAAAGATTCCCGCTCGCTATAGCAAAGAGGAAGTGATTGAATACGTAATTAATGAACCTTATGGAAACTTTGATGTTTCGCCACTTTACTCCATCAGGTAAACAACAGAGTACAGCAATAATAGTTAATCATCCCCGTCGATTTTGTGTAAATTTAGTAATGTGTAGATATCGGGCATCGCTCTCTTTCATACTTAAGGGATTAGTCATACAGCGAATAGGGAAAGGGTAGAATGCCCTAGCAAAATTTATGCTTTTCATTTGACCTAGAAAAATTAATTCTGTCTGTATAGTTCTCTCTATTACTTAGCACGTTAAAATATAAATCAAAAGTTCGTATTGTTTTGTTTATGGTGATTGCATTTTTTTTAATTTAACATATTTTCATGTCCATTGTTAATGAGTAAGATTTGTAGGTCGTATTTTAATGTTATGTGAGTATAAAGTTGATTTATGATAAAGGAGTGAAACAAGAATTACTTTAATGTTTTATTTTTTGATAAGTATGTCTACTAAATCTATAGATAAATTTAGCTTTTGATTGTGATTAAAAAAATTTAATAAATTGCGTTCAAATTTTAGTTTTTGATGTTGTTTTCATTATTATGATGCGTCATATCTATTAAACAAAATAGGAAAGTAAAAGTATGGATGTGGAAATAAAATATCAAATCAACCAATAGAAATAATTAAAAATATTAATAAGAAAGGGAATTCGAGTAGCTTTTATTTAAATTAGCTAGCTTAGTATTTCTCATGTAGCCAGAGATGATTCATGTTCTATTCGAAAATTGATAGATTTGTGTTTGCCTTTCAAATTTTTGTCCAATAAATTTAGTTTATTAAATTTGGCTAGAATGTAATGAAAATCATAAAATTGTTAATCTTTTAATTAAGTAATTCATGTAGCCTTTCAGATAAATAAATACTTTAATGTAGCTATTAAACATCACTTAATGAAATTAATTGTACGGTTTTTAAAGTGTTGATATTCGTTCAAAATCGTATTGTTCAAAGTATAGGTTTCGCTCAAAGTTTTTCTCCAATTTTTTTTAAAAGGAACCTAAATTGTGCTTCTTTTGAATAATATTTGTTCAGAACTGCATATCGAAATCCTTTCAAAGTCTTTTTAGGAAAGAGAACTTTTTAATTCAGCAGCTAATTTTCCTAAATTAAACTTCACTTTGAAAAATAAATCCGAAGTAAATTTTATTCGAATGAGCCGAACTTTCACTGATAATTTTGCATAACGTTTTTTTTAAAAAGTTTTTCTCACTCTATGAGTGGAAAAGATGAGCTCCATTTACTATGGAAGGTATGAGCTTCGAAAACAATGCTGCACATAAAATAAAAGAATAAAATAGCAGTAAGCATCACAAAAAAATTTCATCGAAAATAATGATCATTTAGAGATTATAAAATAATTATAATATTATAGATAAACATAAGGATCCATATTATTTCTGTATCACTAGCTAAGCATTAAAGATAATTAATTAAAACAGTTGCATAGAACTAAAAGTAAGAATAACTTTTAAATTCAACAAACACAAAAGGGAAAATAACATTTACATATTGAGATAAAAGCATGCACAATATGTAAATTTGTATGTTTCAAAATTTTTTTAATATTTAAAAAATCCAACTATAGTACAAAGTTTTCGTATTGTTTACAAGAGTGGCGCACACAGTAATAAGCAATCATAAGCAACTAAAATCCTTTTTTGTCAAAAGGAAACAGTAATAGAAATTAAACTTGATTCAACATACATTAAGCATATCCAGACAGGCTCTAAAAATATTTTTTAAATAATTATAGAACTGTTTCAAGGTATACTTTCACTTATTTTCAATTTAACTTGATGTTATTTGTGTTTTAAAACCTTTAAATATGAATAAATTTCTATTTTTGTTTAAATATGCAGTACTGATAATATTATTTAAAAAATTCCGTAAGCAATTTGACTCTAGTTTGGTTAAATATAAGAATATTTTTAAACTTTAGGATCTTTATTAAAATGAAAGTCTTCAATTTATTTAAATAAAACTTAACAAATTTTCCCTCCCGTTTGCTGTAGAACATTTACACATGTAATTTATAACTGTATATAATATATAAGCCAAGGGGCATATAACAGCAAAAATATATAAATAGACCCAGTAGTATGCATTTATGTATATCCTATCCCAGGAGGGCACTTTTGCACCCAGAAAAATGAGTTGAGGGTGTAAATCACCCAGTTTATGTATCATAAAAATGTAGTATTTGGCGAACTAGGTGGTTTTGACGATGGTTAGGCAGCGTCAAACAGCGCTGGACATGGATATGATTTCCCTTTTTACTGCAGGGAAATGTGAGTAAATTTTGGAGGCCAAAGAACATTTGGGATTCGTAGAGGCCAGATTAATAAAAGCAAACCTCTCACTCTTGGAATTATGGGAAACAGAATATGAAACCTATTACCATCTGAGCATGGAGAGAGAATGTTTTCTTGGCGTAATGGGAACAAAAACAAATAAGTTTCATTCTCACGCTTCTTATAGCTCTTAAAGTTTTCGAACATGCTTTGTTAAGTTGATAGAAAATTATAGTCACCTATGGCTTGTAACTTTTTGAATGAAAGTTCATGTTTTTCTGAATAATAAATCACGGATACTGATTTTTTCCTGGGGTCTTTCTTTCAATAATAAAAGCTAAAAGTAGAGTAAAAAATTGAACTTTGTTCGTAAATCAGCAGTATAGATGTATTTTAAAAAGTAGTGTAGACAGGTTACTTAAAATTACAACTTATTTCACGATATATTAAAAACAAATACAATGCGATAAACATAGCTGATTATAAGTTTTAAATTAGCAAATAAATTTTTTATTGAAAAAAAATAAATAACTGCATTTTGTGCATGAACTTTTTAAAAACCACACACAATTTTCTTTTCCTTCATTATAACTCCCTTTAAATACTTGGGCAGAAATATATTTATACCATTGTGTTTAATAAAAAAAATGGCTTATAGCATAAAGAATAATGAGAAATATTGATAAGAAAAATTACAATAAAAGCTTGTGTACTCAATTATAGTGATGTACACATAAGGTATACTGGTCCTGAAGGTTATAAATCAAATGTTAACATATTTGTTTTATAATTTAATTGAAGTTCATTTTAACCGAACATTCAAACAGCAATGGAATCATATCACCTTCAAAAAATATAATTTACTTATAACTGGCTTAAAAGACAAATTATTAGATAAATATTTTACAGAATATTTTAGGAAAAGCATATTGTGGGAAATATGTCAAAGTTAAACTGGCTGAGTATGGAATTTTTTCCTCGTCTTATACACATAATCCAAATTCTTCTGTAAACATGTTTTGTAAAATGGAATAAAAATTTATCGATGAATATAATGGAATATAAACACACACAAAAATATTCTCTGTTAAATTTTATGGTCGATGTATATTTATTTTATTTATGGAGAAAACATTTTATTTTTATATATCAGATCATGTAGCAATATACGTTACTCTGAAAGGAATCTCTGCCATACTCCTTAAGACATATCTACTCACTGAGTGGCTTCCCTACTACAAGTCCTACTCAACAGAAAAAGCAGTTTTACAGATTTTAGCATCGCCGTCATTTCGATAAAAAAATATTATTGTATCGTGTATTAAAAGCTTCTAAACCCCTATAGGTGCAAAGAATTGAAAGATCTAAAAACAAATGTAGTGCATTGCAAATGACAAATGCATAGTGATCTTTGCAGTGCAGTTTAATTTGAAGGTATTTACGTTAAAACATTGAAAATACGAACTAGCATCGACTTAAAAATATCTGCATTGAATTACTTGGTGACTCATTTACAGTAAATTTCAACTAATCAAATATTACCTTATGAAAAAATATAAAGAGCTGTCAAAAGTGGTTATATTTTCGCGCTTCCAAATTGAAGAGTACGTTTGTATCTCAGTTTATATGTATCTGGTAGGATCATTACATAGCATACTCACAGCTCTAATTAAGCTAATTTTCTTACTCAATTTCCATCACTTACAGAATTTAGTCAAAGCCTGTTATAAAATACGTTTGATATTTTAACGCATTTTTTAAAAATTTACTTTCATTCAGATATCTTGAATTTTCGGGGGGAAAATAGAATTGGATTCACAAAATGCATAAGTTCGTGTTACAATTATAATAAAACTAAAATTTGCTTGAGTTCCATTTATCATACAATATTTCTTAACCAGACCTTTCGTATTTGTAATGTAACCTTTTTAGTATATTATTATTATTATTGGATTAATTGGAGCCCTTTTGGCCTTTAGGAATTATTACTTAGCTTTTGTTTTGTCTAAATTAACTAGCAAAAAATATCAGAATTTTATCTGACAAAAAGTTTTTAAAGCATACTATAAAGACTTTCTAAACATTATCAAAATTCATTCACATTTAAAACTTTTAAAAACTTCCAAATTGCTTAGAATATAATAGTATAGTTTCTTTCCTTAATTCAAAGTAAATTTCAAGTCTTAAGCAATACTTCTATTTCTAAAAATTCTCAGTCGATAATAAATGTACAGTGAAGAAAATTCAAACAGCGCCCCTTAACGGGGAAAAACATATTTGCTTGCTTTTTACTGTGACAAATTTTCTATTTTTCTAGGAATGAATGCTTCGAGGGAATGATTTATCCTTTACTTTGATAATACGTACGTTTTCCGCAGAAAATGAGTTCTTTAAAAGAAGGGGAAAAAACGTGATCATCTTTTCCAGTATCCGTTCTTACTTTTTTTAAAAAATAAAAGAATGCACCAGTAATTGAGGTCTTCATCCTAAGCTTTAAATAATAAATAAAACAATTCATAAGTTGCATTTATCGTTACCCCTGCAGTGACAAAAACCACTGTTAATTAAAAGCAGAAGCAACGCGCACCGCTGCTTTAATGAATAAGTAAATAGCAAAAACTGCCTTACCGACAACCATTTCGCAACACCGGTATTGCTGGCTGAATTTTTAAATATTTTGTGCTAATCATTTTTGTCTCTTTTCATACGCTACTGGAGATGAGTTAACATACAATCTCTGAATATTACGGCATGTCTCTCAGAATCCCATCATTCTGGGTTTTAATTATTCCTTCAATTTTTGCGTGATATTTTTTTTTATTTCCAATTGTTAAGTCAATGTGCTCTCGCATCTTAGATTCTGATAATTACTTTTTTCTTGGGGATATTTTTAATGCATGTTGATTTCGATGCTGGATGTATCAAAACAAATTCGACTGTGAAACGATGCAGTCGACAATTATCTATTAGCATTTTTTTAAGCCTTTCAGACTTCATATATCATAAAAACTATTCTACCATTTGGATTTTGTATTTTCTTTCATTTTAAAATGAAGAAATATAAAGTCCGAAATTTCTTTTTATTCTATTTCGAATACGCCCTAGAATTAGTGTTATGTTTTAGTTATGCAATTTAAAATAGATCTAAAGATAACTGGAAAGGGTGTTCTGATTATTGTTATCTTTATATTATTCAAATTCCTTTTTTAAAGAAACATAAAAGCAATTGCTTAAACAGATACAATGTAATGAGGCAGTCTTTGTATGTACTGATTACACTTCTTTTAAAAATATATACTCTTCACAGTTTATCTGAAAATTTTTAATTTTCACAACGTTAGCATTTTAATGACAACGTTGGCTTTAAAAATAGCTTGTAGACTTCTACTTAAACTGGCAATTAGATTAATATATAATTAACATTTTTTTCCTCGTTTACAAAATTTTACATTTATTTTATAAAGCTTAATCTTTTTATCGTTACCATAGAAAATTCAACTAAAAAATTATGCTAAATTTTTTTTTTCTTTTAAAAATTTTATGACAGAAATTTTTTTTCTCATTTTCGAAAAAAAAATTAAGTACTAATTACTAAAGTAGTTTGAGTTTAAAAATTCTACTTTCAGTAATATATTAAGTGTAAAATATGTTTTGAATATTTTTTTTGGAAAACTAAATAAATATTCGTCTAATGTATGTAATTTGTTGATATAATAATCATTTTTTAATTATTTAAATTTTGTTTAAATTAAACCTATTAGTAAGAGTTAATAGTATTAAAAATACGTCTTTCGTAACAAATAATAAAACACATATCTCTATTTTCACAAATAATAAAAAATAATCTATAGAGTATATATATATATATATTCATCATAATAATTCCGATCAAACTGACTTAAACACAAATTTACTGCTAACTCATTTGAATTAGTAGTAAATTTGGTAATTAACAGAAAAGCTAGTAATAAAATTTCTATAACTATTTAAAACGCAAATATTTTATACTTTAAGCAATCAATCTCAAATAATCTCAATTTTAATAATTAGAACTTTTACTGAACACTTTCATGACCTGCAATTATTTAATAAATTTAATTAATTGCAGTTTCATATTCCATCATTACATACGCTCTCATTTTAACACATTGAAGGTTGAATTTACTTAAAATACAGTTTCAGTATTAAATATCCTTTTTAAAATGTATTTTGGAGATTCGTTTATTAATTTCTTGATTTCCTACTTTTTAAATTTAATTTTTTTTTTTTTTGGAATGATTACGGCTAATGATCTAAGCATACAATCCTTGAAAGTATTAATCCCAAATATTCTTAAACTTAGTTTTTGATCATTTATATCATTTTGTCTTTGATATATATTCCATCAAAAAGTTCATAAATACAAGGAATAAGCTTTTATTTACTCTAGAATTCAGAATCAACTTCTCCCGATGAAATGCTCCGGCAAAAAATAAAAGAATCCTTTGAAAATTCTCTCTTTGCCATGGAGTGTTTGTTTCTTCTTTTGGTGTCGTTATCTTAAATTCCCCCTAGGAGGGAGCAATCCCCTTCTTGCATCAGAACTAATGAGCCGAACACGATTCCATACTTGAGGTCAGGATCTCAGCATGCGCCGATTACCGGACGCCGTTTAGGCCCGGCCCACTCGAAGCGTGTCCCACTGGACACAACCATGACAATGCCAAGAAGGACATTTATGTGCCAAGATTTGGCGACGTTAGTGCCTGTGCTTTTTTTTCACCCTTTCAGTTTGTTCAATTGTATTTTTTATCACAAACAATGCCAAAATAAATATCAAATAATGCATCCATTGAGAACATCAAAGTGCTTGAAATGTTTGGAGTTTAAGTTCAGAAAATGGTTTCAAAGTATTCGCATTCAATTGTATTTGCCATTAATAACATAAATGGCAAAAAGTTGAACTAATGTAAAGGTTGATGTTCATCTATTTTTTACTATTATTATATTAGATAAGATTAAATAAGTTTGAAACGTACAAATTAAATAGAGGGTGTTATAAAGCAATAATTTAAACTTTCTTCACACAGTCTTCTGAATACAAGACCATTTAAATGTATAATGTCATTTACCACTTTCATTAGCAATATTTCATAATTTTACTTTAGTTTAGAGCTTATATATAATTAATCAACATATAATATATATATATCCCCTTATACATCAACTTATCAGAACAAAAAAAAAATTTAGTAAAGTGTATCTAGTAGCGAACACAAACTTATTTTTATAAAAGGTAGAGGGGAGTACGCTTTAAAAATGTGTAGATGGTGTAGATGTAAGTGTTAAGGCGCATAATATACATGCAAAAAATTTAAATATATCTTGATCTATAGGAGAGGAACCCCCAAACCCCACCGTTGGGTAAGTCACTGTGTGATTATATCTCAATAATTAAAAAAATTTTAAGAAATAGCAATATTCCTCAATATCCTTTTCAAAAATAATCTTAAAACAGCACTTAAATTTATATTATATTTTAACAGCTCGTGAAAATTTTATCCATTGGCTTTATTTATATGAAACGGAAATTTTAAAAAATCAGTAGGAAAATGAAATTTTTAAAATTTTATCTCATTAGTAATAGAAAATTTTCTAAATTTATTATGTTTTAATTATAAATTATTTGAAAAATCTCTTTTCAGCTCTATTGAACAAACCAATCGAGAAGAGATTCATTAAGTTCATGATATTACTTTTTATTAATTATAGTAATACAGCATGTCAAGATTGGTTTTAAATATCTGTGAACATACTTTGGAATTAAAAAAATACCAATGCTCAAATGGAAATATACATTGGAAATATAAACACGTTACTTTTCCTTTTTGAAGGAAAATGCGAAATTTAATGTACATTGGTATCCTAAATTAAAGTCTAATTGCAACTAAACGTACAAAAATGTATAATTTTGATTATATAAGAATATTTTCTTTCTGTTTATTTTAGTGAAACTTAAAAATAGAACATGAGTTGCACAATTTGAGCAAACACCTTTTCTTTTCTATCGATAAAAATGGTATAATTTTTTTTAATTGTTTGTTTTTAATTATCTTAAATATATCTTTATTAAGGATATACGAATACATACTTATTCAATGAATTGAATTGACTAAATAAGTGACAAATATTAAATTAATCTCTTACATTCGTGGTAATTATGTGCATATTTACAGATTTACAATTATTTATAAGGTTTTTTAAATGTAAAGGCATTAGTTTAATTACAGTAATAAATAGGAAATTTTTTCATTGGAAAATATATTTTAAGGAAAATCAAAGTAAATTATAGTGGACTTTTTTTAGGTAAATATTTCTCTCAACAACATTATTAAATTAATAATAAGTTAAGAAATTGTTTCATATCTCATTAATCTTTGTAAAATGTTAAAGTAATTAAAAATTATACATCAAAAACTTTCAATCAAGTAAAAGGCAAATATTTTTTTTTTAAAAAAAGCATTTAAATATAATATTTGGTATACTAAATTATTAAGTTTCTGTTCAATAGAATTAATCTCAAATTCATTACCATTTCTCATCATTTACAAACTAAACTTTTGCTTTGTGTTCAATGTTAATGTTCATTGCCATTCAATGTAAATGATTTTTAAAAAATGCAAATCAATTTAGTTGAACTTTAACAGCTTATGAGAACAAAAAGCGGCTTTTTTAATTCAATTTTCGAGAAATTTAGCTAATTATTTTCCTAATAATCAATTTGATGACTAATATAGGGAACAATGACAACAAAAGTGTATTAGAATCATTAGTATATTGTTGAAAATGCGTTGTTTTGTGTTAAACATAGAGTGCTGCAAATAAATTGGAAAAGAATTTCAGTTAAATGATTTTGAGTTCTTAAGAATTTTTCATCAGTAAGTTCATAAATACTTTTCCATTTTCTAGTATATATCTCTAGTTATATTTCATTAAAGATGAACGGCTTTTCAAAATGTCTTGACAAATTGTATATAACGCATATATTTTATAGATATAAGTAATTAGAACCAAACTAGTATGATTAATTTCTTATTTTTTTAGTTCTGCGGTTAGTAAGCTACTTCATAATTACATTGAGAAAAAAAAAGGATTAATACACATTTTTAATTATTTATTTTTCATTTAAAAAAAGAGAAGTTTTTAAAAAATTTTAAATAGATGAGAACATTATGGAAGAGGGTTATGGAAGAAATATTATAAAATAGTTCACGTCAGTTATTTAGAAGTAACAAAAAATTATCTTCAACGCTTAGAAATAATTCTTGTTTTTTAAATTAAAAAATCCTTTTTTCACTTTTCTATTAGCAAAATAATTTAAACTTGAATTAAAGTAGATGGGCTTTAAAATTAGTATTATTAAAAGATCTCTAAAATACCGAGCAATGATTTATATTCACCTTATTTAGTAAATCATATAAAATGTGTATATGTTATCGCTAAAGTGTGTATAATTCGGTTATTTCATATAATATAACTAGATATTTCATAAAATAACTATGAAAAATTTCATACCTTACCATGATATTCTGCGAAGTAGCTAGTTATTCTATAAAACAATTAATGACAGACAACTAAAGTGAAAAATAAATAATTTCAATGTTATTTTATAAATTAATTGGTCATAAATAGCTAAAATCTCTCGAAAAATACGCTTTATCCCTATTGCGGATGATTATTTGATTAATAATAAGGGAAAAAAAGATGATAAAACTTATTATTGCTTATATTGCTAACATTAGTTAAACAGAAAAGGAGAAAAAAATAATATGTTGCATAAATAGTTATATTTAAATATTATCAAAAAAAAATACATACTGGGAAGAAAAACTGTTGCTTCATAAAAACATTGTGAAAACTTTTTCAGACAAAAATGTAAGAGAATATTAATTTAAAATTTATGAAATACTTTTATTTTACTTTTCATTATTTATTAGAGCAAGGATTAATATGATGACACTTTGAATTGTAATGCATTTTATTTTTGAAACATATACACTTCTTACTATTACACATTTTTTTCATTGCAATACAAGCTATAAGCGGTTCGAAACTGATTAAAAGCAGCTAGAAATGGTTCAAGGATCTTTCGAGGACCGTATTTCATACTTTAATGCTCAAGTAATCATTATTTTATAGAATAACTACTTAAGTAGTAGAATTCAGTAATTTTATATACTTTCTCTGACTTGTCTAGTTATTTCATGAAATACCTAGTTATTCCAGGAAATAAAGAATTTCACTCTTTAACGGTAACATTACACAATATTTTTAAATATGTTTATTTGTGCACACACACACTGATAAACATATAAAAAAATATTTCTTGTTAAAATCATTCACTTTTGACCAAAAGTAACCACTGAATCAAAGTTTACTGGCGAAAGAACCCAGTGTCTTGGCGATTGTTGGCAAGATTCCGAGGGGGAAGAAAATTCCAAACATCCGGTAACCTCCTGAGATGTCCTGTTGGCGAAGCAATGGGGCGTGGACTGTCAAGTCCGCCAGTTGGACCTCCTGCTTCATGTGACCCCGGGGGTCACTTCTAGCGACCCGCGACAGATGAGGCGAAAGAATCCGCTGAAATCTCAGCGTAAGAATCATTCCTTGCGGTTGACTGTTGGAATGAATCGTGCAGTGACATTAGATTAAGAATAGTACTATACCGGGATAATTACAACGCATGAATAAAATGATGTCTTTAGTGAATCTCATTCAATTCGAGATTATATATATAATTTTATCTCTGAAAGATTTGGTATCATTGGGAAATTGGCAGGGAGGAGAGACAAGGCTACGCAATGGCGCAATAATTTATTCGCATCCACTAATTTTGTCATTGTGCTGCCTTTAACGATTATAAAGCCTGATTAGATTTCATAAGTGCACTTTTCAATGAGAGTTTGGAATATTCAGTGAGGTATTTCTGAGTGTCGATTTTATCTCATTTGATTACACGGATTGCAATTACAAATAAAGCAGATATCAGCTAATCTATCAGAAAGTCAACAGTCTTGATGAGTTTCTAGAGTATGATGTTATAATGTAAGATTATTTAGTAATTGTAAGGTGAATCTTAATAAATGCCAAGCGAGAATATATTAAAGGGATAGATAAAAGGGTAATAAGGAAATAAAATTGTTTTCACAATGCGTATGAAGCAGTTTATAAATAATACTTATATATTTTAAATAAAATTTATCTTATCTGACTCTATCTTACATTACAACTTATCTTATTTATCTTATATTACGACTCATTTTAAAATTCATACTTCAAAATTTTATATATATATCTCCGTAGCTGAACTTGGTTAGCCATATGGAGAAGTGAAATTTTGACTCATTTAACACGTTATTCAGTAAAAGTTCGGGCCTAACTAATAAAACAACAACTTTTAGGCAAAATTGAACCTTATATATCAAGATACTTCCTTTCAAGAGTGATACATGCAGTCGCTTATCTTTTAATTTTTTAATACCTTTCTCGTATAAATATTTGTTTCTGCTCTCAAAACAGGCTTCAACTTCGGCAATCACTTCCTCATTTGAGCCAAACCTCTTTTCTTGGGGCATTCTTTTAAGGTCTGCAAATAGCCAGTGGTCACTAAAATCCAGATCTGGACTGTATGGAGGGGGAAAAAGTATAATTCAAAGTTCATTTCATTCAATTTAACTATCCCTTTCTCGTACTTGTAGCACGAAGCATTGTCTTGGAGAAACAGCACTTTTTCTTTTGCATTTGAGGACGTTTTTCCTTTATTTTTTATTCAGTTGATCCAATAACGCCGTGTAATATTCACTACTAATGGTCTCTCCTTTCTCAAGGTAGTCAATTAACAAAATCCCATGCGCATCCCAAAATATGTAGGCCCTAACCTTGCCAGCTGACGTTAGTTTTTGGTTACTTTAAACAGCTTTCACCAGCTGCTGTCCATTCAGCTAACGATCTTTTTGATTTAAGCGTGTAGTAATGGATCTGTGTTTCATCCATTGTCACATATCTACTTAAAAAATAACCTGTTTATTTTGCTAAAAGGCTCCAAACAATGCTGTGAATTGTCGATGCGTTGTTGTTTTTGATTGACAGTGAGCAAACACACACACACACACACAACAACACGGCACCCATTTTGAACACAAAACTTTCGTATTGTCAAAGGATCATGCAAAATAGGGAAAACACTGCCTTTTGGTTTCTTCAAATATTCTGCTATCTCACACATCTTTAATTTCCGATCGGCTAAAACGATTTGATGGACTTTTTTTATGTTTTCTGGAATGACTCAGAATTTGGGTGACCTGAGAGTTCAGCGCCATTTGTGTCTATCCAACCACGTTTTAAGTCAGCATATACCACCTCTTAACCGATGCTGGATCTGGAGCAGAGTCAGGAAAAAACTTATTCAGTCATTGTTTTGCTTGAATAGTGGTTTTTCCTCATCAAAAAGCAATGCTTAACTCATAAATTCTTTTTCATCCATGGTTTCTAAACAAATAAAAGTTACTTCACTAAAACCACTGTAACTTTTAAACTAAACACATGTCCTTTGAAGGTTAGTTCTACTAGGTTATGCTTATAAAAATTAGAAGGTATCGCCATTTATACGTCAGTCCAGGAACTTATTGAGTGATGTGTTATTCTGCCAAACTCTTTCTTGGATAAAAAAATGTTAAAGCTGCTTTATAAGTAAACACATATTAACATCAATTTGAAAAAAACAATTTTAAATAAAAACAACTAATATCTTAAGAACTTCTGAGTAAACACATTGTAGCACTCACGATTTAATGAATCTGATTATATTTAAATTAGTATTTTAATTCTTAGTAGTGATATGAAATTATATAAATAAAATATTAACAGATTAATTATTTGAATTCCCAATATTATATCAAAATTAGTTTTTTTGTATTTCGTTTGGTGTAACATTAAAAAAAATCAGTGTAGGAAAGAGGAAATTTATTCTGACATCTGTGGCTTACATAAATATTCTTAGATATTTTTAAAATATGTATGTCATCTAAGTATCTATACATAGAGATAGATATTAAAAAAGTATGAAAACTATAAAAAAAAATCTAGTCTTTTCAAACAAAATTTCAATTTTTCAAATTTCTCAAATTTTTGTTTTTTAATTTTAACATTAAAAAACTGAAATATTTAGTTATTTTTTAAAATAAAATATGAAATTTTTTAGTCAACATGCAGCAGTAATTTTTTTTTAAATAAAAATAAAATTTGGTGTTCATTTTCATTTTCATTTTCCATCATGTATGCGAAAACCCGGCACACGCACAGCAGCTGAAAATTAATCATTTCCTGTCATCATTTAGGAAATTAAAACACATATTTTAATTAAATTAATACATGCATAAGGCTGACATCCATCCCGAAATAACATTTTTCTCATATCTATATAACACAGCTTTTGTCCCACTCAAATGATTAACCAAATCAGCAGTATCTACACAAACTTCTTTCTCCTGCTTCACATAAAGCATTCATAATTTGATTAGAATTTTTTGAAGGTTCCCTGTAGCTTCTCAATACTCTTCTCCCACTTCCCAGAAAAAAAATAAGATGAGAAAAGAAGTCAAAATGGAAAATCCGAAACCTCTCATCCCCACTAATAATCTTCTTCGGCGTTAATAATAAAAATCCTCTCTTGAATATAAATAAAAGAAAATTATTTTTCCTCATCTTCACTCGACTGATGCCCAACCTAGTCATGGTTGCTCCCTCTACTCCATATGCTAGCTGCCTACTTCTCTACCCAGCCTGTCTACCAGTGTACACAGCATGAATATTTGAGATGCGTTTACGGAGACGCACAAAATGATATATTGATTCTTGTTCGTGGTTTATCTGATAACACGCGGTTGCGGTACAGTATACTGTTGTAATGCGGGGAGCAGCTCCCTCAACCCCCTTTTATTTCTCCTTGGAGTGCTGAAAGCCCCATCGGCAGCTATTGCGTAATCAAAAGCACAAAAATGAAAGCTACGGTATGTCTTAAGGTGAAGACGTACCTCCAAAAATATCTGTATGCATTACACTTAATCGTCAATTTGTTAGGGGTCTCAGGGGTGTTAATTTTGTCACGAGAACTGAAAACATGAACAATTTTCAAACAGATATAACTCTTTGAAATTAAAACAAATAGTTCGATTCTTTTAGACATTATTTAAAAAGGAATGAGGTTTCAAAAAAGTGAAAGATGTTTAAAATATAATCATAATTTAAAAAATATAAGTATATGAAAATAAGAAATATTTCTGTAATAAATATTTAGCAAATTTTATGTTGTGCATACAATTTTCTAAACTAGCAGCCTTTGATGCATAAAACTTTACAGAATTATAAAAGGTGTTATACTCTTTAAACCCTACCAATTTTAGCATTATATATATTTGTGTTTCAAACAATTTGGAAAATATTGAAATTTTAAAAAATTTTATAAGTGTAATTTTTTTAATTTTTTAAAAAATATAATTTATTATTCTATTTATGTAAAAATAGTTACTGTCTCTCTCTCTACTAAAGATATATTTAAAGTAATAAATCAACTTATTGCCTGTATAATTAGAGTTACTATTTTAGTAAATATCATGAAAATTAATATTTCCTACAAAAATGTTTCTTATTTTCATATGCTTATAATTTTTAAAATTATAATTATATTTTAAATATTTTACACTTTTTTTTGTTTTATAGATAATTTGTAAAAGAATCGAATTATTCAATTTTAACCTCAAAGAATTGTATCTAATCGAAAGTTGTTTAAATTTTCAGCTCCCAAGACAAACTTAACACACCTGAGTCTCTATAGAGATATTAATTTATAATTCATAGACTAAATTTTGGGCGTTTTTTAAAAAATATGAATGTTACAAAAAGATTTTTCATTAATTTGCTTATTTGATGTTAGTTAATAAAAATTTATTTGAAATATTCTTAGGTATGTATATATTTAAGATGTATATGAGTATGATATGGGATAGAATATTTAAGAAATTACACTTTTACAACATCTTACCGGGGGGGGGGATTAAATGTTTATTGTCTTTGTCTTAACTTTTGAGTTAAAATATATATGGAAATACTTAAATAACAGTTTATATAAATATTGCAGACTCCCTAAATCAGGGATAGAAAACTACGACCCACAGAGAAAATTCAACCCTCGTAGAAGCTTCATTTAGCCCCCAACAGATATTGAAAAATTACAAAAAAAATTTCAAATCAAATTCTTTTAAAAAACACTCATTTAATCAGGTGTTTTATTTTTGGCATAGTCTAAATATACCAGGGAGAGTTTACACAAAAATTAAATTTGAAACTTTTTTTCTGAGGCAAAAAATTTAATTCGCTTGAATAAATATACATAAAATTATTTAAAAAGCTTATTTGCGCTTATATTCAAATTTAAAAATTGAAACATTGAAACAGCTAGAAATACCGAGAGTGTTATAACTTTTATTGTATTTTGAAATTAAAGAATATTCAAAATTATATATATATATATTACAAAAATATACTAAAAATAGTTATATACCTAAGATATATATATATATATATAATTATGTTATTGTCTTAATAATTAAGTTACATTGATCCACCCCAAATTTCTTTCTTATGTTCTTTACCTACCTAAAAATAATTGCCCAATACAGCCTACATTATTCAAGTAAACAATTTATTTAAATTCATGTACATTCTTGCAATAAAACAGTTTTTAACTAAAAAATTAATTATAAATGTTTATAAATTAAATAACAGAAAACTAGTACACAAAAAATTGTGCCAAAAAACCATTGTTAAAATTAAAGAATTAGTTTAAATTATATTAGTAGTTTTTTGCGGTTTATAGCACAAACATACAAAATAATAAAGAGAGTTATTTAAGTGATTCATAAAGTAATGCAATTTTTTTCATCATAATTAATTCAGACTGCATTTCTCTTGTTAAAATGAAACCCTTTCTTCAAAGCTCAAGTCTAATATTTATGTTCAGTTTGTTGTGTAGCTTGTACCGCTTATCCACACTCACTCTCTTAAATTTACCCTATTCTAAATTTGTTACTTACCCAAAGATTAGTTACCATCAACTTTAAAACAACACCTACTTAACTTCTTAATCTTCAGAACTCGGCTTTTAATCCTCATTAGAGCACTTGTTTCGTTACATTGTCAAAGTTAAGAAGACTTGAAAGAGATTTTGAGATCATACTAATTAGAAAATTTACAAAGTTTCTTGGATGTGAGGGAAGATTTGAATTTTATTAAATATATACAAATTTCATCTGATTTTTAAAGATTGGTAATAAAACAAGTTTATCCTTTGTTTATAAAATAGTTGGTAAAAAATTAATATATGGAAATAACGTACTACTTGTAAGAATTCGAACAGAAATGTGCAGTATTTTACTGTTCTTAATAGATAGGGAATTCAGAATATAATACCTTGTTAGGTTGTTTTTCAGACAGAAAAAGTTTGTCATTTATTTATTGCATTTACATCAGTGTTATTCAAACAGTAGGGTGCTCTGCCGTAAAAGGGACGTTCGAGGGTGGGGGTGAACATATCAAAAAGTCGAAAATAAAAGATTGTTTAAAAATATTATTAGTTCACTGAAAGGAAACAAAAAATACTTATAAATATATCAGTACTGCACAATGTATTTGATAATATAACAATACTAAGTTAAGAACAAGTTTAATAACTACCAGTGACACCATAAGCTTGTCATATATAAAATTATATACAAAATTTAATGCTTATCTTGATAATCTGTGTATAGTTTGTAATAAAAGTCGCTTTGTAGCTTTAGCGTCAAAGTGCATTATTACTGAATTCAATACATTATTATTGTATGGAAGGGGGTGAAAATTATGAAAATTATGCGATGAAAATTATGATTGAAAATTGGATTACAAATATTGAAAGATTGAAAAACACTGATTTAGAGTTTTAACCAAAAAAATAATAATAATAATAATAACTCTTAATTCTAATTTAACCGACATCCCCATCAATCAAATCTCTGTAGATTTTTAACTTGATAAAAATTGTAATGTTCAAAATTTGTTAAGGCATTTTGATATTAAGAAATGTATCTTGAAGTTAAATTTTTCTCCTTCTCCCCATTTTCCTAGAAACTATGCCGAAAAGGGAACAAACGTATAAAACATCTAGAAGAAAACTACTTTACAGATATCTATTTTTCGAAAGTTTGATATCCGTTAAAGTATTTCTCTACGGATTCCGAAAAGCAAGTGAATCAACAATATTTCACCATTTCGACGAATATGTTAGGAACAGATCTTCGGGATTATGATTCCCAATATTGCTGTCAAAAGACAAAAGCAATCTCCTTCTGGTGATATATTCGCCTATGACCGCTGTATATCTACAATTTATCGATGTTATCACACTCCCTCATTGATTTACAGCCACAATAAACGAAAAGTTATCTGAAGATGATAGTGGCACCATAGAATCCGCCGCTTTCAATCTCAACAATTTCATTTATTTATTTCTTAGGGAGCGAAAAAGTTGGAGGGTCAAATCTTATGAAGAAAAGACGTTGCATTTACTTCCCTTTTTATTTGCTTCTTTTTTTTGTCTCGTATTACTGAAAGCATCTAAATGATAATTGATCTATATAGAAAGTGAAGAAGAAATCCATTAAGTACCAGCATTATTCAACGAAATCTGGCTTTGTAGTAAAGTAAAGCAATAAAAAATATATACGTAATAAACAAAAGCGATAATTCTGTCAACTACAACTTAAATGAGGGGGCAGTTTTAATTGGCTTTTAATGAATATTGTGTTCATGTAATAAAATCGTTTTTTATGTGCTTATAATGCAGAATCTGTGTGTTGATATTTAATATTAGAATGTTTTGGAAAACGCTGAATATATATTTAAAAACTTATTTCATAATTCAATTTAATAATAAAATGTAGTAGAAAGTTTAGTAAATTTTTAGATCTCTCCAGCAAGGTAAAATATACTATACATAGTACGTGCGTGTATGTGTACCAGTTCTAATTTTCATTATGTTCTCCTTTCTGGTTTATAGGATATATTTACTACTAACCATCATTCTCTTGCATATATTCTTAAATTTATTCAATTTTGAAACAAATATATATATATAATCTATAATCATAATACTATATACAAATAGTTATAATCTCAAGTATAACTAGACAGAATAGAGAGTGTAAGAAATATCAGCCAAGTAGTATAATAGCAAACTCTTGACCTATAAGAAAACCAAGAATGCAGTTTTAAACAGTGTTTTGTGGCCAGCCAGCCTTCACCTGTAATTTTTCTATACTACTAGGCTATAAGAAAAGGCAGAAATACTAGAAAGAAAATAAAATACTCTAATATTATTATCAAGTAAAATATAACAGGAAAAATTAATAAAAACTACATACATAATACAAACATTAAATTATTATGCTATTAAAGAAAGTAAATATACCGTTTCAACACTTCTGATGTTAATATTTCCTTCCAATACAAAACAAACTAAAGGTAGCACCGCATAACATTAAAATTATTAAATAATAGGATCAATTATTAGTAAATCTGAATAAACTTAAAAAGCTAAAATGTAGATAGGAATTTTTTTTGGAATGAAGAGGACCTCCAATCATATATAATGTGTCTAATATAAAATAAAATATATTTAATTTTATCAAACATGTAGCGCCATCCTGTGACTGTATGTAGAAATTGAGTAATAAGAAGAATTATTAACATTATAGATTTAAAAAAAAGAAACCCTTTGAAAATATTATTAAGAATTATCATTTAACTTAACCAATTAGATACATAAAAAAATAATAAAAATTTGCGACTTAATAAGCTATAAACTTACTTAATAGCGTTATTAATGATAAAATAAGTTATCAAGACTTATTACCCAAACAATATTTTAATTAATATATTATTATAAATATTGTTTAAAATAGTATTATCATGAATAATATTTTTGAAGCATAAAAATTGCTACAGAAAAAAAATTCAGACCTATTTAAAATGTCAAAATTATCTTTAAGTTCAGATACATATATAAAAATAAAATCGTATTCTTAAGAAAATAACTCTTATATACAGAAAAAATTTTTATAAAAGTAATTCTAATATTTTTTTTTAATTTCTCATAAAAATTTTAATTTGTTTCAATTAATTTATTTAATCAGCTTTCAGAATAAGCCGTTGTAATATTCGTTTAAAGCTTCTTCACGGTAACATAAAAGTTGCCATAAACTATATTCCATCATATATTTTTTCTATTTAGATAGTATAATAAAGATATAGTATGTCCTTATAAATATTTTAAGTTTGTCTAACTTTTCTTCATTTAACTTAGAGAATATTTACACATAGCTTCTATTTTATAAAGCATTTCAGAACGAAACCTTTAAAACTTTTTCAAGAAAGTTTCACCTCAATTTCTTTTAGTACTATACAAGGGGAAAAAACCTGATACTGTTTTTAAACTTTTTAAAGAATCATTTACCTCCCAACTGAGAGAAGTGCAACATTCACCAAAGTATGCTGCCTTTATATTTATACGCAAAAGCACAAGAAGCCTCAAGTTGGAGAAATATTTCAAACTAAAACCTATCAACATGGTTCCCGAACTGAACAGATGAAGAAATTAATAATAGATGTTGCCAAGCAGGGAATTCGATCTCTCCGGGCTCTCGAGACTAGGCCAATCTCTTTTCCGGAACAATATAGCTGCTTAGAACAGGCTCGGGAGATGTAATCTTGTTGGCTATCACCTTTTGAACCGCGAATAAAGAAGTCCCCCAAACCAAGTTTTTACTTATAACAATGCACTGGTTTGAAATTCGATGGAGCCAGTTTAAGGTATTGATGACGACATGTTGTTCTAGGACAACTTGTTTACCTTACTTTTTTTCTGGGACTGAACTTTAAGGGCAGTTGTTAACGGCTTTGATGATATACTAAAATATTCATATTTTTGCATGAAGATGGGAAAACTTCATACTCACCTATTTCCCTAAGAAAATCGAATTTGAAAATTCTGAGAGTTTGTCACTTGATTTTAAAAAGACTAACGGTACTTTAAATGTTCTTATTTTTTATTATTTAAAAGCAAAACAGGAACAGAATTAAAAATAAAAATTGAAGTGAAATAGCTAAAATCTAGAATAACGTTTAAAATAATATTCACCGTATTTCTTTAGAAATTATAAAAAAAATGGTACTTTTTTTCTACTTTACAGCTCTAAAACACCCATTACTGTTTTTTTTTTTTTTTTATTTTAGTAAGAATGAATTAACTAGACTTCAACAGTAGTATATTCTCTTAGTATGATTTTAATTTTAGAAATTGTAGAGAGTTCCAAATTGGCTCAAAACATTGGTGTTCTCAATGGTGGGTGTTAGGGGTTCAAACCCTCCCCCATAGACTCACAGATTTTGAATTTTTACCGTAGAGATTACCCCTTAACGCTTTCGTCTACGTGTTTTTATAATGTAACTCCCCCCCCCTTAAGAGAGGTTTGTATATGCTACTCATTCAAAATACTAGGCATTGAATTGTTACATGGAATTATTGTCAAAGTTGTTATAGAATGTGTGTTACGGTTGTACACTTAAAAGTTTAGCATATCATTTTAATAAATTAAAATAAGGTTATATTCTAGTAATAAGCATTTCATTCTGTAATGAAAAATATTAAAATTATCAATACAGATAAAAAAAAGTACTAAAAATGTGTTACTGTTTTTAAACTTCCATACATGAGAATTCTGATTTTATTAGATACTCAACCAATTTATTAGATCATGGGAAAATAATAAATATATATTTTTATTAAATGCAAAACCTTTTATTAATTTACCTTTTATAACGAATACAGATTTACAAATTTACGAATAAAGGCCGTTCAGTCGTTTCGGTTACTGACACTAGATATTACCAAGTTAAATTCCCTATTCGTTAAAGCTATTGAGTCTGTTACGATTAATAATCTTTTACTCCCTTAATAGAACACATCTGCGCTATCTCCAATACCAAGTAAGCTTTCGTCGATCAAAGCTCACTAAAGGAGTAGTTAAATCCAGAGCTTGTGAAACTCGATCTCTGTGATGGTTTCAGAATTAACCCCCAGCAAAGTGACCCAATCTCTAACACTGAAGTAGCTTACTCCGATAGTGATCTTCCTTTAAGCTCTAGCACTTCACATACTTTATTACCCACACCAATCGATTACAATCAATAGTCGATTTATGCTCAGGGCCGCAGATTTGTTGCAAACGTGAATTCCTTTGCAATTTGAGCACTAATTATCCTGTAAAAGAATTCGGGTGGTCATTGCTTGATGCACTATACGACGAAACAGTAAACGGCTAGCATTACATTCGACGTAATGATGGAACCCGTTCTCTGTTGAATCTAGGTATCAAGCATTGATTATTGTCTCTACTGTATATAATCGAGCGCATTAATCTTGCACTCTAGAGTATGGTGGGTCTGTGATTCCCTATTCCACTGAGCATAGTCCCTGCGCATGTTTTCCGTATCTGAGAGTGGCTACCGCGTGAATTAATCTGCAATAATTGTGAAGCGAATCGCATTGGGAAATCTGTAATTTCAATTGTCCGGGAGGTGTATTGCACAGTCATTTTCCCCTTCGATCGTCTAAATATGAATAGCCAGCAAGCACACAGTTGCTATAAACACGGCGTGTTAGTAAGCCTTAGAACGTGTGGAATTGTTCGAATTGTTCCCAACATTAGGGACTTAGTTCTAATCTGGGATATTGAATTGTCAAAGGAAATTTACCAAGAAATGGGAATTACAAGCAGCTTTAGAACGTTTTTTGAAGTAATGGAAAACCGAGAATAATGTTACTATCGTAAAAATTTCACATTTCTAGTAATGAAATTCATAAAATACTAACGAAATTATTTTAAGTAAAAAACATTTTCTGAAAACAGCACACAACACCTTATTAGTGAGTAATATTTTTCAAAACTCAAACTCCTCAGAAAAATAAATCTGATAGAAGCATTAAGGCACTTAAATAATTGAATGATTCTAACTATCATTGTTAATGTAATTTTTTTTGATTACGCTAAAAATAAAGTTCTTAAAATAATTTCCTCAATATTTATCCAAGAGTTTTATTTTTATTACAACTATTGCTTTAAGATGTCTATCTACTTTCGTAACCGTGATTTTTAAAAAGAATGAAAGTGAATGCTTTTTTTACATTTAGTGTCACTTGAATTAGAATATACGTATAAAATTGCTTTAAAAATATTATTACAATAAAAAAATTTTAAATGCAGCTTTTGGTCAAAAAAATTGATGAACAAATAACATAAACTCAAAATATTCTTTTTTTAAAAGAAAATTCTTCTATAATAATAATATTTTACCTATGTATAGCTATAAAATTTCTGTACAAAGACTGAACTACGATTTTTGAAACATATGTTATGGAAATGGATTTATACATATTTTAATATATCAGAGTAGAGAAATTTTAACAAAAAACTTCGGTTATTATTTCGATTGATAGTAACTGAGAATAATATGAATCCTTCAAAATTCCTAGTTCAGGTTTTGTTGAGAAGTCTAAACTATATATAGTGAAAATATTATTATAGAAGCACTTTTCATAAAAAGAGACTATTTTGAAAATATGTCATTTTTTCTTCATTTCTTGTTAAAGAGTAGCATTTAAAAATGTTATGGTTATATTATTCTTAAAACAATTGTATTTATATTTTTTTTATTCAAGTGAGCCCAAATATTAAAAAATATATGTAATAATCTATATGCTTTTGCAACATCATGGTTCTAAGCATAGTCGGATACCTAAAATGTTTGACTTAAAATAATAATTCAATACAATTTTTCTTCTTGAAAACATAAAAATTTTGATGTCTAAACATATGGAATAGAAAAGGTTTATGTGTTTTTTCAACTGCAACTCATATAAATGATTATCTGTCTCCACAAAAAAGGAAAAAGATATTTTATATTTAAAATAATGATTTTCCCTTAGATGTATAAAAGATTAAATTCTATAATTTATATCATTTTTAAGCTTCAATTTATAAATTTTTTTTGTTTTAAAATCACATTGGCAATAAAATACAGAATTCTAAATGAATGAAAAACATATATTTTATCGCTCATTTAAAACCATCAAAATCTTAAAATAATTATGCTTTCTAACAGAACTGGGGAATAACTTTTCTTTTTTTAAAACTGTGTTTCTAATAGACACTCATTTGAAATTTAAATCCTTTGAAAATTTATATAGCGCATACATGATATATTTATCCTAATAATATCTACCGAAGAAGAGGAGAAATCAAAACTCATGAATAAATTCCCTTCTCATCAAGACTCCATTAGCTGTTTTACTTCCAAAGATAAAGGCGTGGTTAATATATTTTACAATTCAGTGTCGAAATGAGTTTTTGTGATTCCTTACATTTGTTTTTACGAATGGGCCGGGCATTGCATTAATACTTTATTAGATATTGAGATTTAAATACAGCATAAAAAGTAATGACTCTTTTCGTGGATCGAAAAGCCATATATAGTTTATAGTACTTTCTTTTGTGTTTTAAATGGGAAAAATTTTGACATTTTCTATTTTTACTTATTGCATTTAAATGTGTATATACACAATAGATTAATAACAAAATCAATCATTTCGTCGTAAAAAAGCACCACCCTTACAGTACACATATGCATGCTTTCCAAGTCTCTTCAAAGCGCATTTTTTTCCTGAAAAATCTAAAAATACTCTGACAAAAAAAAATATCGTGACTTCCTAGCCTTTAAGACATATTAATAATTAAACAAGCATGGTCTAGCTGTTTAAAGCTTGAATTTATGCATTCAAAGTTAGACGGCTAAGAACATACACTGTCTCTCGCATAAAAAAGCATATCGAAAAAGTTTTCTACATTAACACGGAACCCCAAAACACATGTCTGTTTCTAAATATGAGAAGTAGAGTACTTTTTTCCCTAACAAGGAAATAAATATTCTAAAATGTTTCTAATTTAGCTTTTTAAAATAGGCTATAGAATCTGAACGCGGTTTGAAAGAAAGTTGGGGGAAAAAATATACTGGTATTTTTTGACATTTAAAAAATAAAGTAGACATTTAAGAATAATAAAATTTTTCTATTATAAAAAAATAGAAAAAAGGTATTTTTTGCATATATTCCTTTGAAAATGTAACTGAAAAATATAGTGAGCTCACAAAGAAATTTTTAAAAAAGGAGTAACTGTGACTTACTTTTGAGAACAGATTTTAAAGGAATATTTTAATTTATATATATACGTATAACTTAATAACACTGAATAGTCACAATAAAAATCATGCTTATAATTTTAATTAGGTAATAATGACTTAATGCCATTAGTTTTCACAAATATAAAACATAAACTGAGCAATTAAAAAAAATTTATACTAAGAGGTGCCAAATACTTAAAGAGAAAATCCGTTTGCTATTAAATTCATTTTAGGTTTTCTTTCAGTTTTTTTAATTAAATAAACCTTAAATATTTTTAATGATATTCCCTAACAAAACTCTTAGCTCAGATGCATATAGATAATTCATTCTTATTTAAGTTAAAGTTTAACAATGCATTGTTTTGAAAATGATGAATCACATTAATTAACTTGTCAATAGAGTTATTCTCTGTTAACGCGAAATAAATCACTTCATCGCGTGTGATCCTTTGAAAGTGTTGTCTACATATTCGGTGATAACACTATCAGAAAAGATAATGAATGTACAGGTATAAAAGGATTTACCTAATATACAATAAAAAAGAGGTACTTAAGAAATGCAATAAGTCTTATAAAATATTCTTCTTCAATAATTGATTCAATAACAGGAGAAAATTTCTACGAAGAGAAAAAATGACATTCGTTAATTTTTTAGCTTTTTCATACAACTTACAAATGTGGACTAAATATTTCTCAGTTTGAATATTCTGTGTGAATTCAATATTCCTCAATGTTAGTATTCTGTGTGGTCTGAATGCTCCTCAATTTTTGAATGTTCTGTGTGTGTGTTCTGAATATTCTGTTTTCTCTAAATATTCTTCTATTTGAGTATTCTATTGATCTGAATATATTCTTCCATTTAAATTTACACTTCAATATGTTCTTAATATGAAAATGAAATATAAACTAATGAAATTGCTTTTACATCTTTTGAAAAAATATATGCAAAGGAGAACAATATTTTTCTTATTTAAGTAATAAGATTAAACTAAAACCAATTTTAAACATAAGTTTATTATTTAGTTTAAAGATTAGTGATATTTTTATGTTATGATGGGACTGAAAGATAAGTTGCATATGTTCAACAATAATGCTTTTCTCAATATTTTCCACACACAACTATTTAAGTTAATATTCAATATTGTTATTATATTTATTTTCTTCTTATTCTTAAGTTGCGAGCCAATTGTAGTTTAAAAATAATTATTTCTCATAAGATCTGTTCCTATGTTTAAATATTTATTTTGACAGAGCAGTTTTCCATTAAATTGAGTTCTTTACAGGCAAACAATACCTTAGAATATTTTTTTCTATCAAAAAGACACTCTCGTGTATGTAATTTAAAAATAACAGCTTAACACATTCAAGTTTATTTTATTTCAAAATATTTCCCAAGCAACAACGATAATATTTAGTAAAAGTGATGCGTGTAAACAGATTTACTCTTTGTTTAAAAACATACGCTGCATATAAATCGTTAGAACAAACAAACTTTTATTCCTGCACTCAATTTTAAAAAACGAAGTCGTGAATTGGAAAAGACAAGTCAATCTAAAAAATATCAAAATCTCAAAAATATTCTGCTTGCTCTCTAAACCAAATATAAAAACCATTTTCTTCAGATTGTTTGAGCTTTCATTGTTTGGAGCAAGGGGATTTTAAATGAGATCTAATAGTGCTATCTTTTTTTTCTGATTATTATTATTCTTTTTCTAGAGTTCGTTTTGAAAGCGCATAAAACCTTTCGTGAATCAGTAACAAGATATTTTCCTTTTCTGTATATATATATATATTTCTGTGTCAATACCTTGTTGAATATATATATACATGCGTGTGTATAGCACATTTTTTTATGCTTGGCGCTTTTCAGTTTATACTATTTTTTTCCTTGCGCCTTTAAATGCCTCAATTGAATAAGGAAAGCATCCATCTCCCTTGTGTATTAGCTAGCAAAGCTTTTGTTTTATATGCTTTTATATCAGTAAGAGTATGAGAGTAAAGCTGCGAATTTTTTGATCTTATGGAGTCCTTTGCGTCACTGTAACACTGATAGTTCTGTAGTGTAACTTCTGTGTCTGTTTTAACAAGGTAAAGCCCGACTTAGCAACTAATCCCAGCACTGGTTCTTAGTATGTCTCAACTCCCCACAGGAAAAAAAGTCATCGCACACATGATATATCATCTTCTATAAATATCTTTCTCTAGAGCTTCTCTATCAAATGTATCATCTTCCCTTCAGCTTGGTTATTTCTATGATTTTTTTTTCTTTTGCCCTTTGCTATTTAGACTTCTTAAAAATGAGTTATTCCTTTTAAAAAAAGCCTTTTTTCTGCTTTGATTTATTATACCTTACATTTTACAATGCTATCAAGACTAAATATTATCACCTATTATGAAAAAGAAATGAACTGTGCATCCTTATAGAAATTACGAAGTTAATGTAATTCAAAAGGTAATTAGTGTTCATTAATAGTACAATACAAATAAGAAAAACGAAATTTTCCCTTCTTCCACTATAATTTATTTTTCTTTATTCTCTATGATTGCTATTTATTTTTCTTTATAGATAATACTTTTTGTAAATCAATAAAGTATTGGAAACATCTGTTAGAGTATAATTATATTAAATTTAAGATCATATTAAAAAATTTAAGTTGATTTTTTTAGAAATGAATAATACTATTTTTTTTAAAAAAAGTTAAACTTTGTTCCTTTATTTCTGTTACTTATTACTATAAAGAAACCGCTGCCTTGTTGAAAGATTTCAAGAGTAAAAATTTAAATAATATATTTCTGCACCTAAGAATCATGTTTATGACAGAAAAGAGACCAGTTTTATGGAACAAAAATGACAAACTTCTATTTAACAAAAAAGAAATAAGTGTTACATTTAAAAAATTCAGATATTTATAAATAATATTAATATAATATTGTTTCAAATTAAAATGTAATTTACTTTTGAAATGTTTTGCTTAAATGATAATTATAAATTTTTTATTATTTTATGAATATAATATTTTTTGTAGAGTTAATAATTTTTAAATACAAAAATGGTCAATTCGAACGGCACCACACAATTTATAAAATAAACATGCTTCTATAGTTAAATAACATTTAATTTAACAATTGTTGCTAATCTGAAACTTTTAATATAACTGCCTTATTTATTACATTTTAAATTCAAGAATTCGAAAATGCATTTCAGTTGACTTCAATTAAAAGTTAAGAGAAAAATTCTATTCTTATTTTGTTTACTTTACAAAACAAATGAAGTGAATATTCAGCTTTGATACATTGTAAACTGTATCTCAGTTACCTTAAGTTAAGGAGAAGTATTTGCATGTATACCCATATAAAAATAATGAACGAAACAATAAAATCACACATTCCACGTAAAGAATGACCGTTAGAAGCAGAACTGCTTTTTTAAAGCATCTTTTATATGAGAGCTTCTGAATTCAAAGCCAACTTTGTAAGTTTTTAAAGGGGGAATTTAAGCAAGAAGCAAAATATCCTGAAAACTTACGTCCCACTAGGCGTAAATGTTGGAATCAGTTTTAAGTCGAGGAATTCCTATAAGAACATAAACGGGGAGTAAGTAGAATAACAAAATTTCGATGAAGCTTCGAGGAGGAGTCGAGAGAGTTTAAGGAAAGCCATTTTGCTCCCATCTTTCAAGCAATCTTGCATTTTCGTGTCAATGTAAATGGAACACAGTGCACTGTGCGAAAGCGTTTACGGAAAATGAGGATAGAGGTGGATATAGTTTCCCTTAGAAAATGGTGACTACCGATATGAATACAAATGTAAATGTTATGCAAAATACCAATCGTCACCTGTCTAGTAGGGTATTAGATAGCTTTGCGAGTCCTTTACATATAGAATGAAGCTAGAATTACACAAAAGACTGTCACCTTTTGTAGTCGTTATGAGCAGGTGGGAAAAGGACTGCGTCTTTATTCTTACGGATTCCTCTCCGTTTGTCAGGGCCTGTATCTAATGCTTTGACGGCTTACTGACACGCGCATGGAATTAGAACTTTGTCGGCAGTAAACAGCATAATGCATATCACAAGCTGATTACCTAGTACTATCGATACGAAGTCTCAGCAACGTCAAAATTGAAGAACGTAGCATTGCTGCAGCGATTTGCTAATGTCTTTCAGCAGTCTAAAAGACTTACACAGACGGGGGGCTCCAAATATTTCCAACTTATTCCTCCCTCTGTTTATTTTCCCTTTTCAAATGCAAAGAAAATAATTTCGGAGTTCCGAATGATTCCCCGAGATGGATTATTTTGTGAAAAGCGGAAATAGAGATGGTGGGTAAGAAGCAGTGCAGATATGGAGTTTGGATCCGAGAGCTAATTCATTTATAGGCGCCTTCTCTTATTGAATACGACATAAAAGTATCTGCATTCCTTTTGAGACGGCTCAAATATTCTTCAGCTCTAAAGCACCCGCTGGCAGCATTGTGTTTGAACAACAATTTTGCATATCTATGTATCGTGAAGTGAAGTAAGGGAATTATAAAGAATAGCCGAATGGTTTGCTATTTTTCCAAGAATATTAGCTAAGTATTTGCTCTTATTCCCACTATCAAATACCACGAAGGATTTTTATCAAAAATTTGTTTAACAATTACGTCTGAGGTTCTTAAAGTAAGTATATATAAGACATTAGTTTTATTGCGCTGAATACAATATTTCTTTTGTAGTCTGTTACTATTTGATCTTACTTTTACTATGTATTGACATCATCAAAGAAATGTTCAGCTATAAGATCATATATGTTTTTTAAATAAATATAAATGATTCGTAAATCATTCTCTGTTAGTTTGTGAATTTGATGTACCTTCTCGTGATTGCATCTAAAACTAATTTTAAAAGATATTAAATATATTTTTTAAATATTTTTTACTACGACATTTTTATGATAGCTTAGATTATTAATCTTATCTGAATGTAAAGTTATGAGCTAAAATACCCTATTTATCATAAATACCATTATGTATTGATAATCTAAATACCTAAAACTTGCATATTATTCACTTTCATAAACTAAACAAGAAATTGCATTTAAGAGCGAGTCTTTATCATTAGTATTTCAGAAAAGTCTTTTGTTTCCATTTAGCACCCCAGATTTAATGTATTTTTAAGTACTGTGGTAAATGAATCCTTGAAATTAAAAATCATACACTCATTTTCTTCATTGTCTTTGACGAAGCTCTAGTTATTCTTAAAAGCGATAAGAACTATACAAATGAAGGGTGCATAAATACTTCGCTACTGGGTTTCATTAGGGTAAGCATGCAAAGTAAATATCGCCATTTGACGGAGCTCAATCGAAAATAGGCAGATGTTTATGAAGTATCGATACATTGAAAGTAGTTGCTGATGTATTTCGTTCCTAACGAGACAGTGTCACATCCCTAATGAATTTGAACAAGACTTCGGGTCGTGCAAAAAAGCATCATTAGGCTAAAATGTAATCAATAAACTTTCAGAATATAAAAGCAGCAAAGTGAATACTTTGTTTGTATTATGCGTAATAGCAGTATGTTGTTTCGCTTAATGTTCAGTAAATATCGGCCTAAGCGGCAACGCATTTCAGCATGATGTGAACTTTGTTGATTATGCCTATTTATAATAGCTTTTTTTATTACTTTCAAGACCGATTATCAATAAATGGTACTAGTCACAAGCTTTCAAAACGAGTTATTGTTCCATTCAGGAAATTCTGGTGGTTGAAGAGCGTTGCTGAACAATTTGCGAACATTTAGAAATTTGAAACTGAGTTTGACGTACGAGGAAGATAACGCATTATTGACATTTTCTGATTTTTGAATACAGTTGCATGTTTCTTTCAATTTTCCGTTCTGTTGAAAATGGTTAATAAAATTACTGCTGGTATGTTTGGAATAAAAAATACTATTAACCGTTTTCTTCACTTTCACCCCATGCTTAATGAATGCGTTATAATTTAAGATATTGTTAACGAAATTGTTGAAATGAGTTTGAATTTTGTGTAGTAATTTGCTGAAATTATACGTTAGGTAACATTTCACACTCTTATATAACTTAATACGAGAAATTTTCCTATTAGTTCCTAATCGACATTCATAAGTTTGGAGAAAACTCTAGTTTATTCTTATTATAATATATTCAAGAAACAAATATCAATACTTTATTCTTAAAGTCTCATTTTATATTCCCTCTTCTACTTTGTATTTTAATCCTTTAAAATATTTCATAGATTCAAATTTAAAAAGCTCCTATTCATTTTTAGTTATATATTGGTGAGTCTAAATATTAAAATCTTTCCAAGATTGTGACAGTGATTAGTATTTTTTGCCTTATATTTTGCAACATGGTTTAAATAATTCAGAATTATATTTGAAATAAACAAATTGAAATAGAAGAACTTAGATACGGATACTTACTTAAATATTTAACGAATACGTTAACATAATTTTTTTCAATATTCGTCTGAAGTAATATTTTGACTATAAGCTTAGCACAATCATTTATTTTTAATAATTTTATAAGTAATGCAATATTTAAAATTATTCCATTCACCTTAATTCATCCATTTACTTGAGAATATTATATTCACACACAATAAGATCAAAGGGGCTATTTCAGTTAAATCAGAACTCATTGAAAGATAAACTCAATTATTTGCTATTCTTTATCCTTGAGAATATCTAAGCTTATATATTCCATGTTAAGTTTTGGTGTGTCCACAGACAAATCGGGCAAAAGCTCAGAAACACTTTGATATTTCCGAACAATTTCTTAACATCTATTTAACCGTACACTTCACAAAATTTTCGAATGTCCATACATAAACTTCTAAATTTGTAGATAAATATCTTACAAACTTTTCTAGTAATGTAGTTTCCTTTAACACGACATTTAATACTCCTCGCCGCTCAATAGAAAATAATCATATAACTTCTTCGCTTCATCTAGCTTAATTTTAAATTTATAGAAATAAAGTATCATTCAATTCGATTCGAATCTGATGATGCAAATAATTCTGGAAACGGATTCAGAGCAAAGTTAGCAAACAGGTATCCTTTTCAACTTCTCTAAACGAGTTGCCATCCTGCAGTCAAACAGATCATAACCGAATAAATGGTATAAATATGCATTAGCCTAAGCCTTTCCTTATGCTGGATTTCACTCAAGAAGACTCTGCAAATATTATCTCAATCTCTTAGAAGCACGTGGGAAAGGATCGACATGCTACGCTTATCCCGTTCACGGTATGCAAATGAATATCGTTTAATATTTTAACGCAGTCATTACGCGAAGCTCTGACAACGATGGTATGAGGAACATCAGAAGCAAAGGTAGTTTCCAAAGCCTTAAAACTTGGAACGCATGAAAACGTCAAAGCGCTCCAAACTTTAGACTGCAAACCTTTTGATGTGGGAGCATAAGCAAAGGAAGGAACCTCTCCCACAAACGCCGACCTGCTCGACGAGCAATAAGCGTGTCCACTAGTGTTGTCCTTAGTTTGCGAAGGATAGATTTCCTTAAAAGGTTTAAGGTAGACGAGTGTTGATTTTATCTCGGATTTCAAAGTATTCTAGACATTAATAGAAGGTATACACAGGTATCCACGCTTTTAGTGTTGTCATTGTAAGCGTTTGAATTCAAGCATGACATTATACATGTGTACAAGCAAAAATATATTTAAACATGATTTTATTATTTCGGGTGAATTGATACATTATTTCAGCAAACAACGCTGCACTACATTCTTTGCTGAATTATTGTAGAAAAAAAATTTATATATGTCGGATATGTAAAAAATATAACTTCAATTGGGATATTTCGAGCTTACATTAATTTAACTCTCTTGCATCTGTCTTGTCCTAATTTAGCTTGCTGAAAAATAATCCTAAATAAATCAACCTGTACATAGAGAAAATGTTATTATTCTATGTTTCAAATTATATTCTAACTCTTTGTATATATATACATATATATGCGTAACATTTACTATAAAAACATACTGTTTCCTATCACCTTTAACTATAGCTAAGCCTTAACCATTCACTGAATTGGAATTTATTAACACATGTATGATTCAGACAGAGGAGGTATTGTGTCCAAAACAGTTTTAAAAAATCAAAAACGTAAGCTTAACAAGAAATGCCAGTGCCAACAAAATTGATGCTAATGTAACCAAAATGTATCTTATCAACAAAAACAAATAATTCCAACATTTAAAGCTTATTCAATTGCAATTGATGAAAACACAGACGTACAAGATAAAGCTCAATTATCTGCATTTATTCGCAAATATAGTGAGAACTTAAAAGTAAGTGAAAATCCCCTACTGAAGGCTATCCCAATACATGATACATGCACTGAGATTAGTATATTTAACACGATGATGTTCATTTTAAATTAATACAATTTACTTTTACAAAAACTAGTTTCTCGTACAATTGATGATGTTCCAGCTATAATTGTTGCTCTTGAAGGAATTTTTACACAAGTAAAAAAGAAAATATCCAGTATAAAACAGCAATAATTTCTTCAACACTTTATCGCCTATTGCTCATAAGCAAACAATATGCTTTATAGTTTTATAAATCGAACATACTTTTAAAAATTAATGCGAAAACTGTAAATAAAACTGAAATTTAAGCACATGGACTTAATCACCGTCAATTTAGTAAATTTCTAGAAGAGACATAGGAAATGTATGTACCTATCTATCTTATTGCTTAGAAATTTGATGATTTTATAGTCATTCAAAATTTGTAAATATGAAATTATAAAGACAATCAGCGGATCTAAGATCTGACTTGCCATTGACGTTATAAATCACCTTAGTCAACTTAATCTCAAACTACAAGGCAAACAGTATGTAGTCACTACCTTATTTGACAACATCTACATTTTCAAACAGAAGTTATTTTTCTGCCAAAAACGAATTCAAAAAGAAGATGTATCTCGCTTTGAATGCTGTCAGTCGTTATTACAAAAGTCATAAAAATTAAAAATTCCAAAATATACGAACCAAATTAAGTTTTTTGAAAATAAATCCGAATGAAGATTTTTGAGCTTCAAAAATATGGGAATCAATTTCAATTGTTCATTTCTCCTATGCCCGTTGATATTGAAACTGTTGATGAAATTTTACAACATAAATTAAAATTCCAAATTGAAATTCCGTATTGAAACAGAAATATTTATGGAATTCAAGATTCCGCATTTCTATAATTACATATCATTGGACCGATTAGGCTATTAGGTGCTATTAGGCAGTTAAGGTATCCGAACACGTTCGGAGTACTTTTTAACAAAATATCATACTAAAACATTATAAATGCTCTTTTAGGACTCAATAATAATAAATATTACTATTTAACTATCAAAATTTAAAATAAATTACCTGAATTTTACAAAAATTACAATTATAAATGAAATTTTAGCAATATTTTTCAAAAAATTCAAAGCAGTTAGAGAAAAAAGTAATAAACATATATTAGTAAAAGTATTACGAAAACAAATTAGATGCATTTATCTAGAAAGTGTACTAAAATTTTAATTTTTTTTTTAAATTTGAAAATTTTAGAGCTGATTGAGTAAACATTATAAGAAATGTTACATTTTTTATGTGAACATTATTTAAATAACAAGCCATAACTCAAAAAATATTCATACAATAAGAAATATTTTAGTACATTCTCTAGAAAATAACATAAATATCAGGTGTAAAAAGTTTTATAGAAATACATTCGTAATATTTTGAGTTATCACACTCGCCATGATAGATTTTGAGCAATTTAAATGCCCACTTCTGGTATATCAAAGACCCACTTTCGGTTTTTCTAAATTTATAAAATTTACTGTAACTTGGCGTCTAGGTAGTGTAGAAATAAAACAAAGTATGTTTCGTAAAGTCAAAAGATAATTCTATTCAATAAAATAAAAAATAAAAATATTTGTCTTGACTGAATTTGGTCATTTTCAACGTGTTCGGATACCTTAAATATATTTTATCTATGTTCAGTAGCACACATTTGTGCGAAAAACTGTTTTCTCTGCTTTAAATAAAATAAAACTGCGTAAAAATTAAGATAAAGAAAGAAAAACATGTGCAAGCAGTTTTCAAAATAGCCTCTGTTCATGAAATTTAATCAAATGTCGTAGATCTGGTTAATGAAAATGTTCCCAAGTTTCGCCAAAAAAAGTAAAACACACGCTACACACATATATATATGTTTTTATATTCTGTGTATCATGTCTTATACGTTTTTATTTGCTTATAGTAAGAGCTATGGTTCTTCTTTATTCATTTATTTCTGGCCAGTGATTTAAAATGAAGTACTATATTTGGCCGTCTATGGTCATTGAGTTACAAGTTTGACATGCCTATTTTATGGTTGTATACATCATATCATATTTTTAAATTTGTAATTGCATATAAACTCCTAGATATTGAAAACAAATTGCAATTAAATCTTTTTTTAAAGATATTTTACTACGATTACTGTGAAAAATGTATTCATTGTAAGTATACAAATTTAAGAAGAAATTTATATATATTCTAAGAAAATATTGATTTATTCATTATAAGTTGTCAAACATTTAAATATTTTTTTTCATGTATGATTTCAATAAACTTAACTCTGTCGTTCCATTTCAAATTAATGAAAAAAATTAAATTATATAATCGTACGATATAAACTATTTTCATATTAAAACTAAGAATTCTATTTCCTATCATTATTTTTCCTCATGCGGGAATACATTTTTTAAGTATATAGCAGAAAAAAATATTTTATGAGATTTCTCCATATGTACAGTTGTTCTTATAAATGAAAAATATTTTTGTACAAATATCATTTTTTTTCTCAAACATAAAAATGCCGATATTATTGTTCGCATTCTTATTAAGAAAAGAGACTCACAAAATAAAAGTTGAAATAATTCAATATGTGTTATTTTTCTTCAAATTGTATTCGGTGCATTAAAAAAAATAAGGAGAAATTGCTTCTTAATTTTTTACAAATACCACATTTGATTGTTGAAAATAAATATCCAAGCACTACAAATAATATAAAGACATCTTTCCGAGTATGTTAAGTAATTAAGAAAACGTCGACCTAGTTTTTTTTCCCGCTGTAACAACTCATTTCCAGTGATGACAGAATCTCCCGAATAGATTTACCAGTCGTGATTTTTTTTACGATCAACATTAATTAAGATTCCTAAGGTGTGGTTACCTCTGAATAACTCTGGTTGATCCACCTACAGTTTTTTTATACATAACTTAGGGAGTATAATTAAATTTCTATAAATATCCTTGCTTCCCGAACATTTTTATAATGTATCAAGTGCTTATTATTGGTTACCCACGAGTGAGTTATAACAATTGTAGTCTCTATTTTGTAATCCCACAAAATTAATTTTAACGCTAGCTCGAGAGAACCCCGAAATAATAAATGATTTCTTCATGACATATAGTTTGGGTGAAAAAAAAAAGTTCAGCAGTTTGAATGATGACTGAATGAGGGGAAATTATCTTTATCGATTTTTAATTTAACGATATTTTTTCAAACATTATCTTTGTCATTAAGTTTTTTAGCAGGACTTTTTGCGGGGCATTGTTTCTCTACCACAGCAGAATTAAATTCTTCCTAAACAATACATATTGTATTCGAACCCCCATTAATAAGAGCAGTTCTTTTCGACGGGATATAATTAAACATTTCTTTTTTTAAGTTCTTTTCCTTGCCTATCTTTCATTGAATCTAAATGTATCTGCTAAAACGGAATTATAATTGGAATTGTAGAAATGGTAGTCTGATCAATATAATATATATATATATAATTTCAATGTAAGTTTTTGTAAGGCGAAATTGTAAATCAATCCCCCCCCCTCCCCATCAAATGTTAGAGTATTATAAGATGAATACATTCCCTGATTCAGAAACTATTATTATTAGTAACAAATAAGTACTCTTGGATGAAAACAAATCATTTTCAGGATTTCTACGAAATGAAATTTAACATCACTAAAAGTTATATGTATATATAATCGTTTATTTTTCCACATGAACTCTTACATACATTTATTTTTTTCCCAATGGAAATGAAGAATTTTTGTAAAGCTCTGGATCTTGTATGAATTGCAATCTACTAAATAATTAGTTTAAAATTTGTACTTTTATTTTTTTTTTAAAAACTATTATTTGTTTTTTTAAGAAATAAGCTAGCATAAATAATTAATATTTATAACAATAAAATAATTGAAAAGAAAATTCGCTATTTTTAAGTACATCATAATAGTTACGAGGAAACTGAATCAATTGATCAAATATATACGAATAAATAAAAGTTGAACTAATTTGAATTAACAAAACCAAATTATTAAATTGACACCCAGTATCAATTTTTAGCTCAGCATTGTATAAAAAAATATTTAACTATTAAATTTTAACACTTATTATACATTTTCTACTTAATAAATGAATTAAAATGATAACTAATGCATAGATTTTAAAGATATTTTTCCCTTACCGAAGAAATCTAATAATAAACAGGCTTCGAAGTTTACAATTTAAAAGAAAAGCAGAAACATCTATATAAAATCTAAGCAAAAATTATTGGCAAGGCACCAAGATCAAAATCTATTTAAATCTTATTTTATAAAGATAGCAAAATATAGAATAAAAATTTAGGTTACGCAGTCTTTCTCATATTCTAAAATCATCATCGACACTTAATGAGCAGACAATTGCCATTTATTTCATAATGATTCTTATTTTTCACTGTTATGAAAAACAGGAATTCAGATTTAAGAGCTGGAACAGCTTGGTAGGGGAAAAAAATTCATTAGTCTGTGAGAAGGTTTGGGGAAAAAAATGATTGGCAGCACTGTCACGCAAACCAAGACCAAACATTGCAAAAATCCGATTTCGCTAAAGAAAGTAAAAATAAAATCGCGGCAAACGAAAATAAACAACGCTTAAACAGAAGCGCTGCGTCACGATGCCTGGGCCGGAATCGAGAATATTTTGAAAATTTCTATCCATACTTCATCTCTTCTTCTTCGGATTCTTAAACGATGGCTGAGATAGGGACGGACGAAGAGATAAAGAACACTCTCAAGTATAAAGGGACGTTATCTATTTGTATACAACACTTCTCAATATGTATGTGCATTTTTCAAAACTGAAAAGTGTCATACATGCAAAAGACGACGAATTTATTCTTCGTGCAAATCGAATAAAAAAAGTGGTAGAAACGTCTTGTTCGGCGATAAGAAGGGACGGGATAGAATAAAAGGGGGGAAGGGGATGTCGTGTCCACCAAAAAATGACTTAAAATTCATTGTACACAAAAATGTAGCGATGCCAGGCACTCTGAATCTTCCATACATGAAGGAAGGGGTGGGTGGGAAGGTTTGGAAGAACGAAAGGGGAGGGATATGATAGGAAAAAAGGGCAAGGGATGGAGAAAACTGGGCAGGGCCATCGCTCATCCCTTGGTAGGCTGTCACCCCCACCCGAGTTTCGAAAATGGAAGGATGCTACGCTTGTGCCGCATCACTGGTCACGCTGAAATGCCCAAACAATTGAAGCATGCCAAATCGGTGCATAGAAATGCGATGGGCCAACTATCGTTCTATTTCTTTAGACCCATTCTTTTCCCTTTGCCTCTTTATTCACTCTAGCTTTGGTGGTCCTCTTTTTTGAACTGTTTGACCGTTTCCAACCACCACCCTTAATGAATGTCGGGGAGAAAACATCCAACAAAACAACATAATAATAAGGTCATATTTTTCATGCTTATGTTTCAAGACTCTTGAATAGGAAAGGCTACAAAGGACAGTTCCTCTTGCAAGAACTGAGGTTTGTCCCTAATCAGAGTTCAAGTGACAGCGGAGGCTTTTTTGATAAATACTCTTTTATTTCGAAATCCGCTCTTCCTTCGGCAAATACCCCATCTCGAGTTTTACATTCCATTTCGAATTTTTGTGTATGCATATTTACATTTTTTCACTATCTCCAGCTAGGACCGGAATAAATCTATTTATTTTTTTCCCTCCAACATTTAAATTCTAATATATATTGTATTTATGCTGATCCGTTTTTGATGTGACAGCAGTCTAATCGGTTGCGTTTATAAAATTAGTTTTTCTTTTATTCATGGAAATCAGATAAACGATAGCACTAGTATTTTATAAGAAGCTTAAATATTACCATACGAACTGAGTAGGTTCAGTTTTATAGTTTAAATTTATAAATTTAAAAGGTTTCCATGTTATTTAAAACGAAGAAAAAATTTAAGGATTTCTTATTGGTTGCATCAATGATGCAACCTCTTATTAGTTATACTATTGATGTAACCAATAAGAAATCTAAGAATTAATAGCATTATTTTCTTAAAACGCAGTTTTTCAATTCACATTAAAATTGGATCATTCATCATCTCTTTTGTATGTTTAATATATGATACTCAGGAGAAGTGATATCCATTTCAATGAAAAATCGATGAAACATTTTAGTAGCATTACTATAAATTCTCCTTGCTTTTATAGCCAATAACACAATACATTACTACGTTATATTATTTCAGTCGGAATTCCTAAAATGATGCCACTCCTTTTTGAAAAACAATTTTAATTTGAAAATGTTATTGATAGTTTTCGTAAGTTGGCGGCCTGTTCGAATTTTTCTCCAAGGCACGGTAAATTATTTTCAACCCAAAGCATTTTCGTTACATTCTACCTTAAATTTAGATGGATTTTAATATTTTCTGTTCCAGAAATTTCCAGATGAATATTTAAACCATTATTCAATGTCTAGGAAAGGAATTGTTTGAAGCTTTTAATAAATATTGATGCTCCACTTTCGATCCCATTGGGTCACAAAAAACAGGATCCTCTATAATTTTTATCATTTACTATTTTGAAGCTTCCACTCAGCATATATTTAGTAAATAAATGAAACCCACTCCTATCCTTTGTTATTTGTAAAGGTTAGAATAGTTGTCAATAAAAAAGCAATTTATTGTAAACTTATTCAGATAATTTAAATAAATAGGGAATATTACTCTACACTAATATATAAAATATAATAAAATTTAATCTTTCTGTCTTCAAAAAGATCTATAAAATGAATGAATAAATCTTTCTAGAAACTTTCAGTTGAATTATTTTGTGGATACCTCATATAAAATTAAAAATTTAATAAACAAGCGTATAGTGCTTCTATGAAATAAACTGTGCTCGTATTATAATAAATTTTACAAAGCTTTTTAATACATATTTGAAATATTCTGTCTGATCTTTAAAGGGGTTCGTTCGAAGAGTACAGCTGAATACTTATCTCTGGATTGTCAGCCTATATTTTCATTTATGTCAGAGTTTATTTTTAAATCTTTCATGTAAGAACCATCTTAAAATCATGTTTACTGGCATATACAATACCTAGCCAATTTTGTTGTTGTTGTTGTTGTTCTTTAAAAGGTTACTATATGAGGGTACACAATCAGTTTCATTTAATTTCAACTTCTTTATAACTCTCCGCGTCTCTAAAATTCTACCTAAAATATCCCATGTAATATCCATTGTAATAAGAGTTAAGGTACTTAAAAGTTCAGCCATTTCAAAATAAACTATAATTGTTAAATAATAATTATTGAACTGTTTAATTTCTTTTAAGACTAATTTTATTTTTATCAATATATTTATTCCTGAAAAGAATTTCTGAAATAAAATCTGTACTGGATATTTTCACGCTTGCTTTTTTTGTCAGACACTTTAGGTATCTTTTCCAGCTATTAAAATATATCATATTCAAAATATATTAGTATCATATTGATTTAATGTTCTTCTCTTAAGTGGAAAAGAGACACAAGAAAGATAAATTTACACAAATTATTGAAAAAATATTGTAGGCAGCTATTTGTCATCAGCAAAAATTGCATTCAAATTAAACTGTTTTTCAATTACCCAGTCTTTTTTTTTCTGTCTGCTAAGAAACTTTTCTATAGCTCTTTGCTGCGATTACATCCGACATATAACTTGTTTCGATCTAAATTATTTTATATTCAAAATGCTTCTTGATTTGAAAATGTTGCTTAAAATTCATCGTATTTTAAAATTGCAATTCTCATTGCATAAAAAAACAATCTTATTGAAATCAAGAACTCATACAAGGATTTTTGATTATTTTAATGCTTTACTTAAAATATTCACACCTTAAAAAAATTTCGAGTAAGTTTCAGAAAACAAATTAACTGCAAAATTTTTCTCTGTCGCTATTAATAATTCATTTGAAAATGTTGTTTAAAAATATTTATTTTACGTTAAAATATGTGCAAAAATTTTAAGAAAAGAATATTTTATTTTGTAAATCTATAGGGGAACAGTGTAAATATATAAGAATTTTTTTAATATAATCCAAAAAGTTATTTTTTATTTTTAAAAAAAAATTGCTTTTCATAAGAGAAATATGTGTAAAAACTTTTCCTATTAAATTTCATGAAAATTGAATAAAAAATTTTAAAAAACTTATCTTTAGCCCTTTATCACCTAAACAAAATATAAATTACAGTGTATCGGGATATATAAATAATTTGAGCTAGAAAAAAATAACTCATGTATTGAATAAGAAGCTTGATAACTTATCAAAAACAAATATCGTTCTTTCTAACTCTATACTCTTCACTCACGATTCTATCTAATCCTTTGATACGTAGTCCCGGTTTTCATTCCCCCTTGTAAAAATACATCTTTAAAATCTTTCGTCTCTAAAAATATTTTCAAAAAGCCTCCTCACGTGGGGTCGTTCAGTTTTCCATTGAAAGGAACAATTAGGAAAATCATCACATCTTCTACCTATAGGTTACATAAGACTCGCTCTCCGGAAATGAAGCCGTCCCTCTTTTTCCTTTTATGGAAGGAAGCGTGGCCGGAAATTTCCCCGCTGCGGCTGTAAAACCCGTCCAATTACCGCGAGTTAAGATGACTTTATTTCTTCGGTGGACGGCCGCTTCACATACTCTCTACACTCTGCGGACACTCTCCCCAAACGGCACTCCTTTGTTAATGGACGCTTTTTACCCTTTTAACAACCCGCTGAATCACCCGACCAATGAGTCCGATTAAAGCTTTTTGCTTAATTACGCGGGTATTAGGTAGAATTTCCTATGCACAACTTTTCGCAACTGTTTCGGGGTCTATTTGTGTTTTATTACAATGGCATTACTGTTTCAATAGGACATTGGCTCTAATTTTGTTTCTTTCTTTTTAAAAAAATGCAGCTTTTGTAAGTGATATGATCAAAGATAGTCAAAAAAGTCATGTGAATGATTTTAGTCTGAATTGTATCCCTTTCATTTAAGTGAGAGAGAAATTCAAAGCACAATAAATTTAAATTATTTATATGAGGAATAAGAAAATCATTTTAAGTGTTGTGTTTTCCTTACATTTTCAGATTTTTTTAAGAAAATTGTATTAATTTCAGGATATTTCACTCCTTATTGGCTTACATTTAAAATGAATATTATTTTGATATAAAGTAAGTTAGTTTGAAAGAGTAAAATATATTCTGAATCTCTAGAAATTCTAGATTATAAGGCAGATATATAATATAATATAAATTTGACTTAAGGTAATATGTAATAGTTTCGCATAAAGCATTATAATTTGAACGTTTACTTATAATGTTTAGTTATTTTAACCCTATATCTAATTTATTTTATACATATATAGAAATGGTCAAAAAATTATAAATTAGAAACAAAATTAAAGAATTGCTAATAAATATTAATTTTATTTTGGTATTCAATATCCTATTTAGCTATTTCAAATGAGACATCAACAAATTAAGAATATTGTCCTGTTTTATGTTATAGGTAGCTTTATATTAATGATAAGTTGCTCTTAAATATTTTAGTACATCGGATTGACATAAAGAAGTTAAAATATTTTCTACTCTTGCTAATTTGTTTACTGTATAAGGAACTACAACATGAATAAATAAAGCTGATAAAATATGGTAACAATACTAAAAGCGCGTTACAATAAGGTTTAGATTTTTAAGTATCATTAGAAGAAATAATAAAGCTTTATAAATAATAATTATTGTAAATTATATCATGCGTATAGTACATAGAGTATACAGTCACAAAAATTTATTCTATTCCAGTTATAGGGAGGAAACTATTTTCCTTGAAAAATAAGCATTTTTTTCACAATGGGTAATAGAAAAGAGAACTCTATATTCCAATATATATGTGAATAGAGTTTCAAAAACTTACAATAAAAAATAATCAATTTTATTTATTAAACTTTATTTTGGTCTACGAATATTTTTTTCTGTAATATTCCCGCAACAAGTTTTTTAAAAAAAATTAATATGCTTCTTTCTTGATTTTATAAATTATGTGACACTTGAATAGAACATCCATTAAGCGTATGGATTTAATTTTATTTCTTCACAGATTTCAACCAGTCTTAGAAGACGGCTTCTATCAGCCGTTAAATATTCTAATTACTTAATATTCTTTTTTCTTCAATTAGTGAAAGATCAGGACCGTAAAATTAAAGGTGGGAAGGGGAGAATGTATCTCTTTCAATCTTGCTTCGAGTGTTGTCATTGGTAAAGATTTAAAGACATCAATTTTTCAATGATACAAGGAGTTGATAGGATTAGCACTACTTCTCAAAGGATGCTTGATGACGTTTCAAGAGAAAAAAATCTAAAGTTTGCCTTCTACGATAATTGCGTTTACGATTAAATCTAGTTAATTGGTTTATATCTTAGCTCACATTAAAAGCATTATGTTTTTAATTCCCAAATTGTTTTTAGTCATTCAATTTTTTTTAATTGGATAGTTACGTGATAGGTAATCCTATTTTTCTAGAATAAAATGTTTTTTAATGATATAATTACCTGAAGATATTTTTAAATATTGCTTCTATCATCTGAACGAAAACAGCTGTTTAGGTGGGATGATAAAGTTTGAAGCATAAAAAACGTTCACCCGGAGTTTTTGAATAATTATTTTTTGCATCCGTTTTACGAAACACCTGTTTTTCAGCGTATTTTTTTTTAACTTAAACTTTATTACGAAATATTTTGACAAATACCTTGTATGATTATCAGCTTCTTAAGTTCTTGTAAGTTTTCTTAAGGACATGCGATGAATATTTTGATTTGAGAAAGTTTATCAGAAGCACAATTATATCAAAGCAAATATATTCTTCTGTAAAATGTACATGGATTTATTACTTTTAATATTTTGTGGAGAGTTTTTTTTTTATTTTGAAATATTCCATGTCAAAAAAGCGGATATGTTGAGATTTAAATTAAGAAGAAATTTTTATAAAAAAAATAAATTAATATAAATTTTACATTAAAAATTACTATGCGTAATCATAAAATATGGAACAAAAATGAGTAATTTTATAAAGATTTTATAAAAAATTTAATGTTGCAATAAGTGATTCTAAAGATACCTTATAAACTTTTTTATTAACTGTGCAAATTACAAACCAATATTTTAGAATTAAATTTAATTTTCTGGTTAGCATTGATTTGATAAATAAAGATACTTTTAACATTATAAAAAAAAATAATCAACTTTTTTGCTCAACAATTATGAGTCTCTATTCGCTTTTACTTATTGCTCTGAAAGGAAATTGCATAATCTATCCATGGTTATTAATCTTTTTATATTCATTTAATTTATTTTACCTCAATCAGAAGAACGCTTAATTGCTGTTATCCTCAATAGTGTGTGTGTGTGTGTGTGTGTGTGTGTGTGTGTGTGTGTGTGTGTGTGTGTGTGTGTGTGTGGTGTGTGTGTGTGTGTGTTGTGTGTGTGTGTGTGTGTGTGTGTGTGTGTGTGTGTGTGTGTGTGTGTGTGTGTGTGTGTGTGTGTGTTTCATTCAACATTAATTTGTGCAGGAAAGAATAGGGTATTTGGTAATTTTTGTGACTGTAAGTATTATACATATTACCAAAGTATATGTCAAGATTTATAATCAAACTTGCGTGATAAAACATTTTTTTATTAGTAGAGCATTTTTTATAAAATTTCCAATTAATATTTTTATGGGGAAAATTTTAAGACTAGCAACTTAAATTAAAATTCTACTTTATGTACCGTAAATACACATTAAATAATTTCTGAGGTAAAAAAAAAAGGAAAGATCAATTTCCAAATTAAGACTTACGTCCCCTCAAAATAAATGGAATCATCCACAATCTTAAGCTAACAAATCACTTAATATAACACTTGTTGAATGGGTTCCTTGCTTACTGAATCTTAAGCCTTATTAGGTTGTGCCATTTTGGTTTCTTAGAATGGAGGGAGAGACAGTTTCTCCGGAAGAGAAATTTGTGTGGTCAAGAAAAGACTGGGCGAGCAAGGGATAACAAATTGAGTTAACCTGGGGGTAATAGATGAGCTTCCGTAGCTGTCTAATCTCCGTCTTTACGAAGAAATAAAGCAAAGAAATAAGTGGAGAAGAAATAGAAAATAAAGTTCACTACAAATTGTGATTAGTTGTTGCTTATCAGGAATCATATTATTTCATTTTAGGTCTGACAATCAATCCAAGACTTAATGAAATAAATGGACGGTAACTCTTACAACTCTTAATAATTTCAACAAAATATAATTTCACGAAAGAAAAGTGTGCTTAAGAGAAAGCTGTGGCAAATTTAAAGTCAAAATAGTTTCAAACAAGTAAAATGTGAACTAGGCTTTGTTAATTAGCGTAAAATGTTTTAAAATTTGGAAAGAAATATGGAACTTAAACTGTACAAAATTTTATTTATTCCTTTCTAAAGAAAATTTATTTCATTGCAACCAGAAAATGTAATTTTTTTCATTTAGTTTCTTAAATAATATTACGAGAAGAGCTTGAATAACATAAATAAACATTTTTTATTTCATTTTTATCCGAATATTACGTTATGAAATTCTATACTTTTAAGTAACGATTTATCTGAAATAAAAAATTAATGAAAGAGAAAAATGTTTTTATTTTGTCGCTAAAAATAAAAGATATTAAGTTTAGAGTTTTTGGCACATGTTTTTAAATTAATAACAATTTAGCTATTTATTATTGAGGCTAAGTTATTATTTATAATTTATATAGCTTAAAATTTATTATAAATAATCTTAATATGGGTTAGGTAGTTACAGTGCTGTGAGCCTATATAATTGTTCCAGGGACAACAGTTCCAAGAAACTTCCTGAGCTTTTTTGAAGTTTTGTAATTTAAAAATAGAAGTAAAATTGATGGTAATTTTTCAAAGCTTCCTGAAATTATTAAAATGCTCGCTCAAAAAATGTTTTTCCCTAACACATACTTTCTTTTTAGTTTCATTTGCTAAATAAATCATCACCAACATCACCTACATTTGGATGAAAGCTTAATTTGATACAACTCGCATATGTACAACAAACAATAACAAAAACAGGCAATAATAATCTTTATAACTTAGAGAGTAGCTTTCAAAAAACATGCATCAAGTTCAAATCAATTTTTATTTCTTTTTATGTGTATAAACTTATCCACTTATTACACATAAGCTCAAAACAGAAGCTTAAATTTACGAACTATACATGCATCGTAATTTGATACAATCCAAATATTTATTTCCCATATCAGCATACAACCTATAAAACATTAAAAAAAATTACTATCTGCTGAAAGCATGTTTCGACACGCCTCCGTTGTTTGTCTGGAAATTACATCGCAAAATCACATACGAATAAGGAAGATTGCAAAATGGCTATGACATTCCTATTAGTCCAAGATGATTGAATCATTTTTTTCCGATGATAACAACGTTGTTGTTGTTTTCGGTTTCCATGAATATTTCACGGGTGTTCATAAGGATTAATCATGTAATGATGTATTCGATCTTGATCGTGATAGCACAGTGACACGGAAACTGCTTCTTTCCTAATTCATCCGATTGGAATACTGACACGAGGAATTGATTGGAAAAGCGCGTCTATACTGTAGACAGTTGATTATCATTTTTGCTTTTTGCAGTACTTACATACAGCTATTTGTACTTCACCAATGAATTGAAATCTAATCTTATTTTTTAAGACGTAAGATTCTTAGAGTGTTGTATGTTAAGAATTTATTAATAATACTCGAAAGAATATTATTCGAAAAAATAACATTTTGAAAGATAGAGATAGTGGGTTATGCAATTTGTGTATACTTTGATTTACAGGAATTTAAAAATTCTTATAAAGAAAAAAGGATTATATTTTGCTGTAATACATTATTAAAATTTATTATTTTAATATATTTATTGTTTAATATACTATATGTATACAATCAAAAATTATTAATCTTTAATCATTATAAACATTCCAAATTTTTGTCAATGCATCCTTAGAACAATAGTTTTAATCCTGAATTTAAATTATTTAAACAAAATTCTTTTTATAAATGAATAATAAAACTAACTTGGTAAGTGATGATAAATTTAAGAAATTCACACACAAAATAAATTTATAATTATTTTAAAAGGTATGTTATAAAATGTTGCACTTTTACACCCAAAACGTATTTAAACATTACTAATATTATATAAACAGTTTAATTAAAACAATTCGATACAAGGCTTTAACCTTATAAGAACCATAACCATGTAAGAATAATCAATCAAAAAATTCTAAATACGTGTTTTGTGGGATTTACAATGTGTTAGTCTCTATTGAAACTTAAGTAGTGATTCTAAAAATTTAATCTTAAGTGCATGCCTTAATCATGACTATAGCAGTAATGCAATACTTTTTTGTCATTCTTTTAATAATTGACGTATTGAAAAATGTTATTAATATTATACTAAAACTACTACTTTTACAGTATTTATTATCTCAATTCTTAACCACGCCTTTTACGTACGTGTCCTATTTTTTTTTTTTTTTTTTAGAATTGAATTTGACCTTTCAAAAGCTGATTGTATACATTTTTTATTCATTCTTGAACATCTTTAAGTGCATATGTTTAACTGTCTCATTCCTATAGAATCACGTCCAAATGAAAAAATTCCTCTGCAAAAAAGTCTTTGAGAGGACCCCTTTTTAGAATAGTTCTTGCATTTTAGTTTTAAAAAACGGGAATCTCATGGGAATACTAAAAGCAAGCATTTGTAATGGCACTGATCATATTGCGTATTACTAATCATATTGTGTATTACTAATCATCCAAATTGGGAACTCCAAGGACCGAATCTGCACAGTGTCTCCAAATTAAGTTTCGCTTCGGCCATTACGGTTTTTTAATCTACTAATACTGAATAGATTAGTTGGAATACAAATCATAGATGTGTTGTGTAAGAATTACGAACAAAATATGAAAAAAATTCATGCAATTTTCACCATCAAAGAACGAATCGCTCTTTTAAGGATGGTGGAGACATCTATTGAGAAGAAAGGAGATGAATATAGTTAAGCATAAAATCAAATAAACAGTGGAGAGTGTTTATTTCAGATGAAACTACAAAAATTTTATTGGAATCAAAAAAGTTTTTAAAGGCTATGTTTTAATGAATAATTGAAAAAAAATATTCAAGTATTTCAGAAGTACCGATGATTTTACTCCATCCATTTTTGGAAGTCTCACAATAGAATGTGGTTGAGCTCACACATGGAGAAAAAATTTTTAAGAAAAAAAGTTTTCGAATTATAGGATAGAAGAAAATAACTTTGAATCTCCAGACTTATTCGAAAACGGAGCAATAAACACGCCATTCGTTCTTTTTCCTCTCTTAATTTTATAAATTACGTTTAAATTGAATTGTAAAAAAAAATATTAGTAATAAGTAAAAATAATTTAATATTTCCATTTTTCGAATGTTCATGAAATAGTTTTTAGACTTTTCCTTTATTCAGTGTGCTAAAATAATTATTCAACTAGAAAATATAAATAAAATTACTGAAAATGTTAAAAGCTCAAAGTACATCAGTTAGTTCAAATGTTCAGAAATATAATCAGTTAACCACAAACTTATTCATAAATGTCACAATTTTTTCCGTTTTATTTATCAGCATCAAAATAAGCATATAAAACTATTTTTTAAAAAGATTTATTTTTATATCTATCTGTTATCTGTAAGCTCACTAGAAACATATATCTGATAACTATCAAACAATAATTCTACAATCAGAATAATTTTAGCAAACATTTCCATAATCCTACTTCAGCAAATAATTTACGCTAACCATTATCCGTAAATTTATAATATATTTGAGGTTCATTCATAGAATTCTGAAAATATTCATTGTATATTTCAGGCTATAAAGATCAATTAAAATTAAAAATGAAATCGCCAACAGCATTACTGAGAATCATAAGCCACACGAGTAATTGGGAAGCATCAAGGGAAAAAAAACTTTTCCATGCAAATTTAAATTTAAAGTAACATCTACTACAGAATTCATGATGTATAATAATCGTCTGTTTCATATTTACGTAGTACAATACGCAAGTCTGAATAAACATGAAGCTTTACTCGCGAATTCAGTTTGATATTTGAAGTTTGTCGAATTCATCATTGTATTGGCTCAACTGTTGTAGGCTAAATTAAATCCCGATAGAAACTTTCAACTATTATTAGCATAGTCTCCCCAACTCCCCAGTAGCCAGGATAGACAACAACTAAAACAAAAATAAATCGCTTGGGCCACGTACAACGCACTCCACCACCTATTGGGTGAGCGTGTAAGGTATTTATGCAGGGGAAATCAGGGGGTTACAAATGAAAGGGGGTATGCATTAAAGCTATTGTTCAGTGGTTGTATATTTATGTATGCATGCCCGTATTTTGGTGCGCGCTAGAGAGGTAGACAGGTCAATTTTTGCAGTGACGAATTTGCATGGGGAAGGCACACTTTACAATATCAAGCCATTTTACTTTATGTTTCTAAAATTCGAAACGGCCGATAGTGTATGGAGTGGGGGAACAAGAGCATATTTACTCTTTCGAGTTGAGGGTTATGAAAAGAGACAGTATAGAAATTATATAGCTAATATATTGTGTGTTGATTCTTTTTCGTATAATTTCAGCATTGTAACAGCGCCATTGTTTATATTTAGGCTTTGTTTAGTCCTTCGGTTTTGCTGATATTCTAAAGGAATAAATGGGACCTATTATATTTCTCTCCCTTGATAGTTTTAAGTAAATAATATTATCTAAAAGGTGTAAGCGTGTGTTGTAACATCAAATAGATTCATTAAGGAGTCTTCTTGTGTATGAAACGATCTACGGATAATTATAAACATCTATTTCTGTTTTCATTAGGATTCCAATAATATTGAATTCATACTGAATTCCAAATCTAATTTGATGTTTGGGAGAGTATACACATTAAAATCCTAACTTCAATAGTTTCCTGAAAAATATTTTTTTTATCAACGTCAAGAAAAAAAAAGCAATTGAATGATTATTCTTTTTTATTAAATATTTATATGCGAGTGAGTTTAACTGCAATATTGAATATTATTCCTCATGGCAGATGAATGAATTTAGTATAAAAGTTTCTAAGCTTCTCATAAAAGTTATTGAAACTTATTTCATATGCTTACAAAGAGAGCTTGAAACATATTTTAATAAATTCCTTTATTAATAAAATATTGTTGGCATATGTATAGTAGTATAGATTAACTTATATCATGATACACACATATAACTTGTAAATATTAGAAATCTACAAAAGACCATTATTCATCGATATTAAAAAACTGATCACATTATGTTATAACTCTACTTGATTTAATAAAACATCTTTCCCAAAAATATATATTATGTCAATGACTCTACTACTAACAACAGTTAAATTAGAATAGGATGTAGTTGAACATCGAAGTGAAATTTCCTGAATTTATCACAATACTATATGTGTGTGTAAAGAAATTCCAAAAAATTTTTACTATAAGTAGATTGCATTCATAAAATAAAAATTTCTGTTTTTTTATCATAACAATATTAATTAAATAATATTTAGTCTCGCATGAAATTATTTAATTACTTAACTTAATTAATAAGAACTTAATATAATTTCCTATCTTTTTTAATAATATACATTCAGAAATGTTTATTTCAGCGAATACTTAGTTCAAATTTCGGAGAAAAGTATTTTAAGTACGTCTGAAAGAAATTTAACCAATCAAATTAGTTAATTTTGAAAAAAAGTTTAATAAAGAAGAAAATAAAGAAATATATTTGAAATTTTTTGAAAAAAATATGTCATACCACACCGCTTTCACATATCCTGAAATTCTTTAAGTAGAAAATAATTATACAAATATCTAAAAGGCATCTTAGTTTAATTACTTCTTTGAGGAATAATATACTATGCTTCTGAAAAATAGTTCTTTATTAAACGCAGAAGCAGGAAATCCTATACTTCTATTTCAACTACTCTAGAAAATGTAAGCTTAACAATAAAAAAAAATACTTTGCTATAATTATTGTGATGAAATTCCTGATCATGTTTATGATATTCTTATTCTTTTAAATCTAGTACACAATACCGTTATTTAAAATCAGACTGTGTTGAATTTTTGTATCATCTTTCTGCATTAATGGCAGAAATGTAATTATGATAATAGTCATATAATTTCAAAAATTGATTACTTTGTGTAAAAACGTTAAAAAAATTTGACTGAGGATATTTGCAAAGATAACTTAATTTACTTAAAACACTTTTCTTCAGGCATCAAATTTAATCCTTCAAAATTAATATTCATTATGCGGTTCAAAAGAAAGGTTTCTCTTATCTGCAAAACAAATGATCTTTCACAAAAGTATCTATCAGAAAGATCTTTTTGTAATTATATTCATCACTTTATTTTTTTTTAATTCTCAATACTTAGAAATATATCTAGTATGATGATTATATACTACTCAGTATAAATAATGTTCCAACTTCAAAATGTTAATATAATCCAAAATAATAGTAATAATATACATATAAAGGTAAGCAAATGGGGTTTTACAAGATACAATCATTAACATGACACATTACAGAAATTAAATTAATTATATTTTGCATGCTTGAAACTTTCCTTATGTTCTTAATACAAATGCTTCGCATCTGGAAAAAAATTTTCTTCATTTTTAAGATGTTATTATTTTGACCATTCATATTATAGCCTTAAGTAATTGACTAACAATGCTTTAATATATGAATTATTGTTAATAATCATAATATTATTCGAAGACGTAATTTATATGATTCATTAAGTGCATCTTAAGTCTCTTTGGTAAAATAATATCAATATCATTATAAAGCATATCATAAATATTTTGCAACAAATTCGCTGAATGAAAGTGATGATTAAATTAAAATTTCTGTTAATTTAAGGTGAAAAAGATTCTTTAAAATTGTGGATATTTTAAAAAACATGAATTATGAAATTACCATGTTTTCTGGGTATTTATAAAGTTGTATTTAATTTTTGTTTATAAATAAATATACTCTACAATACACAAAGATAAGCATTAAAAAGTTTGATTTTGAGTGTAAAAATGAACAAATGTAAATTTAAAACTTTCCATTTTATCACTGCAATTTCTTTTAAAAGAGAACGTCCTAAGCAAAATTTTATTAAATAAATTTCATCATGATTCTTATTTTACAAAATATTTTTTTTATTAAATTTTCATTTGATTTGATAAGTGCTTCTAAGTTTTCCCTCTTTGTATAATGAAAAGCCTCTAATTTCCCATTGTATAATGAAAAATATAATTTTATGCAAAATTTTGAGCATACGAACATAAAACGAGTTAAATCATGCCCCATAACAATTTATTTTAAAAAGTAATAATAATGCAAGTGAACACCTATAACGTAGAAACATAATTTTTCTTAATTTTTAAGCATTTCGTTACATATTAATATTTTTCCTAAAATATTTATTTATTTACTTTACTAAGAAACAAACAGCATTTCATATACCAAAATCAAACCTCCAGCAAAATTATCAAAGGATTCATCATGAAATAAATTAAATTTTAACTATGTGAATGAAAAAATGAACGATAGAAATTTAAAACCTTTAAAAGAGAACGTCTTAAACCTAAACAAAATTTTCTAAATATATTTCATAGTAATTCATACTTTATAAAATATTCTTCAATAAATTTAAATTCGGATCTACTATTTCGTTTCTCTATGTTTTTCTTCCTTATAAAATAAATAGTATTGTATAATTAAAAGATTTTGTAAAATTTTTAACACACGAACAAGAAACAAATAAATTCTTGCACTTTTCTCTGTAACAATTCATTTTAAAAAGTAGTGTCCATTTAAGTAAAACCTGTAAAATAGTTTTCCTCCATTTTTTAGGCATTTTTTATAAATTAATATTTTTCTAAACTATTTTTTTATTTACTACTTATTTTATATTTGGTAAAAAAATAAACAGATTTTCATACAACAAAATCAAACTTCCTGCAAAATTTTGTAGGGACTCATCATGATATAAATTAAAACAAAAAGCACTACACTTCTCGATGCGGTGGTTCAGCATGAAAGCGGTGTTAAACACGAGTGAAATTCTACAAAGTGGATTTGTATCATTCTTTTTTTAGGGCAAACCGCTCAAACAAAAAAGCAGGGGGTGCTGAGGTGGGAACTGTAGTAGGCTAGGAAAATCGATTTGAATACATTGTTTTCAAACTCCCGGTTGCACACAGTTTGACGGAAAAACCTCGAAGTTTCTCAGCCATGCGAGTATCGATCTGAATGTAGCGAAATATCAGACTATGGAAGTCCCCTTAAATTGGGCTTGTGTGCTGAAAAGCTCTAAGGGCAAATGTTCGTTTCTTGCCTTACGTTTTATCATTTTTTTTATTCCCTCACACTCTGCAATCGATCCATCATTCAAAGTGCTTGTCCACTGCGACGCTGAGTTAGATATTTGTCTTTTAAGTATTGCAAATCACCAGAAAGGAAGGGGGGGAAATAACATTTGCTTTTGCCCGATTTTCATCATTTGATCACATTAAGAATTGAATTAAGAGTAAAAAAGATGTTTATGAATAAAGTTTCGTGTGTAAAAAACTATTTCGTAAATATAGTAAGATTTCTTTAATATTATACGAAATTTTAAGGCATGAAATGTTTGTAATTCATCAATTTTATATGTTTTTGTGTGTATTTTACTTTATAATATATATCAATATATCATAAGTGCAGAATGTATTTAAGGATTTCTTTATGTTTCTTTTTAAAGTGGCATAAAAAAAATTTTTTTTAAAAAAAGGTTAAAAGAAAGCAATATCTCATTTTCTTTTAAAATTACAAGTAGGTTAGTTTTACTACTTAAAATATGTGACAGATTTATATATCTTAAATAATAACACAAAGAGTTTATAAGAGAATAACCTAAATAAATAAAAGCTGCTTCTTTTATTAAAAATTAAATTGAGTTTTAAAAAACAAGTTCAACAAATTTATATTATTAAATCATTTTAAGTGAAAATATTACTCATGAATATATTAGAGTTAAGCTGTCCTCTAAAAATGCATACCTCTCTTATATGTTTTGATTAGTTTGAGCAAATTTTGTACAGCATGTATTTTAACAAAACACAACTATTGAAACAGAGATCTATTATGCATTTGTGTAAAAAGAATATATTTTTAGAAAAATAGAAAAAATTCTGATTAAAAATCAGTTGTTAACATCAAGCTGTCGATATTCTTTTGTAAATGTAATCTTTATAATATTTTTTGTAGTATTCATATATGTAAAATAAATTCTAAAACCTCGATATAAAATACGAGTTTCGCTTACCAGAGCATCGAAGAAGTCTCAATTTTAAGGCAAGCGAAAATATCACAAATTTTCAATTACTATTATATTCAAGGAAAACTATTATATTTAAAATGAAGTCAACAAACAAGGAGAGGAAAATACATAAAATTGAAGTTAAAATTTCTTCTTAGCTTTTTTTAGTTATAAAATGGAAAAATATTTAATAAAAGAGAACTAAACATTATACTTAGTAATTTATTGAGGAAAAGTTCTTACAAAATCTTTTTGTAGCAATATGTTACAAATCCCCCCCCCCCATAAACTATGTCTGAGTTTTTGCCATATTCTTATTTCCATAATAATTTTATTAGTAGTAAAGCAAATAAGATCAAATAATTATTTTATAGCTAATTATGTTTGTATTTATTCTGCTTTTTGCTTAAAAACTGAAATGCCCTCATATTAAAAATTTATTTAGTGGGCAAGCTTCTCTTCAAAAAACCATCAATTTTAGTTTGTACCTCGCTCACTACAAAAAAGTCATTAAATGTTGCTTTATACCGTATGCAACTCGTTGTAACCTTATCTCATTCCTCCATAGTCTACCCGTTTTATTTTATTACCGAAATTTACGAAAACTGCGCCCTTACTTATATTTTAATAATGAAAAGTAGATTTGAGGGAAATAAATTTTCTTTTTTTTATTTATATAAACTTTGTCTTCAGTTTCCAAAATGCAACATAAAATAAGGATTTTTCTATTCGTTTCCCCTCGAGTTTTCTAACGTTTTGGGGAAAAATTCTTGATTCAAGTGTGTGGGGGAGAAAATGCAAGGGACTGCTAAAAAACTACTCCCCCCTCCTTTTTTCCTATCCAAATACCGAGCTAGGTTTCCATCCCGTTCCATTCTAGTTTTAACGAACGTGTTTTGGAAGCAAAATCTGTTTCTGTGAGATTGGCACGCGTTGTAATCATTAGAAATGCGTTCTACTGCGTTCTATGCTCATCCCGTCTCAGAGTCTGAGGTGATATTTTATCTTCAAATGCCGCTTTTTTATTTGCGGGAAAGAAAACTTAAATGGAAGCAGGCTATGCTGGGCCTCTGCTTGGGTTTTTTATTCCTTTCAGGAATTACGAAATAGGTGGAATGTAAATGTCTTGGTGAGATGCACCTGCGAAATTGAAGGTGTGATTGCAAAATGCAGATAAGAAGCTCGAATGCCACTACTTTTGCTCTGCAAAAGCATTTGATCCAATCTCCATTCGGATCACATGCATCTCTAATACGTTTACTTATTATGAGAAACTTATTTACCTTATGCTATGTAATATGCCGACCTTATTTATCTTGTAACTATGACGCTTGCTTGAGTAAATCAGTTCTTTCTTGTCGGTCTCCTCATTTCTCAAAACAATAAGACTTTTGAGAATAGAGTTTTTGGAACCTTGTTTTCCGATTCAATTTGCACAAAAATGAGAATTATTTTCAGCTGTCTTTTCTTTGGTGAATGGTTGATATTTTTCTTGGAATTATAATTTGGGGCAAAGTATTCAAAAACCAAATTTAGTTAAAGGAGAATAAGCAAAGGTTTATTTCAGAATGAGCTCTTTTTGTATTAATATATAATTGTCTTAGAAAATATTATTTAGACCATTGGAAGAGTCTACCTATTATTTATCAGCATCATCTTTCACAAGGAAAAATGTTAAAGTGTTCGCGTGTATGTACATTAGAAGATAAGAAGTATAAAATAATTCGCTGATAGTTTTCCAGAACTTCAATTTATTTATAAACATTGTTAACGAAAACTTAAACAAGCATGCGTGTCTTCAATATCTTTACTTTAACATCTATCTATATAAGACACTATCTATATATAGGTATAGAATACGGTAAAATATATCTTAATAAAAAAAAATTCACAACAATTTTGAATCTCAAGACTCATTTAGCACTGGATGAAATAGATAGGTAAACAATTTATGCATTATTTCAACTTATCTGGATTCGCCAAATACTCTTAAAATTGTTTAAAACAAGTTTTAATTCTTATTTGTTCCTATTTTGTATCAATACAATTATATTTTTACATTCCTAAGCTCTAAAATCAGGACTTAAAAACCTGTAGAATGAATTTCGTATTTATACGGCGCATTTTTTCTCTTGTGAAAAACAAATATTTGATAAACAGAAAGAAAAGTAACCCCACACTATATATAACTTTATTCATTTCTTTATTTCTTTCGTTCAAAAAATCAATTTAAGAACGCACACGGTGGTTGTTGAATTAAGCTATATTCATTTCGTATTTTGAGATTGCCTGCATTTGCGTTACAAATCTGAGAACCTTATAGACTTATTTTAACTAATGGTCAACTCCTTTGATTTTTGGAACAATAAAAATATAATGTTTGAGAATAAATAGCCCTGTTAGTTGAAATTTTATCACAATTTTAGAGATATTTCGATAACTCTGTACAAAAACAGATTGCATCTCCATCTGTCTTTCTCTGATATATATACAATTTTCTCAAAGAACGTATTTTTGCTATAAGTCTAGAATACTGCACAGTGTCTAAAGATTTTATGTTTATGAAACATAACTGTGTACAGAAAAACCCACCTGTCTCCCGTTATGAAATTCAATGTTAAATCTCACTAAACTCAAAGTAAAAATATGTGTCTACTGCTTTTGAGCTAGAAAACTATCCAATATAGTGGTTATTTTGGATATTAAAAACACTGCTTTACTTAATAAAAAATCTACTGTTTGGTCAGACTTGTTAATGTAAGTCTTTTTAAAACTGGAATGATGTGACATATTTTTATTTATTTATTTATTTTTCATTTAGCTAATTGTTGTTAATATTTTCACTTATAAATTTAGCAATAAAATTTTTTGCCAATTATGTTGTTGTTATTTTTATCCCATATTAGTCTTAAATATTTTTTGCTGCAGTTTTTAGAAAGAGAAACAAATCTGGTTTCAAAGTTAATTGATTTACCTTACGATAACACTTTTTTGGATTATTTCTTAACGGATTTTTTTTTCCTTACAGAGACTGCCGCGTTGTTCGAGATCCTCAGACCCTCAAATCCAAAGGATATGGATTTGTGTCCTTCGTCAAAAAAGCGGTAAGTTCCTTTGTGGAATATTTTCAAAAATATCCGAATATTGAATTAGCTCAGCATTTATTTAAACAGGTTAGGAAAGAAATTCTTTGTTACTAAACGTCATAACAAATTCAAGAAACTCTTTGTTTTTAAATGTCATAACAAATTCTCTGAGGTGAACGGCATTTCACATGCATTTTCCAGACACATTAATATTTATAAAAGGCTTTAAATGGCGTATTTATTCTTATAATTTTATTTATTTATTTTCTTTGCATATGGCTGTCACAAAACAATGTTCATGAATATGAAGTACAGTTAGGTTAAAAATTTAGGTTCAAGTAACATAATGTTAGTTGAATTCGCTGAACTAAGAAATTGAAGAGGATGTATCGGGCTTCAGTGGAATCGTTTTAAAGATAAAGAGGAAAGAATTCTCTTAAACCATATAAATGGATTTAATCTTAGGTATCCATTGCAGGGATATAAACATGTTTATAAAATGTTTTAACTTTAATATTTCCTCCGTGAAATTGAATTGTCTTGTTTTAAATAAATTTCAACATTTCTTTTAAGCATCGGATATGTTGTTTCTCTTGTATTCATGATAGGAATCTTAAAATATGAAGCATTCTCTCCAAAGTATCAGCTTATTTTTTTTATAAAACTAGTAAATTGTCTATTCTCTTATCTGAAATAGAGTAGTAGAATTTTACTCTATTTCTTCCGTTTTCCATTACGTGGAAACGTTACAAAAGTGCAATTTAAGTTTTATACTTTTTATCAAATCTTTCAAATGTTTCAACACCAACTACGTTTATTGTTTGTAGCAAATCCTTTTTCCTGTTGGTACCATTTATTGCCCCACACAAGCAAAGCCTATAAAATCATGGCAAACTCACTGAATGAGCCTTGAGCACGGAGCAATTTTTACACACTCCTGTGTAAAAATTGCTCTGCCGTTCTCAGAAATGATGTACTAAACGCTACTTGCCTCGGTTCAAATGTGCCACAGCAATAGGATTTATCTCTTGACTATAAACAACAACTCGGAACAGTGCAATGTATCTGATATGCTGTAATGCCTCTGCTTTGGCTTTGTTGAAAAGAACCAAATCGAAATACTACACAAACTTCTTTTCCTTGGGGCCTTTGATGATAAGAGCAGGGTGTATTATATACAAAGATAGATAGATAGTAAACCTTTTCCTGGGTACAGAGAAACAGGTTGTTAAGAAACTCTTCCCCGGTTCCAGAAGAGGATTTACCTCATTATTCTCAAAATCACGTACACGGCTACCCTCAACTGTACCAACAACTTCCATATTTAGATTTCTAGATGCTGCATAAAATATATTATCAGTTTTATCAAGAAACTGGAATTCGGGAAATGTATATTTTTTTAAAACACTTGAAATAGTGACATATGAAATGGAGAAAAAAATATACTTTCTTGTATACGTTTGCTTTCGATTCGGATACAGCTTTCGTTCTTTTTGCTTTATGATGTTTCGATGGTGCAAGGATGGTTTTGAATAAACTTTTTTTTATGTAAGAAACTGTATCCAGGTTTTTAAATTATTATTTTTAAAAGGAATATCTTAAAATTCTAGACATTTAAATCCATTGTATGCATTCGATGTTTGAATGAAAAACTTTGTAAAGAAATTTGAATAGATAAAAATTAAGTAAATATATTTTAAGGGATTATATTTTAAAATTAGACGCAAAACTTTAAAATATATAACCACAGATTTAGCTAAAAACTGACTTAAATAAGTTTATGGATTGCCCTCAAGAAAAAATATATTTATTTTTATTACTTATTTATTAGAATAGTAGAATAGTATTTTTTCATGACTAATTTCAAACCATACTTCCAAGTCTTTATGTGAAACACGTATTTAAGCTGTATTATTTTAAAGTAATGTTGCAGTTATATAGATATTTTCTTTGTTAATTATTAATCAATGAAGATTTGGCAGAGTCAGAGTTTTGCTATTAATTTTAATACATCACAAAATCAAACAGTCCCGTTCACAAAAAAAGTCCCAATTTTCCAAATAGACATTAAAAATTGTTTCAATTCCCTCTTTTTCCATCCGTAAATTTTAAAACATTTAACATTCTGCACAAGATTTATTTTACTATTCTCTCGCTGGAAACTATTGAATCTTAATTGTATCAAATTTTAGTTCTTTTTTTTTCCTTTTTTGATTTTAAAAATAGAATAATAGCATTTGGAATGTAAAATCTGTGAATTAAAAAGAAAACGGAGTTGAACAAACTTCAAAAGCAAATAGAATATGCTATTTTTACATTTTTAATCTTAATCTTAAGTTTATTATTAAATAAAAAAATATCTAAAACAACGCCTTTCTGTTTCAATAAACATTCTGATTAAAATTATAAATGAAAACACGCTGCAAAAGTTAAATAAATGTGATAAATTGTTGCACCCCTTTATGTAATTAATTAGAATTGAGTAGCTCATAACATTCCAAAAGATTATCTAAATTTAACTACCATATAATATACAATTACCTAAAATATATTATTATGAACTAAGAAAATAAAAAACATGAAATTATTTTGATTACATCATATATATATATGGTTTTTTTTAATATTAGGACTCATTTTTCTGTATTTTAAAACATGTTCATGCCTCTTAAAATAGCCAACTTCGTGTTTTCTAACATGTTTCACCTAATTTCAATATTTTTTCCTTACTTAAAATATGAGATACTAAGCAAAATCTGTTGATCCACTTTATAGAACGATGTCAAAAACTGCATTATTATAAAAAATAGCACTTTCTACAAATGATTACCTAAATGGAAATAACTCTCTAGATAACTCATGATTAAAATAGAATAAAATCTATATTTTAATATTTTATGAAGTATAATACCGATAGATGGAGCCATATTTTTGCATCATTCTAGAATTTGAAGTAAATTTAAAAAATTTTTAAACTAAGTGTTTACCCTTTTAGAAGTTGAATAAAAATACATAAAATGTGTCTAAGCGCAGTTAAATTTTGTAGCATTTAATTAGTATTAAAAGTTAAACCTTATTATGAAAAATACCTGATTTGTGATTTTAGCAGCTTTGAAAAAGTATTATGTATATGTTTGTATTGTGTAGTATACGAGTTTTAATACTTCAATACCAATAAATTGTTCTTTTTTTTTCGAAAAAGGACGCTGAGAATGCAATAGGGACGATGAATGGACAGTGGCTTGGCAGTCGAGCCATTCGCACCAACTGGGCAACAAGGAAACCACCAACCAATCGTTCCCAGAACGATAGTAAGTAAAGTCTAAATAATTAAATTATTGAAATTCGTCTCAAGCCAAAAAAAATTCAAGAAATCCTTGAACAACAAATACTTAATAGTTTCAGTTTTAAAGGAATTTTAATTTTTTTTTAAAAATATAAATCATTGGGTTATAAAATATTCTTACAGTTAAATATTCTGAAAGCTAGTTTTAGCTAACAGGGTCCGACTCGTCTTTAAGAGTCCACGTTAAATTTCGTTTTATTTAACAAATTTAGTTCTATCAGACATTTTTCATCACTTTCCTCCATATTTTCATATACACTGTTGCTTGAAATAAGTTTCCGTTTTGAAGCACTTTGAATAATAGTTTCTATGCTCTTTTCTGTGCTAGTAGGAAAATTTTAAATATATATATTTTTTAACACTTGCATTTTTACGTGTTCAAATATTTTATTTTTATCTTCCCATAATTTTTCGTTGATAAAGCGCAAATAATGTTGAATTTAGATTAAACACGGGGAAGAAAATTCTAGTGATGTAAATTAGCAGCCGCACACATTCGACAAGTTCAAATAGCTTTAATCACGCGGAATAACAAACCAAACGGGGGGTGGGGAATGTGTTGAGCCGACTCTCCTCTTTAAAAGTGAAACATTTTACTTTTAAAAAAAGATGATGTACAAATTGTTGACAAAAAACTCGTACCGACATCGAAAATTTGTACATGGTGAACACACAGGCAAAAGTAGAGCTAATTTGTCGATGCTAGTCAAGGAGTGACTTTATTTTTAAAAAATAAATTTAAAAAATACTACTTTTCTAATCATAGCGTATTTGCATAGATCATATGTCATTTTAAACAAAAATGTTTGAGCATTCAGAAAAAGGTAAAAAAGTTAAAATCGATATTTCTCTTGAAATCTCATGTGTCTTAAGCGAAATAATTTTTCTTAAATTAATCCGAAATACAATAACTTTTAAATAGTATAGCCTTTTTTTTAAAAAAAGAAAGGATATTTTTCCTTGCTTCTCTTACGATTTTGATTAAATATCAAATGTTCAGATTGAAATATTTTCTCAGAGTTTTTGCAAATGATCTTATAATCATTTTGTGAAAACATCTTTCTAATAATATAAAAAAAACTTCCTATAAATCCAAAACTCAGAGGAAAAACTAAATCATAAGAAACATTACCCAATTAATTGCACATTGAAACTCAACATTTCTAAGTTTTCCGTTTATTATTTTAAGGGAATCAGTTTCACATTTAATTAATTTCATCTGTTTTTAACAATAAAAAATAAGAAAATCATTTTTGTAAATATATTGGTTCAATATATGTGCGTAATTTAATAGCTGTATGCTTATTTTATTAAATTTTAAGCAATTTCCTAGAAATCCTAAGAATAATTTTTAAGAAAATGATTGAGGAATAATAATCTCTTAACATGTGATACTAGCTTACTTGTGTGTTTTATTTTTAAACTGAAAATAAGATAAATAATTATTATGCGAGTTTCTAAAAAATCTGTTCTTTTAATTTTTTTTTTTTTTTTTGTTAAACTTTTTTTGTTAAATTATTTGTGAATAAGAACACTTTTATTATTCTCAACAAATAAACATTTTAAAAACATAGTTTAAGTTGCTTCTAAAGAAAGAACTTTGCTGGGGGAAGTTGTATAAAGTAGCCTTACATATATAGCAACAGTGTTAATAATATTATAATTTCGTAAATATGTGTTCTTAATGTCAATGAATCAAATTTTCAAGCAAAAAAAAAAAGAAAAGAATTATTTTAATATTTTATTTTATTTGAAATTCAGTTTATTAGAAGAATACCTTGTTGACTGTACGTTACAGTGAATTACGGTTTTATGGAGATAAATAAATTATTAATCGGGAACCCCTACCTAAGCGGTGAAAATGTGCTATTGTAAAAAGATCGGGAAAAAATAATTTAAAAAAATAATTTCAAAATTTTTAATTCTGCCACAAAGGAATTGAATTTTCGAAAAAATGGAAAAAAGACTTACCATAAAATCCGGCGTATAACGTGCAACTATACTTATAAACTGCATTTTTTAATTTTGAGGTACATTCGCCGTATAACGCGCACCCCCTTTTTACGGAGGAACCTACAATGTACGTTAGCAGTGCTATTATATTTTACGCCATATGTTCAAGATATTATCCAAGATATTTAGAGAAAAACAACTCTTTAAGTTCATAAGGTATGACATTTCTTTTAAATAAACAGTATTTCGATCTTCATAGAAGTCTAAGTTTTATTGTGCACATCTCTTTTTTTTAAATTTTTGTAGCTATCATTTTTATACCCGGTGTATACGCGCACTTTTAACACAAAAAATTAGATCGAAATTTACGTGAGTACGTTATACGCCGGATCTTACGGTAGTTTTACTTTGACGACTTTAGACTCAAAATAAAATTACTTTGCTGCAATATAAATAGCCAAAAACGATAATTATTGGTCAATGAGTACCGAGTACTGAATAATGTAATGTACATTGCAACATTTCATAAACCCATCTCTCTCTGTCTCCCCCCCCCCTCCATCACCTTCGAATCAGTCCGATCCAAGCTTTTTTTCAATCTTCCGCATTATTGTACACTGTACTTTCGACAGTAAGTGTTTCTTAAAATTTAATATTCAAGTAGTTGTTAAATGTGCCTGATGTTTTTTTTTCTTGCAACTATTTAGTAGGTGTCCCCTCTTGACAATAAATGTTAAAAAGTACTAAAATACTGGTTTTCTTAAATAAAAATTATGTTGACTTTTTACTATAAAAAAACTCAAATATTTAAACTTCTTTTCCCTTGCAGTAGTATTTAACATAAAAAATAATTTTTTATTTTATTTTTCCTTCATCTATGTACCAGAGAATATTTTTTCCGCATAGATAGGTTTTCTTTTCACCCTACTGTTCCTCTTTTTCAAGTACAGTTTAACATATTCTCAAAATCGTTTTAGAACTGGAACTCCGCGCACCAGAATTATTTAATTTAAGGAATCTGTTATTCAGAAAAATAGCACATAACTATTTGAGATAAAATGTAGTCGTTGCGTTGATTGATCGATTATCTCTTTAGTATGCATTATTAACAAGTTTGGTCACTTTTTAACTCTAGTATAAAAAGAATCATTGTTATTGCTTAGAGGAACAAATAACATTCACAAGAAACAAATCACATTTGTTAGTTTCTTTTTGTTAAATTCGCTTGCGTGAAAGCGCTTACTGTTTCTCATAAACCAAACACGTGATAAAAAGTAAATTCAGATACACTTCAAAATACGAGAGAGAAAAACAAAGAGATACTGCCGGGAGAAGTTGTATTTTTTTCATCATATCTACGTCATTCGAATATTCATAATATGCAATTCTCCGCTACTATCCCCGAGCTTATGTGGGTCATTAATGTAAAGGAAGCTCAAGAGCATGAGAATAGTAAGCAGGGAGGAAATGCAGTTATGTTCTCTTTATGGAATGAAACAATAAACAAAACAGTAACTGCGATTTTCTGCTAAGTTTAATAAATTGTCATTCCGCCAAATGCCACATTACGTGACCGAATGATAACATTTGCAATTTAAAATAAATGGTTCCTTCTTCCGAAAAAACAAAGTTCATTTTCTTTCTTTCTTTATCCTTTTTTTTTACTGTACCCTCGTTTGTCGAAGAGAAGGGGAGGTAAAGGAGAGATGCATATAAGGTAAAAAAGAAAAAAATCATCTTAGGCTAAGGAGGACTTAAATACATAGAAAATACTCAAAACGGGAGTTTTATAACTATTATTGCAACGGTCCTTATTGAAATCCTCAATTGTTAAGCTAATAAGGAAAAATAGAGAAATACAAGAATAACTGATAACACTTTGTATGATACTTATGTAGCATATCCTTTTCCCAGGAAAGTATGTGCGTAACGTAAGATTAAATAAATATTCATTAAATAAAAAGATGATTATAAATGTAATCAAGACCCTACAAAGTATTATTAATTTCATTCTGAATCAACGATGTGATGTTATAATCCATAAAAACTTTTGGAAAAATATATTGTCAATTACTCTTTTACGCTCGCGAATAAGATTATATATATAAATTTAAATACATTCAAATTTATGTTAGCATATTCTGTTCAATTAGTACGAATTATCCTTATAGAATTACGCTATTAATAAATTCAATTTGTATTAATAATCTAAGTTTATATTGACTTATATATGTGGAATAACTTAAATTATTATTTACTTAAAATCAGTGGCGTACACAAAAGGAGGGCTTAAGGGTCCACCTCCCTCCCATAGACCAACAGATTCTTATTTTCACAATTGAGACTATCCCTTCGAGCTAACATCTACGCGTTTCTTAGAATAGAACTCCGCCCTTCCCATAAGAGAGGTCTGTGTGTTCGCCACTGCTTAAATTTTTTGTATCTTATTTGTGTATAATAATTCAATCATAGGAGGGGGATGCCAGCTCAGGTGTCGTCCTCGTCACTTGACCATGGTTCAAAATTATGAGGTCCATGGCCAAAAGTTCTCGTGTAGATGAATAGTGCGACTAATATTCACTCACTGTTCACTCACTCATCTAAATCATAGTTATACTCTATTTAAAAAACGCTCTCTCTAGTCATATTTCATTTAATATTAAAGGATTAAAACTTATGTTTTGACAGATTAGTTCGCGATTCCTCGCAAAAAGGATCCATAGTAAAGAAAATTTCTAAATATTTTATACGTCCCTTCCTGAACAGTTGAAACTTTTCTTAAGTACTTACGTAATTTCTAAAATTAATTTATATTGCCTTTCATTTGAATACGTGATTATGTTTTTCCCGTTATAATTTTCTTGTATTTAAATTCAGAAAAGGAATAATTTTTCCTCTTGGTTTTTGACACTCCTTGATGAATTCAATCTTTTAATGTCTTAAAATTGCCTCAAAAAACGAAGATTTGATTAATAAAAAGAACTTTCAATTGGCCACGGCTACAATCACAAAACGATCTCTTTACAAATATATATACTCGTGCATATATGTAACGATTCGAAGGAAGCATAGAAAACTTTTCGGGAAGCAGTTTTCTATATGTACATTAAGACAGTATTTGATAGCATATTTACTGCGAGGCAAACCAAAGTCATTTGTACTGATTTTTAATTGAATTGTACTTTTATTTCAATTATGCTAAGTCTTCATTTTTACCTCAGGTCTCGAATGGAGAGTAAATCGGGGAAACTGAAGGTTGAATGATTTGTTGTGAGAAAGTATTAGCTGTTTAATTTTATACGTGAATATGTACGGAGGGAAAAATAAATGTCAGATAGGAAATAGAATTTGGTTTAGATTAATTTAATTATATATATATATATTTATGATGTAAACTGAGATTAACCAATTTTAAGAAAATCGAAATTTGTATGCCTTTCTATGAAATTTCTCAATTCCTTATGTAAAAACATGTATAGCTAATATATAATTTTTTCTTACTTTTTAATACATAATATGACACAAAAATGGAATTAAAAAATTCTAATTATGATTTTTTTTCTCTTTTTCAGCCAATGCCAAGCCACTTACTTTTGATGAAGTCTACAACCAGTCCAGCCCTACCAACTGCACAGTCTACTGTGGCGGAATTACTCAAGGTTTATCAGGTCAGTTTCTGTGTGTGTGTGTGTGTGTGTGTTGTGTGTGTGTGTGTGTGTGTGTGTGTGTGTGTGTGTGTGTGTGTGTGTGTGTGTGTGTGTGGTGTGTGTGTGTGTGTGTGTGTGTGTGTGTGTGTGTGTGTGTGTGTGTGTGTGTGTGTGTGTGTGTGTGTTTATATCGTATAATATATAATAATTTTAATAAAGAGATGAAATCATAGAAAGAGGGAAGTTATGATCAAATTAAAATAAGTAGATAATTAATATTTATAAAATATCCATATCAAAATTTTAAGAATCATTATAAAAAATACAGATTATTTATTTATTTTATGCCTTATAAACTAATGTATGCGAGAGTAAAATGTTTTAAAAATATAAATTTAGGATTACAGTTATATAGAGATTTTCTATTTAAACTCTTACGATGGTCCGAAGAGGAAGTTTTCTTATGATACCAGCGGTCATTTTGAGTTTATGTAATATTGAAATTCATAACGATGTCACCAACAAACTAAATTGAAATTGAAATAGACAAAAATGGGATGCAGACATTTTTAAATGCCTTATCTTCAAACTTTCCAGCCCATTCAGCTCATTCAATTTAGGAAGGGTGACAGAATTTTTTCCCGTCAATAATCTCTAATTTTGATAAATTATAAATTTTCCTTTTTATTTATAAAGATAATTTTGAAAATACAAAGTTAAATTTTTATATATATAATAATTAATTTTAAGTTCTGAATGTAATATATTTTCAATTTTTTTTTCAGGTGAGTGTGTGTCTTGAAATGCTGAAACTAAGTTGAAGCAATGAAAATTACTTAAGAAAGCATTTAAATGAATTCCTGTAATTGGAGTGCATAAATTAATTTCGTAAAATAAAAGATAAAAATAGTACTGTAAGTATTGCAATAATTCAAAGCTAGATTGGCATAGAATTATTCTGTTAGAGGTTCTCGGTTTTATTGTTGCACCTAATGTAAATTGATAATAAAGAGATATTTATGTCTGTTTGATTCTAGGTGAGATATTCCGAAAATTAATCCTCATTTAATATGAAAAAGATGAATTAATTTTTTTTATCGTTTAAAGATAGCATTTAAGGTAAGCCAGTTCAAAAAATACAGAAAAGAAAAATAGTTTTTAAAAAAAATTATTAGATTAAGAGAGGTATGTTATTATTTTTTTTTCATTTAATAAGACAAGGTGTCTACAAAAGAAATACCTTACAAGAATTTTGAATAATCAAAATTCATGTATAGGTAAAGGCAAAATTAGGGTAAGTTCAACTGTTTCATACTCCTTGTATTTCTGCGTTATTTTATATATACTCAGATTCGATTAAGAAGAATAATTCAAGAAATCAGTTCTAAACTCGAATGATGAATTTAATCAAAAAAATTATGTCTTGAAGGTAAGAGTATAAAAATTGATACGGAAAGTTATTTGATGAAAGAACTCTTTTTATGCTATTCCTGGTGTGCTGAATAAACTATTTTGTTATTAATATTGATTTATAATATATATTTTGTATTATATTTAATTGTAGCTTTTTAAATTCTTTTGAAGATTAATTTCATGATCCTTAAAGCAATCATGTTTAGCTAAGATTTCTCTTAAACTTGAATAACATTTATGATTTAAATTAAAAATGCATGTCATTTTTTAAAAACATTATGCATTTATAATTGTTATTTGTGATTTTTTTTTCTAATTAATATTTTCTTTCACATTTATGATCTAACACTGTAAAACTAAGCAATTTCTATTGATTATAAACTTTAAATTAAGATATTTATAAATATTTATTTGCTGTGTGTTAATTGAAATTATGTATGTGTATGTCACTTAACCAAAAGAGATTACTTTATATATAATTTGGATCTTTAGCTTCATAAGAATACTATTTTTAATTTGAAATTATGTTGTGATATACATGTGAAAATAAAATATAATAAATTTTATGAGAAAAAAGGAAGCTATATGGCCTTTAAAAGATTTTTTTTAATTACTTTTTCCAGCGTCTATTTCCAATAGTAATTAAAAGAACTTATTTAAATCTGAATAGTTTTCGACGATTTTAGTTTTGATATTTGTCTTCAATGTGTATTTGTAGAATTAATTGTAAAGGTAACTAATTTACTCTTTTATGTTTCTCAATCACAATTTATTCCCAAATAAAAAAATTAGGAAGTGGATAAAATGATTGAACCAGAAAATTTCTAAATTGTATCCGAACTTTATAAAATTTAAATTGATTCTATCTGAGTTATTTATGTTTTTGTAGTTTTACTATTCGATCAGAAGAATTATTTTTATAAGTTTTTATATAAATAATTTGTTACTTATTTAAACTTTCAGGTCGAAATTACTCTGAAGTAATATTATTCCTAACCACTCCCACTTTCAAGTATCCTATACGTTAGAATATTTTGATTTTTAAAGTTATTTTAGAAGTACTAAGCACTGTATTTTATTTATATATCAGATAATATAGAACAAAAACGTGACTTTAAACGCTAGTTTTTTTTTTCAGTCTTTTGCTAAATTTCTGTAGTATATTTAACCCGATTGCTTTATTTAGGTAATTCATCATCGTTATTTAATCTTTCGCTGTTGCTTTAAATATTATTCAACGAAAATAATCGAAAAAATATCTACATTACCTGTTTCTTATGATTTGATTAAATATGAATGGAAATAAAAAAAACCACATGAAATCTGCTTAGTTGATTAATTATGTGAATTAAATCATCAGAGTTAATTTAAATATGAATATATTAAAATTAGTCAAAAGATCCATTCTCCAGCTGACTTGCAAATTTAATGAAAACAATGTAAATATGCTAATTTGACTGATTAAAAAAGCTCATACATGCACGCCCATTATAAGTATAAAAAGTTTTAATGCTCAAAAATAGTTCATAAATGAGCGCTTTTAAGTATAGTTGATTGATTGATTGCTTATTAACATAACCCCTAGAAGCAATACGAAGGCTACGGAGAAAAAAATTATCGTATTTTTAAGCTACGGTGAATGAGTGAGAATTATATTAACGTCAAGGTATAAAGCTCCACAAGGGCTATTTGGCGACGGACCTCGTAATTTTAAACCTCAGTCAAGTGACGAGGACTACATCTGAGTTGGCACCCTCTTCTCCTAACTTCCACACCAAAACTACGGTGAAGTGACAAGGAAATACCTGAGTGGGCAATGCATTTTCTTAACTTTTACATTGCGTGAACTAAAAGCTTCGGCGGACAAGTGCAGCAGCCTCACTACACTTTGGATCTTTAACGGCAACAGGACTCGAACCCATGATTTGTCGCAACCCGGAGGATTGGTTCATCGTAGAAGCAGACATTGTTATCAAAATAATTACTTTTTATATAGGACTGATCAACTTCTGATCAATTCAAGTTTAATAACCTTGGGAGCAATCTTAATTAGTTTCCTAATCTAAGCTTATCAAATAGACACTTATTTTTTGATCCATTTGTAGATCACTTGTCCTAAGCTGCTACAGTCATCCTCAAATCTGCTTCTCTATTAATTCCCCTTTTTCGAACGGCAGTTCTTACTTGGATGATAGCGTAAGGACTAATGACTCACTGCTAACAATTAACGACTAACTCTAACACACCCATTGCCATTGTTTAAATAACACTTATATTAGCATAAAATTACGTTATCTCTACGAAAGGCGGTTTTAAACTGAAACCACAGTTAAAGAAGAATCCCCCCCCCAAGAGGATTAGTTGAAGGACCGTGAATCGAACCAACCACAGATTCTGCAGAAACAACACCTTCCACGATTTCACAACCATAGCTATTCGACTACCTCAGATGGGTTTTTAAGTGAAAATTTATCAAATTTACAAATAAATAAAAATGCTTCTCAAATAAAGATAAAAATCAAGTTCACTGATTTCAGAAACATTAAAAAGTTTAAATGAAGTAAAAATCCCTAACACTTAAATAATCATGTCATAGCATAAAAACAACATGGTCGTATCTGATTTGGAAACCTTAGAAATTAAAACATTAGAAGAACACAAAAGGATCCCACGAAACCTTTTTACGACCCAACTGAGGCCCAAATATTTAAAGACTAAAAGAAAAAAAACATCGCATAAAAAAAAAAGATTTCGTTTCTCATCCAATTAACCGCTAAGTCATCTTTTACTTTAACCAACACTCCGTTTCTATCGACTCGCTTCATTGGAGGTGATAAAACCCCGACAAATCCCATCTTCTTCCCCCAACAGATGCGGAAGTCTAACTTATCGGAGTTTAAAACGCTAGATCCATCAATGTTGGTACAAAGGAATGTTTCACAATACAGAACAACCGGTAAGTAAAAAAAGGAGACAATCAATGTAACAAACAAAATAACGTATTGAAACGCGAAAAGTTTTCGTGTATCAGCAGCGAGAGAGAGAGAAAGAATGTACCTTGATAAACGAAGGAGGGTTCAACCTCTTAAAACTCTGGGGGGAAATCTTTGGTGTTCCAAAAATGGGCTCACTGTGTGTATGTGTGTGCATGTGGGCATTTTTTCCCCATCTTTTCTCATCCTGTAGCAGTAATTTGTCTTGACGGGTACCTCCCGTGACTAAGGCTCATTTAGTGAAACCTGGGGGCAGTGTATTCCCATATTAGACGATATAAGCTGCGTCTAAGCACCTTTTCCTTCCCAGTTTCATTTCGGGACTGACTAATAGCTGTAGTTTCCGTCATAACTGAAAACATCCCCTGTTTTTTATTGATTAAACATTTGTCTCCCAACACAAAACAATCTTTTTTTTTCATCAGTCTTTTTATTTATACCTTGTAACTTTGTTTCGGTTCTACGGTAATAGGAAATCAAACACAATACTACGGAGTGCAGAAAAGGACATTCCGAAGATTAATTTTGCAATCCATTGAACACTCAATCAATTCGAATCGGATTTTCTTCTTTTTAATTTTTTTTTTTTGGAAAGTGGGGTTTGTTTTTAATCGTTTTTTCTTCTGGAACGCCGTAGAAAAGCTTCTTAATTTAACGCATGTCATAATTTATTTTTATTTCAAGTTTGAATTGAAGCTTTCAAAAGTACTCGATCACATTCACATTTACTTATAATTTCATCAGAATTCTAAATCTGGTGCAAATCTGATTATGATTGAAAATCACTCCATCAACGCCATACATTATGAGCATTACTTACTTTAATATATATCATTTTTGTTAAAAACTTTCAAAATTACATTCATTAACTTTTTTTTTTTTACTTTTCACTAAATTATTTTCACCTTAAACTGTACTATATTTCGTTAAATATTTGATGATGAATTGATAATAAATAATATTCTATTAAAAAGATTCTTAATTAAACTTAAAATCATTACATAAAAATTGATTTTTTTTCTAAAAAAAACGTTTTTATTCATTTTTTACGCTTATTGTTAAAATTGTTGTTAGTGTTTTATCATATAATAATTTTGAGGGAATCCAAATATTTTTTGTTTCTATTATTGATAATTATTCATTTTCATATAAAGCGTATTAAAAATATCTTGAGAATTTATTCTGAAAAATTGAATCATCTCGTTAACAAAATAAACACTTTAAAAACTCACATGATCGCTTCAAAAGTAGAATTTTCCAGTCAGCAAACTAATTGATCAATTTAAACATTTGTTTTGCCAAGGATTCATTACATGAAGGTGAATTTAATGCAAGTAAAAATTAAACTTTGTTTTCTGAATTCCATGAATATAATTGCTTTATAAAAATATATAGTGATTTAAATTAAAAATATATTAAAAAGGAAAGGATTTCTCTCCTAAAAGTTCGTAAAAGGGGAACAAATAAAAGTTCTGATAATTTATAAGATAAAACTAATAAATAATGATTACCTATATAAATAAAGCCCTCCACTGATCCTTTTTAGTAATTTTTCCATTTCAAGAAGGTCTTTCAATTTGAAACATACACACACAAGCTAAACAAGTTTCATAATATTCATTCAGTTCAACAAGCGAAAATAATTTAATAAACCTTTGAATAACTGTTTACATAAACATTTTCTAGTAAACTAATATTTATTAAAGGTAAACATTCTGAATTAGAACGGTAGCGTATTTCAAGATATTGATATTAATCATTTCGGCATAGATTGGTCACTTTTCAGAACAAAACAGTCACTAAGTTGGGGAGTGGCCTTTTAGATTGTACAAACAACACCTAAATAAATGTTTATGCTAGTAAATATACACTTCTCTGTATCTTTACACAATATTTACCGACTTGGAATTTTTCTTCGTGTTATCTGCTACAAGTACTTAATTTTAATGAATTTATCAAAACATAGTTCATAATATCTAACACTATGCTACAAATCGACCTTTTCAACTACTGAAAGATTACTTTCAGTATATACAAGCACATTTTTGATTAAGTAAGATCTCTCGTGATTATAAACGACCAACTCATTTTTTCATTAGATGAAATGTAGAATAATCGGTGTCTTTTTAAGAATCAACACCAGAGAAATACATTCTAAGTCTATGGAACAAAAGTGTAAAATATTGTTAACTTTCCAAAATTTAACATCAAAATATATTTTAAGAACCATATTACTAAAATTATTTATTTTCAGTATAATCATATAGTATTTGATTTGATTTTTTAACTATTAAAAGCGAATAATGATCTAAATAAAACCAAAATAGTAAGAAAATTAAGAATACCTTTAAGGAAACAATGATAGCAACAATAAAAATTATATTAGAGATTAAATAACATTTGTTAAATAAAAGGAATAAGTATCAGTACTTATTAAATAAATATACTCATTAATAACAAGAGTTTAAACAGAGGAATTGTCAAAAATATATTTTTAGCCTGATAATATTTGGATTGTGAGAAGTGAAATATCTCATAGAAATAACCGTAAAAGGCATAGACTTCTCTCCATTTACATACGTCCGTACAATTGGGACAGGGAAATCATGTTTGCCTTCTCCTTTCAAGTAATGATCTCCATCTCCAAGTCTCATTTAGCCATTCGAATCCTGAATAACAACGTGATTGTAATGTGAAATTAGGGTATATAGCACTATATCTGTACAATCTGACCTCTTGTACTAAATTCTAAAGCCTGTGGATATTGCAATAGACGCTACTGTTATATGCATCTGAACTGTTATACTATGATTTAAACTGTTGGAATCTCTTCACTAATGAGAAATGAGATCATGAAAGAGTTACTATTTTGTATATGTACAGTTTTGTAATATAATACATAAATGTTTATTATATTACTTTAAAAATAAGCCTTGACACAATATTACAATGAAAATATGAACGGAAAAATCATTTATTTTGAAATGGTTTCTTCTTTAAAGTATCCGAACACTCTCAGAGTACTTTTCTTAAAAGTAGCATACTAAAACATTAAAACTACAGTTTTAGGAATCATTACTAATAAATATTAATACTTAACCAGTAATATTTAAGATAAATTATCTAAACCTTACAAAAATTACAAGTATAAGCGAAATTTTAACATTTTCTTAAAAATTCATGGAAGTATTTAGAAAAGTAATAAAATTATATCAATTAAAGTATTACTAAAATAAACTATACATACATTTATTTAGGGAATGTACTAAAATTTTAATATGTTATAAAAATACAAAAGTTTTAGAGCTGATCGAATCAAAATTATAGGAACTGTGACATAATTACGAGACTATTATTGAAATAACAGGCCCAAAAAATATTCATACCGAAACAATTATTTTAGTACATTCCCTAGAAAATAATATAAATACCAAAAAGCTTCATACACATACAATATTTTGAATCTTGAGACTTGTTTTGTTAGATTTTGAACAATTTTTAAATACTCACTTCTAGTGAATTAAAGACCACTAAAATTAAGACTATTAAAATACCCACTTCTAGTAATTTGAGACTTGTTAAGTTAAATTTTGAACGATTTAAATACTGACTTCTAGTAAATTAAAGACTCACTTCTGTTTTAACTAATTTTATGATATTTATTGTAACTTGGTCTCTGAGTAACGTAGAAACAAAATAATATTTGTTCCGTAAAGCCAAAAAAATGCTCTATTCAATAAAAAATTTTAAAATCTAAAAACAGATTTCTTTTGTATAATCATGGCGTAATAATACAGTTCATTCATAATTTCAAAAATGCTCTACCCTTACAGATGTAAAATCAACAGTTCATTTATAAATAATTTATTATTACGGCAGCTAAATGTTAACTTTTTCTTAGTTTAATAACAATTTTCTGAAGATTATCATGAAATAATATGAATATAATGTATCCCATTACCATAATTTAATATGGGATATATTAAAATTATTAAATACTAAAATTACCATTACCAGGAAAATAGTCAAAATCTAAAATAAACGAACAATACAAGAACATAATATATAGTAAACATAATAAATGAACTATATCCCTTATAACTATTTGAAAAAATCTTGATATAAGCTTATAAATAGATTTATATTCTGAATTTGCATAAAGTGCGTATATATATATATATATATATATATATTTATGAGAGTAATTTGTATTATTAAATACCTAGTGAACGTGGAAGCGAAGTTTTATCATCATAAAAAATTATATTCATTTTAATTTTAAAGTAATCCAATCTGCATGTTTAACAACTAAATAAATTTAATCGTAATTCCATAAATATATGATGCTGCATTACGGATTCGGAGAGAGGTCCATTAAGGATAAGTGAAGCAAAAATGTAAACCTAAATACAAAAGGCAATAGCAAAATAACTGTACCTAAAATATTAATGCATGTTATTTATTATGCTATAAATCTAGTCTAGACGAATTCTCATAAGTATTATTTAGACGCAATAAGTATGTTTAATCAGGATAGGAGGCTTTTTTTAAAAAAAAAATTGTTATTTTTTACATCAAAAATTATTTTAGTAAGTGCTTTACGTAGAGATTTTTAAGGGTAATGTTAAATTATCTTTAGTAGAAGCAGATTCACATACAAATATCCTATTTTACTATATATATTCTGTTTCTGAGTATTAAGTTTTATATTTTTAATAAAAATATTCATTTCGAACAAGATTTTTCTTAATGTAATGCATTTAAAATTTAAAATTAGACTCATTTATGAGATGAAATAATAGTATGGATTAAATATTAATGAGAAAGTTAATCCATTAAAGTATAAAACTATGAGTACGAAGTATCAAAATTTCGCTAGGCTATAAGATATTAAGATTTTGTATTCCTGTATAATTTAGTATTAAGATTACTTTTCTATATTCATATATTGTGAAACTTTTGAGAAAGAATTGAACATTGTATATAGTTATATATATTGTACAAACATAATAATATATTGTAGAATTATCTTTTTTAATGAAGCTTCTGGTTCTGTAGTTATTTATAGAAAAAGAACTGTGAGACCGGTTTTGTGAATTTATTATTATTTCAATTTGTAAATATTATAATATAATTTAAAGTATTATAATATTGAGTATAAGTCCTTTTCAAGATACTTTAAAATTTCTATAATGAATTTTTAATCATTAATTTAGATTTTTAATAATTCTTCTAAAATAAATCACTTAATAATAAATATTGGAAAGTATTTGATACAGATTTTAAAGATACATGTTTCTATTGAATCTAAAGAATTTATTTTTTACATTTTTTCGTATAAAGAATTATAGATTAAAACTATTTTTGCCGGGGGGAGTATGTACTCGTTGCAAGGTTTCTAAGAGTTCAATGATTCATAGATTTGAAAAATCTTGAAATAAGAAAAAAAAACTCTATTGAAGTTCATGTTTTTTCAGCTTTTTTTTTTTACAATTTTGTGTCCTTAAGAATAAAAAGACGATTAAACAGTTGAAATGTAAGACTTGAATTTTTATGACTAGTCTCATGTCTACTCTCTAAACAGTCTTAATTAAATATTTTAACTAGAAGACTCTTTTTTTTCATTAAAATTTTCTAGTTATTCTGTTCTTGATTTCCAAGAGAGAATTCAGTTTCCGCAGGTCATAAGTTTTTATTCGCAGCTCATGGTCTTTATAATGTTAAAAAGATTATATTTCAGAGATATATATATGTAGATATATATACAGATAGATAGATAGATAGACGGATAATCAAAGAGCACTCAGAACACAATGAACACTTAAGCCAATTTTGCTAAATTCATTTTGTTTTCATAAAAAAGTCAAAAGTTCACAGGAATTATTACATTGGCTGTCTATTAATATCGAAATTCACAAGCACTTAAGTAGCTATGGTAACCTAGTGGTTATGGTAGCGAACTCGTGGCTGGAGTGTCGTGAGTTCGAGTCCTGGTGCCATTGAAGACCCGCCATGTAGAGGAGGTCGATGCACGTTAAATCTGTCGCAGTTTAATGGACTCCTGTTGGTGTGGTAGTTAGGACAAGAAGATGACAGCTCAGGTGTCGTCCTTGCCACTTGACCGAGGTTGAAAATTACGACTTCCGTCACCATAGCCCTCGTGTTGCTTTACAATGTGACGTTAATGTAACTCTCACTCACTTAAAAGCAACACTAGGGCCTTTGGAGGGAGCCTCGTAATTTTGAGACTCGGTGAAGTAGCCCTCGTGTTGCTTTACAGTGTGACGTTAATGTAACTCTCACTCACTTAAAAGTAACACTAGGGCTTTTGGAGGGAGCCTCGTAATTTTGAGACTCGGTGAAGTAGCCCTCGTGTTGCTTTACAGTGTGACGTTAATGTAACTCTCACTCACTTAAAAGCAACACTAGGGCTTTTGGAGGAAGCCTCGTAATTTTGAGACTCGGTGAAGTAGCCCTCGTGTCGCTTTAAAATGTGGCGTTAGTGTAACTCTCACTCACTTAAAAGCAACACTAGGGCTTTTGGAGGGAGCCTCGTAATTTTGAGACTCGGTGAAGTAGCCCTCGTGTTGCTTTACAGTGTGACGTTAATGTAACTCTCACTCACTTAAAAGCAACACTAAGGCTTTTGGAGGGAGCCTCGTAATTTTGAGACTCGGTGAAGTAGCCCTCGTGTTGCTTTACAGTGTGACGTTAATGTAACTCTCACTCACTTAAAAGCAACACTAGGGCTTTTGGAGGGAGCCTCGTAATTTTGAGACTCGGTGAAGTAGCCCTCGTGTTGCTTTACAGTGTGACGTTAATGTAACTCTCATTCTCTTAAAAGCAACACAAGGGCTTTTAGACAGAGCCTCGTAATTTTGAGACTTGGTGAAATAAAAAAAGAGGAGACATGAGCTGACACCCCACTTTTTGAACTTCCACACTTTGCCAACGTAAAGAATTTGAGCCTCAACAAACATCAGCCCCTGCTCATGGAGGATCTTTACTAGAACCAGGATTGGAAGCTATAAACAGACAGAAAAAACTTCACATACGAGTTTTGCTCATGACCCCCTCGACTAGGAATTATTGCAAGAGTTTCTCCACTCTAAAATCAAACTAGTGACTTTTGATCCATGAAATGGAAATCTTGCAAATAAAATAATCACATTAATAAACATAAAAAATTCAAAAGTTTCTGCTTAATTTTATTTTTTTATTGTAATTAGATGTTAAATATCTTAACAAATAAACCCAATCTGAAAAATGTTATTTATTTTCTATATGAATTTCTGGAAATACTCATTTGTTTTCTTGATTGCCGTGTAGGAAAACTGAACTTAAGAATTTAAATAACTGTATTCCATTTAAACTTTTAAATGGGATCTGAACTATGCTACGAAAATAATAAAATCCTCAAAATTTATAGATGTGTATAAAGCAATATATTTATGATAAAATTTTAAGTAAAATAAATTGTATATGAGTACAAGTTATAAAAATAAGGCAAAATAACAATTAAAATAAATACAATCTATCGTTAACAAAAAGGATATTAAAGTGCTCGGTAGTTTTATGAAGATACTAAAATCACTATTTGTATTACTTTTCACAAAAGTATATTTAAAAGAGCAGAAAAAATTATACACATAAAAATTTACGATAAAAAAGTTAAATCATAATTATTAAATCTCAAAAAAGAGATTTAAGAAATGACATAGATACCTAATAAATATAATATTAACACTCTAACATAACTTTAAATTTTAACTTATTAGCAAACATATTTTATACTTTTGGGAGTCATTATTCGGTTTAAGTAATTTACGTAAATGGCTAATTTTTCTTCCTTACCAGAATATTTTTTTAAAATCTTTTAAAATTTTATGGAGTTTCAAATTTCATAATTTTTCCTATTAAGTTGTTAAAAGAAAAGAGAAAAAAATTTGCTTGATTCTAATCATAAAAACATTTATAAATTGGTACGCAGCTGAGACAAAAATATTTGCTTCTTCTAAATAATATTCGAAACCAGTTTACGCCCTAATAAACTTAAGCATATAATTAACATAATAAGATAGTGGATTAAATGGGGGCAGAGTGGTTAATGTATGTAAATTAGTGCAGTAATTTATTCATCTAAATTTTTAAGGCAAACGCATTCTAACAGTTTATTATATAGTAAGAAAAATTATAATCATTTTAGAAAAAACTAATGTATTAACTTTATAACTATCCCATGAATTTGTCTACTTCCAAGTCGCTGCAATTTTGAAAGCACTCCACGATTTTTAGTCTGTTGCATGCGTTTCTAAATTGAAAAAAATAATTGGTTTCAGAAAATTTTTACAGCATAAAATTAATGTAATATGCCTAAATAAAATTTTAAATAGTTTAAATTTTCTACTAGAATACGCAAGCATAAATTAATATTTTTAAATAAATTATTACTTTTAATTGCATTAGAAAGCACACATAAAGTATTCTTACTTAGCACAAAACTATTTTTCTTGAAGGAACCCCATAGAATCAGCATCAAATAGTACGAATTTTTATTATTCTGCGCAAAAGTCATTTCAAATCTACTCTATTAATTCTTCTTTTATTATCCTGAAGTTGAACATAACCCACTATCGTTCCGAACTCGGGGACCCATTTTATCGACACATATTTGACCGAACAATTATTCCGGAAAAACATGTACATATCCTACGAAATATATATCGGCAATTCTTCACCAGAAGCATCCGAGCCGACGAACTTTACTGGAATCGATTAATATTTCTGGAAAGGGATAGCGTTACACCCGAAAGCTTCGGGAACAAAACTCCGCATTGATAAATGATAAAAATTATCCTCCTTCAAAGATTTTTGATTGGCTCTTTTCATATCTCACTTTGGAATGTCTTTTCATTAGGCAATAGCAACTTCCCCTAGAACACGGGTCACAAGAGAATTTAATTGCCTTCGATCGAATCTGCGCTCACCAATTTCATTTTCCTGAGTTGAACTATTTCAATCACAGTTACCACGAGACAAAACTTTAACAGCGTGGAGACGCGAGATTCATTCACCCCCACGTCTCCCCCATCGCTTAGCCAAGATCCTGTAATAGAGTCATTACTCTTACCATAGGAAGCGAGTTGCTCGATTCGAAATTACGGTCCTTTGCTGCAACACTTTTAACCGCTAGCTTGATTAGCAACGTCGTACTACAAGGCGTCTCCGACACTTATTACAATATCGGTGAAATTTACAAGCCGGATGGACCATCTCAATCTTCTTTAAGTGCCAGGCAGTGATTGCACGCTAAGTATGGCTTAGCAGTGCTGTTTTATTATTAGCAAAACCTCTTTATCGTCCACGAGTTCATTATGGGCACACTGACAAGGTAATATCTTCTGGCTGTGCTAAGCCAGCTTTAAAATCTAATAGAAATGATAAAAATTTATTGAAAACAAACTCTCTCACGATGAATTGCTGACGTCCACTTTTCCAGCATAATTCAAAACTGGGAACGCGTTTTCCCCCACTTCGTTATGTTCGGGAACAGAAAAAATTTCATTTACGGTCCGCAACCGTCACTTTTACGGTCGTGACTTCGTTAGTATTAACTTCTTATCTCTGTGACGTTAGAAGGATGTTAGATAAAAAGGCCATAGATGCCTGAATGAGTGACAAATTCTTTCGTTTTTGAATCTGTTTATATCGAAAGACGGTTTCATTAGATCACAAATGCTTGCCATTTCCTCTTGTGTATGTGTGTGAATGTAGATCATTTTTCTTTCTCTTAGATATATATTCCTTGCGATAGAAAAGAGATAAATTCATCCTAAATTATTTGCTAGTGAAGTTTATTTTCTATATTGGATAATAAGGTTGGACTTATAACTATAGAAGGATGGATCTATTTTAAGTTGATTTTATGCATTAGGGGGGAAATCATTGACAGAGAGTACTTTTTTTTCGCAAACTTTTTTTTTTATCTAAAAATTGTTTCTTGCTAATGGTGAAATAGTTTTAAATGGGATTCAGTCATGTATTGAATTCAACCTCCCATATTGCTACTAGTTTTGCGCATTCATTAAATTTAAAAACATTTTCAAATATTTTATGTAGTTTTTGAATTTTTTTAAAATTTATAACAAAATAAACCATAGTATTGCATTACTTATGAAATCGGTACAGAATAATTAAAAGCTAAATATGTATACAAATTTTTAATAAATGTAATTCAAAATGTGTAAATATACTTAAATAAATAGACAAGTTTAAGAAATATCATTATTTTTTAAATCAAAGGTTTTGAATTCAGAGAATTCTAAGGTCTAAAACCTTACTCACTGCATTATTTTAAAGGAAAATTTTTTCAGTATTTCATTTTAAAATATCAAATTGATAAGAATGTGCTAAGAATATAGGGAATGCAACTATATATATATATATATAAAAGTAAAAAATAAACTGCAAACCAATAACTATTTTTGAAGATGAGAATAGACGCTTCTAATATTTCCAGTTACAACATCATAAATGGTACCGGAATTTTATGCAAATCTTTTTGTTAGCTAAATTAATAACTGGAATTTAAAACTTGAAGTTTCAAATAAACCTTTTAATCAGATATGTGATTCGATAAAATTCATATATATATATATTATATATATATATATATTCTCATTCAAGATAAATAATTTTTACCGTCGTATTTCCAAGAAATATAATTTTTTTCTCTCTTAAGTTTACTGAGTTTTATTCTTATTCCTTTAAATACACTCATGTCCATAAATTAAGGGTAATTCAGAATCACACAGAAATTGAAATCTAAAATAAAAATTTCACCTGTAGAATTATCACACACATCTTGAAGAAGAATATGCAAATTACAGGAAACCACCAGATGGCGCAGATAGTATGTCACAATGTCGAGAGTGTAACAGAGGGGTATATAAGGAATGGTGGCAAAGAAGTAAAATTGTTCACAAGCGCTTTAAAAGCCTTTCAGTGCAATAACCGCATAGTTATGACACAATGGAAGTATTTGGATGATTTTTTACGTGGTAGAATTATCGGACGACTGGAATGTGGACGTAGGCAGCTGGAAGTATCCCAGGAACTTGGAATCGCCCAGAGTGTCATCTCCAGGCTTTGGCAACGATTCCAAGATGACGGTAATGTGAGTAGATGTTACAGCACAGGTCGCCCCCCCCCCGAGTTACAACGCCGAATGAGGACCGGTATTTGGCAGTTACTGCCAAAAGAAACAGACGAAGCACAGCATCAGACCTATCTCGTCAGATCTCTTCAGCTACCGGTACGACAGTTTCAAGGCAGATCGTGTACAGACGCTTAGGGCACATTGGTCTATATGCTCGCAGGCCTGTCAGATGTGTTCCCCTTACCGCAACTCACTGTCGCCTGCGATTAACCTGGAGTAGAGAGCATGCATTGTGGACACCGCAACAGTGGTCTTGTGTGATGTTTTCCGACGAGTCCAGGTTTAGTTTGTAGTCTGATTCTCGCCGGACTTTCATATGGAGAGCGCCAAGTACCCGTTACCACCAAGAGAACACCATTAAACGACACCGTTACGGTGGTGCAGGATGGCTCGTTTGGGGAGGAATTATTCTTGGTTCCAGAACTGACCTGCATGTTCAGAGTGTAACGATGACAGGCCACATCTATCGGGATGTCATTCTGGAACAACAAGTACGTTTGTTTCGGGGCGCCATGGGTGCCGAATTTCTGTTTATGGATGACAACGCCCGTCCTCAACGTGCAAACATTGTAGACGAATGCCTTCAATCGGTGGATATCACCCGTATGGATTGGCCAGCATACTCACCGGACTTGAATCCAATAGAGCATGTATGGGATATGTTTGGCCGACGAATTGCAGCCCGTCAACCCCCTCCCACCTGTTTACCGGAACTTTGGAGGGCATTGCTTGATGAGTGGTGTAATATTCCCCAAGATCAGATTGATAATTTGATACTCAGCATGTGTAGGCGTTGTAAGGCCTGTATTGCATCGTCCGGGAGACATACTCCGTATTAACCATCATACTAACCATGTTATACTGTTTTTTGTAAATAGGTTCTTTTTTGAAATTTGCTCCACGGAGTAAAAATCGCAATTTTTATTAATTATGTCAAACATATAGCATCTTTTTGGCTCTTTACCTTTTGTTTAATAAATAGACTTCACAAATAAGTCAAATTTGTTTGGCTTCTGTCTCTTTCTTTGCCTGAACTTCATTATCCTTAATTTATGGGCATGAGTGTACAATATCTTAGAGTAAAGATAATTAAAAGCTAAATTAATGTCATGTAAAATTTGAAAATTTTAATCAAACTTAAATTAAAAGCAAAATTGATTTAAATATGCCATACATGGTTTTAAGTTTAGAAATTATAAGACTCAAATAATAGTTCAAAGAAAGGACTGAGGATATCACGCACAGTGCCTTGACTTAAAGTTTTAACCATTTACAAAGTCCATTATTTGATCTGAGCTTTTTATTAGACAACAAATCAGAAAAACTTAGCATAAAACTCTATACACTTTATGTATATATCAGAAAATATGCACACACTTTTAAGATTATTTAGCTTCCCTAAAGTGCATCGCTGAGATTTCAGACATCCATAAATAGAAATACATCCCAAAATTGAAGATATTTTATGCACAGTCTGTGAGAAGAAAACAGACAATAATCGTATTACACATCCATATAGCTAAATCTTACTGAGTGTAAAAAAATAGGTAGTAAATATTTAGCTTTTGATTTTCGAGGTAATTTAACAGCAGACTGAAAGAATGTCTTCTGGTGTTAAATTTCCCTACTTTATTTTTTTTTCTTCAATTCATTTAATATATAAAAAGAACATGGTTTTAATTCCATGCATCGAATCTGTCTAATCACAGATATTCCATTCATACGTAAATAATGATATATTCACATGTCTACCTAAACGGCAAGTTGTTCTAAAAAACTCTTACTCTAATGAGGGATACGTAAATTGTTTTATCACTCTTTTGCGTCTCAATTTTTTTGTATTAGATTCTTAATTGAGACAACTTACTGAAAATTCCTTTTGGGGGCACAGTTCTTCCTCAGTATAGAATTTTTCATCATTAAAATTCAACTAACTATATCCTCTGATTTCATCTCGTTTGAAAATTTAGGTTATGAACTAATATTGTAATCTTTAAAGCTATTCTAAAATGTTATTGAGTACAATTTGGTGATTTCCATATTCTTTTTTTTTTTTTGTGGAAAAATGGACAATGGTCGAAAAATTGTGGCCGGCGTTGCTTCTGCCGAACCGTGGGTTTGAGTCATGTTGCTTCTAAAGATACATCATGTAGAGCAGCAGTTTCATACTAAATCCGTCAAGGGTCAATACCCTATCGTTGGTAGTGGGGTTTGGACGCTTGGAAGATGGAACTTAGCTCGGGTGTCAAAATTACTGTTGGTCAAAATTACAAGGTCTTCTGCAATAGACTCTCGTCCTGTGCTCATAAGTTGAAAATTATTTAAAAATAAACAAACCAATGCCACTTTTTAGTTAGGAATAGAAAAATGCGATCGATGTGTTACTTTTTTTATTTCTTTTATAAAGGTTCTTATTAAATTTTCAAAAAAAAATATGTAAAACAATGCGTAGTTTATTGAAGCAAGCTTTGAACTTACTATTGAGAAATAAAATGAATGTAAAATTATTTAATATTGCCTTAAAATAGGATTAAAATTCCTATTAAAAAGTAAGGGCATTGACAAACTTGTATAAAATTGCTTGCAAATAATTCAAGTTGTTAAATTTTAAACAAGACTAAATTAAATTACCAGTTGTATTCTTAAGTACAAACATATGAAAATATAATTTATAAGTTTGTATTGATTTTTTATTTTGATTAAATGTCTTTTAAGATATCTACTGTGAAAAAATAAACATTGAAATAATTTTTAGAAGAAACATTAATGAAATTACACGAATATGAAGTTTTTCTTGTAAATTAATAAAATATCTAACTTTTGTTTATCAGAAAGTGTAAGCTCATAACAAACTCTTTTTTATAAAAAAAAATACACTTATAGGACATGAAGAAACACAGCAAAGCATATTATTTTTAAGCATTCGATTGAATTAAACATTTGTATTATAAGAGATTAAAAAGAAATTAACATTACTCTGAAAGTCGGACTGCTTAATATAAATATAAGGTAAAAGACAAAATGATAATCAAATAAGAAAATTAATGCTTATACCTCTTCAAAATTAATACAATACCTATAAAATAAAGCAAACTATTCTCATCTTTCAGTAGTTTGATAATGTTAGCCGATCCATAGAATATCGAAAAAAAATTAAGTTACAACTTACGTAAAACTATTTATTTATTCATTCTAAGTAAGAAACTTGATAAATTAGTTAGCTAAATTATTAGTAACTTGAAACATTCTGATGCACGATTAGTTCAAAATTAATCTGGCTAGAAAGAAATATAAGGAAAAAAAACATTTTTATTAGGGCGGGAAAAAATTTCGTTTCTTTGCGAACTGCAAGATTATTTTTTATCCTATTACATATGATATCAGCAATTTGATTAATCGCATCTTAAGGACACTGACAGATAATAATTAAAATCACTAATTCATACTGAAATATTGCAAAAATGTAAACGAAAATCCATTATCGCCTTACATGTAATCGATTGCTAATACTAAACGTACAGCTACTCTGCATACAATGGATTAATTCATCTTCAAAATCCATTTGAGCAGTCACTACACAAATAAAAATTTAATTTGATAGATCACTTCGCAAATAAATAAAATTATAACCTTTATTACTATTTTCGAGGAAGCTTTGAAATATGAAAGGCCCCAAATTTGGGAAAGAAAAATACATATTAACTACCAGTTCCTGAAACTCCATCGTGTCAAAAGAGATAATTCAATTTATGCCTTCTCTCCATCAAACCACATTTAGCTCAGTTTCCCTGTTCTTTATTTTTCACACAAGGAATTATTAATCTTAATGTAAAGATAGTTAATGTCATAAATGCCAGGCAACTCAAATTCTTTCTTATATCAATTAAATATTTGCATCTTAAATTCCATCTCGAATCGCTCAAAGCATAAAATGCAATTTGAAGTTCTTAAAATAGCATTTCTTAAATCAAGGGCTTAGCTAATGTCTTTGGAACATTGAATTATTCCGTTCCAGACAAATTATCACAAGTGAGCTTTCCCTCTGAGGTTCAAACGCATCGTGATAATTCTTAACTGAACAATTACGGTGACACCAGAAACATACTCGAAGACATTAATGCGTATGTTTTTTATTACGGAAACTCACTAATGATACGTAAATGTAATTTATGCATGCGAGCAATGCACATACACACACGTCCGCGTTTTCTTGCGAAGAAGAAAATTAATGCTTCACTCTGTGTTCTTCCGCTACCACTATCTCAAACTTCCCAATTGACGACGCCGTTCGTAAAATTTAATCATATTAATTATCCGGTTGAGATTTTAAGGTAAGGTTATTTATTTCCTTGATTCTTTTTGCAGTAATTTCGGATCTTTATAAAAACGTTCCACGTCTATTTCATTTAATGTTTTGCTGGGGAAATTTATAAAAAGAGAAACTCTTTAATAGATACTTTCTTACTCGTTTGCTTTGAATTCCGTGGTGGGTTTTCCCTCTTCTCTTATTTCAGAAGATAGAAGCGGTACGTCTTCCCCCGCTCTAGCCTGATTAATGATATATTACTCCTCTTAAAATTCCCATTCCATTGATCTCTGCTTTGCTTTGTTTATGGCTACATCAGCTTCGTCAAAATGTATATATTTAAATCAGCGACACACAATTTCAGTTTAAAAAAAGATTAAATGACAGGTGTCCTTAGAGAATATAATTTTGATTCGAGTAATAAATTTTGAATCCAAACAAAAATTGAGAACAAAAAAATGATTTCAAAATAAAAAGGTAAAAAAAAAATGTTAATCAAAGTTGCATTCAATTTGCTCAATTTTATTTTGCAAAAACAGTTTTGCCATTTTTAATAATTGTTAAAAAATGAAATGAAAAGAGTTTTGTTTAATTTTAAATTAGTTTTTTTTTATCTTTGTTGTTTAATTTTTATATCATATGAACCACTTTTTAAGTTTTTAGCCATAAAAAATGAGTGCATTAAAAAACTTTAATGTTGCGAGAAAAAAATTTAAACTCCGCATTCTTTATTTGTTTAGCTACCTTGTGTTGCTGTAAGTTCATTTAATTTCTTGGTTATTTTTCCATCTAAAGTATAGTAAAAAACGTTAGTTCTGTGGGGATTTTCAGTAAAAAAATTATTTAAGCTTACAATATGAATAAATAAAAACAAATTTTTAAAAATTAATGCAACTCAATGTGTATTTTGGCTTAGTTTTTTTTCTAATTATTCTTTTGTTTTTCTATTTGCACATTTTTAGGCATTCAGTGTCTTTAGTGAGTAAAATATTGCTGGCGTATTTGCAAAATCATAAGCATTTTTTTTCGCTAAAAAAGTTGAATAATCCAATGCGACAAGTAAAATTTTTTAAATTATTTTACTCTGTATCTTTTCAAAACACACAGTGACAAATATATATATAATAAGTGTGATTTATTACAATAATAACGCATGATTCTATATTTCTTTTTCGTCATTTTAATTTTTTAACTAAATAAGTGATGAAATTATAAGAGAAAGCTTGCTAATTAGGAGTAGTTATGACTGTTCAAATTCTAAAATTAAAATTAATGTTTATTTTATTTGAATTTTAAATTTCAACTATTATCATCCACACGAAAATTGAAAATAATTCTGCTTTACTACCTTCAAAAGACGCCCATGAAATTTGAATTATTATTAAAACTCTTTCAACATAAAGAAAACGTTTTTGTAAAAGTATACATGTCTAACTCAACTGTAAGTCAAACCCACAATAAGAATTTCCGCCCTCACTGCATCTTGAAAGCCCTTAAAATTTACGATGTAAATGTTTACTGATAAGGAGTGAAGAAATGATTGAATACCCTAATAGAAACAGCAACTCAAAAAATAAGTAATTTTTTAAAGTTTAATCTTATATTTATAAATCGTAATTTTATTATCTCTCCGTTTCTCAACCTCAAATTGAAATGTATTCATATTTTGATAATCAGGACTTTCTAATTTTAATATATGTGTGGTTATAATAATTTTTACAATTCATGTTTTAAATCTTTGTTATGATCTTTCTTTAAAGTACTCGTATGTTTCCACATAGTTGTCTTTTTTATCAGCTTAACGGGGATTCTGTATTAGAACCACTTTTTACCATTCGTATAAATATTTCTTATACTTCTTGCTCCACATTTATTAAATACTACTTTCATAAACAAAAATAAATAAATAAATAGTAATTATTTATTCAAATTATTTCCGAAATCAATATCTGATATTTATCAAATCAGAAAAAGGACATTGTGTTCAAATTAATAATTAATTCAGCATGTATATTGCAAATAATACGAATAAATCCACATGAAAAAATTAATTTAATTATTATTAGGATACCTTATTAGTTTGTAAGATGTCTAAGATTATATTTTACTAAAAAAAACCTTAAAAGAAACTTTAACCGATATAAATTATTCTAATGTAAAAATTTAGCATAGTTTGTAAAAATTTACTCGGTTTTTAATAAGGGTCCTAATAAATTTAGTTTTTAAAAATAAACATGTGTTTTAGTTAAAAGCTTTAAGGGCTAAGCGATTCCCCCATTAAAAGAAGTACCATAACAATTTCATACCAATATAATAAAATTTCATCAACAGCTTATTGTGGTAGAAATCATTTTAATAAATAGTACTTCTCTTTAAACTAAAAGAGTAAAACTTCAGTTTAAGCAAAATACATTCATCAACTTCCCTTGAATACACGTGTGTAATACTATATATTCCAGAATATCTCCTTTTAGAATTTATTTAAAAGCATTAAGGAACTAAATTAAGAAATCATATATATATATATATATATATATATATATATTTGGCGAGTTTCTTTGCTTTATGTGTAAGTAAATATTACATTATCTGTAATATAAAATATATTTTATGGTTTTATAAATGAAATCAAAGGAGATTTTAAAAATAATTTGATCCATGAATTTTATAAAGCAGACATTGGCAAAAAAATTCTGCATTTGTTTTTTTAAAAGAGGATCGCTTTGAAATTCTGTAAAATTGGTACTGAAACTACAATAAGGAGTTAAATTTTAGGTAAATTATTTGTGAAACAAAAAAGTTATGTGGATAGAATATACATTAATAAAACATTGGAAAAAGAAATTTTAGAATAAGTAAGAACTAAATAATTTTAAACAATGAGAAATTGCAGCAAGTTCATATAATACAACCAACTAGCAAAGAATTTTTAAATATTGCTTGTTTCTACTCAATAATTAAAACTTCTTGCATGTTAATTAGCATATATATATATATATATATATATATGTAAGCTTTAATTTCTTAAAATTTTTTCCTTCTATAAATTTATTGACTTCAATCTTATAAACAGTCGTCGACTTAAAAGAAGTACACTTTCGACAAACAACAAAAAAAGTTTCAAAAATTTAATTATTCTTCGAAGAATCTTAGCCTTGTGTTTAATAAAAAGGCAGGATGATAAAATAAAACATGTTTTCTATGCGTTGCGTCAAATTTCGTAGAAGCGGAAAAAACTCAAGTAAAAATATACTAAAAAATTACTTTCTGTGTTCTTTTGCGAATAAAAATTGGTTTTTTCCTTTACTTTTTTGCTCTTATTTTACCTTACTAACATTTTTCTCCCTTTTTTTTTTTGTCTTTCAAATTTTCTTCCGTTTTAATTTTATTTGCTTGTACATACACAGTTTTCGTAGCTGTTTTTCTTTACCGTATAAACTCCTCTATTGAACTAAACATTTACAAAACCTACAAATGAGAAAAGTACAATTACTTATATTAATAACTACACATATCCTAATATTGATTTTATTTTAAAAAATTATAAGGTATAGAGAATTTTTTTCAAGCACAACAATTTTTTGTTTTGCATTTGAGTGCGTTAACTCCATAAGAAATATCCTTGAATTTAAGCAAGGTTGTGCCTCATAGAATGTTTGTCTTTATAAATTTATGCAGATTTTATCAGATACAAAGAATGTATGCATATATATTCATACAATAAAACTTTAAAACTCTCCAAATAATTTGTATAGATATTTATATTTTAGGAACAGAGTTAAACAGAATTGGATATTTTCCAAAATCTTTCTCAACTTATTTAATATGCATGTTTTTAATGGTAAAAGAAGAAATAAACAAACCACAGAAAAATTAATCTTTAAAAAAGAGGCTTTAGTTTATAATGCAAAATAAACATAAAGAAGGTAGTTAAAATTTAACAAATTACTGTTACTGTTAAAATAATTAATTCGTTAATTTTGGAAACTTTGCGGAGTTAGAACAACATACGTGAATCTGGGTAGAAAATGCGTAAGGAATTTTCACTCAGGAAAACAAATAAAAACTTTAAAATTTAAACATACTTAGGGAAAATAAAGAAATATATTTATTATTCAGGTAACTATCATACTATTCCAACGCTTGATATTTTTTAATTCATAATTCAATAACTTCTGTTATTTAGTCTTATTATAAATTTCATGGCAAAAGCACTTGAACACGATAAACATGCAGTTAAGCTTCTAAAAACTTTCTTTATATTTGCTTAATTAATTAACTAAGCTTAAGCAACAATTTTTTTTTTTTTTCATTCCTGCTGTTTTAAATACTTCGTTCATGCTTATATTATTTGTTTTTATTCTTGGAAAGATTCCTTATTTATAGCAACACTTTTCAAAAGTTAAAAGAATAAACTTTTAGCGAAATCGTACCCTACAATGTTCCTTTATAAATTTTAAAAAAAATTCTGAGGAAGTCCTGCATAAGTTTCATAACATGAATATATAGACAAAACTAAACAAATTTATAAAAGATTTAGAAATTAATTTTTAGAGAAAATTAATCTAAAATATACACAATATTTTAATGTAAAATCATTGTTTTTATTACAGAAGTCTTCATTGCGGTTTTTTTCTTTAGATTCTATAAGTAAAGAAACTTGAAGTATAATATGTATTTAAGTAATGCCCACAAATCATGTTTAAGGTTTTTAATACTGTATATTGATAGTTATTACAAGTGAAAAATTATTAAATAAAATATAACTAAAATCATCATTAGTTCCAAATTGCGATAGCCATGTGAGAATAATAAATCATTTCGGTACGTTTGCTAGCTCTCAATTTTTGCAATCATTTTCCTTTTTGCAGTTTTAGATATTTATTTAAATAAATATTTTATCCTAAAACTGAAATACGCGCGCGTGCTTTTTGAATTACATCTCTTTAAAAATAAAAGCAATCAAATCGTTCAAATAACTAGTTCTTGGTTTCAATCCTTTTCTCATATTATTTAGTTAAATAATGCTATTCCGTGTTGTGTTGTGTTGTGTGTGTTAACACGGTTTTATTATTTATCACTTTATCGCGTGGAATTTCTAAAAATCAATATATTTAGCCACAAAATAGCATCATCATAAAAATTTAAAAAAACATGAGCATGAAGCAGTCCGTTAATTTACACATACTACCCATGTGTTACGCAATTCCGTTTAAATTAACAACAGTAATATGCTTACACAGATATTACAATCATAGATATATTATTTTCTCCGACGGTTTATTTACTGAAAAACTATATGAAATGCGTGTGTGATATCGCTTTAGAATTGTTAACCCTTAGATTAATTTCAGTTTTTCTTTACTTTTGAACAATTCACCTGAGATGGAATTACAAATGGCTAAATAGTCTAGTCTCACTCATAAGTTTAGGGTTATACAACATATTCTAATTGTAGATGTCTGCTTCTTAATTGTTTTAAGGGAAATGTAAGGATCTTTAAGCACTTAAAACAAGTCGCATTCCGGTAACATTAGATTGCTCCAAGAATCCTTTGAAGTGCCATGATGCCTTAATTAAATTTATTAAAGTTATATAGGGGCAACTGTGTAGCTATGCCCATAAATTGACCTTACTAACCCTCTTCTCCGTAGTAACAATATTGCTGCTAATGTATAATTAAGATTATGTTGCAGTAGATCTTTTCCCAAAAAGGCTTTATGAAATAAGTAGTCATTTATATGTAACAAGCAATCTCTTGCGATCGATTACCACAAAATGAATTGCTGGAGAAGACTTTAGACAATATGTAATAAAAGACTTAAGTCTCAACCTGTAATTTCATACTCATTAGCAGTCAATAGAAGGGTTGTGAGTTAATTTCCAACTCTCTCATTAACTTTATTATTGATTGTGATTTTAACACTCAGCAACAGATGTATCTCAATGAAAATGCCTCATTCCCTAAATAGTTACGACTCCTTGATGTGTCTTCAATCACGTGTACGTAAAATCGAAGTGGAAACTAAAGTTGAAGTCGAATCTCCATTCTCTTTGATGAAATAGTGGCAATTAACAACCGCCGTTAATGAACAGTGCTTCGACAAAACGTAGAATTAAACACGTGTAATGATAACTTCGCAAAGCATCTTTAGAATCCTCTTTACAACGGTATGTCCATGTTTGACGGTGGTCTGCCTTGATGGCAATGACTTAAGGCCCCGTTTCGTGCCTTCACGGAGTTAATTGCCTATCCTGTCAAACATTTCAAACCGAAACAAACATTTCAACTGCTTCGCTATTCTAGACACGATCGTCAAAGTGTTTGGTTACGGAAATGATCTTAGCGGCAGTCAAGCACTTGATTTGGTTGGTGGGTCGAATTAGGCAAATACGTGGATCTAATGATCCGTCCAGAATCAAGCAATTGTATGCGAAAGCACGGTCGCTGTTTTTGTACTGGGATAACCGCCGCCGGAAACGACGATTAACCTTTATACCCTTGTAACTATTTTGCTCTGAGTTCGTACATTTAATTATAGGGATTCGAAATTATTGTATTCCATTATCTTTAGGCTTAATTAGAAAGGCAACCTTTTCCTTGATTAGTACCTTTTCGTCTATACCATGGAGTGGGACTAGTCTGTGGCAACTTTCTTACTTACCTAGAATTACAAAATGTGTTTTAATTTGTGTGAAATAAATTAAGATTATGGGTTGTGTGCACTTTTCTGAAAACTCTCATGGGCATTCCGAACGAAATAGCTGTGTTTACAAGAGATACTGAGCTACATAATAGTGCGTTATGAGTCTACAAACTTAGGTTTAATTTATGCTTTGTATTCATACAAGCTGTAAAATTCGTGTAGTAAACAAATCTATCTGAACTCCTTACGGAATATCAATGAAAATAGATAAAGCACACATTGTCGAACATTTAATTAGTTATAAATGTATTTTATAGACGCGGAGCAAATGTTTTAAGGAATCGTTAGTTTATATTCTTCCAATGTTAAACAATACTGTTAAATTCTTGACAATGATATATACCAGTCGATTTGTATATTTTAAACTGTGTATATCATATCCCATTAAATTTTATTAAGAATTTATTTCTCAAAACTCAATTAATATAAAATAGGATCTTATCAGATTATGTATAATTATTAGTAAAGTTGCATTTTTCTGAAAATTTTAAAATGATTTTTAATATAATATTTAATAGTATAAATTGGTTAATATAACAGAAATTTTAGCAAACCAAAATAGAATTTTTTTATGTTAAAATATTGCTTTTTATATTTTTTTACTATATTTTTCCTTCACATAAAGGTTGTTTATTTCTATTTCTGCAAGAGATTTCTGCCGCAGAAATATGTGAATTTCTTATTTTTGATACGAGTTTATAAGAAAAAGAAAGGAATCATTTAATCTAGTATATGAAAAGTAAAAGCTTTCGCATCGTTGTTGCCCCCAAAAGTTTTATATATAACTAGTGTACCTTCTAAGTGTGAAAATTAAATCATTCAAAATCTACAAAAACTAAATCAATCAAATGAAATCCAAAAAGAGTATAAAATACAATTAAACATAGATATTAATTAATGCGCTGATTTAAATCCAAAGATAATGCAAAGACATTACGAAAATCTAATATTTACAAAATTAAAAATAAATTAATATTTACCGCACAATGCATATTTAAAACGACTATGCTTTTGTTATATATCAGAAAAAGCCTTGAGGTTATTGTTAACAATTATACTGAAATTGAAACACGTAACTTGTTTTTATGATGCAAAATGTAAGAATAAATAATGAAGTATTCTTTTAAAATATAACTAAGTTCTGATACAGTTGGGGAAAAAATTTCCATTTAATACAACTAAAATATTTTTATCATCTTGAATGTATTAATCGTATTTCGTTTCTTATTTAAGTAACATGTCACTTCATTTTTGATTCGTAAAGTATGAAAAACACGTATAAACATCTTTAATTACATTCAATTAAGCAGTTTTGTCTTGAAATTTATAAAACTATCAGAAATACTTTTGTATTAAATAAAGCTAGCTTTTTACCTTTTTACAAATTTATCTCAACTATTTAACGTAGTGTTACAATGTATTAATTTTAAATGATCGTATTCTTATTAAATAGAATTTCTTTTATTCCCAATAAATATCACAAATATTCCGATACAATGAATTAAAGTAACTATAATAAATTCTTTGCTCGAATAAATTTTTATTCAAATGCGAAACGAAAGTTCCCGTTAATCGCATCTTATCCAGCACTAATGATGTAATAATTTAAATGGCGCCACTTTTGCCTCCAGAAACTTCAAGGTCATTCATAAGCATTTTTTTGTTTAATTGCTCTTTATTAAATAGCTTTGTCTCAAAAATCGTCGAATTGACAGATCTCATTTCAAGTCGATATGAGTCACTGGAGCAAAAGTGGACCGCTTTTATTTTTCCACCGCGTTCATGTCCCAATTTTTTTCATCCTTTCTCTTTATGTTTTTCCATGCCATTTCGTAATTTTTAATGCAATTTTTTTCTGTGCAGCTTCCTTTTTTCGCACTATCTAGTTGTCAATGGCAGCAAAATCAATTAACATGCCTCTGCAATTTATCTAATGTTTCTTTCTTTCCCCTTCTCTTTCCAGAGGAACTGATGCAAAAGACATTTACTCCATTCGGTCCCATTCAAGAAATCAGGGTTTTCAAAGATAAAGGCTATGCTTTTGTTAGGTAAGTCATTAAGTTTAATACCGCTTTAGCTCAATGAAGTTTTTCTATTATTCGCCGCGCTTGCATCTTCTCATCGTCCCTCTTAGTGCCTACCCCCACCCCTTTTATTTCCCTCTTTGCTGATTTTTTTTAACTCACGTGCCTTCCCCAGTGTTTATAAACGCGCTTCTCTTTCTATCCTGTTTCGTATTCGCTCATTCAAACGTTGAAGTTTTTAACCCGCGAATATTTCAGAGAGACAATTAACCCTCGCATCTGATGGGGTCTTTAGTCCCCTGCTTTTCGATAGCCCCCCTCCCTCTTTAAATCCAAACGAAAGAATGAAAACGAGACTCTAGTAAAAGAAGGAGGGGGTGGGGACTTCTTAATTGAAATGGTCCCAGAATGAAATACTCACTCTACTAGCGGCCTTCTTTCATGCGTCTCTTAAATGGTGATGAAACCTTCTCTACCCCAAATAGATGAGTAGACGTCTCTTTGAGCAATATTTGCCGCTTAATTCAGTAGTCGCCATTCTTTTCAAAGGTTTTAAAAGATGTTTCTTTTAAGCAGAAAAAGGATGGGAGAAGGAAGTTAAAAAAATGAAAAAGAAGTTCTCCGGAAGGTGCTTGGTTAACATCGGATATTGGCCTCCGACTCCATAAGAGATTTTGAAGCACCATTACACGGATAATTCTTGAGAGGAGAAAATATACGGCGTTCTTCAAAGTCTAGAGATGAAATTGCGTTTATAATTAAGAGCCTTAAATAATCTTTACGTTTGAAGGAACGGTGTTTTAGTCGCGACCCTGTTCATGCTTGGAATGAAGTGGGGTCGGAGAGGGATGAACGGGCTGTATTCTGGTGTGTATATTGCTATGTCGGAGTGGTAGTGTCGAGAAATATGTGTGATAGCAGTTAATTTAGGCCTTCCGGAATTTTCTGGACTGGCTTTACTTTGAAATAGGTCCATCGATGTTTTTGGACATTCCAACCGGTCCAGAGGAGTTCATTGCTTAAGATTTTGAAGAATTTGTTGGATAAATAAAAGCTTTATAATTTTGAACTTAAACATTTGTTTCAGTGGAATGGATTTGATTCTTCTAAAATGCTATAGAAACTTTTCATTTATTGAAAAATTAAACTTCAAAGTAAGAATATTTAATGCTATGTGTACTTTTTAAGAAAAGATCGAGAAGAAACTTTTTTTAAAAAGAATTTATTTGAGATGGTCAAGAGAAAAGTTTAAAAAGCAACAATTTTATTTACCTGTTTATATTCTCAATTCTTTCCTACTTTCAAACTTATAACATAACTTTAATTTTGTCAACTTAAAAATAACATAAAATCTCTTATAATTGATAGTGTTGCTTGTAAATACACTTTACTTTTCATTTTGTGGTCTGAAATTTACTCATTTAATGAATTAAAGAAGTTCTTAAAAATATATGGAATCAATTTACTTATAAATTATTCATCTTAAATATTTTCATAACATTTCTAGAAAAAGTGAATCAACTCTTAAAAAATAACTCAATTTCAAAAATTTCTATGAAAAACCATTTCATTTAAAATATACTAAATAATTTCTTAAATTCCATGGAAAAATACTTATTAGTTTACTTTTTCATACACTTAGTTGTGCTTCTATATTTGTGGGGAAAAACAAACTATTTACTCAAAACTTTGATTAAAAATATAACCATTGTACTGAAGGCAAAGCAGCTATCTTTATTTTGGCTAGAAAAAAGCTCCTAGATTAGCTAGTTATATCTCCTAGATTTTTTTTACATGGCATTTTTCTTAGTTTTGATTTATTTACTTACTTTTAACAAAAAAATTCAAAGCTTTCAAAAGTAATGCAGAAAAAGTGTACCAAGAGAAATAAACAGATTGATTGGACTTATTTTTGACAATACATTGACAAAAATAAGTGACTTTGATAGAGTATATATATTTCATCTTAATATTAAACGAACTATCAATTTAAATAGCGCTTGATCCAAACATGTATGTTCTATTATTACAAAAAGAGTTGTTGCACTTTCAAAAGGCAGAACTAGATTATTTAATGTTAAAATAGGATCCAGTGTGGAAAGATTTAAAATAAAAATAGTGCTTTAAAAAAATATATAAACATATCTGGGACTGGAGTTAGGGTTAGTTTTCCTAAAAGTGCTGAAAAACAATTCTATAAATTATATTTCTTAAATGTTAAAAATAAAACTACGCAAAGTAATGAATGAATCAGCATGTAGCTAAAACCATTATTGGTTAAAACTGCAATAGTAATTAATATAATTATTCCTCCTTTCTGAATAATTATCTTTCTATCTTTAATTATATGTATCGGATAATAAATGAGCTGATACCTTATCTACTGTAATTCTCAGTACATTCATTAACATATAGAGACCTAAATACACTACACATATCTCGGTCTGAAATCCAAATGGATTTCAGAGATTGCAAATTTTTATGTTTTATTTTAAACTAAATAAATTATAATTCTGACTTCACTCATTTCCATTAATAGTATTCAACAAGGGTAAAAATCTCCTTTTATCCCGGCTTAGTTAGAAGAAATTAATGTTTAAATTGTGATGCTATTAAACTAAAGAGATATGAGATTTTTTAGCAATTATATATATATATATATATTCCAAAAAATATCAAATAAAAAAGATTATTCTTAAATATACTTTTTTCTTTGACGTGCAGCTTTAGCTTAATATTGCGTATTGTGTTTTTATAATTCCAAAGGCTCATTTTTTGACTCCGTGTTGCAAGCTTTCATTTTTATTAAAATTCTTATGTTAATATTATTTTTAATGTTATTGACTATTAAAATTAACACTTTTTCTGGAAACTCCGAAAACGTATCAATTTAAGCAAAAATTAAAATACGATGAATAATTAATCTATAAAGTATAGAATTTTCTTTGTTTATCCATAAGCACCCAAGATTCTTATACTAAACTCCAAAAATTACAACAACCAAGTAGTTCTTTTTTAAAAAATTACAAACTTTGAGACATACAACGAATATAAACTTCTATTTGAGGAAAAAGAACAGAGAAAACAGAAAGGAAAAAATACATGTTATAGCATATATTCATACGTACGTTAGTTTTGCGCATGCGCAGTCTATTTATATCTCTATTAAAAATCGACGGAAACCTCATATTCGAAACAAAATTGTCCATGAATCACTTGTCACTATGAATCAAAGATTTATAATAAAGAAACATAAAATAAAAGGACTTTTTTAAATTCAGGCATTCAATATAACACATAATGGAATTTATATCTTTTACAATAAAAATATTCACTTAAAGTGGAGTTATGCGAGTAAAATTGCAATCTTTTTAAAATTACAACAGAAAATTTCCCTTACGAAGAAATAAATTAGTATTCTCTCATACCTCACTCAATTTTAAAAATATACAATGAACTCGCTCATAATCTACGCCCCCACATTGTTCGTAGATTTAAAAGAATTTTTAAAACTGAATATCGCACAGTTTACTTGGTTTCTTCTTTATTGAGTTTGTTTTTGTGACAAATTACTCCTTTTTTATCTTTCAGATTTGCTACCAAAGAGGCAGCCACACATGCCATTGTGGCTACCCATAACATTGAAGTGAACGGCCAGACAGTGAAATGTTCTTGGGGGAAAGAAGCCGGTGATCCAAACAACCAACAGCAGCAACAGGTGGGCTTAAGTCTCAAGGTGGGTGGGTGGTTACATGGTTGTTACTTGAATCTTTGAAAGGACTTTCAAGGATTTGTTTGTGAAATCAATGTTTATATCATAACTATTTGTCATTCACTCTGAAATATTCGAGAGCTTAAAGAAATGTTCAGAAAAAACTAGTTAAATACTTTCAATCAAAACTGACACTAAGCAAAAGCGTGGGAAAAATAAAAAAAAATTATAATGCAAATTTCAAATCTTCTAAATAAACAGCATTACACATTTAGAAAAATGTATAAACTTATCAAAAAAGAATTGCAACTGAGGTTATGTGTTATCAAAGACTATATTAAAGGGGTTACGTAATTTAATATTTTTCTGAAAAACTTCTTTTTCAGTTTAAAAAACAACCAGACCACATTAGCTTTTTTTTAAAGAAAAATCACAAATGCAGGCTTGCAACACAATTGACCGATTCTTCAGACGCTCAAATACAAATTGTGAAAACTTGGCTATCATTTAATGACTAATTTAACTTTATATTAATCATATGTCAATAATTAACCATAATTAATATAAATTAAATAAAATTATCTGTTCTTCGCTTTATTACTGCGATTAAATTTTTATACATAATATGTTAAATAGTAATAATTTAAAAATATTATGACATTTCAAGTATTATGACACATCGTTACTAGTCCGTAAAGCTAAATATGTTGAATATTCAGTACTTTATTAAAATAATTTAAATTTTTAACTGTCGTGACCCATCAGTCGCTTGTGGATTTGGATACAGTAAGAATCAAGAGACATCTTAATAAAATCAACACCTTTATTTTACGTATCAATTTACAACGAAATCTTAGCTTAAGCTAACTGAGCGGTCAACTTAATTAGTAACCTAGATATCTATAACAATTCATTGGATCACTTAACTGACTTTTAATTCCGCAGCACAGATGAACTTTCCCCGTTGGAATCTCCAATCTCCTTCCTTCAATAGCTTTAATTATTATAACTTTAACAATCGAACTTCAGTTACAGCCTGACGACGATCGACTTCCTCTCTGTCTCTTCGCTTGATTTTAAACAGCAAATCACATTTCCATAAATCACGGCTCCTTCGCGAAAAAGGGTTTCTTATAACCGAACAGCAGCCAAGATTTTTCTCAAGAGGACTAGTCAGAAACGTAAAAATATATTTTCAGTCATATCAGTAGCTTATTTGTAATTAAATGATGCGAAATAACGAATTACATTGAATTCAATCAGTTGTTCGATTGACTAATTATCCTTATTGCTATAGATAGTTTGTATGAAAAAAATTTTAATGATGCTCAAAAATATCGAAGTAACTGATTCCGAAAATATATTTTATGTTTCAACCATAATGAGTATTCAATTGTATATCATAAAAAATAATTTTTCTTCTATAAAAAATCAAACAATTAAGATTTTGCAGTTTTTTGAGTTAAATCAAAACAAAAAAAAACAATAAAAATTGTTTTAAATCACAAAACTAAAAATTATCTTAATACGAAGGCAAGAGTTTTTTATTTATCTAATGTCTTATTACATAAAAAGTCAAAAATGCATGTAAAATAAAGTGATACTTTGTATAATTCTAAATCTTTCCGTTCGCTGAAGTGAAGCAGTATTCCTTGAATATATTCAGATATGGGTTATTAAAAGTACAAGAGAGCATCACTTGATTAATTATATTAATTTCAAGATATTTTTTTTAAAAAATATAAGTTTCTTATCAAAAACACTCTAGAAGTTTTATTTCGAATTATTTATTAATCAAACAAAACTGCTTGGTTACATATCCTTCTAGCTATTGAATTTGATTGAAAAAATACTCAAAATAAATTTGACAATCAAAAATTATACATCGATTTATTCACAATCATCAAACTCACAATAGCAATATTTCATTATTTAAGTCTTACTTTCTCGGTATGCTTGTATTGAAAAAAAATGGATTTATTTTCGCAGACTTATTTTCATCTAAAAGAAAATATACATAATAAAAGCAAAAAAAAAGGACTTTAAAATTCTCAACAAGAAACGCGAAAATATTTTTCTTAACATTCTAATTTAAATAGTTCCTCAGCATTTTAATGTGATTTACATAAAAGCAATTTTTTACGTTAAACTAATCCTTAAGAGCTACAACATACGAAAAAATTTAATCTCCAAGTTTGAGCGCTCTTTTTACGTCTTCCACAAATAAACTCCAGCAAATTAACTCATTTGTCATACAGTCGTTGCTTTTCATCCCCCTCCCCTCTATATTAATATACCCTGTTACTGCTAACACATCCACATTCAAATTTGATAATAGAAAAGAGACAATCCCTAATTTCGTATTCATTTTAGTTTCTGGAAGTTTGCAGGGAAAACAGCGCTCAAATAAGATCATATCTATTATAATTGTATTTCTACCAAAGTGCGCAATTTGGCTGCTAATCATTAAAGCATAAGCAATGTAGAGCGATCCCGGATGAAACGAAGAATTAATGCTCAAAGAAAATGCATATATAAGTGCCTCTTCAAGCATTAGGTAAGTGAGCTTCTGTATTTATTACATTAGCATATGATCCGGGTCGCTCTACGAAATACAGGTTAGAAATACAAACAACGCATCTAACCCAAAGTTAAATGTTCGGTAAGTATCCGCTGTACAAATGAAATTAAAGAGTGTTGTACAAGATTCGTGGGATATTAATTGAGGAATTAGGGAGAGAAACTTCGCTACTGTGTACTGCCGACAAATCAAAATAAATTTGTATCTAGTTAATTAATCTCTTTAATAAAACTATTTCACTATATATATATTATGCTATATGTTTTATGAATAGCAAAGAGTTGTTGAATAAGAAAGCTGATGCTTAGTAGTTTTCTCAACTTTACTAATTAATAATGAAGTTTTGATTTCTACTTTGGTTTCTTCGTATTTTGCAAGGCATGGTATATTTTTTGTGCTATTGTTTATAACGATTTCACGATAAGAAACAGAAGAACTATCTCTACTTTGGTTTCTATACTGTTTAGATGGCTTCGTGCAACCTGTTCAAAATTCTACCCTTGAACAAATTTTGCAGTTCATTAAATACTTTTTAAATCGCTTTTATTATCAGGTATGACACAGGTTTTAAGTCTCTAAATAAAATAACTGTAATACTTTTATTTTTAAAAAATTACTCATTTCAAAAATTAAAAATCTTTAACTATTTTATTACTTCCATAAACAAAATAGTGTCGATTGAAAAACTGAGAGAGAGAGAATAACTACCACTTCAATATTTTTAGCACTCAACAAATAAAATGATACTGAAAGTAAAAATAGTTTCACGTAATTCAAAATCAGGTTTTTTTTTAATTAATTCGTGTGTATTCGTGTTATTTAAATTTATAGGTGAGTACCACACTTAAAAAAATATTTATTTATTTTTATTTGCTCTCTTTTTTTCTGTTTTCTAAGTACATTAGCTTCTTACTACCAAACGTGAGGTAAAGTGAAATGCATTCCATACCACGTTTATTGCGTAATATTTTTTTATCATTAATTAGAACAATTTTTATACTCTTCTTTTTTTTCATAAAAAAAACTTTCAGTTTGAGAATTATAATCTTTATAAATCTTAAATTTCTAAGAGGTAAGCAATTTCAGAAGGATCGCTCTACAATAAGAGTAATTATAAAATTTTATCTTAGATTATAGCGCTTTCCTCCTTCATTCAAATATTTTTAATTGAGATCAAACTTTTATTATTCAATGCTAATATAACCTTCTCCTTATTAATTTATATATTTTTTATTTTCATAATCATCTTCATAAGAATTATAAATGTAATTGCTCCTGATTTAATGCCGAACAATTAAATATCAAACTGATTAATAACCCTAGTTTATAGATATTAAATTATTTTCTTTGCTTGTTTGTTCATTGAAATTCTAATAAAACACTTAAATCATTAAAAATCAAAAATATTTGTCATTAATAGCCCTTTTGCATTTAAATAGACAAAATTTATAATAACAGTTATACATAATTAATTTTAAATTCAGATACTTCGTCAAAAGAAATGAACATTATTGGGAAAAAAAGTATTAAGGAACTAAAAGTATTAAAAAACATTCGTAAATTTAATATTTGATTTTAATTCATTTACGCCAAAAGTTTAAAATCAAGCGAACACTTTTTGTCATTTTCGAACGTTCGTTCAGAACAAGAAGACAAACAAATCGTCAAAACTTGCTTCTAACAAATAAAAATTAAATGATTAAGAAAAAAATTTCAAACTGCAATCTAAAAAAAAGGCTCTACTATATCATATAATAATTTTATCTAAAATAATGACTGTGAAAAATACGTTTTTCTATTGTTCATATATTCTTCAATACTAAATTGATTTTTTTCAAAGATTATATAATATATGAAATAAATCTGAGTTATCCCTTGATTAGTAATACAAGTTAATTAAATATAACAATAATTATAATACAAGTTAATTAAATATAACAATAATTATAATAAAAAATTAAATATAACAATAATTATAATACAAGTTAATTAAATATAACAATAATTATAATACAAGTTAATATTAAATGTAGCAACAATTAGATACCAAAAATCGTAAATAACCTAATCAACTGAAGTTTTTAAGTAAAATGTGTGTTGGGGGGGGGGGAATATTATCTTTATTATCTTATATTAGAAATTCGTATTACTATTAATTTTAGTCGCACTTAAATATGATGTTTGTAGCAATCTCATTTGCATATAAAACTAAACTCCTACTCACATGAAATGTAACTTTTACTATACCTCACATGATATCTTATAATACAAGCTATTCTACAAATATTGTACAAGTTTTTCATTTTCACGGAATTCACAATAATAAAATGAAACACTTATTATATTTTTATAAACTCTTCAGCTCTAGTTTTTATACAATCAAAATACTGCATAAAAAATAAACCTTACTCTAGACGTAATAATTATTTTGAATAAGCATTCATGATCTCATACAATTTAAAATACCATCTAAATTTCTCTTGTTTTTTACAATTAAACTGCATAAAAATATTAATGAGGGAACTCTTATTCAAACTATTCCAACACTACAAATCTACGAGTAGATCATTTGACAAAATGCACTCCCTTGGTTAACCCAAAATGCATAGCATTACTTATACCATAGAGTCCTTCATTTCAGTTAATATGTTAATTAGGTAGTTAACGATACTTCCATGAATTACCATGGACTCCAAAATTCGATTTTCATTATCTCCCTCTTTAAAGCAGACGTAATTTTACGTCTTATCAATGCCACCGAATGGTCGGATTCTATCCCATCCAACAAATAGATTCGCAGTCGTAAACTATTGACAGCATTCATGTTCAACTGTAAAGCACCTAAATTCTGTACAGGCAATCTATTTTGAGAAATGAAATTATCTTGCTAAGTACCAATAATACTTTGCACGGTCAAAGCTAGTTATGGATTTACGTAGCTTTGTGATACTGTCCAGTTAAAATCGTTGTGTATATATGGATATTTTTATAAAGTTCCGATATGGACATTTTATTTTTAAAAATATTTTAATCGTCGCTGCAAGCATGGTTCTTTAAATCGATTGAGAGATATATCGATAAAGTAAATGAAAAGATACTAATTGAAATATTCTATTTATAAAAAATATTCTCTAAGAAAACTTAATTTGTTTTTATAAAAAATTATTTACTATTCTAAATACCAGCAATGTAAAGTTTAATTACGACACCGTATAGATCCACTGCACTAATGAGAAGAAATCTGACTATTATCATTGAACTCTGAAAAACGTGATTCATATTTAGATCACATTTTCAAGAATTAAAAAGTATCCATCTTTTATTATAAATTTGTATCGTTTTAAAAAACGTATCTACTTAACAAGTTTTTCATGCTCTTGAAATTTAGAAACATTCTACAGACAAGAAATTTTTCTTTTTCATGTATAAAGTTATAACGATAAAATGTAAAGCCTAATATAAGCTAGTAAAATCCAATTATGATACTGATATTGAATCATTTTTCTGTCTGAAAAATTATTCAGGGTTAAGGCTCTATTTTTCAGCATAAAGGTGACTCTAAATATTATCAATAGTTTTAAGGAATTTTTTATATCAAACTTTTTGTGAGATTTTAGCCACTAAATCCCTAAACTAAATAATATATGCGATTAGTGTATGGATTATTTTCTTAAAAAACTTATCTATTAATTGCTACGATGAACTAAAAGTTCAACAATAATGTATGCGTAATGGAACATGTAAGAGAAAAAAAATTAATGCGGTAATGAAATATTTTATAATATTTTTGTAACAAATCAAACTATTCGTGGGAATATGACATCGTGCTTGTTTTTCAAACTACTATTTCTAAATTATTCCTTATGTATAATTCATGAATTGTGGCTATCACTTTTTCTTGGATACATTCATTTTCATACAATTAACTCTTTTAAAATATCTCTGTATTGTATTTCGAAACATTAATTATTGCAAAGAACATTTCCAGGTGAACATTAAATACACTCCTGGCCAAAAAATTCAAACATCATGAAGGAGGGATGATACAAACATAAAATTCTTCGCATGAAAAGAAGACCATAAATAATTAGTATTTAAGTGCAAATGTACTAAGTGCGGGAGGGAGAGTGAGTGAATATTAACGTCGCACTGTTCAGCTACACGAGGGCTTTTGGCGACGGACCGCGTAATTTTGAACCATGGTCAAGTGACGTGGACGAAACCTGAGCTGGCACCCCCTTTCCTAACTACCACACCGTGCGGGAGAGAGAATCGGTATCTCAAACTCTGTATGAAAGGAAAGTTACGCAGCTGGAAATCACTTTTGAATGCTTACTTGGAAATTGCATTTGAATGCTTATTTGAAAATCCCATTTGAATGCGCTTATTTGGAAATCGCATTTTTCTGAGATCTGCCTTGCAAGATGGTACAGCTACATCATGCACCTTGAGTCCAAATGTGGACTAGTTTATAGCACAAACATTCTCATAGACTATGCGATGACGTCTGAAGTAGTTCGGAATGTGTGAACGGCAACCATTACTGTGGCTTCTCTTTACATTTCACAATGGTAATGCTTGAGGATAGTAGTGCTCCCAACGACATAAGTGGACACAGGAGTAGCATTACGCGGTCTTTTCAGGCGCGTCTCGATTCTGCGCACAGCATCATGATCGACTTATCCGTGTTTGGAAGTTTCGAGGAGAAAGCGTGAGGCCTTTTTACATCCTATATCGTCATATGGCCACCTAAATTGGTATTATGTTATAAGTAGCTATTGCATACATGACACGAACAGCTCTTCTTCGATTTACTGGTAGTTGAGCAGTGAGCATAACATTTCTCAAATCATAAGGTCGGTGGTTGTGCCCAAATTTTGGGACCTCTTAGATATCATCTTTCAACAAGATAACGCACAAGACCACATATTGCCCGTCGTATTCTGATCTACCTCGACACAGTTAGTGTTCAACTATCACCCTGGCTAGCACATTTTCCAGATCTCTCTTTCATTGAAAATAGTTGGTAATCAATTCCTGAGAGAATTAGCCACTACTGTTCTCTAGCCACTACAGTTGTTTAATTGTGGCATGGACATAAAGCAGCATGGGATAATTTACCCGTACTTATCATCCAAGCTCAGTTCGACTCGATGCCTAATTGGGTTTTAGTTCTAGCGAGAGGTTGCAGCTGTGTGTTCCGAACCCTTTATACTTTCAAATTGCTTTCAAATTTAACTATGTTTTCTTTCTGCTGAGCTGTATATATACAGTAAATAAAGTTTTATTATTTGCTTTCCTTCATGGTGTTGTACTTTAAATAGACACCATTGTACATGCATACTAATAATGTTATTCAATGAAAAAATAGAAGCTTCTTATAAAATTGAGTAATATGGAATAATGTACATATTTGTGGGAAATAAACGAAATTCGTATGCGTGAAAATTAATTTTTTCTGAGTGCACAGTACAGATTTTAGTCTTCAGGCACATTCTGTCTTTCATTAAAATAAAATCGATGTATTTAAGTAAATATACAAGTCATGCATTTCTCCCTGGTGTTGCAATTTCAATGGCCAGCGCCGTGTATTTAATCCTTCCCTTCGAACTTCCACAAAACCAACATTTAAGTCCATTAGCGTATAGCTCCATTATCAGCTTTCAGAAACTCTAAAAACGCGAAGAGGTATTTCTAACATTTAGGTTGCTTAAACAAAGCTACGATTATTCCGGAATTCGCTTATAAAAGCATTACGCTAAGAATTTTAGAGCTGTAATCAAATGTACCAAATACATTAAGTAGATATGTAACGTCTAAAAGTATAATTAAAGCTTATAAATAGCGACATGAGTCACTTCCTTTCAAAACTAAACCCTTGATGGAATAAGGTCCTTTGGGTCTTTTATAATAACTTAATTTTAATTTTCTTTGTTCCATGAAGAAAATATTCTAAAGCCTAGCGTACAGCCTTAGTATGCTTATAATTCCGTTTGAAGTTAATCCTTTACCCCGCTTAAATAGAACGTTCCTGTATTATACCTGTACTTTAAAGGATTACCTTATAGAATAGGGATAGCAAACCTTTTAGCAGGAGGGGCTGGTTGGAAAGGGGATTCTGAGATCGTCACTTTCTCTCTTGTTATTTGGTCTTATATATAATGCAATAATTGCTCAATCATCTGCTGCTTCTCATTCCGCAGTAACATAGCCAATATGGTATAATACAGGAAGTTCTGGGTTCAACCTTCTAGAGTTTTCAGAAATTAATTTCATATATAAAAGAAATGGTACGATTTCCCTTTTAAATGCCTTCTGAGTACTTAAACAACAATAAACAGGGTATGATAATAGAAAGATAACGGATAAAGATAATAGAAAAGTAATCTCTAATGGGACTTCTTCTGATACTGAGAGTTAAATACCTTAAACGAACAAAATTATTTCCCCTCAATTTCAAATGATTTTTTATAAAAAGGTTTAAACTTCTATGATAGCTATTTACGCTTTTTTTTATACAGATAATAATCCAATAAATACAGATAGAATTCGCAGTATATTTAAGCGAAACTCCGTGTCTCCAATTTGGTTTTAAATAGTTTAATAGAAAACATGTATCATTTTTTCTTATCGAATCTAGTTGTAGAACAATTCAAAAACTCAAAATTATTTTCTTTTTCAAATGTGTGTTTTTTTTTCTTTTCCGTAGCAAGAAATTCTGGCTGTAGAAGCGGCTGAAAATAAAGGTTTCCTGACTATGTTATCTCAGGTAAGACGCACAACCCTCTCCTGCAACGCCTGAAGAAATAATTTCAGGCGAAATTTTCAAGAAAAACTGTAAAAGCGTTATCAGTAACAAAGTATTTTGAGACCACTACACTCAGTATTATTTTATTTTGTTAGTATCTTAAATTAGTGTAATCTATACGTTTAAAGATACGCATAAAATTATACATATGTTTGCAGTTAATTTACAATTAATTAATTTAAGTTTTAAATAGTATTAATACATATATATGTATCGTTAAGGTTATATACTTAAAGAATATAAATATATTTTCTCAATCAATTTGTGATTAATTCAATATCAATACATTACTGATAGAATATTAATGTTAGGTTATTGTTATTAGTAGTATCAAATATTTTAACAATAATTTTAGTTTTAAAAATTTTCTTACAATTAACTCATTTTAGTAAAAACGATAGCATCTTTGTAATAATTATTGGTTTTGCTTTACATTCCTCTTTAAGATTTGGTATTTAATCATTTAATAATGAAAGCAACTCAAGTGAATTGTGAAATATGCATTTCCATTATATAAAAACTACGCATTTTCATTATCACAGAGTTTTGTGGTCTCATTGGTAACGTCTATAAACATTCTAAAATTTCAGAGGCAGGCAGGCAAGTATAAGACAAATACTCAGAAAAATACTCAGAAATGAAAAAATAATGAAAAATACTCAGTTACAACTTCGTTATATTGTAAAGGAAGGTTGCAGATATATTTCTATTCACAGAATCTTAATAAACCAAAAAAATATTTATGTTCAATTTACGCATATTTTTCATAAAGTTTAAAATTTAGAACAAAAAATTCACTAAAAAAAAATTTTTTTACATATTGATTTTTTATGGTATTTAGTTTTTTTGAAAGTTAAAATATCCCCTAAATATTTACAATAATCCTTTGTTTTTAGGTAAGTTGAACAATATCGCTAAAAAAGTATTTTTAGGACTAAAATTTACTGAAATAGAATTTCATATTTTTTTTTAGATTGAAACTTATATTTTATCATTTTCCCTTTATTAAGTAAGTATTTAGATAATCGCCCCATTAATTTTAGAATAAAGATCATTTTAGCTAATAAAAATTCATTAGTTCTCTTTCCCTTTTTAGTACTTCAGATAGATAATTTTTTCACAATTTCCTTCACTAAAATTGCTTAGACTTTTGAAAAATGAGATAAATTTAGATAAATAAAAGCTTTCATTCCTTGTTTTGAAAAAAAAAAATTTCATGATATTTTTAAAAAGATACCGTTTTCTTCCGAGCTGAATATTTCTCAAATAACTTAAATCGATCAAAATTTACTTAAAACTTTAAGATTATTTGTTTAAAATAGTTATAAACAGCACTTCTTTCTTTATATATTCAGTCTAATCTAACTACCGATTCCAGTAAAAGAAAATAAGAAGCAATGTAGGAATACAGATTCAATATTAATAATTATAATTTTATTTTCTTATTGTATATTTCATTAAACTTCAAGCACAGTTCTTAATTCTACAGCTAAATGTGAAGTAAAATTGAGATTTTCAGCTTAAAAAATTTGAATGTTTAATCTTTATGATATACAAATATTTTTTTCTCTCTGTAAGTACATTTTTTAATTACCTTATTTCTAACAAAGATGAAAAACTTCGTTCAATATCCATTATACATCATCAAACAAAATATTTTACTAAATTATAACTTAATGAATGTTGCAATAACAGCATCATTAACAGTTTTATATTAAACCAGTTGGAAAAATAAATTCTTAGTAACAAATGTAACTGCAGAAACTATTTAACAAGTAGTATGGCGCCATCTGTTGGCACCAATAGTAACTACGTACCTAAATTTATGCAATGCCTTTCCGTTTGAGTTCTGATTAATTATATATTCTATTGTGATACGCATGAAAAACACAATCAAGGTGTATATAATTTGTATTGTGTTGTCAAGATTTTGAGTTGTTCGATACAGTGTTCTGAAATCCAAGAAGTTTGAATAAAATCCTTATGTGAATAAAGAGACATCAAAAAATATTGAGGGATATTTGTTAAAACTTTTTGTGTAAGTAATGTAAAGTAAGTAACCTGATCACAACCCTTTACATAACTTTAATAATTATAAATAAAATTAATCGTATTGTTAGTATTTATTATACAAAAAAGCTTAAGGGTTATTTTAATAAATGATGAACTTACAGTAAAAATGTCTATATTCTTTTTCAAAACTATTTCTAATTCCGTGACTTTTTTTATTTCTCAAACTGACTATTCTAAATCATTTCAGCATTTTACAGCCTCTAGTAGTTCATTAGGTTTTTCAAAATTTGTCACTCTAACTCCATTTTAAAATTATATTATATATATCGAGAAGTTGCTATGTAACAGAAATCTAACTTAAAAAACATAACAAATTCCAATATTTTAAAGGCCCAATATTTCCAATATTTTTCAATTTTAGAAAACTTTATTTTTCTTCAAATTTTCTAAAAAATATCCTATGTAAAATGTGTATTTAAAAAGTACTTAAATTATATCTAAAGCTTAAGAAATTCATAATTATTGAGAAGTTCGTTGAAAGAATTCATTGTAAGTTCTTAGGAAAAGTGTTTTTCTTTAAAAAATAATAGCCGGTAGTTTAAGCTGATATAATTTCAATAAACCATTTTTGAAACAATTAGAAAATTTGGTTATTTATAAGAAAAACAAGGACACACAAAAAAACTGTTAAGGATAACTTTCTTTAAAAACATAGAGTAATTGTGGCTGTTTTTAAGGACTGGGAAATCGAACAATTCAAGATTTTCATGTGAATGCAAATTAGATGATTATTAACAAGTACATAAAAACTAAAGTGTTTGCAACTTTGTCTTTTTTTCTGAACTGAAGGAATAAAAATCCATTTTAATAATTATCTCAATCGTTTCGAGTTATAATATTTTTTCAGATAGTTAATAAGAATATTTTTTTTATTTTATTTTAGGCAGACGCTTAACTTTTCCTAAGTCTTTGGTTATATTTTTTATATCAAATATGTGTTTTTTTTTAAAAAAAAAAAAAAACAGATTAATTTTTAACGAAATGTGTGTGTGTACCGTAACTATAATGTATACCTATTCAAATTTCAGTTAATTAGTTAACTATAAAAATGTTAGAGATCCCATTTTATAGTTTTCTTACTAATAAATAACATACAAATATTTCTTAAATCTCTGGAATTCATGTAATATTGAATATGTCCTTACAAAAAATTGCTAGTGTGTCATTCACAATATTTTAGCGATAATTAACGAACATAAGGTAAATTCTTATTAAAGCAATTATTTTCATTTTAATCATGAATTTTTTAAATTGTTGGTGACGTCATACTCATTAAACGATTGTTTTATTAGCATCAATATAATTCTATTAAATTTATATCAACAGAGAATCCTCTTCAATAGATAGTAATATTCAAATTTTTCAAAAAATGTGTAAATTAGTAAAATAATTATAAATTATCGTCATTTAAGTAATCCAGTTACGTTAGTTATCAGAATTATTCTGAAACATCTTAAATTCCTTTTATTGTATTATTCCCCTTCAACTTCCAATAAAAATTTCCAGCTCTCCCAAAATACGTATTAGTCAAATCAGTGGCATAAATAACTTCATAAAGCTCAAATTAATTTAATTTACATTCTGATTTAATCAAGAGGAATAATTAGTTAATGCGTTTAGCTTAATAATAGAAGTTATGACTCTTACTAAAACCTATCTCTCTATAAATTAATTTAATGATTTTGAAAATTACCCGACTTAAAATTTCCCATCAAAATATAACATCTGTTCTTATTTGAAAAGATTTTTAAACAATATTAGAAATTCAATAGGGTCTATGATTTATTAGATAACTGCTTCCGTAATTATATAATTGACTGATTATTTTTAAAGGCCAATTCATATTCAAATGTTAGCACAATATGGAAATGTTTACAGTAAGATAAAGTAAATGTTAAGAAAGCCAAAGAACGCATTACTTATAAACAATACGAGGTAGAAAGTAATATATGTATTTTTATCATATTACTGATTATTAAAAATATTTTCATGCAATAACTTTATTAAAAATTTTACTTTGCGTGCCTTTTATTCTATAATTCTGAATATATTTTTTTCAGAAAAAACACTAATTACTTTCAGTTATTTAAATTTAATTTCTTAAAAACTTAACACTTCTTAAATGCAAATTCGTCATCAAAAACTTCTCAATTATTTACATTTAATTTTTTTAAAAACCTAACAATTCTAAAATGCAAATTCACCAACGTAAACTCTTCAATTGCCACTTTAACAACAGCAACAGCTCTTAAAATTTGATAAAGTTTACAAAAGATATCTCATTGCTCACATTTTATTGATATATATACTACTACATAAAAAATTCTAGTAAACTCTGTTATAAAAAAATTAGAATACTTTTGGTTTCAATTAAGTTTTTTCATTTCATGTAGTAACATGGAAAATTACTGTAAACATTTCCAACATTTTAACTTCTTCAACCCCTAAGAGATCAATTTTGTTATAAATTACTTGTCAATTAAATCAAAAATAAACAACTCTAAATCTTCATATTTCCATCTTTTTACACATTATTTTGTAGATTTATTACTAGCTTTTATACATTTCATATGCTACTTTTAAAATATGCGATTGCTTCCTTAGCTGTAATATTTTTAAGCCTTTTTCTATAAATCCGCCTCTAGATTTAAACTTATGCAAATATAAGACTTGAAATCTAATTTTTTGCACCATTTTGATAGCAGTCACTCGCATGTGCTTTCAAATTCAATTATCTAAAGCTTTTGAAATTAGATTAGCAATTATAGCTTATTTCTTCATTGCCTGCCTGTCTCGTTTTTATCGCCTTTACTACCTATGCCCAAAAGAGCTATCGCGATGGCTCACAATTTTATGCAAATAGAAATTTCTTTTGAAAGATATCGCAGGAGAGGTAAATGCACTGAGATACTCACGTAGCCAGGAAGTTTTTTACAAGTAGTCGTTTTGGTTTCGCAGTTTTATGTTTACTTAGCTTTATCTAAGATACTAATTATTTTGAAATATTTATGCATGTGGTACAAAATTTTTCTTGAAATTTTTGCATATATTCACGAGTAGTGTCACGTATATGCTATGAATTTTTAAAATAGAATGCTTTTTTCATGCATTTATTATGATAATATATAGCTTTATACACGATTCGTTATTAGAAATACAGGTAATCGAAATCTCATATGGTAAGCTATAGAGTTGTTAAATATTTCAAAAAAAAGTATATTTCGTATATTTATTTCGAAATTATGTGAGAAATATATATAAAAAAATTGTTACAAAGAAATTTTTGGATAATAATGAAGAAATAAATGTGAATAGTACTGAGAGGAAACACTCTTGTTATTCACTTTGAATGATGTTTACACATCCGTTATATCGCTAATTTTATTATAATGCCACTTCTTATTAAACTATGTTTGAACTTATTCATTAATAAACAACAAAGGTAAATAATTGTACAAAATGTCATTCAGAAAATGTTTTAGAATGTAAAGTGTAAGCTTGTTTAAGTGTAAAAGTTTCATTAAATTTCAATAGATAAGATGATCAAATCTGTAATAGTAATAATTATAGTTTGAAAATTATTATTATTTTTAAAGAAACGCCTTTAATATCAATTCCTTATTTTTAAAAATAATAACTATTTGATTTAAAGAATAGTCAACCATTCATACAAGTAATGAAATACATAGAACATTTTAAATTTTTTTTTTTCAAAAGAAAACTAAATTATTTACGAATTTTATATAGAGAAGTGTATCGTAATATATTATTAATTTCATTTTTATCAAATGTTTAGTTGAAAATAGAACAAAAAATGGTGAATATGGTAATTAATTTTAAGGTTAAATGGTTAAATACCTGGTGAATGTCTATAAAACCTTTTCAGAGCATTATAGTAATAACCATACAGTGCCTATAGCTGCTTTAAACACAGAAATCTAAGGTTACATCTTGCTACTAAAACAACGAAACATTATGGAACTGGGATAAAATGTCGAAAATTAATTAATACCAATATATTCATATTCAACCTATTTATAATTTTAAGATTTAAAGAAGAATATACTACCAGCTGTTACATAATGTAAGATCAGGAAGAATAAACAGCTGTAAAATAATGAAGAAAATAAATAACTGCTGATATTGAAAAAATAATTAATACTCGACTGAAGATATTTTAGGTGGCAAATTTGGACATTTCTTAAAAATTTTGTACAAATATTAATATAATTTACAATCATTAATAAATGTTTACTTTACAGTTTCAAAAATAATAAAGTATATTAAGCAATTGGTCAGATATTCATAAGACAAAGCCAAAAAAAGGAATTTCATTCTTATCGATTAATTTTACAAATTAAAGAGTATACAAAGACAATTGCAAATTAAAAAAATATTTAAAAAAGTGTGCCCCCCTAGTATTTATTTACAACAAACATCGAAAGACGTATACGCAGCTTGAACAACTTAATCAATATTTTACAAATTGTGTCATTTATTATGTTTAAAATAAGAATTTAATTCACAAATTTTCTCAACAAACAATTCCTTGAATGTCTTATTATATTTTTAATTGTGTATTTTTAGTATTTTAATGTTGAATTATTTTTGTTTGAATTAATTATCTGTTTTCAATATATATGTAATGTAAATGTGAGAGTGAGAGATATTATTGCTTTTATGCTTAAGATCTAGCATACGTTCATTATTATCTGTGAATGATAAGTGTGTTAATGTTTAAGTGAAATATTAATCATTCATTTTTTTACCAAATACTATTTCATGTATAGTGAATGATAAATGTATTTAATAATTTAAACTAGTTAACTAATTGTATTTAACACTAATGGTTGAATGCTTTTATGTGTTTATTTTACAGAAGATGGGCTTCGTCACAGAGTAACAGAAAACTCTGCTAAAATTAATTAAATAAATATATAATTGCAAAAAGGGCAAACTGAATAATTATAAAAACTCGTCAAGAGCTTTCAATTATTAATGTATTTTCTAAGTAAAATATAACTGTATGAGATGAAAATAATAGTATTTTCGCAGCTTTTCTATTATGCATGCACCAGACATCCCGAATATTTCGAAAGCTTCTTTGAATATTATTAAAATAGTATGAAAAGAACAATGATAAGGTATTACCTGCTCAATGCATATCGAATGATTTCCTTTCTAGGAAGCTTGATTACCCACTAATCATGCACTCTTTTAATTTAGTTTCTGTTTCGCAGAATTCCCTTTTTTGTTATTACAATTAATTTATAATGACAATAGATGAAAAATATAGATTAGGAAATATTAATTCTCGTGCGGCTTTTCACTGTGTATGATTAAAAAATTAGATTTTAATTAATACATCTTAAGTCTTTCGATGTATCTGTTTTAAATATTTTTAAACAGCTATAAAAATTAAATGGGAATCACTCAAACGTTATGGCGCTTTTAAAACGCTTATTATTATTTTACCTTGATTTAATTTAATTTTTTCCTTCCAATGATTAAAAATTATACATTCGGGGAAAAAATTATTTTTCTACAATATTATCAGTACCTCAAAAGTTATACACTTAAGAGAAGAATTAAATAAAAATCATAAATATTAACTTCGGATAAAGATTCAGAACCTTAATTTTCTATTATTAAATATATTTAAATGCTGTAAATATTTGAATTCTCTTTATTTTCGCAGTTCTAACCACACAACTTTGTTACAAAAGTTATCTTACAACATTGATAAATTTTGAAATTGTACGAAACATTACATGTTTTAGTACAAGACAAATTTTGCTTCGAACGTTGAGAAACAATGTATCATTTCCGATTTTTTGGAGGGATTTTGCTCGAAAAAAAAATAAATAATCATCAAATATCTTTTTTTCTTGCCAGGCAAATGATTTTGAATAATAAAATGATTTTTTTTCCAATAACATGATAAGATGCCAACAGAATATTTACCTTCAACTAAAAAAGCATCATTAAATGCCCAGAACATTAAACACACATTCTTTGAGCATAAAATAAAATACTTATACACAAATATTAAGTAAAATCTCGTTAGTATTCTACTAAAAGAAATTATTGGGTTCCTTCATCTCCAGTGAAAATTATATGATAAAAAATAACTACTAATATTCAGTTTTTATGATTTTAAAAAATACAAAAATTTTCAAACCTCAAAGCTATTTTTTAATTACATCGTTTTTTTTAATGAAATTAATCATTTCCATATTATAAAATATGACTTTTACAGTAATAAAATACTTTTTCTAACAAAAAAAATTAGCACAAAATCCACCACGGTACAATTTAAAATTTTATATGTAAATATATAATATTTTATTTCCTATTTTAAGCATTTTATGGCTCTATCCATATATTTTCTCTTCAAAAATGCTTCATTTCAATTAAGGGAACAAACAAAATTTTTCCATTCAATTTTTTATCGATATTATGAAATGGATGGGTATATCTTAGAGGAAATTGTCCAAAATATTAAACATATTTTTTTAAATATTAATGGAAAGAATCACTTCCAAAGATAATAAAAAATATCTTAGAATAGACATTCTTTCTAATGAACACATGATATAGTTTTTTTTCATGTTTTTTTCTAGTTTCAGAATCCCTTCTATAAATTTCATTTTATTTGTGTATAACTACACAAATATAATGTGTAGTAATGTGTGTATAACTACACACATTACTTCTCTCCCTCTCTCTCGCGTTCAATCAGGTGATGCATTGATTTTTAATAGAATTTGAAGCACAGCTTACTTCAAAATTCATTCGAAGACAAATATCTCGTATCGCTATTCAAATTACTCTGTTTAACGTGTGTGCACTAGGTAAAAATCTCATAGCGTGATTTCGGTCTCTCTCTTTCTCATCTTTCCGTCTCTTTCATTTACCCAACATTTTATTTTATTTAAGAGCGAGACACAAAATTTGCATTTTCAATATTCTTCCTCAGATGTTATTACTTTAGCTCCTATGTAGCTTAAGACTTCAACTGCTCTTAGATTTGACTAAAATAGGATAATTGAAATTTCTTATACGTCTCTAAACTTTACACAATCTAATACACAGAACGTAGAGGCTGGTGAGGTTCTAAGATATATTAGCTTTATCCCCCGCTCAATACACACTCCAGATACAATCCCCTCTACAATGTTATGCTCTGGGTGTCTTTTGAAGAAGAGGTAACACTACAATGGTGTTAGACTTCAACAAGATTTACCGTTAAATCCCAAAAGTCAATTTCAATGCTAATGAAGCAAGTTGGAGTTTTCATTACTGCCTTCAATGCATGTTTCTGAGAGGGAATCCTTCCCTATTCTCTCCGTTCAGTTTTCCAGTTTCATCCAATTTCGATAATAATATCGATATTCATATAATAATGAAAAACAATCAAAATATTTGTAGAATACCAAATTTTTTATCAGAGGCTTAAATGTTGCTTTTTTTTTTATTCATATTAGTTTAATTTCTAATTGCCCTGCTATTAACCTAATGGAAGTGTATTTTTTCATTTCTATATTTCAAACTATATAATTGGGATTCCTATTTTATATTAATCCAATAAGCGTGTGAAATGTTTTATTTTAAAAACCTTAACTTACTCTTTGCCTAAGCAATATGATCAATAGCTTGAGATAATTCGATAATTCTGAATTCTGAGTTATTCGATAATTCTTTAAAAGACATACTTACTTTATTTTTGTTATCAGTCCTGCAGCATATTATTTGTATAACCATAATCCAAAACAATTTGAAGCATACGTACACCCGAATACATAGCCCTAAATATATGGGAAATATTAGCAGTTATTTCTGTAGCTAAATTCAATAAAATTTAAGAACAATATTTATCATCTATATAAATTTAAATTCTATTTGCAGTACGATGGTTTTATCTTTTTATTGTATAGAGTATTTATTGCACAGAGCAATATTCTTGATTGTGGCTTGTTTGTTTTTCTCCGTCCTTTTCATCTAAATGGAGACATTTCATTTATTTTTCCATAACTTTTAGGGTAAAGAATATTTTCTCTTCATTTAATTCCAGCTGCTTTATAAGGGCATTTCATTATGATGGGATAAATAAGAATGTAGTTTTGGCTACATTCTAAGATATGTCAAACAAAATTAGCTTATTTTTGTAATTCTTAATTTATTGCTAGGTATAGGAATTAAAGTACTTAGGCCTTTCGGCCTCTAATCTCCTTTGAGTACATTTTAGATGACTGCGAAAAATTCTTCAGTTAACTTTTAAATTCAATTTTAATAAAGCTTGTACTCTTGTACTTGCAAAACAGCTTAGTTTTAAAAGAATTGCACTGAAATTTAATTTTAAAGATCTCTTAAAGATCAGGGAAAAGATTAATTAAATTAATTGATCAGGATTGTAGGCGGGGAAAGTCAAGCCAATCCGAAAGCAGCAAAAAAGTTCAAAAATGAGATAAGATGAGATAATTTTGCTTATAAAAAAAATTTTTATTGAGTATCAAAAATTACACTAAAAAATTCTTTTAACATTTTGCAATAGAGCGAAAAAATGTGAAGGTGAAATAAATTGTAGTTTTTTAAATAGTACCGCAAAAATACGAAACTGAGAAGTAGTAATTTAGCAGATTTTTTGTCGTGATCAGTATTTGTCATGATCTATTGGAAATTAATGTGAACGAATGTCCTTCAATATTATTGAAACATGAATTTATCGAGTTGTCAATTTGGTTAAGAATTTTAATGTTTGTTTTTAAGGAAATGAGTCTAGGATTTCTAATTTTACTTGCCCTCTGAATGTCAGAGTTTCTCATAAGCCATCAAGCATTGAGATTCTGTCTAATTATTACATTTTACATTCTTTCTAAATTGTTTAAATGGGTTTTTCGCTGATGTCCTCAAATAGGAAAGTAATATGTCATGACTAGCTCAATGGCTCAAAGTGCAGGTCATGTGGCTCAAAGGGTAGATTAATTCTTAATTTGAATTGTCTTTTAATGAAATCAATCTAAATTGGCTAAAATTTCTCGACATACTATCTCGAATGAAAAATTAGTACTTATTTTAGTTTGATATTTATTCTCTTCTAACCGTAAGCTTCATATGACTGTTAAAGATTTTTTTACACTTTGTGTGCATATGTTGGGGTAATTATTATTTCTCATTGAATTTGAAAAGTTATCTCTGCGTGGAATAAGGAAAATCATGAATTTTTACCCTTTTTATTTCTTAAGTGAAAATAATGATTGACTCGATGTCACACGAAGTTTTCTAACTAAAAATCAAGCCATTTATATAATAATTTAGGATCTTGTTGCATGAAATTTCTGCAATTTTTTCCAATTCTTAAAGTTTAAGGATCTGATACTTAACACAATTCCAAACACTTGTGTTAACCTCGCTGATTATGTATATAAAATTTTTCTTTGAAAATGTAGGCAGTACTGAAGTTTTATTAGATTCCCTCCTATTTTTGGTAGTTTCCAAGCTATAGCTGTGTTTCTTACTTTCTCTGTGTATCTCAGTCCTCTAAATTAACCAGGTAAATAATGAAACTACCCTAAAAATTCAATTTATTTGGTGAACGAACCTGCTTCAAAGGATCTGAAAATCTGGATCACTTTGGCTTTTGTGGTTTGTCGTAGACTGATCGATGCCGTACTAGATATACACAAAGAGATGTTGGCAATGGGGATCTCATAATTTCGAGCCACTTTCAGTTGATGATACTGTCCATAAAGTGGTTAATTAAAGCTTACAGTGATCACTTCTCAGTTACATTTGTAGCCAGTTTCTAGTCAGAATATGTCTAAGAATAGAATTTTTCTAAGTTAAAATTTTTTCATCAGTGAGTGATTATTCCCGAGCTTTTCTGTTTAAATGAAGTTAAAAACAACAAATTAATTTTCTTTTTGTTCGTATTATAATTTATTCAGTTTATTATCAAAATATTCTCAAAGGTCAAAAAATATACTGCACAGTTTGATACTTAATCTAGATTCTAGTTTCATTTAACTTCGTTTATATGCGATTTAAGTAACGAAAAACAATATAAGGTCACGAAAGCGAAGCTATCATTGTTTTTGTTAAAACAATACTTTTTAACATCATAAATTCATTTTAGGGGGTAGGTCCACGAAACAGGATCTGTATTTCAGTAATGTTAAAAATAGGTATTTTTAAGGGACATTTATAAACATTCTATTGATTAAAAATCTCCAATTTTTTTACTGAATATTCTTTGAACTATAATGCATACTTTAATCAGAGATTTTATGGGTAGGATGTCTAGTTATTTTTTTTAAAAATATTCTTTGCACAAATCTGTTTTTTTTTTTTAAAAAAACAGTGAAATTTCATGATGTTTAATGCTATAAATTAAGTAAGAATATTTTTTTTGAAAATCTCTCGATTAGAGTATGTATTAGAGTGTAACAATTAATTATGCAAATTTATAAGTTGTTAAATGCAGCAGTTTAGGAACAAATGTTCCTTATATGGTAAAAATGTTAGTTTTGAGGAAAATGGATTTTAGTAATGGATTTAATAGACTTTGACAGGTGGTAAAACATTTTCAAATTTTTTTTAAAAATACTTCTACTGCACGTAGAATCATAACTTTTGCACCATTATAAGCGTAGAAATTCATATTTTATTAAACTGGGGAAAAGGAAAAATGTGTTTGGGTGCCGAAATTCATGAACCTACCCCCTTAAAGTTCTTATAGAATGACTATCGAATGGGATATTAGCTCATATTTTCCTTATTTAATCGGTTTTCTTAGAGGGGGGTAGGGGTAAAAAGATAATTCCGCCTAAAAGATAACACGCATGCTAAAGAATATTTAAACCATAAATATGCTTTTTTCTGGCGCTTTTATTTCACATATCTATGGTCTTATTTATTATAATAACAAAATCCGACATTCTAATTAGGAAATATGAATGATGATATTTCATTTCCAGAACAAAGTTCACGCTAATGAATTTTCTCTATTCTTGTCCAATTAAATTTCACCTTATGCAAGTCAAGTTACAATAGATCCTTACTGAAAAAAAACAACTATTTTTATATACTAAATTGAATACTATTCCCTATTCATGCATTAATGAGGGGAGTTACATGATAGTTTCTTAACATACGTACAATATCTGGAATAAATGAAACTGGCGTAGAAAAGGCCATGTGTTGCCTGGGTGATATTTTCTAATTATGCGGAGTGACTCATTGCATCATAAATCTCATATTTTTTATATTCACTTATTATGCATGTTTTTTCTTCGGGATTCTTGTTACACTTTTATTGTTATTTTTTTCTTCTTTTTCTTTTGGCTCATATGTTCCGCTCTACTCCCGTCTCCTCTCTCCAAGAAAAAGAAAAAGACGCTTTAAGAAGATAACACATGCCAACAATTTTTTTCATCCTTTTTAAGGACTGGCATATCACTAGTTGTCGTTTATACAGTAACTTTTCGCTACTCAAAAATATGCAATGACTTAAAGAAACCAAGGGGGGTCGTAAGTATAATAACAATAAAAAAATAAAAAGACAATAAAAACAAGACAAAAAAAATTCTTACCCCCCTTTTTCTCTGCAGATTAAAAAAAATATACAGGGAATGTCTTGTAAAACAAATGAAGAGTACGCTTCTCGCACCTACAGAATTACTTCCCATTATTTGCTCTTGTTTCTCATTTAATTGGCATAAATGTGTTTGGTAAGGGTAAGGGCATAATCTATTCTCTCTACTCGTTGTGAACATATATTTCTTGCATGGCTCATTACCCAGCTATCTTCATTACCATCGAAACCACGCTTCCAAGGGAAAATAATTTAGAACGGTTTGTAATGATGGGACACCATTCCTTCTGGACAAACTTTTGCGTCCCATTTTATTTTATACCACTTTTTTTATTCACTTTTAGCTGTACGATATTCATTAATTTTTTTTTTTTTTTTTTTTTTTTTTTTTTTTTTTGCCCTTCTTTTCCCCGGGTTGATTTTTTTTTTTTTTTTTGCTTCATCCTAGTTTTAAAGAATCTGTTTGTTATTTCTTTTGGTGATAATCGACTGGATGTTAACGATGAGAAAATTTGGGGTCTTTTATGAATGACACTGATGGGAAGCTTCTTATACTTTTACTCTTTTTAATAACTGTTCCGGTTTCTAGACCAACCGAAGTTGGATGATGTAAGTCAAAAAAGAAAACCAAAAAAAAACAATACAGTAACCGAAGCAAGCCCAAAATGCAACGCATAAAAATTATGATATAAAATACTAAGCACAGACAATTTTTACACAAATATTCCTATTATAAGTGGAAGCAATACGTTCATCCAAAGCTACATAATAGCACTTTTCCTAAAGCATACAGTTACAGAACATTACATTATTTAAAAATTCTTTTCAGGATCAATGTACAATACAATTCATGAAACTAATTTGAATATGAACTATCTTTCCTTGAATGTTTTTGTAATAAAAAGCTATATTCATCTAGAATTATATAGTTATATTATACTAAATTACAAAAAGAAGAAAATAGAAGAGTATACTATATAATTACATAAGTAATTTCGTATTCTGTTATATTACACTATCCATTCACATTAGGAAAAAATGTAATATTCTTCCAAACTATTAAGAAAATTCTTCATCATTTAAGTATTTGTTACTTTTGAAACAACAGAAGCGTCCAACTACTAAACAACTCGCATGTTTGTGATAGAAACACTATTTAAGTTTATAAAAATAGTTTCCTATTGAGTAATTTTTTTCTTTTTTTAAACATCATCTTCCCTTCTATAAAAAATGGAGTTATCTTATAACTTCTTAAAGAAATACCTTTCTTCTCTGTTGATGATATTTTTATTAAGTTCACAAAAAGATTTATACAAAATCGAATCCGAAAAATCAGGAGAAAACTTTGTGAATGTATTAATATTATCTTATGGGAATTGTGCATGCATAATACATGTTTTAAAAACCCATATAGAATTCAGATAATAATGATAATAAAATACATAATTATTTTCTTTAATTATAATTAATACGAGAGCGCTTTTATTTCTTGAAGCACTAATTTATATATTAAACGTAAATTAAGACAATGAGAAATTACAGAAGAAAAAGTAAGATCTTTATCCATAAGGATTATTTATTGTTATGGCTCTTTTTTTATTTATTTTTGTCATATTAACAGTTCTGGAAGAGTATATACATATATAGAATAGTTAAAATATGCACTTATATATAATACATAAACTAAGGCATTGAGAAATTATTTAAGAAAGGTTATATATTTTCATTTACACAAAAATTATTTATTTTTTATTAAAGCAATGTTAATTTACCATCTCTAGGTATGAAAGCGTAAAATATAAGAATATAAAAATAGGATATGATTTCTCACTGAGCACTTACTGTATATATAATAAATGTTATCTTACTATAAGACAACTAAATGCGTTTCCTAGTAGATGAAAACGATATGGTAAGAGAGAGAGAAACACAGGAAAATTGTTTGATATAAAATTATCTGTTTACTACTTTTAAAGCCCTCTCTTAACTAAAATACCTTTGCTATCTAAGAACTATATGCATTAATTTATTCATATAAAATTGAATTCAGAATGAGATAAGCATTTTTTCCTCTTAATAAGCTTTCATAAATAGTGTACTGGAAAATAATTTTTTTCGACTTAAGAACTAAATTGCTAAGAAACTCATTATTTTAAACTTGTTTTGAGGTCTTATTTTCTCAGATATTCTTTTTTGCATATTTTGATTCTATTTTTCATTTAAAAGTAATTCACGTAATAACTCGAAATATTCATTCACTGGAAACGAAATGTTCATACTGTAAGTATGCATAAGTATTAAGGAACAAAATATTAATAACATATAAAAAGCCCGTATTAATAACATATTACTATACTTTACACGCTAAGTTTTCTTGTACTAAAAAACCATATATAAGCGAAAGAAGTAAAATATTTGATAAGTGAAAAATTATAAAATTGAAACAGTAAATCTTATTCCCCCCCCCCCTCTTTTATGAAATAAAATATATATTCAATCGATCCAACTTTACATTTCTGTACTTACTGTAAAAAGGCAAGTTATATGTCTGTCACAATGAATCCATTTAAAAAAAATAATGAACTTATGAATTCAAAATATTTTTCTATAAACATTTTCATAATATATATACGTTTTCAATCCCACACTCCATGGATTTTTCCTCATTAATATTGATATATAAGATAGTTAATTACTTTAGTTTAATAATACAAATTATACTAAGGAAAAAGTACAACTACTAGATCAAAAATGCTTTTTCCTTAAAAATTATTACCTTATATTTTACACATATATAAGCATAATGTAAGGTCAACATATTGTTTTCAAGAAAGCATTTAGCGTCTAGTTATTTAGACTATTTAAGTTTTGACTTCATAGTTCACAAGAAACAGTTTTCAAAATATGGCTTTCCTAAGTAAAATCGAATGCAAATTACTTATTTTTTTTAGCTTGTAATCCTTTAAAACTGTTTCTTTTGTTAAAAAGTTACTCCCAACTTAATCTGTGAACTTGATTAAATTACACAAATCAGAAAATTTATAAGCATAAATGTATTCCTGTCCTAGTTCGAAGAAGCATATTTTATCATTCCGATTTTCAAAGATTAATTACATATACTGATAGAATGAAACTAATTTAATAGAAAAAAAAATAATGTAACTGTTTTCTTGAGAAATATTTGATTTATTATGCATATACAATCATTAACTTTTATAAAAAATGTTAATTTTAGGAAAAAATATTCAGGATCAATAAATGAAATACTTCTATTTTGGTTTCTAAAATAACAAAAATATCGGTTGAAATTATTGTACTTCTTTTGGGTTGTAACATCTTAAAGTAGTATCAGTTATCAAAATGCTACTAACAAAGTAGTCCAAATCTTAACGTAGATGAGAGAGAAAGAGAGAATCCAAATTGAGATACCTGATCTCTGTGTTCATTTATTAAAAAAGATGTATTTTATCACATAAATTGATTACAAAATTAATTACATTCGCAGTTGCAGTGTAATTATTAACTAAAAAAGCACATAGAATATCAATAATGTTTATTTCTTCCAAAAATTTTACATTAATAAATGAAATCATAGTTATAACGTCAAAATATTTTTAAAATATTGTTTTGATATTTAATGAATTATTCTCTATTTTATTTCATAAAATTAATAGAAAATCGGATGCAGTATACCTTACTTTGTCTATCTTGTGTTATATATATAGTTTAAGATAATCAATTATTAAAAGCATCTCTTAAGTTTATAAAATCTGTTAAGTTTATATAAAATAACCAAAAAAATAACTTTGAACCAATCGCGATCATATTGTGTAGTCAGAATTTAATAAACTATAGATTCTTTATATATATATATAATTCATAAATAATAAAGTACTGATTTCCAGGATAAGCCTGGTTATCCGACAACGGTGAAAAATTTATTTTCAGGAATACAATAGTTCCAAATGTATGTAAACACTTTTTATTACTTTATGAGGTAAAATCTCAAAAGTGTTTTTCCCCTAAATAATATTTTAACATGCACCCTTCAGCCAAAAATAATTTTTAACACAGCATTCTTATGGTGTGTGTCAGATTACGTTTTTTTTTTTTTTTTGAACAATTACACAAAAAAAATCATGATTACCTTATCTATTCTGTTGAAAACTTATTGATTAAGAAAAAAAGTGGGGAAAAGATTAAATTGAGAGTTTAATTATTTAGTTTAATAATTTTTAATCTGAATCAATTGTATATAAATCCCACAAGAAACCACTATTTCTTTAGGAATTTTCAGTGGTAGTTTTTCTTTTATGCATTTTATTCATAAGGAGAAATTCAATTTTAAAATCTATTTTCAAAAAGTATTATTTAAATTAAACTTAAAATATACATATATAGTGAAATGACATAACATATTTCTTCTTTTTTTAAAAAACGAAAAAATTGTTTTTCAATTTCAATATTTGAAAATCCTTTGAAGTAAATTTTTTTTTACTTCGAAATGTAAACTTCTCATATTTATCTATAAATCACAGTTGTAAAAACTAAATGACAATTTATTTTTACCTATGAGTCTTAAAAATGGTAGTTTTAAAAGCCAATGATAAGTAGTTACCCATTATAAGCTATCCTCATTTCTATGTTTGATTATAAAGATTAAAGTAAAGGTCAAAATAAATAAATAAAAATTAAAATAATATTTTTCCTTTAATATGCCTGAAAAATATAAATCAAGTCAATATTTTTTAAAACGCAATAGATATCTATCGAATAAAAGCTCTTTTCAAAATCACTTAATAGAATCATTTTACAAATGATTTACAACGAAATTACACACACACAAAAAAAAACTTTTTTTCATCTATATTTTTAAAAAATACTTGATTTATGTTTAAAATTTCAGAGAAATAAAAATGTTATGTTTTTTAAATTCATCAAAAATGAGTAAATATAACTGTAAGAAGAAATGGTAATTAAAATATCCAGAGTTCCAGTTATTAAATACCGATCAACTTGCAGTGATATGAAAAAACATTTGTTACTAGATTGATTGTAGAAGAATTTAAAATTTAAAATGTTTCTTAATATGCACTTAAATATTTACAGCTCTGCATGACAAAGATTTGAAATGTAATTCATGCATCAAAATGCCTTAAATAATTTCCCATCAGAAAATTGTCATTTACCTTTCAAACTATCATATTTACATTCATCTTTTCAGCATTCAAACAATAAAATATCCTTTTTTTAATATTATTTCTTTTTTTTCGTTTTTTAAATTTGCTCTTTTCTATCATTTTTAATCTGCTGTTGGCTTGCCTAATTTCGTAAAGGAAGAACAAGAACAGATCATATTTTAAAATATATTATTTAAAATCCAGCTTTTCCAACATATATCTTGTTTTGCAAATTTTTTTATCGTGAGAATTTCAATTTTTAAAATTGGCGTATTCGAGTTTGAATTTTTAAGAAGTGTGATTAATTAATACCAATAAACTTAGATTATTTAAAATATAAAAAAAATTCACAAAACAATAACTCACTTCATTTCTTACTAAAACATCTATTGAAATGTAGTAAAATTTAATAATTACTATTTATATACTCTATCTAATTCACTGTACAAGTTTAAAATATTTTCACTAAAATAAAAATGTTCACACAAATAATTAGGAAAACTTTTGGTTTAGCTTTGTGTGTGTCAATGATACATATTACCATATAATAAATTACTTTGGTTCTTCAAAAAATTGTAATTATTAAAATAAATTTTCCTCTTTTTGCTTAGAATATCTTAGAGATTTTTAGAAAACGTAATTTAACTTCTAAAATTAAAAAATTGGAATTGTGTAATGGAATTAAAATTAAATATAATAAAACCTAATTTTATAGTAACATGCACATATATTTAAATTCTCTTTTTCTTTCATAACATTTTCTTTATCTCATTGTTTATAAATATGTTTATTTTTTTAAATAAGTTTATTTTCAGATTCGTACATTTATCTTTACATATATAGCTCATTTTATACATATATTTGAAATTCTATTAGAAGATAAAATTCTTAATAATTACAGAATTTTTGTATTTTTAAGAGAAAACTCAATTATATTACTTCTGCTTAGGGATACACACTCAGTCTTATTTAAATATTATAATTTTATACATTGTGCTTTTAATTTATTTTCTAATAACACTTAAAAAATCTCAGCACTTTAAAAACTGCCATTCTTTTTATGTACTAAAAATTTAATTTTTGTAAAGTTTTAAAAAAATTACAACTCAAATTTGTAAATAAAACGGCATACAATTTTTGAATAGATAAAACATTTTTTAATCGTTGAACTAACTGCGTTGAATATTAAATTGTTAAATCATAACTGCTATTATTAATTATTACCTTAAAATGAGCTTGAAGTCTTAAAATTTTCTATCACAGACCATGCACATATATTTTACGTTATAAAGTAAACTTGAATTTAATTACAAAATTTTAAAAAAAGTTAAGCTCATTATAATCTAACCTTCAACTACCAATTTAAAAAAGGATAAAATAATTACCGTAAAATGAATAAAGATTTTTCTAGGTAAAATTAAAAGAGAAAAGTGATATTATGAAAAAAGAGGAATCATGTATAAAAAAATAATTACTTTTTGGGTGAAATATCCCATAAGAATTTATACGAACTAAAATTGAGTTTATTTACATTTTTCAGAATTTCTAGATTTATTTATTTATTTCATTTCAAAGTTTGTAATGAAATAAAGGTGTTGAACAAATCTGATTTTAAGCATTCGTTTAAGTATTGTAATAAGAGAAGAAATTTTAGAGCAAAATCAAAGCTAAAGCTTAAGTCTACTACGAAAAAAATCACTTATAAATAATTCGATAACCTGATAAATGATTGAGTGCTAATGAGAAATATAAAGTAAAATATTTTACACAAGATTCAAACTCCAACAAAGATAAGTTTATTACGAAAATTATGTTGATTCAGAAGGATAAAAAGAAATATTTCCAAAATTGTTCTCAGAATAATAAAACAGTTTACTTAAAAAGCAAACAATCTACCTATTTTTTATTTTGAAAGAAATGACTGTATGCTGCTGATATAAAATAAAGCAGTTGTTAAACCGAAACTTTTCATTTTGCATCAGAATAAAAGAGTGAACTACGAGCGCCATCTATTGTCCTTTAATGGAACTCCAAACTTCCAATAGCAAATATTGCTAAAAGTACTATTTCTAAAAGATTCTATTTACATCCCTATCTTTTTAACATTATCAGTTATAATGTTCTATTTTAGTCTTGTACATTATTAATATATGAAGGGCAAAATTTTTTTACAATTATATCTTTTCCGAACAAGAATTACCTCTATTGTATAATTAAAAACTATTTTGAAGGACATGTTCAGCTTCATTAGTACAAACGAATTTCTGATTGATCGGTTATTTTCAATCACATTACTATCTGAAAATTATGTATTTTTTTCTACGAAAACATACATTGAATGGTCAAAAGAAAAAAATCCACATAAATATGAATATAATCTTCTGCTTTATCTTCCATAAACGAGAAATTATTACAAGAATTCATTTCCATACATATTTATCCAAATTCTGAAGACTTTTCAATCACTATTTCTTACTCAGTCATTAAATAATTATCAGATGATTTATTACACAACATAGTTCATGTGAACATTTTCAATAAAAGTTAAAACTGTATAGTATCATACTTCGCTATTTTTTTTAGTCTATTTGTGAAAAGAGTAACATTTTTTCCTTGCCATTTAATTTCGAAATATCTTTGTATATGTGAAGTACGTATTTTTACAGAACCTAGCAGCCCAGTACACTTTCCCATACCAACAGATGAGCTATTGGTACCCTCAAGGATTTCCCCAAGTTCAAGGGCAGTTCATTCAAGGAATGCAGTACCCTTACGGACAGTATTATGGACAAGGTTTTGGGTAAGTCTGCTTATTTAAGTTACTTCAAGAATTACAGAGCATAATTGATTCTGCCTGGGGCTCGAATTATCGAATTTCAGTCACATCAAGAATTAGTGTAGTTAAGCTTTGAAAACTATTTTACGGCACATCATTTGTATTAAATTCTTACCAGGGTTTTTACTAATATTTATCCAGTAAATAAAAAAAGTTAAAAAAATCTCTAGTCCATCAAACAAGATGTAAAGTATTTAAAATAAATTCACAAAGCCGAAGGTTTTAACTCCATAAATAATGGAATAAAAATTATCTTTACAGTTATTTGTAAAACTAAATCCAAATCCTTCAATCCTTATGAAATATAATTTGCTTCAAGAAAATCTGTAATAATTTCTATTCTTGATTATACAGTTTGATAATCAAGAATATAAATGCGAATTTGATGTTTGATTTCGCATCAAACATTTAAAATATGTGACCAGGTTTATCTTTATTAAAGAGCTTTATTCCTATTATTACAATCAGATTAAAAGTCAATTTTCTCACTATGAACATTATTTACTTTGATTTTCAAATATTTAGCAAGATTCAGCAATTGTTTTCATTAGATAATCATTGCTAAGTAACTAATGTTAATTTGAAAGGTACTTTTCGATTACATAACCTACCCCGTATTGTTAATTGGTTGATACACTAGTCGATTTACGCTTTCCGAAGTTTGTTCGCTTAGAAACATTTCTAAGCGAAACAGTTTTGAATTCGATCAAAACTGAAGTTCATCACTAAAATTGGACTACCACTTGGTATGAGATCAAAAATTATCCTTTAAACATATTAGTAAAATGTTATCCAGAAATCTAACTTACTCCATAAATAACAATTAAGGTTTTAATAGGAATACATCATCGCTTTTCTGTTCAATAAATTTTCCTCTACGTTCTGATTTTACATACTGTATTATCCATTGGTGAACTAGCTGAGCGAAGCGTTAATACAATTTCCAATTAGAAATTCATGACTTTTAAATCGGATGGACCGTGTTTCTTTCTCTGTTTAATTATTTATTGGCAAGTGTTACCCATCTAGCAGATTTAATCAAGCAGCTAAAGTTGGTCAAAGTAATCAGAAAGAAGTTAGATATAAGCAAAAAATATTAGAAAAAATAGTTTCATCAATCTTTCGGCGCCTATTCTATTGATTAATTACTTTAGACACGGAACAATTTTCTTCTTCTAGAAATGAAGCCTAAAAACACTACTTTTTTTTTCTATGAAAACACCTACAAAGAACTGAAAATAAACTAAAATTTTTTTAAAAAATCATATTAAGTTTTTTTCCCCATGTTGTTTTTATGTTTTTATAAACTTAACAAATTTGGCTCCAAAAGTTGTCTTTTGTTATAATTAAATTTCCTAATATTTGAATAATAACTATTTCAAATTAATTTGCACTTTTCCTCTCTTAAAATAATACTAAAATATAAAGAAATATTAACTATATTACACTAAATTTAAGGTTTTGTCGTAGTTACAAAACCCTTAGCTTAAATAATATTCTAATAGAATTTATTATTATGATTAGGAAGAAATCAAGTTTACTAAAGTTTATTTCTTAAGAACTTTAAATAAATTTCATAGCGTTAATTTATTTTATATTTTAAGAAAATTATATCAGTAACACCATTACATTTTTAGTATATTTTACAAAAATTTCAAATATTTTAATCTATAAGAGTATAAAATTCTTTGTCAAGGAATTTTGTAAATTAAAAAAATTCTCCGGCTTTTAAGAACTAAGATAAAAAATTGAAGTACAATTTTTTTTTTAAAAAAATAGAAAAACATCGAATTTATTGTTATAAAGAAAAAATTTTAAGCTATTCTTACAAGCTTGAATAATATAAAAGGATATCTAAAAAAGTATTAAATTTTTTTTATATTTTTTGGTACTTTTTTTTACAAATAGTATTACACACTCCGTAAATCTAAAATAGGAATAAAACTGTTCCCAAATCATATTTACTTAAAAAGAAATGGCTTACAATTTTAATAACAGTGCGAATAGATAAGATGTGTGGATAATTGTTCCAGTAAGGATTAATATATATTAACAGAATATTTTAATTAAAAAAACTTGTTAGATACTTTACGTACAAGTAATATGTAATCAGTTAATCTAACATGAATATGTATAAACGATTACAATTTTTTTACTATTTAAATAATCATATTTGCTTCTTATTAAGAAAGCTCTTTAAATAAATTCTAAAAACATTGATAATTAATTTATCATGGATTTATAAAGGAAATATGTATAATTACTATCGTTGGGGAAAAACTTACGTTTACTTTTTAAATCCTGCTTCGCACAATCATTTTTTTTTTCCAATTGATTGTATTTATAACTATTAATAGGTACTTAATCGAAAAAGATAAACATCCTTTTAATATGAATGAAAATTAAGCCCTTCGTTATTATTAATCATCATCCCGAAAATCAAGCGACATAGCAGCAAGTTAAAAAAAAAGTTAAAGCCAAAATATTAATGTAACACGTCGTTTAAAAGGAGCCTTATTTTCTTTAGTCTACGAAAACAAAGTGACGTCCGTCCTCAAAAAAGTCGCCAGTTTAATGAAAAAATCCTTGAAAAAACAAAGCTTTTAATTAAAAGATGAATAAATTAGGTATCTCCGTCGATTGAATTTAGTCTTTCTGCGGTTTCATTTAAATTCCTAGACGACCACAATATAGTATTTAATTAAGAGTACTAAGTTTAAAGAAAAATAATCTCTACCTTTTTTTTTTTCATAGAAACATTATCAAAATTTCCAGAGAAGCCCGATAATTAACATTTTTTCCCCTTTCTAACACTCCGGTTTCCAATTCGATCCCTGCCTGAGCAGAAAACAGAAAGATGAAAAGTATAATGAGTAGATATTTCTCCACAAACTATAATTCCCTATTACTAGTCGCACTTAATTATTAAGATCATAAATTATGCTTCTTAAGTTCTTACATGTCGTAATTAACTGTCCATTGAGTCCAACGAAAGTGTTATTATTATCTTAGTGGATATTTATTTTTCTAAACAGAGGGTTAAGAACTAAGTATATTGCGGGTAAAAAAAATAATTGCAGATTTCCACTGAATTTCGAATGAGGACCGCTGCACCTCATTCTTTAATGGATTTTTGAATAAGAAGGTATTTTTCTCTTTTAATTCTATCCATTTTATAAATTGTAAATAGATCCTGAAATAAATTAAAGTTAAGCGGGGCTTTATACTTCATACTAAATTGAAGCAATTTGCAGATTTTGATAGGTATTTTTCTTTGTAATATCCGTAAATTTACATAACAAAGATTTTTTTCCCCATTTTAATAAAAAATGCTTGCTTTGAGGATTATTGCTCTTGTCGCTTGTATCTATATCGAAAAATTCAATTTTGTTATATATATCCTTTGAAACTGCTTTATTTAGTGACTGTTTTGAAGGAATTTATTAACTTAGGCTGTATGTAAATTTATATATTGTCACAAAATGCTTTATTAAGCTGTCCCTACTACCAGTTTATTTAACTTTGAAAATTTATAAATTCTATTCTCTCTGCTTGTTTAAATTGGCCTTTTTTTAAAGCATGTAAATATATTGAGTATATTTTCGTTATTGAATAAATATTTGCTTGAAAAATCCTTGTTTATCCCTTCTAAAGCATTTTACATCTGCCATTTCATCCTTGCCGAATCAGAAGCTCTTTTCAAACATTTATTTAAACTGAACAAACACTTTTTTTAAAAATTCAATAGTTTATTAAGAGGTATTTCATACTTCATTCAATAACAGAAAAAAAAATTATCACATTTACTACATCGCAAGAAATTAACCTTAAATATCAGAGGGAAAAAAGGACAAGGCGCTAAAACGAAAATGATTTGCCAGGGTTAAATGTTTCCGAGAGTATAGAAAATATTTGGGGCAAATATGTTTACGTCACTCAGTATTCATGTAGAAAGTTTAAAATAGTGGGCGGTGCAGGGCTTTTTTCTGCATTTGGTTGAAAAACCACTAGAATTTTAACTGATAATTTCTTGAAGAAGAATTTAATCCAATGATTCACTAACGTATAGTTGAAAACCCATCCCTCTTGAAGATTCAGAATCAAATCCCAGAAATAAAAATAAGGACTCCCATTTACGTTGCTAAATAAGAACTTCTTAATATTTTATTCCTCTGATTAGTTGTTTAAATTATTGATGCATATTCAATTACTTCATTTAATTTGATAATATAAATAACTGATGATTTTTATTTTCAATTTCAAAAAGAAAATCATTTTCCTTTGAGAAATTCATTAAAACATTATGCTTTTATGCTTCAAAAATAAATATAACTTGCATTAAGCTTCAAGTTTTAAAAAATAAATATTAATTATTTCGTGGAATGAATTAGTTTCAAGAATGTTTTATGATGATCGAAGTATTGTATTGGAAAAATTGTGTATATATATATATATATATATATATATATATATATATTGTTAGATTCGTTTTAAAAAATATGTATATTAATTACAACTCCTCTCATATCCAAAAAGTTTTTAATTAGGAAAAAGAAAACGTTCAAATACCAAGTAATAAATCAATTTATTATAACATAAATGCAAATTCCATTCAGAAGTTTTGCTAGAAACATACAGTGCAATGATGAAAATGTTCCAAAGTCCATCCATATCATAGAATAAAAAATAATAATGGAGGTTTAAATCTTAATATTTTATATTAAATAAAATCAAATTCATGTATTTTGAGTAAAGAAACGGTAAAAAAAAAATTCTATAACAGAAACTATTTACTGAAGGCTATAAAAATTTACCTACCTACTAAATTACAAATAAATCGCTAAAGCAATTGTCGTAAATAATTTTCTTTTTCTTTTTTTTTAAATTTAATTTATAAAACAAACAGTTATTTTCCTTTTTATCAGATGAAGTAAGTTTTTAAAAATATTTAATGGCTATTTATTATGCATATTTATAAACTTTTCTTATAGATCAGGAAGCAAAACTTTAACATTTGGATTAAGTGACAAAATATTTAACAGAAGAAATATTTAATAAATTTACCATTAACATACAGATGTAGTTAAATCAGATCCACACCGTTTATAAAATAAAAAAATTGCTGTATTTAATTTTAATGCAAATATATCTTCAAGTTTAATGTCTTATAATACATCTTAGAAGAAAATACGTAACCAAAATATTTAAAATATAACTTGAAGCATTCATTTATTAAGAAGTTATGAATATTCCAATGATATGCCTTAAGGAACGTTTCTTCCTCTTCATTTATGTGTGTGATGCGTGTTTCTTTTGCATCAAGAGGATAGCTAATTATTTTATATAAAGCAAATGAGACTAATTATTAGTTTTAATTGTATGTTTTTTGTCACGAACCGATAAAAAAGAATCTTCTCCTACGCGTTTAACATTTTTTTTCAACATGTTGTGCTGTGGGGCATTTTTTTCGTTCTTCAAGAGTTGATTATAAAAAAGGCAACCCACTATCGCTTAATCACTTAATTGCTTTCTTAGGCGCCTGTTAAATTTGTTCCGCTGCATCTTTTTAAGCATTTAATTAACAATAAGATGAAATATCAGACTTAACCACAAGCCAAATTATCTTCATGGTTTTATGATAACGAATGTATTTCGGAATAAAAGACATAAAACTTCTGAAGACATATCAACATTCTCCAACGCAAGTAGTAAGAAAGGAGAGAAAAAAAAGACATTTTTTCCAAGTACCCAAGTTTTAAAGAAAAAGTGGCGCAGTTACGGCCAAGCTTCTTAAAATGAATCAATTCTTCAAAATATGAAGTTTCATTTAAAATTAAAATATCGAGTTCCTTTTTTTCACTAAAAAAATGTCTTTTTTAATGAATTTTTTAATAGAAACCATTTGAAAAATAAAGACATCTTTTCCATCATTCATGTTTCTCAGAGCTCTAAGAAATTTCAAACGAATAATATATCAATTACACTTAACGGAAACGGGAACTCTCGGGTAAAAAAAATATATAAACTCGTTTATCTTCCGACTTTAAAAAAACAACTGCATGCGTTCTGTGTCATGTACCAGCCATCGATGCAACCGGATGTATAATTTATCAGTTCGCCAAGCTTTTTTTCAATATTAAAAACTCAATAGAGAAGACGACTAGCTTTAATTCACTATTAAGCATTATATTTCATGCTTGCGTAATCTTCCAAAAATCAATCATCCGACGTTCATTTGACACGAAATTTCTACCCAGTGCTGTTTTATTTTCATCCAATATCCTGTCTTAATATATTGTAGTAATATCAAGCAACAAGTCTTTACTCACAAAAAAGTGAGTAAGAACATTAAAGAAATTGTGTTTCTATCCAGCTTCTAAATACAGTTCTGAGTAAACCAATTCGGGGTATCGTACGTGCTATCACGTTTACTTCATAACAAGCATTGATGCGCAGTACGTAGTACTATCATCAAAGAACCCAGTTTGGCTTGGAATCTCACACACTTTGCGCCACGCCCAAAAATCTCTGCCAGTATTCCTATGGGAATTCTAAAGGACGCTGACTAGAAAGTTCGAAGTCCATTGAAAGCACAGGGGTAATATTGAAATGCACGCGTCTTTGCTGAAGCGTAGCCAATTGCGATAACTTCGGCTTGTCTCATGCCGTTAATCACTATACGTTTTCGACGTCGTCGGTGCTAATGATAGTGCCAAGTAATTATCAATAATAGGTTTTTGTTGCTGATGCATAAAATGGAACTTTTGAAGGATCTCAAAGTAGGATCTCCAGCCTTTATGATGCTTGTCCGTAAATTTAATTCAGAAGGAGTCAAATAGAAACGAGTGAGGGGAATTTTTCGACTTCTGTAGAGAGATTGGACATTACTCTAAATGAAATGTGATTGATGAAAGCTTTCTCTTTTTATGGATATTTTCGGCGCAATTTTGGATGTGTTTCTTAATGAAGCTTTTAGATTTTTTGCAGATGTTGAATATAAGTTTCGAAAGGATTGGTACTTTTTATTAACTTTTAGCGAACCAAGAATAAATTCTATTATCTTAATATACTCAGATTTTAATACTTATTGTTCTTAAAATATACTGGACCATTAGATGTGCATTAATAACTCAAATGAGTTATTAGTACGGAAGTCTTAGTCAGCCAATATGATTTGGGTGCGCACCTTAAAGTTCATGGCTCAGAATTATACAATTTGAAATGAAATCACGGATGAAGAAAAAGTTGAAAAAGTTTCATCATGATCTTTACGGCATTTATTTAATTATTTCGATAATGATGCTAGTTCAAAACGTATTTCGTACACTTTGACATCTTGTTTCGTTTAATTATGTCTAAAAAGTATACGGGATAAATATATTTATGAATAACTTTTATAAATTCAGCTGTACGCGAATATTAAATGATCGTTGATACAGTTAGCATAATGGGTATTTTCACTATTTATTTGGAAAACAATGTTAAGTAAATTTTAAAAAAGGTTTAAAAGTTCTGAAAATTTTTATTCAGGAATACTAATATAAATTTTTTTGAATATTGCTAAAAAATTTTCTAAATAAATAAATAATTCTCTGGAACTAAATTAATAACGCCAGTAAATCTTTTTAAAAATATTTAACGTTCTAAAACTAAGGCACTTTCTAGATTTTTAAATTTAAGAAAAGAGAACAAACGTTTTAATTATACTTTTTCCCAGTCGTAAGGTAAAAGACTGTTAAGTTTGTGATTTTTATATTTCGAGATAGATAGATTTTTAACTTATTATTTTTATAATAATAAGTTAAAATAGATTGTTTGTAATCATAGCTATAACTCGATATTGAATCTTTTCTTTATATCAAACTGGCTAGCGGCAATTTTTTTAAATATGCTTCAATGTAAATCTATTTTTCAATTCCATATTTTCATTCTCTTACGCAACACTTTTCTTTTGACTTGTTTCAGAATGACTGGCATGCAGATGGCTTGGCAAGGCATTCCTGGTCAACCCCAGATTGCTGCAGCTGCAGCTGCAGCAGCAGCCGCCCAGAGTCCTCTGGCGCAAGGATTGCAGCAACCAGGAATGATCGGTGCCTACCCTATGCAGCAGTACCAGGCTCAGTAGTACCCTTAACAACCACTGTATGTAAGTGCGTCTGAGTGTGTGGCGGGCAAGAGTATCCCTTCTAGTCACCCGTATCCCCCCTCGTTGTATTCAAGTAAAGTCAAGCGCCCTCTACCGCACAATCGGGACTGATAATAAAAAACTTTCAAACGAAGGACAGTGTGTGCCTGTTTCAGGTTTCTGATTTTGAAAGGAAAAGATCTCCATCTTCACTGAATGAAAATCTTTAAGAATGGAAAGAAAAGACATCAAGGTAGGGAAGGCAAACCCAGGAGATTGGTTATGGCTTCTGTAAATGGAGTGGAACTTTGCTGAGAACGATTGGTGGTCCTCCTTTTGAGGAGGTCACACTTGGTGACTTGTCTTTCTAGTGGTTATCGTGATGAAAATGTCATTCATGCGAGGGAATTAATGATACCCTCGAGGATCCATTCTAACTGTTATTTAGTTCTGCAGTCCATAAGACTTTGCAGTTTCGCATCATTCTTTTTCATATGAAAATAGAAAGAAACTGTTTTTTTAAACAGGGATTTTTTTAAGAAACTTAGAAATTTTTTATTCTGACGTTAGGATTTCATTTTTACTAAAACAAAAAAAAATATTTTAAAATTTGTAAAATGCGTAGGGAAGTATTTAGTTTTCACATGAAACCCGCTCAATTTTTTAAATTACTTATTCTCTTTTCTTATCTAATTGTGCATTTAAAATAACTCATCTTAACCTAATTGTATACGACATCATTAAGTTAAATCAAGAATTAATTCATTTTTTACTGTAGTAAGATACCGAGCGTAATAAGAATGAAAATAGTAAGACTTTTTTTGACGTAGCTGAGGCTTACCTTTTGGTACTAGTCATGTGACAAATTATTTAGTTATTTGTATTGAAACTACGAGTATATTAGTAACAGGATAAACCCGTTGGTTAGGAAGACATTTTCGTAAAAACAAAGCTAAGTAACGAGAAAAGAACATATTTTTTTCATGTGATTTTCGAATACAATTTCCCATCCAAATGAAGCGTCTTTTTCCAAAATTTGATAATGTATTTGATGTACTCATCACGAAAATCACAACTATTCTCAAAGGGAAAACTACCAAAGAATGTCATGAAGTGTTAAAAGACTGTATGCTAAAGACTCTGTGAATGACTGTGTATCAAAATACACTGAATGACAGTAAAATGTACTTTAAGAGTTGGTTTCATTGTTATATGAAGTGTAATGGTTCCCGGTGGGGGGGACTTGGGTGACTTCGTATTTCGGCTTTGAAGACCGAAATACCATAACCTATGCTACACAGTCACCACCTGCACTATATATACCCTTTAATTATTGTGTTTGTTCGTTTCAAAAGAAGACAAAAAAGGAAAACTTAGATTTTAAATGTCATCACGTGTTGAGTGAGCAAGACAAATCATCTAGTATACTGTTCGTCCTAGAATTGCCAGTTAGTCATCTCAGTTATCTCCCCAGGTGGCACTGTGAGCGGATTAAAAAATTGAGATAACAAAAAATCCCCTGGAACGCGTTGTATGTTCCACAGGTGCTGTGTTAGAAGCACTGTTTTATTTATTCACATAAAAACATAGGAAGATTAGTTGTTAGTAGTTGAGTATAAGATAGTAACACAGAATGTTTGTGAGTATGTATGTATGTTTTGAAAAACGGAGGAACTTTTGGATTACATCAGTGTATGTACACTTTCGGAAGTACGACGAAGATCTATTTTTATTTTCCCCTTTTTTCGAATAGTGAGCTGCATTCATATATACTTGCAAAGCCAGGCTTCCACCCGATGAATCAGTATGCAGTTTCATTTTTTCTAAGAAGCTCTAAGGATCGAGCTGCATTGGGAATCCTACAGCACGTAGCATTCCCCTTGTGTTCGATCACAAAGAGCTAGCATTTTTCACAGAACATTAGCTGAATGCCGTTTTAGTAGCAATTTTTCTACGGGCTTATCAAAATACAAAAAAAAAGATAAAAAAGCATTTACCGGACGGGATTAAATTCCTTACGTCCTTAATTTAGACGTTGGTTATTGCCAGTGGTTATCAAAACGGTGTTGCCTGAATTATAATAAATCACCAAAACAAAAAACAATCCGCACACATTGAAAAGAATTTTTAAGTCAAAGAAAGGATTCGCCAGTGAGTTAGTTTTTCAGCTCGGGAAATAACATTCTTCATACGTGCCAATATCTTATCTAGTCAGTGGCTAATGCAATGTTTTGTGTTTTTCTGTCTTATTGACCAATCCTGACCTTACTATGCCCAACACTGAATGTTGACCTTTGCGCGCATCCTCTTTTTCAATATTCGTGATAAATATGTACGTATTGTTGTGTTTGGCTCTTCTACACGCGAATATTCTACATGTCTAGCTCTTTGCTATCACGATTAGCATTTTCAAACAAGTGCATCTTCTCTGGAGCCTTGTAAGTGCTTTCTGGAGCAAAGAGTTTTCTGTGGCGCGGCGAATAATCTGAGAACAGCAACGGTGGAGTGAGGAGAACTGATAAGCTTTCAAAGTAAATACCGAGCGACAATCGCCAATGCTTGCACAAAGTAAAATATTCAGATCAGAATTGAAGAATTACATCCGCAACAAATTTCCAATCCTACGTACAATGATCATTGAACCAACATGCCAAAGCCATTATTAACACATGCATTTCACCAATTTAGACATTTTAAACTCTTTTGGATGGAGGTATTATTTCTAGAGGACTCATTTTTCGAGTAAGATCCATCAAGACATGAATACATTATAGTTTTCATAAGATAGGCCTTGTTGCCAAGCTAAATTAAGAAATCTGATACTTTTATAAATATATTAGACATATTCCGGAACTCAAAAGCTTTATCTTATACCAATGCGACATTAATCTGTATAAATTATTAATTACATAGCTGTAGAGATGATGCTCCAATTTTAAACAGGCCCATCACGGCGCTGAGGCAGGTAAATTATAATTTATTCACCATCTAATCACGGCAACGAGGCTCGAGTTTTGAACGAATAAGATTTTGAAGCATGCATGTAATAATGTATTCATTTCTACAACGCTTAAGTATTCTGCAACTCGAGGGCGAGTCGGAGAGATGCCGTTAAAATCAGTGAGATGAGCACTGTATTTTGCGAACCACTGGCCGTCCGAATTAATTGAAGCAGTACGGTTGTGCAGGTTGATAGTCGCTTGCTTTAAACACTAAACCAGCTCTCTTAACTTTTTATGCTCCTCTCTTAAACAAATGAGTATTTTTGGAGAAATAAAATAAGGGATAAAAAAGAAACGGAAAATTTTTTGTTATGACCTGTTTATTTTGTCAAAGCTAAGGTGGGGATCAGCCACTTCTTAAGAACCCCCCTTTTCGAGAGAAATGATTGTATTTTCATATACTATCTTTAAAACTGTGCATTTTGTTCGCTAATGGCATAAATAGAATTTTGAGGCTGTGTGGCATACGAAAGACATAAACACATTACTTTATTACACAGAATGAGCTGATACAACGTTGTATGCACAATGTACAAATCAAGAGAAAAACTATCATACAGCTGATTCGATTAACGTTCGTTGGTTGTGCTTGCACCCTGACGTGCAGTGCATGTAGCACTTAGAAATGCATTCAAACTCCTTGTACTAGTCAAAGTGACCAAATTCTTCAATCGAATTATAGACAGTTTTAACCGACTACCTGGAGCACAAATGCAGTAAAAGGGATAAGAAGCAAGAAGCAAATCAAAATTGAATCAAAATTTGCTTAGCCTCACACCACTTTTATTTACATACATGAAACTGATACCAAAATTCAAACAAAAATAGTTTTATTTTGTTTTTATCAAACCCATACCACACACGCAAGGATATTCTAATAATTGTCAGCCTCGGTATTCAAACATTTTTAAGCGAAAACGGACTAAAAGATCTTAATTCGATCTTTGGCTAGTGCAAATTGTTTCACCATACCGAACATACAATTATTACCATTCGAAGTAACATGCGATCTCTCTACAGCGTTGTATGCACAATGTACAAACCAAACCAAATACAAACAACATTAAACAGTGAGCAACGTTGCTGCAAGGGTACTGTGTTGTACTGTGTGTGCAGTAGATAGTTCTATACTAAGGATTTCCAAGCAAAAAAAAATGAGAAAAAATTAGAAAAAAAAAACAACTGGCGCGCGAAATGCCGCTCGGTCGCGAACTGTAACTTTCATAACCAAACATAGTAGTTTGTAGGAGCTTTGATAGTCTAGAACTGATTGTAGTCAGCCACGCGACATGTAGGTTGTTTCGCTACGTAGCACCCAAAGATTTGTACACTTAGTCTAAACGAGTCTCGGTAGTATTGTGCGTGTATTGAACGTATGTTTGTGTATTTGTAGTCCGTATGCCAGACCAAGCGTTCGTAGTTTTACGTGCGTTTGACCATTTATGTAACGTGCGAATGTTAAGTATATGTCCTTGTCTCTAAGTCCATTGTTCCTAGATGACCTTTGTTGTAAACGATAAACATGATGTTTCAAAACCAAACCAGTGGGAAAATATACAAATATATAAGTCAGAGAAAGTCGTTAGTTTTTCAAGTTGATGTTCAAAGAGAAAAGTTGGCTTCCGAGTTTAATCTGGAAAAAAAAATTTGGCAGTACAATACTGCATAAAAAAAACTAATCTTGCTGTTGACAATTCGTTTTTTTACTTTCGGAGGTTTATAGTCTATGAATAAACTATACGCTGCCACGAATAGATGATTTTATCTAACTATAAGTTAATAAATATACAAATATTATAATATATATATATATATAAAGAGATCGTGTCTATGGATGTATATATCTTTTGGACTTCTTGTGGCCGCATATATTGTTGGTATATTTCCCCTCATCTAGGTATCTTGATTTTTTAAAAACTTTTTTGCTGAAAAGGCATTGGGCACGTTGTGCGCTAAGTAGAAAGGTTTAAAATTTAAAAAAAAAGCATGTTTTTGGAAAACAAAAAAAATTCTCTTTTACAGTTAGTACGTCGTGGCATGTTCGCAACAGCGAAGGCATGAAACTTATTTTTTACATGTTTTGATATTATAACTGATGGGAAGGTCGCGATGAAATGAATTATTAAAAAATAAAACAGAAAATGGTGGCATTCAAGAAGAAAAGAGAATTTATTACTAAGCAAAAAAAAGTCAAAGAAAAAAATACAAATCTTGTTAGTTAACAGTGGACTGCTGTTTTTGCTGTTTGAAATATCAAGCTTGCTTGCTTATATGTACGTATGTTTATTGTGCTGAAGTTAAAAAAATTCCACTGTGGAATTTGATAACATCCCAGAAAGAGCCCCCCAAAAGGCTAAAACTGTATTTTCTGGGATGCATTTATGGGGTTTCGGAAAAATCCAGAAGTATTCATATTCGTGTATGGATATTAATATATACATATATATATATATACATATAATCCTAAGAACCCTGGTCTCTTTCCCTTGTTGCAAAGCATCCTTTGTCGTATGAAATGTAAGACCCTAAATCCCGTGATAATTGCGTAGCTGCACAAATGTCTGAGTTGTGTGTTATGTTATTGACCAATTGCGTAGCTTTAGTTGATTTGTTCTGTATTGCCTGTAATCTGCAGCCGAAACCCCAAAAGAGGTGTATTTATGCTAAGCTCAAACACATCACTGAATTAAAAGGTAAAAAATACCATACCAAAAGTGAAAAAAAAAAGTTTTGTGATTTGGAATTATGATTGTAGCGCCAGAAAGAAAAATGGAAGAAAATAAAAGTGATAAATTTGTATACATTGTTTTGTGTCTTTTTTTAGTACCTTACACTCACAATACAATAACAAAAACATACATGATATATATAATCGAAACTTTATTTAACGAAGTCGCTAAATCCCGAAAAAAGTTCGTTATATGGAAATTTCGTAAAATAGAGGTTCATCTTTTAATGTACTTTAAAAACCACATGAAACCAATTTTAAATTCATAAACACTATACAAATTTTTTTAAAGTAATTATTCACACTTTTTTGAAAATTAATACCTCGATTCAATTTATATATCTTACCAATCCAAAAGAAATCTGCAAGGAAAGCAAGAAAATAAAAAAGGACATTGTCCAGGAATACACTGTATTTTCAACTTTAAAAAATAATTTTATATTAAAACTTATGAATTTTTAACGACATTTTCTAATTTTAAGCCCACGAGTAATTTTAAACGTACATTATTATATACCAGTGATTTTAATCTGACACTACCACATGTGTCCTTAAATTTAATTACTGATAAAATCTGTTAGTTTTGTTTTAGTTTCTTGTTTGAAAAATTAAAGCCATTTCCTTGCTATAGGTGAGTTAGGCACTTGGTAATACCAGTTCAAGGTAATTGATCCCCATAAAATGCGCTAAAAGAGAGAATAATTTGAAAAATATCCTGAAATATTTTTAAAATAGATAGAAAATATCGAATTACAAGCGAAAACGTTGGTTATATAGAAAATGCACTTCCCTATTTGGAGGTTATTGTACAAAAAAAAAATCGTAAAATGTTCTTGGTTCCCGGAAAAAGCTCATGAAAAAGAAAAATTCGTAAAATAGAGATTCGTTATTCGTATTATTTATTCAAATCTAAGCCACATGGCAAATTCTCACCACGTTTTTGTGAAAAAAATAAATGTAGTGTACAAAATTATTTATCAATAGATCCAATATTTATAAAGTTCAAGAAAATTTAAAATGAGTGAATAATTAATTTATTTTACCAGTAATTAAAAAGTTTTAAATGCATACGTGAATCTGTAATTGCTCTAATCGTCAGTATGATGTTCAATTTTTCCCCATCCAATAAATTTGTCGGCCTTCTATTCTAAGTCGGCCCGATTTTGCATAGCACTAACATTGGAAAAAAGTGCGGCTTAGATTCAAATAAATACGGTATATATCTAGTTGGAGAAATAATGCATTGAATTCATAATAAACAAAAAACAATCGAATATATTTTATATTTTGGGATGACAATTTTTAATTGAAAAGAACATGCGTATAAAATTAACACTAGCAACAATCACTTCTTCCAAAAAAAAATTTTAAGAAGCTTCGTTTAGAAATATGTTAAGTCTTTTTTTTTAATTAATAAGGAAATAATGACTTATCTAATAGTATAAGCCAGTTTTATTCAAATAACTTGTAACTACTATTTAATTATTTCATACTTAGAATTTCATATAATTATTTTATAATATGCTTTTAAATTTAAAAAAATCATTAGTTTATTTTTGACATTTGTAGGGAATTTTGTTATTTATGTTATTAGAGCAGTTTTCCATTTGAAACATATATATATATAACAAATAATCATATATTAATGTGCCATAAATCTAAGAAAGCAAAGCAATAAATAGAAATATAATAAGATATATATATAAACGTATATATATTAAAATACTGAAGAGGAGAGATACTAAAGATTAAAAAATGTATAATATAAAATTTTAGATTTAGAAGGTAATTGCTGGGGTATCTATAAGCATAGCAGACTGAGGACTGTTTTGTCAGGTTAAAAACAGTTTTGTGACTAACCAAACAACTCCCTTTTATTTATAGAACTGAGTGAAATTCTAAAATACAATGGACAGATGTTTTGGAAATCAATTATTAATAGAAAGAAGGTAACACAATAGGAATCGGTAAATGCTTAGATTAATGTTCGATTCACAGAAGAATCAACCAGGTTAGCAAAGGTTAGGTAAGGGAACTGTTGGAGCAAATTGGGGGGAAAAGTGTTATTTAAATACAAGTTCAAAGCTGGGAAAATAAATGTCTATTTGTAGCAAATTTGTTAATTCTAAAAGATTTATAAGATAATTATAAACTAATACTAAGTAAACTTAAATTTGTATTACGAATCGGAATATTTTCATAATTTTCTGTGAAATAATAATAAACTAATGGAATACAAAAATATATAAACATATAACAAACGTATAGACTTTCAAAATTTATCATACGAACTTAAAAGGTAAACTAAAACAGAATGTGTAACAGAAACAAATTTCTTACCAATAGGAATTGCTTAGACCAATCCCAAAAAAAGCGTTAAATAAATCATCCAATTATAGAACACATTAAATGTTTAGGACACACAACTCGGTAACTAAATTTCAAATATTTTACTTTAAAACGTAATTTAAAATCTTATTATTCAAACTTTTTTAAAAATATCTTCTACAAAAAAATGCTGAAAGAAAATAATCAGTTTTAAAATTTTAAGAATATACTGCATGTATTATATACACATATATCTATAAATATTTAAAAATAGTTTAATGTAGCATTTATAAAAACAGCTCTACAAAATTTTCTAGCCATTGAAGTATGATGAAAATGCTAAAAACGATTTTGCATTTATCGTAAGATCGAATGAAAAGGACGAAAATTCCAAATCGAACTTGAATAAAAAGCAGTTTAACTGTAAAGGTTTTTAAGCTTTTACCAATTGATTTTCAACAACGTTATACTACAAAAAAGAAATTGCTCTTTTTTCTTTTACTTGTTTGGTACACCTGTTGCTTTTCAAAAAAAATGTTTATAAATATGTGACATTGAGGTTTTAAATATGAATTTGTTGGTTAGAAAATGTAAAGAAAATTCATTCTGAAAGTAATTGGTTAGAATTCAAAGTATTTTCATTTTTCCTTGGGTGCTGATTGGCCATTAAACTTATTTTTTGGACTGCTTGTTTCATCTATTATACCATGATTTGTTTCGTACCGTAAAAAACACTTTAGAATAAAAATGTTTTTAATACTAGAAAAATATAATTTCACGAAGGAAAATAAAAAAATATTGAAAACTTTTGAAAATGTATTATAATCAATAAATCAATTAAAACGACGAGTAAAGCCTAATTTAAATTCTACTTTCTCTTTCACTATTTAAAAATAGAAGCTAAAGTATTGATTCTAGATTTATTTTCGCATAAATTAAAAAATATATGCAAAACGCCTGAAATATTAATTAGCTTTGAAATGTAGAATAATCAAAAAACTTATAAAAGGATACTTCAAGTGATAGATCTGAATTTGTTGACCTAAATTGATGTAGTTATTCAGATTTCAAATATTAAATAAGAAATATCTTAATCAGTTATTTCCTTACTTCAAAAAATATCGTGTCATCAGTTTGCTTTAAAAAAGACTCAATAATTAAGTTTCAAGAGAAAAAAACTTACTTTTAAAACAGAAAAAAAAATATCATTACTTACAGACATGCGATTATTAAAATAAACAAATAAATAATTATTATAGGTATTATACAGTAACTATTTTAATGAAGTTGAAATTATGAAGCGAAAAATTTTTATTTATAATAAAATGATTGATTAATATATTAAAGGTTGGCCTTTTTTAGTCTAATAACTTTCACATCTCAGAATTTTAAAAGTTATGAAAGTCGTTGTTTGGTCACAAATAAAACTCTATAAATTTTAATAGCTAATTTATTAATTAAATAATTTTTAAATAATGTTTAATTAAGATTTTGTTAAATATAACTAATTCTAAAAATATAAGACATTACTTTTGTTTCATTTAAGGTTTCATATATCATAGTTCAAAACATTTTCATCCTTTGAAATCATGTAAGTTAATTATTAATATTCTAAATAATTCTTTTGAAATCTGATAATTAATTTGAATTCAGATAATTAATTACTGTGCTAACATTTTGTCGTAAAATATTACTCTAATTACATAACATAACACAGCATAATCATTGTGACTGTTTCTAAAGCTAAATTAAATTAAAAATTATTATATATTACAATATATATAACGTTGGGAATTGTTTCATTATTAAAAATTCAAAAATTAAATTTATTGTTATATTAATTCAATTCAGTTTGGCGGTTCTTGGAATACCATTCAACGTACCACATCACATTATGGGAAATAATTAACTTACCCACAAAATTCCAAATAGCAATAGGGAGCTAAATTTTTTTAATGTCTTTTTAGGGCAAAAGCATTCAAAAATATTGTAATTACTACGCTGTATATTAATATTAGTCGAAGCAACTTTAAATTCCGAGTTTTAGAAAGTCATTGAAAATTATTTCAGATGCACATATACAGTCGGACTTCTATCACTACATCTCGAAAGAAAGTTCATTATATGAAAAGTTAATTAAATAGAGATTTATCTTTCAATATTTTTATGTTCTTGGTTCTAGAAAAAAGTTCACAAAATAGAGATATTCATAAAATAGAGGTTCTATAATGTATACATATATGTATATATAATTGCAATTACAATAACTTTTGCAAAAAATAGTCTTGCACAAATTTTTCAAAAATTATATTTATTCTGAACATAAAAGGATTATGTAAACTATTTTTTTAATCAAAAATGGACTAACAATTCTTAAAAAGTTTGAACTGGTTGATTGTTTAATTAACGTCACACTTCAAAGTAACACGAAGGGTATTAATGACGGATATCACAATTTTGACCCTCGGTCAAGTGACAAGGATCGCACCTGAACAGGCACCTTACTCTCCCAACTTCAAGACCAGAACAATGTGAGAACTTTTGAGTGTATTTAACGTGCATCAAGCCTCTACACGACAGCCATTTATTAGCCAAAGGATTAGAACTTATGTTACGATATAAATAGTGTCGTTCATGAGTTCAAGACCTTGACCACTCGGCACTGCGGCTATAATTTATATGAGAACTTACAAATAAAAAAAATTATAATAAATAAACAGAATAGTTACATGGGTTCACTTATTTTAAAAAGTTACAATTTTAAATAAAGTATCAAAACATTCTCAAAACCTTGTTTGCTATTAAAAACACAGATTTTAAAAAGAAATTGAAAAAAACCACATGATATATAAAACATTAGCAATTGATCTCATAAGAATATAAAAACAATTTGTTTCTTACTCTAATACCTTATAAATCAAAATATTGTAAGAATTAATGGAAAAGAACCATAAAACCTTTCTACAACTCAACTGAATTCCAAATAAAGATTAAAGCCACCAAACCTTTTGATAATGAGAAATAGATTATATACATTAGTATCAGTTTGGAAAATATAAAGAATTGTCAGCACATTGTTCAAGTTCCAAATATTTAAAGATTAAAGCCACCAAACCTTTTGACAGTGAAAAATAAATTATATAGTAAATAATTGATCCCCATAACAATATAAAAACAATGTGTATATTATTTGAACAACTTATAAATCAAAAAATTATAAGAACAAAAAGGAAAAGAACCAAAAACCCTTTCTACAACTCTACTGAATTCCAAATATTTAAAGATTAAAGCCACCAAACCTTTTGACAATGAGAAATATATTATATAGTAAATAATTGATCCCATAATGATATAAAAACCACGTGCATATTATTTGAATATCTTATAAATCAAAACCTTTCAAGAATAAAATGAAAAAGAACCAAACCCTGTCTACAACTCAACTGAATTCCAAATATTTAAAGATTAAGGTCACCAAACCTTTTATGTGACAATGAAAAATAGATTATATACATTAGTATCAGTTTGCGTAACAAAGAATTGTCTGCGCAATGTTCAAGTTCCAAATATTTAAATATTAATGCCACCAAACATTTTAACAGTGAGAAATAGATTATATATAATAGTATCAGTTTGGGTAATATAAAGAACTGTCCGCAATGATTAAGTTTCTTACTTTTATGTAAGAAAATATTTTAAATATAAGTTTAAAAAATTATTTCGCAGTGTTTTTTGACAAAAAAAATATTAAAAGAAACATTTCATAATTCTTTTTTCTAATATTTCAAGTTCTTTCGCTAAAAATGAAAAAAAAGAAATTGTTTGCAATATCGAACATTACACACAGTCTTTAATAGTTATAAAATAATAATTACAAAAAAAAAATTTTTAAACATATAACTAGTTCAAATGAAAATTGTGCATGCAAATCTAATTCACTATGGTTGTCTTAAATGAAAAGGGAAAGAAAATTATCAGCGACATTGTGAAATAGTCAGAGTAACATATAAGCAAATCCTTAGCATGAGGAAAGATGTGCAGCAGCAAAAAATGTTTCTAGGCACCAACTTTTCCCTGTGTGTCCCAATATTACTGAACATGAACTAAATTAAGGAGAAAAAGTACAGTTAAAAACAAAGAAAATTTTAATGAATATAAAAATGCTAAAAAATTAGTTACAAATCTAAAATTGCAAATTCTAAAAGTATCACATTAATAATCTACTTACCCTACTATGTAATCCTCATGGATAGAAATCACAATACAACATACGCAAAAAAAGTAATTATAAAGGAAGTATTTAAGGTAATCAGCAATTTATAATCCATAGAAATTTTTTTTTAAAAAAACAATCTAAAATCTTATTTTTTAATTTTTTTAAGAAAAAGTGTGAAAATCTAATTGTAAGATAATAGCAAAATAATCAAATAATTATCAAATAAGTTAACTATTAGCAACATCCATGATTAAATAGTAAATACATTACATTGCCACTACATTACAGTATGTAATATTTTATTAAAATGAGTAAATTAAATTAAACAAGTGTTATGCCTATTTCAAACGCACGGTTAAAGATTTTAAGTAGGGAAATCATGCTCTAAGCAATAACACATATGTTTTAACATAATTCATTTTATCACAATTTTTATTTTTTATTTTATCACAACATAAGTTCTTATATGTTGATATCTGAATATTACTACTCCAAAATGGAACTGTAATAATATTAAAAGCATACCTTTCAAAGAAAATCATTTAATTTTTGATCTTCGTATGATATATAATGTTGCATATAGAAATTCAGCAACTATTTTTATTTCAAGTAACTAGATCATGAATATATCTGTACAGATAAGAACACAATATATTAATTTAACGGACAAAAAATATAAATATGAATTAGCTAAACCATCGTCAGCAGGTTCACTTTGCAACAAGCCTTTACTCTGCTTATTAATATCATAAAAATTTATATTAATTTCTTTAAGAACAAAAATAATAAAACTTGAAAATTTTTGAAACCATATAACATTATTTAGTATAAAAATATCATAAATTTGTCTAAAAAATTGTCATTTTATTAATATTTATTGAATAAAATAGATATTAAAATCTTAACTACGTATGAATTTTTTCGTTTTTTAAATGATTTAAGATATTTTTATTACTTTTTAATAACAGTCGTAACACAATAAAATTTTTAATAACATTCGATAAAACCTACTGTGATAAGTTATCAGATAGCTGGTTTGAAATAGTGTAAGCCACTATTAAACACATAAGAACTCAACATAATATCACAACTTTAGAAAACAAATATAATTAAAAATTAAAAATGTTGAAATATTTAGAATTCATCGTATTAATTCAGAAATGAGCAATTATGATAGTTCAATGATTTATTTTAATAAGAATTTGCAAAGATATTTATTTTTAAAAAATTATTAAAAATAGGAATTCAATGAGAAAAGAACGATTTCCTTTCCACCGAATATTATTCTGCAAATTTTTATATTCCTTTATTTTCTGTTTGCCAGTTTCAAAGTTACATGGTATCTCTTTCAAATTATCACTACAGACTAAATGTCAACAAAGGGATTTTTAAAAAAGATCAATTTGACTTATTATAAATATTAATTTTTTTCATTGATCATGTATTACATATAAAATAATTTTAAAACAAATAACGAAGATTTGATTTTATGGAAGAGGTATTGCATAAACAAATCTTCCTATTTAAGTTAAATGTAAATGAACAACTAATATGTGCGTGACTTAAAAATTTTTAAAAATCTCGCCTAATTTCTTTTTCTAAAAAACATTTATAGGACGCTGAATATTCCTAACTTTATTTTATTTTTTTTTTCATTTATAAACATAAGTTATTATTTTGTTCTGGAAGTAATTTTTTACGCACAAAATGAACTGATTCAAATTATGGCTCTACAAAATGGCCTATGGCCAAGAGAGTTCTGATGAGAAACTATTATAAATTACTTGCTCTTAATAAGCATAAGTAAATGAAAGAACGTCGTTGAAAATATAATTTACTAAAAGTTCATCTCAAATTGCTAATTTTTTTTACATAACAAAAACTACATTATTTGCTTACAGCTACATATACTCCCCATAAAAAAGAAGTGAGAGTTTCACCGGAAGCAAAACTTTATAGAATATTATAAAGTATCCATTCTTTTTTGCCATATTCCATACAAATGTCGAATTGAAATTTTGATTATAAAAACATTTTTTCATCGGTAGTATACAATATTTCTTATTCAAGCTCAAAAACATTTCTTATAAAATACCAAAATATAACAAATGTGTTATATCATGAACAAATTTGAAAAATTGGATGTTATCACCATAAGAACATTACCAACTGTTCGTATAGAAAGAAACATCATTTAAGTCTTCAACAATTCAACAAAGCATATTCAAATCTATACCTTTTATTTCTTGCATTGCTTAGAAATGGAAAGACGTAGACTCTAAATTTGCCTCTGTCGTAAAAGATTGTAAAGAAAGAAAGGAAAATAGAAAATATTTCATGCGGAACTCAAAATTTGCATGATTATATAAAATATATCGAGTGCAGCTCTTAAGAAAAAGAAACAGGAGCGCTTCAGTTTTGTCTTATTTTTTACTAGATGTACCAAAAATAAAGTAAATTGAAAATTCTATGAAGGCAATATGTGAAAAAAATTAAAGGACTTATATTTTTACAAATAAAAAGATATCACTTTAAAACATTTTAGTTGCTCTTACAAATAAACACTTATACTCCAAATAAAAATTCTAAATTTTTTTAGTATGCCGTTTTAAGCATTTTAGTTGCTTTTACAAATGTGAACACTTATACTACCATCTAAAAACTACTCTAAATTTTCTTTAGAATTCTGATTAAACGAAAAGCTATTCTGATTAAATTACTTTAGAATATATTTATATATACGAGATAAATTATCATAATACATCACAGCTAAAAGACAGCTAAATTTTTTGCTGTGAAAAAGAACTTTCAGATCATTTCCAGTAGCATCATTAAGCACATTGTTAAATAGAATATTTCTATAATCGTTATCATTTAATAAATCTAATGTACAGAAAGGCATTAAAATTTAAGTTAAATAGCGTCTTTGACTTTGATATTAAAAAAAAATTATAAAGGATGTGTAGATGTATAAGTTTTTCTGTTTTATTTAAACTAAGATATTTTTTGTCAAAGTATCATGTGGCAAGGATCTATGAAACAAAATAATATTACCAATGGAAAAATTGTTCCTTTAATCAATTAATTAAATAAAATTCATGCGATTTACATAAATACTGGATACTCGAAAGGAAAAGCCATCTCATAATACTAATATCTGAATATGTTTTTAATTAATCTGTGATATATGCATGATATATTTTATCACAGTAGCATTTTTCCTATTATTCATCAATAATGCATACAAAAGTTCAACAGTAAGCAAATCCCTAACAAAAAATAAAACATACTGCATTCTGCATATGTCATTATTCATTAATAATTCAAATCATTTTATAATTCCATTGCCTTTCTTTGCATTGCATATGGTGTATCAAAATTTTTCTATACATGTATTTCAAAATGAAATAAATCTTTTTCAAAATAATTCATTGGAGATATGTCTGAAAAATATATCAGCAAAAAATAAGGGCATGCATATTAAAAATAAATCATATTTTTGTTTAAAAAATTAGTTTATGCTTCTTGCTTTACGAATGATGCATACAAAATTTGCAATGTACATTTAAAGTTAGTGCAACTGATATAAAATATTGAGTATACATTATGTTAATGCAAACGTTGTCTGTAACATACGTTGTAACTAAGGGGAAAAAAGCTTCATTGTGAATTTAATAAGAAATGAGGAATGAGAAGAGTTAATAAATAAGGTTATATTATTTCCTCTTTTTTTAATAACCGCAAGTATGATTCTAAAAACAGCATAAAAAAGGCAAGACTCGCTGACATAGGGATTTAATATAAACTTTAAAATGCGAATCTTCAATATGTTAAAGATTTAAATATTTACCAACCCCACGAAAAACAGAACAGTTATGCGCTTCCCCTTTGAATAAAATATGTGTCTGAGAATGAAACAAAATATTTCCTATTGTTTGGAATCCCAAATTACTTAAATTTGTAAGAAAAAGCAATACATTTCATGCAATGCATAAATCTTTCTTAAAAGAACCTATTTATGAACGATGAATTATAAATTTCTGTTCTACATCACACAAATAACAATTTTCATCTTGTCTTAATGTGAGCAGCATGAAAGAAAAAATATATATACTACATTTCTTCTTTCATAAACGTATGTTTTGAAAGCACACAACCCAGCTAATCTTGAAATTGAAGAAAAAATAAATACAAATCCGAGAGGCAATATCATTCATTTTTATAGCGATAATATATTGCTCATGAATAAAGACAAACAAAAGTAAAAAAAGCTTTTATGATTCCCTGGAAATTGGCGCGTGCAAAAGACACTTCTTTTATTCGTTTTACGTATAATTCCTATTATTTATCCATTATGAGTGAAAAAAGAGGCTTTGAACATTTTTCCTTGTTATGCGTTATTCTACATTAAGGCCAATCCCTATCTAGTGAAAAGATAAAAAGAGAAAACATGGCGACTATTATGGATAGTTGTGGTGTAAGTCATATTTCCTTAATTTAAAGGGGAATTTTCTAAAAATACAGATTGCATTTTCATGTGTTAAACTTAACTAGCAATTAAACATTTTCAGATTTTTGGATTTAATAATAATAAAAGCCAGACGCTTTTTTTAGTACAAATACAATAATACTTTCCATTTGTACAAAAAGTCATTTAAAATTATTAGTGTCAAGTATCAGATTTCACTGGCTTAAAATAAAGAGTTGTGGCAATAACATAAACATAGTGAGAAACTGGTTTATAAACGAAATTCAAAACATCTGAGATTTTACAAAAAGTAGAGATACCTTTTTTTCTTGAAAATCGTTTAAAGTATCTGAATACTTCGGAATCGTGATTTTGAAAAAGCGTATAAATGAATGTTTGTTTTGATATTTAATGCCACTTGAGTTAGAATGTACACATTAAATTGTTTTAAGAATATTATTACAGCAAAAAAAAGTTATTTAAAAGTAACTTTTAAAGTATTCTCCTTTTATGGAAAATGATTTGAAAATAATAATATTTTGCCTATATATAGATATACTTCTATACACAGAGACTGAACTACGATTTTTGAAATGTATATTATAGAAGTGAATTTATTCATATTTTAATATATCAGAGCAGATAATTTTTTATAACAAAAGCTCGGTTATTATTTCAAAGTTACTATTAATTGATAGTAACACGGAAAATTATGGGAATTTCTGGAAAATCCTACTTCAAGCTCTGTAGAAAAATTTTAACTTCAAAAGCTTTAACTTAGAAAAGTCTTGTCTTAGTAGTAGTATAGAGAAAATATTATTATTATAGAAGCATTTTCCACAAAAGGAGAATGTTTTGAAAATATGTCAATTTTTACCCAAAAATTGCATTTAAATAATGTATTTATTGTAATAATGTTCTAAAAGAAATTTTATTTGCATATTCTGATTTAAATGATGCTAAATATCAAGAAAAAATTCTTCTTCCATGCGCTTTTACAAAATCACGCTTTCGAAAGTAGTCAGTAAAATTAATTTTATCATCATTTGCTGTCGTGTTTCATTAATTTAAGATTAAAAAAGGTGTAGCCAGTAGACAATAGTATAACTTAAAATTGGCATTAATTGAAAAGCGAACAAAATGCAATTTCTGAATTCATATACATAATGAATAGAAAACAAAAATTATATAGTTATAAAAATTTATATTCCCGCAATATATTATTAAAATATTACAAATTAACTTTTCTCAAACATTTATGAATAACTCATAGTTTTCAGCTATTTCTTGATACTTTTCAGAGTTAAGTTTTATTTAATGATATGAAAAAAATTATTTTTAATCTTAGATTGGTAGGTCTAATACTATTATGTTTATTTAAATCTGAATACGAAGATAAAAATAAAACAATCAACTTATTTCTCAGGTATCGCAAATACATCAGTTTGTTACATATCTTAAATAAAATATTAATTCTTGTGTTCTCTTGTTAAAACCGTCGAATTTACGAATATAGAAATCCCTCTCATATATTAAATTATAATTGCATTTATAAATTATTTTTCAATCAGTAATTTTTACAAAGTTCTATATAAGTTTTTCAAATAAATATATATATAATTTATTAAGAATTGTATATATAACCGTAGTTTAAATAGAGAATAACAAATTAAAGCATTTCTAAGACATTCACTAAAGCAAAATTACCTTAGAAGAATGTATCAACTAATAAGTTGAAGAATACGTATCATTAAATAAATAATAAGTTAAATATGGACATAATTAAAGTTATAATAACGATAAATCAAAAGTAAATATAATCAAGTGCATAATGATAATAAATTGAAGCATATATAAATATGATAAATATGAACATATTCAACAAACAAAACTTTTCTCTATAATAAATTCATCGATAGGAAAATAAACTGAAATAAAATAAATACATTTCTTTGTTACAGTAATTATTTATTCATATATCATAATATAATTACATTATTTATTCATCTAAAGTTCATTTTAATTATTCATCCTGCAAGCATATTTTCACGGATAAATTTTCCTATTTGTTTGTATTTGCTATGAAAATCATCTCCAAAAATTCACAAATATTTACTTTTAATCTGTTTTCTGAAGAATGTAATAAATTTTAAATGTATGAGAAGCTGCAAATATGAGATGTTTAATAAATAATAGATTTCAAAATGAAACGCATTGAACACAAAGCCAGACACATATACTAGAAGAAAACCAACAAGAAGTTAGCTATGAAATAACATAAGACTACTGCTAGAGTCAAGTAATTATTACTGTGTAGCATTCTATCGTAGGGAAAAATGCATTTTAATACCTCAGAACTTTTATAAATAAAAACCTATCGAGAGTGAATAAAAAATGATGCATTTAAAACATTGAATTGTCTCAAAGACATTTCTACGAAAATATAAAATTATGAATTCTTAAATTAAATAGCAAAAAAATTACAACCTGTTTTTCTTCACTATGATTTATTTACATAGTACTCTTAGAAACTCGCTTATTTGCTTAAATTGATGAGGTACTGGGAAGTTTTATAAAATTAGTATAGCATTGTGAAAAAATAATCAATTAAAACACCATTTCAGTTTAAAATAATTCCTTAAATGAGTATACATATTAGAATTTTTTTAAACAATTAACTAAATTTAAACTAAAATGCAACAAATAGATTGATTGAATTGATAGATTGTCTACAAATATCGTATTTTAAAGCTTTACGGAGACCTTATAATTTTTAATCACAAACAAATGATGATGACGACTCCTGACAATCCAAGGCAAAATATTTTGAGTTGCAGGCCTCTACTAGGCATAGGCATAGGACTAATCAATGATGAAGCGTATTGAATTGTAGATTTTTACAAGGCACTCCGATTTCAAATGCATTTTAACGCCTTAAGCTGTCAACTTTTTTGCCCGAAATGTTCCCAAAAAAGCACATTTCTCATTGCATATAACTAAGCATAACCCTTTAAAGAATGCTAAAGTGGAAGAATTGTATTTCAATTTTAAAGTGTGTTTCCACTATTTTTTATTTTGTAATTGTGGAACACAAAACCCCTAACTGTTTGCTTTTTATAAGTACAGTCTGTGTGTGTGCATGCTATGAAGAATGTTTCATATGTCTTAAAAGAATTTCTCTCATATACAAAAATTTCATGATCGTACCTCTTTTTCAAATAGTTGAGAATTTTGTGTGTCCGCATATATATATGCTCACACGATATGAAATATGGTGTAATACTAAGTCTTACATTGCAATGAGGACAGGGATAATATGGGCTTGTTTGGAATATCTTTTCATTTTCATTTCTTCTCCAACAACAAATTGCACATTGCCTTGCCAATTCCTGTACTGTATCGAATATTTTCACGAATCTAAATTCATGCCTTCAATGAATGTTTCCCGCCTTCACCACAAATGAAATCCTAGATGAGGAGTATTTCAGCAGCATGGACAAACTGCATCTCTTAAAAACACTAGGACTAATAATCTCACTATAAGAATTAAAAATATGTGCAAACAAAGTTAGAAATAAGAATTATATTCAATATACTGATCTTTCTTTTAAAATTAAGAACATTTACATACTTAAGAGAAACAGGACATGCTCGGAAGTGTAAAATGCCAAAATTAAGACCCTTTGTTTATGAGACATATATTTTTTAAAATTTCCAATAGAGCTTAGATATTTTACGTTCTTAATAAAGATAACTTAATTATTCTGTAGAACATCAAAAATAACTTTTTAGTTAAAAAGTTTTTTTTTCTACTTAATTTAAGTAATACATAATTTTTGAGAACTCGTAATACATACTTATGTTTAGGTACCATTTTTTAAAAAAGTATCTTTTTTTATGCCAAATATTTTTTTACACATATATAAAACAATACACAAAAGTCAGTGAACTTATTTTTTTAGTGAAAATTTAGTATAGTTTCTTTAAAAAAATTATGAAACTTTAAAATTTGGAAAATTCCTATTTTTCTGCTTTTTTTTATGCATAAAACCATTTTTAAAAAATTAGGCACTATTTTAATAGAAAAAATGTTGGGTTCACTATATGCATAGACATCTTGTATAGAAGTATAAAAAATCTGGAATCTTATAGTGCAATAGTTTTTTTAAAAATGTACCTAAATGCAAAAAATATGCTTTTGAGAAAAAGTGAAAAAAGTAAGGGTCAAAAGGGGCGTGGTCATTTGTTTACATTTTTATTTTTCATATTTTAGTGCTATTTTATCAACAAATATATAAGTATTATACATTTTTAGGTTCAGAAAAATATGCACTATTTTTTAGAACTAAAATTGAAAAATCGATTTTTTGAAAGTATATGATGTCCTGGTTCCCTTAAAAGTAATCAAGTTTCTTCACTTTTTTTTTCAATTATGTAAGAAAAATCTCGATATATATATTAATGCTTCTATGATAAGTCTCTATGTAATTGCGCTGTGTAATTACAGCATTAAAATACAGGTTCAAACACATTTCCTTCAACTTGAAATTACAAAACTTATCAAAGGTCATTAAATCAACTTATTGAGCTTTCCATAAGACTTGAATAAATTCCATGAATAATAGCTCTTACTCACCACTAAATGCACATTTCCCAAGAACATCAATATTTATTTCTCATTTAACAAAATAGTTTTTCGAAATTTCTCTCTTTCTGAAATCATTGAGAAACACATCTGAATTTTTCTTTTAACAAAAATTAAAAGATTTACAATTTGCGATCAGAAAAATTTGTGAGATGAAATTTGAATTTAAGTTAAATTTATGAATCCTGAAATCTTTTTCCTCTAAGCCTAACTTCTGAGAAATATAGAAAGCTTACACGCTAAATTAGTTCCCCTAAGCCAAAAATCTAATTATTCAACAACGCCAAATGCACAGCACGAAGGAAAAGTTAAAATATCGTAAGACTTGCTCAAAGTTCTTAATTATAGGAAAGCCTCTACTACCTATCCATAATTTTGAGACTTTTTAATAAACCTTTGTCCTTATTGAACAAATGCGAAGAATTTTAATCATCTTTCATCGTATATTCAGCATTATTCCTACCTAATACTTAATCATTGTAAATGCCACCTGCAAGGAACTGCAAATTATTCTTTCGTTTTGGATATTTTTGCAAAATGCATTTTCTTGTTAAGGTGTAAATGTATTACAAGAGACGATTGATGTAAAGATTTAATAAAGTTTCCGATTGTGGAGTATTTTTAATAACAGTATGTAATTGAAATATCTAAATTTTAGCTTTTAGTTTGAATAAATTATTTTTGTGTGTGCATCTATATTCACCTGATTTTAGAACATTACTTTCCAAAAAAGAAACTAGCATTCAGTACAAAATAATTTCTGCTTTGACATATACTCAAGCAAGAACTAAGGACTTTTTTAATAGTCCTAAGGACTTTTGTAATCGAAAGAAAATTTTTCTTTGACTATATATTTTAACAACCATAAAAATAGCTTTAATATAATTATCTAAAAAGATAGATTAAAGGTACCAACGCATGTTCGAAGGAGAAAAATATCTAAGTTTAGATTCCTTGTTTTTTTAATATATATACTTCAGTATTTCTAACAAAGTTTAGATTTTTTGTATAGTTATAATAATGATATTTTAATTATTCTCGAGAATTACAACAATAATTTTTTGTTAATTTTTTTTTTAGTTGAGCGTGTAATTTTTAAAATCTCGTAAGATATATTTTTTATTTAGGTACCATTTTTTTAAAAAGTGCTTCTTATAAATACATAAACTATTTTACACTCATATGTAAAAGAACGCGCGAGAGAAAAATCGTAAACCAACTTTTTTAGTAAAATTTTAGTAAAACTTCTTTGAAAATATTATAAAGTGCTGGAATTTTGAAAACTTTTATTTTTCTTCTTTCTTTATGTGTAAAACTATTTTTAAAAAATCAAGCATTATTTAGAGAAAAGTTATTTTTGTTTCACAATAAGCACACGTATTCTGTATAAAAGCATAAGACATTTGAAAGCATATAGTATAATAGTCCTTTTAAAGTGTTTACCAAAGTACAAAAGATTTTACTTCTGAGAAAAGTAGAAACACTAACACACATAAAACCAATGTTTTCTTATACACATTACATTTTTCATTTTTATTTTCAATTTTGGGATTATTTTCTCAACGAACATATAAGGGTTATATATTTTTGGGATTAGAAAAATATACGCACATTATTTTTAAAACTAAAAATGAAAAAACATGAAACGTCATTTTATATATGAATTAAATCAGGACGACAGCTTTAGAGCGCTTTTATATCTTCGGACTAGATATCCCGTTATATTTGAAAGATAATTATCCTGCTTGATAAAATTGTCCATCATTAAAGAAGTATACCCTGCAATCGTCAAGATAAAAAAATAGAAGCTTAATTAATTTTCATTTCAGAAATTTCTGCCTCAGAAATAATTTTAATAAGCAAATAAAGTGTGTTATTGTTCTTATATAAGAAAGAAGTAATACTTAGATGAAGTATAAAAAATCCATCACAATAAATCACGTTTTTTTCATCAGAAATAAGTAGTGTGTAAGTATTCTGGAATCTTCACATAATCCATTCAAAACAAATAAACGCTTATTGAAAGTAATAAATCTCATAAAGAAGATACGCAATCTGTTTTATTTTGAAATTTTATTTAGGTATCCGATTACCTGCGACAACTTTTTTTTTTAAAAAAATTAAGATATTGGGATTTTTTGTGGTTTTTAGACTTTTTAGTATATCTTAAGAAACATATGCTAAAATTCAGAAGAGAAAAAGAAATTATTACTAAAATGGGAAAAAACTAATAAAAATTTAGAAAAAATAACAAACGCAGCCCATTCTGTACTAAAAGTTTATAAACAAATTTTTTATTTTACTATTGGATGTGTTGCTATGTTATTCATTTTTGAAATGATCTTCAGGATAAAAAGATATTTTAATTTTCACAAGAACTAGAACACTTCATCTTAGTTATTGCATGAAATTGCTTAAGAAAACAGTGATTATATATTAACATAAGGGACTGCAAATTTTGTAATAAAACAGTGATTGATAAATCTGAAGGATAAAACACTTCTACTGTTATAAAGAAGATACACAAAAATTTTTAACTAATTATTTTCAAACCTTTTTGAGCAATCGCTGTCCAAGTTTAAGCTTTTTCAAAAAAAAAAAACACATTTCGAGTAAACCCCGTTTTAAAGTATGACATATCCTGCTTAAATTAATGGCATCTGCTTTTACTAAAACACTTGTAGTTTTTGTTCATAGTGAACGGAAAATAATAAACTTGGTATTTTTATAAAGTTAATAAGATGGCCTATAAAATAAAATCATAAAAGTTTGTCAACTTTTGGAAAAATTCACAATTTTAGGGTAGTTGGTAACCTTAACATTATTCAACAAAAAGTTGCAGCATTATTTTTTTTACTTATTATGGCTAAAATCTGAAAATATTATTACATTAAAATTGTGATGTTTTATTTTTATCCATTGAATTCTGAAATTCAGTTTTTATAAATTTATTACATTTTAACTAAGAATTTCCTAAATTTCGTGGTGTTTCTCCTTTTTCCCTGAAACTGTATTGACAAGTATTGTAGTGTACAAATAAAAAAATAAAAGACAAAGTACACATTCGCAATAATAACAAAATTTTTGCATTACTTACATTAAATCTCCTACAATTATTTACGATCTCAAGTTACAACTTAAGCACACCTCTGGTTTATGCAAGTGATCATCTAATTTTAATAATCTTTATTTTCATCTTTTGCATCATTCTTATGTTTATCTGATGCATCCAAACATGTTACATCAACACACATCGCCTACAAAAATCATAATAATCGATTAAAAAATGTTTGTGTCTACATATGCATACCTTTCTTTCGTGTTTAAGAAACACCTATTTTTATTTATTTATTGAAAAAGTTCTTGAACCTTTTATATAATAAAAGTAAACAAAATGCGTTCATTTAAATACCAAAAAAGATAATATAACTCTTCCTCTCCCAATAAAAAATACTTAGAAACAGTTGACAAAAAAGTTAAATTTATAACATGTGAGATATTTCTCCCTTTAAAATAATAGTTCCCACTTCTCATGAGAGTTTCACGAAGAAAAAAAAGAGAACTCCCACGAAATTCCCTCAATAAGAGAAACGTGCAAATGATTAAAATAAATCTGTCATTGGTAACTGATAAAGAGAAAAGTCAAAGTTAAATTCACAACTTCTTATTCTCAATTAGCACCAGTTTCCTTTCTGTTGAAGACTTGGGGCCTTAATACATAAGACAATTGAACGCATGTTTGTCAAAACAACAGATGTTTAACCCAGTGACTGCCAGATAAATTTAGAGCACCTTGTGCCCTGGATGCCAAGGTTTTATTTTAATGAAAACATAAAATTTTACAAGATATAATTATACGAAGTTATTGATATGATATTGTAATAGCATTTAAACAGTAATTTTTATTACAAAAACACTACGATATAACTCGTAGCCTGGCGTCTCTCATCAAGATTCCTGTTAGAAGTGCCACAAACGAATTATATCGTAGTGGTATTTTTTTTCAATGAAAATCTTCATATACAAAGATTTTCTTTTCATTTTACTTGATTTTACAAGATCGTCACCAAATTTCATCTGGCGACAGTCCGAAGTGTAATGTTATATCAGATTTTCATACAGAAGTGTAATGATCCTCGGTGGGAAACACTTATAAGGCAATGGTAATTATAAAGAGCTGTAGAATAACATAAACGAACTGATAAGTAATAATTAGCAGGCCAAAGGAAAACCATCCGTTGATACAAGAAAATCGCTCTACCCTACATCGAAATCTTCCTGCAGAATGTATACATGTTCTGTTCCCAAGAAAATCGAAGGAATAAAAAGATGAGCATGCGTCAATTTAGAGAATAAGTAATTATGCATTTATTTGATGCGTGTGGCAGCAATTCAGGAGAAAGTAGCAACTATGACACAAATACAACTGATTTTAATACTTAGAACATCTTCCTTGCACAGAAAAAAAAAGAAAGAGTGTCATGTTAAATGTGTACAAAGCAAAAAACGTAAGGAAACTAAGTATTTTTGTCCAGTGTGTCCCAACAACCCAGCATTTTGCATTTATCTTTGCTTGAAAGATCACACACAGCTATAACAATAAAAATATTTGTTTTTAATTTTTGTAATACATTCATATACATATAAATAATTACACTCATGTCCATAAATTAAGGATAATGAAGTTCAGGCAAAGAAAGAGACAGAAGCAAAACAAATTTGACTTATTTGTAAAGTCTATTTATTAAAAAAAGGTAAAGAGCAAAAAAGATGCTATATGTTTGACATAATTAATAAAAATTGCAATTTTTACTCCCTGGAGCAAATTTCAAAAAAGAACCTATTTACAAAAAACAGTACAACATGGTTAGTATGACGGTTAATACGGAGTATGTCTCCCGAACGATGCAATACAGGCCTTACAAAGCCTACGCATGCTGAGTATCAAATTATAAATCTGATCTTGGGGAATATTACACTACTCATCAAGCAATGCCCTCCGAAGTGCCGGTAGACAAGTGGGAGTGGGTTGACGGGCTGCAATTCGTCGGCCAAGCATATCCCACACATGCTCTATTTGATTCAAGTCCGGTGCGTATGCTGGCCAATCCATATGGGTGATATCCTCCGATTGAAGGCATTCGTCTACAATGTTTGCACGGTGAGAACGGGCATTGTCATCCATAAACAGAAATTCGGCACCCATGGCGCCCCGAAACAAACGTACATGTTGTTCCAGAATGACATCCCGATAGATGTGGCCTGTCATCGTTACACTCTGAACATGCATGTCACTTCTGAAACCAAGAATAATTCCTCCCCAAACGAGCCATCCTGCACCACCATAACGGTGTCGTTCAATGGTGTTCTCTTGGAGGTAATGGGTACCTGGCGCTCTCCATATGAAAGTCCGGCGAGAATCAGACTGCAAACTAAACCTGGACTCGTAGGAAAACATCACACAACATCACTGTTGCGGTGTCCACAATGCATGCTCTCTACTCCAGCTTAATCGCAGGCGACAGTGAGTTGCGGTAAGGGGAACACATCTGACAGGCCTACGAGCATATAGACCAATGTGCCCTAAGCGTCTGTACACGGTCTGCCTTGAAACTGTCGTACCGGTAGCTGAAGAGAGCTGACGAGATAGGTCTGATGCTGTGCTCCGTCTGTTTCTTTTGGCAGTAACTTCCAAATACTGGTCCTCATTCGGCGTTGTAACTCGGGGGCGACCTGTGCTGTAACATCTACTTACATTACCATCATCTTGGAATCGTTGCCAAAGCCTGGAGATGACACTCTGGGCGATTCCAAGTTCCTCGGATACTTCCAGCTGGGTACGCCACATTCCAGTCGTCCGATAACTCTACCACGTAAAAAATCATCCAAATGCTTCCTTTGTGCCATAACTATGCGGTTATTGCACTTAAAGGCTTTTAAAGCGCTTGTGAACAATTTTACTTTTTTGCCACCATTCCTTATATACCCCTCTCTTACACTCTCGTCATTGTGACGTACTATCCGCGCCATCTGGTGGTTTCCTGTAATATGCATATTCTTCTTCAAGATGTGTGTGATAATTCTACAGGTGAAGTTTTTATTTTAGAGTTCAATTTCTGTGTGATTCTGAATTATCCTTAATTTATGGACATGAGTGTATTATGTTATAATCTAATCGTGTAAGTTATAGTTTTAAAAATAAAAATTGGCAATTTTTTAATATATTTTTTGCACTACATAATTCATTCATCCCTTTAAATAATTCTTAACTCAAATGGAACTATGTAACCAATACAAAATTTCAGCACAAATTACGAGATATCTCGTAGTTGGTAGTCAATGGCCTCCCCCCCCCCTCTACCCAATATTTGCTCCCACATAACATTCTAATTGTTATTTGTACAAATAATTTCTCTCCTTAAATGATATTTTTTACTCAAAATTATTATAGCACTCTAAATTCTGCCTAATTTAAATCATCAAAGGCACAGCCAATATTTCTAGCATCCAGCACAAATTTTCTTTAAGCAAAATCAAGTTTAATCCATTTTTTTCTTTATCTCTAATTTCATCTCTACTATTGCCCTGAACTAATTTCAAAATTTGTATTTTGTTAAGTACATTTCATGGTATAATTGTTGAAATAACATATTAAAATAATACTTATAGGTCCTATTAATATTATGAGATTTCATAGATCTCCGTTTTTATATGTAATCGTTTTTTCTCCCAAAATTATTTAAAACATCCTAAATATGCTTGTAAGTGCAACATCAGTACCACCAAATAGTTAGTGAAATCTTTTAAGGCATTTGCTACTACGAATTTTTGCCAAAAATTGACAATTTTTTTTCCACTTTTATTTTGAGGGTCATCTTATTAGCTTTATAAAAATACCATGTTTATTATTTTTCGTTCACTAGATCAAAAGCTACAAGTATTTTTATTAAAAGCAGATGCTATTACTTTAAGCAAGATGCCATACTTTAAAATGCGTTTTACTAGAAAAGGGCTTTTTTGAAAAATCTCAAACGGAGCAAGTATAATTGCTCAAAAAGTTTTGAAAACAATTAACTGAAATTATTTGTGTATATTCCGTATAACAGTATAAATGTTTTAACCTTCAGATTTATCAATCATTGTTTTATTACAAAGTTTACATTTCTTTATGTGAATAAAACCACTGTTTTTTAATCAATTTCATATAATAGCTAAGATAAAGTGCTCTAGTTTTTGTAAAAAGTAAACTATCTCTTATCCTAAAAGTCATTTCAAAAATAAATAAAATAGCAACAAATTTGTTCATAAACTTTGTTTACAGAAAATGGTACAGAATGGGTCCCGTTTATGTAATTTTTTGTAAAATTTTACCCATTTTTTCCATTTTAGTAATAATAATTTCTTTTTCTCTTCTTAGTATTAGCATATTTTTCTTAAAATGTACTAAACAAATCTAAAAACCACAAAAAAAAACCCCATATCTTCATTTTTTTTCAAGAAAGCTGTCGCAAGTATACGGATATTTTAATCCCGTAAATTTAATTTCTCAGGAAAAATAATTTTTTTTAAATTTCTGAAAACAATGCTACGTATATTTACAGAAGCTACAAAAGTACTTACTAGCATCCATACATGAAATCAATGCTAAATCACTATCCCATTAATTTTAACTCGATAATGACCAGGTATCCAAAAGGGAAAAAGACCACACCACTATTACTCGCACACTATATCTTAACGTGCACACAAAACCTCTTCCATGATCTATGAAAATGACTAATTAAAGCATTGTGTTGAATAATAAGAGCGATAGATTAAATTAAGGACAGAGTCTGTACATTCTTATGCCGGACACGTTTTTAATTTTCAGCGATGATAGTGCCCAGTAGCTGCATATTATGAGCTGATTCATTTTAATGTAAATCTGAGACCTCGCACTGGATCGCGGAAGGGAAATAAAGAAGGAAGTAAATCACGATACCAAATGTTTGTTCCTGCTTGTACCAAGTCCTTTAGGAAGCTCCATCCAAAGAAAATATCCATAATGTGTTCATTTCGTAGGAAGTTTTATGTGAATTCCCCGGCTCTATTTGTACGGGGAGAATTTAAGCACAAAGAAAACGAACTACTTGTACTATGTTAATAAAAATAAATAACACTGTTATGTAAATAATGACGTTTTCAGACAACCTTTTCTCACGAGAAATGGGGAGGTACGTATTTAAATAACAATAAACCATTAGTTATAAAAGTCTTTGTGTTTTTAGTAGGTTCTTGTCTCTTCCCACGGAATTCGAGAATTATAACGTACAATAGAAAATATTTATACGGGCATAACTGCAGCGCCATGTCATGAATTCTCACAAATATTTTCCGTTCAAGTCTTAACTACAACAATGCAACAAGTCGGACGATAATTTTCAAAATAATTAATTTATAACGTCTACAGCATCCTCTAAAAGTTTTCGAGTTGGCAGACTCTGCTGTTTGCAATTTTTCTTCTCAATTCGTTAATATTTCAAGGCGGCTGAATTATGAAAGTCTATTACGAAGCGTACCTTGATGCGAGCTTTAACAAGGAAAATATATTTTAGATGATAATGTGATATAGTATCTCTCCAGTATTTTACAATTATATTTTTCGCAAAAGGTTATGACATCGGAGTTCTAATAAACAGAAAGGTTTATATCACCAAATTAGCTGAATAGTGTTTTGTATATGACCATCTTTCTGTAAAATATTTTGTCTGGTTTCTATAAAGGTATTTCAGATATATATGAATAGTTCATAAGGTATTTAGCATTCATTGTGGATATCAAAACTGATAAAATAACTTCTAAATATCTAACATTTCTTTAAAATTCATTTTTTAAGTAATAGATGAAGCTTATTTTTAATACGTAACTATATTTGGTGTGTATACAAACTAACTGTTAAAAACTTCTTACAATAAACAGTGCAGCTTAAAAGCTCATCCCACAACTTATATTGTATACAACTTACTTTATCAAAAGACTTAAAATAAATAAATATATGGCTTAGCTTTACTTCGGAAATCACGCACTCAAACTTTATCTTAAGTTCTATTTAATTATTGATTTTGAAAATTTTAGAATTGGGAGTTTTACTATCTTAATAGTGTAAAATACATTAAACTTGTCTAAAATATCTCTTTGTGTTACATAAAAAAAATTATCAAAAATCTCTATCTGCATGCCTCACTCTTTCTCTATCTGTGTGTTTTTTTGTTTCTCTCTCTCTCATATTATATTATACATACGTCTTTCTACCACCCTCTATGTCTCTCTCTATGTCTCTTCTTCACACACAACGTCTCTATCTCTCTCTCTACTTATCTATATGCCTCTCTTTCTCTGTGTTTCTCTATCTTCATATCTCTTTCTCCATCTCTCCATGTCTGTTTTTATGTCTCTCCCTCTCTCCATGTATATGTCTCTATGTCTCTCCCTCTCTCCATGTATATGTCTCTGTTTCTCCCTCTCTCCATGTCTATGTTTCTTGCTCTCTCCATGGCCCTCACTATGTCTTCCTTTATATATGTCTCTGTCTCTAGTTCTCTCCTTCTTTTCATATCTATGTCTCTCTCTCTCACACACACACAATTTCATAAAATACTTAAGTAATATAGGGTTTAACTAAAAATAACCCATGAAATAATTTATTTATGACCAATTTTAATTCTCAATTGATTTTTTAAATCCCTGAACCCCTGTGGATCTTTCTGCGTCCAACTGTTCTAGGAGTTTTAATAAATTTTAGCTATTTTTGAATTTAAAAACGATGAGACTCTTTAGAAAAATAGAATAAAAACTTCAGGGAACTTCCTTTTTGTTCAAGAAAAAAATTATTTTAATCCTTTTTTTATTTTTATTTTGCGATGAAGCCTCCTACATCAAACTAAATCCGTTTCAAAATGGTATAAATAACACATGATAAACATTGCACTAATGGAAATTTTCTTCTTTTTAATGATATTTTACTTAAAATTTTATTTAAAAAATTTAGAGATAACCAGCCATTGAAAAAATGTTAGTTCTACTATGAAATTACACAGAGGATTTAAACTTAAAAATAAAAATTTTCAGGAAAACTACAGTCAGAAGGCGCGATCAAAGCAGCTGTCTTTGAGTTATGAGATTAAGTAGAATTTACAACTCTAAAAAAGATAAGACTGTACTCTCTCTTACATGAGAAAATCCTGAAAACACCAACTTGGAAATTTTGAAAATAGGGAGGTTTTGAAAAAAATCATAATGTTTTCCAAGCTCAAAGAAGGAATCGGAAGAAAAGCAGGATTTTTCCTTTCGCTGCTTATAAAACTTATTAAAAAATTTCTTTTGCCAACTCTTATGAAACTCTGATATGAATACAGTAAATACATTTTTAACGTGGAAGTTTTTAAAGGTTAAAGGAACAATTCTATTTCTTAGAATTTCCTATCGAAAAATATAAAACAAATTGTACCTAATATAACACTAAAATATGATTAGTTAAAACTGGAACCAATTGACTTTAAAAAATAAGAATTGAAATTTTTGATGCTATAAGCAACTCAAAAACATGTAACCTTAAATAATTAAAACAAGTGAACTACTTACTAAAACATGTAACCTTAAATAATTATAAAACAAGTGAACTACTTACTAAAATATGTAACCTTAAATAATTAAAACAATTAAACCACTTACTAAAACCTGTAACCTTAAATACGTGAAACAACTGAATTGCTTTCTAAAACATGTAACCTTAAATAATCAAAACAAGTAAACTACATACTAAAACATGTAACCTTTAATAAAATTAAGAATTCGGCTCGGCAGTTGTGAGGTAGCGTGGCGAAGTTGAGGGTTCGATCCCGGCTAGAGTCGAAAAATTTTCTGGTTGCGAAAATCGTAGAAATGCATATCATATGATTATAAGCATATAAAAGGTCCCTTGAGTATCAATTTGGCTCTGGTACTCTTGGCAAAATTAAATCATGACAATATTCAATGTGAATTGATTAAAGTTCAAACGTCACAATTTGGTAGTGGAAGCCGCCAATGGATGGCACCAGAAATAAAATAGTTTCCACTCTTGGAGACGTGTTGTGTCTGGAAATGACTCAGCTACCAAAATGCAGCCAATTTGAAACAAACAAACAATTAAGAATCTTTCCGATGTTGTTGTTGTAGTGTCCTTCCCTAAGGAAAGGAATGAAATTTGCCAGAGCCTGTGAGACAGGTTGGACTTCTGGACAATGGATGGCGACACTACTTATCTCCACAATTTAGGCAGGGAACTGGAGGGGAGGGAAATATTCTCCAGCCCCCTGCACTCGTGGTTTCTGCTGCGACCGCCCGCAAGACTTTCGAACCCACTAATTTAACGAGCACGTACTCCGTGTGTACTAGGTGGTACTAGGTGTCATCGGGCATCGAACCCAAGCTCTCCGGTCTGGAGTCCTATGCTCTAACCACTAGGCTACCCACGGCCCAAGAATCTTTATAATTCATAATATATATTTTTTCTATATATATATATATATATATACATACATACATAACAGGATATGCAAAAACTGGACGAATCCATGCGATTCAAACCTACATCTAATCATTATTTGCTTCTTTAAAAGCGTTTTAAAAAGGGATTTGCGAATATTAAAGAATGAATAGTGTGATAAACGAAAAATTCAACTGATCCAGGTATTACTCAGATATGTGCAACAGCACAGTGATTGCTTATACAATACTTAAAATTTCTTACAAGTAAGAATGGTTTTATTCGATTTTATTTTATTCTTTCCAGAAAACCTACGTTCGGGGGTTTTTTTAAGTTGTTCGTGTAAATATTTAAAAGAAAGAATCTGAAAGGTACTGTTTTTTCTAGTTTAATGCATAATGGTGCTCTTGGACGCTGTTAAAATTAAAGATAGGCTTTTGGGATTTCCTTACTTTAATCTACCAGCCAACATTGTAGTTGCTTCCAGAATTATTTAATTAAAACTCAATCCTATGATTTGACAGAAGCAATGCTGGCCACGAGTTTGCAACTATGACCACTCAACTCGGCTACAGCAGCCACACAGTAAGACAGAGAGACAGAAATATAAGATTAGAGTCAAGAGGGATGTCAAAGAGAGAAATATGGTAACATACCTATCATTATTCAATTAGGAATTGGACGTCTGTTTTATAGATTGCAGCTTACAAACCCTCACGACTTCGCTTAGCTTTCTTGTTCATTTTCGACCATCAGCCGGTTCTCCTTTCATAGATTCGTATTTGTTTGCCTGTCTTGTTTTTATCTTTAATATTTTTTTAATAAAAATTAAATGTTTTGTTAAACGCAGTAGCTTTGAAAGATCCATACACTCAACCTGAACTACTTAAGAGTCCTGGCGGTGCATTCAGAGTTGGTGCTTAGAAACTTAAACTTAAGGCCTTGTGCACTCCCTCATCTTACATTTTGATAGTTTATTCGGATAGTTTTGAATAGTCTATAATAAAAAACAGGATAGAAAAAAAATATGTATAAACTCTTTGTGGATATTATAATAAAAAATTATATTGTTGCATTCATTGAATGTTTTTGATTATGTTTATGAAGTTCCTGTTTCCCGTGTACTATTTGAAAATCGTATTTCATGTAAAACATAAAAATAACATTTAGTATAGCAACCAATAATTACGTTGTCCATGATAGCGAATATACTTTAAATGGTTAAAAAAATATGATTGGTTAAGACTAAAGAAACGTATATAAATAGGGGATATAATTCCAATGTACAGTTAAGGGTATGAGAGCTTTGTATGCATTATATATCAGCAATCCTGGGGGGGGGGGGTTCAATCGCCTTCACGTAGTGCCTCCTGTTTAGACTAAACGACTGATAACTTATCACCTTAAAGTAGGTTCTGAACGCAATATTGTTTTTTATATTGATTCTCAACCTGCCAATTTGTCTCTAATAAACTCAAGATATAATGAAAACGCACTAGTTCTTCCTGTAGAATGAAGTTAGTTTTTCTTGGGAAGTCTAGAGAAAGCATTACCCTCCAGTGGATTCCCAGCCACTGTAACATTTCTGGAAAGGAGAAAGCAGATAGGCTTGCTAAACCGGGATCTCTCATGTCCCAACCTGACTCTCCTTTACCTCGGCGTAACTTCAAAATAATCATTTACATTAAACTGCAAATTAATAGAACCTCCCTGAATGGTGATGCAGCTGCAGGTAAAAGGTGGGATATCTTGCTTAAGAGAGTAGAGTCCCCAGTTCCCTGCCTCGATCTATTGGAGTTGAGTGCTTTTTTACTTACTGGACATGATTATTTGCAGAAGCATTTACATCGCATTGGAGTAAAGGATTCGGCTTGTTGCTCGCTGTGCCACCACGGTGAAATGAATGGTGACCACCTCAGACACTGCTCTATTGTTGTAAAGTTTCTTGTAGACAACTCTAGGCAAATTGTAATTCTTTTAATGCTTCACCATCATTGCATTGGGCTGCTCGTCAACTAATGGCAGAGATGCCGAAGATTGGCGTAGAAAAAAAATATTAGTAACCCTTAAAAGGCGACCAAAGAAACCATTCTGATAAAGTAATTCAATTTTACCAATGATCTTTGTGTGTAAAAGGAGTGATTTATTTTAATGTATAATTAGCCAAGTAGGTGTTAAAAACATTAAAATAAAAAGTTATTGCGCTTAACAGTGTCTAAAATACGAAATAAAACTGTGGGATAAACATATGTAGATTAATACTATTTAACATATTTATTTTAAACACAATATTCATTGCAAAAAAATTAATATTTGCTCAACACTAACAATTGCAACAAACTTTCGAAATTACTTTTATTTCATTTTAAGAAATTATTCTAGAAAAATGCTAAAACAACCCCCCTGTTAAGAATTAACCAAATATTTTTCAAAAAATTCTTCGTTGCATAAAACTTAAAAAGGCTAGTGGGGAAAATGATCTCCAAAAACACATTATTAGCGTTTCGACTTCGTCAAAGAAAGAATAACTTAATTGAGCGTATTATTTTTATTTGAGTTGAAGGAAAACATTACTGTGAAAAGTTGTGCACCAAGAAAAACTCGATATTTAACAGAACGGGCAAAAATAATATTTACTTTTGAAATACGGAAACCCGAGGATACTTTATTTAAAACATTCACAGGAGAAGCACATTTAAATCACTGAGAAAAATTGATCCCAATGTTGCTAACGGCGTTTCGCTAAATAGGATCATTTGAAAAGTGCGAGATCTTTTTTCTTCATTTCTAAATGAGTAAAGTTTGGGCTAATAGCCTTACGAGTTTAAACCTGAAAAATACACGATTTTTATGTGAGTTTTAGCTACCATAAAGACTTCACACACATGCAGATCACTGTTACAAAGTTCTTGCTTTTCAGTGATTAGCTATTCAACAAGGAAAATAAAAAAGAAAGCAAATAAGATTTGTATAAACAGAGCAACAGATTGTCACATTAAATAACGAAATCTTAAGTTATAAGAAAGTTGCTAGAGCGCCAGAATGTCTAGGCTTTATTACGACTTTTGATTATTCATCATTAATTTTTAAATGATTAATTTCACTATGAAATGAGAAACAGATTTAAAAATTTAAGCTCTCTGAGAAGATTTGAGAATTATTAAAACTGAAAAAAAATAATTATAAGTAATTTCTCTAACCCTTCTTTGCATGCTTTTTTCCCTTTTTTTGTGAAATAAATAAGGGGGATATAGTTTATGCTCTAAATTAAAGAGAGAAAAATGTTTTTGATAAAATAATTTAAAAACCAGTATTATGGAAATATCCATCATCATGCATTTTTACATGTTAAGCTCAGTACAAAATAAATATTAATATATCTTTGCATCACTTTTTTTCCTGATGATATATAATTAAAAAAACAATTATTATTATTAATATTCAAAAATCATCTGCTTCTATTGTACTCGTCGCCAGAATTTTTCGGTATCAAGGCCATCTTCTGATAGCCAACCGCATTCTAAAGGATTCAAAAAATCTTCAATGTCCCTCTCTTCTAAATTTCTCTACAAATATAACATAAAATAAACATATAGTAAAAACATTTTCGTCATACATTAAAAATGAAACAACTGTATAGTGATGTAAATTTCTGTTCCATGGTTTGGGAAGATTAATCGGGATATTCGATGCAAATTGCAAAGAAAATAACAAAAACACAAAAAACATATTTTTTCCACTCATTATCACTTTCATTAGTAAAATTCTCAGATAAAAGTATTAAAAAAATTCAAGAAATCTTAAGTTTCTTTCAACCACAACAAACAGTGGAGTGATAAGTTCAAATCTGCTATAATGACTGTGATATTTGATTTTTTGACAACTACGTTCCTTATAACGAATTAGTAGTGAAAAAAAGATACCAACAACAGATTTACAATACACCTGTTAGAGTACGATTATTTGTTCACTAAATGTTATGATGGAAATTTATATCATCATGCAAAGAAGTGTTAAGGAATTCTTCTGATAAATACTTGAAAGTGAAACAGAAAATTATTTGAGATAAAATATATTTATGCATAAATAATTCAACTAAAAAATTATAAAAAATACAACTCCTTTTTTAAAAAAATCTTTCATTTAAATGCAGACTTGCAAATTTAAGGCAAAGATAAATACACTGAATTATAGTTATGAATTTCATTATTGCTTGCGGTTTTATTAAATTGTTTAATGATGCAGAAATAAAACAGTATTACCTCAAATTAAAAAAATAATTATTTTTAATTCGAGGGTGAAATTTCATCACCATTTCAAAATTTAGTGAAACGCTTTATAAACAAATTTCTTTAAATAAAATAAATATAACTCAGATATTTTTAATATAAGGATATTTTTAACAATGGAGGCATTTCAGTAATACAGATATGTGTTTCATATGTTTTTAAAGGCAATAAACTGTTAAAAAATATTGCATAAATAAAAAAGGAAGGGAATAAGAAAAATATACATATTTTCCCACAAAAATACGTTTTCCCACATATATATTTTCCTATATATATAATGCATAAATACATTTTCCCATATGCATATTTTCCCATGTATATAATACATAAATAATTTTTCCCACAGAAAAAATTTACTCTCATTGATACAATATATAAAGTTGAAAAGTAACCATCATTAATGGAATAATCACTGTCCTAGATAAGTTTCTTTAAGAAAAACATGCATTTAGGGAAAATGATGACTCATTCTAAATTCATATGCTACTTGATCCTTCTATCTTACTCTTCACTAAAAACTAAATATTAACTAAAAAAAGTATTTTTTTTTATCTTAATTAATCCTTGAATTTTATTAATGCTTTTTGTAAAAATCTGAAGATAATTTAAGTATTACTAATCCATTTGCCCATATATTCTGAGTACATTTAGAAAAATATAATAGTACACACAATAGTACATACAATTGTATATGATGCACCTTCGAAAGAATTTCCCACTGTAAGGAAAACTTAATACTATAATACATTCATCGTATGTAAAGAAAAAAAGAAAATTTATTAAATGGAAATCATTTGATAATAATTTAAATGGGCAAATGTAATTTTAAAATTTTCCAGATTATAACTAGTTTTCTCCAGAATATTTGTAAAGTAATAATTTATAATTATGAAAAATAGCTATTATCAAGACATCTAACGTAACAAATATTGGAAAATCCAAACAGTTGTGATGTCAAAAGCATTCATATTACATTTTTCTCTCAAATTAATAAAATTCGTAGAAATCTCAGTAAAGAAGAAGAAACATATTTAAAAAGGTTAAAATTAGTATTACTCAAATAATCACTGGGTAAAATGCTTTAATTATACTCTGTTTAGCAAATAATATAATATTACTCTTTAAATACATATCTTATCTTACAATTTACAATGATAAAAGTATTTTATGTCTATTATAAGTAAAATTTTGAAAAAATTGTAAACAAGAGCTATAAATATATACAGTTAAAGAATTTTGCCATTAAAATAAAATAAATAGATTATCATTACAAATCAGTAATTTTATGATTAAAAATAATATTCGTATTAGAGATTTATTATCAATGTCACGAAAAACCAAAAATATAGGAGTACTTCCTTCATTTTTTTTAAAAAGTCAAACTTCCCTGATATACAATTTTTTTTATAGAAAATCATAACCTCCAATAACTTTGGTCTTTATTGCTAGATAAAATAGTGGCATATTGTAATACGGTATAAAACCATCTTAGATCTTCTTTTCTTTACAATTGGATTTTATAAAAAATTCACTATATGTTTATACATTAACTTTTTACATTTTATAATTTAGCCTTTTATAATTTTTTAGAATTGAACTTTTACAAAGTACACAGAATCAACCAAGTTTACAAGCATTCAATTTTAGCTGATTGGAGTTTTTGCTAAATCTGGAGTAAATTGGAATAAATCTCTTGTGAATGCAACAAGTGGAATTTTTTTTACTGTTATTCAAAGAATTAACCTTAATAATTATGAATTTTTGTCTCGAGTTATAAATTTTCTAACTTTGTTTTGAAGTAAAAATAGTAAATAAATATATTTTTTTTCTCATATAACCTCAATTCTTCTTCAAAATTTCTTTTCAGAGATTTAAAAAGAATATTTAAAAATTACTTTCTATTTTTTGATAATTATTCCCTGAAGAATCCTCAATACACAAACACGTCTTCTAACTAAAAATCTACAGGTCAAAACATTTGAGATTTTATAATATTTTTTAAAAAACTCTCTGCGTAAATAATCATAAAATATTATTAATCTCACATAAATTTATAAGCAAATCATTGTGATTTATTTTGTGGGTTATTTTAAAAAAATTATGAGATAATAATCATAAAATATTATTAATCCCACAAATTAATTAGCAAAGCCATTTTCATTCTTATTCTTCTAGGTATATTGTACTTAAAATTTTATATCCGATTCATTTTGAAGATATTTTCGAGTATATTCCAAAAGAAAAAAATATTTAAATATTTTCTTATTCTAAAAAATAAGCACAAAATGGATGCAAGAAATCTGAAAGCAAGAATCATTTATATTCGCAAATCAGACTTTTAATCACTTATCTTTCAGAGAACTGATGTTTTTTATTCGAAGCAAATTTGGCCAAAAAATACTTGATGCTTTGTATTTCATCATTTTTGTTTTATTACTGCTGACACAGAAAAACACGAATTGGCAGAAAAACTAAACAAGAAAGAAAATCCGCCTCCAAATTCACTATTAGCAGCCAAAGTTTCCGAAAGTGCTAGGATAATGGATCATTTTCCGCTCTCAAATTCCTACACGCGAAAATACGACTCGGATCTCTAATACTCGCACATCTAAATATTGCTCGAATAGGTTACGAATGCGAGAATGATAGGCGAACACTTGAGTGTTGTGTTCTGTCACGGAATTTTTCCAAAACATCTGCCGATTGTCGCTGTAAATACAAAAACTCTCACATAACCGAAGTATCGAAAGCACATAAATAAAGAGACATTTAATAACACTAATAGCGGCCGTCGCAAATGGCGAGTATTGAATCTGTCACAATAGTCATTTTTCTTCCTCTATCTCCCTTACAGCAGAACTGAGTGATTTGAAAACAATGGTAACTTGGGACTGAGGCAGATGGTTCAAAACGCATGTACATTTCGTGTTCACATTTTCATTCCCTATAAAAAAGGGAAGAAATAGAAAGGGGGGAAGAATGATTACTACTGTGCAGTGTCTGGGAAATGACACTATAAATCACTTGGAACAAAATTTCGGGTAGGGATAATCTTAGCGCTTTTCTTGTGTTTTCGTGCTCTGGTACTTATACGCTTATATCCTGTCAAACGTTCAGAAAGAGGCCCCGCGCGTTTTTCTGGGGTTTTTATTTTTCTATCGTTTTATTCCAGTCCCCTCATATGGGGGGAACTTCAGCATCTGTTTGTCTCCGCTTTATATGCTACATTTTCTTGGTATCTATGGAAGAATAGCTTGAGGTTTCCGAAACACTTTACGAACGTAATTTGTATCCCTTGTATCTTGTCGGAAGTGGATGGTAGAGAGGGAAGGGGAGAGAGATATAAATGATAAAAAAAGAAGGGAAAAAAATTCAGTGAAGAAGTATCGGCGGGTGTTTCCCCGGAAAAAAACCTCGGCGCAACGGGAATTCCATTCTATGTATTGGAGCTCTCCCATTTTGGGCGAGGAATATCGGGAAATGCCATTTCAGTTTTAATCAATTGTTCTGGCTTGTGAATTTGAAATGACATTTTTTCCCAGTAAACGTAAAATGCGATTAAATTATTCAATATCTTTGTGTTTCGCGAAGTGAATGCATTATTATACGCATTCTTTCTTTTCGTAATGGGTAGGGAAAAGTATGCAGATGCTTTTGAGTGATTGTGAGAGGTTTGCCGTCCCGATACGGAAAAAACGCATATCGATGAAAATATATTTTATTTGTTTTCTAGTAAAGAATATGATGGACATCACTTATTCCGAGTAAGCATATTTTTGTTTGCTTTGCTTCCCTACTTTTTTTACTCTATTTTCCCTCACTATTTTATTTTATTTTTATTTTTTTCTAACTTTTGAAAGCCATGTTTGACTCCGGTTATTCTATCAAACATACGCGAATGGAACAACTGTTATTTTCCGGTTCCATTCGCATAATCAATTTAGAATTTTTTTTTTTTTTCTCCTCTGAAAACTCTTTGGACGTGGTGGGGAAAAAGGGGAAAAAAGGGAAAAAAAGGCCGACTTCCGATGAAAGAGTTGCGCTGGGAAAAGTCAAAGTAAACAAGGTTTCTGGGGAGATTTTTTAAGATAAATTATTCTACTCATCGTAAATGGCTCCACGGTATCGAAGCGTACTTTAGATAAAGGTTTTCTTCTTGAGGATTTAATTTTTCACTAGATTCATTAATCGTTGAACGGATGAGGGAAAAAAATTTTAAGCCCGTTCGTTATAAACGTCAAAGCTAAACCAAAGTTCAATAAAACTCATAAATAGAAAGGATACAAGAAAAAACTGCTCGCCGAATTATAAACAAATTATGAAATAAATCGATACTAAGCTGTGGGAAAGTTCCTCACCACCCTTTATTGAATTCGTGAAAAAAGAACAATGCTTGATTGAAAAAAATTGGCATGCATAATTTCATCTCGCTTGGAACATTTTCAAACTTTCTAAAAAAAAATAGACTCATTTTTGTTATAGTAAACATTAATTACGAAACACGTTACCTCTTTTTATTGCTGCATACTTTTATTCTCATTCATTTTAAACATAAAAAATAATACAAAACAGAAGCTTTGTTGAGTATAATTACTGCTACGTTTCTTCTGAAATTCATTTTTAGTTCCCTTTTATGTATAGAAGGATGGGGCTTTTCAATTCAGCTTCGCAGTAAACTCACTAATTACATCTAATGTGTAAAAAACAAAATATCAGGCAAACAAGTACAATAAGCAGGAATAGCTCAGTATTTTTTTGGCAATGCAACTTTTTTTTTACGATATTTGTTTTTCAAAAAAAAAAATTCTTATCTTTAACCTTAAATAATGAATAAAGTCATCTGGATACCAACTTTATGGGCGCTATATTTTCTTTTAATGTAAGCAGCTTAAATTGCTTAAAACACAACAAATCAAGCAAAAGACCTTTGGGTAAAAAGTCATTCTTTTTACCTGCACAATTTATAAATTAACTTGCACGCACGGAGCCATGAATATTTTTGAATAAAAAATTTCTAAATAAAATTTTTAAAAATGTTCGCCTAACTATATCAAAATTTTAATGAATTAATTCCTATTTATAAGTAAGCCAAATGTCAAAAACCATTTAACTTTTAAATTCAAATATATATATTCTACTTTAATATCCAATCAAATCAAACTCTTAAACTTTTCTTGGCATAAGTGAGTGAGTGATTTTGGGGTTTATTGGCGCAAGAGCCGATTTCGGCTATACTGCGCCAAAAAATTGTTTTAATATCTGTGGTCTAGACGGGAAGAGAAAGAAAGAATGAATTGAATGACAAGAAAGAGGGTCGAAAATAGAGAAGGATCACTAGGGTACCCCGGGTTCGGGAAGCCCGTGTTTACCAAAGATAGTAAACCCCATGGGAAAAGGAAAAGATCACTAGGGCACCTCGGGATTGTGACACCCGTACTCACCTAAAGAAGGTGAGCCCCCTGAGGGGAAATTTTTTTCTTGGCTTTTTTAAGACACTAAAGTATCATGAATTATCTCCGATTTTCTCCAGGCAGAAGAAACGAAAAGTCTCACATACTAACGGAACATGCACACTTAAATTAAGAACTAGTAAGTGCTTACACACTTATAAGTAAGAACTTATAAGTAAGTACTTAAATACTTACAAAAATAAAGAACATAAATTAAATAAAAAGTAATATTAAGCATGACAAAATATTATAAAATAACATGAACACGACGAAAGGTTCACACGTACTGATAACTTTTAAAAATTGTAGTATATAAAGATTCCGCAAGTCTCTTGAGTTGCACTTTTTTTTTTTCCTTTGTCATAAATATAGAAATGCACATAAAGCTCTAACGAATCGGATTTTTCCGGAAATTATTGTTAATAATGAAGTATTTATTAAATTATTTTATTTTAAAATATGTAAGGGATAGTGAAAAAACTGTTCACTTTGATATGAAAGATATTTATAAACTAACCCACACACAAATAAAATATTTTTACTAATTTTAAAAAGTCCGAAACTAATGTAATTCAATTCCCATCAAAAGTTACTTAATAATAACTTTATTTTTCCAAATACCAAAAATTTCTGTGATAATTTTACCAATGTAAAAAAATGTTAATCTTTAAAGTAATCGTCCTAATAAAATATTGAAAAAAATTCAAACTAAATTATTGTTTACTATAAAATATGTTTTTTAATAATTTTACTTAACGTGTCCTCTAAATGACATTTAAAAGCTATTCAACTATTTATAATGTTATCTAAAAAAAAAGAATTTTGCTTCACTTTGAAGAAAAAGGCTCTAAAACTAATGTAAAGGCCAATATTTTAATTAAATTAATCACCTTGTTTTTAACTGTTTTTCTTTGAGTTTGGAACTACCGAAACTGACACACTCCTTAACAGAAAATATAAGAATAAAGGTATACGTATATTTAAATTTCTTTTTTTAATAAACATTGATATTCAAAACTAAGAAAATATTCAATTTTGGAAATAACCTACAGAAGTACTGCAAAGATTTGATTGACGTTAGGTATTTAATATATATGAATATATAGGTTGACATAACATTAAAAAATACCACGTAAAAATTATGGTATACGTATAATCGCGCGTACGGCTCATCAGCGTACAAACATCTAAATCTAAGACCTCCGAATATCCACTCTTCGACTAGATGAGCCTTATGTGGACAAGCACTGTCATAAAAAGAAAATCAAGGGCCAATTGCACCATGAAAAAGGGAACCTAAGGCTCAATCCTTTCACATCCAAACAGTCACAGAGTTGCTATGTGCATGTCCAATGGGATGTTTTCTAAACACAATCATACTTCCTCTGCTATATAGGTCTCCTTCTCTGATGTTGAATAACAACACATAGTAAATTCCTAGTTCCCAATAGACGAAGGTATGTTCAGAATCAATGGTTAGAGAGGGGGTTATATCTGGATTCATCAGTGAATAGACCAGTCTCTCATTGATCCCTGTTCGAACGTCGGGTTTCCCTGCACGAAGCTAAACGGGCTCTTTGAGGGCAGAAGTGAAAAGGGGGCAGGGGTCTTCTGCAAACAGATCTCATATTACGCCTCATTATAATGAACAAATATCGATTTTCATTGGTTGTCTCTGCTTTTGGAGGATTAGACCCCTTTACGGATTCGGTGTTACTAACTGTCTCTATTAGTAGCACACAATACTGGACGTTATATTAAATTGTCTTAAACTTCCCAACGACATGCAATCTCATTACAATATCCAAGTATTGGTGATTACTCATTTTAATTTTTGCTATAAAATTTAATCGAATATTTCAGCAACAAAGAAAAAACACCATGAAAGTTGTCGAAGTGTATGAATAAATGAATCGCGGGAATTAGCACATGCTTTTACATAGCATTTTCCCGTAAATTCTCAGTCCACACGCCTATGAACGCTTACGTATCTGACACTAAAAATTACATTTTTGTTTGAAAGTATTAGTTGCATTTTTCATTCAGTACTTTCTAAGAAATTTTGCTAAATATGAAAAGGAACTCCAACATAATTGACCTTTTCACCGTACTATGCAACTATAGGTGGATATATGCTATATATAGGGTGTCCCATTGTAGCCTCATGGGGATACATGGTTTACTTAGATGTACAACCAGTATAACTAGCACAAGAAACTTTATAAGGTAGATTTTCTTTTTCTGAGATTGTATAAAATTACTAAAGTTAAGTTACAAAATGTCTGGATTACAAAAATTTTGAAAAAATAGGAAACTTAAAATTAAAATTACAAATCTTTGGGAAATTCCTCGAAAGGCTCTTTGGAACCAAAAACTTTTCCATATGTGTTACAAACATGTATCGTCATTTTTGTTCCATTTCTTCATCTTCTTCATTGCAAATAGATAAATTCGTATCAGAGTCACTATCGTATCCATCGGTTTCCAGCAAATATTCTCATTCAACTTCACTTTCGTTTAAATCCAATGATGATGTCATACAGGCATTCAAAAGTAAAAATAAACAACAAAAATAGTTGCTAAAACTTTAGAAAGCGAAACGAAACACGAATGAACATAGACCTTAGTCAGCGTCAAAAGGAAAAAAATTAAATATTCGTCGTAACGTCAAGATCAGTTATCCCCAGGAATGTGGGATTTCTGGGATACTCTAGAAAATGCGCAGTCTAGTACGCAAGGGATTAAATTCGAGAGTCCTCAATATCTTATTAAACAACATCAATAAAAAATAATTAATGATAAAATGCATTACTCTGAAGTTTTTTAACAGAGATATTAATGAAAAATTTTCAAGAATGAAGTATGAGCATATCGAAAAGAACAAAAATCACTAAAAACTAAAAATCTGAACAGTACGTCTAAGCTCTCCAAACTTATTAAGTTATATTTTATATCTCAAATACACACACAGACATAATATCAGAATCTAAAACTTATGATATTCCTCGAGGCATAATAGTTGTAAAAGGAACTTCAAATAATTAATATTTGTTTAAAACTTTTAATACAAAGAATTTTATTTTATCCAAAAAATAATTCCTAAAACCAAAATATAAGTCTTAAGTTTTTATCAGAACTTCTGGATAACATTATACTTCATCTTTCAAAAAGAAAAACAAACTATGATTACATTATATCTATATAAAACTTCTCAGTCAAACAATAAAATATAACTGATTCTAAAACTTGAAGTAACTAGAAACTTCAAAAAGTTCCCTTTCAATGTTATTTTTTATAAAAAAAAATTATATTAATATTTTGCAACATATGTATAACTCCTTTTTGTTGTCTAGACCAGTGTATTATAAATTCACGTTGCTGTGAAACCCCTTTGAACTCAACAAAAGGTTTTGAAACATTCAACAAAAGAATGGAGGATGAAGTAAACATTAGAGGAAGTTTATGGATAAAGTTTATGAATGAAGTAAACATTGATACTATGAGAAAAAGGGTTTTTCAAAAAAAAAAATTACGCACACATACACTTTGTTATCTTTTGATTTGATACCAGACATCAAAGAAATTATAAACAAAAGCTCAAAATAGAAAGAAAAAAAATGCAAGCTAAAAAAAATCAATGCATACTATACTGAAAAGAAAGTATTATATATGAAATATGATTTTAAGTGATTATGTAAAAGAGTTTTGTGAATGATATTTTTGAATTGCCACACGATACATTAAGAAATTAAATATCATACACGGTCCTCTTTCTTGCTCTTATAAAATTTCTTAGATGGAATGAAATGAATGAAAAGGATATAGGCATACTAAATAGTTATATTTCTAAATAAGCATAAATAGAAGTATAACCAGAAAATTTTTTTTTAAAAAAGGGTACTGTGTAGCTTTTAGATACCCCAATCTAATTGTTCCTGTAAATAACAAGCATTTAAGAAGTATTCAAAAAAAAGTATCACTTTTAAAAATATGTAGTGATAAAGGATTTTTAAGTTATTACCTATTTTATTTTTAGCCAAAATCGATTATTAACTTGAACTATTTTTATAAAAACCTTCAGAAATTAATTTTCTTTTATGTCCTCATTTTTATCCTTAAAAATAAGAAATAATTTAAAAGTTTTCTCTATAAAGTGGTAAATTTTTGGAAAAAAAATTCATAACAAAAATAAAAAGTCATAATAATAATATTTTCTACAACAAAAAGGAAAATATATACTAGCTATAGTTTTTAAAAATAATCTAAATAATCATGTAATTTTACTGCTGAACTCGTAAGAGTTGGGACTTTTTACTGTGGCTCGGCAAAATAATATTTCAAATGATATCACGTAATTCTGTGTGTGTGTGTGTGTGTGTGTGTGTGTGTGTGTGTGTGTGTGTGTGTGTGGTGTGTGTGTGTGTGTGTGTGTGTGTGTGTGTGTGTGTGTGTGTGAAAGCAACATTTAAAAATGTGGAGAAATTCCAGCCTAAATTAATAACAATTTATTAGTCCGGGAAATATGATAGCTCAAAAATTAAATTACAAATAAAAATATTAGATATACGTTCTATAGAAACATAATGAGACATAATTTTATGCTTTGTAATAAATCTGAACCTCATAAAAGGACATTTTTCTAATTTAGGATGACTTTAGTACTTAACAGTCACGATTATGTGAGTATTTTAACAACTTATAAATTTCAGTCTCAAATATCTATAATTCTATAATGTCTTTAGCTATATGCGATAAAGAGGGTATATTCCTGAAAAAACTTCTTTTTTTTTATGTATTTTAAACATGTCCTCTCTTAAAAAGTAAAAGAGACATCCTCTTATAACAAACTACTACTACAAACAGGTTTGGGTGTTTTACAACTAATATTGAATTAGTACCACAGGATAGATTTTTTTTTGGTAATGTGGTACCTCATCATTTTCAATCATAAGTTCACGAGCTGGCACTCGAACTTTTCCCACACTTGAGTACTTTTGAGTCTCCCACTGTATTTAAAATACAATTGATCTCATTATTCCCATTTGATTGCTTTATCAATGCACTTGGAAAAAACATACGTTTCCGACACTTGACTTGCCTTAAGATAGGTAAAAAACCTTAAGAGTAAATACTCTTCCAACAGAACAACTGCAGAGGTGTTAAGTTTAGTATTATGTGATAGAATGTATGATAAAAAATTACAAAAAGCACACTCACACATATACATATCTTATCAACTATATATATATGATAAAATGATTAAAAATTAATCGAGATCGAATACAGACCAGAGTCACTAAGTGCCTGCATTTTATATAAACTAATTTTATGTATTTGTATAAACAGTGATCGAAAACATCGTTTCTGATCTAGGTTCTATGGTTTTGAGAAAGCCTGCAAGGGAAAAAATGTATTTCGGAGGTCTATTGTATGAAATATGAGGAGTTCAGCACAAAATATTATTCATAAAATTACTTGATTTTATCATAATTAAATAAACTAATGTCATAAAAAAGAATTCCATCATAGAATTCCTATTTATAGATATTAGTATTTTCTGGACGTATTTATTTAAAGAAAAAAATTATAGAAAATGCTCGAAAAAAATCATTATTTAAAAACCAACTAATTTAGAAATGTCAGTTAGGCAGAGAGAACTAATAGTCGGTATTGTCATTGTGAAATTTATTGTTCGTTTTGAACACGTTATTGCTCAAGGAACATTATATTTAAATTAATACCTATAAGAAATAGCAACTCCTGAGATGAGCAGTGGTGTAGTTGATCCTACTTTGAAAATAAAATGAAAAACATTTTTTCAGTTCCCTTTTTAGTCTTTATATTTTTTTAAACTTCTATTTTAGGATTTTTTTTTCCAAAACTCAATCCTTAATGCTTAAAGTTTCGCAATTATACATATGTGTAAAGTTCCACAAACTTTAAGTTAGAACTCAGAGGGTCCATAAACAAAAAAAAGTTGGGGAACATGGAACTGGAGCAGCTTTTTGTAACAAATATTTGGCTATGAACCCTCAAGTGAAATAACTCAATTTCAATGCACAGTTGAAAAATTACAAATTTAATTTTGATATCCTGAAAATGATATTGATAAGCATTCTTTAATAAGACTATTTAATAAAGGAACTTAAAACAATAACTTTTTGGATGAATAAAATTCTGCTCAAGATATCATCAATTGTATTTAAAAATACTTACGTGGTATACTTTATCTTCTTAACAATACAAAGAATAACACTGCTTTCGGTTCAAAACTAAGAAAATTTTGTAGTATTCACTTCACATCTCTCATCATCTTTTATTGTGTCATATTTTATAGACAAGTATTACATATAACTGCGAGATTCCTATCTTATTTAAACTTCACAGACGGCCGCAAGTATGATCGACTCGACTTTTACCATGCGGCACTTATATTTTTTGTACCTATATCTATAATATTCTGTGGCCGCAGTAGCCAAGTGGTCAAGGTATCGGATCATGGCTAGCATCTCATGAGTTCGATCCCAGTATCACAGAAGACCCGCCGTGTAGGGGAGGGATGCACGTTAAATCTGTCGAGAGCTCAAACGTCCTCCCGTAAGTGTGGTGTGGTAGTTAGGAGAGGGGGGTGCCAGCTCAAGTGTCGTCCGCGTCACTTGACCATGGTTCAGAATTACGCGGACCGTCCCCAAAAGCCCTCGCGTAGCTGAACAGTGGGACGTTAAGATTCACTCACTCACTCATCTATAATATTCTACACTAAAACTTTTTAACACGTAAAAATCATGACTAATTTATTTTAACTTTCATAATAACAGAAATGGGTTACACGTATTTTACTTTTTACTAAATCTTTTAAGAGCCCTCTAAAATTATTCACGCACCTCCAAATTAATTTTTATTTACCCCAAACCCCCTCAGCAGTTACAAGGACCCCAGGGGTCTGTAGAAACCCTTTTGAAGGCCTATGAGCTAGAGCAACAAGATGTATTAAACGTGACGGGCCTTTTATTTTTAGGAACAAAGTCCAGATAATAGGACTTACATTGGTACATGCCTCTTATAATATTCATACCGTATCATGTGAGGAATTAGAGTCCCAGTTTAATTTAATATATGTAGTATTTTTCATTATTTAACGCAACACTCTTGAAAGAAAAAATCAAAATTCAAAACCATGACTTTATCCAAACATAGCAGGCCACGAAACCCCCGACCTAACCATCATGCGCTACTAAGTTTTAAAAATAAATTACTTCGGGGGTAGAAGAGATCCAGCGAGTTAGAATTTTAATAGCAATCTTTCTTTTTTTGTATCCAGTGGCTGTACTCCATCTGGATATTGTAACTGTTTAGACTTCACGGGGTTTTTTAACTCACTTTATACAGCTTTAGGCAAAAAGTAATTAGATTATATTTGCTTATTTAATATTCTGTCATATTTTTAAAGTGTACCTGAGATATTACACATCAGAACGTGTAGGAGGAGTGTATAAAATTGATTGCATTAAAGCTCCATATTTTGCTTAACTTTTTCTTAGTTACTATAATTTTCATAAGCCTGTTATAGATAATAAGGTCTTTCATCAGTCAGTTTTTCTTTCTTTATATCCCTAACTTGTTGATTCGTACCTCTAGGGGTTGGAAACCGAATCATGCAATTTTTTTAGCTAATGTCAGACTTTTTTTATGGTATGATACACATAAAGTTCTTAACATTCTTCTCAAACTTTCAATATTTGCGACCCAATATTCAATCATAATTTTCATCACGCCCCCCCCCCATACAATAACAATGCATCGAATTCAATAATACTATACTTTGGCGCTAAAGCTACAATGCGATATTAACATCTTGAATGTCACCGGAATATATAAACGTCTCGCTCAGTTAAAGTGTTAGTTGCCCCTGACGTATATTAACGTCTTTCCGAAGTACGATCTTTTCTGTGCAGTGTTATTCATAAAATTATTCCTTTGTCTTGGGAATGCTATGAAAAGACCTTGACAGTGTTTGCAAAGGATTTGAATTGCCACGGTAGCCAAGTGGTCAAGGTATCGAACTCGTGGCTGGCGTGTCATGAGTTCGAACCCAGTACTACTGAAGACCCACCGTGTAGGGGAGCGATGCACGTTAAATCTGTCGCGAGCTCAAATGTCCTCCCGTTGGTGTGGTGTGGTAGTTAGGAGAGGGGGGTGCCAGCTCTGATGTTGTCCTCGTCACTTGACCATGGTTCAAAATTAGGAGGTCCGTCGCCAAAAGCCCTTCTGTAGCTGAACAGTGCGACGTTAATATTCACTCGCGAAGAATTTACTTATATTTCAGATGATTTATTTTAATTTATTCCTTTTCTTATATATACCCCCCCCCCACACACACACACTACATCACATGCGCGGAAAAAGGATGTATTGGGGAGTGAATCAAGAATATTTTAATCAGTTGTTAAGGGATTAATAATAAACCATACAAATTATCAAGATAAGTGTAAATTCTTGTATATAATTTTATATATGACAATCCCGTGGGGTCAAACGGAAATTATTAAGCTTGTTACTAAATTAATTATCAAATACATTGTGCAGTACTTATACATTTATAAGTGTATTTTATCAGTGTAATTGTGTATTTATTTCTTATTACGTCAGAATGTATTTTTTTTTCAGTAAAGGATTATTTTTTTTAGATAATCTTTTGTTTTCGACTTTTCAATAAGCTCGCGCCCCCTCGTAGAACTATCACATCCCCTAGGGCCCACGCTACAGTTTGAGAAACGCAGGATTAATTTATTTAAGCTCTAAAAATGATCACAATAAGAAAGAACAGGCCGGGAATTATTCAGTAATTATGTGAAAAATTTAATCTGAAGTAGATTAATAATCAATTATATGCCAAATCTGTCTTTCTGAGAAGGTTTATTTGCTACACTCGTTACAACAGAATGAAGATAAATCCATTTTAAACCACATGGGATTCAAATGTTTAAAATGCTTTCATTGATTTGAAATAGTTAATTAAAAGTCAGTTTTCATTTCAATTCCCATTGTTAGGGATTATATAAAGCTGTAATAATAGCAATCTCTTATAATTATTGGGTTCTTTCAGTCATTATATATTAAGGGACACAAAATGCTAACATAAAATTTTTGTTCGATCTTCGTGATTTTGATCAGAAATATACTATATTATATAGCTTTATACCAAACAAGTTTTTTAAAAAAAAAATTCATAACTTCTTGAGTGTAGTTATTAAAATTTTTCGTTGTTTTTTTCTTATATATTTAAATACTAGCTGTTACCCGCCCGCTTCGCTGGGTATTTCATGATGCTTTATAAATTTTTACTGCTTATATATATGTATAAATTATTGATATCTAAGTCCTAGCATTAAGAATTCGATTGAATTGAAAAATATACTTATACCTGTAACTGTCACCAGTTGATAAAAAAAAAAGAGCAGAACTCATCTAATTTGTATTTTCTAAAAATCTCTAAAATTGAAGTATAGAATGATATTTGCACTTTCGTAACCCAAAAACCAAGTGGATTCCCGCAAAACCAATTTTCGGTGGATCTCTACTCCGTAAATTGAACATGCAAGCCAAATTTCAAGTCTAAATCTAACAGATAAAAAGAAGTTTTACTATCAATATCCCCCGCAATCCCGTTGAGAGCCGTTTTCCAATATAACCGCTCTTAGAGGATTTCAATTCAACAAAAGAAAAATGCAAACCAAATTTCATTATTATAGTCCTTGTAGCTCGAAAAAAGGAATTTTTTTTGTCAATACGTCCCAGTAACCCCCTGCACTCCCCCTAAGAACTTGATTAGCTTAAAATACATTCTTAGTGGATCTCTATTCAAAAAAAGAAACATGCTTAACAAATTTCAAGTATATGGGTCTAACAATTAAAAACATTAATTTTTTTCTGTAACTCCTCTTGACCCCTCGCAAACATCCTTAGGGGTCAATTTTCGTTTTACTCTTTGTTAGAGGAACTCTATTCCATGAAAGGAACATGCCTACCAATTTTCAAGCAGGATGATCAAATAGTTTAAAAAATGGAAATATTTATCGATTACGCCTCTTAAACTCCCGAAATTAAACTTGGTAGTTGATATTCGCAAAACCCATTTTGTAGCGGTTCTCTACTTTACGAAAGGAATCTGCTTATCAAATTTCAAGACTGTACGTCTAACAGTTTAAAAATGGGGATAATTGTCTATAACGCCACTTGATCCCCCGCAACGCCACTTCTGCGTCTGTTTTCACAAAACCCATTTTGTAGGGGAATTGCACTCTAATGAAAGGAATCTGCTTAGCAAAATATGAAGACTGTGCGTCCAATTAATTAAAAATGCAAAAAAATTATCAATAACGCCCCTTGAACCCCCGCAACGCCACCTAGGGGTCGATTTTCGCAAAACATATTTTGTAGTGTATTTCTATCCTATGAGAGGAATCTGCTTATCAAATTTCAAGACTGTGAGTTTAATGGTTTAAAAATAGAAATAATTATTTATATCTGCCCTTAACCCCCTGCAACACCCCTTGGGGGTCAATTTTCTCCAAACCCGTTTTGTAGCGGATATTTACTCCATGAAAGAAACATTTCTACCAATTTTCAAGCAGCTAGGTCAAGTAGTTTAAAAATGAAAATATTTATCTATTGCGCCACTTACACCCCGCAACGCCACTTAGAAGTCTGTTTTCACAAAACCTTCTTATAGCTGACTCTATTAAATAAATCTATTTAATATAAAGACTGTGCGTCTAATAGTTTAAAAATGGAAATAATTATCTGTAACGCCCCTTGGGGGCAATTTTCGCGAAACCCATTTTGTAGCGTATCTCTACCCTATGAGAGGAATCTGCTTACTATAAGTTTCAAGACTGTACGTCTAATAACTTAAAAATCGGAATTTATAACGCCCTTAAACCCCCACCCCCGCAACACCTCTTGGGGTCAATTTCCCCCAAACCTGTTTTGTAGCGGATATTTACTCCATGAAAGAAACATTCCTACCAATTTTCAAGCAGGTAGGTCAAGTTGTTTAAAAACGAAAATATTTATTTATTACGCCACTTAAACCCCTGAAACGCCACTTAGAGGACTGTTTTCACAAACTTTCTTATAGCTGATCTCTACTCTATGAAAGAAATCTATTTATCAAATATAAAGACTGCGTCTAATAGTTTAAAAATGGAAATAGTTATCTATAACGCCCTTAAGTCCCGCAACGCCACTCTGGGGGAATTTCCACGAAACCCATTTTGTAGCGTATCTCTACCCTATGAATAGGAATCTGCTTACTAAGTTTCAAGACTGTACGTATAGTAACTTAAAAATCGGAATTTATAACGCCCCTTAAATCCCCCGGCCCCGCAACACCCCTCGTGGGTCAATTTTCCCAAAACCCATTTTGTAGCGGATATTTACTCCAGGAAAGAAACTTACCTACCAATTTTCAAGCAGGTAGGTGAAGTAGTTTAAAAACGGATATATTTATCTATTACGCCCCTTAATCCCCCACAACGCCACTTAGAAGTCTGTTTTCACAAAACTTGTTTTGTAACTGATCATTATTCTACGAAAGGAATCTATTTATCAAATTTAAAGACAGTGCGTCAAATAGTTTAAAAATGGAAATAATTATCTATAACGCCCTCTAAGCCCCTGCAACGCCACTTGGGGGTCGATTTTCACCAAACTCATTTTGTAGTCGATCTCTACTCTCTGAAAGGAATCTGCTTACCCAATTTCAAGATTGTACATCAAGTAGTTTAAACATGGAAGCAATTATTTATAACGCCCTTTGCGTTTCGAATTTCGGAAAAAATCCATTCTTAGCTGACGTCTACTCTATGAAAGGAACATGTCTACCAAATTTCAAGTCTGTAGGTTGAATAGTTCCGGAGATATCGTGATTAGTCAGTCAGTCAGTGAGTCGCTTTTCTCCTTTATATATATAGATTTCCGTATGATTTACTGTTTAAAATTGTTCTTTTATAAACTTTGCACTCTCTATCATATTCAAACCTAATTTTTCTGTAAAAAATTTGAAGCATGTTTTTTTTTTTAATTTTCTTGTTAATAGAGAATATTTTTTAAAAACATAACAATGTAAATTTTTTTTTCGGAGACAGTGAAAGTACTTTTTTTATTTCAAAATTTTTAAGCAAAAATTATCAGAATATATATATATAATCGACCCCTCTCCCTTGGTAATTAGTCTTATGAAACACCAAAAATGTAATTTTAAAATATTGCTACAGTTTTAATCAAAATATGAATCTGGACAAGCATTTTCAGAGAAAATGTAAATAAAACGAAGAACTTTTGAAAAGCATAAATGCCTTGACCCAAAAGATCACTAATTGACTGAAAAATAATCCGATTTGAATGATTTTTATTTTTAATAATAAATAACTGTTAATAACATTTTTTATTCAAAAAAAGTAGAGATTCGTAAATTTTGCATTATTTGTATACTATATGTTAATATAAAAGTAAAAACTCCAATAGAATTAGAAAACCTGGGGATTTTTGAATGTTCTTTATCACTGATAACGATATTCCCTAAAAAGTTGCTGATCTCCGAATAAAAACTTATTCTATTTTTCACTCCAATGAATCAGATTCACGTTTCTACTTTCATTATACATTAATAGAGGGACACGAAATAATTAACTATCTTGCCTACAATGGCAATATATTATTAAGTAACGGAATATGTCCCCAAACAAAGACTGGCTTCATTTTATATACTTCCTTCATAGATTAAAACCATATAGAAATCGATGCACATAGGATGGTTTTCATCCTCTTCTTCGGTAAAAACAATAAACATTAAGAAAATGGATCTGTGTAAGATTTTCACAAACTGATTACTATCCAAAACGCATAATGTAACAATATTTGAAACAAAACTCTGATGAGAATATCCATTTCAGGTTTAAGACATTATCGAGTTAGGATGAATCATGTGAAATGATATCAATGTTTACTGCTGATTTCATCTATACTATTCATGATAATTCATTACATGCCTTCGCTTCTTCACTTCAAGAATTGTCTCATATTATAATGGAGCTTCTAGAATTATCATTTCCCTTCCATCGTTCAGATCTTGAATAGTAACTTCTTAAATTAACTTAATTTTCCTTTCAATTATCTTTAAATTATTTCAATGATGTTCTTATTAATCTATAACAGTAAATTTATTGCTTTGGCTATCCCAGGGAACTTTTCGCTTTAAAACCATTTTTGTTATCCTTAAGGACACTGACGTCTTAAAGCATCCAACTACTTCCGCGACAACTTTTTTTTAAAAAAATGGAGATATGGGGGGGGGGTAGATTTGTTAGTACATTTTAAGAAAAATATACTTGCTATATTCTTCAGGGTAAACTAACCCAAACTTTAGCAAAGTTTGACTGCGAAATTTTATGTCGAGGAGGCATAAATATGAAAGCAGTTTCATTAAATATATCTTTTATTGTTTAAATAAGTATAAAGTCAATGTGCTCGTTACTGGAGCAATCAAAATAATAAGTTGAATGTTAAAAACATAGTTCACAGAAAAACAACATTACCAGACCTTGGTCAAAGGAATCAAACCTTTCCTTCTACTGTCTAACATCTAATAGAACCGATCGAAACATCTTAAAAAAGCGAAGCAACAAACCAGTTGCATACGTCTAACATGTCTTCAGCCAAAGAGCTTAAACCACTTCTCACATTCCGTCTGAAACCCACGATCATATCTCAACCAACTTCGGTCTCCTTAATACTTACATGAGCCAATTATAAAAATAGCTAAATTTGTATTGCAGTTGTTGTCAACCACAAATGACGAAACTCGCAAAAAGTTCGGGTTCAAATCCGTTTGTTTACTTGAGATCATGGCGCACGATTGGAAAAACTTAAGAACACCATAAGAATTCGGATCCGTAAATAAATTTCTGCATGAATATTTTCCAAATGTCTAACAATACTGAAAATAAGAGAAAAATAAATTATTATTACTAAAATGAGAAAAAATGGGTAAAAATTTACAAAAAATAACAAAACGCGGCCTGTTCATTCTGTACTAAAAGCTTATGAACAAATTTTAAATTTTTCAATTCTGTTGTGTTGCTATGTTATTCATTTTTAAATGACTTTCAGGACAAGAGATATTTTAACTTTTACAAAAACTAAAGCACTTTATCTTGGCTATTATATGAAATAGATTAAAAAACAGTGATTATATTCACATAAGGGACTGTAAACTTTGTAATAAAACAGTGATTGATAAATCTGAAGGTTAAAACACTTCTACTATTATACAGAACACACACAAAAAAGTTCAGTTAATTATTTTCAAAACTCTGAGCAATCGCTGTCCCTGTTTAAGCATTTTAAAAAAACACACATTTCAGGTAAAACGCGTTTTAAAGTATAACACCTTGCTTAAAGTAATGGCACACACACACATCTACTTTTACTAAAACACTTGTAGTTTTTGTTCTAGTAAAAGTAAGATAATAAACTTGGTATTTTTATGAAGCTAATAAGATGACCTATAGAATAAAATCATATAAAACACAATTTGTCAATTTTTGGCAAAATTCACAATTTTTGGGTTGTCGGATACCTTAAGAAATTTAAGCCCCTGAATTCCTAAATGATAAAAGACCACACCTGTGACTTTTTTAAGTAGACAATATGTAGCATCCGATGTGGAATACTCGCACAAACGGGAAACCGTTACAAATAAATGTGTACGCACACACATATGCAATTTCTTTCAAAGTATATTTATAGCATTTCTAAATCAAGAACACCTGTTTTCTTGCTGTTTATTATGAGATGTACTAAAACATGTTCAGTGCTTACAAAAAAGTTCTTTTTAAATTAAGTGTGTTAATTTTCTTATTTAATTATATTTGTGTATTTTAAGTTTGATAAAAATTAATAAATTTATGTAGTATTACAGAAAATCTGTTTTATATTTATATTTTTAAATAATTATATGTTAAGTGAACTAATTAAATTTTCTCTAATACTTTTCATTATAAATTAATTAGGCCAGCCGTATTAGATTTTAAATAAGTTAGACTGGCCTTATTGGTTTTTTAAATAATCTAATATACAGACCTTCAAACTTAAAAAGCTCCCACCGTGTCTTCCATGGATTTCAAAATTTCAATTACCTAAATTTTTTTTCCTTATTCAAATGTAGTTAATTGGTTAATTAATCGTTAACTTAAGTCGCCCATTCTTTTTTGAGGTAATACAAATTCTTATATCTTTCGATGAATGTTTTTAGTAAACAGTTTTTATAATCGTTTCGTTACATTAATTTTAACTAATAAAATGTATTTTTCCGTTGAAACATCAAGAAAATTAATGCACTATTTTTTGTCCTTTCATTTCTTTCAAAGGAAAAAATTATTAACATTTTTAATTAAGGAATCAAGAATAAGTGATCTTTAAGCACAGCGTTTTCTTGTCATTAATCTTTCAAAATTTCTTCAAATCTTTAGTAATAAAATATATTATTCAGATTCTTTCAGATTATTAACATTGCTTAAAAATGTGAAACAAAGAGTATAGCTAGTAAAAGAGAAACAAAGAAATCATTTTAAAAACTGCTCTCGTTTTTTGAGTACTAGGAGATTAATAGTTTTAATTTAAGCGAAGCTTGAGAAAACAGAAAAGTTGTCGTCGTAATTTTAAATTTTTCCATTAAATAAAATTATAGTTTATTTCTAACAAAAACGAAAAAATATTTAAAAAACGGTGATGTTTTATGTTACATAAGCGCTTGATATAGATCACAGAATATTCTCCTTTGTATAATTAGAAATTATATTTTAGATAAATTAGCTAGAGTTTTACTTACCATATATTCTGGTGTATCACGCGCAGTTATACTTTCAAACTGCATTTTTTAATTTTTAGGAATATTCGGCGTATTACGGAACCTTTTTTTTTACGAAGAATTTTTTTTGAAGTCATTTATTCAAAGTATTATACCAGGCTTTTGAACAAAGGTATAGTTTTAAAACGAAAAGTCTAATGCGCAAAAAAAAGGTGTTAGAAGGTGCTGCAAATTTCGATCTGTGTGTGTGTGTGTGTGTGTGTGTGTGGGTGTGTGGGGGTGTGTGGTGGTGTGTGTGTGTGTGGTGTGTGTGTGTGTGTGTGTGTGTGTGTGTGTGTGTGTGTGTTGTGTGTGTTGTGTGTGTGTGTGTGTGTGTGTGTGTGTGTGTGTGTGTGGTGTGTGTGTGTGTGTGTGTGTGTGTGTGTGTGTTGTGTGTGTGTGTGTGTGTGTGTGTGTGTGTGTGTGTGTGTGTGTGTGTGTGTTATAAGTACGCGTTATACGCTGGAGTATACGGTAGGTATATAAAAAACTAGATAAATTTAATGCTGTTTGAATTACATCTGGTATCAGTTGAAAGGCAACATAAAACACATTGTTTGCATGTATGATTGTAACTTGCTTGTAAGTCATCCTAAGGCAACTCATTTGACAAGAACAACTTGGCACGGGTAAATTCGTAATTTTCCAACTAACAAATCCTCTTGGTGAAAAATGGTCTTTAAAATTTATTTTATTGAGAACCTTCCTGCGAAGAAGATGTGAGTATGCATATTAAGTCTTGTACATAAAGATTAAACTTTCGAGTTAGAATATATTGGGAGATATTAGGATATACACTGGTATGCAAAAATTAAGGACGAAGTCGAAAAATTAGCATATCAGCTGAACGAAGAGGCAGAGCGGACAGAAAGACCAATCAGGAGATTAAGTGAGGTGATGTACGGTAGCACATGCGCAGATATGCAGGTAGACGTAATGGGGGAGTGTCTGAGTAGTAAAGCATGTTGTCTGTGTAAGATTAGTATTTCTGGCAAAGATATTGCACACCGTATAGCAGTTAAAATCACACCGAGTTGCTGCCTCAGCGAGAAATGGCGAATAATCAATCTGTTAGACGACATCTGGATGCTTTTACCCGAGGTCGAATCATTGGGAAGTTGGAGGAAGGTCGCAGTGTGACAAGTGTGGCTGCAGAGTTCAGAATTGCTCACAGCATCGTTTCACGACTTTGGAGACAATTTCAAACTACAGGAACAGCTATCCGGGGGTTCAGTAGTGGTCGTCCACGAGGAACCACACCCGCAGATGACCGGTATATTGCCTTACAGGCCAGAAGAAACAGGCGGCAGACAGCGGGAGAAATCGCTAGACACACGACACAGGTGACTGGACGACCGATATCGCGTTTTACCGTGGCCAGAAGACCGCACGGTGGTGGTCTGTTTGCACGACGCCCTGTACGATGTGTACCTCTAACGCCTGCCCATCGGAGAAGGCGTTCTCTGTGGTGCTGGGAACACCGGAATTCGAGAAACAATGAATGGGGACGAGTACTCTTTACAGATGAGAGCAGATTCAGTCTGAGTAGCGATTCTCATCGCATACTCATCTGGAGAGAGCGGGGAAGCCGCAATCATCCCTCGAACATCATTGAAAGGGACAGGTATGGAGGTGGCGGTGTTCTCGTTTGGGGAGGCATCATGCTTGGTAGTCGTACAGACCTTCACATCTTCGACGCAGGTTCAGTCAACGGGACCCGTTATTGTAACGAGATTCTTCTTCCATATGTGCGTCTTTTTAGAGGCGCTATGGGTCCGCAGTTCCTTTTCATGGACGACAATGCACCATGTCATCGTACAGTAGCTGCCGAACAGCTCTTAGAGAGTGAGGATATTGAACGTATGGATTGGCCGGCACGATCTCCGGATCTCAATCCCGTCGAGCATGTATGGGATTAACTAGGCAGACGCTTGGCAGCTCGTACCTTACCACCAGTAACGATTCCGGAGCTTCGATTGGCGCTGCAAGACGAATGGGCAGCAATGCCTCAACAACTCATTGACACCCTCATTCTCAGCATGGGCAGACGCTGTGAAACCTGCCTAGCAGACAGGGGAGATCATGTCCCTACTAAAGACCGGATATTTCTTGCTGGACACCCATCACAGGGATGTTTCGGCCTTCAGTCGCATTGCGCTCCATGCTACTTTTTCAATAAAGCTTCTTTTTATCCCTCTGATTTCTCGTTTAGTAAATGTTGCTTACATTACTCATGTCCTTACGTATTGGGGATCTTACGGTATTAAATGTGTTGATTGGAATGCTTTTGTACAAAGTTATATTGAAAAAACCGTCTCGTCCTTAATTTTTGCACACCATG